>OW121849.1:50505178-51866678 GCA_933228895.1 Platycnemis pennipes | reverse complement strand
TTCTTTCCTCCCACTCTTCTTAGAACTTCATTAGTCATACTTTCGATCCGTATCATCTTAATCATTCTTCTTTAGCACCCCATTTCGAATTCTTCCAGCCTCCTTGGCTGATTTTATCGTATATGTTTCATTACCACAAAGAAACATGCTCCAGATATATGTTCTGATGATCTGTTTCCTTACTTGAGTGCTTGAATTTCTAGCTGTAATTTGCTTCTTCATTCATCCTCTTCGCCTGGGATATATTCTACAGACTATTTCTTTCTCGCTTTGTCCATCGCTGGTTACTCCGGTTTCCTGGTAGCAATGCTCGCTCACCTCTTCTATGTATTGCCTTCCGAGTTTAACATTGTCTCCACCTTGTACTGAATTACCTTAGTTATTTTACTGATCTTCTGATGGTATTTAGCCAAATCTCCATGATCACCAGGGTCTTCCATAAATCTCTTTATGTCTATACCACGACCGCTATGTCATCGGTGAAACGCAGTATGCTAATTTTTTCCAATGATCTTTAATTCTGAAGTCTTCATTTTTACTCTCTTTGACATATTTAATTGATTCCTCGATGTAACCATTAAAACTTTTGGTAGATAAAGCACAGCCTTGACTCACTCCTTTCTTTAGTTCCGTGTTTTTACTGCTGGACCCAAATTTTATCACAGCCATCTTCCCTTTATGCAAACTGTAAATTCTGTTCTTCCGTCATTGTAAGACACAATTTTCCTTCCGAATTACCGGTATTGAATTCCCATGCATGTTGCAAATGCTTTCTCTATATCCTCAAATACAACGACAGTGGGATTGTTCATCTACATTATTTTCTCTATGAGTAGGCTAAGGACTTACGGATTTTCTCTTGGACTCGTGCTTGCCCTGAATCCAAAATGATATTCATCCAATTATTTATCAGCTTTTTATCTGTTCTTCACTGGAGATCCATGATATATGGTCTGGCTTCTGGCACCAATGCTTTCACATAATTTTTTTCTCGAAGTCCCTTGTAATTTCTCCTGTTGAGTACATGTCGCAGATGGCCTTGTAGAGATGGGCCAATGTCCTCTCTCCCGCATTCCTTATCAGTTCTGCGGGGATATCGTCAATTCCAGGAGCCTTATTCATCCGAAGATCCCTTACTGCTACGTCGAATTCTGATCTCAATATTGATGCTCCCACATCATCCTTCTCAACTTCGCTTTCCTCTCCAACAACTTTCGTGCTGAGATTGTTCCCGAATAACTCTTCGAGATATTCTTTCCATCTCTTCACTTTGACTTCATTTTCATTCAAAAGTTCTCCATTCTTGTCTCTTATAGCATTGCATCTTGCGCTCCTTTCCTTGAAGTGGTTCGTCACTATCCTATAGGCAACTTCCACCTTTCCTAGGGAAAGGCTGTTTTGTACATCTTCGCACAGATTGTTCATCCACATTTCTCTAGCTTTCTTGGCTTTGCGACTTACTTCGTTCCTTATTCTTTTGTAGCAAAACTGCCCTTCTTCAGTTTTCGCATTCTTGTACTTTCTTCTTTCTTCAATCAGCACTATATCTCATTACAAAATTATATCCATGAAATTTAGGTGATACTCCACGTTCCAGCTGTACACTTCGCTTGTCTAGCGACTCGTATGACCTCGTTTTCATATGTTCTCATTGCTTCAATAATCATGTGATTTACTTTACAACCAATTCTGAATTTGTAAAGTATTTTGGAGCAATTTCAATATTTTACTTTCTGGCTTATTTACGCTTGACCATCGGCATCACGTGCCTATTCGACCTTTCCTACCTCAAACTCAAGCCTCGCCTCTTTCGTTGTTTCTTTTACACAAATATCCATAACTACTGGAGACAATTCGGGCAGTGCTAACTAAATTCCGGTCATCGGATTGGCTATCAAAGTTCTCCGTTTGCGGATCTTAATTGTAGTGTTTGATGCATATGTAAGTTACGAAAGACTAGATGCCTTCTTATTATACTCTTGATTTCTTTCATCATTAGTTTCTCCAGTCCATTATTCCAGTAAAACAACCCATTGTCGAGATCAACGCAGGAATACACATTTGGATTTTATTTTTCATTCCTTTTACTTTTGTGCTCGTTAGTGGGCATCATGAGTTTTTTTCTCAGAAATGCTAAATATTCTTCATCTCTCACGCTACCAACATCTGTAAGGTGTTTAGAAGTGAATATAACCCCTTGGCCTGCAAGGAAAATTAGTCTTCTGCAAATCAGACGTATTTTCCGTCTTCATCCACCCTCCCCCCTCTTTTCTCCTGCGTCTAGCTTTTCTTACGCTACCCGTGGAATTTCTTCGGCATTCAAAAGTAAAAGAACATGGGTGACAACGGGTAACCTTGCACCATTACAGCACTTATCGTTGTCCGTTTGCATTCTCCATCTACTATACTTACTTGTGATGTGGGCCCGATAGATACGTTTGGAAAGTGTCATCTATTCCTAGTGATGAGTGTCTCCGAAGTTATGTACATAATTAATTTTTCTCAATTTACTTCATCAAGAACCGTCTTGTAGTCCGTGGAGCAATAAAAAATATTCTGATTCAGATTCTGTACTACAAGTTTCTTTTATTAATAAAACTCTCCACTAACTCATTAGCATTCAGGATTGCTCTTCCCGTAATCAAAGTTACCTTCACACAAGGAGCCATTCTTCCTCTTCTCTTCCCTACTGTACGATGCCGCATGCTTCGTCCGGGTGGCAAATTAAGTTCATCTATACTTTCCTCAGAATTTCACTTTCTCTTTTTTGGAATGGAGATCAAAAGCATTGTTACCAATTCCTTGAGCCATTTTCCTTCCTCGTAGATCCTATGAATAGGTAAAACAACATTTTCGTCGTACCTTCTTTTCCTGGTTATACAGTGATTTAACCGAGATATCTTCCATTCTTACAGCTTTTTACGCCTTCATTTCCCACAGAGATCTAGTAATCTCACAATACAACATAAATGCTTCAAGAGTATCTTTGACTGTGTCACATTCTCTTTGCCCAATGATGTCCAGTAATCATCATTTCTATCGTGAAGGCCTTACACGTATTTCTCCATTTATCCACGTCTCTGACGCGTCCGCTACTACTTCTTCTACCTATCCCGATCACTTTCACTATATGACAATCTGAAATAATATTCACTTTCGCGTATAGCATATCCATCTTTCCTTCTTGTGGTGGTATTTCCATTTCGTGGCACTCTCTTCTCACCCTTGCTTCCCTTACACTTATAGCTTCTCAATTTACCTTTTTTTTAAATTTCTTGCACATCTTTTTCACTGCTCTCCATTAACTTTCTTCTTCCTTTCCCTCTATCTTCCAAATCATTTCTTCGGAGATCCACGGTGTCATAATCCTCTCAGATTATACCGTTCATATCGCTTTTTCTCTGGCATTCCTTATCCCTTTTCTAACTTTTTTCACTATTTATGGACGCTAAAATTTTTTCCTGTCCATGGGTTTTCGCTAGTTAATTTCCGGGAGTTTTTCTTTCCATCCTGTCAGGGCTACTGCAATATATTGATGACTTTTAAGATGTGGGTGTAAAGAAGGTAAGGTGGGTGGAAAGGGGGACATATGAGGAAGTTGGAAGATAAGAGAGGAAGCAGATTAAAGCGTTGCGAGGAGATGGTGAGTGAATGGAACGGGTAATAGGAGAAGAGGGAGATTTTAAAGGACGTGATGGAGGGCAGGAGTAAGTGGATTAGAGAGAATAGAAGAGCAGGCAGTTTGAGCAAGAATAGTAAGAGACAAGAAGTATACGGAACTAAATAAGGCATACACATTTGAACGATATGGTGATCCTTAAAAATGAGGATGTATAAAGTATTTAGAATATGTTTTGTACATTCAATTCTACCTTTAACGCTAGATCACTAATATAATTACTGCCCTTTTCTATCTAACCTAGCACTTCATCCCTTTCAAGTTGTTTTTAGAATTTATATCATTAATAGCTGTGTGAATTGATTCATCTAAATCAATATATATCCATAACAACCGAATAATAATCTCTCAGGTTTGATTGACAACTTTGGCTAGCAAATACGTCACTGTTGGTGTTATTTCTCCGTGGCTGTCACAAGTCCATTTCTCCTGCAGCATTAGACTACTTTATCAGCACGTTCATTTTGTGCATCCATTCTATCTATCTATCCATATCTACCTTTCTACCTCTTTCCTCTTTCTTCAACAACCGCCGGACTGTGGGCTGAAATCGAAAAAACTCGTCAAAAATCGTATCTTCCCTATTTTTATAGATAGAACGACGAAATCTTTCCAACTATTTTTGTTTTGGCTTATAAACATAAATATTACGATGTTTTGCCAAAAAGATGATCCGGGGTATTTTTTAAACAAATTAGAGGAGACTGAAAAAATCTAAAAATCACCGCTGCAAGGTGGGATTATTTTATTTTACTAAACGGTTTTTAATGAAAAAAGAAGCCATTTTAAATGCGTTTTGATTTTTAAACAAAATATTACATGCAAAATAAAAAAAATGATTTTTATAAGCAATATTAATGTAATAATTGATTAACAAAAGGCATCAGGGTCAGCGTTTGTACTGTTGTTACATGCACAAGAAATAACTTCAGAAATATTTTAAATCTTGAAACAGATAATATAAAAAAAATAAAACAAAAATATTTATTGCAAGATTTAACCATCTGTTCATCTTAGATATTTTAGAGCCACATACATAACATTTCTAATTGTTCGCATTTGACAGAGCACTACATACCTGTAACGCATAAGTAATGTGGGAATATATTAAACAATTACATTTATTTGAAGAAATTTGTTGATATGTGTATTAAGCGCTTACCTTTCCATCTATCATTGTGAGAAACCTATTATATCTCACGGTGATGTATCCGATCTGTAGACTTTGTAGTCTCCCAATCAATTCAGTTATGTAGCGTTCTTCTTCCACCACTTCTTCAGCGGCTTCATCGAAGCTGTTAAATTGAAGTAAAATCTTGTAGACGATGGCCGTGGATTTGACCAGACAGCTTCAACTTTTTGAAATATATGAATAATGTCAACAAAATGTTTAAAAATTTATTTAGTTGGCTAGTAAAAGTTCAAAAATGTTTATTTCTTGTTCGCCTACTTGTCACATCATCCAGAAGGCGAAGCGGTAAAAGAGATGTAGTGAATAAGCTTTCATCAGTGGCACTCGGGTCCTCCATACCTGCTTGTATTGAGAGTATCCCGAACTGCCATCGAACCCCCATTTGCATATGAGGGAAAGGTTGAAGGTCCCGTGATCATCTCTAAATCTTGATAAAGATATTATAATAGGAGAGGCTGTGGGTTCAGCAGTTCTTGAAGGCTCATTTCACATTTTCCCCTACTGTTATGCCCTCTGGGTATGAAGCATTCTTCTGAAACCTAACCTAACAAATTTTAGTCATTATTTTCACTCCCGCGTCATTATCTTCGGAGCGCAATGACATGGATGTGGCTAGCGATAGCTCTGCTGCTGACTCTTTTCTACCTTAAATCTGCTGCTTTTTTCTTATAGTTCTATCAATATAGTCTATAGACCTCACAAAATCTTTTTTCAGCCTTTCTTATCACTTAACTCAGAAGAACCTGGAACTAGATTGCAACAGCAATACTAAATATCCATGGAGTAAAACACAGTCAATGGAAATATGTTAACCAATGATTGGTACCAACCTGAGCTGGGATTTTCAAGCATATATTTATACATGTCCACTGGGAACGGTATATCCCTCTCTAACCAACAGCCAACTTTGTATAAACCTGTCGTTAGTGTTATTACATTCATCCCATTTTTTAAGTATGAGTTGAAAAATTTGCATTGCATGACATTCGTGAAAATTTAATTCATTTCCATGTCTTTTCCTGGGTTAAACTTACTGTGAAGATATTGCAAGGCTAATTTTCTTTTGGAACAATCGAATTTTCACTTCCATTGAATATCACGTCATGCATTTCTTTTCGAGTAACTTTCTTGTTGTCTATTCTTTTCTAATCCGGACTGTCAATAATCTGAATCACTGGAGAAGCAAAACAAAATTAGAATAAAATTCCTTGCGTAATACACACACAATCACAGAGACATTTGTCTAGGGAATCCTACCTTATAATCGATCCGTAGTGTCCTCTAGTTCGGCCTCTACGTTGAAATTTCTGGGGAAATTGAACTTCAGAGAACTCTTGATATTTTGCTTCCGTGGAACAAGCACTGAGATCCTTTCCCACGCACGACGAAAATCTTGCTAATTTTCTCAGTAAAATCGTGAAAAAGAGAATTTTTTTAATCAATTGGAAAAATGCATTTGTAGAAAAACCCATAGGATCGGCTTCATAGAATTCGTCCGTGCACGTGTCCAAGAGACGCGATCCGCAAAAGTGCGAAAACCCCTTTTCAGCGACGAGGCAATAAAGCAATAAGCGGCATTTGCACAAACGAATAGCAAAGCATCAAATACCATCCTTACCAACACTCAGCCGTACAGGGATTAAAGCTCTCAAACCCTAGATAAAAATGAAAAGGCTATGGTAGGGTTATCGGGCGCAAAGGGAATTATCGCGGTCGGCCGGTTAGTGATCCCGGCCGCTGCTATACACTTTCCTTATTCGAAGGTTTGAGCGGCTGATAGTTAAAAGGCTCAGGAATGTGTGAAAACCAAAATTTGTTACTGCATGATGGTAAAAATTGGGTTTCCCAAAGATGAGAAAATATTCCTCTGTAGTCGTCCACTTCATGAGACAAGCTTCATTGAACCTTGCAAATGCCATATTTCTTATTAAAATTGTGGCATTTTTTGTACCCCCCCCCTCCCCCCCTCGTTGGACATAACCCCTCGGCGGACTAATTATCCTCCGGACTTAGCCGCAGGACTTGCTCGACAGGCGTAGCTAACGACAGGCGGAGCCAACGACGCCAACAATGCCTACGATTCCAAAATGCATCGATTTCGTCTGCTTCGTTTCGTCAGCTCGTTCAGCAGCTCCTTCAGCCGCTCCTTTCCCTCTCCAGAAGCTCTACCACTGATATAGCCCCCAAAGTGCGGATGAAGACCAGAAGTTAGGCCATCGTACGAGCCGTTATTTAGTGTTCCCCCGCCGTAGTGAAAAAAGAGTCCCGGATGAGCCAATCCTAAGCTTCCACCTCGCCCCCTTCACATCATGCCACCTTTTTCCTCCCCTCAATTTGCACCAATGGAATTCCACGTTAAACCCCATTGCACTTTGACCTTCCAGAATATACCCCCTCCTTACCCCAGAGAATACCTCCCCTCTCACGCCCTCTGTTGGAGTCGAGACGGCAAAAAGACGATTTCGAGGCGAGGTGAGAGGAGAGTTGGTGATTGTCGATTCTCCTTTTTGCGCCATGGACTTTTTGGTGCAAGTTATTAGCTTTTCCCGAAATTGTGAAGAGTATTTCAATTTTGTTGGTTTGTACCTTGTCTTTTGTTGTTTAAATACAGTGTTTGATTAGTTAGATTGTCATACTTTTGTGGTTTTTTCTATTTCTGACCTCATCTTGCTCACCCGTCTTGGAAAGAATACTTGTCCTTTAGACAAGCGTTTCTCGTGAACTGCTGTTCTTCTTTCGAGAAACGCTGCAAAATCTTAATGAAAATCGCTTTGAAAAAAATGGAACAAAGGCTTACACAGAGTGCATAATGTATACTGTGTGGAGAACACGAGTGATTCTCATTTTTATTGAGTAATCTTTAACTGTAACAAATTCTGAACGAATTTCCGCATCTCAGCTCCGCGCGGCGCGGTTTCACCTCTGCGTTACATAACTTGATCGGAGTGGTGGGGGGGGGGCGGATTGGGGCAGGATATTTCTTTTGAATGTTAAATTTGACACTTTGCTTCATAAATTAATATAAATTTTTTTGTCGCTAAAGACCGCTAACATAAAGTTTTTTCCTACCTTATGGTAAAAATACGTAAAAAAATTACGTTTTAATTGTTTCATAAATTTTAAAAAATATGTCAACAAAATCTAAATTTTCACAATATTTGATTTGCAACACACTCATTATTATATTGGCATGCTTAAAAATTACGTGTCTCACATTAAAACGGAGCAGTAGCAAAATTCTTCCGTCAGTTTTCACAAAAAAATGGAAAGTAATTTTTGATCATTTTTTATGATCTTCACAGACAACTGCTAGTCTAAAAAAGCACTTAGAAATAAATTATTTCAGTATTTTGGACAATGATTATTGCATATTCAGTAAATATCACCGTTTTTCCTAAATAAAAAGTAAAAAAAAATTTTTTTGTCCAACAATTTCAGCCCACAGTGCGACGTCGGCATAAGCCTACTCTGAACGACAGGCGCCAAGGGGACAATGGCTTAACGTCCCATCCGACGGACGGAACCTAATATGCCCTCCACTAGGCACTCAAGTATAGACCGGTTTGCCGCCCTGAAAAATCGGCCACGGCCAGTAATCTAACCAGGGCCTTCGGGATGGGAGGCCAGTACTCTAGCCACCACACCAACCCGATTTCCTCATTTAATCATAGTTTCCTAAACATATTTCCTAGAATATATTAATTGTTTAATAGAATTAAAAAAGAAATCAACAAAATGTAATTTTTCACTATATCTGATTTACAAAATACACACTACTATGTTGGCATGCTTAAAAATTACGTGTCTTACATGAAAACGCAACACTAGCAAAATTCTTCCGTTAGTTTTCACAAAAAGGGGAAAATAATTTTTCTATCAGTTTTATGAACTTCAAAGACGTCTGCTAGTCTAAAAAAATCACTTAGAAATAAATTATTTCAGTATTTTGGACAATGATTATTGCATATTCAGTAAATATCACAGTTTTTCCTAAATAAAAAGTAAAAAAAATTCTTTTTGTCCAGTTTTTTTGATATCAGCCTACAGTGTGCCACATTCCAATCAAATATTAGAATTAATTAATTTAAATGCTTTCTCACTGGAACGTTGCACATAATTAATGTTCTCTTCTCTTGCTCAAGCTGTTCACTTCACGTCACCTTCCGTAGCTTTCACATGGCTACTTGTAGACTTGTCTAATAGCTTAACTAGTTGACCTCCTCTATACTCCATATTTATAGCCCTACCAAACACATCCTATGTATTCCCGGCCCTCATTCCGAATTCCTTGTCCATTACAAAAGCTGCTCTTTGTTGATCTTCATCCCCTCCGCTATAAATTATCCGGTAGTAATCCCTGAAAATACAAACCGTAAATATGTCTTATAAAACCTTCACTAAGCATTTCTTCTTCACTATTTTCACAGAGGGACAGCCAATGTGTCTTTCGCCTACAACTTGACCTTTCTGGCATCGATGACTCTACAGGGAGCAAGTTTTATATGACGTTCACAGTCAAATCCAGGTAATTGTTTTTCTTTTGACCTAGAACTTTAAACAGTTCAATCCAAAAATGCAAATACGTACCTAAATTTCTCAATCTTATGACCTATAAATTTATTATAACTGTAATATTCAACTTAATTTCATCTCATACTTCTCATATTAATCCTATATACAGCTTAAAAATCGCAGTGGTGCTTTGGCTAGATGTACAGGAAAAGTGCAGTATTCAGCAAATCTGAGTGACAATGAGTTTTCCCATGGCCTCCTTTAACACATGTATTAAAGGAAGCCATGACTTTTCACTTACTTTCATCTCTTTCTTTCTGCTCTGCCTCCTTGACTACTGTTTTTCTCATACGTTAAATAAAGAAAAGATTCTTAAAAATTGCTATTTCACTCTTCAAAAAACTCATTGTAAAGGAAACAAATTTTTTACATCAAACGAGAAAAAAAGAATTTTTTATATAGATCAGACGGGTAGAAGTTTTAAAATTAGGACAAAGGAACATTTTAATTCTTTTATTCATGGTGACAAAAAGTCAGTCTTTGCTTCTCTTTTATGTGATTTTAATCACATGTCTGATTTTAGAATAGAGATTTTCAATGTTCATGGCAAAGGTGCAAAGCTGGATTTCTTAGAAAATTTTGAGATTGTATGTGCTTCCAGTGCTTTGGGACCAAAATTGTTAATTGAAATTGTACTGTTCAATTTATCCCCATTATATCATGTTCCCATCCCCCATTTAAAAAGCATTTCCCCATCATCCTGAACTTCAACACATTGCTTATCTCTCTTAACCATACCATCTAATCTTCCACAATCACTCCTGCAGTTTCTCCCTCATTTGATGGATCTCTCGATGTAAACATTAATAATTACGGGAGATAGTGCACAGCCTTGTCTCACTCTTTTCAGAAGCCAACTTTTTCAAATTGCATGCAATGTTTCCATCGTCATGTCCTCATTTTGTAGCAGTACTTCTGTTTCTGTTTCACTATCATACGCTGGAATCACTTCGGGGGATCGGGTTGGTGTGGTGGCTAGAGTACTGGCCTCCCATCCCGAGGGCCCGGGTTCGATTCCCGGTAGCGGCGGATTTTTCAGTGGAAAACCGGTCCCCGCTTGAGTGCCTAGTGGAGGGCATTTCAAGTACAGTACTCCGTCCGTCGGATGGGACGTTAAGCCGTGGTCCCCTTGGCGCCTTTCGGTAAGAGTAGGCTAATGCCGACGCCGGGTTTCTCTCCACTCTTCCTCCGTTCCCTAGAAACTCCTACCATTACCCAATTACCCACCATATCCTATATGGCGCAAATGACCTCAACTGTCGGTCGCCTCCCCTAAATAACCAACCAACCAACCTGGAATCACTTCTGCCATTTAACAATGTACATGATTTGAGAAGCAGTGCTGCCGAATTCTGCCCTTGAGGGTACCAGAGATAGCTAGCCATAAATTTATAGCATTTCAGTTTTCATATCTGCCAATGGTTGCCAGAATATCTTTTGAAACCTTTCCCTCTTGGCCAGGCCCGGTGACAGAATTTTCGGGCCCCTGGGCAACTAAGTGGTCCGGGCCCCCTAAAACCCGGCAAACCCCCTTACTCAATTTAGACCAGAACTGCTAACTATCACATTATTTTATAACCAAGACTTACCTGATTATCATTTCTTGCAGAAGAAACTTGCATACTGTTATACATTATCTTTTGATTTACTATAAATAGTCCTTTTTTTAATTTAAACACAAGTCACCCAGATAGCAAGCTAAACTTGCAGCAAAGTTGCTGAAGGTTTGTAATGACAAAGTTACAACTTTGCAAAAAGTTTGTCGTAACAAGCCTGCATACCTGATGCAAGCTTGAATCAAACCTCCTAGTTACGTGTCTTCAAATTTGCTGCAGACTAGTCGTATCACACCTGCTGCAAACGTTAAATGAAATGTAAAAATTAAATAATAGAACAATAATACTGATAGAAATTTATTAACTTTAATGTTCTACATGTTTATCAATCATGATATCCTCAATATTATCATCTCCAGTGAATTTGTTCATCCTTTCATTCCTAGAAAAAAAACATGAAAAATTACTACAAATGATATGAAAGATCATGCCTATATAATTTTTAATTTGATAGTATATAAAGTTTTTACTTAATTCTCCTTTGATTTGAAATTTGCGCACAGCAGGCATGGAAATTTGTACATTACAAATGAACAAAATGTCAAGTTCCCTTTAAAACTGAAGTAAATTTCTATTGCAATGGAGTAAATCAGCCACTTTAACCATAAAACCTCTAGATGCAGGATAAGCCAAGAATTGAGGCTTCTGTAATGCTTCAGTTAGGATGCCACCCAATAATTATTTTGGAAGAAGTGGTTAAGTGGCCTTCCAATCTTTTTACATTGAGGCCTTTGCATTAAACTGGAAGCCAGTCCACCAAAAATATAGCCAATTGACACAAGGAAACACAATATTAAAATTAGAAAAACTTACTTTCAGAGGGGTTTGACAGAGATTGCAGAAATATAACGATGCTGTTGAGTTGCTCTATTTCCTGTTTGTTTTTGAGGCGACCGGTGGCAGACTATTTAGGAACCACGCAATTGAAGAGTTCAGATTGTACCAATGAGGAAGCTTTAGAGGAAGGTGTGGAGAGAAACCATATAGCCTACTTCTTAAAAGTCTTGCGCCATAAATTAGTACCTGGAATGTTAACAAAAATTTACTGCTATAGGGATCTGATGAGAACATAATACATATTGACTCTATTTTATTCCAGATAAGTAACCACCTTAAAAATTCCTCATCAATGAAGACATCCATTTTAACACCAGCATCAACAGGGTTACAGGTTTCCTGCATCCATAACTCGAATTATACCTAGAAAATTAATAGCAACTGTAAACATCAAACGAGCTTATACCTGTAAATAGTTTCATTATTCCAACTGAAAACAAACTTACCTTCCATTTCTTACATACTTGTTACTGAAATAAAATAACTCAATCACTGCTGTTGGTTAACATAATATAACCAACCATTCACTTAAGAATGCATACGATACAGGTGTAACCTACCCTAGTACGAAATAAATACGATATTAATAAGATTGTGGTTAGCATGCATTTCAAGAAATACTGAAGCAATAACACCATTTCATGCAATTTTACAACTTACCGGTGGAAGGTAGGGCCGTTTCTTTCCATTTTGGCGATTACTGTTCCCATTGAGCAAACCCGTATCGAGCAGGAATACACCTGAAAGTGAAAAATAAACATTGCATTTTCCCGCCAGACAGTAAGTCTGTGGATAAAGATAATAATTTTTAGAAGAATAAAAACACTTTAAAGTATTTACGAACCTTCAGAATACCTCGCCAGTCACATGCTTCATTTAAACTTGATATTTTCTAAGCACGTCGCTCACGGTAAATTCACGAAATCGTAGCACGACATGGCTAAATGCGCAAGGCGGCGCAAGCGCTCAAGGATACCGATGTTAGTTATGTACGCTTCACCGCAGAGTTTATAATAATAATAAATTAATTGTTCGGCTCGGTTCGGTTGGTCTTGTAACATAGAACTCGTCAATAAGATTAAAACAATAGTAGCACAAGGGAGCTAGAATAATATACAATTAATAATATTATACGCAGAGCGGGCATAAACATATATGATGATGCTGTATACAAAGCAAGCTTATAAAAGTATAAACATTGTGCTAGCATAAAAACATATACGATTAACATGTAAAAAAAATAATTAGAATTAAAAGACACATTTAGAGATTCTCATCAAAATACTTATTCAAGCTGTAATGCAATTTGCTTAGTAGAATTTTACATAATCTACCCTTGAAAGTGCCCCCTCCAGTAACCTCAACGAGAGAAACGATGAGAATATGTGGAGTATTAGGCGGTACTGGGTGAAAAAACTACAGCATGTCAGCGTTCGCTTTCCTCTTCGAGAGAATCTCCGAAATACAGCCTTTAGTTATGGTAAAAGTATGCCACAGCAAGTTTGATGCAAACTTGCCATAACAACTTTGTCATAACAAGCCTATGACAACCCTATGACAAGTTTGTCGTAAGCTTGCATGCTATCTGGGCAGTGGAATGGGATAGGGAAACAATTTCAAAATGAAAACTTTTTGACGGTGTAACACAGTTTACACTTTCATTTTACAGTAATCAAAACTAGGACTAACTTGTACTTGAAAATTTTATAAAAAGTCATAATAAAACGTGCTTTTCCTTTTTTTCACAATTAGCATATCCACAATTACTCCCATATTTTCGGAGATACCGACCCAGTGAGAACAGGTTCGTGGATCCACGTGGAATCCACGTGGATTCCACCTGAGTTTGTGGATATTTGGTGGAGGTAGAAATTTTCTCTATTTCCACCTATTATCCACTGTGGAAATTCAGTGGATATTTGGTGGAGGTGGAAATTTTCTCAATTTCCACTTATTACCCACCGTGGAAATTCAGTGGATATTATGTGGAAATAGAAATTCCTCTAACTGTGTAAACATATCTCACCTTTATTTGAATATCCATCTCCAATAGTGTGCTTAGGGGTAAAGATCCCTCTTTTAATAAATATTTTGGAATTAATCCCTGGTTTTCTTGAATTTTTTGTCACATGACATAATAATACCAAGTACAATGTTGTCAAATCACTTTTGACCTTCTCTTGCATTCTATTTTTCATAGTCTACAAAAAAAAGTATTTCTTCAATGTCTATACATAAGGAATGAATATTATGATGAATTATGCATACACTCTGTTGGGAAGTTCTCTCTGGGAAAAAGGGGAACTGCGCCAGAAAGATCCTGGCTGTTTCGGGGGAAAGTTTGAATGGATATTATGTTAACAGTAAAATAATATCTAATTGATGACTTAGAAGTGAAAATTTGTGAACTTAAAAAATTACTATGGCCCGGAATTTAAATATCCCATGTTACACACCGTTAAATAAAAACCAACCCTAGCATATTTTCATACTGTTTATATATCTTAAAAGTTTACTAGATTTCAGGAAATAAGTTGATTGTTTACTATTCCATTGAAATACCACGGGATTCATTATACTATCAATAATCATTGAAGGAACTGTGTTTTTGTCAAATGAGAATAATTATTGTCTTGGTAAATACCTTGACTTGTGTCTGACCACCATAACTCTGTGGTGTTCATCGCAATACAATGCATTTTTAAAGGTTGCTTTACATGAAAAAATTTTTTGTAAAAACGCTTGTATGAGGAAATTGTACCCTGTAAAGCGGCAAATTGTGTGAACGCTTGTGCGAATGTCTGAATGGAAAATAGGACCTGTTCTAATTCCATTCAGAAAAACATACAATTTCGTTCAGTTTATACAAATGTTTGTACAAGAAATTGTACCTTGTAAAGCGGCCTTAAGAAATATTTACTCCACCGCAATAATTTTTCTCCCTTTCCTGGTATTAAAAACATAGCTGTAAAGTATACTAATGCCATGTTAAAGATTTTCCGATAAATGCAACCCTTTTCTGCTTTTGAAATTCGAAGCACGTAGGTTAGAGTTGAATGCTGGGAAACAACGAAACATCAATTGACGCATTATTTCACATTGAACGGCGTGAGACGGTCGTGTGCAAAGATTATAATACACAGGTCGTGTGGTTGGTGATAATTGTATTATTAATTATATTAGTATTATTAGTATTTTACTGATGAATTCATCGGTTGAATCGTCAATCAGCGATATAATACACCGCACCGCTATTATCGGAGCATCAATTGGTAAGTTTCATTCATTCTCTTTTTAATAAATTTGCTTACTGAACTCCTTTTACGCTTAAAATGTATTTCAAGCATTCGCGACGTGCTGCCTTTGGTAACTAAAGTTATAAAAAAAAAGTGCACGATATTACGTTACTTTCTAATCGTGAATATGTGCAAGCCAATCAGTTAAGAAGAAAGAGTTGATGTTTTCCCGGTGCATAGAATTAAGAGGCTTTGTGTTTCCATTCGGGGCAATAGCAATAGAGCCTTTTGAGGCAAGCAACTCTTTGAATCGGTTTGATTCCTGAGTAATTCTTTAATTAGTCAGAAACTGTTTAAGTTCGCAACATTAGTTATTACATGAATGTTATTTTGATCTACTTGTCAACATAACTTATATGCTTTTCAGCGCGAAAGAAAACAACATGTTGCAGTGAACTGAGTGACACCACAAAATAAACTATTGTAATCGCACTAAAGTGGATATTTATGGACGAACCTGTACATATCACATTCTTGTTGAGTTGATATCATTGTGGGTAAGTAGTTATTCCTGAAATCTAAGTAGTTTTGGACTTGTTGGCCTAATTTTGTGATTTATAAATATGACAATACTAAGGAAAATCTTGAGATTACTCATGAAATGCAATGTTTGTAGATCCTCGGACCTTTATAACATTTAGTATCTACTTACGTAATACACATTACTATTAAAGTAATATAACCCAGGCAAAAGCATTGCAAAAGTCTATAATTGCCATTAATGCTTATACCTACCCCAAGGTAAAAAGATTTAATAGGTTTTACCTAAGTGCTTTCTATACCATGAATATCACATACTTTTTTTTATTTCTACAGATGTTCTTGGCATTATTTGTGGGAAGGTGTGCCTTTTAAAGACTTGGAAAATACAAAATGGAGCAGCGGTGCATACGTGGGCAAGAAAATGGCTATAAATGGAATATGCGAGTGTAAATTAATTTCTGTTTTATTTTCCTGATTGCTCTTTTTTCAAGTATTTTATTGGCCAATAAAATGTTATTTTTAACGTCAAAGAGGTAGTATTCATTTCACAATCAGTATAACATTTTAAAGGTATTTATTGGGCTAATTGAACTAAGCAATTCAGTTGAAATGGTCAAATTTTAAGTGTTTCAATTAAGGGTTTAAATTTCAAGTTCATATTTATATTCATCCTCCCTTGAATAATTGCCCCTTTATTCCAGTTTATCAATTTTTATTATACACCACTCAAGAGAATTGAGGTATTAAGTAACTACTATGTTAACATTTGAATGTGCTGTTAAGTGTCCATTAACTTTAATTATGTTACAGTAGTATCTGTCTTGTGAAGTATGTATGATATATTTGAATACCATGTGGAAATGTGTTGAGCAGAGGTGGATTCCACGTTGCAATGGCGTGGGACCTACGTGGAAATTTATTTGGGAATGATGTGGGACCAATGTGGAAATTATGTGGGACCCACGTGGAAATGATGTGGGACCCACGTGGAAATTATGTGGATCCCACGTGGAAATTAGTAGGTTAAAGAATTATGGTGGAATCCACGTGGATTTCATGCGGAATCCACGTGGAATCAATGTGGATCCCACGTGGAAATTAGTAGGTTAAAGAATTATGGTGGAATCCACGTGGATTTCATGCGGAATCCACATGGAATCAATGTGGATCCCACGTGGAAATTAGTAGGTTAAAGAATTATGGTGGAATCCACGTGGATTTCATGCGGAATCCACGTGGAATCAATGTGGATCCCACGTGGAAATAGTAGGTTAAAGAATTATGGTGGAATCCACGTGGATTTCATGCGGAATCCACGTGGAATCAATGTGGATCCCACGTGGAAATTTGGCATCTTGGTGGAAATTTTGTGGATCTGGTGACCATATTCACGTGGATTCCACCTAGAATTTCCACGCACATTTCCACGTGGAACCCGCGTGGAATCCACCAACTTGTTCTCACTGGGGAGATAATTATATCACCACCAAATAAAAATGAATACAGAGTATTAACTTCTACTACGCTTTGCTTTCGCTACAACTCTCTCAATCAAACATAACAGCCGGGAGTGGGTAAAAATAATGTAAGCTAAGGGTTTTGACGAACAGAATATATTTTGTTGTGCCTCAATATTAAGCTATTTTCGATAATTTGTTTCCTTCCTGTGTGCATAATTCAAGCAAAATAGAAACTAAAGTTTTCCTAGATGAATCAAGTCTAATGTGACGCATAAATCAGGGATATGCATATTGTAACGCAGGGAAAATGAAAGATTTGAGTAGATTTTCTCGATGAACAACCAAAAGCTGCGCGGTGTCCAAAATGTACCTTTCTGCATGAACCTCTTGATAGGGTCAATTGAAATGTACATGATTAGGGTTGTACTGCTGGGGCGAAGGGGCAAATAAACGAAAATATGTTCTTAATATGTCCCTCTGGAACGTAAAATTGTGTTTCATGTGAAAAATACAGGAATTTTAAGGCTTTGAGGGTGTGAATGAGAAGTTTACTTTTGAGAGGAGAAACCTTGAACGCGATTACGCGTACACTTTAAAACCTTAATATTTCTATATCCCCATGATGTTATACGTGTAGAACCTTTGGAGATCAATAGCAATGCATACATATTAAAAAAGGCGAATAAGAAGCGTTATGTTCCTTATGGCTTGAAAAAAATTACTCGCATCACGGCATTTCCAGCTACCAGCGAGCGTCTCAGGCTCCGGACTCTCGTGCGAAAAATCAAATAAAACATTTGGCGTCACAAACAAATTTTCAATTTTTTTTTCAGATCTACCTTTAAAAAGCATCAGCAATTGATTTAATATGAGTCACTTGACAGGCACTTAACATGCCAGAGGTTTACTACTTAAAATGAATTTTTGCGTGAAAATATAGCGTCCGCCACTTTTTACGTAATATCACCTACATTTAGGAAAAAACTCACAAAGTTAAGCACAACAAAGTAAAAGAGTGGTTTAAACAGACCTACTAGTTTTTTATCCGACCAAATTCCGCCCACAGCGTCACCATCAACTTAAATAGGAAGATTTTCGTAGAAAACTGAAGTCGGGTGTAATTTTGGAATTTTGGTTATGTTGGAGTCCGTGTATCTCGGTAACGGCGACTGAACATGACCAATGACATGCCATTCCATGGTTGCCAATCTATTATGAGTATTTGTACCAAGTTTCGTGATTCTATCTCCAAAAAAGATATTTTGGAAATTTGTCAAATTTTTTTCGATTTCAGCCCACTGCGCATCGGTTCGAATTTTCCTTCCTCTCCTTTCTATTAACAAAAACCACACAAATCATGACAGTTCGTGCATGTCCCTTGAACTTACTTACGTAAAACAAGGAAAAAAATTAGAAAATGTTCAGAAGGACAAATTATACATAATGTGTAAGAATTAATAACTTTTTGAAATATGTATATATTCACAAAATTTTAAATATAAAATATTTTTTTGTTTCCCTTGCAATCCTGGGATCCCGGATGAAATGACAATTCCGAAATCCCTGGATTTAGTATATACGAATCCCGGGATTCCGGGATTAACGTACACCTTTTCGCTAACAGGCAGCGCTAATAAGTAAGTTTTCTTGGACATGAAATACAACACGTTAGACGTCTGAGTCCATTGACTAATACATTTTATTCGAATAAGTAATTTGTCATCATTTGAACTACATAAGAAAAACAGAAATGAGATTACGGTGCGGGTGTTAAAGACATAGTGATCGCCAGATTTAAACAAGATGGACTATATTCCAGAAAATGTTGTCTACCTTTCGATGAATGGACTTTGCCACGCAACAGAAGCTATATTAATATTAACGTTCACTCCTCTGAAAGAGAATCAAATATCTGGAACTTGAGGCTTATCTGAATTAATGGAAATATGCCCGCAGAAGAGTGTTTTGAACATATAGAAAAGAAATTGAGAGAATATGATATTTCTTTAGAAAAAGACATTTTTGCAATCACCACTGACGGTGCAAGTGTAATGCCAAAGGTTGGTAGGTAAATACCAATAAATCATCACCTTTGTTTTGCTCATGTAACCACCTTGCAGTCATTATGGTATTTACGGATTTGAGGGAAAAGTAAATTTAATAAAGAATTAATTTGAAGTATAAGGAGAAGAAGTCAAATCTGAAGAAAGTGGATTCAGCGACGAAGACTTTCCGTCGAGTGATGAAGTAGACGGGGATGATCCATTTTAAGATGGAGATGTGTGTAAACAATCAGAAAAAAAACATTATGATTCTGATTCAAAAAATATAAGGGAAGCAATTCCTCTATTTAGAAAATCACTCTCAAATAATGACAGAATCCTTCAAAAATATGTATTGAAAAATTTGGTTAGGAAAGAGCTCTTGTTATTGACATAATTACTCGATGGAACACTATATTTGAAGGATGGTACGTTTTCTAATGCTAAAAACTTGCGTTATGAAGGCCTTAATTTATCTTAATTCCGAAATATCATTCAATGAGTGTGAATATGAACTTGCTTCTTCCATTTTTGCAGCACTGCAGCCAGTGAAAATTACTGTGGAGGCGCTTTACCGAAGGGATCCAAATCTTCTGAAGTGTGAGGGTGCATTGGGATTCTTGATGCAAAAACTAAAAAATGTGAATACAGAGTTGGGGAATAATATAAAAACTGCCTTTCAGAAGCAAGTACTGAAGAAACGAACTGATTTATCAGGGTTTTTTACGGTATCGTCACTGTGGTTCATGAGCAAGTGGTCATGATTTGGGGAATTTATATTCTGTGCTAACACTAGTGAACCGAAAAAAATTTTAAAGGAATACTTGCTTAGATTTCGTAATTATAATAATACTAAAGCATCTGAATCAGAGATCATGGGAGAAGAACAAACTTCTTTCATGTGAAAAAGTCGTTATATTGATGGCTTGCATAGTGAGAGAGAGTCAGCTGCTAAATAATCAGAGAGTGGTTCACTATGTTTGGATGAGCTAAAGAAGGAACTTGATTCGGTCGTTACCCAATGTTTGATTCCTCCCAAACAATATCCTCCTAGCTGAAGTTCAAAGGACCTATAATTATCAATAGTTCAAAAGCTAGAGAATTTCCGTGAAAGTGGACGGAGAGGGGAAAATGTGCAAATTATTTACGAGCACTTACTGGCTATTCCTCCCACTAGTGTTGAATCAGAAGGGCTTTTCCATCAGCGGGTTTTCTTTGCAATAAATATAGGTGAAGAATGTGTTACCAGACTTTAACCACTCTTTGTTTTTAATGGCATATTTTTAAAAAAATCGGAAGCAACTTTTCTTTGAGGGTAACCTAAATTTAGAGTTTGTTTGATTTTTTAAAACTCTACAATTTCTTTCAATTTTAGAGCAATTGCTATTGCTTTTGGTGCTTTACTTTTTTATGTCCCAAGAAAAACTGTATTGTTTTACGTTTAAGTAAAACTGATTCTTTAGTAACTTTTTGGCATTTTTACAATTTTGATACCAGAGATAAAATAATCAAAAACACACAAAAAATAAAACAAACGCACGACCCGAATTTCAATGCTTCAGCTTCATCATTATCAGTGAAGATGCTCCCCTGTATCTAAACTTTGTGTGGTGTTCTTTTATAATAACTGTAACTTTGTTATCAATCAATGTTGCTTAAAATTTGAGTAATTTTAATATGGATTCCATTTGTGCATGTGATATTTTAGTTATATTTAAATTTTAATTACATATGTGCCTGTGATACCTACTTTAGTTAAATCCCGGGGTTGCACATGTTAAAAAAATAAATGCACATGTTAATAAATGGCCAAAATAAATTAAGGCACCCAAATGCAAAGTCACATTCATGAATAACATCATAAACCCGTTATACTTGTTGGTGGATTTTTTAATTTTTTGGGCTTGTTGTGCATAACTTTTATCTTAATCTATCGCGTAATCCCGGGATTGAAAAATCTCTCCGGGATTGCAATCCTTACCGGGAGGCTAGGTTGGGGGGCCGCGGTCCTTCACTACCCCCGTGTATGGGCACTCATGTATACAATACCAATGTCACAACACTAGGATGTATAGCTTGCTACTGCTGATCTGTAGCTTTGACTGTAGAATATACGATTATTTGCAGCCCAGTAACAAGTAAATAACAGACTTTAGGCGGGGGATGGGGTTTCTTGTCGTTCAGGAAAATATGTCACTGAGTGGCGAATGTTCGCGGCAAAGGGAGGAAAGGTGAGTCACAGCGCCCGCGCTTCTCGCTCTATCGTCCCCATCACCCCAAAACCCTCGATGACCAGAACAACTATGCTAACGTCATACTTCTCTATTGCACACTGACACACACTCCACCTTAATTTGTTTTTTTTCACTTTTTTCGCAACAAAATTTTGTATTCTTTTTGGCATTTAAATGTATTCATGCTTTAAATTTTTATTTTCAATTAATTTTTTTTGGCCCCCTGATGACCCGGGCCCCTGGGCATTTGCCCCCTTTGCCCCCCCCCTGTCGCCGGCCCTGCTCTTGGCAAATTTATATAAGACTCCTCCAAAATAATCAAGTATCAATTTCCATAAATATAAGTATGAGTATTCCAAGTATAAGCTCTGCCTTCATGAATTCTCAATTTTATATAAAAATGAACAATTTGTTAACCTTATTTAATTGAGAAATTCTTTAGTTTCGTTTATCACATTTGGATGACACACCTTCTCAAGTCATCAAAATCTTGGTTTATTTACTTTTGTGCATCCATGCCTATGCAATGCTTGTTTTTTTTTGACATCAACATCTATCTTGTACTCAGGAAGAATCAAAAGTGTATACGGCAGGGGATGAATCCACTCCTGGAGGCGCTTTCATTGAGTAAACCACAATACTGGTTATTTTGTTTGCTCATTTCACTGATATGGCGAAGAAACATGCCGACATTACACATAATCCAGCTTCTTACCTGAAATTAACATCGTACTGGGCAAATGCTGCCCATCTCTCATTCAAATCTTTCTGGTTTCCTTCCAAACAAGCAAGGAGAAATCTAATATAATTACACTTATACTGTGTACACTTATAATTTTATCCATACTCACAAAAGGCTAAAATCAAAATGGCTTATCCTAATAATATATTCATTAACTCCAATTATATCAATCATTCCCACCTATTGGCGCAAGCAGAATAACATTTTTAACCACTCACTTAATCTCTCTAATGTTATCTTCGTGACGATCTACATATATGATGAAATATTTTTGTTTTCTTATTATTTTCCTTATATCCTGATTATTTTTTTCTGCTTTCTGATTCAGTATATCCGTTTTCATTTATTCCCAAATATATGTTTTAGAAAATATGCCCACACAATATTTTCTTTGCAATTCAGCCTGCGATCGGATAGTGATTCTCTTCCTGATTCTTGTAGTAATATTTTTTGTAGTGGTTACATAGTATGGTTTTCTAGTAGGGTTTTTATTCTACAGGGTGGTGTTTTCTCACTGTAATTATATATGTACTATGTTATAATTATTGATCACTTTCACTTATTCTGATTGTTTTCCATCCGAAATCTTGATACGATGCTACCACTAGGTCTCCATGAATTATCCTTGTCACTGGAGTGATAAGTTTCAGAGTACCTACTTCCACCAACATTCAATGACTTTGTATCCACCTTTGAATACCTCACCAAATTTGTCCATTTCGGCCCTGATTATTTTTTTCTGCTTTCCGATTGAGTGTTTCCCTTTTCATTCATTTCCAAAATATTAATTTTATCTCATCTACATTAGCATCTATGTAATACCCTATGGGACACCTTGAGGTTGTGCAGAAGTGGCAGGGGTAGACTCAGACATCAGGTTTTTTGGGGGAAGCGGGGGGTACAAGTCTTGTACTCCTTACCCCCTCCCCTCCAATGGAAAGCAAGTCTATCTACTATATGAAATCATTGTTTGGGGGTGACCTCCCGCTGCCCAGGGGCGTATCCATACAGTCACAACAGAATACACAACAGAATACACAAATGAACAGAATAAGTGAAAGTGAACAATAAGAGTTACATAATACTTAATTACAGGGAGGGTATATCTGGTACCCTATTTTACGTTGTGAATACAAGCGCTATATTGTTTCACATGACCCATATTTCAACCAGATTCCATCAGGAGTCTACCAAGTGGTGGGCATCCTCAATTCACTAATTGTATCAATGCAGATCATCAAGCATTTTCACAATGCTTATTACCTCAATATTATTACTTCAGATCTCAATGCTACTTAATCTCTTCACATATGTTCGGATTGGAATCCATCTTGTTTGTATGCTCACCCTTTCTCTAAGTTCAAAAATTAATCGTTTTTTATTTTGGCCAAAGTGTTCAAGAAAAAAATTCCCTTTTCAATGCATGGACGATTTTTTCATGTTCAGAATTCACCTGAAGTACCAAACACCGTTTTCTGATGTATGAATTCATTTTTGTAAAATGTAACTATTCTTTTGTCATTAGCATTTTAATCACAATATGTACTGTCTTTCTTTTGCCCAAGCAACATAAATCCTCCTTCAGTTCCTCCAAGCACTCACCTTTCACTGATTTTCCTTTAGTTTACCCACTATCACATGATATGAAATTTTCTTTTCTTCCAGTGTCAACAACAGTAGGATACTAAGATACAGACATTAGTCATTGGGGCTGGCACTTCCTCACAACCGAGTTGAGGCTTCCATTTGAAATTAAACTCGAGATTAATATTTATGCATACTTTGTCACCTCCACAGCATGATGCCCAATCACTGCAATCAAATTCTAATCATCAAATACCTCTTCTTTGCATATCTCCAACAGTACCTTATTGAAGGGTTAACATCAGACTGCAAAATTTAAATTACATTGCATTATCTCCCCTTTGAATATCATGCCAATGACTTTTTCACTGCCTTTTGCCACTGAACTACCTCTGAGTCCTTCAGGTCCTCATATTATTTTCAAAAGAATAACTTATCGGTTCACTTCATTTCGTTTACCTGCTATGAGCAGAGAAAACATTTCAGGCAACCTGATGCAGCTATGCACTTGCAATCACTTGAAAACACATCATCTATAACATTATCCAACCAACAATTTTATGCCATGGATGGTCATGGATCAAACCCACAAGTGAACAGTGTTGTGCACTTCCTTCGCCTCGATAACATCATACTCAATAATCATAATCAGTTTTAAAGCACTTCTTCATATACATAAGCATAATGCCTTGCAATCACAAGGGTGTGTGGCAGGAAATGAATAAACACCAGGCAAGCATTACCAATTTCTTACTACCATGCACACATGCAAAAAGTATACTGCCCCATTTTCATAATACTTACATGAAACAAAAATTCACAGTACTACCACAGTGAGGAAAATATTAAGCTTGCAGTAATGAGATACATGAAATGTTGGTTGTAATTGACACACTTCTCAATACACATTTGACTTTACCTTTTAAGATGATTCATAATTGGACTAAAATCTAAGCATAAAACGTGTCTTCTTTGAATCATACCAATTTATTTCTCGTTCAATTTCCTTAAGATCTTGACTGCATCCAGAATATTTCCAGTCCCAGCCAAATCTTTTTATCTTTTGTTAATACAACAATGAACATATCCATTTTGGTCCTTCTTTAGGAGATCATATGGTGTCGTTTATGAAATGATATCACATCTTAATACACCATGATAATCACTTTTTTGTCGTTCTATTTTAATGAAAATCATTAAATATTTGGGTGGATTCTTCTCACTAACATCCTCCTGTCGCCGAATAACTTGTCCATCCAAACTTTATCTTTTTCTTGATTGTTTGATCAAGTCTTGTACTCGATCAATTCTTTTGTTTAATAGTTGAGCAACTTTTAATAATGATTTTTCCGTCCATTTTGTATTACCTGCTATGTAGTAACAGATCAGACATTCCATTGCAGCTATATCCATGCAATTATTTAAAAACACACTTTCAATTTGCACATTATGCCATTCTAGTCATATTAGACCCATAATTAAAATGAGAGAAGCCACCTTCTTGTCCTTTCCCAGCCACCAACTGTAATGTATCTTCTTGTCTTCTAACGTGTCTTATTATTGCACTTGATCTCTTTTGTTAACGGCCATCATTGTTTTAACACACTCTTGAATTTCTCCAACAATTTGTGTCAATTCACATAAACTATATCCATTTTTGCTATATTATTATTCTAACAGGGTATGTTTCTTGTCAGATTGTCTCATATTTTCAGAACTTTTCAATCTCTTACTTGAAGACATCCATTCAGCCATGATGGAGATGACGTCTGCGAGCTCCTACCACTCAGGAACACACCCGAGATCTGCAAGCATGCCATTCCAGGGGCCAAGAGTTCTTTGAAGTGCCAAAAGTGCGGTGTTTGGACCGAAGACCCTGCTGATGGATGACTCTCCCCTCTGTCATTACTGATCATCAAGGGCTGCACTCCCTCGATTGCGGAGGACATTGGGAGTCGGCCATGTCTGGAGTCCTTGTCTCAATGCTCGGCCGCACCTCGTGTGTAGCAGAGCATCGGGACTTCAACTCTGGTCACTGCAGACTCCCAATATCCTCTGCATTCGAGGGAGTGCAGCCCTCCAACCAGAATACTGTACTCAGTGCAATTCAATAAAATCTTTTATGGACCCTACCCAAATTTTATTGATCAAAGTTTCAATGCTGAACTGAGACTAATTTTATTTTGTGTTGGAATTTTTCCTACCATTGCGAAGGCTACTTGTTGTAATGATATCCTTGGATCTGTTAGTATTTTGCAAGATTGAGCATTGCTATGCTATCTAGGCAATTAAAGGTTGCTATAACTCATTTTATCTCCTGACCAAACAAGGTTAGTGCTCATCTTCATTATTCTCTCTGTTCTATGGTATTCCCAACTCATCAAATGATATTTTTATTGTTTATAAATATTCACAAGTGGGGACTATGATAAAATTGTATCTAGTAGTCCAGACACACAAAACCAGTCTTTGTTCAACTGACTTTCATCCCTGACATATCTAGTCAGTTGAAGAAGTCGATACAAAGAAGTTCTACTTCAAAATTTTCAAAATAATTATTTTGTGAATATTTTTACATTTCATTTGCAAATTGTTATTCCATTGAATGTGGAAATGTGGAAATGTGGAAAAATTCATATTTTCTTACAGCTTTATTATTATTGCATGTGTAAGATATTTGAATAAACTGTTCAGGACCTATATTTCCCTCATATTTCAATAATGTGGCAACTCCATATGGAAAAATTATCATCCTTTTTGTGTACTCTATCTCCTGTTTGCTTTTCCCCTACTATTTTTTTTTAATTTTCCTTGTTTGTCTGCATTTGCATTTAACTTACCCCCTCCGCATCTACGCATCAGAAACTGTGTCTATTTTCATCTTTTATCAATGATCTTCTTTCCTGAAAGTCAAGTTTTTGTGCAATAAAATACCTATCTCTATCAGATTCTACAGCAGTTTTTTTCTTGATGCATCTGCTACATTCTATTATTGAGGTTCATCCACACATGCAGTAAAGATCTTCAAATAACAGAAAAGATTAGTCAGTTTTCCCTGGTTTTCCCAGGATTAGTCAGGATTATGACAAAAAAACCAGACTGTTCCCCATTCAGACCAATCTTTGTAAATCTAAACATTCTTCCTTTCCCCTGTGTATTCATCATGTTCTTAGTGGTATATGTTCAACAAAACCTGTCCAAATTCTCCATAAATGATGATTTCCATCAATATGAGAGTCGAAGATCAAAATACCTCCATCCAGTTAGAGTTAGGACTAGAGCATCCAGCTCTGGCCCTAAAGAAATGGGCATCAAACTTTGTAACAAACTACCCAATTGGATAAAAAACATTAAATCTTTGTGTGTTTTTGAACAATGTTCAAAGTTTCCTTCGGGAGAAAGTTCTACTCCGTTAACAAATATTTATATGACTAATGAAACTGAGTGATTATCAGCTTTGTGCTCCATATAATTAACTTGACATTCATTATTTTTTTGCTTTGTTTTTTCATTGCTTCTGCATTTTGATTGTACGTACATCATCTTGAAGTGTCTTACATCCTGTGAAAATGTAATCTTTGGACAAATAAACAGTTAATATTATTATTAAAGGTAGTACTCACCTTACAGCTGATGGTCTTTCTACTGGGCGATTCTCCTCTGTTCTTTGCTGTAGCTATACCCTTATTCATATAACATGTTATCATTTCTGTTTTACAGCAGGTTCACCTGCTTCATGTTTATCTCTTCTCTGTGTAAAGGCTCCATTGTTCTTTCTATTGTTATTACAACTGATAGTGTCCTTTGTCCTTTTAATGGCTAGCAATCATGGTACCTTATGGCATGGAAGGTGACATGACTTTTCTTTCATCTCATAACTTTCCCCAGTGTTTATTACTATGTAATGTATAATTTATGAAATCATTATTTTTTCCTCTCACTTTTCTTATCAGGAGTAGAGTTAGTTTAGTTTTATACTAGTGAAGGTAGGTCTAAAGGGACATTAATTATTCCAACAATGACTGCATTTCATACCATATTTTATACCATATTTTTAATCATTTTATCTTGATAATCATACTCCCTTTCTTGTACTTATAACCTTGTTGCGTATTTTTGTAGAGTAATGAGGGGATCATATTTTTAGTAGAAGTTGCAGAAACAGAATTTCCTTCTCTTTCCTTTCTCATTACAGGCGAATGCCCAATTGCTGTTCCTTGCCATTGCCAAGGTGCGAGATGCTTGCTTGGCATGAATGCTTTGGTGGTAGTCAGTAACTAATAATGTGCAATTGTATGATTTTCTGTATTTTTAATGATACCAAGAATATAATATTATGAATAATTTTGCATTGATTTCCGTTGGCTGTATTTATGGAGATTAATGTTGCAACTATTAGATGGGCAAATGTTATTAAAAAGCTTTTGGGCTAAGGCTCATATTTTTTATCCCTCAGGTCCATGCTAATAAGCTGTTGATCCTGTTTTGATGTGGGAACTTTGGCACCAGCAGGGTGTTGTGTGAGCAAGGCCGAGATTAGGGAACTTTGTTCTTCATTGTGTCGATGAGTATCTTTTTTCTTTTCTCAAATTAGAAACCATTTTACAGCATAAAAGATAAATTTGACAGTAGGAATACTGTAGGATAGCCAATTAGGTGTCACATCCATTAGGAAAGTGAATTTGGTAAAGTGCTGTGGTGTAATGGAGCAAACATTATGCTGGAAATTTAGCTGATCCTGATCATCAATTATTTTACTTGAATAAAAATGGTTTTTAAAGTTCTTCTCAACTTCAGGATTTCCCCTGGTTTTCCCATCTCATGCAGCTTAATACCAACAAATCGATATTTCTCTTTGCCATTTCATGCATAATATTCCCCATTCTTAGCATTGTTCTAATTTTCCATGCCCCAATTATTAGTGAATTATTTCTCTGTTCTGATTTCTTCACCTCTGCCATTGCTTTTGTCACCCTTTCTATGCCAATGTTTTCATTAGAAACCGTCCTTAGTCCTTGCTTGCCCTGTATGACACCTGACCTCCTCATTTCTGACTGGGCCGCGTAGTTGCCAGGATTCAAATCTTTTATACTTAAGGAGCTATGCTCTTGGGAAAGTTTAATTGACTTGGTTTCCCATTGCCTGCCTCAATAGTGTGTTTAACGTGACACCATCACTTGAAGGACCAGGATCGGATGCAATATCACAGCTGCCTCACTGAGGAACAAACACTGCAAGTATGGTACATGGACTTCCTTTCGTCAAGCTCATACCCTTAGAACTATCTGACATGGGTGACCCTAACAGGAGCAACATTCATTGCACTCTCATGTCATTTATTACAATTTATAAATAGATGAAATGAAAATTATGGCATTCCATCAAACTCTTCAAATCAAGAAACTTCATCTGAATGACTTCTTGCTCTTTCATGATGACAATTTTGTTTTTGAAAATCCACAGATTTTGCATCAATTTATTGAGGAGTACATAGGCAAATAAACTACTCAATACCATTTACCAGGTTAGTATTTTTTGGCTAAATGATATTTCATGGAGCTCATTCCAAGGGCATACTTTCATGTGGCCTTCGCTTGCTTAGAGATTTATTATTATTTATTTATTTGTCATTAGATGGTTATCACCACAATAGACATTGTCATGCATATAAACATTCTCACAATAAGAAAGAAAATATAATTAAAATTACCAAAAAAAATGCTCACAAAGTGACAACAGTACACAAACGAACATGAATTATCATATTGTTAGTCAGAACACTTGGTCATTAAGATCATATTCAAGGTATTCTTGCAGTGAGTAAACTGGCTTCCACAATAGCCACTTGTACAATTTGAATTTAAAAATTGTATTGCCCATTATTCTTGCAATGTTGGGCAATTTTTTAAAGAGTTTAATGCCCATATATCTATGTGCCTGTTGGGTTTTAGACAGTCTACAAAATTCAGTTTGTAGTTTACCATTGCTTCTAGTGTTATAATTATGGACATCAGCCTTAGTTAAAAGTTTGTCAAGATTATCTTTCATTTCAACCAATTAAACATATATGTATTGAGAGTATACAGTCATGATCTCACTGCTGAACAAATAGGGGTCGACAGTGTTCATCATATGCCACATTGTGGAGCAAACAAATTGCTTTCTTTTGGAGTAAAAACACATTTTTGACATCCTTTGCATTGCCTCATAGTCTCAATCCATATAAAATATGGGAATGGAAAAATGCGTAGTAAGCATTACGTAGAAAATCATATGTGGTATCTGCGATTTTATTTTTCTTAATAAATACAGTGCCCTTGATAATTTATTACACACAGCCACAATTGTGGCTGTGTGTAATAAATAAAAATATTAATATGTTCAAAATAAAAATATTGATATGTTCATTCCATTTCAAGTACGGGTCGATAACAAAACCCAACAACTGTACAGTTTGATCCAAAGTTATATTTGATAATTTACATATAAGATGTTGTGTTTTATCCTTGTTTAACAGTAATTTATTGGCTGAGAACCATATTTCTGCTAGATTGATATTTTCATCTGATACATCTGTTACTTGATTGACAGCTCTCCCCCTATGTACGAAGGTAGCATCATCTGCAAACAAGACTGTTTTACCAGTAACATTGCTAGGTAGATATTTATCATGACCAGGAAAAGGAAGGGTCCCAACACCGATCCCTTAGGTACACCACATTTAAGTTCACATACACTTGATTGCTTACCATTAAAATAAACACATTGTTTGCGGTTGGTGAGATATGATCTTATCAATTCGTAGGGAAGGTCATGGATCCCATAGTACTTCAATTTATCAAGAAGTACCTCATGAGAGAGACAGTCAAAGGCTTTGGTTAAATCACACAAAGACAGAGATGTACATTCTCCAATTTCTAAGGCTTCATGAATTTCATCAAGAATAGTTTCTACAGCCATTACAGTTGATTTACCGGACCAAAAACCAAACTGAGTAGGAGTGAACAAATTGTTTACTTCGAAGTATAGGTTCATTTGTTCTTTAATGACTGTCTCAAAAATTTTAGCTAAGATTGGAATCAAAGAAATTGGCCTTTAGTCGGAAGGCATACTTTTATCACCCCTTTCATATATATGTAACACTTTGCTAATTTTAAGATGATCAGGAAAGTTACCTGACATTAGGCACTCATTAATAGCACCAGCCAGCGGTCCAGCAATAAAACTGCTAGCTTCTTTTATCAGGTTATTTGAAAAACCATATATGTCCTTACTATGACTAGACTTGAGCTTCTTAATGATTCTAATTATATCATTACTATTAATTAGATACCATTTTAATTAGTTGTTTGTAATGTAGTATTTACTGAGCAAGTCAGTAGCATGAATATTCGGAGGTTAATTTTAGCAAGAGTAGTATAACTATGCGAGATAAAATAATTATTGAACCTATCTGGCAAGATATTAACATTACCCTGTTTAGTTGTACCAGTTTTAGTTGTTTTATGTATTAGTTTCCAAGCTGCTTGACACTGATTACTGGCTTGCTCGACATAAGACAGATTGGCTTTTCTTTTTTCATCAGTAATTTTGTTTTTGTATTCTCTTTTTGAATCTCTATATTGATCACAAATATATGGATCCACATTTACTTTTGAAAGGGTGTGCAATTTAATTACATTTTCTCTCAAAATTAAGGGGCAGGCTTGTCACATTTTTACACATTTGGGGTTTCCCCATAATGGCAGTCATCTTTGTAGACATCGAGACTTAAGTGTCTTTCTTGCCTAAGAAGGTTATTAGTCAGGAGACTGCTCAGTCACCACAGTCCCAATTAATTGCCATTCATGAAAAACATGTGATGAGTGTTGCATCATGTAAAGTCTGAGTTTGAAATGCAAGTCTGAGTCAAATATGCAGTAGAAGTTTGAAATATATGCAACCGAGTGACAAGTATCTGGTTTAAGTTGGCTAAATCTGTACAAGGTAATAAGAATATAATTTACACTAAATTTCAATTAAATTTTTAATAAAATTGAAAGGAATTTCTAATATTGTATACATCTGAAGATAAATGACTCAGGATTTAGGAAAGGAATTTAGCACTTTTGTAAGTAGGGCTCTTTAAAAAACTTACTATTGGTCTTAAAGGATTATGTAGTTTATGATCTTTAACTAACCCGTAGAGTTTTGGTGGAGTGCTATTGTTTGTGGATAAATAGCATTTTGTTTTAAAATCGATTTTATTTTCTTAGAAAAGTTTTATGACTAGAGAATTTACTCTGGTTTGAAGTGATGTAGTAAATTTTTGGTTTTTAGGAACTTCACAATAAATTTCCGTATCCTTCAGTAGTTCTAGTATATTCTGGTCATATTCTTGTTTATACAAACAGCTGTCTTCTTTGATTTATATGTTCCTATTTTAGAACAGCTTAATGATTCACAGCCTAAATTACAATTTATAATAGAATACGAAAAGAATAACCAACTCCCTTTCCTGGATATGATGTCTAAAAGAAATTTTGACGATTCATTAACAACAGTTTGGTGGAAAAAATCACACAAAACGGATATATACCTAAATTTCCAATGCCACTACCCTATGAAACATAAATTAAATACAGCCACGCACTCAAATTCAGAGTGATTATTTAAGTGATAGGTTTTCCATGAAAAAAAATTAAAAATTGTTGAAGGAATGTCAGAGAAAAACAATTTTCCAAAAAATATTCAATGGATTGAATAATATATTAATTGGGATGTAACTGGTCGAGAAAGCAAAATGTTTTAATGGGAAGCTGTGGGAAAAGTGTTAACTTCTTTCCCAAGAAGGTTCAGTTTCCCATTGTTTAAGGGGACTCGTTATTTCAAGTGTTGTAGGATGTAGTGGACTTTTAAAATGAAATAATACTGCATGTAGCATAAAGTATTGTATTGAGGATTATTCATGGTGTGCTGAGATGTGAAATCTGAGATGGTTGTAATGGCTTGAAGTGAAAACTGTGGGAGAAAAAGATTAGAGGATAAGTTGAATATTGATAAAGGTCATTGGAATGCATGAGGGCTAGAGCAGTTATGATGTTGTGGATGCAAATTACGTTCTGGGGTGAGACTGATGGTAGGATGTTTTGATTTCAGGTGTTGCTGAACACAGGAGATTGGCAGCAAGAGGCAGTATTCCAGTCGTGATTTGGTGACAGAAACACAAGCAGCAAATTTAGTTATTGATTGAGTGAAAGCAATTATGAAATTGAGATTATCAATGATGCATGTGAAAGCATTTGTATTGTAGTGATTGGAATTGTAATACTTATTTTGAAATGAAAATAAAAAGTAAAATAAAATGGAGTTGTGTTAACGCTGAATGCTTATTAGGTAAATGTGCGATTGCAGGCGGAATGAAGTTGGTGAATGATGGAAGACCTTCACAAATCCATGTAATTGTATTTGGCAGAACTGGAAAAGGGTAATAATGGCAGGATTGGTGATGATAACATGAATAAAGTATAAATTTGTGGAGTAATATTTGGGAAGAAAATTGAAGGGTGGGGGCACTTGGCGGTGCATGGTATTCTACAACCGTGGGTGTGTTCCCTGAAGCGTAAGGCAGCGTTACATGAGGGGTGGACGAGTTTGTTAATGAACTTTGATTATGGGGAATAAGTATGAATAATAGTGCAAATTAATTATAATGGTTAGGTGGGGAAAAGTAAGAGAATCGTAACAGAGAAAACTCCACTTGAATTCAGCCATAATTAAGCGAGTAAATGAGGTAAGAAAATGAGTAATCAATATGTAGAAAGATGAAGACATTGAGTAGAGGGAGCATGTTCCCGGGGGATTGAGGGTGGGGTCTGAAGGTGGACACTTTCATAAACCAACTTTCTTTCCTTACATTCTTAAATTCATTTCGAAGAATTGGTATAAGAAAGTAGTGTTTCTTTGGTAATGAGACTATATTAGAGAGTGAAGAAATAACTGACATAGCCCCCCCCTCTGAGTAATTTTCCACCCCAGAGCAAGGGGGCGTCTCCCCTCCGGGAAACTCCCCCCGCCCACGAGGGACCTGCCATCAACCACGACAGATCCCTCAGCAAAGGAGCCGTCATCTCCACGACAGACTCCCCCTCCCTTAAGTCCCCTTTCTCAAGCTAACCCACATAGCGGAGAACCGCATACACCTATTCTGCCGAGTGAGCCACGCCACCTCAAGAGGATCGGCTTCATGGATGCAAAGCCCCGCGGCGTCAATTACGACCAGCTACAAGGGTGGGCCATAGTGGCGGCCTCACCGGGCCAGTAAAGGACATTGCAAAGGCAGTGAACCAATTATGCTCTGTCGTCAATCACGGAATCCTCGTCTGGCCTTCTTCATTACTATTTACGCAATACCTGATCGTGAGAGCTCATTTTAAATATTCATAACTCCTGCTCCTTGACATAATAATGGTTTTTGAATGTTTTGTATGGAAAATGACTATTTGTTCTTTTCCGTTCATACTTTATTGACCACCAAATCATTATAAATTATCCCTGTTATATGATATAAACTGTTCAGGAGTTAAATTTCTTGCCATTGCCATCTATTGCTGAACTTAGAATTTACTTACCTCCATACCTGCCCCCTCTCGGTGAAACAAGCGCCGGGATTTTCGAAGCCGTCACTACCCTAACGATAGTCAACATTTAATCAATACGTTCCTTCATACGCAAACAATATCGATAATTGAGGTACCGTTTTAAAGAGTAAGATCTCCGCTTCTGGAAAACCCTTAATTTACAGTTGCACTATATATTATTTATGTGAAAATCGAAGTTGAAGGGTAATATTTGTTTTTTTTTTTTTCGATGGAGCATTGTTGGTTGACTATACACCAGGATGACCAGGAAGCTTTAAAGGACGCACCGTAGTTATAATAATAAGTTCTCCGCCTATATCATTTTTGAAAGGCTTTCCTCCGTAGTCGTAAATATACAAACATTGACTTTATGAATGTTGTAATGACTTTTGTTTTGTTAACCACGCTATTGCTATAAATTGCACAGGTAGTCGGTCTAATCTTAGTACCTAGAAGGAATCCAGGAAGAAATTGGTGTGTATTGTAGCATTCCAATAGCATAGCAATATTAAAATAATAAATGATGTTAAAACATATATATTATAACATTCTTCTAACTTACATATATTATTAATCATTCTTCAACTATTCCTGTAATAACGTACTTATCCCTGAAAATTATCCTTGTATATAGGCAACCAACAATGATCCATCGAAAAAAATAACAAATATCCTTCAATTTCGATTTTCACACAAATAATATGTAGTGCAACTGTAAATTAAGGATTTGTCAGAAGCGAAGATCTTACTATTTAAAACGGTATATTAATAAACTTGATAGTATCCTACTTACACATATCAACCAGGGAAAAAAAGCACTGGGTGGCAGTTTTGATAAAATTGTGTCTGCCATTATTTTTCTTGCTAAAAAATCTAGTATTCTGAGGGACAAATGAAAAAAGTTTCAGGGAAATAATGGAAACTTCTTAGGATTTATTGAAACTTCTGCTAAATTTGATGGTGTTGCCCTTGGGCATGTCAATAGTATTTTAAATGGTGATATCTATGATCATTATTTAGATTATGAGATCCAAGAGTACAAAATGAGGATAAATTTGCTAGCTGATAATGTCAGACAAAATATTTTACAAGATATAAAAAAATTTAAGTAGTCACTATTCAATACTTCTTGATTGCATTCCTGATATATTGAAAAAAGCACAGATGTGTATTGTATTGAGATCGGTGCTTATAAATAGAGGTGTAGTTGATATCAAGGAACATTTTATGGGGCTCATTAATGTGCTTTCATTAACTGGCTTAAGCTTATCAGATGCTATAAAAACTGAACTAAGAAATATGAATCTTGATATTGTAAACTGCAGAGGCTAAGGTTATGATAATGGCAGTGATATGAAGGGCAAAGAACAAGACGTTCAAGAAAGACTCTCACGAGAAAACCCTAGGGCATTTTATACACCATGTACATGTCATAATCTTAATTTATTATTGGCAGATATGGCAAATTGCACTGACAGCGGTATTTAATTTTTTGGAATCATACAGTGTACCTATATACAATGTTTGCTGCCTCAAAACAGAGGTGGCAGATACTCTGCAAACACCTTAATTTGACCTTTCTCCCTCCTCTCTCTGAAACAAGATGGGAATGTCAACTCAAGAGCATTAACCCATTGACATATGAGTTGACTGGTGTTTGAAAATCTCTTGCCAAGACCGCAAATGATGCTGCATGTAGGCATACTGCATTATTAGTCATAAATGATTCCATTTTTAAATTAAATTTCATTGTGTCTGTCATCGTGTGGTATGATATTCTGCATGCTGTAAACATTTTTAGCAAATACTTTCTGAGTATAGACATATGTTTAGATATTGCACTGAATCATATAGGTCGTCTTATTAAATTTTTGCAAAATTACAGGATTTCTGGTTTTGAAAGTGCAATTATAAGTGCCAAAGAAATAGCTCAAGAGTTCCAAATGTCTACAGAGTTCACAAAAGTACGATTTGCTAGAAAAAGGAATGTCTTTGGCTATGAATGTCATGATGATTTAACAGAAATTTCTCCAGAAGATAACTTTGGAATTAAGTTCCTTTATCCACTGGTAGACCAAGCTGTTACTTCGTTCAAAGAAAGGTTGGAGCAGTTTCAGAGCTACTCTAAAATGTTTGGATTTTTGTTCAACATTACAAACTTTAAACCTTTAAATGACAATTAAGTTAAGTTTAAAAGACAAGTTATGTTACTGCAAAATTTTTGAGAAAATTTTAACCTTTGTCTAGTTAGTAGGGAACTGGGCTACACCATGGAGAGTCCCATGTTCAAATCCCTGAGCAAAGCCTTTCTGGACAAGATTTTACCCCTTTTTTTGCTCTAAGATTGGCCAAAAAGTGCCTAAAATTGGCTCCAATGAGCTATTTTTATCTTTTTTGCAAATATTTCTCAATGTCGAGAGAGAAGTGGTCAAAAATATTTTAAATCCAAAGTGTGAACAATGAAAAAATGACCAAGTCCAAAAGGTAAACAAAGGAAATATTTTAAGCCCAGAGTATAAACAATGTATTGGCCGTTGACTATTTATTGTATCAGAAAAGCAAAGTACATTCACAAATAAATGCAGCCAAGTATCAAAAAAAAGCAAAGTATGAAAAAGAACAAGTACAGTAAAACCCCTTATTTACGCTTCTCTAGGGACCTCTAGAAAAAAGTGTAAATTGCGGGTAAATTAAAACAGTGGGAAAAGGACAATTTTCGGTTTCACATGTATACTTTAACAGTATAGAGTAAATATATAAATAAGAAACACTGATAAACTGAATTATAGCAATATTATTATTTCATAAAGTTCAGAGGCCCTGATTTATTTTTGTAAGATATAATTCTACCAATTATTTCAACCAACCATTGGACGTTGTCAAATCCATCATTATAAAATATATACATGGTGCAATGCATTCTGTTATGAAAGAGCCCTTCACTGCGATATTCGATGGTCTAGAATTTAAAAATCACTTTTTAAGCTGTTATTCCTTCATACGATGATTTCTTGAAATTTTATTTTTTTGACCTATGCCTCACCACTAGCATGTTTTTGAATTACATCGCAATTTACAAATTGTATCCATTGTTGAGACCAGTAATGTTAGATATTTCGCTATATCAGTGCGAGTTGCAACATTAGAATCAACAATTTTTATTTATGCCTATATATTAAAAAAAAAAAACATTCTAGTTGCTGCGAAGGCTTCCACAGTGATTAGAAGTTTACTTGAGGGTTACCATTTTTTCTGTGTTGGTTAATCTTACTGCATGACAGTTTCGCCTGCATTCCAGATGGCATCTTCAGATCCAAAGTGTAGGAAATATTTAGTATGAAAATATGGAAAATATACAGAACAAAGATATGGGAAATTTAATGCGATGCGATCCTCGGGCCTGAAGATGGCATCTTGAATGCCACCTTCCATTCCAAGTAAATAATATTAAAGTCCTGGAGTAATTAAGGATAATATAAACAACACATGAGAATATCGATATACCTCGCTAGTCGGTCAGTGCAAGCTGTTCACTCACTCACTCAGTGATTCAACCCGAAGGTTGATCTTTGATAGGTGAGAGTAGAGCTCACCCCGTACTAAGCCAACAGCTTGTGAAATTCACACATTCAGGGTATGGGGGCCGGTTCCTTTCCCAGGGCCACCTGCAATTTCCTACAAAGTTTTGACACGTAGAAAATCAAATCGCGAGGATTTTAGATGAGGGTGTCCTGAAAGGCTCTTGCCCGTGATTTGAACCCAGTGCTCAGTGCTCTACTCACTAGGCCCCCACAACCCCCCCAGCCCCCGCAAGCAGTTAACCTACGGCAAAAAATTTCTCAAATAAATATTTTATCTATTTAATGCTATTTTCACGTGATAAAACTCATTTCAATAAGTTTTGTTTTGCAGTAATTTGTAATCAAACTGTTCAATTAATTCAGTGCGATGGTCGGACAAATGATCCCCTGTTATCGTCCAGTTGAGTTCATGTATTTTTAACATTTTATAATGTCTGGGTAAAAACTCATTTTCATTCCTCACAATATGAACTTCGGTACGATTTTAATATACTCCCACAAGTGTTCCTAAATTATAAATTGCCTCCTATACGCATTCATTTCATAGTACAAAACTTTTCCCAGCAAAAGGATCGCGTCAATGTCTGTCATGATCGCTGAAACAATCACGAGTGACATTTCATCTTTCCATCACTAGTGGCGCTGTGTACTGCCCTGCTACACCGCCAAGTTCAAATTATTCCATTAAACGGAGCACATTACTGCTTTCTCTCTTGTTTTTGAAGTGTATATGTACAAAACGAGGTAAAACAGTGTTTTATAATAGACTGGTAAGTATGGCTAAATGTTATAGAAGGGAATTTTTTTTTAATCTCTCGCATTCTTACCCACATCTAACGCAAACAGCGGGAAAACAGAAATGTCATGGTGTAAATAGAGGGTTCTACATACGTTGCAGATATAGAAAATGGGATGGGACCCGATAAAAACGTTGAAAATTGTAGGAAAACGTACATTCCGATAGCGTAAATACAAGGTTTTACTGTATTAGTTTAAGCAATGCATGTAGCCATGCTAACCAACTCTTTATTGGCATGGCTGCATGCAGTACAAGAGAATTACAGTGGTCAATGAACAAGGTTCTCTTGAAGCATCACAAGCAGCTAGAATTCTTGAGGTTATCTTGTAGATCCAGAGTTCCAAGCACTTGAGCGATACATTCTTCCAATATAATCAGCTGGATTATTGAGTGTTTTCATCCAATCCAGGGGCATGTTCCAGATACTGCATGTACAACAGCAAGCTGGTGGCGTGAAGATATCTCAGAAAGGTCTGTCCAGGAAAATGGCAAGTATGGATGCAGAACACCTGAAAGATGAAATAGTTAAGAGTAAATACTGCTAAGGATGAAAATATAATTTGGGAAACAAATTCTTTAAGTATTTTATTCAATAAATGTTTAGTAATCCCATATCCATGTTCCAAAACCAATATTTTGGCCCCAGTGCCACTGAAATAATTTATTCACTAAGTTCACTCAAGGATGATATCTGCTTCCATGTCTGTATAAACTCCACAGAAAAAGCTAACAAGTTTTACGTACAAATAATGACCAACCGTGAACTTACTGAGAAAGTTTGTAACTAAATGATTAACAAGGTGAAACCTAGAGGAGCTTAAATAGTAAGTGAACGTATACGCCCATATAACTATCTGAATATGCACTAATTTGAAAGATATTTTCAAACATCTTGAATTTTAAATGATTCCTCTAAACCTCAAAACTGTCCTAATTGATTTTGTTCACATTATCTGCACTTATTTACTGTGACACTGCCTAATGAGAGTGACAAGCTAATGCTCAATCCACAAATGTATAAATTATCCAGAAATCTCAGAATTTAAAGATAATATTGTCCTTACATCCATCACTATCCCGTGAATAGCCTTGTAAATTCACTCAAAAATGACATTTTCCAACCAAAGATTTCATTTGACTACCTAAAGTCATTAATGAGACTAATTACCTACAGTGCATGAACAAATATAACTCTATACACCTAAATGAATAATCATTTAAGAATTATAAATGCCTTCCGATTCAAAAGGTTTGTTTGTTGATGGTTTGAAGCTAACTATAATTTGCTAATCTCATAAAATGCTTAACTTACAAGATGATATCACCATTGTGCATTCTCCATCAAATGAAAGTAATGTAAATCAAAGCATTTTAATTTTCATCAAATTTCTAGATTTGGTAACTTTCCCAAAAATCTAAGCATCGTATTTTAGCCTCGTGCCACCACGAGGTATTGTATCATATTTAGAGAATTTTAATTGTTAATATCAACAGTATCAGCAAACTATTTGCTAGATGGCCATTTAGTCTTTGATATCCATGTCGGAATCGAAAATAAATTATTCATAAGGCTATGTGCAGTCTAATGACTAAGTGAACTACACTACTGATGTATAAATTAAGAAAAATACCTAAATACAGACTGCTTGAAATTTCATTATGCAGTATAACAAGCGAAGAATTGACCAGAAAAAGTAATATCTATTTGTGATTTTGGCAGCATTTCTTTAAAACTCTAGCATATAATTTGGTTGATTATTTATTAAGTTATGTTGAAGTTTTATACATAAAGAATCATGAGCTGGAATGACATGTCTAACATGGAAAGAATGTCTTGTATGATGACGCTCGTCTTGACCAGGTTTTAAGTGTACGGCATACTCTAAGCATTTCCTTAGATCGCGAGAAACATTCCTGTGCTTTCATAGTTGTTTAGGCTGAACTACGTTAAAAGATATCCAGAGGAAATTCTAATATGGAAACCTGCACAAAATTCTTGGAACTATATTTATAATAATGGCAGGACTCAATTCACATGTATTACAGTTGAAGTTAACCAAAGCCAAAGTTACTGATACATCAACTGTACACTATATCTGTACTTAATGAAAGTAACTCATGTGCAAAGCAATGTGGCAGTAACAAGTTCTGAACCTCAATCCTTTCCATTGAAAACTGACTGAGTAACAAGTTTCTTCATTAAAGCTATTCAATATTGGTCATGAATATGAGAATACGCTATGAATCCTAATTGTTTAGATTATAGGGACTCGGGATCAAGAAAATGTGAGCTGAACAAAGGCATGAAAATATTTTCTACATATTTTATTTCATAACAAAAAGTCACTTATTTAGCAGTTTAGCGCACACAGAACATCACCTTACACAAAATTTTGAACAGCATCTTCCTACTCGAACAAAAATATCCATAAAAAATTGAAATATTTAACAAAAAAGCTGCTTCACTTTCAATACATCAATTGCCCTATTTCACTAATTGCATCACGATTCTAAGATTGGGGAATTTTAACTGCGACATTGTATTTCAGTTTCAGTGTCGCTTGAAGGCAGTGGCAGTACTGGATGAGTCCAAAATGAAGCTGAATTGATACCCATATGCTGTTTTACTTAATTTTATCATTATTAGATTTGCATTACTGTTTCAGAGATCAGGGAACCCTTTACACCTCAATAAAACAAGGAAGATCACCCTTTATTAACAAATTAGTGATCAAGATATTGAAATTTAATAATTATTTCAAAAGGAGACAACGGACACCAGACATCAGAGACAACTAATGCAGATATAGACAACATGAGAAAGCAGCAATCATGAGACTGTTGGAAATGAGAAATTGTTTTGTGTCGGGAAGTAGAACCCACATAAAGAAGGGAAGCAGTTGAGGGTTGATATTCATTCGGTGTGCGTAAGATCATGGTGCCGACCAATGTTTGTATTGCTTGTGTTGTGTGTTAGTTAATAAACGATATGAAAAGTATGCCAACCTCTGGTGTCCGCCCAATTAATTTATCAACAGGTTATGGGCCCAGGTACAATTCAGGCACAAATTAGAAACTGTAGCAACTAGATGTTTATTTCGGTGAAGTTTCGAGTGTAAGCAGCACGATGTAATAAAAATGACAAGATGGCCGGCAGAAGAGAAGACGATAATGAAGAGATAGAAAAGGTGCCGAAATTAAACAGTGATAATTATTACGTATGGACTCTGAGGATTAGATCACTATTAGTGGAGAAGAACTGTTGGAGTGCCGTGGACCCAGGTTATGAAACTGTGGAAACCCTCAATCAAGAACAAGATCGTTTGAACAGAAAGGCACTGAATTACATCATCCAACATGTGAAGGCAGAATATTTAGAGGATATCGGAGATTGCATTAGGGCACAAGAAGCCTGGAAAATATTAGAGGAGATACACGGTACGTACAGCCGTTTGCACACGATAATAAACCTGAAGGAAATGGTAAATGTTGAGAAAACTGAAGATATCACCATGACGGAATATACAGCAAAGATTCAACAACTGCACAGAAAGATTGCAAAGGGAGGTGCGACCTTTAATGACGACCAAATAGCAATTTTTTCCTGATGGGACTGCCACTTGATAAGTACGAGGGGTTAGTGAGAGGCCTCGAGCATGAAGAAAACCTGACGACTAGGAAGGTGAAGTCTGCATTGCTTCTAGAGGAAAAACGCAAGGCAAGAAACAAGGAGTTTTCAAGGGCGTTGTCCACCAAGTTGGGTCAACAGAAACGATGGCATGGTGATGACAAGAGGGTTCATTTCAGAAACCAAGAGCAGAAACAAGGACCAGATGATAGAAGCTTTCCGTGTTACAATTGTGGTGGCAGAGGTCATATTGCAAAATAATGCAAGAAGCCCAAGAGAATAGATCAAAGAAGAGAAGAGACGAAGCAAGTAAGGAGAGGGGAATTAAAGGGAGGCGATGGAGAGGTAAAGAATGTATCACTGGCATTAGCAGATGAGGATAGGGCGTACAAAGTTTTGTGCACTACGAATGATGAGAAATTCAAGGAAAATGTATGGATGCTTGATTGTGGAGCCACAAATCATATGTTTCCATCGATCGAACTGCTGCAAGACGTTGTCATGAGTGGAGGACTAGTAGATGTAGCAAATGGTGAAAAATCAGAAGTGAAAGGCAAAGGTACTTCGTTGCTCCGAATGACTGATGGTTGGGATATAAGATTGAGTGAAGTTTTGCATGTGCCAAGTTTACAGCATAACCTTATTTCTGTGAGTGATTTAGAGAAAAAGGGGGCGAAAATAGTAGTCGATTGCGGTAAAGCTGATGTGATTGATAAAGCGACTGGTGAGGTTATGATGAGAGATTTATGCAATAATGGACTCTATTACGTACATACCTTTGGTGGTATTCAAGAGGGTGATGCTAAAGCTGCATGCACAGAAATTATATTAGACCCAGAAGATGAAACAAATATTGAAGGCATAGCAAGTAATGCATTGTTGGACCTGTGGCATAGGCGTTATGGTCACTGTAGTAAACAAATTCTGCAGAAGATACCAGCTCTCAGAGTGGAGGAACCTGAAATAGGAGCAAAGGCGAGCAGCGAATGTGACATTTGTATGCAAGGGAAGTCTAGGAGGAAGAAGTTTGCCCAAAGAAAGGAAAGTAGAATTAGTGAATTGTTAGAACTTATCCATTCAGACGTTGGAGGACCGATCTTTCCTACATCCCTTGGAGGAGGAAAATACTATGTTACGTTCACTGACGATTATAGCAACTATGTAAGTGTAACCATTGTTGCACGAAAGTCAGAGATTTTAGATAAGTTCAAGGAATACAAGTCCAGAGTAGAAAAACAGAAAGATAAGAAAATCAAGGCACTCTTAAGTGATAATGGCGGGGAGTATACGGGAGAGAACTTCAAAGCTTTTCTGAAGAAAGAAGGCATCAGGCACAAACTTACGGTGCCTTATACCCCTCAACAGAATGGGAAGGCAGAGAGGCTAAATCTCACCTTTTTCGATGTAGTGAGATGCATGTTAATAGAATCTGGTGTACCCCATCATTTCTGGGCTGAGGCACTGAGTACAGCGTGTTACATCAGAAACGGTTGTCCAGCATCGGCATTGGATGGCAAGATACCTATTGAGGTGTGGTCTGGGAAAGATTTTAGTGAAAGAGATCAGTGCAAAATGAAGGTATTCGGATGCCAAGCATGGGCCACAATTATGCCCAAGACACAAAAGCTGGAACCAAGGGCTGAAAGATGCATCTTTCTCGGTGTTCAAGAAGATGTTAGTGGATACAGACTTTGGAGTATCAAGAGAAGAAAGGTGGTGATCAGCCGCGATGTAGTTTTCAATGAAGACATTTTTCCTTACAAGAAAATAGATTTTGACAGTAGAGTTATGAGGAGTAAAGAGGAGACTAATATATACATGAGTGATAGTGAGGATGATATTAATGAAGATGAAAATACTGGAATCCTGGAGGAAATGAATGAAATTGAGGAGTCGAGTGAAGGAGGTGCACCAGCCGAAGGACATCAATTAGGAGGAGCAAAAATAGATCAGTTCATGCCAAGAAGGTCAGAGAGAAGAGCTGTACCAAAGGACCATTGCAAATGTTGTAACCAGGTGAACTATAAGAGGTCATCAGACGAGGAACCAAGATCTGCTGGGGAGGCTTTAGCAGGGCCTTATGCACAACAGTGGTATGAGGCTATGCAAGAAGAGATGAAAAACGTGCACGAGAATGATTCCTGGGACATTGTGAAAAGACCAGAAGGAAGAAATGTGATAGAAACAAAATGGGTGTTCAAGATAAAATGAAATGAGGACGGTAGGGTAGCAAAATACAAGGCCAGAATAGTAGCGCAAGGGTTTATAAGGCCAAAAACATGGAGTTGACTTTCTGGAGACTTATAGTCCCGTGCTTAGAATAAGGTCACTTAGAATAATTCTTGCCTTGGCTGTTGAAAATGAATGGAGTATTCAACACTTTGATGTGAATTCAGCATATCTTAAAAGTCCTATTAGAGATGAGGTGTTCGTAGAACAGCCAGTTTGCTTTGAAGATCCAGTTAAGTGTGCTAAGGATTAGGTTTGCAGATTAAAGAAGAGCCTATACGGACTCCATCAATCAGGGAGAGATTGGAATATGTGTGCAGATAGTCATTTGAGAGGTTTGGGGCTGACCCAATGCATTAGTGAACCATGTGTGTATAGTTCAGAAGGTTTGGTGGTAGGCATGTATGTGGATGATTTGATAGCTGTGGGAAATGCGTGTAGACTAGAGACTTTCAAAGAGGGACTGTCAACATGTTTGGACATAAAATGCCTAGGTAGTGCCAAACACCTGTTGTCCATGAGAGTGACTCAAGGGGGTCCTAGTGAACTTAAAATCGACCAAGAGGCATATGTGGAAAGACTGTTGAGTGATTTTAAAATGACAGATGCGAGGAGTTGCTCAACACCTTTAAAAGTAGGAGGAACAGGGGAAGCAGCTGAGTTGTTTGATGAGTACATTTACAGAAGGGCAATAGGCAGTTTACTGTATCTAGCAAACAGCACTAGACCAGATATTGTGTTCTCCGTGTGTAAGCTAAGTCAGAGGTGTAATAAACCAACTAGAAGTGACTGGAATGGTGTAAAGCATTTGTTGAGGTACATAAAGGGTACAAGTAAGTTGGGTATAAAATTTAAAAGGATGGAGGAAGCTATAAAAGTGTTTGCAGATGCGGACTGGGCCAATGATCCTGTGGACCGAAAAAGTGTAAGTGGTTTTGTCGTCCTAGCCGGTGGACCAGTGTCTTGGGTAAGCAGGAAGCAGAGGACAGTAGCCAGTTCGACTGTGGAAGCAGAGTATGTGGCAATGTATGAGGCGGCAAAAGAAATAATGTAGCTAAGTAATTTCCTATGTGAACTGAACCAAGACAAACTGATTCTGAAACCAGTTAATTTATTGGTTGACAACCAAGGGGCTATGCGTGTTGCTAATAATAAAATGGTGTCTGATAAAACTAAACACATTGATAGGTATTAGATATCATGCTTTACGAGAAAAAACTTTATCTGGTGATATCAAACTAGTATCCCTGGTGAAAATAAACCGTGACAGACAGTGTGACAACAATGTGTATCACACTGTGCAAGTGTATTAGTCACAGTGTATGTACACTGTGCGCACAGTGTGCTCCCTTCAAAGCGTGATGGACAGTGTGACCACAATGTGCTGCACACTGTACATGGCTATTAGTCACAGTGCACGCACACTGTGCTCCCTTCAAAGCGTGATGGACAGTGTGACCACAATGTGCAGCACACTGTACATGGGTATGAGTCACAGTGTCCTCACAATGTGTGCACGGTGTCTTCACACTGTGAACACACTGTACCGTCACAGTGTCTATCACGCTTTCTGCACGCTTTTGAGTCCCAATTTACGCTTTTGTCACGGTGTATGCACACTGTAATCACACTCTTGTCACATTCTAAGCACACTGTGTTCACGCTTCTGTCACATTGTCTGACACACTGTCTGTCACGGTTTATTTTCACCAGGGATATGTTAAGTCAAGTGAAAACTTAGCAGATATATTAACCAAAACATTATCAGGTCCAAAGACAAAGGATTTTGTGAGTAAAATTGGTTTACAGTGAACTTTGAGAAACACTCTTTTGTGTGTGTTCTGTTTTATTTGCTTTGATGATAAGTTTTCTTTCATATAACAAGGGTTATTTGCTTTGATGATAATAGTTTTCTTTCATGTAACCAGGGTTATTTGCTTTGATGATAAGTTTGATGAGAAAGGGTTATTTCTTGTGTTTTTTGTGTGTTTCTGTATGCAGGTACAATGCCCGACAAGGGGAAGTGTTGGAAATGAGAAATTGTTTTGTGTCGGGAAGTTGAACCCACATAAAGAAAGGAAAGAGTTGAAGGTTGATATTCGTTCGGTGTGCGTAAGATCATGGTGCCGACCAATGTTTGTATTGCTTGTGTTGTGTGTTAGTTAATAAACGATATGAAAAGTATACCAATCTCTGGTGTCCACCCAATTAATTTATCAACAGAGACCGATATCAATTTTCCAGCTCAAAGAATAAAATTTACGTACGTTAACTTCAAACCCATCCTGAATAGCAACATCGGGAAAACAAGGATATAAGCTTCTGCTATTTGGTACAGACAGTTATATCTGACAATTTAATTACACTCAACTTTCGTTTAGTAAAACATTTCTTAATTCTTGCAAAACAAACTGGCAAGTCCACTTGCTATCACTGACATCAATGACAACTCCACTGTCTATCACTGAAATTTTGATATATAAATTTATGAACTACATCATTCACACTGTCCACTGTCAAGAAATTTCATCAACTTCAATCAAAACTTTAAGGGACCTTCTAGAACAGGGGTCTCCAAACTACGGCCCGCGGGCCAGATGCCCGCGGGCCCTCTCATCCGGCCCGTGGAGACCTTTTCATGTTCGGAAAAATTTTACGTGTGTGCTGCCATGATCAACCGTCGCTTACGTGGACGTAACGTTTTTACCGAATTAAAATAGAGGCTCGCAGCAGTGTGTTATGTTTTCCAATCGTTCACTGCATTGAAAAACCTTATACGTTGCTTACCTTTTCTACTTCTATTCACAGTCAATGACAAGAACACTTAATAAGTGTTATACAGTGTTCTTGGTCAATGAGATGATATAACGCCATCTAGTGGTAGAGTTTTTAAATGGTTTGCTGCTTGTTCAAGACTTGATTATTTTGATCTCAGTTTGCCAGTTTCGGTTGACTTCTGCGATGAGGAAGGGCTGGTGTCAGTTAGCGAATTCTAATTGCGAAACATGTTGCACTCTATTTTATTTAGTGATAATTTCCTTCGCGTAAAAACTTACCAGTGTGTATAAAGTATTGGGAGTGTCGTTAGTTTAACAAGAATTTTCCGAATACTGTGAAGAGGCAACATTAAAAGAAACAATCTGTCTACCATAAGTGAATATATTTTCAGACTGTATTCAGGTATGTGTAATTTTAGAATTCAAGAAAGAATTTTTTTAATTGTTTCGGGTTATTTCCAGCTATAATTGCGACGAAATTAGTGCGCATAATCAGGTTTTTTGAACGATATTTTGTGCAATATACTTTACATTTCACTATTTATTGATGTTGAAGTCACTTTATTTTAGTGCCTAACGATGTCCGAGAAGAGGAAAAGAAAAATAGACGACGAGTGTCGGCAATTTCAAGAAGAATGGTGTTTGAAATACTTCTTCATCAAATCCGGCGAGAAAACATTGTGTGTGAATTGCAACGAAACTGCGGCTGTTAAGAAAGAAAGCCATAATCATCGAAGCAAACATCAGGAGAAATATGCACAGTTGGAGGGCAAAGTCCGTGCAGAAAAAATTTTCTAAATTACAAAATCAACTCACATCTCAGAGGACATTGTTCAGAAAATCCTCAAATGAAAATGTCTCCTTAACTAAGCCCAGTTATAAAGTTGTCTAGGTCCTGGCTAAAAGTGGCAAACCGTTTACAGATGGTGAAGTAGTGAAGGAATGTTTGTTGGAGGTGGCTGTGGAACTTTGCCCAGACAAGTCGAAACAATTTAAAAATGTAGCTTTGGGTGCAAATACCATTTTCTGCCATGTTGAAGACATCAATGAAAATATTGTGACTAAAAGAGTGAAAAATGCAAGCATGTTTCAATATTTTTCAATTGCAAGGTGGACAGCTGTTTCACCTCTCAACTGCTTGTGTTCATTAGAGGTGTGAATGAAGACATGAACATAACACAAGAGCTGGCTTCCCTGCATAGCATGTATGGGACTGTTACCAGAGAGGATGTGTTCAATGAATTGAAAAAACCATTTGCTGATTATAACTTGGACTGGACAAACCTCAGTTGCCTGACTGTTGATGAAGGAAAGAACATGAGTGGCAAAAAGAAAGGCTTGGTTGGGCAAGTGAATCAGATATGCGGTGAGAAAAAAATTCCACAACCAATGTTCCTGCACTGTATTATTCACAAGCAAGCTTTGCGTGCTAAATATGTAGACATTAGCAGTGTACTGAATCCCGTGCTGAAGATGTTAAATTTAATAAGGTCACATGGGCTCAACAATAGACAGTTGAGAGACATGTTGAAAGATACAGACACAGAATCGTAATATTTAAAGAATTACACAGCAGTAAAATGGCTAAGTTGTGAAAAAGGTCTGAGCAGAGTATTCGAATTATGAAAGGAAATAGGTGACTTCCTGGAAAGTAAAGGCAAGCCACAGCCATTACTGTCTGACGAAGAGTGGGTATGGAAATCGGCCTTTGCTGCAGACATAACTAGTCATTTAAATTTTCTGAACCTAAAATTACAAGGAGAGAAAAATCTATTTTCTGAACTATATACCCACCTAAAGGCCTTAAGATCTAAACTTGTCTTGTTTTTGGAACGAGTACAGGGCAACAACTTGATGCACTTTCAGTAATGCAAGATCTTCATGCCTGAAGCAACAGCTGAGTTCCCTACGTCATTTGCAAGCGAGATCATCCTCCTAAGACCTCATCCTCCTAAGATCCTCATAAGACCTCCAGCTGCAGTTTCAGAAGCTGTTTTCTAACTTGGATTCAAAGGAAGAAGTAGTGAGACTGTTTCAAAACCCATTTGAAGCAGATGTGGCCAGTTGCCCAGATGAACGGCAGATGGAGTTGGAGCCATGAATCAAGTGAGTTGCAAGCAAATTGTTGCAAGTTGCAAATCATGAGTTGCAAGCAAATGACCTGCTTAGGGACAAGTTCAAAGAAGGACTGGTGGGTTTTTACCAGTTTTTGCCCAAGGAAGACTTTCAAAATGTCAAAACTTTTGCATCAAGGTACCATTCAATCTTTGGAACAACATACTTGTGTGAACAAACGTTTTCAAGAATGAAGTACGTGAAGAAAAATTTGAGAGCAAACTTGTATGATGATAATTTCAGAACAATGTTGATGTTAGGGACATCAAATACCCTGCACTAATGCCAGAAATGTCTGCTATTTTGGCATCCAGGAAACAATTTCGCCATTCCCACTAATACAGGTGTTCATGTTCAATGTGTTATTAAGTAATGACCGAATAAAATAATATCAAATAAAAAATTAAAAACAACATCTATGTTTTGATTCTTCTTTATTTGGACCTCAAATATGTAGTCAGCCCCCAAACTGCTGTTTGGTAGGCAATGCGGCCCGCGGGCTGAAAAGTTTGGAGACCCCTGTTCTAGAATATTCTATGCATCTATACAATGTGAATACCGTAGGATGATTATATGCATAAATGCTAAAAGCAATGAAAAACTGAAAACAGGATAAACTATGGATGCTTAATATAGTGCCAAACCACCAGTCAATATTCCATTCCAATCCAAGATTATCGATATCTGGTATTTATCTGATATCTGGAGAAATATAGAAAACCAAAGCATGGAAAAAGGAAGTTTTCAAACCTCAGATACATAACAATTGAGACAAAGCTGGGTGTACTATGAATTAATGATGTTTTTTCCAGGCACATATTTATCAAAAAATATCAATTTAATGGATGATGTGGAGGAGTTTTTGTTAGCTGATAAATATGAAGTAAATAGAATAGCACCATGAGGAAGAACAAGGAAGGAGGATACGTGGGCCAATTAAATAATAACTAGGGAAAGCAGAAGTACCGTAAGTTGGGGCGAGTTCGGACACTTTTTTGTATATAATCATTATTTGCACAACGACGTATTTTCCGATTTGCGAGAAAATCGAAATTAAAAATCTATAAACCTTTAGAAACATCGCGAAAAGAAATAAACTGATGTCGCTTTATTGTAAACTAGGAAAAATATTCAATGACACCATTCGAGCATGCCTCACGGAGTGGGGCGAGTTCGGACACGCGCAAAATATTTACGTTTTCGTTCATAGTAATCACTTCATGGCGATAGGAAGAACATATATTTATTTAAATATGTTCTTATATTAAAAATAATAATTTATAAATATTTTCAATGTGTTAAAAGACTGTAAGAGGCTTTTAGTTACATGTTTTTATTAACGAATCATTGAACTGTAAAAAAAATTCGAAACATTTATATGATCGTCGCATTGATGGTTGTGACCAGGCATTTAGTTATTTAACATAGTAATTCTATAGATAAAATTGAGAAAGTGAATTTGCTTCATTGTTAAAAACCAATGAAATTTGTTGAGGGGTTAATATTTCTTTTATTTAAACTTCTACATCACACCGACAAGAGCGTAAAATCTCGCAGGTTTGAAAAAATTCATGATGAAGACGGGAATATATTGAAATGAAATAAACCAAATATATCAACTTTGGATCACATATTTAATGATGCATTTAACAAATGTACAATGAAATGGTCTTCTCATTTATTGTTCACTATTAAAACAAAAAATTTCAATCTCCCCGATGGATGCAACCAAAAGCTTTGACACGCTTCGATGAAGTGGGAACTTAACTTAGCAAAATAAAAAAATACACATACGCATCAAAATAAATCATTGCAATGACAAACAATACTATTCATGACAAAATCAATTAATCAACATCATTAATGTTCGTTAAACCACTAAAAATGAAGCGGCCCCTTCGTAAGTCCCTTGGCGGGGCCAGCTGAGGAACAATTTGCGTTCTGTGAACTAGGCACTCATCAGCAACATCGGGAAATATGAAATAAGTCTCCTTGACTGTGGCTTTTTTCCAGAGACACTGAACACGGAATCTGTTGTTAGAACAGACTTCCATAACTTTTCCCACGAAGAGCCTGTCGCGTTTATTTGTCTCGAACTTTAATAAAATGAATGCATTTACAGGGAAAGAGGCGGGAATTTCAAAATTACTCTCATCAGTAGCATTGTTATTCTGCGATGCCAAATCATTAATCTCGTCAATCGATGCATTATTCTCCGAGGAAACGTCTCCCACTTCCTCAACGCATGATTTAGTCACGCATTCAGCACTCACACTTTTCCCTGGCTGAACTTGAAGTTTTTTCCCCCTAGATTTTTTAAGCACAGGTGATTCTACACGGGATGATGCTAACCATTGCAGAAATGCATCTGACCATGCAGATCCCACGGCGGCATTTTCCGAATTTTCTTCAGGATTTAAAGAAGGAACTTTGTTAATAACTCGACTTTTGTCGAAAGGGAAAATTCCCGCAGCTTTAAACCCTGCACAAACATTGCCTGATAGGTGAGATCCAATGGAATCAAAGGCAGATTTCAATAATCTGGGAAACTCACTTTTTGGAAGAACCCCACGATTTTTGCGTTTCCATTCATCAAGGCATTTTCGCCATGCGATCTTAAGGGGTCTAAAAAAAGCAAGATCGAGAGGCTGGCATAAATGCGTCGCGTTAGGAGGAAGCATAACAACATTTATTCCCATTTCTTGGCACAACCTAATCACTTCTATTGAGAGGTGACTTGAAAGATTATCTCCTATTAAAAGTTTAGGCCCTTGCCTGTTTTTGAAAAATGGCACACACGTTGTTTTAAACCAGTCTTCAAAGCAAGCAATGTCAAACCATCCACTGGTGTTCCTGTTGAATCTTGCACCCTCAATGCCACCTTCTACCCACGTAGGATACAAGTGCACAGCTTTGCACACTGTGTACGGTGGAAGCAATTCCCCGCTTGCAGCTGCTGCGATCATCACAGACACACTCGTTTTGCTGGTGTCCTTAACAACTGATGGATGTTTCTCTCCCCTCTTAACAATCACCCGAGATTTTCCAGGATCGTCACACAAATTGGTCTCGTCATAATTTACTATATTCTCTGGAGGAACACCATCCAAAGCCAGTTGTAAATTTTTAAAATATTGTTCTAAAACCTCTCTAGTCACTGCTGCACGGGCCCTTTTAACGTTTTCCCCCAAACGCACTGTGAGTTCTGGTCGTCTCGTCATAAATCCCCGCACCCATTCCATTCTCGGGCAGTTATCTTTAAATGTTTTCTCTTGTCGTCCCATCCTATTCAAAAATTCCTTTACGACTAACTGCAGATCTATTGCTCGTAAGGGAATCCCCCATTCTGCACACTTAAGAATTCCTTGACTTAGCTGGCTTTCTTCTTGGTTGGAGAGAACAGTTTGTCCCCCAGATTTTTTCGGGTGCTTTCCCTTCAGTTTATCATAAACCGTAGATTTAGGCACTTCAAACTCCTTACACGCAGCCCGAAGTGTCATTCTTCCACATTTCACAGCCTCAATGGCCTTATCGATGTTCTGCTCATCATGCCTGTGTGAGCGCCGGCCTCCAATGACCCTCGCGTACTTTCTCACCATTCCGTCCGCAGAGCTACATGAAATCGAATAATGCGTTGTAATGGATAGAATATTCATGTCATTTGAAAGTAAATTTCCACATGTTATGAGAAATGAAGCAGCTTGAAAAATAAATTAATCTCATAAATTTCAGAAGCAATTACCAAAACGCACAGTAGTTTCTTTCCGGCGATACAAAATTTCACCCAACTGTTGCGCCACAAACTAATCGGATTGACTACGACGAAAAGCACGAGATCCACTGCTTTTATACGGAATATGATACATTGTATCATTCTTTGTCTCGAAGACATGATTAACTTGTATAACAGTGTGAGCTTCGGGAGAAAACACAATGTAAGTACCAGTCGGCGCAATCGTCCGAACTCGCCCCACGTGTCCGAACTCGCCCCAACTTACGGTACCAAAATATATCAGATAACTTAGCTAACAATGAATAGTAATAATACATAATGGTCTTTATTTGGGGTGATATTAGAAGGGATATTAGGATTGATTAAATAGTTCCTTCTTCCACCTAACTCCATAAAAGAATTTGGGAGGAAAGGATGGTAGCCATCACCCAAGGATTGAAATGCAACGATGACCAACAGAGGGTTTCATTGCAGTCAATGACTCATACATCAATAGTGTACTAACGAGGACTATCACGAAAACATTTGATTTGCCATTAAAAATAAATAAGTGCAAATATCTACGTATCCACATAACGTAAACCAGCCAAGGTACACTATAATGCAGTGTAAAATGTCTGACTAACAAGAATTGGAATTTAGCCAAGTAACTTCAGTGAGTGATGATCGTGGCACGATAATAGGAAGATTTTAATCTCCCTTTATTAACTGGAATACATTTTTCAGTAAAAGGAGGTAATAATTAGGGATGTGCGAGTACTCGAAAATTCGAGTCGAGTAGTTGGTACTCGACTCGAGCATTCGAGTATTTTTTACGAAAGTCGAGTCGAGTAGTTTTTGTCGACGGAGCCGCCAAGGCCAATAGGTTCAGAGATCTGCCGACAGGAAGCGCTATCATCAAAATTGAGTAAATCTCTGGTTACACGATAGATTAACACGCACGACTATGTACTTACGTACGTTCATTTACATTTGCGTGAATGGTTTAATGTACGTTTGCGTGAATGGTTTAATGTACGTTTACGTGAACGGATTTATGTACGCTTGCGTGAACGAAATGAATCGGTGGTTACACGGTCCATGAAACCGCATATGTACGTATTCCTCCGAATATAGCTAGCCCCCCCTTTTTGGCCGAAATATTCGCGGTAAAAGTCTGGGGTGGGGGACTATATTCGAGCTCAAAGCACCTAATGTCCGTTGTAAAATTCCATCCCCTGAGTTTGAAGGTTCAGATCACAAAAATGAGTAGTTCAATTTTAAAATAAAGTGTATCGAACTAAATCTTGTTTATTTATACATTTATTAATCTCAAAAATATATTTTTAATTGGTTATATTAATTAATTTTTCGACTGAGACAGATAAAAACGCCGGATATTATTCAAGTTCCGGGAAGCAAGTTTGACGCCCACTTGAAGATACACATGAAAAGCCACTTCTCTTTTCTTCGCATAAGATATGGAACATATATATCTTAGACTAAACAAAGTTTCTTATCTTAGACTAAACAAATAGATTACTCAGTTACTAATTACGTAACGAATAATATTTAAAAATGCGCTATCTCAGCATGCGGAAGTCGGAAATTTATTCGTTTTGATGGTATTCTTCGTGTTTGAAAACTAAGAACGTGTAAAATGACTTAACAAATTGGGACAATTTGATATGCTTTCAACGTGTATATATTTATTTCGGAAAGCGAGCTCCACGCGAGAGGACTTTTGGCTAGGAGAGATAAGCTTCTCGAGGTTGTCAAGTTGTAAGCTACCGTAGGTACCGCGCGCACCAAACACCACGCGAGAAAATTTCTCGACTAGTATGCACAGGAAAAATATCCTTGCCTATGCTTGAATAAAAGTTTATAAGTTGCAGTATTCACCAAAATAAAATCAGCGATAAGAGAGATAGCTTTTGTCCCCACATTTCTCGGCTTCTCGACGAAAGAAACAAATTGCATTTTAAATTATCTTCAACTCCGTCTCCAAAATCTTTGCACGAGTAGGCATAATGACGGTATGCTTCCAAAGATACCGTCAGTTCTTAAACTGACACTGACTTGCATTCTTAAAGGCAATACTTTTTTCCGCTATTGTCGAGTCCTCGTGACTCATTCACAGCGATAGGCGATCTGCTTGCAGCAGAAGATTCCACGCGCGCGCTACCTTTCTCTTTCAGGCATGCTCTGGACATTTGAGCGTGCTTTTATAGCCAAAAATAAATATATATCGATTTCAAATAATCAACGAATTCTACTGAGATTTCATAAGTGGATTCATATTAATGACTTGAGTGCAAGAGACAGGTCCATACGGTGATTTCCGGAACGGAAAGCGTGCGGGATGGAAAATAACGCAGTCTGACAAATTCATCAATAACAAAAATATTGATGAACGTAATAGTATGAAACTTCGTATAACTATTAACAAAGCCCTTAGCTACAATATGTGAAAAGGAAGTTGGATATCTCGATCTGTGTTGTTCTTACGATGCCCGAATTCGATGGATCCATCCGGTATAAAAAAAAATTCGCTAAAATCTATTCTTAAACACGTACTTCAGTAAAAAAAATTGTAAAAATTATTTAATACTACCAGTAAACGTAGAAATAAACAAGCTTTCATTTGATATACCTTATTTTAGAAACTCTTTAGCTATCTTGGAGATATTGGTCTTCAAACTCACGGGTGAAGGAAATTTTGTAACGGATGGTAGGCATCCTATTATAAGGGCATTACGGATGATATAGGTATCGTATAAAACTTATAAGTTTTACTATTCCATTTTTTTATTTCCTATTTAGGATTATTAATTACATCATTAATTTCAAGTTCCTAGTCATATCTTAAAATAGATAATTATAAATATCTATAGATAATTATCTATAATAAATTTTTGTTCAAATATATTTCCTTGGAAATCGAAAACTTTAATCCACAGGACTCTATACAAAATTCATGTACCTGCTCACATTCATCCGTGATTGAAAATTCATTGTTCAAACATTATTAACTTGTATTGATTTTGCAATTTTGAAGAGATGGTGCCATTAATTGGAAGAGGAAGAAAAGTTATGTTAAAAAACTAACTATGTAATTAACGGCCAACCATAAATTTGAGGTGCGAGCTTATCAAATATTTACTGTACAAATAAGGCATATTGTATGAAATTCACTGTACTGTTGGACTAACCCCGGCATACACTACATCACTGAGAAAGCATTTAGCTCTGAAAAGAAATACATAGGAATGCGAAATACAAGGAATGCTCTTCTAATTAGGCTTATGGATTCCTTAAGAAAAAATATTTTGCTTCCTGGCTTACTTTCATTACAAGTTAATAGGGCATGTCACTCATATAGGCCTCATATTAAGCCTAAGTACACTCTAGGTACCGTACTGCAAGTTAATTTACACATTTTTGAGTAATCCTACGAATGAAGGTAATTTTTTTATTTCCAGAGCTACCGGAAAATTTCCATTATGTCTTTTGGCCTGCGCTACGTGCCATATTAATTTGACTGTTTATAACTATGCATTAGGTAGGTAGACCTGCCATTTGATAGTCAGAATGCTGGCTAACTTTAATTGCGATGACTTAAGTAAGAACTGGGTCTCTTCACCCATGTACAATAATGCACAAACTCGACTCGACTCGATACTCGCGAGTACTTTGCAACTCGACTCGATACTCGACTCGAGGTCAAAAAGTGCTACTCGCACATCCCTAGTAATAATAACTAACTGAGAATATCATTATTTCATAAGTACATATACGTACTTTACAAATGAAATCCTTGACTAGGAATTGTATTCATGACTTATCAAGGACTAATTTCTTCGGGTCAACTAAATTCAGTTACTGGTAATGGTCTTAGAAAAGGGGTAAGCTAGCATTTTCCCTGGGCATACACAAGCATTGGAAACCAAATACGAAGTACTCGTTTGATCAAGCTGATAACGGAGGGAAAAACGAGAGTAGTTATTCATTTAACATATTTACTGATCAAGTATAAGTACAGATGGTAAAGATTCGTAAAACCATTAATCATAGCTAAGCCATAAACATCGATTCTAAAGTAATTGAAATGAAACTATACAAGAGCAAGATGTTCAAAGGTAAGAAAACCATTGAAGCAATGTAGAGTATGGGAAGCCAAAGTGAAAAAGTGTGAATACGAAGAGGAAATCAATGGGAATTCAAAATTAATTTTTTTAAATCAGAAGTGTTTGTAATGAAAGTATGTTGAAAGCCTTTGGAAAATTTGCAAAGCCAAATATGACCAAACATCTATTCACATTTTGGATTTTTATTCATTTTGGTAATATGCACAAATCAAGGAAATACAGCAATGGTGCATTCACTGATAAGTGAAATAACCATTTCAATTTTATAGAAGAGTAATGAAATGAATTTTTTTTCCAATGAATTTTATTCACTTGCACACACAATATAACTACAATGCCTGAAAGTCTAACAAAATCCCCAAGTTGCATATCATGACAAGGACAAAAGATCTGAATAGCATCAAACCGAAAAAGTTACCAATTTCCTATCAAATTCCCGCTCAAATCTTTACAGCTACAGCATTGGATTTCCTTATTTAGAATGTACTTCAATACAGAATACATTTCAATTATTCAAGGATCACACAACCAAATTACAAAAGCAGCCAGCATTGATCAGTATCTAAGTGTGGAAGTACGGAACATTTCATTAGAATTACATCTCGAGTGCTTTTTCATGGCACTGAATCATTGATGATTACAGCAGCAGAAAAGTCAAAGCTGGAAGCCTTCAAATGTGGTGCTACCGAAGTATTAAAAAGATAAAATGGATCAACCGATTGACAAACTAAGATGTCTCTAGTAGAGTAAGAACCTTCCAAAAACTTTTTGAAAGTAGATGAGCAACTTATTTGACCATATATTGAGACAAGATGGCTTGTAAAGAATATTCATAAGGACAAGTGAACAGGAAGAATGGAAAATGCAGGCCTTGGATGATATATATGGAACAAGTTTTGAAGGATGTGAAAGAGAAGAATTACATCAATATGAAGAGGCTAGCCATTAGAAGAATCGAGTAAAGAGCTGCATTAAACAAATCTTAGGACTGTAGACCGATGATGATGTTGAAGGTAGGTAATCGCTGGCAAGAAATGTGGATAAGATTACAGGGAAACCAGTTGAGAACCTAACCTAAATATTTAAGGGAAATTTCGGAAAAAAAAGTTCACCAAAGTGATATTGAAAAACCAAGAGATAAAAAATTGCTAACTCTGAATCAGAGAAGTTCCTATTTGTTACGACCACTGAAGACCAAATGTGGGGTATTTTTCCCAGAAAATTAGCAATCAAGCCAAGAGGACGCTGGATTCAATAAAAAAAAATTGAATGCGGCTTTACTGTGCTCCAGTTTGACCCTATGTGAAATATGCAGCTAATGTAATGGTTACAAATAAAGTACGTATTTTTTTGGAACCAAATAATGTGCATCCTAGAGTAGCATAGTTTATTAAAAAGTGTAATAAAGGTTAGTAATGTGTCAAATCAAGGAATGGAGTTGAGAATGTCTATCAGGAGTTTGTACCCAAATCTATTTTATTCACACGCTGGCGTTACTTTTTTATGTAACAAAGAAAAATCTTCATCATCATCCTTCACACACAATCACATAATTAAAAACATCAATGTTAATTGGTATAATAATATATGCTTGGAAGATAACTGAACAATGTGAACCAGGAAGAGTTTATTATCAATTATGATAGCAACGACGATAATGAAGAATCACATGACCTCACCCCGGTAACAGGTTGAAGAACAATCCCCTGCAGAAATTAGAGACTATTCACCTAATTTTATTTAGAGTACATTTAAGGATTATTAAGGATCATTATTATTCTCAATAATATTAAAATATTTTTATAATTCTGTTGTATTGTGTTTGATTAATTCTAAGAAAATTGTAAAAATATCAAGGCAGAAGTTGAATTTATATTTTTCCCACAGAACAACAAAATATTAGAACTATGTTACTGGGATGATAAAAGAAGCGTTGAATATTTTATGCTTTTTGCATATCTGCTTGTAAAGTACGATGCATGTGTGATCAATTTAAAGTTCTTGAAATGTTACCAGAAATATTTGCTTAAGATTTGTGCATTGCACGTCATACATGTTGGGTTGAGGTGAGATCAGGCTGCTCACCACAAGAAGGTGCCGTATTGACTTCTCAGGTAAAAATATCTCTTCTGCAATTCATTTGAAACTGGTTTGAAACTCTTTTAAACACAATAAACTCATCTTCAACTGATTTTGAACTGATTTTCACTGGTTTGCATCCCAATTTTTAGTGCTATGCTCATTTGGAACCCATTTTCACTCAATTTTGCAACACATTATCAAACTTTTTTTCAACTGATTTTCTGCTAAACTGTTATGCAACTGATTTTTATTCTTTAATTCTTATGCAACTGATTTTCACTCAATTTTGCTACCGATTTTAAAACTGTTTTACAACGATCATATTAAATAAACTGTGATGCAACTGCTTTTTACTTAAAAACTATTTTGCAACAGATTTGCAACTGCATTGCAACTCATTTTCCACTATTTTTAGAATCAATTGTAATTGATTTTCAACTAATATTCATCTGGCTCGCAACTCATTTTCCACCTTTTCTTGAGGTCATCTGCAACTGATTTTCAACTGATATGCTTCGTGTTTCAATTTGCAAAGCAATTACAGATGAATTGCAAATGAGTAAAGAAAATCTGTTGAAAATCAGTTTAAAATGAATAGCAAAAGAGATATTTTTACCTGAGTTAGTAGTGGAATATGCAATGTGATTACTAACCAAAGGATTGTTTCCTCCTTGATAATGCTCACCTTGCATTGTATTACGTGGAGTATTGGCATTGTTTTTCACACAATGGATTTTATTTTAAAATACTTTGTTCACGTAAATGACATTAAGCTCTACCAAACCCCTGTAATTCACTAAACCATTCCCTACCCATGCTAACAGAAAGGATCAAAAGGATAACATGAACCTGTCAAAATTAGTTATTATATTGCAAAGGACAAAAAGATTTTGACATATGAATTAAGTAGGAGCAATCAATGCTGTATTATGAGCATATCTCTAAATTAGTTTAAATTTATTGTAACCTTTGAACGAGTGAAACGCTTGAATTCTAAGTATAAGGTTCTAATCATAAATTGACATTTTGGACAGATTCTGAAAAACCAATCAACAAACCAAATGTGGTAAATTAATTTGAACAATTTTAAAATATTTTAATTATATTACCATTTTAATTACCTAACAGCCAATACGTGGAAATTACAGTATCTCATCTACAAGGTAAGGAAAATGTAGTCACAAGGAAAACAAAATTGAAATGACAACGTTACTAAATTACTAAGGAACCGAAAACCAACTGGGTAAGTTGGTATCAATGACAAACCAATCAAGAATGGAGGATGATTGACAATCAGGATAGACTGAAGTTAGGAAAGAAAAGGAGGTTGAGGTATATAAAGATTGGATAACTTGAATATTAAGTCTTACATTTAGAAATGGTGAATGCATAAAACCCAGAAAACCTTTCAGGCATTAACTTAAACTACCACGTACAAAATTGTTTCAAGGATCATCAGAAACATATTGAAGAACAAAATTAGCCAAAAATATGAAAAAGTTTTCAGAAGCGGGCGAGCTTGCAATAATACATTTTCATTGTAAGAAATTAATGAAAATTTGTTAGTTTAATATCCATTTTTGCATTTGTTTTGTAAGGGCATTCAAAGCATTTGACTATGTGCGACTGATCGATATCTATAACTTTTGGACTAAAGGAAATGGGAGCACCAGGAAAATTAAAATAATAAGAAACATATTAAAAAATTCTCAATAGGCAATCTTAAAAAAAAAAGACAATAGCGAGGAACACAGTCCACTGTTTCCATCTAAAAATGGAGGAAATAATTGCAAATAGAACACACGAAAAAATAATGAATGGGTGCTCAAAATTAATAATCAATATCCTATACAGATGAAGCCATACTAGTTGCTGAAAATTAAGACAGGCTGCAAAGGATTCTTCTTAAATTTCAAAAAACTGTTACAAACATCTGACATCAAATATCAGAACACTATATGTGTGACTATAGAGCCTGATGTGCCCCGGCCAGCGGCGACAATTCGAGCCGTTAAAATTTCACGCCGGACGACAAAACGCGGGCTATCCCCGCGAGGCGCCTACCCCTCCAGACACCTCCCCTCTTCCGCCGCCTCCTCCGCTCCGCGATGAGAGGTCCTCATCACTTCCTCCTACGCTTCGCGAGGAGATGCCCTTATCACTTTCCCCCCACCCCTGCCCCTAAGGAGCGCACTCAGCATCTCTCGCTCGGCCCCGGATCCGTATATAAGGGCCTGCCCTGGACGAAGAAATCAGAACGGAGGAGGGAGTCAGGGAGCGCGTCGCAGAGAGAAAATCCTCGGCGCCTCCCGCTTCACCCTGCCTCCGAGGGAAGGGAGCGCGTCGCAGTGAGAAAATCCTCGGCGCCTCCCGCTTCACCCTGCCTCCTAAGGAAGGGAGCGCGTCGCAGCGAGAAAATCCTCGGGCCCCTCGTTTTTTCCGGCGCTCCATGCCCAGGAGACACCGAGGGGAGCGGTGCAGCCTCCGCGCCCTCCGCCGCCAGGAGGAGCCCGCGCACGGCCGCCCACGCCTCGATTTCCGGCCACCCCGGACGCCGCCGCCAGGAACACCACCCCCCAAAAAAGGCAGACTACTGGGCCTGGCTCCATGAGCTGGGGCAGCTGCCGTGGCCCCTGCTCAGCCCTCTGACTCCACCCACACCACCCTACCGCCCGCAGCCACTGGATTCCCCGATAACTCCCTATACGGACCTGCCGGACCTGCCGCGGAGGATCACGGACCCCCGAGTGACCCGCGTCCTGTTCGGGTCCCCCGAGAAGCCCCCGCGGATCCCAGGAACTGCCGCCGCCAGGGACCCAGCACCTCGGGAGTCATAGCCGCACCGCGGCGTGTTCTATCCCGCCCTTCAGGCGGGAATACATTTTTTTTACGGCCCCTTTTTAGGGGCCACATAATGACCATTTGTGTAAATATCTTAAGAAAAATAAAAATGATTCTCTGGTTGCCATATCCACATGGTGTTCTTATATTCGAGCCCAGGCTCCATCACCTTCAAGCATAACCAATGAAAAACCCGGTCGCGCGGGTCGGAGTGTGCCGATCCCATGCACTCTCACCCCGAGGACGCGACAAGCCTTATCCATAAGGGAGTAGTAAATAAAATCATAGAACATACAATGAAAATTAAGTACCGATGGCAACTAACTTTCAATGAAATTTGTCACTGGGTGATGAAAGAATGAGTTACTTGAGCTAGTGGAATATCTGGAAGCTTAACATTTACCATTCTGGAAATTTACAAGAACAAAGTTAAGAAACTATACAAATTGATACTAACACCATATTAAAACAAAACAGAAAAACATGATACTTCAAAGATTACACAAAAAATGGAGACTACTGAAATAAAAGTGTTAAGGTTACCCAAAATCTCAAGAGGGAGAATGGGGGAGGAAGAGATACTGAAGAGAGGAGGATCCGAGCCATGATGGAGCTACTAATGATGAGCTACCCATGGTCCTACACAGGCCACAACATAATAGAAGATGTGTTAAATACCCTCAGAGCCAAGGGGAAAAAGCTAAAAAGACGATTATAAGAAAATATGGGGGACAAGAGGGAGAATAATAGAAGGGATTGAAGAGGGGATAAATATTGAAGTATATTGCCTAACAATTAACATAAATCTGGAAAATTTTAAATTGAATTTCATAATCTGTCCAAAATGTCAATTCAAGATTAGAACCCTATATGTAGAATTAAACTGTTTAACTTGTTTGAAGATTATGATAAATTTAAACCAATTACCTACAACAGATAATTATATCACGGCTACGATTTCTCATTTATAAAATACCTACCCTTTTAAAATCCTAAGTGAATGAATCAAAGCAATCAGATTGGATAACATAAGAAAGGTATGCCGAAAGGCACATAGACAATGACAAAGTCGCCAACATGCTTAAAGAAGATACACTAGGCGGAACAAGTAGGACCACCCAGGAAAACAAAGACAACCATCCCCAGCCGGCACAAATCATTTAATATCCCCTTCGCAGATGTATGCCATCCGGATGCCAACGGTAGGCACGCATACTTTCATCTGGATGCCATCCGTATGCCGAACCGCTGCCAAGTGGATGCGAAGGGGAGATACCGCTGCCTGTAGAGAGATGCGAAGAGGATGCCCTTTCCTCGAATACTAGTGGTTGTAGGTGCTGCTACCTACCGGCCAAAACGAGAATTACCAGCGACACTAACAGCACTGCCACCTATCGGCCGTATGGTGTACCACTTACATCCACTACAGTTTTCGCATACTATTCCTTACAGTTGCTTTTTCCTAGGCAATAAAGTGGAAGATTTACTTACTTGATGCACGTTTGTAAATGTGGGGGAATTCTAGGACCTAATTATTTTATCCTGGATAGCTCCAAAATGCACTTTCATACGGTATAAATGGCACTTGGCCGACAGACACTACGTGTGGATGCATGTCCTACGAGTAAACGAACGCTATCATGTCAACAATTACAAATTGCTTAATTTCAAAATGAAAACCATTGCCAATTACTTATCTTGCAAAATGAAAACAATATCCACGCCACGCACTTATTTCTCTGCGGGACCTCCATAGTTAGAAAAACATACTATTCTTTCCCGGCTTCGGAACACTGCGTGAATACATTTCGGGATTACCACCAGGTTAGATTGGCAAAAAGTGAGGGTTGTTATGTATTGCTCGACAATTTGCAATTTATTATAGCGGTACATTTCCCCGTCTTCCATCTCCCGAATCATCTATCATTATGTCACAGTTTACTATAAAATCATGATTTATTAAAATATCATACATGAGGTGAAACTGCAACACGGAAAAGTTGGCACCTAGCAAAGGATGCCAAAGGGAAAATTGGTAGCCAGCGCATCCTGTCAAACATCGCATCTTCATTGCATCCTCTTCGCATACAGATGCAATGTGGACTGTGCTGGCTGGGTCTGATTCATCATGAACCATCATTTTAAAAAAAATGCTTAAAAAAGGAAAAATTAAATGGCCCTAACTTAAACTCAGCCCTTAAAAATTAAAAATCTAAATTCCTAACTATCAGGAAAAAGAAGCTACCAATTTATTTATCAACCACCAGTCTGGAGTCTCCCTACATTGATTAAATTTTTCCTGCAGGCTAAGTATGACCCACTACGAAGCTACGAAAAAAGCTTTAACTGCTGAAAAATTAGAAAATGTAAGTTATAAAAGCAATACTTTCAACTCATCAATGTCTTAGGTGCTTTGGTTCTGAGGTTTCCACAGGGTTTATACTCAATTAAGAGGACTTCTGGGAGTTCCTCCAAGTTGGCTTTTCTCTGGGCGACAACAGTTTCTCCAGCCATTCAGGTTAGAAGGAACTGTTGTCACTCAGAGGTAGAAGATGCTAGCAGTACCAACTTCACATGGTGATTTTAATGTAGCAAAACAATTTGGAATCATGATATCAAAAAAGGCATAAACAGAAAGTTATGGAAAGCAAAAACTCCAATGTAGTAACTGTAAACTGATATGCAGTAGGAGTGATGAATACAACTATCATGGCAGTCTTTAATTACGTAAATTTGCAAACAACTGAATAACCAACATCCAACTGCACAAAATGGCCGAGTTTCATTAAAGTTATATCATGAACACTACAAGTTATACATAGTTCTTTAGTAATATACTGCAGTCCACGTAAACAGTCGAAACAATGAATACAGAGAAATGAACCTGTGAAGTTGTCTATCCTGGTCAATTTCAGAACCAGTCACTGATATTAAAACAAACCAAATAAATTTACATTCAAATGCTTTGCATCTACAGACTAAATGCATAAAAACTTTTGGGACAACAGTTTATGGGGAATAAACAGTTCCCGCCACTCATTAAACTGCTCCCAAATGAGATAACCAATCATTTAAAGATTTCACACCACTGCTTAAAATAGGATTCCTGCTGGAGAAATCTAAAACTATGCCCCAAAGTTGTGATGCCTTTGGGATCGTTTCAAGTATATGATCACAGGGTAAGAAGTTTCTCAGACAAATGGTATTATGAAATCATAGGTATTAAATTTAAATGATTACTGTCACTGCTTTTCACAACACACTCACGAAGGTATAAAAATATTCACGCAATCAAGCACTTACTTTATGCAGAGGGCAAATTTTGGCAACAGAAGTGTCAAGTTCCTGCTTAATATATCTTCCTTCTTGGCACCTTCCATCTTTATGACTTAAACAGTAGTCCGACTCGAAGTGCCTTGATAAACCAGTCACTGTGAAGCTACAAAACAAAAGCTGTATTAGTGGGAGAAATCCAAAAAAATTAAAAGTAAATCCTAACATCTCTATCACGGCTATTGATAAGTGATAAGTCTTAAGTGATCAGCAGGTACCTAACTAGAGGAGGTGGGTAATGAGATAGGTGAATGATATTTCCATTACTCTTACAAGTATTCTTTGAAATATAACAAAAAATGGACCATGTATACTTTTCCACACCAAAATAAGGTTGAATGGTATGAAAACTTTTCTCCATGCATTCCTTATGTGAGATTTATCGTTTTCATTTTTTATTCAAAATATACCCATTTTACTTTTTAACATTCATCTGCTTCAGATATTTGGGTAAGCATTTATGGGCAAACATTACCTGCCTTGCCATCCCACTGCTTTCCACCCCCTCAGCCCAACTTCTTCCCCCCCTTTTTTCCAATGTTTATTTTGCTACATATACTGGAAATTTTTCTTTAACACATTCAATGCGGGAGAATTTAACCTGTCCGTCATCCGGTGACGGGAATTTTTTTTTGTCTTAAGTAAGTTAAAATAACATCATTAGACAAAATAAATAGTTCTTCTGCGTGGAATTATGTTTGTTTAATTTTTATTCCATTTTGTAAGTCCTCTTAACCCTTTCGCTACGAACGCCATTTATAAACGCCGCAGAATTTTTACTCCTGTGAACGAAGGCCGTGTATAAACGCCGCAGAGTTTTCTATGCAAGAGAATGAAGGGCGTCTTAAAACGTCGCTAGGGCCAGGTAATCAGAAAAGGTTCAAGATGTCATAAATGACCCTTCCTCGCGGGTCTGAAGACCCTTCCTCGGCTTAGAGGCGGGGATTATCTCGAGCCTTCTTCGCAGCGCGAGCCTCACTCTCGGCAGTTGTTCGCAGTCACTTTTTTGTTTATGCAGTGGAAAAACCAAAATAATATTTGTTTCTAATTCGCATTATTGAGTTCCAAAAGTCAATTCCTTATGTTTTTTTGAATCTCTAGAAATTTTAAACGGAACTCTAATGTTATTATTAACAGAGTTCACCTGTCAAAGAGACTTCAAACTGACTTGGTAGAATTTTTCATTGCATGTGAGGAACTAAGACGTATGTTTTTTATGATTTGACGGTAAGGTAGTACCGATATTTTTCTCTCCGGTTTACTTGTTTATGAACATGTATTGGAAAACAACTGCAATGGTAATACCACGTGACATACCACGAAATCTATTATATCCACATGATAGGTTGAAAATCTCGCTCAAGGGTGTGGTTTATGCTAACATTAGCAGTCAATAAACTTTAGTTTCTTGTAACTGAATCTTGTTGGTGTAACTGCCATTTAGCTATAAAAAGTATCTTTAAAGCTGAAAAGCATTCAAATTTGTTCTGTGTGATGTGGCAAAGAGTGATCATTATGTTGTAATAATTTATGTTAAAACTAGAAGAAAACCGCATGTGTGCTTGATGGAATATTGGGAGGTTCAATAAATAATTGCTAGGTGGAAAAATCTATCTCGCGCTTCCATTGCGAATATATTTACATAAAAATGTTTCCTGATGAAGGTATAGCACCAAAAAAGTGCATGTACTTTTATATAAAACACGGGTATGGTTGGATTATGCGCGGGCGTCTTCCATTGCGAAACAACACAAATAATTATTATTGTAACCATTGATATGATGTCTATTGTGCTAAATATCTTAATATTAACATTAGAATTTTGTTTAAAATCTCTAAATGGTATTTATAATAACAGGAATTTATTTCTGTAATAACCCTCACTTAAGGTCTTACCATTATTTATTTAACAAAAATCACTGAATCAAAAATAGTTGACCGCGGACACAGGCCGCGGTGGGTTCTCATTTGGAAAAGAGCAAAGATAATCTCTGGTCAGTGGCCGAGGAAAGGGTCGGAAACCCCGCTGGGTCCGTTCCCAAAGCGGGGGAAAGACATACCTGCTCGAAGCCTTGCTTCAAGAGAGCTTCGTACAGGGAGTGGAAAAATATTCTAGAGGAACCTGTGAGAAGGAAAGCATTTTCCTGCGTAGGACTCCGGCGCGAAAGGGTCAAGAGGCCACGCGTAATCAGCAAGTGGATTCTACATATGCATCCTGCTTTGCATGCCGTATTCTTTTTTTCTGTTGACGTAAAGATATATATTTTTTCTGCTGTGACTCATTTCTTCAAACAGTACTTGAAAACTGCCTACTTTCATTTTCTTCTCTCATTTCCATTGAAGTCAAGTGTATGTACTTATGCATACAAATGGAAACCTGCAATGCTCTTTGACAACTGCTGGACCTAACGATAAGACGCTCCTGAGCCAAAGTTATCCGGAAATTGGGAAAAAAATGTTTTTCACAAATGCTATTATAAGTTAAAATTACTTTCAGTCCAGGTTTTGGTTAAAGATACATAAGTATTTTTTGGATAATCTGCGATTTTTTAGGTTTTCCTGGGTGTGTCGTGAAAAGTAATGATGATTGGCAAAAACTACTTGCAGGTATGTATTAAGCGTGAAATGTCCTACAAGGATATGGAAATTTGTTTCTTGTAAAAGAAAAAAGTTTAAGTTTGAAAATGGTTTTTAATAATTAGAAAAATACATCAAAATTACATGCTATGACCCAGCCAGCAAAAGGTTGTAAATAGAACCAACATATACAGAAACCTTCCATATAAAACGGAGAAATCATATACGGAAAGGGAAATGGTTTCTGTATATGGCAGTAGCAAGTTAGAGAAATGCTGGAGAAATCAAAGCGAAAGGTTTCCGAAATGCGATAGAAATCATTTCTCTAACAGTGAGAAGGGCGCTCCCTAGCGGACTTTGGAGGAACTAACAGCGATCTTTTAGGCACGCTACCGCCACCTGACGGCTATTATTTGTACCACGTACGCTTCCTACACTCGCCCTTTATGAGGTCTACTTTTTGTAACATCATACATTTATAAATGAATATATATTCCACTCTGCTACTAATGATATGCTACAGAAAAGTTCATTATTCAACCATTAAGTTGCCGAAATTAGGGAAATAAAAAAGACTCACCTCGCAACAAACTTACAACCAAAGGATGTAGTGGTTAGATTAGTTAAAAATCCACAACCTGAACATCAACAATAATAATAACACGTCCATACAGTAATCAACATGCCTACAATTTGCTCTTGTTACTACTGCTAACTCTGAACAAAAAAAAGGACTTCTCACAATGGGGTACTTGTACACAAAATAAATTCGAAAGTCTATAACAAATGATCTTTATTTAGGCACATCTGCTGCACCATCATTTACATTTAACTTGTTAACCCTCCTTGCTAGGCGAAACAATTCGCCCGTGTTCCTTCCCACTGTAAGGAGCTCCATCTGGGGCCGTGTTCCCCTTAGTTTTCAGCACCTCTGCAAAAAACAGTGGGACATTAGCTAAATATAAAATAAGCGACCGAAAAATTTCTCGGTTAGTTATTTTATTTGTAATAATTTATACAATAATTACTCGCGGAAGTGAAATTCATTGGTTCTATTTTGACGACAATTATGTATTTTGGTGTCCATATACTCTTATTACTACACTAATAAAAACGATTTTGACTTAACTCAGTATATTAGAGATGTTTTTACTGCTCTGCTATTGTTCAAGCAATTTTACAAATATTTATTTCAATGCATTCCAGTATTCAGCGCTTTACTTGTTAAGTACCTAATAGTAGGCAAACCCGCAACAAAGCTTTCCATGTTAATAATAAAAGCCGACATGATTCACGTTACAATATTTTGTGGGCAGCCATTCTAAGTAAAATAAGTGGTAAACATGTATGCCCGTTGGGGTAGTCAACCTTTCCCACTGGACTTTGTGTTCAGTTTTTTGTATGTCCAGAACATGTTGAATAAATTCCTATTCTATTAAGTTTTAGCTAAGAAAGTGAATCACGCCTCAATCATTTCGCAACAAATAGAGTAAAATGTAATGGAAACACGTTAAACCGCCATATGACCGAAAAGAGTTGAACCACCATACGACTGAATGAGTGTACTGCAAACAAACAACTCCGCTCTAATAACGAAATAACGAGAAAGGAATGATACTCACGTCTCATGCTGAGGAATAGACACCAACACCAACAATATCGAGTTCCAGTCGCGTGATTCCCCTGGGACATATTTAAGAAATGCACATTTCATACGTTAATATAAACGAACATGTAAATAAATATGGTTATAGAATACGTCATTCCAGTACCTAATGTATTAGTAATCGACACGGCGTGCTCACAAAGTCCTCGATAACCAGACTAGTGCAGAGGATAATAACGAAAGAGAAATAAATGGTACTCACTTGAAATACAGATCCAATTGCTACACTACTCGTCCATGTAAATTTCAGGGCGTGAGATACGGTTCTGATGGTATAGCATACTTTGTCCACTTCAATCACTTCTACATATTTCGCTCATTGTCAGAGAATACAACAGATTTGTGGTGTTCGTGGTTGCTACCGGAAAGGCATTTCGATTGCAAGCATATCGATAATATCGATAGTCTTTTCGGTCTTCTCTTCCGGTTAGCAGACGGAACGTCTCAAAAAGGGTATAAGGGATATCTCGTCCTCTAAAACGTGCCAGATAAATGCAGCTGAGTTGTTATAAAGTTGCTTTTATATCAAAATTAAATGTAATTCCTCCATAGACCTAAGCGAACAGTCCTTCTTCAAATTGAAGTTGTAGTACTCACACAATAACAACTTTTCGTGCACAGACGTCCACCTCAAGATTTCCAAATGCTTGAGAGTATCTTAAAATTGTTTCTTGCATGGTGGAGCAAGAAAAATCAAGTATCTATCCAACCGCGTTAGTCCTCCGAATATAATTTAAAAGTAAATTCACAGCATTATTAGCATTAGACCCAAAGGATCTTACTACACTACCTTGGATTTTTACTCCATGGCAGTAGCAAGTTAGAGAAATGCTGGAGAAATCAAAGCGAAAGATTCCAGTCGCGTTGCTCCCTCTACGAACCGAAAAGGAAGGGAAATTCTTACCCTGTAATTTCTTTAGCGATATATTCGCCCCATTTTTTCGCTTTCATTTCTGTAAGAAATATCTGCTGTGCTGGCTGGGGATGGTCAATGAAGCAAGGCCTTAGGCACAAGCCTGGCTCACCATCACAATCAGGATAGAATGTGGTGACTTTCTTCACCACACCCTTTGAATAGCAGCCCTGACATCTTTTCTGCTTCCTTCTGTCCCCAGTTGAAAATGGGAGGTAGTCTGGGAAGTGTGCGTCCATTGGTTTGGGAGTTGAAGGACGCGAGCCTTGTCTTGAGTTGGGAGGAATCAAAGATTCAATAACTTCCAGACGGAAGTCATAAAATTACTTTTTTTGGTCACTGTACTTTTGAAATAAAAAATAACTATTCATTAGTAAAACTTGGAATATATGTATACCTAGTTTCTTGTACCATTTCACTGTTTTTCGCTTGCAAGAGTAGTAAGACATCATTTGGTCGGAGCGGTCAACACCGCTCATGTACTTATTGTAACATACGATGGCTTCTGGTTTTGTTGTTTTTACACCTCTTCTATTATGAGTCTCTATTGGCTCTGATCCATATTCACTGCTTATGGCGAGCACATCTCGCTTGTCTTTCCATTTTAGGACGCACACTCCCTTATTGCTCCACAAGTAAACCACGTTACCTTTTGATATTTTTTGCTCACTAAATCAGAAGGATTACCTTTTCTTGCTGATCGCAATGTCCCAGTGCAATAAATCTTGTCATCTAGCAATTCCACACATAGTTGAACACTGTTATAAAAGTTATCTAAAAACACAATGTCCAAGTCCTTTGAAATCCCCCAATAAACTATGTACCACTTTACTAACATGCCCTTTTCCTCCTATCTTTTTGTCTGCAGATTCAGTGTAAACAATCAACCGCAAAACTAGGCCTGACGGCTCCGTTACCATGTATAATTTCACACCATACTTATGGCATTTATTTTTTATATATTGGCAAAAGGAAAGCAGACCCCTCCACAACACCATTGATTCGTCCAGAGATAACTCCTTTTGGTGAGAATAAACTGTTTTCATAGTTTGAATGAAATGGTCGATTAGGGGCCTAATGTTGTTCAATGCGTCCCCACTCCGTTCTCGCCACCTCATGTTGCAGAGAAATTAAGGGCCTGCAAAATCCCTAGGAATCTATCCCGTGTCATGTTACTGGAAAAAGCTGGAAAATTGAAAAGTCTGCTCTTTTTCCAGTAGTCCACCAGTCGATTGGTTCGAATTGTCCCTGTATGAAAAAGCAGTCCAAGGAAAATCTCGAACTCGTCTCGGGATAATCTCTTCCAATCGCCAATTCTGCTACGGGTGGCTGTGTTTTCCGTCAATATTTCATCTGCCTTAGCATTTGTGGCATCTATGACCAAGTCAAAAAAAACATTGTTGGCGAGAAGGTCAAAGTAGTGGCGTGGACTATTTCCTTGAGGAAAGACTTTCAATCCTGGGGTTCCACTGAACAGGAGCCTCGGAATACTAGGGCGGCCGGTTACCCAGAGAACGGGTTCTGGAGTAGTAGTGCTTGGCGATGGATGCAAAGGGGAGCCGTGGGAGCTACTGAGTCCCGTGAAATTCCGTCAGATATTACCGTTGGTGCCACTGTGTCATCATCCCCGCTGCTTTTGCTCTCTTCAGAATCAGTTTCGCTTCCACTCCAACTAAACAGTTCGTCGTCATCGGAGGACAAATCATCCAACACCCGTCTGGAAAATGGTGAGCACCTCCTTTTACTTGGACAAAGTTGTGCTAGATCTCTTTCTTTTCAAATTATGAAGTCTTGGAAATAAAAATAAACAGATAATGACCTGGCTTCATGAAGAATTAATAAATAAGATTTTTTTAGCACTAGAGCAATGGATAACTAACCGGAGGTAGACGGAACCGGTTCCTGTTCTTGATGCGTATGGCTTGTTTTTTTCGGGCCCATGTCTGGAAAAATAATGTCAAATGTAGTCATGATACAAAAATCTCTAGTAATTCATTTTTGGTGGCACAGCTAATCATTCAATATAATCAGGATGAGAGTTTGTATTTACAGTATTATAGTAGAGAAGAGTATATAATTGAATTTTTTTATTTTAATAATTTGCTCCAATTGAATAACACTGCTTTTTTCCATTGCTTATTTATCATACTTGATTCAAAATACATACATAGTTAATGAATTAGTCAGTTGTAGTAAAACACCCAAATAATTTCAGGGATTTTATTACCTATTGTTTTCAATTCGACGAAGAGTTGTATATACAAAAGGAAATACTCATTTAATTTACATATATGTACAGTTATATTTACCTGATGGTTGCCGTGTACTCCTAAAAATCAGTCAAATCTTCACTAAAACAAAGTTCTTTGCGCAGTTAAAAGAACACTCTCTCTTCATAGATACATATTTCTCTCTTCATAGATACATATTTCTCTCTTCAAATGCATCGTAAACCACTGACAAGAGATGCAAAAACTTATAACAGTCTGGTTAGGGTTTGAGTGATGCTCACATGGCCTATGAGAGCCCAAGTACTTGGAAGAACCGTGATGCGTCCGTGAGGTGAGGGCACCTTCCAGCGACTCCGTTTATGTCCCGCTAGATTGCTGGCATAGCACGTGACCCAGGTCTGCGTCCATACGCTCCCGGCTTACGACGAACACTCTCTGAAAAACCCATGTGACACCCACGCCGAAGGCAGAGGGCCCGGATGGGAAAGGGTTACTGAACCCTTGAATAGTGGTACCACCAAGAAGTCCCCACTCCAAAGGTTATGTGTGAATCCTTATTGTTGGCGGCCACGAGAGATTCCCTAATCCTGGGAAAACCAGAAAAGGGTGCCACTTGCCCGAACCGATGTGACTGGGGGAGGGGAAAAGGACCCAATAGCTCGAACAAGCTGCCATAGTGGTATGACATGCTAACCCACCCACCCCAACAACTGGAAGACCCAGGATCGAATGTCGGTCATATCACACGACTCTCAAATGACTTTCTATGGTGTACATTGATAAGCAATTTTCTCATGTTTAATGTATGATTTAATTAAAAAACATTCTATTTTAATAAAAATGCATAAACATTTAATTATGTAGTCATTTTTACCTCACAATCACAATTTAGTTTCCATAAAAAATAAAATAGTCTTCAAAAACATTTACAGCCTAAACAATAATGAGTATCGCAAATATCATTTACAATAAAACACAAAATTCTGAACACTTGCACACATGAGAGAAAAATCTCCCTTCTTTGATTTTCTCTCCACAAAAAACATGGAAATCATGAAAAGTAAAAACGAAAACATGTATCAGGCCAAAAATGGTTATATTCAGCATTGAAATGCTTGCAATGTCACCTAGAGTGACTTCCGAACCCATGGAACTGAAAGAAACATTGTGAGAGCACGTGGCCTCTTAAGAGGCCATCCGTCATTCCCATGAAACCGACATGACCTCTTAAGAGGCCATCTGCATTGAACGTGTCAATGCTCACCTGATGATGTAGCCCAGCTATGAAACCATGGTCGTGATTAATAAACGTCAGTGTAGAAAGTGCAAAGTTAATTACTTTTCTCCTACAGATGAAAAAGATATCAAGTAATACCTAAAACTACAGGCTTTGCAGTTAAAACAAATCAGGAGCCTACCCACACCCACTCATGAAGTAAGGGAAGAGAAAAATAGGGAAAAGGACCAGTTGGGATGGTGAAAGCCCTGTTGCGAAACCCTAGCTAAGTTAATTTGAAATGCCATTTTATTTCTAAAATGTACCCATCATACTAGCAGCATTGCGAAAGGGTTCCTCTCTAGAAAAAGTATGATATGGAGATTGTATTTTCTCTAATCACCCTGAAACCATTCAGATGGGAAAACATTACCCTAACCCCCATCACAAATGGAAAAATACAAAATTATAACGAATGCTTTTCAAAAGAATATGTTCTGAGTTTAGGATGAATTTAAATGCATGTTCAAGTGTTAGCTGATGGGTAAACAATGGCCTAATTAAAAAGAGTCATTAATTATCCAAATAAGTTCTGGATTACATCAGAGAAGAAGTAATTTCTGAGTTGGTAAATGAGAAATTAACAACATTAGAAGCAGTAAACAAATTGAAAGAACAGTTAGACACATTTTCATCGCTAGAGCTGAAATACAAGTGATCCTCCAATACAAATCTCTATAATTATTACCCATTCCTGAATAAGGTAAAGGTACCAACTACTCTTTTTTTAAGTGCTAAAACAATCTTTGAATTATTTATTTCAAAATTTGTTATTTAACCATTAATTAATGTGTATAACTTTTATAAAAAAAGGAAGGCATTAATAATTATTTTTCTTTGTATGTAATGGAATGCTGAACACTCCACCCCCACCCAGTCGATAGTACATCATAACAGTTAGGAATGGATGGCCTCTTATCTCATCACTGTGCCCGGATAGAGGGAGCCACTAGAGGTTCCATTATGTTTTTTTTGCAAAACACACTGGAATTGAATAAACATCAATTTCATTCCAGTTTACTTAAAGTAAACACTAAGATCTGTATACATACTAAGACGGTGTGTACACTAAGACAATGTATCAGAAATTCTAGTCTAGTGGTAGTGTCTACCCTCCAATGGAAGAATGGAAAAACAGAGGAGAGATTTATTTTGACTAAATCTGCTGAGTACCCTGCAGATCACCTCAATGCAAAATGGTAAGGATTGAACAACCAGCATGCAATTGATAGAAACCTTTCGAAGATGTGCTAAATTTCAAAGACACTACAGAGTTAGGTATGTACCGGATACATGCTACTAAAGGGGTAGCAAAATGCAAAACTATTTATCGCTTGTGTGGCAGTCACCATGGTCGAAATTCCAGAAATTATTCAAGGCAGGCAAATACAAGTGTGACAGTATAACAATCCCTACGCACGAGCATGCAATTGCATTTATAGAGAGCCTATGTAAATAAGCTGTCTACAAAGAAAACTAGTCAATAGCTTAATGACACTTGTCTTGTTCACTTATTTATGCAAAGAAGTGCTTGTATGCACTCAACTTTACCTATAAATTGTGTGTACTTCATTATAAACATTAAGGCCATAATGAAATGCTTTGATAAAGATGTACGCAAGTAGTTTTTCTCATTTTCCTAAATGTAAATATGCATGAATAAAAATGAATACGATCATTGTGGTACACAATTTCTCCCGATTTTTTGCATGCTTCGTCATAAAACCATTAGTATATACAAGTATGTGAGTAGCTAGCTTCCGTCTTTTTATCATAACATATGTCTACCAAAAAGAATTTATAGCATCCCTAGTCGACCGTTCGATCAGTTAACTATCCACTGCAAATGTTCTCTCCACAATAAGTCTTAAGTGATAGTCACAACAAGGTATTTCCAAAATTCTATTGGCACTATGCCTGCTGATCAAATCTAAGGGGATATTCTATTTAAAAAATCCTTTGCTATAAAATGATTCAAATTTAACTTTACATGGCATGCAATGGACTAGAATTTCTTCTGCTTCATTCACCGAGACTTGCTAATCTTTGTTGAGACTATCCTTACAACATCGGTTCCTCTGAAAAAATTAGGATTTTATTTAATCTACTGAATTTATTAAAGCAGAGTAGGAGTAATAGGATGCTTCTACTCCAATGAGGTATCAGATGTGGCATGTCATTAAAAACAATTGAAAAGAATATTACACTCGATTATTCTAGAAAACTATAACCAAGCTTCTGTCACAAAGAATGCCTGCCTCGATGGTGACCTGATACTATGGAACTCATTACATGATAATTTTAAATAATAAAGAACAATTAGCAAAAAAATTACCTCCAAAAAATAAGAAATAATATAAACAAAAGGTGCGAGTTGAGTCACGCAAGACATACCATTTCAGATTCCATCCTACTTCCTTCCTGGAAATCTAGGCTATTCTGAGTCTCATCTTCGAAGTGGCTGTTTCCTGGGGAATTTGCCAATTTGCGATGAAATGGTTCCATATTAGGTGATACTACAACAAGCATTCCAATGATGGCTTCTCCAGAGTTGAAAATTCCAGCGACGACCCCTCCAGCGAAACGTCCTCCAGTGAGATGGTTTCCATCGTTGGGATTTCCAATGACGTGCACTCCATCGTAGCTGTCTCCAGCGACGGGCGTCCCACCATTGTGCTCTTCTGAAATGGATTCTCCAGAGACTAGTCAGCTGCGAGGACATCAGGAATCATGCAATATTTTCTATGGACGCAATGCTTGATGTAATTCTCTGATGTCATTTAATCAATCATTTGATCTGCAAACCCACACAGAACTTGTGTGAGATAAAAAAATACAAAAGGACAGCAAGAATGTAGAAGCATGCATATATTCCTTAATTATCACAAATTAATGAAAGACCCTAAAGCATTTAAAAATTTTTATGAAATTAGGGGATGGGGAAATCCGATTCAGGTACCAATTAACATAGCGATACTCAGAAGCTAGAACCTTGGATTGGATTTGGTATTTGTTTGCATACTCTGTCCAGTCTGCAAAATTAGAAATTTGCTGAACTCAAATATATTCACCTAAATCAAGTTGCCGAAAAAATTGTAAAAGTCACTCGTGATGTCCTAACCCCATGGACTACGTAAATGACATTTCAAATCTTCGATCATTCATCACTTGTCTCCATTCGAAAACAAATTAATCATTTCAAACTACCACCCAATAAATGTCAAACTCACTATTTACTGCACTCAGCACATTGTAAAATTTCAATTACTAATTATTCTGAATAATCTTTGATCCCGATGTTTCCTACGTTACGGAGTTGGCATTAAACGAAGAGAAATTTAATATCAAGTATGGTATGATTCTAGAGCCTATGGCTATTTCAGAAAGTTTGCGCTGGAATATTTGGTAATTCCCCACAGGGAAGGGCAAAGCCGCCCAAGTAAAATGGAACATAGTGGCTCTCTACATGCAGGTTAGAACGAAGAGAGAGTAGATCTTAAATCATGTTAGCATTAACTGAACTTGGAGCTCAAGGTATTTGGTGTAATACCACATTCCTGTGAAAATTATCCCTTTTCCTACGTCAGCCGCCATGATTAAATCTGTGCGAGATAAAATTTATATATAAAATGGCCTAACAACATCATTTGAGACCTGTTGGTAATTTTACTTTCCTGGATTCCAACTTTCATCCCCCATTAAACAACTTGATGCACTCCCACTGAGTAGCCACGCAGTTGCTAAACTTTGGATTTTACAACAATCTTTAGTTGATATAAAGGGAAATTTAGACATGCTCTCAAAATCGGATTACTAACACTTCGATCAATAGAGGTCTCTACTTCATAAGTAGGCATTGAGCATACGTTTCATATCAGCATGCCCCTTACAGTGCAAATGAAGCTTAAGGAATTGAATAGCAGGAAAACAGACAAGTAGGTACACGTGAAGGAAAATTAGCTCAATCCCAAAAATTTGGCACTTACAGAAAATTTACTAGTTCCTCAAGAAAATGAATCAACTTGTAACACCACGAGGTCAATATAGTTTTGGTGCATACTAGCAATGGCAAATTACTTCACATTTCAAAATGAAATCTTATTTTCGGACATTAAAATTTAACTTCATGTCATCATTTTAGCAATAGAGATCTATTGCTAAAAAGAAGAGGGTGGAGAACTGTGAAAATTTTAGGACCATAAGCCTGATGACACATGCCTCAAAGATATTGACAAGAATCATCTATACAAGAACAGAATTAAAACTGAGGAGTTCCTGGATGAGGACCAATTTGGGTTCAGAAAAAAATAAGGGCAAAAAAGAAGCAATTTAGCCCCCAGGCTACTTATTGAGAAGAGAATAATCTAATAATGTTTGTAGATTTGGAGACGGCTTTGACAATATGATTGTAACTTGATGCTGACGATTATGAAAAGAATTTGAGTATCATACAATGACTGTAGAGTTATACACAGCTTGTATAAAAATCAGGTTGCAGTAATCAAATCAGGACCCAGCAGTAGATAATCAGCCATAAAGAAAGGAGTGAGCCCAGGCTGTGCACTGTCTCCTATATCATGCAATGTCTGCATCAAGAAAGCCATCCAAGAAGTCAAAGAAAAGTGTTCGGGTGTGAATATCCACGGGTAGAATATTTACCTAATATGCTGAGATTTGCCAACAACATAGCAGTCATGGCAGTAAGAGAATGAGATGAAGACTCTAGGAAATATGTAAAGGACAATGGCCAGGTATCACACGAAGGTCAATAAGAAGAAAAGTAAGTTGTTGGCATGCAATAGGAGTAGGTAAAGCCAGGATCAATGTTTAACTAAAAAAAGAGAAAAATTAAGGAGGTGGAAGAATTCTGTTACCTAGGAAGCTGAGTAACCAGTGATGGACAAAGTAAAATAGAAATTGCCAGTAGGATAGCCCAGGCAAAAAGGACCTTTTACTAAAAGAATATTCTGCTTACAACTGGAAATACAAGGGTGGAAAGAAGTACTTCATTAGAACACACACCTTCAGCATGTTTCTTTATAACAGTGAAACATGGATAGTAACAGCTGCAGAAAAGTCAAGGCTGGAAGCAATTGATGTTTGGAGTGACTGAAGAATGATGAAGATAAAATGAATTGACCACGTGACAAATGAAGATGTCTCAAGAAGAGTGGGAGAAAAGAGAAATCTGCTGAAAATTAGGGACAACCTAATCGGTCATTTATTAAGACATGATAGCCTGATTAAGACAAGTGATAGAAAAGTGAATGGGAAGAATGGAAAAGGAAGGCCTCAGATGAGATGTATGGAACAAGAAAGTAAAGATGTGAAAGAAAAGAATTGCAAAGAGGTTAGTACAATTGAGTGGAGAGCTGGTCACACCAATTTTAGAACTGCTGACTGATGCTGATGATAAAGAATATCAGTTTTAAAATTCACAAAAAAAAGGCACTTTTTGGCTGTGTTACATAATTTAGGGGGATAAGGGAGGGAGGATCTTATAGAATATTGTGGCATAATTAACAAAACACACCACAATTAACAAAAAATGAAAACAAGATCTTCAAACTTAAATATATTCTTAGATAACGTGTCACAAATATTCAAATCAACAACAGATAAATGATGTGGGGATCGAAGGACCACCATTTACGGATTAACAATAAAAGCAGGGAATTGGCATGCAGGTGCAACAGGATTAGAAGTGGTGCAAGCAGTGGTGTTGTGGCGAAGAGGTGGGGCGAAGCATGCAGGCGAGGTGAGCAGCTAAGGTGAGCAGGCGAGGTGAGCAGCTAAGGTGAGCATGCGAGTTGAGTGACGATCCGCAGAAGAGGCCCAAGTTCAGCACAGGAGAGGTCCGCCACGTACCGAGGATCACACAAGAGAGAGAGAGGTTCCTGACGACTTCCAAAAATGCCCTTGAAGGCAGAGGGGGGTTAGAGAGGGGAAGAATATGCAGATCCACCGCTGACAAAGTACAGAACCATAAAGAAACAAAAAAAATAAAGAAATTACTTAAGGCGCCCATACTAAACAAATATAGAACATGATAGGGATAGGAAGGTGGAAACAAAAAGAGGAAAACTAGTGCTGCATAATAGCAGGGTTCACACATACTTTCCATTTTCAATTTTAATTTCCAGTCCCACTTTTTGAAATTTCCCTGACTTTACATCAATGGCAAAGAAGTCGTAGATAGGGACTTTATGGAAAAATGCAGCAAGGTTTATTGTGAAATAAAATTTATTTATTCCAGGAAAGTTACATATCTAGTCAAAATTCAAAACCAAAACACCGGGCTAGAAGACTCCTCCAGGTCCTGAGCTCGACTAAGCTGCCAAGTTGGTGTTACCCCGTGCCACCCAGCCAGGATGGCAAACTGTTGGCAACAAAATGCACACCTCACTACTCGAGCACAGCAACACTCCATGTGTTCAACCACGATTTTGATGTTTTTCTTTGGGCTCTGGAACCCTTTTCTGCTTGAATTTGAAATGGCAGATGTACTTTTTCCTTACCAAGGGCTTGAACAGGCATTTCATGAGAATGGCTTCTGAAGATGAGACTCGCAATAACTCTCTCGCGAAAGGTCTGAAGATTCAAACATTTGCCACTAATTTTATTATGGAGTATTTGTGAGTTATTTAGTAGTATTTGAAATATGTGTATCCCTAGTTTTAAATACCATCTCAGACTTCTTCTCTCAACTGGATAATATAAGAGAATCTGATCTACGTGATCTATTCCTCCCATATATTTATTGTATTGAGCAATCAGCCTGGGTTTCTTTGACATCTTCCCTCTTCTGTTGGACACTTCTATACCATCTGCATTATGCTCCAACGAAATCATGAGCACATCTCTCTTGTCTTTCCATTTACATATGCATATTCCATCTTTCGTATACTAAGCTACAATTTCTCCTTTTAGCAATTTTTTCTTCAACAACTTCAGGAGGGTTGCCTTTTCTCATTCTTTGGAGCGTTCCAGTTGAATATAATTTCTTTTCTAGCAGATGTTGCGACAGTTTGTGACTACTGTAAAAGTTGTCCTTGTATACAGCATGACCAACATTGGAGTAACTAGAGAGAAGTGAATGAACAACTTTTTCTGAGTGGCCAACTCCACCAACATGAGGATCACTTGAACTGATATAAACTAAGGAATCTAAAACGAGTCCATTTGATTCAGTAAGCATGTATAATTTCATTCCATATTTATGCCTTTTGTTTTTTATGTACTTTCGGTAGTACAGTCTTCCCCTCCATAGGATCATAGACTCGTCCAGGCTAAGCTGCTTTTGAGGATAATAAACATTTTTCATATTCCTTTGGAAAAGATCCAATAGAGGACGGATTTTGTACAGTGGATCACAAGGTTTTGGGTCGCTCTCAGGAACATATCTCCCAAAATGTAGGTATTGCAAAATGATCATGAACCTGTCTCTAGCTATAGCCTTTGAGAAAGTTGGAAATTCATACAGCCTATCTTTTTGCCAATAATGTTGCATTTTATTAAGTAACCCAAGTAGCCCAAGAAAAATTTCAAATTCTTCTCTAATTAAGTCTTTCCATGCTTTAATTCTAGATTTCTTGGCAGGGGATTTGTTCTGCAATCGCAGGGGCATTTATGTTGGTTTCTGAGATGACTAGATCAAAAAATTCGTCATTTGCTAAGAGGCTGAAGAAACCTTTGGGGTCTAAAACATTGGGCCATACTTTGAGTCCTGGATTCCCTGAGTAAGGGATGGGCGTAATAATTGGCCTTTCAGTTTTCCATATGGTCGGGGGAGTAAGATTACCTGAAACACCCGAGGCCTGACGGACGTCATTTGTGTCTTCATCATCCTCTGAGATGGCTTCGGTTTCCTTGTCCTCTGAAGAGATAACAAAATTTGAATCTGATTCACTAAAATCCGAATTTTCATCCGGTTCTTCAATGAAATGAGCAATGTCTTGATTGGAAACATGAGTCGTGGTGTGTTGAGATGTGCTCCTTTTCCGCTTACTTGATGCAGTTGATGTCGTCTCCATGACTGCTATAGAGAAATTTTTAGAGTGAGTAATTTTATTAACAAAACAAAAAAGATATCGTTTTGTACATTCTTAACATTCATCAATGAATATAAAAATGCAATTCCACTTACCATACAGGCTTTCTCCTATTTTTATTCCATATATAATTATATTTATCCAGTTTTAGAGTATGCTGCTTACTGAATATCACGCACGTAGCCTGCAACAAATATGGATAGGTACTCCGTAGGTTTAAAAATTTTTTTAATGAATTATTAGAGAATAGATATTTTTAAAATGTATGTACTTACGTGAAAAAGTGTCTACTAAGTGTCTAAAAAAATAATAATTCAATTAAGTCCAAGCGATCCACACACTGGAGTATTATTCACACTGATGGATTCAAAGCAGACTCCAGGCGTGTGAAGTTGTGATGAAAACAAGCAGGTATGATGGCAGTTTATACTCAGCCTTTATATACACCCAAAGCGGTTGAAATTGTATCAAAGCTACTTTCAGAACAACAAGAACGAATGATGCCCCTAAAAAAAAGTGTACACGATATGGTACAAAGTTAGGATGAGGAATCAATTATGCCAAAATCACGTTGGTAGTCTTCAAAGTAAGTTTTCTCAATGATGTGATGTATAACCTTTACCTTGCTAATAGATTACACATCAGATTTCAGGAATTAAATACAATGATATAGAGTGTCAGGGCATTAAAAAATGTAGCGGAGAAAGAAATTTGGACGAGAAAAAAAACAAAAAACACATATTTCACAGCAAGTAATAATAATTCGTGAGAACGAGATACAATGTTACACAGACAAACCAAAGTAAGGACCGGCAGACAGTCGTAGGACAACACTGAGGAGCGGAGTCGATAAATAATACAATTTGATATATCAGTAAAGTAAGACGCTGAAAGGCAGCGGCCGTTCCTAAAGTAAGTACGAAGCGCCGCCTATCAGCGGCGGCCACACCGAATGTGTTAAGAACTGGAGAGTGTGTATGAAGCAATGTAAATGGGAGTAAATTGAGGCAAACCTCTTTTAAGTGGTTTGCAAGGCTAGGTCAGAATGGAGGAAGCTGTAGAAGCAGAGCAAGGTTATCATTATAAGTGATAATTTCCGAATGTACCTATTCTGGATGGGAATGCCATGCATAAGATTTGGAATAAATAGAAAAAATAATTTGAAACATTCCTTAATAATGTTAAAATATTTTTCAAAATATTTTAAACTTATGAATAAATCATTTTTTTAATGCAAAAGTATTTTAAATGCCAAAAAAATACAGTGAACAGTATTTTCAAATTATTTTAAAATGATTTAAAAATTATTTTTCAATATATTTTAAAATAATTTATTCATAAGATTTTGCTACTTGGGAACTCTGCCGGTCTCATGGTAGATACAATACAAAGAATTTTTCCTTACATAACAAGTGGTCATTATAAACTTATATTAGTTTAATGCCCATACCCTACCTAATGAAGGCACCCATGACAATGAAATAGGTATTTACATAATGGCTTAGTAGATATTACAAATAAACATGCGAATAATTTTTTGTTTCTAATTTGTATTAATTATAGTATGGTCGATGAAAGTTATGGTTGGTAATTCTAAGTTAGCTATTGGTGAAGTAATCAGTGAAGTTATTCACTCTGTTACTGTTCACAGAAGAACTTAATAATATGCATTTTAAATCATGAACCTATCTCAAAATACTCAACTTGTAAGTACCAGAATTTTAATGCTTAGATTTTTAATAAGATTATACTGATTATGATCTTTACTATGGCTGGAGTTTGAATATCGATTTTTATTGGCTTGAGTATCAATGCAAATACTGTTGAGCAAACCATTATTAACTAACAAACAGAAGAGTTTTAATTCATCTTACTTGATGACATAGAAGGAAGTCAATGCATAAAGAATGAACAAATAAAAGAAAATACGGGAGAAAATGTAGCTGAGACAATATTGCCTTGAGGAAAAGCTACCGAGATGACATCGCAGTAGGTAGTACTTGAACGAATGGTGGAGAAAAAAGGGCAGATGAAAGAGATTATTGTTTAAAATAAAATAGTGTTTCGGAGTGGAGAGAAAGAAAATTACAAAATCAATGGAATTGGATAAGGGTTAAAAATGGCAAGGCCTCAGACATGGTATATTCAGTGATAAACTTAATTATGGGTACCTATGTGCTGCACAGGATTTCACAAGTAAATCGTGCACATATGGTTAGTAAAATTAGTACTTGGATTGAGAAATGGAAGGAGCAGACTGACTATCTTATCCAATAAATTAATATTCAATATAGATAAATAAAAATACCCCACCTTAACCATCATTTAAAAAAACTCACAACTATAAAAAATTAACCTTTATAGAGTACAAATTACTGTCTTGGGCGCCTCCCTCACGAAAATTCTAAATATACCTATTCAGCGACTAATATTTAGAAACTTATAAATTAACACCTGTGACTCTTGCCTGCCTGAGGAAAACTACAATAAAATGACGGTTCAGATGACATATCATGCATTGCTCAAATGCTAATTACATTACCTCAAGCGCGGGATTCTGGGGGCAAGTGCTAAAACTTTGAACCCTTCCCTAAGTTTGTAACTACAAAAAAAATTCATAGGCTATCACCACCATATCCATTAGCAATAGCGGCCAATCAGTACCAACGAGGTTGTAAAGTGGATTTATTTTAAGTCACCAGGCTAGAGCACATTCCTAAGTTTAAGCAATTCGTAGCAAAAAAGAGTAACATCAATTAATGCTACTTACATGAGCCGGGCTAGTGACACAAACTTCTTCGTATCCACGCCTCGGCGGCACCAAGACGTCGTCCGACACGTTCTACACCATCCTGCACCATCCTACACCATGATGCACCGAGTCCTGCTCACATGCTCTAGGGATACGACGGGAGCCACCACGCATGCCCAACTTCTCCCTCGGCCAGGGAAGGTGAACGAGTGAGACTCGACCCTGCAAGGGATAGGGAAATTCCATTCAATTCAGTTCATCCTTTGATAATTTTGTTGGCGCGGTAAGATTAATATCGAATAAGATAAGTGTACACAAATACTAATGACATTCAATTGGCCATGTAATAAAAGGATTTAGTTTTGGAGTAACCCGTCAAAACCTTCCCCATGGGTAAACCTGAGTACGACGGCACGCAATGTTGCCAAAATTGGACCCAATGGCTAAGAAAGGAAAATCATACAACAATGCTCTCCCATTTCACTTTCCCTATGAGAAGCCACGCATTTCAGCGAGCGAAGTGGACTTATCCCCCACCACCCCTTGCCCCCCCGCCTCTCCTGGGTATCTTCCAGCTACTCGGGGGGGGGGGGGGGGGGGGCGAGGGGGGGGGGGAGAAGGGATCTGAGGAGTCGCCATAAGACGAACATGATAAGACCGAGAGGGACAGGGGGTTGCCCCCTCAGACGGGTTGGGGTTGATTGGCCTTGAACTAGGCGCTCAGCTGTTGGACCGTGGCATTTACCGACTCTACCGACTCCTTCACACGAAACACATGCTTCTAAGCAAAGTGGTACGAGTTGCGCTGGGGGAGCCGATGCAATACTCAAACCTATAAGGCCGACGATTAGGATTCTGCTCGCCTTGAAGATATATGATAAAGAGCAAGCCACGTTGCGTAGGCGAGACCGCAACTGGAAAGAAATATTTTGAAACGTGGGGAAAGGGAAAGTGATAGGGCTCAGTTTCTCGCTATCAAGAGTTCATTCTCTTCGTCATCCGAGATACTTATCTGCGTTTTCAAGTCTGTTTCCGCACTAATAGGCGCTTCAGACCGGGAGGAAAGGTACAAGGATGGCAATGGAAGTGAAAGGAGCAAGGGAGGAGAGAAACCCGGCGTCGGCATCAACCTGCTCTTAACGAAAAGGTGCCAAGGGGACAACGGCTTAACGTCCCATGAGACGGACGGAGTACTGAACTCGAGTGTTCTCCTCAAAGCACTCAAGGCTTGCAAGTAAAAAAATAACTTCGGTTGCCAGGAATCGAACCCGGGCCTTTGCAGTGCGACGCCAACCACTAAACCAACCAATCCTCACATTTTTCATGGTTCATGAGGATGGATTAATAACTATCGGCCGCGTGGAATAATCACCTACGGCTGGTGAAGTTATTCATCAAACGGTTATTAACAGCAAGAACTATAAACTCGCGCTACTAACACCAAAACAACTTGAAGACATGCATCATTCTAAGCAATGCTATAAATTTTCAAATAAATAATATCTTTTACAGCGCAAGGAAAGTAACTTACTTTACCTTTAGAAAATCGATTATATTCAAGAAAATATTGATACTTTTATCGCAGAAAATGCATGAGTCCAAAAATAATTTTAAACCAAGCGTGGCTAAAAATAATTATCAGGAGTAGTCCTCTGGCCTTACTGGAGGGTGCTGGTTTTGACATAGTTTAAAAAAAAAGAAAATAATCCTAGCATTGCACAATAGTTAGCATATCTCAATCTCCGCACCAATGACCTTCCTCCTCTCTTCCCACTTCATGCCCCTCCTCGTTCCACTCGCAATAGTTGTCCCCTTAAAATCCCCAAATTTCGTCTCTCAATATCCCAGCGTTCCCTATTCCACCGTATCCCGAAAATTTTCAACTCCTTTACCTCGCATTCACCCTCACTGAACCTCTGCTCCTCGCCCTCCGTGTTCAAATCCGTAATTACTAATCTATTGGTCGCAAACACCCCCTCTTCTCTGTCTACACCCCGCTAAGTCCCTCTCCACGTTGCACGTTTTGTTTATATGACTAATCTGTTACTTTATATTGTAATCTTCCTATATATTTGTTGTTTATTTTTATTTGTTTTTATGTGTCCACCAATGTGCACCACTACAATTAGCCTTAGTGCCGTTTTTGGGGACATTTTCAAATAAATAAAATAAACAATAAATAAATTCTCCTCCACTCCCACATCTCAAAAGCCCTAAGTCTATTTCCTTCTCTCCCCGAAGTTCATGTTCCCCGCCACATACTGCCACGCTCCAATTCAGACTTTTCACTACCTCGTCATTTCTTGAGGGTAGCAAAAAACGCGTTCGTAAGAGTCAAAGAGATGCTGTATGAGACGATATTTCACGTCGCTTTAGTGGGGATATTAGTTTACGTTTTCAACTAGAATTAATCACACCTCAGTAGAACTTGGTTACGATAATGCCACCGCAGGCACGTCCCCAGAAATTTGTTTCGGGGGCTAAATGTAGTGTACCGTAACTTGAAACAAAACAGTTTTGCCCGTTCGGTAGCGTAATGTTACAAATCTCCTCCCTTAATTTTCAGTGCTTTGTATTTAATTTCACAGTGCCCATTTCTATCTCTTCTCACTGGTATAGTTCACTGCTTACCTTGTTATGAAGCAGTTCATTTGACTGACACCAGAACAGAAGTTCAACGCATAAGTACATATCAGATTGAAAAGAACAATCATTAACCACACACATGCATCAAACTAGTGATTACGTTTCAAGACCATTGACTGAACGCAGTGTAATCGGGGTTATCATGCCCAGTTGAAATCAGAACAACCAAATTATTGGGACAAAATTTCGGGGTGGCTGAAGCCCCCTCCCCCCCACCACCCCCCTCCCCCCACAGGTACGTTCCTGTGCCACTGAGTTAAGTTGTAAACATACAAGCAATTTGAGAGCGAGCACTCATGAACAGCTTCATTCGAATAAAAATATGGAATAGAGTAAAAACAAAACTTAATAGGTAAGCGAGATGCAAGTCTGCCCCCGAAGAAACCCAAATAGTGACATGGATGTTTGGAGAGACTTTGAATACTACAAATATTAACGAAAATATTTCATTGGGTCGCCTCCTGTTTTCGGAGTGCACACACACACACACACACACCTACACACAAAATAATTAAATTTTAAAAAATGTGTAGTAATGAATTTTTGGAAAAAGAAAAGTTCTCCTCCTAGCACATACAAAATAAGTAATAATGAAATAACAAACGTGGAATCCATTAAATATCTTGGAATAAGACTGACACATGATCTTTCCTGTGGTAAAAACATACGTGAAATAATGGGTCAAGCTAATCGTAAACTGGGTTTCATCAAAAGAGCATTGGGTAAATGTGACGATCATGTACGAGAAATCAGCTACTTTTCCCTTGTTAGACCTCATTTGGAATATGCTGCCAGTGTATGGGATCCCTACGAAATCGGTCTAAGTAATGAACTTGAACGTGTGCAGCGAAGATCGGCAAGATTTGTAAAGGGACAATACGATAATTATATTAGCGTAACCAGTCTATTAAATGAATTGAAATGGGAATCTTTGTCAGATCGCAGGTTGAAATTTAGACTTAATCTCTTAAACAAATTCCAAGGCAATATTTTCAGTGATGATGTTAAAAATATTTTACGAACCCCAACTTACTATGGCAGACTGGACCATAATCACAAAATTAGGGAAATTGATTGCCGAACCTACCGATTCAAAATGTCCTTTTTCCCTCGAACAATTAGAGATACGAATAACGTTAAATATGTCCTATCGGAGAGTAGCAATGAATAGCATTGGTAGCTTCATGTTGGTATGAGTACTTAAAGCTAACCCTACTAACAGAATGTTTTTGCATGTTTGCTTTGCAATTTCTATCTTTTTTAAATAGTGTAGTTCTGCCTACTATATTAATACTATTCCTTTTTTATGCATGATATTTAGTGCATGTTTGGTGAGAATTCACCCCCTGCCACACACCCTTGTGGTGGCTTGCAGGGTATTATGTAGATGTAGATGAGAAAAGAATGAGATGTTTCCACTGCCCCGTTGCCGCTGAGAGAGGGCCGGGGAAAAGCACGTGCAGAGAGGTCTGCTGAGGTGTGGGAGGGGTCGGTGGCACGTGCAAGGCGGACCGCCGCAGGGCAGAGTGGAGTCACGGGCCCGCCACGAGTGGTCCCTTCTTTTGTGGTCCCTTTTCTCGGTAGCTTCCTCCACTTTTCTCGCCCCCACCCCCACGACCACCCCTTCCAACACCCGACAGAGAGGCGGCAGTAAGGGCACTCGGAGTGCAATGACGAAATCCAAATCCTAGGCGAGCGTCGATACCTCCCCGGAGGCTGTGATTCCCGTTCATTCAGCAAAGTATCTAATCCACGGACACCAATGAGCTCACGCACACTCTTAAGGCTGCTTTAAACGATACAATATTTTGTACAATATCTTGTACAAACTCTTGTATGAGGAAATTGTACCGTGTAAAGCGGCAAATTGTACGATTGTCTGAATGACTGAACGGGAAATAGAACCTGTTCTAATTCCATTTAGAGAAACATACAATTTCGTTCAGTTTAAACAAGCGTTTGTACAAGAAATTGTACAAAAAATTGTATCGTGTAAAGCGGTCTTTAGGAGCAAGGCTGGAAACATTCGAAATGTGGTGCCTTCGGAGAATGATGAAGATAAAATGGTACGACCAAGAGATTGACGAATAAGTGCTAAGAAGAGGGAGAGAAAAGAGAAGGCGGCTGAAAACTTTGAAAAGGAGACGGGACAACTTAATCTTGAGACATGATAGCCTGATGAAGACGACCGTCGCGGGACAAGTGAACGGGAAGAATGGAAAAGGAAGGCCACGCTTGCGACGTATAGAGCAAGTAGTGAATGATGTGAAAGAGAACTATTAGAATATGAAGAGGTTAGCCGATGGGAAAAACCAGTGGAGAGATAGGACAAACCAATTTCTGATTATTGACTGATGACACAGACACCAATAAGCTAACACATAATCTTAGGAGCAAGGATAAGCAGTCTCCCAGGAGTCGCCTCGATGAAGAAGGTTAATCATCAGAAAATCAGCGATGCACTCAAGTTTGATTTGTTTGGCGATGTGATTTTTGAGACCTCGAAATCAGGAACACCAGGGCCCAGTAACTCATATTTATCCTATAATTTAATTGGTGACAGCGGCAAACGTACTTGGTAATTGATCTTGGAGAAAAAAATATTATCGCTTGCTAAAAGATGCAAAAAAATCAAATTCGTTACAGAACATCGTCTCGGAACATCCACGAACCATGCGGGAATATCAGGCGCCGTCTAAATGATGGGAGTATCCATATTTTGCGAAGAGTGAAGGTTATGACCATATAGCTGGATAGTTCAAGTGGAAGTTATCGAAGTAGGATATAATTTTTCTTCAACTGAACTAATTTTTTGTTTGTAAATATATTCGAAATATTTTTTGAAGAAGATGAATTTCGTTACTTTAATAAATAAAAATTTATGTGGTAACATTTTGATTTTTGCGTAAAATTATCCACACTAAATTAATGAATCTTGAACGCTTAGATACCTGCAACACAGAAGCACGAATATAGAAATGTAGAATCGGTACTGAGTTAATGATCCAGTCTTGAGATCGCTAGTAATAAAAAAAACTAAAAATAACAGGAAGAGCCACAGATGTCAGACGTAATTAATGCCATTAAGGACATTCACAGAGTTATTACTGTGATAAAAAAGGTTGAAGAGGTGGAAAAGAATTACTATTTGGAAAGTAAAATAACCAGCGACGGATGAATCGAGAAGAAAATTCAAAATAGTCCAGAAAAAGAGGGAATTCTGCTTGAAGAAGAATCGACTTATAACTGAAAATGAAAGATTGGAAGTAAGGAAATATTTTATTCGAACCTACACATGGCAGTTGGAGGTCGGGTTGGTGTGGCGGCCAGAGAAATTACCTCTCATCCCGAGAACCCGGGTTCGAATCTGGGCAGGGGCAGAGTTATTTCATTGGTATACCGGACCCAACTTGAGAGTCATGTGAAGAGCTCCTCGAGTACAGCGCTTTATCCGTATGACGGGACTTCAAACCGTGGCATTTCGTTAAGAGCAGATTAATGCCGACGCCAGGTTTCTCTCCGCCAGAGGCGTTGGAAGTGGGTGGCGTTGGGGGCCGAAGGCCCTCCCCCCCATAATTTTTCCCGGGCCCTTGAGGAATGAGTAGCAGGGTTGGATCATCACACGTAGAATATTATTTTTCTACATACACGTAGAAAATAGTGTAGATAATGCAGATTATGTAGAATATTTCGTAGATTATGTAGAATATTATGTTGATTAATTTTTTGTCTGTAAAATGATGTTTTACGTTTAATAAATGGTAGAAAATTGCAATTGAAAAAAAAGTAAAGTATTAAATTGATTAGGTGTTGTGGTGGCCTAGTGGGTAGAGTGCTCAGCTACTGACGGGAGGGTCCCGGGTTCAAATCCCGGGCGATGGAGATGGGTTGGAAGACCTAGCGAAATTCATCAGAGATAGCAAAGTCTGTATTTTTCGTGTGCTCAGAAACAAGGGCATGAAAAGTCCATCAACCTTTTGGGAGCTTGCTAAATGCAAGCATCCAGGTTTAAGCAATCTTGGAAATAATTTACTTAATGCCCCTGCATCTTCTGTGCAACTTGAAAGAGTGTTTAGTAATTGGTCATATGTACACAGCCCGGTACATGTAGAACATTTAAGGAACAGGCTTACATTTGAAAGATCTAAAAGGTTACTACATGTCTACCATACACTTAAACTCAAAGATTTCAAATCTGATGAATATTAGCCATTGGAAAATAAAAACATTAATAAACAGTAAATTCTTTTAATGGATTAGGGGAGTGTATGTTATCCCTGCTTACCAGCATTTTTCATTATTATTCTACTACCAGTAGCTGATATTTAACAATATGCTCAAAAACATCTTTTATTTTTTGAATTTAGATGAGATTTTAGATAGGTAGTCCTACACCTCAAAAGGGGGTGAGCGTCAATCATTTGTGTTCATAGAATTAGAAATGATAACAATTAAGCCTACTCAAGGAACATTACACATACATGGCCCTAGTGTTTCAGCTGAATATCTATCCCACGTAACTCAAGATAGGCATTAAAAACTAAGTAGGCCTACACTATCCTATACGACATCTCCAAATATAGTACTATAAAACAATACAAAATGCCAACTTGTCAAAGATGAGATTTAATACGACAAAATTATAGTTTTGTAGTTTTAATCTTACAACTTAGAGACTAATCTTTTCTCCGTGTGGCTTTATTGTATTCTTATCCTTGGTATTTTCTAATTGTATTATGCTGTAATCATTCCGTAGAACTCCCAAAAATACATCTAAATTGTAGTTTTAAAACAATAGAGCTACCTTCCTCTGTCTGAAAGAGAAATAACCAGCAATAAAGAGAGCAGTGAGTCCTGGAACAACTGGTATTTTAATTGAAGAGAAATTTTGTCCATTGCCACTAAGTGAAACATTATAGGAAGTACATTGCTGCACTGGTACATTACTGCATGGTAACTATCTCTTGATCTTGATAGAGGTGCAGTAATATACTTCCTATAATGTTTCACTTAGTGGCAATGGACATAATTTCTTTTCAATTAAAACACCAGTTAATATAATCCTTAATCTAGCCTACTGCATATATAACTAAATGCAAGTACTTGCCAGAGAAATTAAAAAAAAATGATATGAAGTGGTTCCAAATGACTCAGGCCTACACCAATCAATCTAGAAAATATTGCTTTGACTCGTAGATAATTTAGCATTTAGACATTTCAGTCTTGGATAATTATTGATTTCCTGGCAGGCGTAGCAATGGTAGGCTTGTAACAGGCTATTTAAATTGAAACTGCACTAAATATAGGTTTAATTATTAAAATGTGTTGGAATAATGTCAAAATAAAAAGTTCCAATAATCGAAATCACTTCTTTAGCAGTATATGTAAAATTAATGTTCTACACATAGAATATGTAACTATTAACAGTATTCTACATTACATATTCTACGGTAGAAAATACAAGTAGAATACGCATCTTCTACTCAGAATTTTCTACTGAGCGAACCCTGATGAGTAGTCTTCATTGATAAAATTAAATTTCACCTGTTTCCAGCTTGCTTTTTCCCTTCTGACCTATATTCTACCACCTTCATATGCTCTTTTAGCGTAATTCTGGTCTCTACTCCCTCCTATCCGCAAAAAAAATGCGGGCCCTTTTCATAGGAGCCGGGCCCTTTTCAAGTTTGGTCCCTTCCAGCGAAAATAGTTCCAACGCCCCTGCTATCCACGCTGCCTCCACTCCATAAATAATATCACTGATTCTTCTCAAATACCCACCTATCCTAAATGTCGGAAATGACCTTAGTTGTCGATCGCCACACCTAATTACCACAAGGAACTTAATGGCAGTTACGTATGTGCGCAAACGGCTGCAGAAAATGCACGACTGAAAGCCATTGAAATATGGTATAGCCGAAAAATTATAAAAATAAATTGGATAAAGCGATTGACAAAAGAAAATACTCGAAGGAGAGTGAAAGATAGCAAAGGTCTGAAGAAAGCTTGAAAGAGAAGATAGGACAACCTAATCGGCCATATCTTAAGGCATGACGGTTTCATGAACACAACTGTCGAGGGAGAATTAATGGGAAGAATGACTAAGGAAGGCCGCGTAGGAAATATATGGAGCAAGTAGTAATGGTTGTAAAATAAAATATGCATTTATGTAAATAAGAAGGGTTATCTGGTATGAGAATAGGGTGGAACTGATTAGAACTGATCGACAGATTGTTTAAACGGATCTAAGGATCGATGACCAAATATAATGATGAAGGATAAGTAAGTAGAGGGGTCCAGTAAGGATTTAAACGGTCGGGAGAAAACCGGGGACCAAACTATCCTAATATAAAGAAAGCCGCCAAGGAGTCCATTGTTTTACGTCCCATCCGACGGACGGAGTACTAAACTCGAAATGCCAACCACACAATACTCGAGTGTGGAATGCTATTCTATCAGAAAATGTGTCGCAGCAAGGATTCGAAACGGGGTTCTCGGAATCAAAATCCAGTGCTATAGCCACCGCAAAAGGCTCATGAGGCCACTAGTAATATTACATAAGTGTAGCAATAAACATCATCTCGGAACTGACTATGGGCGATGAGCGCATAGCTAAGTATAAGAAGTAAAATTGTAATCGAACAGCATCTCTGAGAATCATTCCAAATAAAATTTCTTTCTAAAGTATTTAATCAAGACTGCTCACTTATCTACTGCTATATTATAATCTTTGATCCCGAATTTTTATGAAATAGAACAGAAATGGAATCGGAGGCTATTACTTATAGCTATTGAAATAACTGTAGGTAGTAATTTGTCATGCTGATATGAGGATTCATTGATCTTCTGATCAATGAAGGCCTATGATTGATCTTCTCACCCTCTCATTTTTGCAATGATTTCTTTAATTGAGCTAACGCCAAGGACTCAAGATGATTACAAATTCTCATGCTTGGATCTGAGTAATTGCCTTTCCTCAGAAGCAATAAAGAAGGAACAGTGAAAAAGGTTATCTAAAGAGATTTATATTCTCAGGCTCCACAATCCGTCAGGAGCCCAATGTAGGCATCACTTCATAGGCAATGGCTTACGAGAATATTTATAAAGCAGGATTTTTCCAATTAATTTTTAAAATCAGCATTCAGCTTTATCCATCCTTGCAAATAATAGGAAAAAATCTTTCAAGAGATTTCTCAATCAGGCGGGCGGAAGTCATTCGCCTGAAGAAATTGATTTAGTGGTTAGCCACTATTCGTGTTTATATTATGAGCATAAAAAATACACTAATGTAATAGGGAGGGGGGACCATAAGGTGATGGGTAACAGGGGGATGGGTTAGGGAATGTGACATCATTGAGGAGGTAATGCTGATTTTGAAGGCCGATCTCTCGCTTTCTCCAGTCACCTATTGTAACGAGGCCATGAAAGTGAATTCCAACCAAATATACTCCATTTCTCTGGGAATGGTCGCAGGATGGATGCCTTGGAACAACGAGAGATCGGCCTTCAAAACATCCATTACCTTCTCAATGATGTCATATTCCCTAGCCATTCCATCCCCCATGCTACGCATCACCTTACCCCCTTCCCCGCTATTCTCATGAAACCTCCCCTCCCAATACACCTAGTTAGCTCAACAAAACAACCTTAACCTTGTTCCATCAACCACTCCCCCCTGCCCTCCTCCCCTCCCCTCTTTTCCCCCCACATCCTTACACTAAAAATAAAGAACGCATGAATAGCAATAAGAATTTCCCATGTTCCCCCTAGCTCTCTTTAAGAGTGTGACAATTGAGATTGTACACCTGATGATGCCCTAACAGCCGAAACCGCTCATAAGTCTTATATAATTGCGTAAGTCACACAAGTGTTTTGATTTGTTTCAATTTCTAACCACCACTTTCTCTCCCTTTTAATTCAATTCACCCACTCAGCACAGACCCAGTTGCAACTGGAACCCTCCCAGATCTCCACATCTCTTGAGAATGGTGTATATGTAGCGTCGAAACCGATTTATGAAAAATAAAAATCAGTTGAATTGTAACTATTAAGAAGTATTTTTTATATGCACACGTGCATAAAACTATTGCAAGTGAATTTGTTAAATAGTGTTACTCACATCCATGGTAAACCATGTGGCAACAGCTTACTACTCCTGGAATGCGGATAATTCCTATCATAACTTCCGAAGTTTCGTGGGTAAAGAAGGAAGGCCTAAGCGAGCGTTAAAATAAATGCTATGGCCTTGCTATAACTGCAGTAAAATAGTAGAAATTTATTGTCTTAAGCATTAGCATTAGCCAATTACTTCCGGAAAAATATCTCTTCTCTGATGTATTTAAATTTCAATATCATCATAACATATCATTTTCCTTCTTATAGTTCAAATTTAATTACGATAAATGATTGATTTGTCTGCTTTCACACAGAAAACACTGAAGTAGGGGCTGTTTTACGAAAGAAAAATATCTTTCACTATCGGGATTCGAACCTATTATTGATATCTATTGATATCCAAGTGAGTTTCCAGTATTGTAACCAGGGGCGTCGAAACTATTTTTGCTTGGAGGGGCCAACCTTGAAAAGGGCCTGCATTTATTTGCGGATAGGAGGGGGTAGAGACTAGAATTCCGCTAAAAGTGCATATGAAGGTGGTAGAATATGCGTCCGAAGGGAAAAAACAAGCTAGAAATCAGTGAAATTTAATTTTTATGAATGAAGACTCATTTCTCAAGGGCCCGGGGTAAATTCTGGGGGGGGGGGGGGGGACGAATGTCCCCCCTGCCCCCCGCTTCCGACGCCGCTGATTGTAACCACTACACCAGCGATCTACCCCCTCCTAAGTGTTTTCCCGATCGGCTGTGAATGACATCCGAAGAACTCCATTCAACCTACTATGCTGAGAGGCACTTGGCTGCTCCCTGGGTTTCAAGGCCCCGTGCAAGTGAACTCCGATACGAATTTTCCCGTGGGGCATTTGAGAGTACATATTCCACGCTTCCTTGGCGCAGGAGACCCTTCTCGGAGAAGCGATACCCCTCCCACCGAAAAAACGCTGCCAAAAAGTGCGTCGCGCCACCTGGCGAATTTTCAACGAAACATTCAGTTGTATGGGAACTTTGCGTGGAGGTGCATCGTAGGATTCGGAAGCCTTGCTGTGACTATTGCTGTTCATTTGGTTGTATTTTTCTAGATAATAGTGGTTTTACCATAATTGCTTTCTTTAATGAGTTAAATTTTATGAACTAAGCGTAACAAAAATTTCCCGATCTACATGTGCATTCCGAAGTAGACAACATTCGTGCATACATTTTCTCATGCGTGATTTTTCTCTCGTACTTTCTTTTTCTGGAATCCTCAGGCAGTTCTGGCTCATTCAGAAGCTGACATTGGAACTATCCCATCCTACGGATTATTCTACTGGAGCATCCCGGGTCTCTAAATCACTTGGGTGAGTACGTATATAATGAAGTTTTTTCCATATTTTTTGTGGGCGGTGAGAATATGTCCCATTGAGTTTTTATTATAAGTAAGAGGTGGAATGGAGCCCGCAATAAAGTCATTCAGTAATGGTTGCTAATATTGTTGACACCAACTCCAGGGGTCCAAGTTCAAATCTCGTAAAATCTTTCCTCTTGAATGGAGTCTCAGGGGTTGAATTTCGGTATTATATGGTTCCTCGTTTGAATATTGTGTTAGAAATTTTTCTACTTCTGCTCTCCATCCGCCGAGTGGGACGTGAAACTTTGGATTCACATGCGATTATGCAACTAAATAGGGCACATGGCGATACCGGATTTCTCTGCCTTCTCTCTCTTCCTTAAAAAATCGTTTCCATTTAGACAAGAGATTCCTTACACGCAGCAAGTAACCTTCATCCTCGGTCGCCTTTCGTAATTATTGAAGCATTTAAAAACTTTTCCTTATTTTGTTTTATAGATTATTAGTGATTTTGAGTGAATGGGAGCGTTCACACCGAACCGAAATCGCTATTTTGCAGCCTATGTAGATGGAAACGAAAAATGAATTTTAGTGAAAAAATTAATCTTCTAACCAGAGCCCTTAATTCCGAGCTGAGGTCTTACTCTTGGAATGTAATGCTTCCGTAACCGAAGAACTCCTCTTCAGATGCAATCTTTATTTTCGCCTGGAATAACTTCACTTGCAGGCCATTGGGATGTGGTGCTAGCCCGTTCGTAACTCAGACCCGTTCGCGAATTCTAACTGCTAGTCAAATATAGTAACGGAGACCTAGCATTAAACTCCCGTGATGTCCTTGTGCTCTCCCCTTTTCTCTGTTTCGTTGAATTCAATCAACTTTTTGTTGTTTTGCCTCAACCGTCTTCCATCCCTCTCTCCTAGATCTCCCTCAACCCTCACCGGCCTTGGTGAAATACTTATTTTACTACACCTTGCTCTTGGTCTTTACCGTTCTTCAATGCCCTCGAGGCTCCCTGTTTACACAGTGCTTACAAACGATGGTAGTTTGTAAATTCGACCGTATTCTGCGAAACTTGTGATGTTTAATTTCAAATGATGATATTTTGATTGGGGATAATATTTTTACGTTGTAAATGGCATCCGCTGAATTTGTACGCAGGAATCTTACGATATTAGGAAACTTAGGATTGGATTTGTTTATACTGGTGGTGACGTGGTAACTCAGAGCGGCGCGAGTACCTCTATGACCCCGAAGCTCTCGAGATAAAGTCTAGGGCATCTTTTTGGGAACCTTCCTAAACATTTGATCGGTGGGGTTTAAGTATCACAAGTTATTAGAAGAAAAAAGCCTCGAAATAAAAATGAATTTCCGTCACCATTACCTAGAATGGATTAGGGAACTATTAAAATTAGATGGAGTAGTATTAAATATTACATGGTTCCAGTTTACAGAGTATATTGAACTGTCTAATAAGCTTAATACTAAGGCAAAAAAGATAGCGTTCTGAAGCTGGATCGAAACGTTCGACTGCCGGATTGTCAGGCCAGCGTGTTATCACCTGATTACCGTGGCCTACACTCAACATTTTGATAGATCAAATCAAAGACACAGTGCAATAATCGAATGGATATCCATTTACACTTTTAGCCTGTCAACCTAAACGATTTCCCCTTTCATTCCCCCTTCGATATCTCACTTATCTGCCGCAAACACACTGCTACCTCAATATGCTATCTCCGTGGCCAGTTTACAACCCCGGGGTTGAATGAACAGTTTCTTACTCCTCGATTCGAGATGTTGTATGTTTTTGTGCTTCCACGGCCGGTCGAATAGTACTACCATACGCTCGTTCAGGCCGAGTGCCCGAGATACTACGCTCGGCAACCTTCACGAGTGATGGCTCAGAGCAAAATTTTCTTTCAGTGACTCACAGCCCAAATACAAAAATTGTCAGCCTAGCATGGACTTAAAACTCTTTGAATTCCGGGCCCTTGGTATTTGAAGGAGACGTTAGAAGTGGCTGAGATCGAATTGTGTTATTCAGGGGAGGCGACCGACAGCTGAGGTCATTTGCGCCAAATAGGATAGGTGGGTAAATGGGTAATGGTAAGAATGGAGGAAGAATGGACAGAAACCCGGCGTCGGCATTACCCTACTCTAGGCAATGGATTTATCAAATCAACGACAGGCGCCAAGGGGACCACGGCCTAACGTCCCATCCGACGGACAGAGTACTGAACCTGAAATGCCCTCCACTAGGCACTCAAGTAGGGACCGGTTTGTCAATAAGAAATCCACCACTCCCAGGAATCGGCCCCGGGCCCTCGGGTTGGGAGTCCAGTACTCTAGCCACCTGAGGTCGAATTTCTCCCCAATGATTTAAGGTGGAGTTCAAATAGATTAATGTTTATAGTTGCTCCAACTGCATCATCATCTCTTACCGTCTAACCCAGGGGTCGGTAGACTGCGGATCGCAAACAACATGCGGTTCTTCGGATGCGGGTATATGGCTTTTACGTAGAATTAAAAAAAATAAAACATCATAGTTCCATCTATAAAAGAATACATCAGCCAAAATATGCCATTTAGTATCATTCAGTTGAAGACTAATGTCACACAACGCTCTTTTTATTTAGTTATTTTATCTACGTCTTGTTACAGTATGACCTTAAATTTCCCTTATTTGCACATATTCCCAAATTGTAACTCGAATAAATTCCTCACGTTGTAGGAGACCGTTTTGGCTCTTCCGTCACTAAAGTCTATAGACCCCTGGACAAATCATTATAATTCCAACTATAATCCGAAGATCGACAAAACATACTTGCCTTAAGCGGAATCTCAAGCCACGACTTTTGGGTTGCCAGTAGGCGTGCGAAATTCACGTATTTTCTGTTCATACTACATCTGCATGTAGCGTGAGCGCTGCCAACACATCATATGGTAGGAAGTGTTTGGTCATCGTCCGTGAAAACAACTAAGAGGATAGAGAGATGTTTAGGAAAAAGCTGATGAAGGTAGAAAATAATTGTTGGTGGTTCGAGCCAAAATTTTTATTCCTTTCGTAAATAGTGCTTGGAAACAATGAATTTCTTATTCCTCATTCCAAGTTTGTCATTTTGTTATATAGCTTCCCTTCCCCTTATACCTTCCTCAAGGTCCCAGCTTCCAAATTGTTATTACCCTCTTAGAAGGCTCTGCTTTCCTCAATTACATCAAAGACGTACAAAATGAATGCCCATTTTAGTCAACTCACGTTTATGGAATGTGTAAAGTAAATGAATGTACTTAGACTTAACTGCAATTTCTCGGTTATATTGCATTAAATTCCATGATTACATCACCATGGCGTGCACCATACGGAAAATGAATTTAGTTATGCTATTTAGTGTGTGGCAAAGAATCCTGCATGTTTTCATGCCTTCCTTACGATTATTGTCTTTCGTCTTTCAGCTTTATCGAAAAAAGTCGAGAGGTCTTCACCTCAGAAGGTTGCAGTTATTCAGCTTCAGAGGGTAACATCACGACCTCAAGTGTGCATCACGGTCGTAAGGGAGGTCAACAAGGCAGTGGACAAACCTTCCCATGGACGTCCTCCATTGTCGTCCGGTCCGATAAGTGAAACTGAATTTTATTTCTTGCCATTTTAATAAGTCTTTCTGGGCGACACGGTGTAATGACGTACTTTATCAACATCATAATATTCCGATGTACGATTTCCATTCTCCTTAGAGATCAGTAAGAACAATGTGTATGAAGAATTTGGACAGCGCATTACCATTAAGGTAAAATCATTTGAAAATAGAGCTTAAAGTAATTAGAAAAATGAGAGGTTCAGATTTGCTGGCTAGGACACAACTGTGTGATGTTACGTAGGCAAATGAGACATTTGAATTTGAGGTTTCCGCGGAGTTTATCTTCAATGAAGAGATTTTCCGGGTATTCCTCCGCGTTGGCTTGTCTCTGGGCGACAGCAGTTACTCTAGCCACCCTGCTGGCGTCTTTAGGTCAGAAGAATGGAGGCATTGAATCCATCCATGTTATGTAGTGGCCCGAGGGCTTTAGATTGGCTCTGATTGCCTGAGAGGGCCGCGTTGTCTCCCTACTGGAAAACTTTCTTCCAGGTGTGGCCGAGAATGCGTCCATCCCCTGGAGAATTACAACCGAAAGGATGGATAAATTCTCGGCCACACCTGGAAGAGAGTATTCCAGTCGGGAGACAAGCCAACGTGGAGGAGCACCCGGAAACCCTCATTAAGTGAGAAATTTTCTGGAGTTGAATGATTTTTCACCAGCCAAAATCCTCTATATTTGTTTTATCCACGGTGAAGTTCTCAAGATGTAATAAGGCTGACGTACATTAAAGATGTAAAAATTATAGCATAACTTGAAGCAGGAGCGATTTACAATTATAGCATGGGCTTAGGATAAAAACGGGGATAATATGAAATAAATGTTAAAGCAAATAAAAGTAAGGTAGGGGAGTTAGGTGATGGGAAAAAGTGGATATTATGTGATGTTGGTTCAATAAAAACGGAAACAAAGACATGGGTTAGAGGTAGAGAAATACTAAGTGGTCGTGTGCTGTGGGAGTAGGACTTCGAAATGGGGAATCCGGAGGGGGAAGTAAATGTGAATGAAGGACCTAATGGAATCTGAGGCTTCAGAAGGCTGCGCAAGATGATATACGTGTAAGGTTGGATGTTTAAATGGGAACTTGGGAAGGCCAAGAAAGATGGTACGAGATATGAAACCCTTAAAAAGAATGGAATGTGTAGTGTGTCAGAAGGCATTCGTGTCCTAATATATTTTATTGCTGGTAGTGCTCTACCGTTCAGGATAGGTTTTCATGGGTAATTCCCTCTGTCGCGAGATGCAAACCGACACGACATGTCGTGTCGGTTTGCATCTTTCATTGCATAAGTTAATAAAGCTAAGTTCATCTCAGTTAGTAAATACCTACTCCCTCATTATTACCATTCACCAGTACTGAGTTTGGTCTGGTGCTTCTCACTATAAGATATCGACTGGTCTCTTCACATTTGCATAAAACTTTTCTTTTACATCGTGCACAACTTGCTCCATATATTACACACAAGGCCTTCCCTTGTTCTTCTTTCCGTTAAATTTTCCATCGAATATTGTCTTCATCAGGCCATAATGTCTCAAGATATGGCCGATTTAGTTGTTCCGTCTTCTTTTTATGGTCTTCATTCTTTCCTCCCACTCTTTTTAGAACTTCGTTAGTCATTCTTTCGATCCGTATCATCTTAATCATTCTTCTTTAGCACCCCATTTCGAATGCTTCCAGCCTCCTTGGCTGATTTTATCGTATATGTTTCACTGCCACAAAGAAACATGCTCCAGATATATGCATTCCAATCTCCTAAAAGTGTAAAGTTTTCTTCTCTTCTTACCTTTCCCATTACTCATGTGTTATTATGGTAAGCGTCTTCCACTCTTCATCCTCGCTGTCCGCCGTAGGCATGTAAACCGTACCAACAACGGTATCTCAGGACTTAGTCTCTACCCTCGCCATAACTATCCTTTCGCTATTATGTATGAAGATCTTCAGTCACATCTGGAATTCTACAAAGGCATTATTCCTACTTCAGCATTACCATCCAAAGATCAGGTGAGCGACTGCAGGTGGGTTTATAAAAGATATGGATGTCCACATTTTCTGAAAGGAAAAGAATATTCACTTTGTTGTATATTCCACACACTACCTACTGGTAACGACCATGGTTTTGGCATAAAATTTCGCTATCAACGCTCATATGTCGGCAGTTAGCACCCTTATGTAGCCCAACAGGGTAGTGGGTGGGTGATAGATGAGTGGGTAAGGGAGACGGAAGAGAAGCACGTGGGATTTCAGGGTTTTGACGTCAATCCTGATCCACATGTATTTTATTACTCGTGTGTCTGCTACTCTTAGGAAGAGGCTTTCATGAGCAACTTCCAACCTCTTTTGTCATTTTAGAACCTTTTCTCTTCACACACTATTAATTGTTTCAGTTCCGTTAAAATGCATATCCAATTCCCTTCTATTTCCCATTTCTGAGGCTCTATTTTGTATTTTGACATTTGTTTCAATACACCTTCTATATACCTCTTGGTCTATCCATATACTCTACATCTCCATTAATTCTCCCGTAATTTTATTTCTTCCCAAATGAATCCTAGTGCTTTTTCAAATGCCTTCTATTCTGTACATGGTACTTTTTTCAATTATTTGCCAAACGTTGACTAAAGTTATCCTCCAAAATAATCTCACCCTCTTATCCAAGATTCAGGCCACGGAATACTATGTCAGGCCCAATGTCTTCTCTTACTGACCGTGCCATTAAATATTTACAAACGGTCATTGACAGAAATTCCTACTTGTTATTGGATCCCTCATCTTCCAATGTAAATCTTCCCATCGCTTCTTACACTTATATCTCATTCATCATAAAGGGTCAACAGTCGTATGATTGGTTTGACGCAGCTTTCCACTCGATTCTTCTGTCGGCCAACCACTTCATATTAACGTAGTTCCTCTCTTTCACGTCCTTTACGACCTGTTCTATGTAACTCATACGAGGCCTGCCTTTTCCATTCTTCCCATTCACTTTTCCTTCAACGATTGTCTTCATCAGAGCATCGTGTCTTAAGATGTGGCCGATTAACTTGTCCCGTCTTCTTTTTATAGTTTTCAGCATGCTTCTCTTTTCTCCCACTCTTCTTAGGACTTCATTTGTCACTCGGTCGATCCATTTTATCTTCATCATTCTTCGATAGCACCATATTTCGAATGCTTCCACTCTTTCCTTCTCCGCTGCTGACATCGTCCATGCCTCACTGCCGTAAAGAAACATGCTCCAGATGTATGTTCTGATGAATTGTTTCCTTGCTTCTATGCTTGTATTTCCAACTGTAAGTAGATTCCTCTTTTGATAGAATGCCCTCTTTGCCTGAGCTATTCTACTCACTATTTCTTTCTTGCTTCATCCATCGTTGGTTACTCGGCTTCCCAGGTAACAGAACACTTTCACCTCTTTCAGTTTCTGTTTTCCTAGTATAACGTTGGTTTTGGCCTCCTCTCTCTTGCTGCACGCCAATATCTTATTTTTCTTCTTATTGATCTTCAGATGATATCTGGCCATTGTCCTTCTCATGTTTATTAGTGTCTTATTCAGCTTCTTCTCCGTCTCTGCTATATGAGTTATGTCATCAGCGAATCGTAGCATACCGATTGTTCCTCCGTGGATGTTCACTCCAGAACACTTCTCCTTGTCCTCATTGATGGCTCTCTCAATGTAAGCGTTAAAAATTACGGGAGACAGTGCACAGCCTTGTCTCACTCCTTTCCTTATTCTTGCTCCTTCACAGCTGGGTCCAGATTTTATCACCTCTACGTGGTTTTTATACAAACTGTGGATAATTCTTCGGTCATTGTACGACATTCCTATTCCTTTCAGAATTCCAAGCATTAAATTCCAATCCACGTTGTCAAAAGCCTCATCTAAATCCACAAATGCAATGAAGGTCGGTTTGTTCTTCTCCATTCTCTTCTCTACAAGCAGCCCAAGGGCCAATATTGCTTCTCTTATGCCATTACCTTTCCTGAATCCGAATTAATCTTCATCCAGGAACTCCTCTGCTTTTCGTTCTATTCTTCTGTAGATTGTCCTTACCAATATCTTCGATGCATGTGTCGTCAGATTTGTAGTCCTAAAATTTTCACATTCCTCCGCTCCCTTCTTTTTGGGAATAGGAATGATAATGTTTTCCTTGAAGTCCCTTGTAATTTCTCCTGTAGAGTACATGTCGCAGTTGGCCTTGTAGAGATGGGCCAATGTCCTCTCTCCCGCATTTCTTATCAGTTCTGCGGGGATATCATCAATTTCAGGAGCCTTATTCATCCGAAGATCCCTTACTGCTGCGTTGAATTCCGATCTCAATATTGATGCCCCCATATCATCCTTATCGACGTCGCTTTTCTCTTCAACAACTTTCGTGCTGAGATAGTTCCCGAATAACTCTTCGAGATATTCTTTCCATCTCTTCACTTTGACTTCATTTTCAATCAAAAGTTCTCCATTCTTGTCTCTTATAGCATTGCATCTTGCGCTCCTTTCCTTGAAGTGGTTCCTCACTATCCTATAGGCAACTTCCACCTTTCCAAGGGAAAGGCTGTTTTGTACATCTTCGCACAGATTGTTCATCCACATTTCTCTAGCTTTCTTGGCTTTGCGACTTACTTCGTTCCTTATTCTTTTGTAGCAAACCTGCCCTTCTTCAGTTTTCGCATTCTTGTACTTTCTTTTTTCTTCAATCAGCACTATATCTCATTACAAAATCATATCCATGAAACTTAGGTTGTCACTCCACGTTCCAGCTGTACACTTCGCTTGTCTAGAGACTCGTATGACCTCGTTTTCATATTTTCTCATTGCTTCAGTAATCATGTGATTTACTTTATAACCAATTCTGAATTTATAAAGTATTTTGGAGCAATTTCAATATTTTACTTATTGGCTTATTTACGCTTGACCATCGGCATCACGTGGATATTCGATCTTTCCACCGCTATACCTACCTCAAACTCAAGCCTCGCCTCTTTCATTGGTTCTTTTACACAAATATCCATAACTACTGGAGACAATTCGGGCAGAGCTAACTAAATTCCGGTCCTCGGATCGGCCATCAAAGTTCTCCGTTTGCGGATCTAATTTGTAGTGTTTGATGCATATGTAAGTTAGAAAAGACTAGATGCCTTCTTATTTTACTCTTGATTTCTTTCATCATTAGTTTCTCCAGTCCATTATTCCAGTAAAACAACCCATTGTCGAGAGCAACGCAGGAATAAACATTTGGATTTTATTTTTCATTCCTTTTACTTTTGTGCTCGTTTGTGGGCATCATGAGTTTTTCTCTCAGCAATCCTAAATTTTCTTCATCTCTCACGCTACCTACATCTGTAAGGTGTTTAGTAGTGAATGCAACCCCTTGGCCTGCTAGGTAAATTAGTCTTCTGCAAATCAGACGTATTTTCCGACTTCATCCACCCTCCCCCCTCTTTTCTCCTGCGTCTAGCTTTTCTTACGCTACCCGTAGAATTTCTTCGGCATTCAAAAGTAAAAGAACATGGGTAACCTTGCACCATTACAGCACTTATCGTTGTCCGTTTGCATTCTCCATCTACTATACTTACTTGTGATGTGGGCCCGATAGATACGTTTGGAAAGTGTCATCTATTCCTAGTGATGAGTGTCTCCGAAGTTATGTACATAATTAATTTTTCTCAATTTACTTCATCAAGAACCGTCTTGTAGTCCGTGGAGCAATAAAAAATATTCTGATTCAGATTCTGTACTACAAGTTTCTTTTATTAATAAAACTCTCCACTAACTCATTAGCATTCATGATTGCTCTTCCCGTAATCAAAGTTACCTTCACATAAGGAGCCATTCTTCCTCTTCTCTTCCCTACTGTACGATGCCGCATGCTTCGTCCGGGTGGCAAATTAAGTTCATCTATACTTGCCTCAGAATTTCACTTTCTCTCTTTTGGAATGGAGATCAAAAGCATTGTTACCAATTCCTTGAGCCATTTTCCTTCCTCGTAGATCCTATGAATAAGTAAAAGAACATTTTCGTCGTACTTTCTTTTCCTGGTTATTCAGTGATTTAACCGAGATATCGCCCATTCTTACAGCTTTTTACGCCTTCATTTCCCACAGAGATCTAGTAATCTCACAATCCAACATAAATGCTTCAAGAGTATCTTTGATTGCGTCACATTCTCTTTGCCCAATGATGTCCAGCTTAATCATCATTTCTATCGTGAAGGCCTTAAACGTATTTCTCCATTTATCCGTGTCTATTACGCGTCGGCTACTACTTCATCTACTTTTCCCGATCACTTTCATTATATGACAATCTGAAATAATATTCACTTTCGCGTATAGCATATCCATCTTTCCTTCTTGTGGTTATATTTCCATTTCGTGGCACTCTCTTCTCACCCTTTCTTCCCATACACTTATAGATTCTCAATTTAGCTTTTTTTAAATTTCTTGCACATTTTTTTCACTATTCTCCATTAACTTTCTTCTTTTTTTCCCTCTATCTTCCAAATCATTTCTTTAGAGATCCACAGTGTCATAATCCTCTCAGATTATACCGTTCATATCGCTTTTTCCCTGCTTTCTTTATCCTTTTTCTAATTTTTTTCACTATTTATGGACGCTAAAACTTTTTCCTGCCCATGGGTTTTCGCTAGTTAATTTCCGGGAGTTTTTCTTTCCATCCTGTCAGGGCTACTGCAATATATTTTGATATAGATGACTTTTAAGATGTAGGTGTAAAGAAGGTAAGGTGGGTGGAAAGGGGGACATATGAGGAAGTTGGAAGATAAGAGAGGAAGCAGATTAAAGCGTTGCGAGTAGATGGTGAGTGAATGGAACGGGTAATAGGAGAAGAGGGAGATTTTAAAGGACGTGATGGAGGGCAGGAGTAAGTGGATTAGAGAGAATAGAAGAGCAGGCAGTTTGAGCAAGAATAGTAAGAGACAAGAAGTATACGGAACTAAATAAGGCATACACATTTGAACGATATGGTGATCCTTATAAATGAGGATGTATGAAGTATTTAGAATGTTTTGTCCATTCAATTCTACCTTTAACGCTGGATCACTAATATAATTACTGCCCTTTTCTATCTAACCTAGCACTTCATCCCTTTCAAGTTGTGTTTAGAATTTATATCGTTAATAGCTGTGTGAATTGATTCATCTAACTCAATATATAACCAGTACAACCGAATAATAATCTCTCAGGTTTGATTGACAACTTTGGCTAGCAAATACGTCACTGTTGGTGTTATTTCTCCGTGGCTGTCACAAGTCCATTTCTCCTGCAGCATTAGACTACTTTATCAGCACGTTCATTTTGTTCATCCATTCTATCTATCTATCCATAATATCTACCTTTCTACCTCCTCTTTCTTCAGCAACCACCGCACTGTGGGCTGAAATCGAAAAACTCGTCAAAAATCGTATCTTCCCTATTTTTATAGATAGAACGACGAAATCTTTCCAACTATTTTTGTTTTGGCTTATAAACATAAATATTACGATATTTTGCCAAAAAGATGATCCGGGGTATTTTTTAAAGAAATTAGAGGAGACTGAAAAAATCTAAAAATCACCGCTGCAAGGTGGGATTATTTTATTTTACTAAACGGGTTTTAATGAAAAAAGAAGCCATTTAAATGCGTTTTGATTTTTAAACAAAATATTACATGCAAAATACAAAAAAAATGATTTTTATAAGCAATATTAATGTAATAATTGATTAACAAAAGGCATCAGGGTCAGCGTTTGTACTGTCGTTACATACACAAGAAATAACTTCAGAAATATTTTAAATCTTGAAACAGATAATATAAAAAAAATAAAACAAAAATATTTATTGCAAGATTTAACCATCTGTTCATCTTAGATATTTTAGAGCCACATACATAACATTTCTAATTGTTCGCATTTGACAGAGCACTACATACCTGTAACGCATAAGTAATGTGGGAATATATTAAACAAATACATTTATTTGAAGAAATTTCTTGATATGTGCATTAAGCGCTTACCTTTCCATCTATCATTGTGAGAAACCTATCATATCTCACGGTGATGTATCCGATCTGTAGACTTTGTAGTCTCCCAATCAATTCAGTTATGTAGCGTTCTTCTTCCACCACTTCTTCAGCGGCTTCATCGAAGCGGTTAAATTGAAGTAAAATCTTGTAGACGATGGCCGTAGATTTGACCAGACAGCTTCAACTTTTTGAAATATATGAATAATGTAAACAAAATGTTTAAAAAGTTAGTTAGTTGGCTAGTAAAAGTTCAAAAATGTTTATTTCTTGTTCGCCTACTTGTCATATCATCCAGAAGGCGAAGCGGTAAAAGAGATGTAGTGAATAAGCTTTCATCAGTGACACTCGGGTCCTCCATACCTGCTTGTATTGAGAGTATCCCGAACTGCCATCGAACCCCCATTTGCATATGAGGGAAAGGATGAAGGTCCCGTGATCATCTCTAAATCTTGATAAAGATATTATAATAGGAGAGGCTGTGGGTTCAGCAGTTCTTGAAGGCTCATTTCACATTTTTTCCCCTACTGTTATGCCCTCTGGGTATGAAGCATTCTTCTGAAACCTAACCTAACAAATTTTAGTCATTATTTTCACTACCGTGTCATTATCTTATGAGCGCAATGACATGGATGTGGCTAGCGATAGCTCTGCTGCTGACTCTTTTCTACCTTAAATCTGCTACTTTTTCTTATAGTTCTATCAATATAGTCTATAGACCTCTCAAAATCTTTTTTCAGCCTTCCTCTATCACTTAACTCATAAGAACCTGGAACTAGATTGCAACAGCAATACTAAATTGCCATGGAGTAAAACACAGTCAATGGAAATATGTTAACCAATGATTGGTACCAACCTGAGCTGGGATTTTCAAGCATATATTTATACATGTCCACTGGGAACGGTATATCCTTCTCTAACCAACAGCGAACTTTGTTTAAACCTGTCGTTAGTGTTATTACATTCATCCCATTTTTTTAGTATGAGTTGAAAAATTTGCGTTCATGACATTCGTGAAAATTTACTTCATTTCCATGCCTTTTCCTGGGTTAAACTTACTGTGAAGATATTGCAAGGCTAATTTTCTTTTGGAATAATCGAATTTTCACTTCCATTGAATATCACGTCATGCATTTCTTTTGGAGTAACTTTCATGGGGTCTATTCTTTTCTAATCCGGACTGTCAATAATCTAAATCACTGGAGAAGCAAAACAAAATTAGAGTAAAATTCCTTGCGTAATACACACACAATCACAGAGACATTTTTCTAGGGAATCCTACTTTATAATCGATCCGTAGTGTCCTCTAGTTCGGCCTCTACGTTGAAATTTCTGGGGACATTGAATTTCAGAGAACTCTTGATATTTTGCTTCCGTGGAACAAGCACTGAGATCCTTTCTCACGCACGACGAAAATCTTGCTAATTTTCTCAGTAAAATCGTGAAAAAGAGAATTTTTTCAACCAATTGGAAATATGCATTTGTAGAAAAACCCATAGGATCTACTTCATAGAATTCATCCGTGAACGTGTCCAAGAGAAGCGATCCGCAAAAGTGCGAAAACCCCTTTTCAGCGACGAGGCAATAAAGCAATAAGCGGCATTTGCACAAACGAATAGCAAAGCATCAAATACCATCCTTACGAACACTCAGCCGTATAGGGATTAAAGCTCTCAAACGCTAGATAAAAACGAAAAGGTTATGGTAGGGTTATCGGGCGCAAAGGTAATTATCGCGGTCGGCCGGTTATTGATCCCGACCGCTGCTATACCCTTTCCTTATTCGAAGGTTTGAGCGGTTGATAGTAAAAATGCTCAGGAATGTGTGAAAACAAAAATTTGTTAGTGCATAATGGTAAAAATTGGGTTTCCCAAAGATGTGAAAATATTCCTCTGTAGTCGTCCACTTCATGAGACAAGCTTCGTTGAACCTTGCAAATGTCATATTTCTTATTAAAATCTTAATGAAAATCGCATTGAAAAAAATGGAACAAAGGCTTACACAGAGTGTATAGTGTATACTGTGTGGAGAACACGAGTGATTCTCATTTTTATTGAGTAATCCTTAACTGTAACAAATTCTGAACGAATTTCCGCATCTCAGCTCCGCGCCGCGCGGTTTCACCTCTGCGTTACATAACTTGATCGGAATGGTGAGGGGGAGGGGTGGGGGGGGGGGCGGTGGTTGGGGGGGAGCGGATTGGGGCAGGATCTTTCTTTTGAATGTTAAATTTGACACTTTGCTTTATAAATTGATATAAACATTTTTGTCGCTAAATACCGCTAACATAAAGTTTCTTCCTACCTTATGGTAAAAATACGTAAAAAAATTACGTTTCAATTGTTTCTTAAATTTAAAAAAAATATATCAACAAAATCTAAATTTTCACAATATTTGATTTGCAACACACACATTATTGTATTGGCATGCTTAAAAATTACGTGTCTCCCATTAAAACGGAGCAGTAGCAAAATTCTTCTGTCAGTTTTCACAAAAAAATTAAAGTAATTTTTGATCATTTTTTATGAATTTCACAGACGTCTCCTAGTCTAAAAAAAGCACAGAGAAATAAAATTCTTTCAGTATTTTGGACAATGATTATTGAATATTCAAAAAATAACATCGTCTTTTCCTAAATAAAAAGTGAAAAAAATAATTTTTGTCCAACAATGTATGATTTCAGCCCACAGTGCGACGTCGGCATAAGCCTACTCTGAACGACAAGCGCCAAGGGGACAACGGCTTAACGTCCCATCCGACGGACGGAACCTAATATGCCCTCCACTAGGCACTCAAGTATAGACCGGTTTGCCGCCCTGAAAAATCGGCCACGGCCAGTAATCTAACCAGGGCCTTCGGGATGGGAGGCCAGTACTCTAGCTACCACACCAACCCGATTTCCTCATTTAATCATAGTTTCCTAAAAATATTTCCTAGAATATATTAATTGTTTAATAGAATTAAAAAATAAATCAACAAAATCTAATTTTTCACTATATCTGATTTACAAAATACACACTACTATGTTGGCATGCTTAAAAATTACGTGTCTTACATGAAAACGCAACACTAGCAAAATTCATCCGTTAGTTTTCACAAAAAAGGGAAAATAATTTTTCTATCAGTTTTTATGAACTTCAAAGACATCTGCTAGTCTAAAAAAAGCACTTAGAAATTAATTATTTCAGTATTTTGGACAATGATTATTGCATATTCAGTAAATATCACAGTTTTTCCTAAATAAAAAGTAAAGAAATTTATTTTTGTCCAGTTTTTTTTATTTCAGCCTACAGTGTGCCACATTCCAATCAAATATTAGAATTAATTAATTTAAATGCTTTCTCACTAGAACATTGCACATTAATTCTCAAGCTGTTCACTTCACGTCACCTTCCCCATCGTCCTGAACTTCAACACATTGCTTATCTCTCTTAACCATACCATCTAAGTTTCCACAACCACTCCTGCAGTTTCTCCCTCATTTGATGGATCTCTCGATGTAAACATTAATAATTACGGGAGATAGTGCACAGCCTTGTCTCACTCTTTTCAGAAGCCAACTTTTTCAAATTGCATGCAATGTTTCCATCGTCATGTCCTCATTTTGTAGCAGTACTTCTGTTTCACTATCATACGATGGAATCACTTCTGCCATTTAACAATGTGCATGATTTGAGAAGCAGTGCTGCCGAATTCTGCCCTTGAGGGTACCAGAGATAGCTAGCCATAAATTTATAGCATTTCAGTTTTCATATCTATCAATGGTTGCCAGAATATCTTTTGAAACCTTTCCCTCTTGGCAAATTTATATAAGACTCCTCCAAATTAATCAAGTATCAATTTCCATAAATATAAGTATAAGTATTCCAAGTATAAGCTCTGCCTTCATGAATTCTCAATTTTATATAAAAATGAACAATTTGTTAACCTTATTTAATTGAGAAATTCTTTAGTTTCGTTTATCACATTTGGATGACACACCTTCTCGAATCATCAAAATCTTGGTTTATTTACTTTTGTACATCCATGCCTATGCAATGCTTGTTTTTTTTGACATCAGCATCTATATTGTACTCAGGAAGAATCAAAAGTGTATACGGCAGGGGATGAATCCACTCCTGGAGGTGCTTTCATTGAGTAAACCACAATACTGGTCTTCTAACAAAAATGTTATTCTGTTTGCTCATTTCACTGATATGGCGAAGAAACATGCCGACATAACACATAATCCAGCTTCTTACCTGAAATTAACATCGTACTGGGCAAATGCTGCCCATCTCTCATTCAAATCTTTCTGGTTTCCTTCCAAACAAGCAAGGAGAAATCTAATATAATTACACTTATACTGTGTACACTTATAATTTTATCCATACTCACAAAAGGCTAAAATCAAAATGACTTATCCTAATAATATATTCATTAACTCCAATTATATCAATCATTCCCACTTATTTGCACAAGCAGAATAACATTTTTAACCACTCACTTAATCTCTCTAATGTTATCTTCGTGACGATCTACATATTTGATGAAATATTTTTGTTTTCTTATTATTATCCTTATATCCTGATTATTTTTTTCTGCTTTCTGATTGAGTATTTCCATTTTCATTTATTCCCAAATATATGTTTTAGAAAATATGCCCACACAATATTTTCTTTGCAATTCAGCCTGCAATCGGATAGTGATTCTCTTCCTGATTCTAGTAGTAATATTTTTTGTAGGGGTTACATAGTATGGTTTTCTAGTAGGGTTTTTATTCTACAGGGTGGTATTTTCTCACTGTAATTATATATGTACTATGTTATAATTATTGATCACTTTCACTTATTCTGATTGTTTTCCATCCGAAATCTTGATACGATGCTACCAATGTGTCTCCATGAATTATCCTTGTCACTGGAGTGATAAGTTTCAGAGTACCTACTTCCACTAGCATTCAATGACTTTGTATCCATCAATGATGATCACCTCACCAAATTTGTCCGTTTCGGCCCTGATTATTTTTTTCTGCTTTCCGATTGAGTGTTTCCCTTTTCATTCATTTTCAAAATATTAATTTTATCTCATCTACATTAGCACCTATGTAATACCCTACGGGTCACCTTGAGGTTGTGTAGAAGTGGCAGGGGTAGACTCAGACATCAGGTTTTTTGGGGGAAGCGGGGGGTAAAAGTCTTGTACTCCTTACCCACTCCCGTCCAATGGAAAGCAAGTCTATCTATATGAAATCATTGTTTGGGGGTGACTCCCGCTGCCCAGGGGCGTATCCATGCAGTCACAACAGAATACACAAATGAACAGAATAAGTGAAAGTGAACAATAAGAGTTACATAATACTTAATTACAGGGAGGATATAGATAGATTGTAATAGTGGTGGAGTTCCTCTCAACAGAGGCCCTGAGGCACTTAGACCCATTGGTCCATTGTGCTAACCACCCTTTTGAAGAAGTCACCCATAAAGGCCGATCGCCCCGAAGGCCCTGCTAAAGGCCAACAAGTCCCCGATGGGGATTTCCCTTACCTCCCTGGGTTCCAAAAATGGGGAACCCAGGTACCTGTTTCGAGTCCTCATTACCGCAGGGCACTCGCATAACATGTGGGATGTGGTTTCATCCTCTTCTTCGCACCACCTACATCTGGGGGAATCTACGATTCCCAGGAGGTGCAGGTGCCTCATCACCTGGTAGTGCCCCGTGAGGAGTCCCACTACCGATCGTAGTTGACCCCTGTTTAGTGACAGGAGTCTTTTGGCAAGCCCAGGCCTAGGCTCTTCAATGTGTAGTTTGGCCTGTCTAAGGCCTGGTGCAGCTCGCCAGATCTCAGAATGTCGGGTTAGCCCCCACATTCTAATTTCCGCCATCCCTACTGACGAGGCAATAGGTATGATTGGCTCTGGACCAATCGGATCTTGGCTGAAACCGGCCCTTGCCAGCTCATCAGCCATCTCATTTCCAGATATGCCTGCATGACCAGGCACCCAGAAAAGTTCCACCTTGCCGCATCTGCCTATATCATTGAGTGCCTCACGACACTCCTGCAGCAGCTGTGATTTGCACCATGGTGATGTCAGCGCCTTTAAAGCTGCCTGACTATCCGTGCATATGTGTATCGGTCTGTTAAACATCCCGATTTCCTTAATAGCATATGCGCAGGTCAGAAGTGCATATACCTCTGCCTGGAACACCGTAGCATATTTTCCCAAAGGGATTGAGAGCTTCCTTGGTGTGCTACAATTGTAGACCCCTGCTCCCGCTCTTCCTCCTTTCCTAGAGCCGTCCGTATACCATACCTCGGCCCCAGAATGAAGTTCTTTCCCCTTTCCTCTAGCCCACTGTTCCCTATCCGGGAAGTGGGTTTTGAAGTAGGGGGGTGTTTGGTTGAACCTGGCTATCATTCCATCACTGCCCATCCCGAGGATGGGACTAGACTTCATGAGCTCTGTCCAAACTTATCTGTGACCATAGGAACTTCCTTAGTCATACCACTGTCCCATACATTTGAGACGATAAGCCGCTGTCCTTGCCTGCACCTCAGCTTCCACATGGAGTGGAGCGAGGTTCAGCAGCGTTTCCAGCGCCAGAGTTGGGGTTGTTCTCATAGCCCCTGAAATGCCCATACAGGCCAATCTTTGAAGTTGGTTCAGTTTGTTCCCAGCAGTTTTGAGCCGGACTCTCTTCCACCAAACTATAGAGCAGTACAAAAAACTAGGTTTAATGACTGCCGTATAAATCCATCTAATGGCTTTTGGCTGAAGTCCCCATGTTTTACCAAGGGTCCTCCTGCACATCCATAAGGAGGCACAAGCTTTCTTTGCCTTTGTCTCCAAATGCTCTCCCCAGTTAAGCTTGGAGTCCAGAATAACCCCAAGATACTTGACCGATGGTGAGGGATATAAAACCTTTCCCTGCAAAGAGGGAGGTCTAAAGCCCTCCATTTTCCTTCTATTGGTAAACAATACAAGCTTAGTTTTCTCCGGATTTACAGTCAGCCCTGTTTCTGCACACCACCCCATTGCCTTATCCAGGGCTTTCTGCATGAGTCCAGAGACAGTATCAAGGTACTTTCCAGTGATGATTATAGCCACATCATCTGCATACCCTTGAGTGTATGCGCCAGTCCTATTCAATTCTAAAATAAGACTGTCGACTACCATATTCCAGAGGAGTGGAGATAACACTCCTCCCTGAGGGCAGCCTCGAGTCACAGCTACCTTCATTGAACTGTCTCTCAAGACTACTTTTACAGTTCTTTGTTCCAACATGTATCTAATCCAGCTCACAATGTGAGCATGGATACCATGTCTTCCTGCAGCAATGCATATTTGATCGAAGGACGTGTTATTAAATGCTCCCTCGACATCAAGAAATGCCCCCAGTCCGTACATTCCGTGTTCCAGCACTCCCTCAATCCTGCTAACAAGATTGTGGAGCGCTGTCTCCACGGATTTTCCCTTCTGGTAGGCATGTTGATACAGGTGCAGGGGGTGATCCCTTAATGGCCCATCCCTTATGTACCTGACCACTATCTTTTCTAGTGTCTTCAGTAGAAAAGACATCAGACTGATTCCTCGAAAGGAGTCTGCTCTTGTGTAGTCAGTCTTACTTGGTTTAGGTATGAAAACCACCTTGGTGACCCTCCAGGCTTTTGGAACATATCCATAAGCCAGGCAGGAGCGAAATATTCTTACCATTGGAAGGAGGAGCAGATCCTGCCCTTCCTGAAGGAGTGCAGGAAATACCCCATCCTCCCCAGCAGCCTTAAAGGGGCTAAAACTCATGATTGCCCATTTTGTAACTGTGTACGTCACGATGCTGGAGGAAAGTCTCCATTCCGTCCGAGCTGGACGGATGGGATTCCTCCCATGATGCATCTCCCTCAACTCCCTGGAGCCTGGAAAGTGGGTCTCCAGCATTAGCTTTAGTGCTTCCTTGCCGGAAGATGTGAAGTCTCCCGAGGGAAGCAGCAGAGAACCCACCCCCGCTTCCGAGTCTTTCGATAGGATCTTATGAAGTCTTGCCATCTGTGGAACAGTCTCTACGCTCTCACAGAAGCTCCTCCATGAGTCCCTTTTACAGCGCTTGATTGCTGCTTTGTACCTCCGTTGGGCAACCTTAAAGTTTTCCCAATCCTGAGGCATTCTTGTCCTCTTTGCTTTATTAAAGAGTTTCCTAGTCTCTCTACGGAGACCGTCTAATTCTGCTCCCCACCAGGGTAATTTACACCCTTCCTTCCTGGTCCTTAGGGGGCAGCTGTCTTCGTAGGATGTGATGATGCTTCTCTGTAGATAATCAACAGCAGCATCTACCTCATCCACATTTCTAAACTTGCACTGAGGTGCCCCCTCTTGTGCAGCTCCCAGCCTTTCTCGATATAGTCCCCAATTCGTAGTCCTGGGGTTTCTATATGTTGTTTCCCTGTAATTGGATTCTAAAAGAGTGAAGAGTATGTGTCTGTGGTCGGACAAAGTTATCTCCCCTGACACTCTCCACCCATCAATCCTGTGCAGCAGAGAACTGGTGCACAGTGTAATATCTATCACCTCCTGCCTAATGCTGTTTGCAAAGGTAGGTTGTGATCCTTTATTGAGTATTTGTAACTCCGTAGACATAAGATACTCCAACAGTGCCTCTCCCCTTCCGTTGGTGCTCCCACTCCCCCACACAATGTGGTGCGAGTTAGCATCACAACCGATCAGAAGATCCCACTTGTTGGTCTTACAGTGACTCACCAGCCTCTCCATCTCATTTGATGGTGGAGGAGCCGGTGCATCGTATGGCAGGTAGGAGGAGCAGATGACCACCCTCTTCCTGTTCTCACCTTCCCCCAGGGTCAGCAGAACTGCTGTCTGATCCCTAGTGGTAAATTCCGATAGATGCAAAGCACTTATCCCATTCACATAGATACAAGATCTAGGCCTATCAACAGTGGTACAGTAATATATTTTTCTGCCTGTCATGCTCAGGCCCCTGACTCTTCCCTGGAAAGCCCAGGGTTCCTGAATCAGAGCTATTTTGACCATACCATGAAAACACAACACTAGCAAAATTCATCCGTTAATTTTCACAAAAAAGGGAAAATAATTTTTCTATCAGTTTTTATGAACTTCAAAGACGTCTGCTAGTCTAAAAAAATCACTTAGAAATAAATTATTTCAGTATTTTGGACAATGATTATTGCATATTCAGTAAATATCACAGTTTTTCCTAAATAAAAAGTAAAGAAAATTATTTTGGTCCAGTTTTTTTTATTTCAGCCTACAGTGTGCCGCATTCCTATCAAATATTAGAATTAATTATTTTAAATGCTTTCTCACTGGAACGTTGCACATTGATTCTCAAGCTGTTCACTTCACGTCACCTTCCGTGCCTTTCACATAGCTACTTGTAGACATGTTTATTTGTCTAATAGCTTAACTAGTTGACCCTATACTCCATATTTATAGCCCTACCAAACACATCCTATGTATTCCCTGCCCTCATTCCGAATTCCTTGTCCATTACAAAAGATGCTCTTTGTTGATCTTCATCCCCTCCGCTATAAATTATCCGGTAGTAATCCCTGAAAATACAAACCGTAAATATGTCTTATAAAACCTTCACTAAGCATTTCTTCTTCACTATTTTCACAGAGGGACAGCCAATGTGTCTTTGCCCTACAACTTGACATTTCTGGCATCAATAACTCTACAGGGAGCAAGTTTTATATGACGTTCACAGTCAAATCCAGGTAATTGTTCTTCTTTTGACCTAGAACTTTAAACAGTTCAATCCAAAAATGCAAAGAAGTACCTACATTTCTCAATCTAATGACCTATAACTTTATTATAACTGTAATATTCAACTTAATTTCATCTCATACTTCTCATATTAATCCTATATAGAGCTTAAAAATCGCAGTGGTGCTTTGGCTAGATGTACAGCAAACGTGCAGTATTCAGCAAATCTGGGTGACAATGAGTTTTCCCATGGCCTCCTTTAACACATGTATTAAAGGAAGCCACGACTTTTAACTTACTTTCATCTCTTTCTTTCTGCTCTGCCTCCTTGACTACACCTTTTGCTCATACGTTAAATAAAGAAAAGATTCTTAAAAATTGCCATTTCACTCTTCTGAAAACTTATTGTAAAGGAAACAAATTTTTTACATCAAACAAGAAAAAACGAATTTTTTATATAGATCAGATGGGTAGAAGTTTTAAAATTAGGACAAAGGAACATTTTAATTCTTTTATTCATGGTGACAACAAGTCAGTCTTTGCTTCTCGTTTATATGATTTCACATGTCTGATTTTAGAATAGAGATTTTCAATGTTCATTGCAAAGGTGCAAAGCTGGATTTCTTAGAAAATTTTGAGATTGTATGTGCTTCCAGTGCTTTGGGACCAAAATTGTTAATTGAAATTGTACTGTTCAATCTATCCCCATTGTATCATGTTCCATCCCCCTTTAAAAAGCATTTCCCCATCATCCTGAACTTCAACACATTGCTTATCTCTCTTAACCATACCATCTAAGCTTCCCCAACCACTCCTGCAGTTTCTCCCTCATTTGATGGATCTCTCGATGTAAACATTAATAATTACGGGAGATAGTGCACAGCCTTGTCTCACTCTTTTCAGAAGCCAACTTTTTCAAATTGCATGCAATGTTTCCATCGTCATGTCCTCATTTTGTAGCAGTACTTCTGTTTCACTATCATACGATGGAATCACTTCTGCCATTTAACAATGTGCATGATTTGAGAAGCAGTGCTGCCGAATTCTGCCCTTGAGGGTACCAGAGATAGCTAGCCATAAATTTATAGCATTTCAGTTTTCATATCTATCAATGGTTGCCAGAATATCTTTTGAAACCTTTCCCTCTTGGCAAATTTATATAAGACTCCTCCAAATTAATCAAGTATCAATTTCCATAAATATAAGTATAAGTATTCCAAGTATAAGCTCTGCCTTCATGAATTCTCAATTTTATATAAAAATGAACAATTTGTTAACCTTATTTAATTGAGAAATTCTTTAGTTTCGTTTATCACATTTGGATGACACACCTTCTCGAGTCATCAAAATCTTGGTTTATTTACTTTTGTACATCCATGCCTATGCAATGCTTGTTTTTTTTGACATCAGCATCTATATTGTACTCAGGAAGAATCAAAAGTGTATACGGCAGGGGATGAATCCACTCCTGGAGGTGCTTTCATTGAGTAAACCACAATACTGGTCTTCTAACAAAAATGTTATTCTGTTTGCTCATTTCACTGATATGGCGAAGAAACATGCCGACATAACACATAATCCAGCTTCTTACCTGAAATTAACATCGTACTGGGCAAATGCTGCCCATCTCTCATTCAAATCATTCTGGTTTCCTTCCAAACAAGCAAGGAGAAATCTAATATAATTACACTTATACTGTGTACACTTATAATTATATCCATACTCACAAAAGGCTAAAATCAAAATGGCTTATCCTAATAATATATTCATTAACTCCAATTATATCAATCATTCCCACTTATTTGCACAAGCAGAATAACATTTTTAACCACTCACTTAATCTCTCTAATGTTATCTTCGTGACGATCTGCTTTCTGATTGAGTATTTCCATTTTCATTTATTCCCAAATATATGTTTTAGAAAATATGCCCACACAATATTTTCTTTGCAATTCAGCCTGCGATCGGATAGTGATTCTCTTCCTGATTCTAGTACTAATATTTTTGTAGGGGTTACATAGTATGGTTTTCTAGTAGGGTTTTTATGCTACAGGGTGGTATTTTCTCACTGTAATTATATATGTATTATGTTATAATTATTGATCACTTTCACTTATTCTGATTGTTTTCCATCCGAAATCTTGATACGATGCTACCAATGTGTCTCCATGAATTATCCTTGTCACTGGAGTGATAAGTTTCAGAGTACCTACTTCCACTAGCATTCAATGACTTTGTATCCATCAATGATGATCACCTCACCAAATTTGTCCGTTTCGGCCCTGATTATTTTTTTCTGCTTTCCGATTGAGTGTTTCCCTTTTCATTCATTTTCAAAATATTAATTTTATCTCATCTACATTAGCATCTATGTAATACCCTATGGGGCACCTTGAGGTTGTGTAGAAGTGGCAGGGGTAGACTCAGACATCAGATTTTTGGGGGAAGCGGGGGGTAAAAGTCTTGTACTCCTTACCCCCTCCCCTCCAATGGAAAGCAAGTCTATCTATATGAAATCATTGTTTGGGGGTGACCTCCCGCTGCCCAGGGGCGTATCCATACAGTCACAACAGAATACACAAATGAACAGAATAAGTGAAAGTGAACAATAAGAGTTACATAATACTTAATTACAGGGAGGATATAACTGGTACCCTATTTTACGTTGTGAATACAAGCGCTATATTGTTTCACATGACCCATATTTCAACCAGATTCCATCAGGAGACTACCAAGTGGTGGGCATCCTCAATTCACTAATTGATTCAATGCAGATCATCAAGCATTTTCACAACGCTTATTACCTCAATATTACTACTTCAGATCTCAATGCTACTTAATCTCTTCACATATGTGCGGATTGGAATCCATCTTGTTTGTATGCTCACCCTTTCTCTAAGTTCGAAAATTAATCGTTTTTTATTTTGGCTAAAGTGTTCAAGAAAAAAATTCCCTTTTCCATTCATGAACGATTTTTTCATGTTCAGAATTCAACTGTGTTCAATTCAAGTGTGTGGCAGGAAATGAATAAACACCAGGCAAGCATTACCAATTTCTTACTACCATGCACACATGCAAAAAGTATACTGCCCCATTTTCATAATACTTACATGAAACCAAAAATCACTGTACTACCACAGTGAGGAAAATATTAAGCTTGCAGTAATGAGATACGTGAAATGTTGGTTATAATTGACACACTTCTTGATACACATTCGACTTTACCTTTTAAGATGATTCATAATTGGACTAAAATCTAAGCATAAAATGTATCTTCTTTGAATCATACCAATTTATTTCTCGTCCAATTTCCTTAAGATCTTGACTGCATCCAGAATATTTCCAGTCCCAGCCAAATCTTTTTATCTTTTGTTAATACAACAATGAACATATCCATTTTGGTCCTTCTTTAGAAGATCATATGGTGTCGTTTATGAAATGATATCACATCTTAATACACCATGATAATCACTTTTTCGTCATTCTATTTGAATGAAAATCATTAAATATTTGGGTGGATTCTTCTCACTAACATCCTCCTGTCGCCAAATAACTTGTCCATCCAAACTTTATCTTTTTCTTGATTGTTTGATCAAGTCTTGCACTCGATCAATTCTTTTGTTTAATAGTTGAGCAACTTTTAATAATGATTTTTCCGTCCATTTTGTATTACTTGCTAGTAACAGATCAGACATTCCATTGCAGCTTTATCCATGCAATTATTTAAAAACACACTTTCAATTTGCACATTATGCCATTCTAGTCATATTAGACCCATAATTAAAACGAGAGAAGCCACCTTCTTGTCCTTTCCCAGCCACCAACTGTAATGTATCTTCTTGTCTACTAACGTGTCTTATTATCGCACTATCTCTTTTGTTAACATCTGTCATTGTTTTAGCACACTCTTGAATTTCTCCAAAAATTTGTGTCAATTCACATAAACTTAATCCATTTTTGCTATATTATTATTCTAACAGGGTATGTTTCTTGTCAGATCGTCTCATATTTTCTGAACTTTTCAATCTCTTGCTTGAAGACATCCATTCATCCATGATGGAGATGAGGTCTGCGAGTTCCTACCACTCAGGAACACACCCGAGATCTGCAAGCATGCCATTCCAGGGTCCAGGAGTTCTTTGATGTGCCAGAAGTGCAGTGTTTGGACCGAAGAACCTGCTGATGGATGACTCTCCCCTCTGTCATTACTGATCATCAAGGGCTGCACTCCCTCGATTGTGGAGGACATTTGGAGTCGTCCGTGTCTGGAGTCCTTGTCTCAATGCTCGGCAGCACCTCGTGTGTTGCAGAGCATCGGGACTTCAACTCTGGTCACAGCAGACTCCTAATATCCTCTGCATTTGAGGGAGTGCAGCCCTCCAACCAAAATGCTGTACTCAGTGCAATTCAATAAAATCTTTTATGGACCCTACCCAAATTTTATTGATCAAAGTTTCAATTCTGAACAGAGACTAATTTTATTTTAAGTTGGAATTTTTCCTACCATTGCGAAGGCTACTTGTTGTAATGATATCCTTGGATCTGTTAGTATTTTGCAAGATTGAGCATTGTTATGCTATCTAGGCAATTAAAGGTTGCTATAACTCATTTTATCTCCTGACCAAACAAGGTTAGTGCTCATCTTCATTATTCTCTCTATTCTATGGTATTCCCAACTCATCAAATGATATTTTTATTGTTTATAAATATTCACAAATGAGGACTATTATAAAAGTGTATCTAGTAGTCCAGTCACACAAAACCAGTCTTTGTTCAACTGACTTTCATCCCTGGCATATCTAGTCAGTTGAAGAAGTCGATACAAAGAAGTTCTACTTTAAAATTTTCAAAATAATTATTTTTTTAATATTTTTACATTTGATTTGCAAATTGTTATTCGATTGAATTATTAATGTGGAAAAATTCATATTTTCTTACAGCTTTATTATTATTGCTTGTGTAAGATATTTGAATAAACTGTTCAGGGCCTATATTTCCCTCATATCTCAATAATGTGGCATCACCATATGGAAAAGTTATCATCCTTTTTGTGTACTCTATCTCCTGTGTGCTTTTCCCCGACTATTTTTTTTTAATTTTCCTTGTTGGTCTGCACTTCCATTTAACTTACCCCCTCCGCATCTACACATCAGAAACTGTGTCTATTTTCATCTTTTATCAATGATCTTCTTTCCTGAAAGTCATGTTTTTGTACAATAAAATACCTAACTATCAGATTCTACGGCAGTTTTTTTCTTGATGCATCTGCTGCATTCTGTTATTGAGGTTCATCCACACATGCAGTAAAGATCTTCAAATTACAGAAAAGATTAGTCAGTTTTCCCTGGTTTTCCCAGGATTAGTCAGGATTATGACAAAAAAGCCAGACTGTTCCCCATTCAGACCAATCTTTGTAAATCTAAACATTCTTCCTTTCCCCTGTGTATTCATCATGTTCTTAGTGGTATATGTTCAACAAAACCTGTCCAAATTCTCCATAAATGCTGATTTCCATCAATATGAGAGTCAAAGATCAAAATACCTCCATCAAGTTAGAGTTAGGACTAGAACATTTAACTCTGGCCCTAAAGAAATGGGCATCAAACTTTTTAACAAACTACTACCCTATCGGATAAAAATCATTAAATCTTTGTGTGCTTTTGAACAATGTTCAAAGTTTCCTTTGGGAGAAAATGTTCTACTCTGTTGACGAATATTTATATGACTAATGAAACTGAGTGATTATCAGCTTTGTGCTCCATATAATTAACTTGACATTCATTATTTTTTGCTTTGTTTTTTCATTGCTTCTGCATTTTGACTGTACGTACATCATCTTGAAGTGTCTTACATCATGTGAAAATGTGATCTTTGGACAAATAAACTGCTAATATTATTATTAAAGGTAGTACTCACCTTACAGCTGATGGTTCTTTCTACTGGGCGATTCTACTCGGTTCTTTGCTGTAGCTATACCCTTATTCATATAGCATGTTATCATTTCTGTTTTACAGCAGGTTCACCTGCTTCTTGTTGACCTCTTCTCTGTGTAAAGGCTCCATTGTTCTTTCTATTGTTATTACAACTGATAGTGTCCTTTGTCCTTTTAATGGCTAGCAATCATTACATTATGGCATGGAAGGTGACATGACTTTTCTTTCATCTATTTACCTTCCCCAATGTTTATTACTATGTAATATATAATTTATGAAATCTTTATTTTTTCCCCCTCACTTTTCTTATCAGGAGTAGAATTGGTTTAGTTTTCTACTAGTGAAGGTAGGTCTAAAGGTACATTAATTATTCCAACAATGACTGCATTTCATACCATATTTTATACCATATTTTTAATCATTTTATCTTGATAATTATACTCCCTTTCTTGTACTTATGACCTTGTTGGGTATTTTTGTAGAGTAATGAGGGGACCATATTTTCGAAGAAGTTGCAGATACAGAATTTCCTTCCCTTTCCTTCCTCATTACAGGCGAATGCCCAAATGCTGTTCCTTGCCATTGCCAAGGTGCGAGATGCTTGCTTGGCATGAATGCTTTGGTGGTAGTCAGTAACTAATAATGTACAAATGTATGATTTTCTGTATTTCTAATGATACCAAGAATATAATATTATGAATAATTTTGCATTGGTTTCCGTTGGCTGTATTTATGGAACTTAATGTTGCAACTATTAGATGGGCAAATGTTATTAAAATGCTTTTGGGCTAAGGCTCATATTTTTTATCCCTCAGGTCCATGCTAATCAGCTGTTGATCCTGTTTTGATGTGGGAACTTTGGCACCAGCATGGTGTTGTGTGAGGAAGGCCAAGATTAGGGAACTCGGTTCTTCATTGTGTCGATGAGTATCTTTTTTCTTTCCTCAAATTAGAAACCATTTTACATAAATGATAAATTTGACAGTAGGAATACTGTGGGATAGCCAATTAGGTGTCATATCCATTAGGAAAGTGAATTTGGTAAAGTGCTATGGTGTAATGGAGAAAACATTATGCTGGAAATTTAGTTGATCCTGATCATCAATTATTTTACTTGAATGAATATGGTTTTTAAAGTTCTTCTCAACTTCAGGATTCCCCCTAGTTTTCCCATCTCATGTAGCTTAATACCAACAAATCGATATTTCTCTTTGCCATTTCATGCATAATATTCCCCATTCTTAGCATTGTTCTAATTTTCCATGCCCCAATCATTAGTGTTTTATTTCTCTGTTCTGATTTCTTCACCTCTGTCATTGCTGTCGTCACCCTTTCCATGTCAATGTTTTCATTAGAAGACGTCCTTAGTCCTTGCTTGCCCTGATGCCGGGTATGACACCCGACCTCCTCATTTCTGACTGAGCCACGTAGTTCCCAGGATTCAAATCTCTTATACTTTAGGAGCTATACTCTTGGGAGGGTTTAATTGATTTGGTTTCCCATTGCTTGCCTCAATAGTGTGTTTAACGTGACACCATCACTTGAAAGACCAGGAGCAGATGCAATATCACAGCTGGCTCACTGAGGAACAGACATTGCGAGTATGGTACATGGACTTCCTTTCGTCAAGCTCATATCCTTTAGAACCATCTGGCATGGGTGACCCTAACAGGAGACACATTCATTGCACTTGCACGTCATTTATTACAATTTATAAATAGATTAAATGAAAATTATGGCTTTCCATCAAACCCTTCAAATCAAGAAACTTCACCTGAATGACTTCTTGCTCTTTCATGATGACAATTTTGTTTTTGAAATGCCACAGATTTTGCAGCAATCTATTAAGGAGTACATAGGTAAATAAACTCAATACCATTAACCAGGTTAGTATTTTTTGGCTAAATGATATTTCATGGAGCTCATTCCAAGGGCATACTTTCATGTGGCTTTCACTTGCTTAGAGATGAAAGTTAAGGGGCAGGCTCGTCACATTTTTACACATTTGGGGTTTCCCCATAATGACCGTCATCTTTGTATACATCGAGACTTAGTGTCTTTCTTGCCTAAGAAGGTTATTAGTAAGGAGACTGATCAGTCACCACAGTCCCAATTAATTGCCATTCATTCATTGTAATGGCTTGAAGTGAAAACTGTGGGAGAAAAAGATTAGAGGATAAGTTGAATATTGATAAAGCTCATTGGAATGCATGAGGGCTAGAGCAGTTATGATGTTGTGGATGCAAATTACGTTCTGGGGTGAGACTGATGGTAGGATGTTTTGATTTCAGGTGTTGCTGAACACAGGAGATTAGCAGCAAGAGGCAGTATTCCAGTCGTGATTTGGTGACAGAAACACAAGCAGCAAATTTAGTTATTGATTGAGTGAAAGCAATTATGAAATTGAGATTATCAATGATGCATGTGAAAGCATTTGTATTGTAGTGATTGGAATTGTAATACTTATTTTGAAATGAAAATAAAGAGTAAAATAAATTGGTGTTGTGTTAACGCTGAATTCTTATCCTTGCCCTGCAAGTAAGGTAAAGGTGCGATTGCAGGCGGAATGAAGTTGGTGAGTGATGGAAGACCTTCACAAATCCATGTAATTGTATTTGGCAGAACTGGAAAAAGGTAATAATGGCAGGATTGGTGATGATAACATGAATAAAGTATAAATTTGTGGAGTAATATTTGGGAAGAAAATTGAAGGGTGGGGGCACTTGGCGGTGCATGGTATTCTACAACCGTGGGTGTGTTCCCTGAAGCGTAAGGCAGCGTTACATGAGGGGTGGACGAGTTGGTTAATAAACTTTGATGATGGGGAATAAGTATGAATAATAATGCAAATTAATTATAATGGTTAGGTGGGGAAAAGTAAGAGAATCGTAACAGAGAAAACTCCACTCGGATTCAGCCATAATTAAGTGAGTAAATGAGGTAAGAAAATGAGTAATCAATATGTAGAAAGATGAAGACATTGAGTAGAGGGAGCATGTTCCCGGGGGATTGGGGGTGGGGTTTGAAGGTGGACACTTTCATAAACCAACTTTCTTTCCTTACATTCTTAAATTCATTTCGAAGAAATGGTATAAGAAAGTAGTGTTTCTTTGGTAATGAGACTATATTAGAGAGTGAAGAAATAACTGACATAGCCCCCCCCTCTGAGTAGTTTTCCACCCCAGGGCAAGGGGGCGTCTCCCCTCCGGGAAACTCCCCCCGCCCACGAAGGACCTGCCATCAACCACGACAGATCCCTCAGCAAAGGAGCCGTCATCTCCACGACAGACTCCCCCTCCCTTAAGTCCCCTCTCTCAAGCTAACCCTCAGAGCGGAGAACCGCATACACCTATTCTGCCGAGTGAGCCACGCCACCTCAAGAGGATCGGCTTCATGGATGCAAAGCCCCGCGGCGTCAATTACGACCAGCTACAAGGGTGGGCCATAGTGGCGGCCTCACCGGGCCAGTAAAGGACATTGCAAAGGCAGTGAACCAATCATGCTCTGTCGTCAATCACGGAATCCTCGTCTGGCCTTCTTCATTACTATTTACGCAATACCTGATCGTGAGAGCTCATTTTAAATATTCATAACTCCTACTCCTTGGCATAATAATGGTTTTTGAATGTTTTGTATGGAAAATGACTATTTGTTCTTTTCCGTTCATACTTTATTGACCACCAAATCATTATAAATTATCCCTGTTATATGATATAAACTGTTCAGGAGTTAAATTTCTTGCCATTGCCATCTATTGCTGAACTTAGAATTTACTTACCTCCATACCTGCCCCCTCTCGGTGAAACAAGCGCCGGGATTTTCGAAGCCGTCACTACCCTAACGATAGTCAACATTTAATCAATACGTTCCTTCATACGCAAACAATATCGATAATTGAGGTACCGTTTTAAAGAGTAAGATCTCCGCTTCTGGAAAACCCTTAATTTACAGTTGCACTATATATTATTTATGTGAAAATCGAAGTTGAAGGGTAATATTTGTTTTTTTTTTTCGATGGAGCATTGTTGGTTGACTATACACCAGGATGACCAGGAAGCTTTAAAGGAGGCACCGTAGTTATAATAATAAGTTCTCCGCCTATATAATTTTTGAAAGGCTTTCCTCCGTAGTCGTAAATATACAAACATTGACTTTATGAATGTTGTAATGACTTTTGTTTTGTTAACCACGCTATTGCTATAAATTGCACAGGTAGTCGGTCTAATCTTAGTACCTAGAAGGAATCCAGGAAGAAATTGGTGTGTATTGTAGCATTCCAATAGCATAGCAATATTAAATAATAAATGATGTTAAAACATATATCATATAACATTCTTCTAACGTACATATATTATTAATCATTCTTCAACTTTTCCTGAAATAACGTACGTACATACCCCTGAAAATTATCCTTGTATATAGGCAACCAACAATGATCCACCGAAAAAAATAACAAATATCCTTCAATTTCGATTTTCATACAAATAATATGTAGTGCAACTGTAAATTAAGGATTTGTCAGAAGCGAAGATCTTACTATTTAAAACGGTATCTCAATAAACTTGATAGTATCCTACTTACACATATCAACCAGGGAAAAAAAGCACTGGGTGGCAGTTTTGATAAAATTGTGTCTGCCATCATTTTTCCTGCTAAAAAATCTAGTATTCTGAGGGACAAATGAAAAAAGTTTCAGGGAAATAATGGAAAAATTCTTAGGATTCATTGAAACTTCTGCTAAATTTGATGGTGATGCCCTTGGGCATGTCAATAGAATTTTAAATGGTGATATCCATGATCATTATTTAGATTATGAGATCCAAGAGTACAAAATGAGATAATAAATTTGCTAGCTGATAATGTCAGACAAAATATTTTACAAGATATAAAAAAATTTAAGTGGGCACCATTCAATTTTTTTTCAGCAAATACTTTGAGTATAGACATATGTTTAGATATTGCACTGAATCATATAGTTCGTCTTATTAAATTTTTGCAAAATTACAGGATTTCTGGTTTTGAAAGTGCAATTATAAGTGCCAAAGAAATAGCTCAAGAGTTCCAAATGTCTACAGAGTTCACAAAAGTACGATTTGCTAGAAAAAGGAATGTCTTTGACTATGAATGTCATGATGATTTAACAGAAATTTCTCCAGAAGATAACTTTGGAATTAAGTTCCTTTATCCACTGGTAGACCAAGCTGTTACTTCGTTCAAAGAAAGCTTGGAGCAGTTTCAGAGCTACCCTAAAATGTTTGGATTTTTGTTCGACATTAAAAAATTTAAATCTTTAAATGACAATTAAGTTAAGTTTAAAAGACAAGTTATGTTACTGCAAAATTTTTGAGAAAATTTTAACCTTTGTCTAGTTGGTAGGGAACTGGGCTACACCATGGAGAGTCCAATGCTCAAATCCCAGAGCAAAGCCTTTCTGGACAAGATTTTACCCCTTTTTTTGCTCTAAGATTGGCCAAAATGTGCCTAAAATTGGCTCCAATGAGCTATTTTTATCTTTTTTGCAAATATTTCTCAATGTCGAGTGAGAAGTGGTCAAAAATATTTTAAGACCAAAGTGTGAACAATGAAAAAATGACTAAGTCCAAAGGGTAAAAAAAGGAAATATTTTAAGCCTAGAGTATAATCAATGCATTGGCAGTTGACAATTATTTATTGTACCAGAAAAGCAAAGTACATTCACAAATAAATGCAGCCAAGTATCAAAAAAAGCAAAGTATGAAAAAGAACAAGTACAGTAAAACCCCTTATTTACGCTTCTCTAGGGACCTCTAGAAAAAAGTGTAAATTGCGGGTAAATTAAAACAGTGGGAAAAGGACAATTTTCGGTTTCACATGTATACTTTAACAGTATAAAGTAAATATATAAATAAGAAACACTGATAAACTGAATTATAGCAATATTATTATTTCATAAAGTTCAGAGGCCCTGATTTATTTTTGTAAGATATAATTCTACCAATTATTTCAACCAACCATTGGACGTTGTCAAATCCATCATTATAAAATATATACATGGTGCAATGCATTCTGTTATGAAAGAGCCCTTCACTGCGATATTCGATGGTCTAGAATTTAAAAATCACTTTTTAAGCTGTTATTCCTTCATACGATGATTTCTTGAAATTTTATTTTTTTGACCTATGCCTCACCACTAGCATGTTTTTGAATCACATCGCAATTTTTCAAATTGTATCCATTGTTGAGACCAGTAATGTTAGATATTTCGCTATATCAGTGCGAGTTGCAACATTAGAATCCACAATTTTTATTTATGCCTATATAAAAAAAAAACATTCTAGTTACTGCGAAGGCTTCCACAGTGATTAGAAGTTTACTCGAGGATTACCATTTTTTCTGTGTTGGTTGATCTTACTGCATGACAGTTTCGCCGGCATTCCAGACCAAGTGTATACTGATACTTCAGGTCCAAAGTGTAGGAAATATTTAGTATGAAAATATGGAAAATATACAGAACGAAGATATGGGAAATTTAATGGGATGCGATCCTCGGGCCTGAAGATGGCATCTTGAATGCCACCTTCCATTCCAAGTAAAATAATATTAAAGTCCCGGAGTAATTAAGGATAATATAAACAACACATGAGAATATCGATCTACCTCGCTAGTCGGCCAGTGCAAACAGTTCACTCACTCACACAGTGATTCAACCCGAAGGTTGATCTTTGATAGGTGAGAGTAGAGCTCACCCCGTACGAAGCCAACAGCTTGTGAAATTCACACATTCAGGGTATGGGGGCCGCGCACTGGGCGGAAATCGAAAAAAGCTGGCCAAAACCCTAATTTTCGACTCTTTTCCACTGTTCCAAAAGTGCCGTATTATTGTTCTACAATGTCCAAATATCCAAAACCAGTAATTTTTTAAAATTAAATTGCGTTCGTAAAGTGGATATGATCCTTTAAAAAGTTACGAAAAAAAATGTTTCTTGAAATCTACGTTCTTAGCGAAAAATCTCAATGTTTGCTTTACTGGTATGGGGATATAAGTAAAATATAATTCTTTTGGAGTATATATGATGATTATGTATACCTATTTAATTGTATTAAGCTATGATTCTCGAAAAAGTAAATATTCCGGGTTACCATAATGAACTATTTAAAAATTCACTGTTTTTTGCTTAAATTTCAACTAAATCAGAGATGAAAGTATTCATCCCCGCTTATCCACGCTGAGATATTAACATCTGCAATGAGACTGAACTTTATACTATACGATAGTAAAATAAAATCCTGCGCATACTTGAGACTTTCCTAGTTTTGTTAAATAATGTAAAGTGATACACGTCCTCTCAGACCTTGGCTCCCGCGAGCCATCCGCCGCGCAGAGGAGCGAGGGGACTTAACATTTTCTACATTTCTCTAGGAGCAGATAATAAAAAACACTAATTGTACACCTTGTATTTTACAACTATCACTTCAATATATTTATGGGCCATTCACAGCTAGTGTGATTTCATCCTTTCATAGAACGTCCGTAGAGGTAGGACCCCAGGCTGCGGCATACAAAGACTCAGTAAACTTGCCGGGGTTATTGTCCTTTTGTTTCTTGCGGCTACTATTTCCTGCGTGCAAAATGTCGTAGGGGTGGCGACATTGTGAGTATCGACTTAGAAAAAGACTATGGGCAGCGGGGAAACCTGCGGAACGGCGGCGGGCGCGGTCACAAACCCATAACCTTTCGGCTCATGCATCGCCCCCTTCTCGGATCACCATTTCACGGCTGAGCGGACCACACCATCCTATGTTTGACATTCATTGTGGAAAGGTAGTGCATTGGATCCTGTAGATTTCAATAGAACTATGAGTATAACAAAAGTTACCCGCCTAGAACTGCATAATGTTCTTTTGGAAAGAAGAGGAGAGTCAGCGGAAGTGAAGAAAAAAAATTGCTGTGCTTTTTATATGACAAATTTAACTTGGGTGAGGACAAAGGTGCACAAAATTTGGCGGCCATTTCAGTACAGAAACACTTTTTCCATAGCTATTTTCAGAAGTGGGAAGAATGTTGGCGAAATAAGATTAGATTTTGGAAGAGGCATAGGAAATGGTTGAAACAAGAAATTAAATTCCCACCCGCTGTTTTGGAATATCTTCCAAGTACGTATGGTGAAGGTGAGTACCCATTTCACGGTGAAAAAACTGATAACTGAATGATAAATATTTAGATCATTCATTAATTATAATTTTCTTACTGGTACGCCTGAAATAACATCCGGTGGAAGACCATTGACATCTTTTGTTAAAGCAAGTGAAAGGTCCAAACGTAGAAAAACCGAAAAATTAAGAAGCAGCACTTAGAAAGAGGAATTGTGTGTGGCAACTTCCAATTGTGTGCCTCAGGAGATGATGCTGCAGCAAAATCATTGAAGAAGTGACAACAACAACAACACCAACTAGGGCTAAAAGAATGCTGTCCAAATGGTGAAGGAAAGATACAAGTCAAACTGAGCTATTGGATGAAGAGGCTATTTCCCTCATGGTAATGGTAATCTGACAAAGATGCAGTACATCCTAATTCATGAAATGGTGAGAAAGCATGGCCAGATCATCTACCCAAGTTATGACAGAATCAGATTGGCAAAAAGAGCGGCCTACCCAGAAGGGATATCAATTTCTGAAGAAAAATGTGAAGTTAACTTGCAGTCTCTTCTGGATCACACAGTCAGAAGTACATATTATTATTCTCTTAGGCGTTTAGAGAAAAACTGTTCCAGCACTTCATGCACCCTCATATGTAAATGGGGTTTTGACGGTAGTTCTGGCCATTCACAGTAAAGCAGACGTGGGAAAAACTTAATGCAAGAGACGAAAGCTTGTTCGCACCTCTCTTGTACCACTTCACTTGTTGGACACAGCATCAGGTAAACAAATTCAGAAATAGTTATATATAGATAATACTATGCATAATAGTTTGGGTGAATTGAAATGATTGTTCTTTATTTTAAAACAGGTGAATCTGTCTGGGCAAATCCTCGCCCATCATCGACCAGATTTTGTAGGCCAATTAGAATCCAATGGAGTCGAGAAACAAAAGATATTTCACAAGAAGAAGAAAGGTATATCAGTGAACAGATAAAGATTCTTCGCCCAATTAAGATCGACAACAATTATTTTAATGACTCATGTTAATATTACGCAGGATATCTTTGGATTATCTCAAAGTAATCAAATTTCCTGCAACTTTTCTTTCCAGGAATTGAAAAGGAACTCATTAACCGATTCGTCACCATTTTGAAAGCAATATCAAACGAGCTAAAAATAAATATTATTGCTTTCAAAAATGATTGTTATTCTACGGCTAAATTATTTGTAAAATTATATGCATGGTATTATATGCCATTCACAAAGTTTTAATTCATGGAGCAGAATCGTTAACGATGCATTTATACCAATTGGCCAGCTTTCCGAGGAGGCTTTGGAAGCACGGAACAAGGACATCCGGAGATTTAGGAAGCATCACTCGAGAAAAATCTCCAGGTTAGCTACAAACCATGACCTTTTTCACAGACTGCTTTTGACTTCCGAACCATATATTTCCTGCACTTCTGAAGTTGCTACCTGGGTGAAGAAGAAGATACCAAACCATGTCCACAAACTTCTTTTGATTCAGGAGACGGATACCAATTCTGAGTCTTCAGAGGAAGATTTTGAATCGGATGAGGATTTCGGTTTCTAAGAACATATTATAAGTGTGCTTTTAATGTTAGCATAATTTTTAATATTTACATCAAAATAAAAATCTACAGAAAACAATTATTTTAAGTAATTGAAACATCCCCAAATTAAGTAAAAATTAGCTGATCACCAGATTTTTATTGTATAATTAATTTATTGATACGAAAGTACGTATTGTGAATCACAAGACTAATGTAATTAACGTCATGATACATCTCAGTGATATTAAAAATCCCTGGGGTAAAATTCTGGTAATTTCACCGTTTCTCACTTAATCTATCTCTCCGCCATTTTGTTTTTAGAGCCTCTCCTTGTGAAGATGGGTTCTCATAAACACTGAAATTGGAGTCCTCAAGCCAAAATCATTTAGAATCAACAAAAATTAGCTCTTAATTTGGAAAAATGACGCCTACAGGGTTTTGGCCAGATTTATTCGATTTCCGCCCACGGTGGGCCGGTTCCTTTTCCAGGGCCACCTGCAATTTCCTACCAAGTTTTGACACGTAGAAAATCAAATCGCGAGGATTTTAGATGAGGGTGTCCTGAAAGGCTCTTGCCCATGATTTGAACCCAGTGCTCAGTGCTCTACTCCCTAGGCCCCCACAACCCCCCCCCCCCGCCACCGCAAGCAGTTGACCGACGGCAAAAAATTTCTCAAAAATATATATTATCTATTTAATGCTATTTTCACGTGCTAAAACTCATTTCAATAAGTTTTGTTTTGCAGTAATTTGTAATCAAACTGTTCAATTAATTCAGTGCGATGGTCGGACAAATGATCCCCTGTTATCGTCCAGTTGAGTTCATGTATTAATATCATTTTATAATGTCTGGGTAAAAATTAATTTTCATTCCTCACAATATAAACTTCGGTATGATTTAAATATACTCCAAGTGTTCCTAAATTATAAATTGCCTCCTTTACGCATTCATTTCATAGTACAAAACTTTTCCCAGCAAAAGGATCGTGTCGATGTCTGTCGTGATCGCTGAAACAATCGCAAGTGACATTTCATCTTTCCATCACTAGTGGTGCTGTGTACTGCCCCGCTACACCGCCAAGTTCAAATTCTTCCATAAAACAGAGCACATTACTGCTTTCTCTCTTGTTTTTGAAGTGTATATGTACAAAACGAGGTAAAACAGTGTTTTATAATAGACTGGTACGTATGGCTAAATGTCATAGAAGGGAATTCTTTTTTTTAATCTCTCGCATTCTTACCCACATCTAATGCAAACAGCGGGAAAACAAATGTCATGGTGTAAATAAAGGGTTCTACATACGTTGCAGATATAGAAAATGGGATGGGACCCGATAAAAACGTTGAAAATTGCAGGAAAACGTACATTCCGATAGCGTAAATACAAGGTTTTACTGTATTAGTTTAAGCAATGCATGTAGCCACTCTAACCAACTCTTTATTGGCATGGTTGCATGCAGTTAAAGAGAATTTCAGTGGACAATGAACAAGGTTCTCTTGAAGCATCACAAGCAGCTAGAATTCTTGAGGTTATCTTGTAGATCCAGAGTTCCAGGCACTTGAGCGATACATTCTTCCAATATAATCAGCTGGAATATTGAGTTTTATCATCCAATTCAGGGGCATGTTCCAGATACTGCATGTACAACAGCAAGCTGGTGGCGTGAAGATACCTCAGGAAGGTCTGTCCAGGAAAATGGCAGTATGGATGCAGAACACCTGAAAGATGAAATAGTTAAGAGTAAATACTGCTAAGGATGAAAATATAATTTGGGAAACAAATTCTTTAAGTATGAATTCAATAAATGTTTAGTAATCCCATATCCATATTCCAAAACCAATATTTTGGTCCCAGTGCCACTGAAATAATTTATTCACTAAGTTCACTCAAGAATGATATCTGCTTCCATGTCTGTATAAACTCCACAGAAAAAGCTAACAAGTTTTACGTACAAATAATGACCAACCGTGAACTTACTGAGAAAGTTTGTAACTAAATGATTAACAAGGTGAAACCTAGAGGAGCTTAAATAGTAAGTGAACGTATACGCCCATATAACTATCTGAATATGCACTAATTTGAAAGATATTTTCAAACATCTTGAATTTTAAATGATTCCTCTAAACCACAAAACTGTCTTAATTGATTTTGTTCACATTATCTGCACTTATTTACTGTGACACTGCCTAATGAGAGTGAGAAGCTAATGCTCAATCCACAAATGTATAAATCATCCAGAAATCTCAGAATTTAAAGATAATATTGTCCTTACATCCATCACTATCCCGTGAATAGCCTTGTAAATTCACTCAAAAATGACATTTTCCAACCAAAGGCTTCATTTGACTATCTAAAGTCATTAATGAGACTAATTACCTACAGTGCATGAACACATCTAACCTAATACACCTAAATGAATAATCATTTAAGAATTTTAAATGCCTTCCGATTCAAAAGGTTTGTTTGTTGATGTTTTGAAGTTAACTATAATTTGATAATCTCATAAAATGCATAACTTACAAGATGATATCACCATTGTGCATTCTCCATCAAATGAAAGTAATGTAAATCAAAGCATTTTAATTTTCATCAAATTTCTAAAAATTCCTAGATTTGGCAACTTTCCCAAAAAGCTAAGCATAGTATTTTAGCCTCGTGCCACCACGAGGTATTGTATCATATTTAGAGAATTTCAATTGTTAATATCAAGAGTATCAGCAAACTATTTGCTACATGGCCATTTAGTCTTTGATATCCATGCCGGAATCGAAAATAAATTATTCAATTAAGGCTATGTGCAGCCTAATGCCTAAGTGAACTACACTACTGATGTATAAATTAAGAAAAATACCTAAATACAGACTGCTTGAAATTTCATTGTGCAGTAGAATTATAACAAGCCAAGAATTGACCAGAAAAAGTAATATCTATTTGTGACTTTGGCAGCATTTCTTTAAAAATCTAGCATATAATTTGGTTGATTATTTATTAAGTTATGTTGAAGTTTTATACATTAAGAATCATGAGCTGGAATGACATGTCTAACATGAAAAGAATGTCTTGTATGATGACGCTCGTCTTGACCAGGTTTTAAGTGTATGGCATACACTAAGCATTTCCTTAGATCGCGAGAAACATTCCTGTGCTTTCATAGTTTTTTAGGCTGAAGTACGTTAAAAGATATCCAGAGGAAATTCTAATATGGAAACCTGCACAAAATTCTTGGAACTATCATTTATAATAATGGCTGGACTCAATTCACATGTATTACAGTTGAAGTTAACCAAAGCCAAAGTTACTGATACATCAACTGTACACTATATCTGTACTTAATGAAAGTAACTCATGTGCAAAGCAATGAGGCAGTAACAAGTTCTGAATCTCAATCCTTTCCATTGAAAACTGACTGAGTAACAAGTTTCTTCATTAAAGCTATTCAATATTGGTCATGAATATGAGAATATGCTATGAATCCTAATCATGTGGATTATAGGGACTTGGGATCAAGAAAATGTGAGCTGAACAAAGGCATGAAAATATTTTCTAAATATTTTATTTCATTACAAAAAGTCACATATTTAGCAGTTTAGCGCTCACAGAACATCACCTTACACAAAATTTTGAACAGCATCTTCCTTCTCGAACAAAAAAATCCATAAAAAATGGAAATATTTAACAAAAAAGGTGCATCACTTTCAATACTTCAATTGCCCTATTTCACTAATTGCATTACTGTTTCAGAGATCAGGGAACCCTTTACACGTCAATAAAACAAGAAAGATTGCCCTTTATTAACAAATTAGTGATCAAGATATTGAAATTTAATAATTATTTCAAAAGGAGACAATGGACACCAGACATCAGAGACAACTAATGCAGATATAGTCATGAGACCAATATCAATTTTCCAGCTCAAGGAAAAAAAATTTACGTACGTTAACTTCAAACCCATCCTGAATAGCAACATCGGGAAAACGAGGATATAAGCCTCTGCTATTTGGTACAGACAGTTATATCTGACAATTTAATTACACTCAACTTCCATTTAGTAAAACATTTCTTCATTCTTGCAAAACAAACCGGCAAGTCCACTTGCTATTGCTGGCATCAATGACAACTCCACTGTCTATCAGTGAAATTTTGATATATAAATTTATGAACTACATCATTCACATTGTCCACTGTCAAGAAATTTCATCAACTTCAACCAAAACTATAAGGGACCTTCTAGAATATTCTATGCATCTATACAATGTGAATACCGTAGGATGATTATACGCATAAATGCTAAGAGCAATGAAAAACTGAAAACAGGATAAACTATGGATACTCAATATAGTGCCAAACCAGCAGTCAATATTCCATTCCAATCCAAGATTATCAATATCTGGTATTTATCTGATATCTGGATAAATATAGACAGAATTACCTGTTTAATTAATAGCTTTTCAAGTGAGCTGCATTAAAATTTGGCGGACTTTTAAAATTTTATCTTAGGCAATTTTGGGATTCATTAATTGACATCATAATGCATTACCTAACTTCTATAACTTGTTAGATCTATCAGAGAACTTTCATTTCAGGGAATTTTTCATTTAAAGGGTTGTATTCCATGAGGAGGAATCTTTTTTGTATTAATTCTTGCAAAAAAGTGCATGAAATAATATCAATATCTGATATGGACATTTTGTGGATATCGGAGTTCGAGACATATGGATATCCTACGGACATCCGAGGGATACCTTCGGATGTTCATCGGACACCCGTGGGACATCCATAACGTCCGCCTCGGATGTCTATGTGTTGTTTGGGTAAGTGTGGAAGTACGGAAGATTTCATTAGAATTACATCTCGAGTGCATTTTCATGGCACTGAATCATAGATAATTACAGCAGCAGAAAAGTCAAAGCTGGAAGCCTTCAAATGTGGTGCTACCGAAGTATTAAAAAGATAAAATGGATCAACCGATTGACAAACTAAGATGTCTCTAGTAGAGTAAGAACCTTCCAAAAACTTTTTTAAAGTAGATGAGCAACTTATTTGATCATATATTAAGACAAGATGGCTTGTAAAGAATATTCATAAGGGAGAAGTGAAAAGGAAGAATGGAAAACACAGGCCTTGGATGATATATATGGAACAAGTTTTGAAGGATGTGAAAGAGAAGAATTACATCAATATGAAGAGGCTAGCCATTAGAAGAATCGAGTAAAGAGCTGCATTAAACAAATCTTAGGACTGTAGACCGATGATGATGTTGAAGCTAGGTAATCGCTGGCAAGCAATGTGGATAAGACTACAGGGAAACCAGTTGAGAACCTAACCTAAATATTTAAGGGAAATTTCGGAAAAAAAAGTTCACCAAAGTGATATTGAAAAACCAAGAGATAAAAAATTGCTAACTCTGAATCAGAGAAGTTCCTATTTGTTACGACCACTGAAGACCAAATGCGGGGTATTTTTCCCAGAAAATTAGCAATCAAGCCAAGAGGAAGCTGGATTCAATAAAAAAAAATTGAATGCGGCTTTACTGTGCTCCAGTTTGACCCTATGTGAAATATGCAGCTAATGTAATGGTTACAAATAAAGTACGTATTTTTTTGGAACCAAATAAAGTGCATCCTAGAGTAGCATAGTTTATTAAAAGGTGTAATAAAGGTTAGTAATGCGTCAAATCAAAGAATGGAGTTGAGAATGTCTATCAGGAGTTTGTACCCAAATCTATTTTATTCACACGCTGGCGTTACTTTTTTATGTAACAAAGAAAAATCTTCATCATCATCCTTCACACACAATCACATAATTAAAAACATCAATGTTAATTGGTATAATAATATATGTTTGGAAGATAACTGAACAATGAGAACCAGGAAGAGTTTATTATTAATTATGATAGCAACAACGATAAAGAAGAATCACATGACCTCACCCCGGTAACAGGTTGAAGAACAATCCCCTGCAGAAATTAGAGGCCATTCACCTAATTTTATTTAGAGTACATTTAAGGATTATTTATTCTCAATAATATTAAAATATTTTTATAATTCTGTTGTATTACAGTTTGATTAATTCTAAGAAAATTGTAAAAATATCAAGGCAGAAGTTGAATTTATATTTTTCCCACAGAACAACAAAATATTAGAACTATGTTACTGGGATGATAAAAGAAGCGCTGAATATTTTATGCTTTTTGCATATCAGCATGTAAAGTACGATGCATGTGTGATCAATTTAAACTTCTTGAAATGTAACCAGAAATATTTGCTTAAGATTTGTGCATTGCACGTCATACATGTTGGGTTGAGGTGAGATCAGGCTGCTCACCACAAGAAGGTGCCGTATTGACTTAGTAGTGGAATATATGCAATGTGATTACAAACCAAAGGATTGTTTCCCCCTTGATAATGCTCATCTTGCATTGTATTACGTGGAGTATTGGCATTGTTTTCACATATGGATTTTATTTTAAAATACTTTGTTCATGTAAATGACATTAAGCTCTACCAAACCCCTGTAATTCACTAAAACAATCCTGACCCATGCTAACATGAAGGATCAAAAGGATAACACGAACCTGTCAAAATTAGTTATTATATTGCAAAGGACAAAAAGATTTTGACATAGGAATTAAGTAGGAGCAATCAATGCTGCCCAGACAGCACTCGTTCATGGAATCCATGGTGGAAAAGTGATGGATGTATCCATGATGGATTTAAGGAATGGAATCAACATGGATTATTCATGGATTTCATTTAGAAATTTCCATCATAACTACCATGGAAATGTGACATGGAATCCATATGCATTCCATCTATAATCCATGAAGTAATGTTACCAAAGTCATATAAGAGATTTTCGTAAACATTTCAATTATGGAAAATTTCTTTGTAAATTATAGATTATAAAATAAATATGGGGTAATTTCATTTTAAATTGAGCGTTTTCCTACATTCCACGTTACGCAAAAAAATTTGTCAACTCAATGACTAAAGTCCAAGGTGGAAAAGTGATGGATGTATCCATGATGGATTTAAGGATGGAATCAACATGGATTATTCATGGATTTCATTTAGAAATTTCCATCATAACTACCATGGAAATGTGACATGGAATCCATTTGAATTCCATATGGATGGATGGATATCCATATCCATCCATCCATGGATATCCATAATCCATGATGCAATCCAGTCATAGGAAATCTTCGTAAATATTTTAATGATGGGTAATTTCTTTGTGAATTGTAGGTTATTAAATAAATAATAGAGCATTTCATTTTTAATTTAGCATTTTTCTGAGTTCCAAGTTTAGCAAAAAAGGTTTTCAACTCATTGACTAGTCGTTTTCCCTTTCGATTGGGCTATGGCGGACAATTTCGTTCACTTCCGTACTTCTCTTCATGAGTTTGCGAGCGTGTTGAAGGTGTTGGACGTTTTGGAGTTATGTTGTATTCAAGAACAGTGTTGTTTATACAGTGTTGTATTAATGGTATTATACCGTGGCATTTAAAATCGTGCAGAGTATTCTTCGGGTTCAGAGTATTCTATATTCATGTTTCGGGGTATTCCGCGCCGGCTGCGGATTCCGCAAAAAAAACAACTGAGCATCGATTGGCGTGTGCGGCAACCGCTGTATGAACTGTCTTGAACATACTAAAATACATTATGTTCATGTGAAATCTCAAGGAACTAATATCGTTGGTTGTACCAGTTATACCTACTACGTACTCTTAAGTGTTTTACTCCTAGGTATCTGCTCTACGGCTTGATCGTTAATTAGTGGCCTAACCACTGGTTGGGTATTCTTGGTGCCTTAAGGTAAGTTTCATTTCTCTTAATCAATGATCATGTTGCATTTATGCATTACAAAAAACTATTTTAACAATTAAAATCTACCTGAAGCCTTCATGTTTGATGAATTTAACACGGCGAGACTATATCGTGTTGTAAGCAAGTAGCAACAGTTGGTTGCCAAAACAGTCATTCGAATTCATGAATGAAAGTAACATTATGTGCAGTCATTCGTGTTCAAAGCAATCAGCAAAGTTCGTAGCATCACTTGAAAAACCAGTGCCTGATATTACATTACCTTTTTGGTCATGCATTAAATATTAGTCAGTAGGAATTTGTATGCATTTGTTATTTACTTGAATGGCCATTCATGTAGGTACGTTTTAAAATAACTTTTTTGCTTTTCAGCCCGGTAGTATTCTATATACGGAGTGAAGTTAGTGACCCTATAAGGAAAACATACGAAAGAGTGCTAAAGAGGATAGGAAGAACCTGGCCTAAAGATTTCCTTGGTGGGAGGATAAAGGAAATATTTACAGAATTGGCAATTGCGGACATCATCGTGGGTAAGTACTTAATGCTTTATCCACAATACTTTTGGACCGGGTGGCCTAGATTACTGATTTATAATTCTTTTCTACCAAGGAAAGTCATGAGATTAGTCAGGAATTACAGTATTTGTAGATTCTTTGCCTTTCATCACTTTAAGTACCTTGGGAGTACGCATTGCGAATTGGGGAATAGGACAGATATTGACGCATTGTTTGATTTGTGTATCATTTGTAATTGATAATGTTTCGCTATTGAAATTCTAAAAATGAGTCGGGTGTATCTTTGGGTCAATCCATAGGAAGTGGTCCATAAAAAATTAAATTGGTTGCTTGATGATTTTTTGATATTTTTTAAATTTTTACCAAAGAAACTACCATTTATTGAGAATACAAAAATGTCAGTATTATGATGAACATGATGGTGATATGAACAAACACAATGGGTTCCTGAACCCCCTGCTATAATACACAATTTGGGACAAAGTTCACATAAATTTTAAATAATTTTTAAAAATTTTAAGTTTCACAAAGATACAGTGGCGTAGCCAGGTATTTCGTTCGGGGGGGGTCCAAAACCAGGGGGGTCCGTGGGAAATTTTTTGAAAAACAGGGTACTAATTGAAAGTAGAGGGTTTTTAACTAATTTTAAAACTTTTCATAATCGAAAAAACTTCATTTTTCAATGTGGCTGGAGTGAAAACTAGGCAGTAGACAGTCCACAGTCGAAACTCGGCCAGCTATACAAACACCGCCATTACACTACCCGAACGGCCGAGCCCTAACGTATCGTTTGATAATTTATTATTTAAACAAAAGGACAAACCTTTTTTTAACAACGGTATGATAATTTATTATTTGTAGACTTTCCCCTGCTCCATGCTTAATTAATTTTTTTATATGTCTTAACATTTCGGGGGGGGTCCGGACCCCCCCCCCCCCCCTCGCTACGCCACTGCAAAGATATAACCATAAAGATGGTTACATTTTTGCAAAATTGTTATATTTTTTGATCTCATGGTACTTGCAAATGTTTCCAATGCTGCTACTTATCCTTAGCTGCAATAATAGTTTTTCATCTTCACAGTATTCACCAATTAATTTAATATCTGGTTTAACTTTACCTACATCACACTCCATATTTGAAGACTAATGTAGTATATACTCAAGTTATTACAAATTGAAAGAACTGTTCACTGCACAACACATTCTGACCCAAGCAGAAGCTGATATTTTAGCTGAAATTTTTAATAAAAAAATACTCACATTTTTGTATTCTCAATAAATGGTAGTTTCTATGGTAAAAATTTAAAAAAATATTTGAAATGTTGCAGCAACCACCTCTGGACAACTATACATGGATTGACTAATGCGTAGGAATGAAGTACTATTACAAAGGGCTTTCTATATTATGGTAATGGGATATTTTTTATTCTTACAGATGCTCTTAGGCATTACAAGTGTGAAGGTGTGTCTTCTAAAGACATGGAATATAAGAAAATGGATCAGCTATGCCATGCATGGGTAGAAAAGGAGATTTCACTGGAATACGAGAGAGTGTAATCTGTTAATGTACTTTTTATTTTGCTGATTGCTGTTTTATGTTATTCTCATATATTTTATATTTTTCTGATATATTGTAGTAGCCAATAAATACTGCTGTTGTTAGCATTATGTGGCTGTATTCATTTTATAGAGTACTCCCATTGAGACGAAACATGGTGATCAGCTGCATCTATCAGTGAATCCAAGTGAGAAGAGAGGATTGATAGTTAATAATTGATTCTACATGGATTCCATGATAATTTTCAATGAGGATTCAATGTGGAAATGTTCCATGGATTCTACGTGGATTCCATGACAATTTTCCATGTGGATTCCATGTGGAAATTTTCCATGGATTCTACGTGGATTCCATGACAATTTTCCATGTGGATTCCATGTGGAAAATTTCCATGGATTCTACATGGATTCCATGACAATTTTCCATGTGGATTCCACATGGAATCCACATGGATCCATGGAATTTAGAGGACATTTGCCCCAACTTTCCATGGAATATCCATATGGAATCCACATGGATCCATGGTATTTCCATCATGGAATTTCCATGGAATAAAGGTAGAATCCATATTGATTCCACTATGTGTGCTGTCTGGGTGTATTATGAGCATATCTCTAAATTAGTTTAAATTTATTGTAACCTTTGAACGAGTGAAACGCTTGAATTCTAAGTATAAGGTTCTAATCATAAATTGACATTTTGGACAGATTCTGAAAAACCAATCAACAAACCAAATGTGGTAAAATAATTTGAATAATTTTAAAATATTTGCATAATTATAAAATAATTTAAAAATATATTATGATGCTTGTGAACTACTAATTTGTAGTAATCTCCTCCTCTTTTTTTTGACGTGTCTTATATCTTTCTGTAGATCTTTGGACAAAAATAAATTATTATTATTATTATTAATTTAATTATATTACCATTTTAATTACCTAACAGCCAATATGTGGAAATACAGTATCTCATCTACAAGGAAAAGAAAATGTAGTCACAAGGAAAACAAAATTGAAATGACAACGTTACTAAATTACTAAGGAACCGAAAACCAACTGGGTAAGTTGGTATCAATGACAAACCAATCAAGAATGGACGATGATTGACAATCAGGATAGACTGAAGTTAGGAAAGAAAAGGAGGTTGAGGTATATAAAGATTGGATAACTTGAATATTAAGTCTTACATTTAGAAATGGTGAATGCATAAAAACCAGAAAACCTTTCAGGCATTAACTTAAACTACCACGTAAAAAATTGTTTCAAGGATCATCAGAAACATATTGAAGAACAAAATTAGCCAAAAATATGAAAAAGTTTTCAGAAGCGGGCAAGCTTGCAATAATACATTTTCATTGTAAGAAATTAATGAAAATTTATTAGTTTAATATCCATTTTTGCATTTGTTTTGTAGGGGCATTCAAAGCATTAGACTATGTGCAACTGATCGATATCTGTAACTTTTATACTAAAGGAAATGGGAGCACCAGGAAAATTAAAATAATAAGAAACATATTAAAAAATTCTCAAAAGGCAATCTTAAAAAAAAAGACAATAGCGAAGAACACAGTCCACTGTTTCCATCTAAAAATGGATAAAATAATTGCAAATAGAACATACGAAAAAATAATGAATGGGTGCTCAAAATTGATAATTAATATCCTATACAGATGAAGCCATACTAGTTGCTGAAAATTAAGACAGGCTTCATATGATTCTTCTTAAATTTCATAAAACTGTTACAAACATCTGACATCAAATATCAGAACACTATATGTGTGACTATAGAGCCTTATCGATAAGGGAGTAGTAAATAAAATCATAGAACATACAATGAAAATTAAGTACCGAGGGCAACTAACTTTCAATGAAATTTGTCACTGGGTGATGAAAGAATGAGTTACCTACTTGAGCTAGTGGGATATCTGGAAGCCTAACATTTAGCATTCTAGAAATTTACAAGAACAAAGTTAAGAAACTATACAAATTGATACTAACATCCATATTAAAACAAAACAGAAAAACATGATACTTCAAAGATAACACAAAAAATGGAGACCACTGAAATAGAAGTGTTAAGGTTACCCAAAATCTCAAGAGGTTGAATGGGGGAGGAAGAGATACTGAAGAGAGGAGGATCAGAGCCATGATGGAGCTACTAATGATGAGCTACCCATGGTCCTACACAGGCCACAACATAACAGAAGATGTGTTAAATACCCTCACAGCCAAGGGGAAAAAGCTAAAAAGATGATTATAAGAAAATTTGGGGGACAAGAGGGAGAATAATAGAAGGGATTGAAGAGGGGATAAATATTGAAGTGTATTGCCTAACAATTAACATAAATCTTGAAAATTTTAAATTGAATTTCATAATCTGTCCAAAATGTCAATTCAAGATTAGAACCCTATATGTAGAATTAAACTGTTTAACTTGTTTGAAGATTATGATAAATTTAAACCAATTACAACAGATGATTATATCACGGCTATGATTTCTCATTTATAAAATACCTACCCTTTTAAAATCCTAAGTGAATGAATCAAAGCAATCAGATTGGATAACACAAGAAAGGTATACCGAAAGGCACATAGACAATGACAAAGTCGCCAACATGCTTAGAGAAGATACACTAGGCGGAACAAGTAGGACCACCCAGGAAAACAAAGACAACTATCTGATTCATCATGAACCATCATTTTTTTAAAAAATGCTTAAAAAAGGAAAAATTAAATGGCCCTTACTTAAACTCAGCCCTTAAAAATTAAAAATCTAAATTCCTAACTATCAGGAAAAAGAAGCTACCAATTTATTTATCAACCACCAGTCTGGAGTCTCCCTAAATTGATTAAATTTTTCCTGCAGGCTAAGTATGACCCACTACGAAGCTACGAAAAAAGCTTTAACTGCTGAAAAATTAGAAAATGTAAGTTATAAAAGCAATACCTCCAACTCATCAATGTCTTAGATGCTTTGGTTCTGAGGTTTCCACAGGGTTTATACTCAATTAAGAGGACTTCTGGGAGTTCCTCCAAGTTGGCTTTTCTCTGGGCGACAACAGTTTCTCCAGCCATTCAGGTCAGAAGGAACTGTTGTCACCCATAGGTAGAAGATGCTAGTAGTGCCAACTTCACATGGTGATTTTAATGTAGCAAAACAATTTGGAATCATGATATCAAAAAAGGCATAAACAGAAAGTTATGGAAAGCAAAAACTCCAATGTAGTGACTGTAAACTGATATGCAGTAGGAGTGATGAATACAACTATCATGGCAGTCTTTAATTACGTAAATTTGCAAAGAACTGAATAACCAACATCCAACTGTACAAAATGGCCGAGTTTCATTAAAGTTATATGATGAACACTACAAGTTATACATAGTTCTTTAGTAATATACTGCAGTCCACGTAAACAGTCGCAACAATGAATACAGAGAAATGAACCTGTGAAGTTATCTATCCTGCAGGGCTATTCTCAAAAATGAGGCCATACGTATGGCCGGCCGTAAGTTTCTTATGGCCTACCTCAAAGTTACGGCCTCCATCGATTCCGATTCCGAGGGGCCATATCGTATGGCTCGGCCATAAGTCGTACCGCCGTTTCTGCTGGTGAATATGAGAATTACTATCAGTACTATAAGTTCGGAGTGTTTCGCTCCACATCTGGCGCCACCGGAACTATGATTTTCTAGTAGCAGTCGCTGGAAACATCGAAAGTAAATGACGAGCGGAAATCAGGGACGTCGGAAAGCGCGGTAAATCCTGTGGATACAAGTGGAAGTTCTTGTCCGGCAGTCTTAAGATAAGTATTAACCATAGGCAATGGAGCTGACAGAGTAAGTCACCTGTCCCTAAATATTCCCATTGATATTTTCTTGTATATCAATTCGTGAATACAGCATTGCCATCCATTTTGTTTTGTGTAACGTAAATCTTTGCACTACTGTTGATAGAGCATCAAAATTACACTAGCTACGTAAAAAAAGTTACGTCATTATATTTTTCAGGGATACAAGGAAAAGAGCAGCTCGCGTTCAAGATAGTCAGTTAAATGTAATAATAAATTACATGGTTGATCACCGTGATTTCGCCAGCGGACGATTTCAAGGGCCGCAGGGCAAGGTAACTCACAAAATTAGAGAAGAACCGGGAATGTTACGGTGTGTAATAGAAATAAATAGAAATGGATATTGGCTTGATATTTACTTTTCTAAAACAGCTGTAACAGTGGAAAATTGCCAATGCTTTTCATTTAACATTGAATGTGTACATAACAGGTGGGGCCGGAAAGTGAACTGTCAGATATAGACAGGAAGGTCCTGGGAATAATTGGAAACCAAACATCAATACCTCTGTTTGACGAAGGCATGCGTCACGACACAGTGTCTGTAAGTATATGATGTGGCACTTTAGACAGTTATATCTATATAGTTTATAAGCAGAGATGCTGTTCGACCTGTTAACACTCATTCTACTATTAATTACCATAGGATGATGCAGAATTCTTGTTAAATATAGAGTTAGAGGAGCCAATAATTGAGGTGAGAAACATTTTTGTTTTATTTATTTCATCTTATGATGGCTTGTAGGAGCTCTTGGTAAGTTTAGCAGCTTAAAGTAATGTATGATAAATGAAGATGCCCTCTGCTAAATCTTCTTAATACTTGTACGTTGTTGCTGGAGAGATTTACTTGTCAACTGAAGATGGCATGAATGTTGTCCCATGTTCAACCAGCATTGGTGAGTTTAATTAATTTTAAGTACCATTAACTTTCTTGAGTTATTTTGTTTACATTAGAAAATGAAGTGGTGTACTCATTTCTCATTTAAAATGTGTCTCTAACTTAACAGGGACAGTGGGTGAAAAGGTTACTCCACCTCAGAGTAAGGTTTTACAATAAATATATATTTTCACAATTGGTTCTCAACAAATAATACATTAGTGAAGGAAGCATCCCCTAAATAAATTACATTCTCTGCTTTTACCTTTCTAGAATGTAAAATATATGTGATATTTTATGAGCTTGGTACATAATGAAAGTCATGTATTCAATGTGGTGTCATCTGTTATTACATCCAAAGGTAAATCAAATTTCTCCTCCTAGAAAGTCTTAAAGTTGTGAAACTTTATATAGAAATCCAGTTTATATTCTCACAATTTGCAACTAGAAGGAAGCTGCCAACCCAACCGGTCCTCTCTCCTAAATGAACTTGAGGCAGTATCAGAGAAGGTGGAGAATTATGAAGACAGACACCTTCAGCTGCTGAAGGTATCATTTGTCTGGTGAAGCTGTGAATTTTAGGGAAATTTTATACCTTGCGCATTGTTTGTGATCCATGACTTTTGTTGCTCACTGGCATAGAAAAAGTCTTGTCCTACACCTCTTTGGTACCCTCCCTCAGCCATGAAACGCATAGCGACAAGAACCTTTAAATATCGGTACAAAATTTCAATGTGGATAACAAATATGCTACAAGTTGTCGAAGCATATAAATAAGTAATACATCTGTAAACAATGGTAACATAAGAAGCAAAAACAATATGCTCACTTCACCAGAGCATCCGTTTGAAAAGTAATATTTGACGCATCACCTGTAATCGGACGCTTAGTCCATCCACTTTCTTCCGTTTTAGAGAATTTTCCAAAGAATTACTGACGTACGCCACAACTTCCTTTGACGCTCGGAAATAATTCATGAAAATTCGGTTGTCGACTTAAATGAATTATGAGCATCTCTAATTCGTCGTCTGTCAAGAGTAAATCGTCTTCTCTTTTCAATGTGTATTACCAATTCCAGTTGAATTCGTCTATGCTCCCGCGCTATGTTCATTTTTTACTATTGAAATTTGAATTAACAGCGATACTCCTTCTAAAATGCAGCTTAACGTCTTGAGGTGGGCAAGTTTATTTCGTATGGCCCGTCTTATGTCGGCCTCCGAGCCAGGTCATAATATTACGGCCTTCGGGCCATACGTACCGCCCGACTTATGGCCCATGGCTCGGATGGGAATCGTTCGAGGCCGTGCGTATGGCCCGAGGCCGTAGTTATGGTCGATTTCGACTTATGGCCCGGCCATACGATAATGAGAATAGCCCTACTGGTCAATTTCAGAACCAGTCACTGATATTAAAACAAACCAAATAAATTTACATTCAAATGCTTTGCATCTACAGACTAACTGCATAAAAACTTTTGGGACAACAGTTTATGGGGAATAAACAGTTCCTGCCACTCATTAAACTGCTTCCAAATGAGATAACCAATCATTTAAAGATTTCACACCACTGCTTAAAATAGGATTCCTGCTGAAGGAATCTAAAACTATGCCCCAAAGTTGTGATGCCTTTGGGATCATTTCAAGTATATGATCACAGGGTAAGAAGTTTCTCAGACAAATGGTATTATGAAATCATAGGTATTAAATTTAAATGATTACTGTCACTGCTTTTCACAACACACTCACGAAGGTATAAAAATATTCACGCAATCAAGCACTTACTTTATGCAGAGGGCAAATTTTGGCAACAGAAGTGTCAAGTTCCTGCTTAATATATCTTCCTTCTTGGCACCTTCCATCTTTATGACTTAAACAGTAGTCCGACTCGAAGTGCCTTGATAAACCAGTCACTGTGAAGCTACAAAACAAAAGCTGTATTAATGGGAGAAATCCAAAAAAATTAAAAGTAAATCCTAACATCTCTACCACGGCTATTGATAAGTGATAAGTAGGGACATGACATTTTCACGAAACGTTTTTTGCGACAGGATTCACGAAATAAGTGACTTTAAGGGTATAATCACGAAATTAACCGTGTCTTCTTTGAAACGCGATTTTTTAACGAAATTTGAGATATTTTGGAAATGCCGAATTTTTGTAGCATGAAATATTTTCTTTAGTGATGGCCGGATCGGATCTTTAATTTTTCTTGGTTCCGGATTCGGATCCAAAGACACAGAGTAAAATCAGATCCGGATCGTAGATTTTAAATTTTCGTGGCTTGGCGATCGAAGTGTCCCGTGAATGGAATGTAGGTGCGGTAGATATTGACAAGAAGAGGATGTGTAACTAAGGTCACGTAATTAGATGAAAATGTTCCCGTGCAACTAGAAGCAAAATAAAGAAATTGACTTTTCTCCCCGGTATCGCGGAAAAAAATACGTAGGATGTCATGCGGGTAGCCTACATTCACGGGATCAGGCGTACAACGTGAGATAGTGTACTGTGTTCCATCCCAATCGAGGTTTATTTTTTTCTTTCAGTCACTGCATCGAAAATGTTATCATATTCAATTTCAAATCATTACATCTGAATACTCACTTTATTGTACTTTTGTTGTTTAAATTAGATTTACAAATGTACCACTCATAAATTAAGAATGGTCGGGTCGGATCCAAAGATCCACGGGTCTTTCATTTCATTCGCTACTGAAATCATATCCAGGGACAGTAAAAATTCAGATCCGGATCGGAGATTTTAACATCTCGCGGCCTCGTGATCGATGCGCCACGGGAATGGAATGTATGTACGTATGGTAGATACCAACAAGGAGAGGTTAAGTAACTCGGGTCACGAAATGAGAAGATTTTTTCCATGCCACAAACGAGGAAAACAAAATAAAAAATACTCGTCTTGACCTTTTTCTCCATAGGCCCGGATGTGCGAGAAAAAAATTAAGCCGAATGTCATGCGGGTCGCCTACATTCGCCAGATTCCTGTGAACCTATGAGAGCGTTATAGTTGTTAAAAATGAGGGCTAGTGTATTGCCAGTCGCGAGTTCTATCCTTAACACTACCTAAGAATACAGCCGTGCTGTATTCCTAGGGTAATGCTAGTAGGCAGTTAATAAAAGTAGATTATCAGAAATTTCATGCCAAATTATAATTTTTAAAAAATAATTAAATTTGGCGAAAGGAAATGATTGGAAAAACTATATATTACAGCATTAAATCGTGTATTCATTACGTTAACTTTACAGTGTATTTTTGAGTGATGCATTTGTAAATCTAGTTGAAGTGATAGAAGTACAAAAAAGTCAGTATCCACACACAAATGTTGGAAATGAAGGATGATAAAGTTTTTTATTCAATGGTTGAAAGAAAAATTTTAAACAGCGTAACAATCGAACTTCATTATCTGCAGTCCACTGCTCCACTCTGTTATTGTTATTACCATTATCTCATTAATTTGCCTTTAACTTAGTTTTGCCTACTGTGTTTTTTATGTTGCGTAGGGTAGCCATAACTTCTCTATTGGATCTCAAATGTATGTACTATTAACTGTTTGTCCACATTGGTATGAAGTCTTTATTAATACTATTTTAAAAAACCCTTCCTTTAAGACTCCCTTTTCCCAACATTAAACACAGCTTTCATCTTTTTAAAACGATTTTATTTACCGTATTTGTCATTTTGAAACACCGCTTTTGATGATTTTTATTTACCATTTTTCGATGTCCCTAGTGATAAGTCTTAAGTGATCAGCAGGTAACTAGAGGAGGTAGGTAATGAGATAGGTGAATGATATTTCCATTACTCTTACAAGTATTCTTTGAAATATGACAAAAAATGGACCATGTATACTTTTCCACATCAAAATAAGATTGAATGGTATGAAAACTTTTCTCCATGCATTCCTTATGTGAGATTTATCGTTTTCATTTTTTATTCAAAATATACCCATTTTCCTTTTCAACATTCATCTGCTTCAGATATTTGGGTAAGCATTTATGGGCAAGCATTACCTGCCTTGCCATCCCACTGCTTTCCACCCCCTCAGCCCAACTTCTTCCCCCCCCTTTTTTTCCAATGTTTATTTTGCTACATATACTGGAAATTTTTCTTTAATACATTCAATGCGGGAGAATTTAACCTGTCCATCATCCGGTGACGGGAATTTTTTTTTGTCTTAAGTAAGTTAAAATAACGTCATTAGACAAAATAAATAGTTCTGCGTTGAATTATGTTTGTTTAATTTTTATTCCATTTTGTAAGTCCTCTTAAGAGGCCGCGCGTGATCAGTAGGTGGATTCTACATATGCAACCTGCTTTGCATGCCGTATTCTTTTTTTCCGTTGACGTAAAGATATATATTTTTTCTGTTGTGACCCATTTCTTCAAACAGTACTTGAAAACTGCCTACTTTCATTTTCTTCTCTCATTTCCATTGAAGTCAAGTGTATGTACTTATGCATACAAATGGAAACCTGCAATGCTCTTTGACAACTGCTGGACCTAACGATAAGACGCTCCTGAGCCAAAGTTATCCGGAAATTGGGAAAAAAATGTTTTTCACAAATGCTATTTTATAGGTTGAAATTACTTTCAGTCCAGGTTTTGGTTAAAGATACATAAGTATATTTTGGATAATCTGTGATTTTTTAGGTTTTCCTGGGTGTGTCGTGAAAAGTAATGATGATTGGCAAAAACTACTTACAGGTATGAATTCAGCGTGAAATGTCCTACAAGGATATGGAAATTTGTTTCTTGTAAAAGAAAAAGGTTTAAGTTTGAAAATGGTTTTTAATAATTAGAAAAATACATCAAAATTACATGCTATGATGGTCAATGAAGCAAGGCCTTAGGCACAAGCCTGGCTCACCATCACAATCAGGATAGAATTTGGTGACTTTCTTCACCACACCCTTTGAATAGCAGCCCTGACATCTTTTCTGCTTCCTTCTGTCCCCAGTTGAAAATGGGAGGTAGTCTGGGAAGTGCGAATCCATTGATTTGGGAGTTGAAGGACGGGAGCCTTGTCTTGAGTTGGGAGGAATCAAAGATTCAATAACTTCCAGACGGAAGTCATAAAATTACTTTTTTTGGTCACTGTACTTTTGAAATAAAAAATAACTATTCATTAGTAAAACTTGGAATATATGTATACCTAGTTTCTTGTACCATTTCACTGTTTTTTGCTTGCAAGCGTAGTAAGACATCATTTGGTTGGAGCGGTCAACACCGCCTATGTACTTATAGTAACATACGATGGCTTCTGGTTTTCTTGTTTTTACACCTCTTCTATTATGAGTCTCTATTGGCACTGATCCATATTCACTGCTTATGGCGAGAACATCTCGCTTGTCTTTCCATTTTAGGACGCACACTCCCTTATTGCTCCACAAGTAAACCACGTTACCTTTTGATATTTTTTGCCTACTAAATCAGAAGGATTACATACCTTTTCTTGCTGATCGCAATGTCCCAGTGCAATAAATCTTGTCATCTAGCAATTCCTCACATAGTTGAACACTGTTATAAAAGTTATCTAAAAACACTGAATGTCCAAGTCCTTTGAAATCCCCCAATAAACTATGTACCACTTTACTAACATGCCCTTTTCCTCCTATCTCTTTGTCTGCAGATCCAGTGTAAACAATCAACCGCAAAACTAAGCCTGACGGCTCCGTTAGCATGCATAATTTCACACCATACTTACGGCGTTTATTTTTTATATATTGGCAAAAGGAAAGCCGACCCCTCCACAACACCATTGATTCGTCCAGAGATAATTCCTTTTGGGGAGAACAAACTGTTTTCATAGTTTGAATGAAATGGTCGATTAGGGGCCTAATTTTGTTCAATGCGTGCCCACTCCATTCTTCGCCACCTCGTGTTGCAGAGAAATTAAGGGCCTGCAAAATCCCTAGGAATCTATCCCGTGTTTACCGTCAATATTTCATCTGCCTTAGCATTTGTGGCATCTATGACCAAATCAAAAAAACAATCATTGGCGAGAAGGTCAAAGTAGTGGCGTGGACTATTTCCTAGAGGAAAGACTTTCAATCCTGGGGTTCCACTGAACCGGAGCCTCGTAATACTAGGGTGGCCGGTGACCCAGAGAACGGGTTCCGGAGTAGTAGTGCTTGGCGATGGACGCAAAAGGGGAGCCGCGGGAGCTGCTGAGTCCCGTGAAATTCCGTCAGATATTACCGCTGGTGCCTCTGTGTCATCATCCCTGCTGCTTTCGCTCTCTTCAGAATCAGTTTCGCTTCCACTCTAACTAAACAGTTTGTTGTCATCAAAGGACAAATCATCTGACACCCGTCTCAGTTGAACGTCAGTGTAGAAAGTGCAAAGTTAATAACTTTTCTCCTACAGATGAAAAAGATATCAAGTAATACCTAAAACTACAGGCTTTGCAGTTAAAACAAATCAGGAGCCTACCCACACTCACTCATGAAGTAAGGGAAGAGAAAAATAGGGAAAAGGACCAGTTGGGATGATGAAAGCTCTGTTGCGAAAGCCTAGCTAAGTTCAATTTGAAATGCCATTTTATTTCTAAAATGTACCCATCACACTAGCAGCATTGCAAAAGGGTTCCTCTCTAGAAAAAGTATGATATGGAGATTGTATTTTCTCTAATCACCCTGAAACCATTCAGATGGGAAAACATTACCCTAACCCCCATCACAAATGGAAAAATACAAAATTATAACAAATGCTTTTCAAAAGAATATGTTCTGAGTTTAGGATGAATTTAAATGCATGTTCAAGTGTTAGCTGATGGGTAAACAATGGCCTAATTAAAAAGAGTCATTAATTAACTGACTGAAGTTGTCAGATGCAAATATCAGAAGACTAAAATGAATCAAACAGGCGTTCCAAATAAGTTCTGGATTACATCAGAGAAGAAGTAATTTCTGAGTTGGTAAATGAGAAATTAACAACATTAGAAGCAGTAAACAAATTGAAAGAACAGTTAGACACATTTTCATCGCTAGAGCTGAAATACAAGTGATCCTCCAATACAAATCTCTATAATTATTACCCATTCCTGAATAAGGTAAAGGTACCAACTACTCTTTTTTTAAGTACTAAAACAATCTTTGAATTATTTATTTCAAAATTTGTTATTTAACCATTAATTAATGTGTATAACTTTTATAAAAAAAGGAAGGCATTAATAATTATTTTTCTTTGTATGAAATGGAATGCTGAACACTCCACCCCCACCCACTCGATAGTACATCATAACAGTTAGGAATGGATGGCCTCTTATCTCATCACTGTGCCCGGATAGAGGGAGCCACTAGAGGTTCCATTATGTTTTTTTTGCAAAACACACTGCAATTGAATAAACATCAATTTCATTCCAGTTTACTTAAAGTAAACACTAAGATCTGTATACATACTAAGACGGTGTGTACACTAAGACAATGTATCAGAAATTCTAGTCTAGTGGTAGTGTCTACCCTCCAATGGAAGAATGGAAAAACAGAGGAGAGATTTATTTTGACTAAATCGGCAGAGTACCCTGCAGATCACCTCAATGCAAAACGGTAAGGATTGAACAACCAGCATGCAATCGATAGAAACCTTTCGAAGATGTGCTAAATTTCAAAGACACTACAGAGTTAGGTATGTACCGGATACATGCTACTAAAGGGGTAGCAAAATGCAAAACTATTTATCGCTTGTGTGGCAGTCACCATGGTCGAAATTCCAGAAATTATTCAAGGCAGGCAAATACAAGTGTGACAGTATAACAATCCCTACGCACGAGCATGCAATTGCATTTATAGAGAGCCTATGTAAATAAGCTGTCTACAAAGAAAACTAGTCAATAGCTTAATGACACTTGTCTTGTTCACTTATTCATGCAAAGAAGTGCTTGTATGCACTCAACTTTACCTAGAAATTGTGTGTACTTCATTATAAACATTAAGGCCATAATGAAATGCTTTGATAACGATGTACGCAAGTAGTTTTTTTCATTTTCCTAAAAGTAAATATGCATGAATAAAAATGAATACGATCATTGTGGTACACAATTTCTCCCGATTTTTTGCATGCTTCGTCATAAAACCATTAGTATATACAAGTATGTGAGTAGCTAGCTTCCGTATTTTATCATAACATATGTCTACCAATAAGAATTTATAGCATCCCTAGTTGACCGTTTGATCAGTTAACTATCCACTGCAAATGTTCTCTCCACAATAAGTCTTAAGTGATAGTCACAACAAGGTATTTTCAAAATTCTACTGGCACTATGCCTGATGAGCAAATCTAAGCGGATATTCTATTTAAAAAATCCTCTGCTATAAAATGATTCAAATTTACCTTTACATGGCATGCAATGGACTAGAATTTCTTCTGCTTCATTCACCGAGACTTGCTAATCTTTGTTGAGACTCTATCCTTACAATATCGGATCCTCTGAAAAAATTAGGATTTTATTTAATCTACTGAATTTATTAAAGCAGAGTAGGAGTAATAGGATGCTTCTACTCCAATGAGGTATCAGATGTGGCATGTCATTAAAAACAATTGAAAAGAATATTACACTCGATTATTCTAGAAAACTATAACCAAGCTTCTGTCACAAAGAATGCCTGCCTCGATGGTGACCTGATACTATGGAACTCATTACATGATAATTTTAAATAATAAAGAACAATTAGCAAAAAAATTACCTCCAAAAAAGAACAAATAATATAAACAAAAGTTGCGAGTTGAGTCACGCAAGACATACCATTTCAGATTCCATCCTAGTTCCTTCCTGGAAATCTAGGCTATTCTGAGTCTCATCTTCGAAGTGGCTGTTTCCTGGGGAATCTGCCAATTTGCGACGATATGGTTCCATATTAGGTGATACTACAACAAGCATTCCAATGATGGCTTCTCCAGAGTTGAAAATTCCAGCGACGACCCCTCCAGCGAAACGTCCTCCAGTGAGATGGTTTCCATCGTTGGGATTTCCAATGACGTGCACTCCATCGCGTCTGTCTCCAGCGATGGGCGTCCCACCATTGTGCTCTTCTGAAATGGATTCTCCAGAGACTAGTGTCAGCTGCGAGTACATCAGGAATCATGCAATATTTTCTATGGACGCAATGCTTGATGTAATTCTCTGATGTCATTTAATCAATCATTTGATCTGCAAACCCACACAGAACTTGTGTGAGATAAAAAAATACAAAAGGACAGCAAGAATGTAGAAGCATGCATATATTCCTTAATTATCACTAATTAATGAAAGACCCTAAAGCATTTAAAAATTTTTATGAAATTAGGGGATGGGGAAATCCGATTCAGGTACCAATTAACATAGCGATACTCAGAAGCTAGAACCTTGGATTGGATTTGGTATTTGTTTGCATACTCTGTCCAGTCTGCAAAATTAGAAATTTGCTGAACTCAAATATATTCACCTAAATCAAGTTGCCGAAAAAATTGTAAAAGTCACTCGTGATGTCCTAACCCCATGGACTACGTAAATGACATTTCAAATCTTCGATCATTCATCACTTGTCTCCATTCGAAAACAAATTAATCATTTCAAACTACCACCCAATAAATGTCAAACTCACTATTTACTGCACTCAGCACATTGTAAAATTTCAATTACTAATTATTCTGAATAATCTTTGATCCCGATGTTTCCTACGTTACGGAGTTGGCATTAAACGAAGAGAAATTTAATATCAAGTATGGTATGATTCTAGAGCCTATGGCTATTTCAGAAAGTTTGCGCTGGAATATTTGGTAATTCCCCACAGGGAAGGGCAAAGCCGCCCAAGTAAAATGGAACATAGTGGCTCTCTACATGCAGGTTAGAATGAAGAGAGAGTAGATCTTAAAACATGTTAGCATTAACTGAACTTGGAGCTCAAGGTATTTGGTGTAATACCACATTCCTGTGAAAATTATCCCTTTTCCTACGTCAGCCACCATGATTAAATCTGTGCGAGATAAAATTAATATATAAAATGGCCTAACAACATCATTTGAGACCTGTTGGTAATTTTACTTTCCTGGATTCCAACTTTCATCCCCCATTAAACAACTTGATGCACTCCCACTGAGTAGCCACGCAGTTGCTAAACTTTGGATTTTACAACAATCTTTAGTTGATATAAAGGGAAATTTAGACATGCTCTCAAAATCGGATTACTAACACTTCGATCAATAGAGGTCTCTACTTCATAAGTAGGCATTGAGCATACGTTTCATATCAGCATGCCCCTTACAGTGCAAATGAAGCTTAATTGAATAGCAGGAAAACAGACAAGTAGGTACACGTGAAGGAAAATTAGCTCAATCCCAAAAATTTGGCACTTACAGAAAATTTACTAGTTCCTCAAGAAAATGAATCAACTTGTAACACCACGAGGTCAATATAGTTTTGGTGCATACTAGCAATGGCAAATTACTTCACATTTCAAAATGAAATCTTATTTTCGGACATTAAAATTTAACTTCATGTCATCATTTTAGCAATAGAGATCTATTGCTAAAAAGAAGAGGGTGGAGAACTGTGAAAATTTTAGGACCATAAGCCTGATGACACATGCCTCAAAGATATTGACAAGAATCATCTATACAAGAACAGAATTAAAACTGAGGAGTTCCTGGATGAGGACCAATTTGGGTTCAGAAAAAAATAAGGGCAAAAAAGAAGCAATTTAGCCCCCAGGCTACTTATTGAGAAGAGAATAATCTAATAATGTTTGTAGATTTGGAGACGGCTTTGACAATATGATTGTAACTTGATGCTGACGATTATGAAAAGAATTTGAGTATCATACAATGACTGAAGAGTTATACACAGCTTGTATAAAAATCAGGTTGCAGTAATCAAATCAGGACCCAGCAGTAGATAATCAGCCATAAAGAAAGGAGTGAGCCCAGGCTGTGCACTGTCTCCTATATAATTCAATGTCTGCATCAAGAAAGCCATCCAAGAAGTCAAAGAAAAGTGTTCGGGTGTGAATATCCACGGGTAGAATATTTACCTAATATGCTGAGATTTGCCAACAACATAGCAGTCATGGCAGTAAGAGAATGAGATTTAAAGAAGACTCTAGGAAATATGTAAAGGACAATGGCCAGGTATCACACGAAGGTCAATAAGAAGAAAAGTAAGTTGTTGGCATGCAATAGGAGTAGGTACAGCCAGGATCAATGTTTAACTAAAAAAAGAGAAAAATTAAGGAGGTGGAAGAATTCTGTTACCTAGGAAGCTGAGTAACCAGTGATGGACAAAGTAAAATAGAAATTGCCAGTAGGATAGCCCAGGCAAAAAGGACCTTTTACTAAAAGAATATTCTGCTTACAACTGGAAATACAAGGGTGGAAAGAAGTACTTCATTAGAACACACACCTTCAGCATGTTTCGTTATAACAGTGAAACATGGATAGTAACAGCTGCAGAAAAGTCAAGGCTGGAAGCAATTGATGTTTGGAGTGACTGAAGAATGATGAAGATAAAATGAATTGACCACGTGGAAATGAAGATGTCTCAAGAAGAGTGGGAGAAAAGAGATATCTGCTGAAAATTTGGGAAACCTAATCGGTAATTTCTTAAGACATGATAGACTGATTAAGACAATCGGTGATAGAAAAGTGAATGGGAAGAATGTAAAAGGAAGGCCTCAGATGAGATGTATGGAACAAGCAGGTAAGGATGTGAAAGAGAAGAATTGCAAAGAGGTTAGTACAATTGAGTGGAGAGCTGGTCACACCAATTTTAGAACTGCTGACTGATGCTGATGATAAAGTATATCGGTTTTAACATTCACAAAAAGAGGGACTTTTTGGCTGTGTTACATAATTTAGGGGGATAAGGGAGGGAGGATCTTATAGAATATTGTGGCATAATTCCACACTACAATTAACAACAAATGAAAACAAGATCTTCAAACTTAAATATATTCTTAGATAACGTGTCACAAATATTCAAATCAACTACAGATAAATGATGTGGGGACCGAAGGACCACCATTTACGGATTAACCATAAAAGCAGGGAATTGGCATGCAGGTGCAACAGGATTAGAAGTGGTGCAAGCAGTGGTGTTGTGGCGAAGAGGTGGGGCGAAGCATGCAGGCGAGGTGAGCAGCTAAGGTGAGCAGGCGAGGTGAGCAGCTAAGGTGAGCATGCGAGTTGAGTGACGATCCGCAGAAGAGGCCTATGTTCAGCACAGGAGAGGTCCGCCACGTACCGAGGATCACACAAGAGAGAGAGAGGTTCCTGACGACTTCCAAAAATGCCCTTGAAGGCAGAGGGGGGTTAGAGAGGGGAAGAATATGCAGATCCACCGCTGACAAAGTACAGAAGCATAAAGAAACAAAAAAAATAAAGAAATTACTTAAGGCGCCCATACTAAACAAATATAGAACATGTTAGGGATAGGAAAGTGGAAACAAAAAGAGGAAAACTAGTGCTGCATAATAGCAGGGTTCACACATACTTTCCATTTTCAATTTCCCTAATTTCCAGTCCCACTTTTTGAAATTTCCCTGACTTTACATCAATGGCAAAGAAGTCTTAGATAGGGACTTTATGGAAAAATGCAGCAAGGTTTATTGTGAAATAAAATTTATTTATTCCAGGAAAGTTACATATCTAGTCAAAATTCAAAACCAAAACAACGGGCTAGCAGACCAATCCACCAGATCCTGAGCTCGAGTAAGCCACCAAGTGGGTGTTACCCCATGCCACCCAGCCAGGATGGCAAGCTGATGGCAACAAAATGCGCACCTCACCACTTGAGCACAGCAACACTCCATGCATTCAACCACGGTTTTGATCTTTTTCTTTGAGCTCTAGAACCCTTTTCTGCTTGAATTTGAAATGGCAGATGTACTTTTTCCTTACCAAGGGCTTGAACAGGCGTAGGTAATGAAAAGAGAGATTGAGGTTGGCTTTTCCCATGAGAATGGCTTCTGAAGATGAGACTCGCAATAACTCTCTCGCGAAAGGTCTGAAGATTCAAACATTTGCCACTAAATTTATTATGGAGTATTTGTGAGTTATTTAGTAGTATTTGAAATATGTGTATCCCTAGTTTTAAATACCATCTTAGACTTCTTCTCTCAACTGGATAATAGAAGAGAATTTGATCTGCGCGATCTATTCCTCCCATATATTTATTGTATTGAGCAATCAGCCTGGGTTTCTTTGACATCTTCCCTCTTCTGTTGGACACTTCTATAACATCTGCATTATGCTCCAACGAAATCATGAGCACATCTCTCTTATTTTTCCATTTACATATGCATATTCCATCTTTCGTATACTTAAGCTACAATTTCCAGTTGAATATATTTTCTTTTCCAGCAGATGTTGCGACTGTTTGTGACTACTGTAAAAGTTGTCCATGTATACAGCATGACCAACATTGGAGTAACTAGAGAGAAGTGAATGAACAACTTTTTCTGAGTGGCCAACTCCACCAACATGAGGATCACTTGAACTGGTATAAACCAAGGAATCTAAAACGAGTCCATTTGATTCAGTAAGCATGTATAATTTTATTCCATATTTATGCCTTTTGTTTTTTATGTACTTTCGGTAGTACAGTCTTCCCCTCCATAGGATCATAGACTCGTCCAGGCTAAGCTGCTTTTGAGGATAATAAACATTTTTCATATTCCTTTGGAAAAGATCCAATAGAGGACGGATTTTGTACAGTGGATCACAAGGTTTTGGGTCGCTCTCAGGAACATATCTCCCAAAATGTAGGCATTGCAAAATGATCATGAACCTGTCTCTAGCCATAGCCTTTGAGAAAGTTGGAAATTCATACAGCCTATCTTTTTGCCAATAATGTTGCATTTTATTAAGTAACCCAAGTAGCCCAAGAAAAATTTCAAATTCTTCTCTAATTAAGTCTTTCCATGCTTTAATTCTAGATTTCTTGGCAGGGGATTTGTTCTGCAATCGTAGGGGCATTTATGTTGGTTTCTGAGATGACTAGATCAAAAAATTCGTCATTTGCTAAGAGGCTGAAGAAACCTTTGGGGTCTAAAACATGGGGCCATACTTTGAGTCCTGGATTCCCTGAGTAAGGGATGGGCGTAATAATTGGCCTTTCAGTTTTCCATATGGTCGGGGGAGTATGATTACCTGAAACACCCGAGGCCTGACGGACGTCATTTGTGTCTTCATCATCCTCTGAGATGGCTTCGGTTTCCTTGTCCTCTGAAGAGATAACAAAATTTGAATCTGATTCACTAAAATCCGAATTTTCATCCGGTTCTTCAATGAAATGAGCAATGTCTTGATTGGAAACATGAGTCGTGGTGTGTTGAGATGTGCTCCTTTTCCGCTTACTTGATGCAGTTGATGTCGTCTCCATGACTGCTATAGAGAAATTTTTAAAGTGAGTAATTTTATTAACAAAACAAAAAAGATATCGTTTTGTACATTCTTAACATTCATCAATGAATATAAAAATGCAATTCCACTTACCATACAGGCTTTCTCCTATTTTTATTCCATATATAATTATATTTATCCAGTTTTAAGGTATGCTGCTTACTGAATATCACGCACGTAGCCTGCAACAAATATGGATAGGTACTCCGTAGGTTTAAAATTTTTTTAAATGAATTATTAGAGAATAGATATTTTTAAAATGTATGTACTTACGTGAAAAAGTGTCTACTAAGTGTCTAAAAAAATAATAATTCAATTAAGTCCAAGCGATCCACACACTGGAGTATTATTCACACTGATGGATTCAAAGCAGACTCCAGGCGTGTGAAGTTGTGATGAAAACAAGCAGGTATGATGGCAGTTTATACTCAGCCTTTATATACACCCAAAGCGGTTGAAATTGTATCAAAGCTACTTTCAGAACAACAAGAACGAATGATGCCCCTAAAAAAAAGTGTACACGATATGGTACAAAGTTAGGATGAGGAATCGATTATGCCAAAATCACGTTGGTAGTCTTCAAAGTAAGTTTTCTCAATGATGTGATGTATAACCTTTACCTTGCTAATAGATTACACATCAGATTTGAGGAATTAAATACAATGATATAGAGTGTCAGGGCATTAAAAAATGTAGCGGAGAAAGAAATTTGGACGAGAAAAAAAACAAAAAACACATATTTCCACAGCAAGTAATAATAATTCGTGAGAACGAGATACAATGTTACACAGACAAACCAAAGTAAGGACCGGCAGACAGTCGTAGGACAACACTGAGGAGCGGAGTCGATAAATAATACAATTTGATATATCAGTAAAGTAAGACGCTGAAAGGCAGCGGCCGTTCCTAAAGTAAGTACGAAGCGCCGCCTATCAGCGGCGGCCACACCGAATGTGTTAAGAACTGGAGAGTGTGTATGAAGCAATTCAAATGGGAGTAAATTGAGGCAAACCTCTTTTAAGTGGTTTGCAAGGCTAGGTCAGAATGGAGGAAGCTGTAGAAGCAGAGCAAGGTTATCATTATAAGTGATAATTTCCTAATGTACCTATTCTGGATGGGAATGCCATGCATAAGATTTGGAATAAATAGAAAAAATAATTTGAAACATTCCTTAATAATGTTAAAATATTTTAAACTTATGAATAAATCATTTTTTTAATGCAAAAGTATTTGAAATGCCAAAAAAATACAGTGAACAGTATTTTCAAATTATTTTAAAATGATTTAAAAATTATTTTTCAATATATTTTAAAATAATTTATTCATAAGATTTTGCTACTTGGGAACTCTGCCGGTCTCATGGTAGATACAATACAAAGAATTTTTCCTTACATAACAAGTGGTCATTATAAACTTATATTAGTTTAATGCCTATACCCTACCTAATGAAGGCACCCATGACAATGAAATAGGTATTTACATAATGGCTTAGTAGATATTACAAATAAACATGCGAATAATTTTTTTTTTCTAATTTGTATTAATTATAGTATGGTCGATGAAAGTTATGGTTGGTAATTCTAAGTTAGCTATTGGTGAAGTAATCAGTAAAGTCATTCACTCTGTTACTGTTCACAGAAGAACTTAATAATATGCATTTTAAATCATGAACCTATCTCAAAATACTCAACTTGTAAGTACCAGAATTTTAATGCTTAGATTTTTAATAAGATTATACTGATTATGATCTTTACTATGGCTGGAGTTTGAATATCGATTTTTATTGGCTTGAGTATCAATGCAAATACTGTTGAGCAAACCATTATTAACTAACAAACAGAAGAGTTTTAATTCATCTTACTTGATGCCATAGAAGGAAGTCAATGCATAAAGAATGAACAAATAAAAGAAAATACGGGAGAAAATGTAGCTGAGACAATATTGCCTTGAGGAAAAGCTACCGAGATGACATCGCAGTAGGTAGTACTTGAACGAATGGTGGAGAAAAAAGGGCAGATGAAAGAGATTATTGTTTAAAATAAAATAGTGTTTCGGAGTGGAGAGAAAGAAAATTACAAAATCAATGGAATTGGATAAGGGTTAAAAATGGGAAGGCCTCAGACATGGTATATTCAGTGATAAACTTAATTATGGGTACCTATGTGCTGCACATGATTTCACAAGTAAATCGTGCACTTATGGTTAGTAAAATTAGTACTTGGATTGAGAAATGGAAGGAGCAGACTGACTATCTTATCCAATAAATTAATATTCAATATAGATAAATAAAAATACCCCACCTTAACCATCATTTAAAAAAACTCACAACTATAAAAAATTAACCTTTATAGAGTACAAATTACTGTCTTGGGCGCCTCCCTCACGAAAATTCTAAATATACCTATTCAGTGACTAATATTTAGAAACTTATAAATTAACACCTGTGACTCTTGCCTGCCTGAGGAAAACTACAATAAAATGACGGTTCAGATGACATATCATGCATTGCTCAAATGCTAATTACATTACCTCAAGCGCGGGATTCTGGGGGCAAGTGCTAAAACTTTGAACCCTTCCCTAAGTTTGTAACTACAAAAAAAATTCATAGGCTATCTCCACCATATCCATTAGCAATAGCGGCCAATCAGTACCAACGAGGTTGTAAAGTGGATTTATTTTAAGTCACCAGGCTAGAGCACATTCCTAAGTTTAAGCAATTCGTAGCAAAAAAGAGTAACATCAATTAATGCTACTTACATGAGCCGGGCATGTGACACAAACTTCTTCGTATCCACGCCTCGGCGGCACCAAGACGTCGTCCGACACGTTCTACACCATCCTGCACCATCCTACACCATGATGCACCGAGTCCTGCTCACATGCTCTCGGGATACGACGGGAGCCACCACGCATGCCCAACTTCTCCCTCGGCCAGGGAAGGTGAACGAGTGAGACTCGACCCTGCAAGGGATAGGGAAATTCCATTCAATTCAGTTCATCCTTTGATAATTTTGTTGGCGCGGTAAGATTAATATCGAATAAGATAAGTGTACACAAATACTAATGACATTCAATTGGCCATGTAATAAAAGGATTTAGTTTTGGAGTAACCCGTCAAAACCTTCCCCATGGGTAAACCTGAGTATGACGGCACGCAATGTTGCCAAAATTGGACCCAATGGCTAAGAAAGGAAAATCATACAACAATGCTCTCCCATTTCACTTTCCCTATGAGAAGCCACGAATTTCAGCGAGCGAAGTGGACTTATCCCCCACCACCCCTTGCCCCCCCACCTCTCCTGGGTATCTTCCAGCCACTGGTGGGGGGAGAAGGGATCTGAGGGGTCGCCATAAGACGAACATGATAAGACCGAGAGGGACAGGGGGTTGCCCCCTCGGGCGGGTTGGGGTTGATTGGCCTTGAACTAGGCGCTCTGCTGTTAGACCGGGGCATTTACCGACTCCTTCACACGAAACACATGCTTCTAAGCAAAGTGGTACGAGTTGCGCTGGGGGAGCCGATGCAATACTCAAACCTATAAGATCCGACGATTAGGACTCTGCTCGCCTTGAAGATATATAATAAAGAGCAAGCCACGTTGCGTCGGCGAGACCGCAACTGGAAAGGAATATTTTGAAACGTGGGGAAAGGGAAAGTGATAGGGCTCAATTTCTCGCTATCAAGAATTCATTCTCTTCGTCATCCGAGATACTTATCTGCGTTTTCAAGTCTGTTTCCGCACTAATAGGCGCTTCAGACCGGGAGGAAAGGTACAAGGATTGTAATGGAAGTGAAAGGGGCAAGGGAGGAGAGAAACCCGGCGTCGGCATCAGCCTGCTCTTAACGAAAAGGCGCCAAGGGGACCACGGCTTAACGTCCCATGAGACGGACGGAGTACTGAACTCGAGTGTTCTCCACAAAGCACTTAAGTAGGGGCCGTCTTGCTAGTAAAAAATAACTTCCGCTGCCAGGAATCGAACCCGAGCCTTTGTATATCGACTCCAACCACTAAACCTAGCAATCCCCACATTTTTCATGGTTCATGAGGATAGATTAATAACTATCGGCTGCGTGGAATAATCACCTACGGCTGGTGAAGTTATTCATCAAACGGTTATTAACAGCAAGAACTATAAACTCGCGCTACTAACACCAATACAACTTGAAGGCATGCATCATTCTAAGCAATGCTATCTTTTACAGTGCAAGGAAAGTAACTTACTTTACCTTTAGAAAATCAATTATATTCAGGAAAATATTGAGACTGTTATCGCAGAAAATACAGGAGTCCAAAAATAATTTTAAATCCAGCGTGGCTAAAAATAATTATCAGGAGTAGTCCTCTGGCCTTACTGGAGCGTGCTGGTTTTGACTTAGTTTTAAAAAACGAAAGAAAATAATCCTAGCATTGCACAATAGTTAGCATAACTCATTTGCATACATACAGAACAAAGTTTAGGCGTTAGGTGTGAATACCTGCTAAGCCAGTGATTTCTTCTTGTAGGTCATATCAGATATTTTTTCAGCAAGGTTTTGGTCATGACACTATGATCCCATTTATCTACTAACTAACAGCCATTGATCCCGCCATTTCATTCTCAAAATAATACGGATAATATGTACATGAATTTTCCTTACATTTTCCCCCGCGAAGTGAATAAAGCATTCGTTATAACCGGCGAATCAAGTGCCCGAAAGGGAGAGAAACGCTCAGACCAGTGAAACACGTGATGTAGACGGCCAGTTGACACCATGGGGGTGGAGGATCCTCTCGAGACGAGGCAAGTCCCACCCTCCTTCTTTCATGGTCCCATCCCATAGAAAAGAAAGAGGGGGAAGCCTGGAGATGTCGCTGCTGAAAGGTAAAATAAAGAGTGGAAGGAAAAACTACTACTTCCGGAGAGAATTTCGGTTCCACACCACAATTTGGCCAAAAGGCCGACGAACTATTGATGCGGAAAACCCAAACCTGTCTCTCACAGCAATTTAAAAATTATTCGAGAGCAATAAATACATTTTTTTCAAATAAGGCATATTTAAAGTAAAATAACCAGAAATAGTGTGACATATATGTTTATTAAAATAAAATTGATACAGAGGAGCCTGTCACTCACAGAAATTTAAAAATTATTAGAGAGTAATAAATACATTTTATCAAATAAGGAATATTTAAAGTTTAATTACCAGAAATAGTGTGACATATGTGTTTATTAAAAAAAGGAAAATCCACAAGACTGTTTCTCTTGTTGGTTTCATTCAGTGAGAGCATTGGTGTAGCATTTGCAGAGAACTTTTCTGTTTTCTGGCTTGTTGATAGCCGTTTTTACATTAAAATAACATTTCAGGAAATTAAATCATGACAGTTTCATATACTGATACCAATACACGCTTTTATAGATGAAACGTAGGTAATTTTTTTGACATCCGAGTCACATGTACACAAGAGCTCCATACGCAAGCCGCAGTTTGCCGACCCATGATCTAGCCAAAGAAAACCCCGTGGCACTTAACGAAATGTATTTATGGATAGTCAAGTAGATCCTCAATATTCATTCACTTTCCGAGTCTTTCATCAGTGGTTGAAGTCCGAGAAGTTTATCATGCAAGCATTCTTCGACAGCTACGCTGTCTGTGTTTGACGTATTTTTGGCTATTAATTTTGCCTCTCATCCCATACCTAACCTACTGTTCCTAAACGTAGTTTGTGTGTATTATTCACGTGCAATCAACCCATTTAACAGCAAGTGTCTTCTGTTTTTGGAGCTTGGTTGGAGTTCTTTCAATCTTATATAACAAAAACATTAAATACTTCTTTTTCATAGCATTGAAAATGGCTATTAGATCGGTTCGTTTCACTGACAAGTTTGTAGAGAGTAAGAGGCGGGGGAAGGTTTACCTTTCTACTGACCAGCCTACGGCTTTAGGTAATATTGTCATTGTAACATCTCATCAGTGAACATTGCAATAAATACGCTTCGGTGAAATGCCAGGAGTGAGAATGTGGGACCCAGTGGCGTACGCAGGATTTCCTTCTTGGAGGGTTGAGGGGGGGAGTTCATTAATGTTTTTTTGCATGATCATAAAATGATATTTAGATTATTATTCACCGGAACAATAATGAAATTAGGGCGTAGGACATTTTGCCAAGTGAAGAACCGGATCATATTTTAAACGTGCTCAGGGGTAAAGGGTGGGTAGAGCATTAAACACATACCAAGCGATAGGAGTGATAATTTACCAAATCAGGTAAACATGTTTTTGTGGAGTTTAAACCCTAAACCCTCTAGTCTATACACCACTGGTGTGACAATATTTTTGAATACAAGGACGTAAGAAAATTCAGGGAAAAGCCACCCTAGCTACGAAAACATAATACATAATACAATTAGCCTGAAAGGGTTCCCACACATATCGTGGGCAAATATAAAATTAAGCTGACTTACGCGCGATGATATCAGTCATGTAAATTTTCCTCTCACCCCTGATCGAGGAAGCAATTCAACAAACTTGATTCCCACGTCTAAATCTTGTAGATTCACAATAAGAGTTAATTTAATTTGGGAGCAAAAAGATGAGATGATGACCATGAAGCACGAAGTGTGATTATTGATAAATTAACGATGATTGCTTGTCTTGCTTAAAAATTAACATCGGATGTAAGGAGAATAGCTTCAAACCAGCCTTCATACCGAAGATCGGTTTTGCCGGTGAGAGTCGAGCTCGCCAAGACCAAGCCCAAATGTCGGTGAATTTCACACGGATGGGACTGGTGGGTTCAATTGCTTCCGTACGCCATCTGCAGTTTCCCGAGAAAGACCTGGCGCCATGAATACCTCTCGGCTTGAGTGTGGATGGACGTGTCTAGAAACACTTCTCCCGGATTTGAATACTGACCACTCATCCAGACGCCGAACGCTCCACTCACTGGGCCTCCGGGTCATCATATGGAGTTAAAACACAAAATAAACCCGTTTTCTGGTAAAATGAATCATGAATCTCTAATAAGCTGATTTAATTATTACTACTAGTATTCTTCCGGCTAATGCAGGTTTTGAAGGATAATTCCTCCCACCACTCGCATCTCTACAATGATGTCTTTCTTCAGTCCCGCATACTTTCTACCCGCCATTATTCTAGCAATACTAAATGTTCTTCTCCTCTCTCCGCTCCGCTTACCCAACATTCTTCCCTCAATCATAAATTTCAATAAATCCTCGCCCCTTCAAATCAGCTTCATCAAACTTCTCGTATTTCTTTAATCAACTTTCTTTCCTCCTCCACCATCTGCAGCACTTCCACATTCGTCATCCTTACCACCCACCTTACCTTCTCCATTCTCCTCCACTCCCACATCTCAAAAGCCCTAAGTCTATTTCCTTCTCTTCCCGAAGTTCACGTTTCCCCGCCACATACTGCCACGCTCCAATTCAGACTTTTCACTACCTCTTCATTTCTTGAGGGTAGCAAAAAACGCATTCGTAAGAGTCAAAGAGATGCTGCATGAGACGATATTTCACGTCGCTGTAGTGGGGCTATTAGTTTACGTTTTCCACTAGAATTAATCGCACCGCAGTAGAACTTGGTTACGATAATGCCACCGCAGGCACGTAGCCAGAAATTTGTTTCGGGGGCTAAATGTAGTGTACCGTAACTTGAAACAAAACAGTTTGGCCCGTTCGGTAGCGACATGTTATAAATCTCCTCCCTTAATTTTCAGTGCTTGGTATTTAATTTCACAGTGCCCATTTCTATCTCTTCTCACTGGTATAGTTCACTGCTTACCTTGTTATGAAGAAGTTCATTTGACTGACTCCAGAACAGAAGTTCAACGCATAAGTACATATCAGATTGAAAAGAACAATCATTAACCACACACATGCATCAAACTAGTGATTACGTTTCAAGACCATTAACTGAACGCAGTGTAATCGGGGTTATCATGCCCAGTTGAAATCAGAACAACCAAATTATTGGGACAAAATTTCGGGGTGGCTGAACCCCCCCCCCCCCCCCCACAGGTACGTTCCTGTGCCACTGAGTTAAGTTGTAAACATACAAGCAATTTGAGAGCGAGCACTAATGAATAGCTTCATTCGAATAAAAATATGGAATAGAGTAAAAACAAAACTTAATAGGTAAGCGAGATGCAAGTCTGCCCCCGAAGAAACCTAACTAGTGACAAAGATGATTGGAGAGACTTTGAATACTACAAATATTAACGAAAAGACTTCATGGGTTTGCCTCCTGTTTTCGGAGTGCACACACACACACTCACCTACACACTAAAGAATGAGATGTTTCCACTGTCCCGTTGCCGCGGAGAGAGGGCCGGGGAAAGGCACGTGCAGAGAGGTCTGCTGAGGTGTGGGAGGGGTCGGTGGCACGTGCAACGCGGACCGCCGCAGGGCAGAGTGGAGTCACGGGCCCGCCACGAGTGCCCTTCTTTTGTGGTCCCTTTTCTCGGTAGCTTCCTTCACTTTTCTCGCCCCCACCCCCACGACCACCCCTTCCAAAACCCGACAGAGAGGCGGCAGTAAAGGCACTCGGAGTGCAATGACGAAATCCAAATCCTAGGCGAGCGTCGAGACCTCCCCGAAGGCTGTGATTCCCGTTCATTCAGCAAAGTATCTAATCCACGGACACCAATGAGCTGACACACACTCTTAAGGCCGCTTTACACGATACAATTTTTTGTACAATTTCTTGTACAAACGCTTGCATAAGGAAATTGTACCGTGTAAAGCGGCAAATTGTGTGAACGCTTGTGTGAATGTCTGAATGACTGTACGGAAAATAGAACTTGTTCTAATTCCATTCAGACAAACATAAAATTTCTTTCAGTTTATACAAGCGTTTGTGCAATTTCTTGTACAATCTCTTGTGTGAGGAAACTACCGTGTAAAGCGGCAAATTGTACGAACGCTTGTGCGATTGTCTGAGTGAATGAACGGGAAATAGAACCTGTTCTAATTCCATACAGACAAACATACAATTTCGTTCAGTTAATACAAGCGTTTGTACAAGAAATTGTACAAAAAATTGTATCGTGTAAGGCGGTCTTTAGGAGCAAGGCTGGAAAAATGTGGTGCCTCCGAAGAATGAGATAAAATGGATCGACCGAGCGACTGACCTATAAGTGCTAAGAAGAGAGAGAGAAAAGAGAAGGCGGCTGAAAACTTTGAAAAGGAGACGGGACAACTTAATCTTGAGACATGATAGCCTGATGAAGACGACCGTCGCGGGACAAGTGAACGGGAAGAATGGAAAAGGAAGGCCACGCTTGCGACGTATAGAGCAAGTAGTGAATGATGTGAAAGAGAAGAACTATTACTGTTTACATGATACATTAACACGTACGGGTTCATGTACAATTGCGTGAATGGTTTCAGCGAAACTTGTGCGAATGCATGAACCAAATAGAACAGGTTCTATTTTCTATTCACGCATTCATTCATTTGTACATTTTGGTGCGGTTACACGGTGCATTTTCGCGTTCATTCATTTAGACATTAACTGGTACGTGTTAATGTATCGTGTAACCAGGCCAAATATGAAGAGGTTAGCCGATGGGGAAATCCAGTGGAGAGATAAGTCAAACCAATTTATGATTGTTGACTGATGACACAGACACCAATGAGCTAACACATAATCTTAGGAGCAAGGATAAGCAGTCTCCCAGGAGTCGCCTCGATGAAGAAGGTTAATCATCCGAAAATCAGCGATGCACCCAAGTTTGATTTGATTGGCGATGTGATTTTTGAGATCCCGAAATCACGAACGCCAGGGACCAGTCGTTCATGTTTATCCTATAATTTAATTGGTGACAGCGGCAAACGTACTTAGTAATTGATCTTGGAGAAAAAAATATTATCGCTTGCAAAAAGATGCAAAAAAATCAAATTCGTTGCAGAACAACATCTCGGAACATCCACGAACCATGCGGGAACATCAGGCGCCGTCTAAAAGATGTGAGTATCCATATTTTGCGAAGAGTGAATGTTATGACCATATAGCTGGATGGTTCAAGTGAAGAAAGGTATAATTTTTCTTCAACTGAACTAATTTTTTGTTTGTAAATACATTCGAAATATTTTTTCAAAACGATGATTTTCGTTACTTTAATAAATAAAACTTTATGTGGTAACATTTTGTTTTTTTGCGTAAAATTATCCACAATAAATTAATGAATCTTTAACGCTTAGATACCTGCAAGACCGAAGCGCGAATATAGAAACCGAAATAGTACCTATTGAATTAATGGTCCAGTCTTGAGATCGCTAGTAATAAAAAAACCTAAAAATAACAGGAAGAGCCACATATGTCAGACGTAATTAATGCCATTAAGGATATTCACAGAGTTATTACTGCGATAGAAAAGGTTGAAGAGGTGGAAGTGAATTACTATTTCGAGAATAGAGAAGAAAATTTAGAATAACCCAGAAAAAGAGGGCATTCTGCTTGAAGAAGAATCGACTTAGAGCTGAAAATGAAAGGTTAGAAGTAAGGAAATATTTTATTCGAACCTACACATGGAGCATGCGGGCAGTTGGAGGTCGGGTTGGTGTGGCGGCCAGAGAAATTACCTATCATCCCGAGAACCCGGGTTCGAATCTGGGCAGGGGCAGAGATATTTCATTGGTATACCGGACCCTACTTGAGAGGCATGTGAAGAGAACTTCGAGTACAGCGCTCTATCCGTATAACGGGACGTTAAAAGCAGATTAATGCCGACGCCAGGTTTCTCTCCACCAGAGGCGAGGGCCGAAGGCCTCCCTCCCCCCAGAATTTTCCCTGGGCCCTTGAGGAATGAGTAGTCTTCATTAATAAAATTAAATTTCACCTGTTTCCAGCTTGATTTTTCCCTTCTGACATATATTCTACCACCTTCATATGCACTTTTAGCGGAATTCTAGTCTCTACACCCTCCTATCCGCAAAACAATGCGGGCCCTTTTCATAGGAGCCGGCCCTTTACTTAAGAGCCGGGCCCTTTTCAAGTTAGGCCCCTCCCAGCGAAAATAGTTCCGACGCCCCTGCTCTCCACGCTGCCTCCACTCCATAAATCATAGCACTGATTCTTCTCAAATACCCACCTATCCTAAATGTCGCAAATGACCTTAGTTGTCGATCGCCAAACCTAATTACCACAGTGAACTTAATGGCAGTTACATATGGGCGCAAACGGCCGCAGAAAATGCACGACTGGAAGCCATTGAAATGTGGTATAGCCGAAAAATTATTAAAATAAAATAGATAAAGCGATTGACAAAAGAAAATACTCGAAGGAGAGTGAAGGTAAGGAAAGGTCTGAATAAAGCTTGGAAGAGAAGACAGGACAACCTAATCGGCCATATCTTCATCATCAGGCATGATGGTTTCATGAACACAACTGTCGAGGGAGAATTAATGGGAAGAATGACTAAGGAAGGCTGCGTAGGAAATATATGGAGTAACTAGTAATGGATGTAAAATCCTCGCGATTCGATTTTCTGCGTTTCAGAACTTCGTAGGAAATCGCAGGTGGCCCAGGGAAAGGAACTGGCCTCCCTACCCTGAATGTGTGAATTTCACACGCCATTGCCTTAGTACGGGGGTGAGCTCTACCCTCTCCTATCAAAATCAACCTTCTGGTTGAATCACTGAGTGAGTAATGGATATAAAATAAAATATGCATTTATGTAAATATGAAGAGGTTATCTGATATGAGAATAGGGTGGAACGGATTAGAACTGATCGAAAGATTGTTTAGAACGGATCTAAGGATCGATGACCAATGATAATGATGAAGGATGGGTGAGTAGAGGGGTCCAGTAAGGATTTAAACGGTCGGGAGAAAACCGGCGATATAACTATCCTAATCTAAAGAAAGCCGCCAAGGAGTCCATTGTTTTACGTCCTATCCGACGGATGGAGACTAAACTCCAAATGCCCACCACACTATACTCGAGTGTGGACCGCTATTCCATCAGAAAATGTGTCGCAGCAAGGATTCGAAACGGGGTTCTCAGAATCAAAATCCAGTGCGGTAGCCACCGCACCCACAAGGTCCATGAGGCCACTAGTAATATTACACAAGTTTAGCAATAAACATCATCTCGGAACTGACTAGGGGTGATGAGCGCAAAGTCTAAGGCGGTATTTTTCTACTTTTCTAGTAAGATAGGAATGACGCAACCCAGGGTACCAGTAAATGCTATCATTTATTACACTCGCGAGAACAGGAATTATGGCACTGGAGTATATAGGTAGCATTAAGAACTACGAAAAGTGCACACATCCACAATGGGTTAAAATTCTAGAGAGATCCGAACTCGTACCCTTACCATTACCATGCGAGAGTTTTGCTTCACCTGCTAAAATACAACCGAAGTGAAGGAGTGTGAAGTGGGGGAGGAGGGAGAAGAGTCCCTTCGCAGGTTTTCGGGCCTCCTTTGATCCTGGGCCCCCAACCGCGGGGACCTTGCGCACGCCCGATAGGTCACGTGTGTCAGGCGAAAGATGAGGGCGCGAAGTGTGGAGGTGACTGGGTGACGGCCTCATAGAAATCAATTTGTTTTTTCAAGCGGCCGCATTCGTGCTGAACGCTATCTTACCGCTTGTGTTGTTGCCGCTGATTGTTTGAACTGGATGCCATCTCAGCTTGCTATTATCTTAGCACGTGAACGCCTGCCTACGGGCCACATCTCGAGAATATAAAGCGCCAGCGCGATTAGCCCTGTTTTTTTTGCTGGCATTAAAATTACTGCGTGAAATCCGCCCGCGGTGAGAGTTGGAAAAGGGATACGATGTAAGGATGAGTGGTTCATGAGAGGATGTGGATTAGATGTTTCACTGACGGACAAGAATGAAAGGGACGTTCTTCGCTGTTTTTTTTTCGTGGAACATGTCATTGTAGGAACATTTCAGGTAATGGAGGCAGGGTGGAGAGAAACCCGGCATCGGAATTAGCCTCCTCTTGGCGACAGGCCTTAAGGGGATCACGGCTGAACGACCCACCCGGAGTACTGAACCTGAAATGCCCTCCACTACTGTCCGCGCCAAAATCTTGTAGACTCGAGTTTAAACCTAGATAACTACAAAACCGTTCTTCGGATTTTCACGTTATCTACATAAAAATTTAGATAATTTTGTTGTTGACTGACTACATTGTTAGAATAATTTTAAAAAACAAATTTTGGACCTGTTTCTTACGTCAGAGTAAAAAAAGGGCCCATTTTTTTTAGCGCTATGCGTCACTTTGACGTCTAATAACTTCCAAGCAAAGCGTTTGGCGAAAACAGATTTTTAATACAAGGTGAATTATATCTTTATTATTACGTCTGCGAAGTTACAAGGTTTTAATTTAAGTACTTATTGGTATACTATTCCATTTATAACCGCACTTTTTCTCGGCAACGATGCATCATGGCGCCACGAGACTAAAACTGTCATCTTCCTCTTTAAATTTTCAGAGCGAATCAGAAATTATCATTTGGCTGAAGTTAGCACTTATTTTATTTAGAATGTTATGCTTCCTGAAAAAACGCAGCGCAGGAAAAGCGCAGCTTTGCCGAGTGAGTGTTCTGCTCTGGGCTCCCTTGAACTTTCCACATCCGATTTGAATTATGAAATGAAGTAGCAGAGAGGCAGATTTTTTTAACAAGCGAAATATCTTCTTGTTCGACGTAAATTGTCAATTACTAGTTCTTTCTCTTCGCAAAACCAAAGGCCTGTTTTTCAAGCATGTTCACTGCTCAAATGCATATTTGAGTACCTAGTTGAGAAACACGAAATAGAATAAAATTTAATCGAATGGTTTGATCATCGAGTTATTAGAGCACGCCAACGACAGCCAAGATATTTGTGCCATTAAGATTGAAGGTAGGCTTTGTTCGCAACATAGCTATCGTAAGAATCGGTAATCCGCTGAAATATCTGAGAGTTTTTGAACACGGGTCCAAAGGATGATGAGCAGATAATCAGCCACAGAAACCACCACCACACGCGAAAAGGCCATCAGTCTGAGTCTTGGATAGAGCACGGTTTATTTAATAGAAAAAAAGATGAAACTAAAAGCAAAAGCGGGATCTTTTAGCGCACGCGGTCCATCTGGGACGTCAGTAGACGAAAGGAAGGGACGAAAGCGAAATGATGTTTGCAGTCACCCACACCATCACCAAATATTATCATACGCCAAATAAGCTGACACCATGCTCCAGCGCGTAGGAGCGCGACTTCATTGAGATAAGCGTATTGAGTTACTTTTCGATGTGCCACATCGACCTGTTTACGAGATGGTATTGTGGCATCATATCATGATGATAAAATGTCCACCAGAAAGCTGAGACAGAAGAATACATATCAAAGCCGCGCAAGAAGCGAAGATTGCAATTAAATATCTATTCCTCTTCATCAACAATATAGCGCTAATGTAGGTAGTATATTACAAGCGTTCATGAGTTTGAGGTACGATATATTACATCATTTCCGACAATATTTTGTCCTCCATCACAAGGGTAATGTATTCGTAGGTTAGGTGGTTTCGTGCATATGTGGAGAAAAACTCTTTGTTTGGTCGAAAAGCCAAGAATAAATAATTGTATGTGATTCACGAAAAAAAATTCAAATGAAAAAACACAATGGGATTAATAAAGCAAACCAATGTAAATTTAGTGAAATAATACTGCAGCTCCCGGTCTCATTCAGAGGTGGAGGAGTAGGGAGGCGTAACACGTCAGCGTCTGCGATCATAGTGTCAGCCTCTGGATAATATTTTTAACCATTTCCGAGAGTTTTTTTTACACTTTGGTATTTGCTTCCTTTTCGGGAGCCAGGGTGCTGGAAAGCCCTGCAACAAATGACGGGATTTCCGCACTCGTTTTCCGGGAAGAGGGAGTGTTACACTCGTGCCGACGGTGGTTAATCCCCACTCTCAAACGTCTCACTTCCCCAACTCCATCCCTGAGACCGCAAAACTCCTTCGCCCCCATTCGGGAGGAGCCGACCCTGCTGTATGCGCACGGGAGGCACCCAAGGAGAGAGTAGGAGGGGGGGAGGGGTAAGCTTGACCTCCCGAGTGGTGGGTGGGCCCACGAGACCTTCGAGGAAACCCTCACCATCGGCATCTTCACCCCCCCCCCCCCCTCCCGACCTTCTCATCGGCAAGATAGGGTCTCCTCAAAGTGGACGCACGCCTCACCAAAACATACATCCACACGCCTTTTATTGCCACCCCTGGCAAGCGACAAGGGCAGGGGCAGTCAGCTACCGTCAGTCATCCAGATCGGAGCGGACGGTTCGGGAGGCTTTCCCTGAGACACAGAGGTAGCCGCGGAATCGCCTGTCACATCCTCGAGACCAAGAGAAGACGAAGGAGTCGCGAAGGGTAAGTGGATCACACGTAATTTTTCATAACGAGCCATGCGTAGTCACGACCTGACCCTTTTTCCTCTTCACCTTTTCTCCTCTCCACCAATGCGCCAGTTGATGATACTCCTTTTCTGAACCCATGAATTAGGCAAAACCATTTCCCAACCCATTCCACCCCGTGAAAACTTGAAATATTTCGATTAGATTTAAATGTCAGCCAAAAGAGCGGAGCGGCATCAATACATTTTACCTTCAGCGCATGGAATTGTAATTGGAATTGGGAATTGTACGCATTCGAATTTGTGGGGGAATTATAAAATAGGAACTTGAAAGTGATAACAATAAAAACTCTAAACTTTAGTTTCCGTTGTGATATATTCAAGATCCCCTTCTTTTTCGAGCACCAATCGAGCTGATTGTCCACTGAAAATACTTTTCCATAACTGACTTATCCAGAATCGATTTGCTTTCCTGTGACTTCAATGATTCGTGATTATCGACTAAATTACATTTACCCTGAGAAAATACAGGAGATTATTTATTTTTCAATTGATGAATAGCAAATTATATTATTTTTTCTAAGTTTCCACCAAAGGCCTCGAGGGCAAGTTCTCAGTGCAGTTTTCTTTAAGGTCTCGTGGATAACTATAAGTGTCCTTATTTATACGCTATTATTATCGTAGGCGATTTAATGAACGACAGAAGTAGAAATCTGGGAAAAACGTGAAAAATATCAAAAATGACTACATTAGAAGAGCGGTATTCTAGAATTATTGTAAATATATTGTTTAAACCAGTCTTTAACGGTGATTATAATGTCCATTAAAATACTCGTATGTTAATTGTGGTGATTATTTTGAATGTCGATGTAGGTTGACAGACGCTCCGAGGAGAATGATTTGGATTATCTCTGGAGTCTAAGTAATTACAGCCATGATATCAGATTCAAAGATAACATTAGATTAGATGGATTAACGTTCATTTAAGTAGCTTCAGATTCCGCAAGTGGTCTGATTTAATTACGATCATAAAAACGCAGTGTATTAATGCAAAAAACTACTTAGAACATCTTAGAGAAAATATTTTGCCTTGCATAAAAATAAGAGGTAACCATTGAATTTTACGAATTAAAATAGGCAATAATATTAGTAAACATCCTTTATGAGTTTTTACCCGCCCTAACCAGATTAATTATGGTTAAATATATATTTGGCATCTGTATCATAAACTTGAACATATTAGGAATCATATACACTCACCATAGAAGCTGTAATCATCAAAGGGATTACTGCCTGCTTGAGAAACTTCTCAAGATCTGGGTACTGGAATGATTGAGAGACCTGTTCTATAGGGACGAATGATTATATTCAGTTTAACTACTAAGAACTTGATATCCTGGAAAAAGTGAAAATGAGATATAAAATTCAATTATAAGATTCAACGATATAACTATCTGGAGTTAGTGTTACTTCTATTAGGGCCCGTTTTCACAATGACTGTTTCTCATCGATAAAAATCAATGTTGAAATTATGTTAAAGCATGCAAATTGTGTTCATAGTGGTTACTAAAGTCTAGTTTTCACTGTGTTCTAAATAGTGGAACAGTAGGTCATTTGATTTTTAAAATCTACATATTTGCATTGGAGATGGGTCTAATAAAAAATTTAATTTAATCGAAATCCTCTATTTTCATCAAATCCAAATTCTCCTAAATTATATCAATTCAAAATATCTTTTTATTATTAGATTTAAATATCATGCTTCCTTTCTCATGAATTATGCATTGCATTCCAATAAAAACTGAATATCATCTCTTGAATAAATTTATAAATGGTCTATCAGTCCCCCCAAATTGAATTTGTTAACATGTTAAAAGGGCAGATATAATTAGGATGTGCAATGTCCAAATTGTAAAATGCTCTCATTTATATTTTGCTGCTTAACATTAGTCCATTTAAAGATTTTCTAGAAACTATATATTGAAGCGCTCTATTCCACTCAATACCAATATATTTAATTACTTTCTATTGATATCGGATATGAAAGAGTGCCCCATGCTTTTCGTTGTGGACTTGCATAAATAGACAACTTTAAATATGCTATATTGTTGTAACCAAAATTACTTCCTATTAAATGTTCATAAATAATTCATGGTGTGGATAATTTCCTTGAATTGCATTTAATTGTTTTCCAGTACTAGGCTGAACTTTAATTCACTTGATCAAATATTATTTCTTCTTTTTTAGTATGATGTGAAGGTACATATTTATTTTTCTTAGATTTATATTTCTTTAGAAAAGCATGCTTGAAACTATTTTTTTATATTTTTTACAATTTATTGCTAGCATGTTAGATGTTTATAAAACTACACTAGTTTATTTTTGACCTACCATGACGTGTCCTATATTTGTAACTACCAATCACCGGACAAATAAAATATATTATTATTAATATTAAATTATGTGTCAACAACAGTACAACTGACATTTAGCGATAGAGTAGAGAATTTAAAGGTTGAATTCTTTGCTTTTAAGGCCCTCATCATGAATCTCAAATCCATTGATTCCACATGATTTAACCAAATACAGTAGAACGTTGATAATCTGGGTTTACTGGGACTGAACCCCTTCAGAATTATCAAATTGTATGGATTTTCAAAATGAACCAATAAAAGGGCTGGTTGACATCTGCAAAAAAAAACAAACATGAGAAAATGGTTCATAATTCACTCTGATGGTTGACTCAATGACTTAACAGTTTTTCACAAATTTCTCCCCCAAATATACCTATTTTAAAGTTAAATTAAATTTGTATGCAGATGCCACTCTCGAGATCCTGGCAAATCCATGTCTTTGTTAGTCAATGGGTTAAAGAAGTGGAGCGGATGACTAAAACCATTAATGTAGTTAAATGTTTCATGTTTCAATTACACAAAAATACCTTATCAATACTGAACTAGCATGTACAGATGTAGAAGTATTCACTTCATGCGATTATTTTTGCCAGAATTGAATACGGATTATTGATTGCCTGGATTTTTGATGCCCGAATTATTGACACTACTATATTTGAATCTTTGCCCCATTTCTATTTGCACCTCTGACGTCAAGGGGCAGGTAGCACCTAGGCACAAGACTTGAGACCAATAGGAGATGAGCAAGTAGCGTGTAGTCTCAGAAAACTTCCACCTCCCTCATATCTCAGTCAAGTTATCTTTGGGCTTCTATGGACTCTGCTGCCAAGCGATTCTCCCTACCTTCCAGTCACACAGGCACATTCAATATCAAAAGTTAACATTAACAGTACTGGACACTTGGTAATATCAATTAAGTGCTCTTTCCATGTTCTTCCCACCTTGAGAGAGTGAAGACGCACAGAGCTAACTCTAAAAAACTGTTGAACTAGGATCAATAAATGTATTGATGATAGAGTCCATTCTTGACAATTCTTGTGGCATAAAAGTATACTGGAAATTTTCTACCAATGGTATTTACCATATTTTTTATTGACGAATGTGATAGAGTTTGTAAAATAAAAAGACCCGTATTTTTCTGTTTTTTAATCCGTCAATTATTTTTCGAGTTATAAGCGGCGAAAACTTGATGTTTTTAACTCTTTCGGAAAAGTGGGTGTGGTGCAACCTCTGATATATATCGACTTTGTCCAATCACATCTGAGCCTGCGATGCGAGCAGACCTTCCAAGAACCCCCCTCCACTCCCTTCCCTTCCCAGAAACCAGTCAAGGACGGGAGGAAAATGACGTCAATGTTATCACAGAAGCTTTTTCCGTGGGCGTCACCTTTTGCTTATTTTAATTTTTGATTTATGAGTGAATAGTTGTGGTTAGAAGATTAATTTTTTCACAAAAATTCATTTTTCTTTTCCATCTAATGATTTTGTGTTCAAAATTGCAATTTCGGTTCTGAGTAAACGCCCCCATTAGGGTAGGCAGTGATGGAACATCCCTACCCTTCTTTGCATTTATTATTCGCAATGGCTCTTCCTCTCTGCTATTTCGCAAATAAGGACAGCACATTCCCCATTTGATATTCAACCTGACATTACAAAACTGGTAACTAATAAAAGGTAATGCTACAGATAAACATTTTCCCAAAGCAAAGTTATATTTAAATTATAATATTTACTATATCCTAATTTTATGAATATGACAGATGCTCCTTAAAATAAGAGCAAGATAAAATTTCCTCAACACTAACTCTCAATTATTTTTTTCATGTAAATCTAAAAAGAATAAGTCGATTCTAATAATAAATGAAAATTTTAAGGATTGATTCTAAAAAAAATATAGAAATTAGAACCAGAAAGAATTATTAGATAATAACATAAAGCATCTTTCAGTTAGCTAAGAAGGCAAGTATCCTTTTCCTTTCCCCTTGACTGTCAATATTTTATTGCATAAGTTAAGCTTTGATGGACTGGCCTTACATGTAGGTACTCGTTTTCTCCTCTCAAATGTTTTTTACTCCAACATTTCTCTCCAATGATTCACTAATCATACTTCCTACCTCCCTACACTAAACCGAAATACCTATCCTCTCCCCGCCCTTTTACTCAATGAGAATTCTTTCTTCCATAACACCTATCGAAATGCCATCATCCATATTTACTTTCCATCCTCTTATCCTGTTGTACTCCAATTTTCTCATGAAAATATTTTTCCTCTGCTATTCTCAGGAATGGTGTTGTTGTCCTCTATCATAATAAAAGTCTAGATCCTATCTGTTATCATTCTTGTCTTAGATGGTACAGATTTAAAGAAGATAAAAAAACAATTTGTTTTTCAACTACAGTAAAACCTCGCTTTTACGTCCCCGCAATTTACGTTTTCCCGCCATTAACGACTTTTTCTTTATGTCCTAATAATGTCCATATATCCGCAATGTAACGTCTTCCCTTTATTCACGCTAGCAAATTTTTGAATGGTTCGCCATTTACGTTTTACGAGACGATTTTGCCGTGATTGTCGTCCTGGTTGCATAACTAGTAGTGGTTGGACTCAACGCTCCGTGAAAGACAAAGTAAAAACTCATGCAGTAAGTTACCACTATGAAAGAGAAATAAAATTTGCCCAGATATACCACCATTTATCGTGACCTCGCTCATCTGTGCAATCGTAATGCCGCGAGGGATTACAGTACACGTACGTCGTTTTTCTCGCGATTGTTGTTCAGGTTGCATAACTAGCGGGATGGCTGATGCTATCGCATTGGTGATGAAATTTTTCATTTATTTAAGAAGTGCAAGCTTTTCAGCATTTGCGGTCTTGTCTTTCTTTTTTGGAGGCATTAATACAGATTTTAAAAAATCCTCCAGCCAAATTTCATCCTCATATATCCTACGAACACACCCATAAAATCATCTCATTCTTCTCTAGCTCGATTCTTAAGTAGCTTTGATAGAATATCACTATAGTCTCCACACCTTCTTTTCTCATAATATTTACCCTAACTTACAAGCATTGTTGGATCAAGACTCCTGGCCTCAGTTCATCCTTATCTATGTCATTCTCCTCTTCTATTCCCAAGTTCCCTTGTCTATCATTAATGCCATGCAGTTCTTTTCACATTTTCCTTACCCCTATGCTGAATCTCGTTAAGTTCTATCAGCAGCTCTCCTGACTTAACAGTAATGAACAGTGTCTTGACCACTCCACTAGACTAGACACTGGTGTCTACTACACCATCTGTCATGACCTGCATCCTTTCTCAACTGCTTGCTGCTCTGCATCTTCCCTCATACACCTGTAAACTAATTCCTGATATTCTCTCCAATTTACAACTGTACAATTTTTTCACACTCTTCCTAATCTTGGCCCAACCATATGTAATCTAGTTAATATACCTCCCCATGCCCCCATGCATTTCAAATAAGAGATTTTGGCATTATTAAAGAGGTTTTGTTGGAACTATATTTCAATTTTAAACTTGTCATTCAATGAAAGCAAGAATTAGGCAGGCAAAATCAAGAAGCAAGGAGTTATTCTTTCAGGCATAACTTTCATATAAAATTGCATACCCTCAAATTACACTTTCCTGCGATTTACACTTTTTTCTCTAGTTCCCCTCAAAAGTGTAAAAGAGGGGTTTTACTGTATTTAACACCACATCCCTTCATAGCCTTATGCTTTCCATGTCCCTACGTATTCTCCTTTCAGTGTTTATCAACTACTTCTTTCTGAGACAAAGTGTAAGTAAGCATATTTTTCATAAAAATCTATAGGACATGAAGAGTAACTATCATTATGAGTATTTTGTAATAATACAGTCAAGCCCACCTGTATCAAACTCGTTTTTAACAAAGTCCTGGTTATAACAAAGTAAAGGCTATTCCCCATCAAAGAGAGGCTGCGAAAAACTGGTCCACATATAATGAATTCAAAGATCACATACTAATCATGAAAACTTTAGCGGCGTTACCCACTGAAATTGCACTATACCAAATATTCCACAGAGGAAAAATCATTTGCCTTGACCGGGACTCGAGCTCAGACCCCTAGGACATGAAGAGTTACTATCATTATGAGTGTTTTATAATAATACAGTCAAGCCCACTTGTATCAAACTCTTTTTTAACAAAGTCCCGGTTATAACGAAGTAAAGGCTATCGAAGTAAAATATCCACAGGGAAAGAGGACGCCTTGGTAGCTCAACTGGTAGAGTACCTGGCCAGAAATCAGGGGGCCCGGGTTCGAGTCCCGGTCAAGGCGAATGATTTTTCCTCTGTGGAATATTTGCTACAGCACATATAATGAAGTTATTACAAATAAGTATTCGATCCCCATAACTTCATTATAAACGAGCTTCCGACTGTCAAGATAATTCTTTCCCCTCATCAAACCAGGCCATCTAGAATCGTTCACGTTATTATGTAATAAAAAACAGCAGGTTTATGAAGTAATTACCAGAATTTCACATGCCATTCAGGCTTAGTATTAGAGCAGGTCTATCCGTGGACATAAAGCTATAGTAGCAGCTAAAAATACGATTATTATGGCTTTATGCAACCTAAAAATTGAATCAGGTGTGAATATAATGGAATAAGTTTAGTTCTCAGTGGGAACCCGCACATTGGTGCAACACATTTGGTATGCCATGATTCATAATTGTGAATAATATATCTGGAGCTGAATGCTCATTGGTGGACAGGAGACCACTCTCCTGCTGGGCACTACTCCCTAACGTTCCTTTGTGACAATAGACAGTAGATTTATTGTACACCAACAAACCCAAGCCAATTCAAATAGCATAATTATATAAGTCCAAAACTGATTTTGTAAATGGTCACACCAATAAAGTATGAATATTTCAAGACTAAATATGAACTTATCTATTACTTTTAGGACAATGGAGCAACCAGCAGCTCATCATTCTTCAGCATTTGAGGGTACATCCACCACGAGAAATGCTGCTGATTCGGAAAATCCAAGCAGAAGAGAATACAAATGCCCAGATCCCAGGTGCATCTATTCCACATCCCACAAATCAAACTTGCAGAGGCACATAATAACCATGCATGACTCAGTAAAGGCCTTCAAGGAGTGCTGTAATGATTATTTTTTTTCAAAAAAGCATTACTACTACCATCTGAAAACAGCCCATTCCATGGGATTTAAGTGCAAATTATGTGGTAGATTTTTCAAAAGAAGGAGCATACTTTCTCGACACATGGATGGTATCCATGGGTCCCTTCCACACAAACATCAATGCCAATTGTGCTTTTATTCAACTTCGCACAAATCAAACCTAACACGACATTACAGATTGAGGCACAAATGCATGTCCTCGACAAAATTAAGTGATGATACCGGTACATCTAAGATATGGAGGCCTGTCCCAGAAATATTTTCGAGTAAGAGTGAAAATGTGGAATCGCCAAAAGAACACATGGTTGGAAATCCAATATCACTATCAATGAAGACCTCTTCCAGGGATTCCTCACAGAAACCTGGGTCAACTGTGCTAGACACTTCAAATAATGAACGAAAGACTGATCATTACATGCCAATTTGTTATAACTCTGCACATAGTAGCTCCGAGTACCTCCATAAAAAACTTCGATGGCGTGTGTGTCAGAAGTGAATGTATGTGGGATTGTACACCATTTTATTAAGTACCTATCAGTGTTGCAATGCATAATCAAAGAATGATCGGCTATTTGTGCCAAATGTATGTGATCCTAAGTCTCTATTTTTTTATTTATTCATTGTTGAAATGGTTTGTCAAGCAAACATAGAACTTGTCAAAGAGAATACAAAAATATAACAAAGTAGCTCAAATTATTAATGCAATAATAGTGATATAATATACCTATCTTATAGGCAGTGCACAAGTTGATCATCAATTGACTAAAAAACATATTTGCTAAGTAATGTTGTACCTACCTTATTTTTAATGACATTGTTTTTATTCATTCTCAATTAGTATGGGAGTGCATTGTATAATTTACTTGAATGGAAGTTTGAGCTGTTTTGATACAGATTATGTGTACCTAATACTTGCTATTATAATCTATTTGTATTTCTTTGGAGAAAGAACTCGAAAATACAATCACATATTTTAGATGACTGCATAGATATTTATGGTAAAAAGATAATATTGTTTGATTATTTATAATTTTTCCATGGACCAAAGAATTAAGACTGTACTATTCAGAGTTTTCAATAAATATTCTGTATGATAATTCCTACTAAGAGTTTCACTAATTGTAACATATACCTACACCATGGCATTTTAGGTATGTTGATTGAGATACTAAAATATTGTTAGCATGTAAAACCAGTTGTAGTATGGTAGCCCTGATGAAAATGAATATGTTTTATTGCATCTTTTACATCTAGCAGCAGTATCATTTTGTAGCATCTTTTAGATATATACATGGGTGTTTACATTTCATGAATTTGCCAGCAACACATATAATTTCTAAATAATATAGTGTTCTATCAATTATATAAATTTTACAAATTAATTAACTAACTGTTACTAATCAAACTAAAACATTTTTCTGTAAGATGTACAGATCTTCTATTAAGTCCACAGATTCCATCAAAATATTCTTCCATAGTTGCTACTTCATCCTTCCCAATTAGTTTGATCTATCTCAATCTCCACATGAGGAATCCTATCTATCAAATGTTCTATATTAATCAACCTTTTACCTCTTATCATATGTATTAACATAGCCAGTACACCCATCCCTCCTGACACTCACTCTCTCCCCTTTGAAATACCCTGCAATCAATACTTTAGGCATTTTCTCCATTAAGTCTCACCTGTCACATAAAACCCTTTCTTTCGTGCATTTAAAAATTTTTTCAGACTTACTCATCCTCAGCATAGTCATAATGTTTGACATCTATAATTAACTCACTCTCCTTCAATTTACCACTGCTCCATGAATACATGATGACAACCACAGAGGCAATGCCTCCCTAGCTTACTTATATGGGACCTACCCAAGTAAGTTGTACAGTAAAAGGAGTAAATTTTAAGGCAGTTTCAATGGGAGCGTTTACTCGGAACCAAAATCACAATTTTGTACACAAAATCGTTAGATGGAAACAAAAAATGAATTTCAATGAAAAAATTAATCATCTAACCAGAGCCATTCACTCATAAATCAAAAATTAAAATAAGCAAAAGTTGACGCATACCGAACGAGCTGCTTTGAGACTTACTATGTCATCCACCTGCCATCCTTGTATTCTTTTAGGGAAAGGGAAGGAAGTGGAGTGTCGGAAGGTTTACTCGCACATCCTGTAGCAACCACTTCCATTGGCATAGTCAGCTGTGTGTCCCCTATTGCGATAAGACAAAAGTAGCTTTGTTGGCTCAGTGGTGATTGGACGAAGTGGATGATGTACTAAGTCGCATGCATGCCCACTTTTCCAAAATGGTTAAAACACCAGTTTTTTGTTAACTTGACTAATTGACAAATCAAAAAATGGAATAATTTCGATATTTTTATTTTTCAAACTCTTATCAGATTGGGCAATAAAAAAATATGGTAAATGACCCCATCACCATCTTCCTATGATGTTTTAACAAAACACTTTTACTTTAGACACTGCAGTTAACAGCCCATTTTCCCACACATCACTGAAGAACTTGTGTTGCTAGAGCCATCATGTTCAGCCCATCATTTAACCAATCCACCCTTCATCTTAGCCACCTCTCAGGGTTTAATGCTTTCCTACAGCTGCCTCAATGAGGAATTCGGCTTCCGTTCTTCGACCAATCGGACATGAGTGGCCATATAAAAACTAATAAACTTTACTTCCACTATTGCAGCACCAGGAGTCATGGGAATGTGCAAACTCTTCCACCACATTAAGATTGTAGTCCTTGGGGAGGATGCTACACTTTTGGGCATCAATTATCGGGGCCATTCTAAATTTAAATGTGATAATTTCAATTATACAAATAATTTCAAATGTGTTTAAAAGAAAAATATATTTCCTATTTCTTTGTTCAATCAATTGTAGTCTCTGACAAAAAAACCAGTAAAAGCTGGCTAAAATCACAAAAAAATACACACTAAAAGACAACACGTCTGCCCAATGTAATATTTATGTCACACCCTTATTTTGGAAACAATAATTCTGATCATTATAATATCAGTAGACTGGCATACTATTTAGGCCTTGAAAATATCCTGAAAATATTAACAATTTAACTTTAAAAAATATTTTGGTAGATCTAGGTCATATTTCTTACACCAAATTTGAAAACATACATGTTGACCAAAAAGCCCTGGTAGTTTTCACACAAACCCAGTAATGAAGGCTAGTATTGGGTTGAAATTGAAACTGGTCAAAAAGGGGTTTATATGTCTGCAAACATCAAAGGAAAAACATATTTAATACTTTTCCTAAAAAGCCAAGTAAATATTTATTAGGGGTCTGGATAACTCGAGAGCTTCATTGCATAATAAGATTTTTCCCATTTTCACTCCTAGCAGATACATAAAAAATGAGGTAATTAAAATGCGAAACGAGATACTAGCTGAGTAATCTTGGCTATGTTGAGAGATAGCAGAGGTTGGTAGGTCAGATAGAGGCTGTATGAGCACTATGTGGTCTCTTTGTCCACGAAAATGATTTGCCAACAAGATCTTTGCTCTATTGCCAGCCAATTGCTATGGAATCTTTAAGCTCAAGACTTATCAGACATCAATGATTCAGCTCTACCCAAGCAAATTCACAGTATTCTACTTAAGCAACATATTGTAAAATGATTAGAGATTGGTTCAGCAGATCCAGTGTTTAGAGAGGTACCTAAGCAAGTGTAAATTGTTATCACTAGGGATGTGATTCTTGTGCAGATAACTAAAACTCCATAACCATATTTTGGGTTAGGGAAGCTATATTAAATTCTTCCTTTCTCAAGGAGACATTGTGAGACTGATGCTTGGAATCCAAATGGGGGAAATTATTTCCTGAAACTATAGAGATAATGCAGGAAAAGTGTCATGGCTTTCTTCCACATAGGCCTGGGCTTATGAAAAAAGCACAACTATAGAATTTTCCTCCCTATAAATCATTTGTAGGGGACCCCAACATTAACAATAGCCATAGCCGAGAGCGTTAGAGTCCCAATGTTACTCAGTTTACGAGTTACGAGTTTACTCAGAACCAAAATCGCAATTTTGTACATGAAATTGTTAGATGGAAACGAAAAAAGAAATTTAGTGAAAAAATTAATTTTCTAACCACAACCATTCACTCATAAATAAAAAATTAAAATAAGCAAAAGGTGACACCCACCGAAAAAGCTGCTGTGATAACATTTACGTCATTTTCCTCCCGTCCTTGACTGCTCTTATGGGAAGGGGAGGGAGTGGAGGGGGATTCACAGAAGGTCTGCTCATACAGATGCTGTCATAACTGCTCTGATTGGCAGAGTCAGCTGTGTCCCCCCCTTTGCGATAAGGTGAAGTAGTTTCGCAGGCTCAGTTGTGATTGGACGAAGACGATATATGTCAGAGGTTGCACCACACCCACTTTTCCGAAAGGGTTAAAAACAACAGTTTTTCGATGTCTATAACTCGAGAAATGATTGACGGATCAAAAAACGGAAAAGTACAGGTCTTTTTATTTTACAAACTCTATCATATTCAGTAATAAAAAAATATGGTAAACATCCCCATTGGGGCAATATTTTTCCTTTTGAATATTTTGCAGAATCACTGTAAAATGTAAAAAAAAATAATATTTTTATAATTTTCAAACTATTTGTTGGACTTTCAATCTACCCACTGGGAGATTTTCAAAGCAACTTTTGGGATTCTATGTTTGCCCGAAAAGGGGCTTCACATGCTGACAGACCTAATGTGTTTAGAATTTAAATATACAAGGATACATCTGTGAATAGGATTGGCTTTGATTGGCCATGGGATTTTCTCAATGGATTATGCTCCCTTGCCCTCACAGTCTCCCTCATTGGTTCCTGCATGTACAAAAATACTTCTGGAAGTAGTATCCCCGATGCAGCCATTGCATACTGCACAGTGTAGGAGTGTGGAGTCATTATTCGAGTGCGGTTTCTAGGAAATTTTAAGGCAAACATCGCTGTATAGGCATTAAAAAGTAATAATCCATAGAGGAAGTCCCACCAACAAAAGAAGCTCATCCTACTTGTAAGTATTTCCCCAATTGGGACTCAAACCCACACCATAATAACATTGACATAATAACACCTTAACCCACTGTGTTCTCTCTATAGTTTCAGGAAAAAATTGACTCATTTGAATCCTGATCATCAGTCTCGCGATGTCTCCTTGTTAGTCTACCACTTGCTGGATATTTCACTAGGCACCAGACCGATATATGTATTGGTAAATTAAAAATATATAACTCCCATCCATATTGATTACTCCCAGTGTATGGAATGGAAGTTGTGGACTTGAACCTCTGCAGAGGAGAGACCTTCCAAATCGGGAACAATAATGACATCAAAGGGATGAAAATTAACAATAATATGGTATTCTTCTGGTAAAGGATGGGCTTGTGGATACAATCTGTGGTGATACACAATTCATGGAAAATGAGGTTTTATTGATGCATCTCTGAAAGTCAACCAGTTATAATGGCACAAATATGCACTCACATTTCATAGCCTCAATGTCCACAGCCATTTATGAACAAATTTGCTGACTAGCCTTAAAAATTATGGCTTAGGATGGGCTTAAGGCGATGAAGGATACATTCGATGAAGGATACATCATAGCAGGAAAAATAGGAAGAATGAATAGTTGAAGATGTAACAGGGAAATGTCAAACTAACACTTTTGTTCAAGAAAAGAAAAATGAGTCGAAATTATAATGTCTTCCCTGTAAAGGGCATTCTGCTTGTACTGCATAACACACCACACTACAGGCTGGGAAATTTCTGGTAACCACAGCTGGGGTTCCCACAAGGGAGACTGATGCACTACCTACCAAGTAAGGATATCCCTGTATTTCACTGAATGATGCACCAATAATACTTCTCTCTCTATTAACATCACAAACAGCATAAAAACTTGTGTTTCTTGCCTAGAAGATTGTTAAAAAAATTATATTTACAAGAAACATACAAAAGGCAAGGCACCCAAAACACTAAGCACCATATCTCAAATTCTTAGCACTGTTTATGGCTGATTGACTGATGATTCTGTCTTTGGAGGAGCAAGTGGTGGGAGTGACTTGATAATTTCAGCTTCTTCAGGGAAAAGAGGCTCAGATGGTTGCCGCCAGTGATGCTTCACAAATGGCATTCTGTCAGCCAGAGAAGTACTCCAGTGATGTATTCGACACCTTACCCAAGTATTTTCCTGACCGTTTATCTGGGAAAAAGTGTATGAAAGTTCATAAACATGATTTTTCAACAAGTTAAACCAAAAATAGTGTAACAATACAATGTATGAGTCCACTTAAAAATTATGACTGTGGGAGGGAAGTTGACATATCCTTGATAAATTCAAATTCCTTGTTAGTTCCCAATTCAATTACATTGTTAAACAAACAACTAAATCATCTATGCATAAATTCATTCATAATATCTCACAGGAACTTGATTTACTAGACTGGTACCAGTTATAAATACTTGCACCACACCACCATCCATGAGAATAATGCCAACTTTAAAGATAAAGGTTCTTAATTAAAAAATATACAAGGATTGCAAACTATTCACTTTATGGAGTTACCCACTGATATGCATGATAGCAGAGATTCCTCAGAGAAAAAAATCACTTCAGTGCCCATATAGCTGCTTTGTGGCATTGTATTTAGACAGTTTGTCTACATCTTGTTCCTTTACAAGAAATCCACAGGGACGTAGGATAACTTTGTAGCTTATCCGGTTAAAGCACCTGGTCAGAAAATCAGGGGGCTCCAAGTTAATGTCCTAGTCAAGGTGAATGATTTTTTTCTCTGAGGCAATTCCACTAAGAGAGAAAAGCGGAGGCATCAAAAATCAGGAAACCAGCAAAATAAAAAGAATAACACTTAGACAAAAATTCACTGCATTGAAATTCACTTGACTTGATGTGAGCTGTCAATATTCATTTATGAAATGATAGACTGTAAATTTCCATGGGTTTTTTTTTGCCAGCATGACCTGTTTCACCACACATAATCATGTGCAAAGGATAGGTGGTTGAGCTGCACTATAGGTGGTGAGAAGATAGGGATGGAATGGATGGGAGCAGGTGTTAGTGACTAATAGACTGAGAGCTGGGGCCTTAAAAAATAAATGATATGGCACATAGATTTTTCAAAAATGGATTTGACGAGATAGGTCACACTTAAAAACAAAGCGGATACCACAGACATAGCTGTGGTGTCCGCTGGGAGGTGGTGGCGCTTGGGAGGGGGGGCTGGTCAAAATGGGACAATTTAGGCCCTAACTAAACAATAATGTACATGCATGGAATCGGCATATTTGTTGGATATGGCTAGACAATGCCACATCCAAATGCATGGACAGCCAGGTGGAGGCAAAATAGGTAACAGACAGCAGTAAAGTGAGGAAATATTTTGGCAAATTTAATGATAAGGGGCATTTCCATGCTTTTACATGTGTGGCTTGAATACTGGGTTAAGTGAGATCAATATGATGGACACATAGGTGGGGGTGTAGTATTTTTTTATAAACCTGTATACTGTTAAGTTTGATTGTTTCGTTATTACACTCAACCTATTTTGCCCACACCTGGCTGTCCATGCATTTATCTGCGGCGGTTCAAAGCCACATTGAACAAATGTATAAATTTTCATGCATGCGCCTTATCATTTGGTCAGGGCCTAAAATGTCTAATTTGGATCTGTCTCCCCTGCCAATTGCCCCCAGGTAAGTTGTCTGTGGTGTTCACTTTGTTTTGAAACCTGAACTTTTACACCTTTCCATTGCTGGACATCTATGCATGTAACTTATCATTTATTTTTTGAGGCCCTAGCTCTCAGTATATAAGGGGCAATGGACACTAGGGTTAGGTGAGGTCATGGTTTAAAAAAAATAATCCTAATGTGTTGACCACTCAGTCACTTAAAGGGAAAGAAGAGGAGAAAGGGTGTAGGCAAGTTAGTGGAATGGGGGCAAAATGAAGCACTGATGTCAGAGGGGAAGATGTGAAGGGTTCTTTATGTGAAAGATAGCCGAGGAGAGTAAGAGCAAGGAGTTTAGAAACAAATGGTCACTGTAGAGAGTTTAATTTCAATTCTTTGCTGGATCTGTGATAGTTCTGGGATTCAGTTGCTTGGGTGTTCATTCACCTACAAATGCTTGGATTTGCACCTACAAATTTTAGCTCAGCTCTTTTAACTGAATGTAATTGTTTCAAGTTCCTTTATTCTCACTTTCAGCTGCCTGCTAGTCTGCCTGATATATGTTACTAGTCACAAAATTTATTTAGCATGGAGCGTAGTTCATAGATTTCTGAACCAAATGAACCTGCAGTGGTATTATGAGCACTGAGGATTCATATTTATTGCCTAAAGAAAGCAAAACATTCCTCCCTCTCTGCACTTGACTAATGTGATAGAACTTGAGTTTAACCACTAATAGTTGGTTCAAATATTTTAGAAGATCCAATTCTGATAATTAAATAATCCCTCTAGAAATATAATACAATTGTATACTGTCACTACTACACACTTTCATTGCCAATACCTTATACCAGCTGACCAATGATTTTTCTATACCTATTCCAAGACATCCGAATCGCAAAATACATATACCACTTGAATTTAAACATGGAGGGCCATTTACATCAGCGTATGAGGGCCATTCCTTTCTAAAAGCAAGGACAAAAATTTCTTCACAACCTCACCAACCCCATGAACAGTATTAAATAAGTTTGGTAATTTTCCACAAAAAAATCTTTACTTCGACCGGTTTCGATGTGATACATCATCATCAGGTGAACAAATCTCAACAAATCTGTCACTACTAGACACTTTCATGTCACTTCTAGTGACTAGTTCACTTGTTCACCTGATGATGATGTATCACATCGAAACCGGTCGAAGTAAAGATTTTTTTGTGGAAAATTGCCAAACTTATTTAATTATGTTATTCCACCATATAATGCCTGAAACGTCTCTTTTTACCCATGAACAGTACCTACTTAAGGTAGAGCAACAACTGATGAACACAGAAGTGCATATGGATAGCATGATTTATTTACCTATCATATTATAGGGTCATATGATGATGAAAAGTTTCATGACTTGCACACCTTCAGTCAAATTAAAGCAAAGAACCCTCCCCCAGAATCAAAAATGGAAATCACGAAAGGGTTAACATGTTCACAATTGATTCTAAAGAATGGTTTTATAATGCTCAACATACATCCTTTACAACTGCAATAGCAGTTATTCAAGGGAAGGGAATGATGGCTAAAGCCATTTGTGCTATTCAGGATTTGTGATTAATTTACAGGCATGGGAATGACTTCAGGGAGCAGAGGAATGGGAAAAAAAACCTAGCATCAGGTTGCTCTTAATAAAAATGAACCATGATTTAACATCCCAGCTGCATGGACAGAGTAGTGAGGTTAAAGTGCTCTCCACACAGCACTCCAGCACACCAATGAAATATTCTGGGCACAGGTGAGATTCAAACCTGGACCCTCAGGTTGGGAAGTCAATAATCTAGCCATAAAATCAATCCAGTCCCTTCCTTTTTTGAAATCATGAGAAAGATACTACTGTTCAAGGTAATCTTCCAATTTTATATTTAAAGTAAAGCACACACCCAATAATTGCATAATGTACCAAAAATTAAATGTCCTTACAGTTACTTTGACGAGGAACTCCTTAGCCTCCAAGCTAAGATCTGGGCCCTTGATTGGGTACCGTGGCATTGTAATTGCTTTCTCTGGCACAACAACGCCTGCCTTACGAAAAGACATACTGATATGCCATGGTTCTAGGGTCCATGAAATTTCTTTATTCATAACTACACCTAGGATTAATCTTGAAAGAAAATTTGCTGTCTGAAAAAGAATAATGATGGTATATTAGGTACAGTCACTGAATGATCATTGTACTTGAAGTTACTAATTTAATTTCAGTCACAAATCTTACTTTCTCTGCATATGGAGAACTATGTACTTCTGTATCTTTAGGTTGTGAATCTGCGGAATATTTCTTTATATTTTCTGGGGTAGAATATTCACCAAGACCAGGCAGAATCAAATTATTATAACCAAAAACTGGCCTGACAGACACAACATCTCCTCGATTTCCTAAACCTGCATAAAAAGAGAACATTAAACTCAATTCTTATTGAAAGTTCGGAAATACTTCACGGGTACCGAAACAATCCCAAGAGATATACATTATTTACATTTAACTTAGATGAACCTTAGACTTAGGAAAGGAATTGCTATTAAAGCATAGATAAAATCTTCATCTACTATTATCTTAAACTACAAGAAGAATTCGTTAACACATTGTAAATTACTGTAACAACAAACCTTCAACGTAAGATGCTAACACAATATCGATTTTATTATGCTTTCGGAGATTTGCATCCTCCACTAAGTCGTAAACGTAATGTCTTGCCCTCAACCGTGGTGGTTTGCCCTCTTTACTTAGTCCAACGGGCCATTTCCTCTTCAAAATGAATGTGGTCTACATTGAGTTTAAGAAGGAAAAAAGATACATTTTATAGAGAAACTAAATTATCACCGTAAAAGAATATAAAAGTCACATATATATCAAACATAAAACTTATAAGGCTGATCACTTCAGTGGGAATATGAATTATTACTATAGATTTTAAAAATTAACTATGAAAACTGGTCAGCGGAGAACAAAAGGTATTGAGAGAAAAATCAGGTTGGATAGATTACCCTTATTTGTTGTCCACAGGTCCAGCATGGTAAACCGCCAGCTGTAAGCTTAACTCCTGCATAACCGAGTTTCCCTAAGGAATTTAACAATAAACTGCACATTTTATCAAACCAGCGGTTTCTTTACGTTCAGCACGACATACCACTCGACTTGAACACAATGGAAATTGATGAAGTGCATAAAGCGAAACAATCAAGAAAAAGACGATCGATAATGCATGAAGGTAAACAGAAAATTCAATTTGGATATGTATGTCCTCTGTAAACCGTATCGTTTGAATATGCTTCACAGGTTCTTGATTGGATCTATTGCAGAAATAACACTGTGAGAAGTGGAGTCTCAACTCTCGTAGCAGTGCATATCATTGAATCAGGGGACGTACACTGCTGTACGGGAAAATTTTACGTCCTTCTCTTGAAATATTTGATTTCTTTTAGTGCCGGTGTATGAATTCGAAAATTGGAAGTAATTTTATGAAAATAATGCAAAACCACGTGAAGTGCCGAGGAAAATTTTACCCTCGAACTAATAATTCCGTACTTCGTACACCAGTGCCTGAAGAAAAAGTTTCATGGGAGGTAGAATGGCCCGAATACAACCCTATTAAGTATACTTCTCCTCACCTATTGAAAACAGGTGAGTACTTGTATTCCTTGTCCCAAGATAAATTATCATTTGCACGGTTCTAATGCAAGTAATTAAAGGCGACGACCTTCCAAGTTGGGCGGATCCAGAAGATATTGCCAGTTCCAGTCCTAAATGGAATAATATTGATGGTAATGTCAATAGAAAAAGCCACATGGGAGTATACGAGGTATATCTCAATAAACCTCGAAATCCGAAAGGCCGAACAGGTGTCCAAGGTAGAGGATGTTTGGGTAGATGGGGTCCAAATCATGCTGCCGATCCGATAGTGACACGCTGGAAAACAATCAAGGATGAAAACGGTAATTATCATAAAATCTTCAAGACGTTTTATTCTCATGGGGCGTAGCCTTCGAGAGGTTGCTAGCCAATGTTAGTGATGTAACGAAAGAATTAAAACCTACATGGTGCAATATGTTGTTCTTAAATAACAAGAGAAAAGTTAGCAACAAATCTTATTACCTATGTGTGTTATTAATGACCGTGCTTTTCTTTATTCCCATTTTGTTTTATGTTTCATGTCAGCCAGCTCTTTAAGGTTTCTTCTTAACCTATAGTATATAATTTTTTTCCCAAGATGGAAATTCTTACCTACCCTCGTAAATTTTTGTATAGAGGTATGGTGGGCCGCAAAACCAGCCTAAATAAGTATAGGAAACAATCAGACATTCAAAATTACTTAACAAGGAAAAAGGATGCTATCGTTGAACCTTATTACAGACTAACAACCACATCCAGGGACCATACTAACATACACATGCATGCAATCATTTGCCTCATGTCATGCAATCATTTGCCTCAGGCAATTAAGCTTCACAGTGGTTCTAATTTTGCCTTGATGGTAAGGAGGCTTCGAAGGGTGGGAACTATAATAGCATCCAAGAATACTTCTCCCAAGTCAAAACCAGTTTGTAACTATATTTTTTGATCAGTGATTCATGAACTATGTATTGCTAAATAATGTAATTCATATGATATAGTGATGATTTTTAAAACATCATTGATATATAATAATAACTTGTGTTGTATTGTATAATGGTAAGGGTATATTTTTTCCCTTATAATTTGATGATAGTCTTAATTGTGTAAGGCAATTGGATACTGAAATAAAACTATTATTAGCCTTCTTTGAACAAAAGGCACCTTGGGATTCACAGTTGCAAAGCCATTCAATGGATGGAGTACTTCTCTAACCTGCTCTTCATATAAACACTGATATGTCACTGAAAAATCTCTTCCAAAACTGAGAATCAGACCCTGGACATGAGATGAGAAGTACTCTAGCCACACTGTCTGTGGGAGATGCTGAAGATGATTTTACTTTGCTGCAAGATTGCCTTCAGTCACCTCAGTATTTTGCTATCACTATGTGTACATCTAAGTGGCCCCTAATGTAATCAGTCAATTTTATGAAGCATCAATCATCAAAGAAGTTCATTTTATATTTTCCTTTTGAGGTGTTATGACTATTAAGGTGAGAGTTGTATTAATTGAAAGGTTATTTTTATGTGGTTCATTTTACCTCTTAGGATATCAAAAAATAGTAACGCATAACAAAACGTCAATGCCAGTGCTGCAGTTTGTTGCTATCAAAAGGAAGGACTGTGGAGAATGGGCTATACCTGGAGGAATGGTTGATCCTGGAGAAGATTCAACATCTACTCTATTGAGGGAGTTTTTGGAGGAAGTTCTTAATATCGAGGAGGCATCAGCAGTTGAGGAACGGCATTCCATTGTTAATCAGGTGTCTAGGTATGCGATGGAATGTCTAATAATACATTTCAATATCAATGAAGGTCTTCTACCTATTTCTACAGTTAATATTTTTAAGGTTCCATTTACCAAGTGCATGGTTGATAGCTTGTCATTTTGAGCCATCTTATATCTCATTTTCCCCTATGCTGTCTCTCATGCATGTTTTGTATGGTATATTTTTTGTGGTGATGTATGCACATTTTAAAGTAAGATATTTTGACCATATTCTCGTGGTATAGTACATAGCCTTAAAAGAGCTATGCGATATCTGCCTAATTGCATCTTGAAGGAAAATTTTTCAAAGTCCAAGACAATATGATAATGCTGTTACCTGTTACCCTTTAGCTGATTTATATATGATTTTAATTTATCTCATGTTGGAGACCTTACCATTGAAATAGGCAAAATTTTAAACCTACAATTTAACACATTTGTTACCTAGAGTCACTTTTTGTCACCCCTGTTACATTGACTATGATCTTTCAGGGGTCACGGTTGTTTTGTTGTCTCGAAAATTAGCTGCAGCGAGTATTTATTTACACAAGCAAATAGCTCTGTCAGTTGCGCTGCACATCGTGAGTCATACTGTGCTGCCATCTGGAGGATCTAGAGCAGAAGGAGGTAACTCCCATGAAAAACCATTGCCGAGAATAATCGATGCATTCACTCACTATTGTATGTATCGGTGAATTCAGGAATAAAAAAAATTGAATGGGATAAATTTCAATCATTCGCATAACTTCGGCCCTGACAATATTTACAAAAACTAATAAGGAAAAAATAATCGAAACCAGGAATATAAATCGTAATATTATAAGGAAATAAATAATTCTTTGGTAACGGAAAACTTTGGCGACTTTATTGTGAGAATAAAAAGCATAACAAAAAAAAGTATTAAGTATCATATATACACACGCATCACATTATCAGCACAGTGATTTCAATTTCTATTCCCGACTGAAAAATGATTCAAGCAGTGTCTGCTTCAGTCTTGGGGCAGAAACGAGTGCGGGAACTAGAGGATGGGCGGAGTGGCGGGAATGAGCTAGTCTAGGTGGAAGGGCAAAGAAAGGTGGGCTGAACTCCGCCCCTTTCCCACACCACAGTTCTCCGCTATCATGTGATTGGCTAGATGCTTTTCCGCTGTTCATCTTTCGCCCATTCCACTCCTATTCGAACTTGGATTAACAAAAGGGCAGCTGAAAAGTGCAAGCATGCGCAAGATACGCCTGGGTGGGCCGTAAATTGTCAGTGCTTGGACTTCATTGAATTTTAAATAATGTAGAGATGGCACAAATCTTGTGTTATAAGTTGTACTTTACTAATAATGCCACTAACGGTAAATACCATGCGTTAATTTGTACTTTGCAGTGCATCGCCCTCAAGAAATATCGCTCGTATTACTGAGCGTATACCGTGGCAGGAGCTTCTTGGCCTCACTATATCCGTTTTCTTTTACATGTTAATCATGGGCCTTTTGATGGTACATTGCCAATCACTCGTTAAAGCGAGATTCTTGCTATATGCCGTACTCACTATAATGGGCTTCTACTGTATATGTGGTACATCCTATTTTTGGTTTACTGTCTATTGGAAGTAATTCATGAGATAAAATTATATTGATGAAATAAATGTTTATCCTATTTTACATTATTGTTCAATCAATTGTTTTACAAAATTACTTGTTCTGATCTCCATCTTATGCTCATTTTCTCCAAAATCTACATATTATCAATTTCTCATTATTTGTTGAGGCTTCCATGGTATGCAGGGTTTGGAGATTCTTTTTCTTTGAGCGTATCTTCTGGGTCTGTCCATGTCTAACTTTGGACCTGAAGATGCTAGTTGCAATGATTGTAAAAACTGTTTTCTCCACAACATGGACATGCATAGAAAGAACCCAGGCAGAAATGGATCTCCATCAATTTCACAATATTTCATAATTCTTTGATGGCTGTGGAAACACATCAGTATTAAGGTGTTTGCACTGATTAGTGTAGATTAAATAACATTGAATTAGGTGATGAAGTAATGATGATCTGTGTATCATTATATGTACTTAACTTTTATAGATTTTTCCGTGACATTGCTATCCGGCAGCTGATTCACAGTGGCTACGTTGATGACCCAAGAAATACTGATAATGCCTGGATGGAAACAATAGCCGTTAATTTTCATCAGCCATCAGAAATTGCCGATAGCTGTTTACCGTCATTAAATGCTGGAAGTGATGCTGCTGAAGCTGCTTGGGTTGATATCTGTCAAACCAATTCCTTGTATGCTAGCCATTCTGATTTTCTTGAAGCTGTGACAATGTTGAGAGGTGCACATTGGTAGTTGTATCCAATTGGTTGAATTTTTCAATAAATATTTTTTGTTCAGCAAATGGCTTTTTTTATGAATCAGCTTTTCATATGGGCCATCAATCTTCAATCAGTAGTCTCTCCTCTGGAGCAGCAATGCTCGAATGACAATTGAGTGCATGACAAATGTAAGTGAGAAATCTTTCTCACTGATACATTTGCCCTTCTAGAATGCATATTCATACACTTGCCACAAAATATACTTGTACTTACCAACATAGGTTTGACATGCTGTTGGAATTATTTATAAATGCCTGAGGTAACATCAGTTCCACTGAAAATATAAATCTTTACCATTGTTTGTTGTCATTGAACTGTGGCAGCTTATTAATAAAGTTATATTTTTTGTTGAGTGTAGTCACAAGTTGTCTGGGTATGGGTCTTCGTGCTGAGGTCTACCTAAAAATTTTGTGTCAGAAAAATATCTATGAATATACAAATTTATTAGTGAAAGAAATTGACTAAATTTGCTCATCTCAAAGAAATTTATTTTAAAATACACATTTTTGGACAACATTGTTACGGCTATGTTTGTTTAACATATTCATAAAATTTTTTAGGCTTGAGCTTACTACAGAGACAAAAACTGGCCATTTTTTTTTCAAGTTTACATGACATCTATAAGCTCACCTAAACAGCAGTAATCATTGACCTTTCAATGACCATTGGAAACATTTATGAAAAGATGTGTTAGCCCATTTATCCTTACTATGGGATTGGTATAGGCCTCATATGTATATCTACCTGGACAATAGTCCTATAAAAATACACAGGTCACATCAATAACACAGTTATTTCTAATGGTCCATATAATATTCCCATTTTCAACTCATTATTAGTGACAAAACTTGTTTAGTGGAATATATTTCCACAACAGAATATTATACTTAAATCATCAACATAACATATTTAAATGAAAATATGAATATGGCTAATTCCTCAACATTTTTTGGATGGTGTTATCAAAAACTGTGTGCCAAGCAGGAGACATACTTGTTTCATATAGAATTGCCTGTTTAAAAACATTCCCTCACATTGATAAAATTTAGGTGGTTCCAAGAAGACGAGCAAGTTTTCATTCAATTTTTATCAACATTTTATAAAGCTGGCTAATCCTCCTAAACCATCAGGCATTATGTACTGATTTAACTATGCTGTAAAAAAGGTACCACATAATTACATTTTTGTCTAATGTAGAAACAGTGTAGCCAAAAAGAGAAGATTAATGCATTTCACAGATTTAGCTGAGGCCAAATACTCTTTGGTTTATTTTTTTTTTAAGATTAATTTTTCAGGGGTTGTTCAGGAGATTAAATTTTTGTTGAGATGTAGGAGCTTGGAGAAAAAACCATATTATCATATTATCTAAAAACTGGAAGGAATGATATACCTATTGGGAGCAAGGTTACGAGGAACAAAATTTTCATGGAGAACCTCCACTTATTTCATGAATTTCAACTGGTTTTGTCTGGTAGTCAGCTAAACCTCTACATTAAGAATACAAATTATCCTTCTTAGAGAGGATGAATATTAGATGGCTGGCATCCCATAAACTCTATGAGTTAGTTCATGTTGGACATGAAAATTACTCAATTTTTGCATGTTGATTTTTGAGATTATGGTTGAAATGAAAAGACTTGTATTTTACTCACGCCCTACTGATTTCCTTATATAAACCATTAGTTTTAGTCTTAGGGGTCCATCTAATGGTAATCTCAATTCATTCAAAGCTTCAAAAAATTGAGCAGAAATTTTGTGTTGGCGTGGACATCAGCAGATAATATTTCACTGAGGATCAATGAAATGTCAATTCTCAAATACACTTGAAGCTATCACATAAATGTAATTACCAACTGCTTCTATTTTTGTTACAGTTGTATCTTTGTTGTTTGCCAAATCAGTTTAGAATAACTCCTAGTAGCCTCATACATCTGCTTTTTCATACCTAGATTTTATGTGAGAAAGTGCTTGCCGTGATCATTGATATTCACAAGCTTTGTCACCAAATTCAAGTTATTAACAGTGAAAAATGATTACTCTGGAATAAATTAATACTATGGATAAGAAATTCCCTTTAAAGTGTGTGGAGGGAAACAGAAATTTCTGCCGTTTTCAACACATTGATGTCCATCCCCTTTGATTTACATGCAGTTAATTTTTATGTATTGTGTGCCATCATTACTATGTCAAGTGTGAGGACATCAGGCAGGCAGACCCTCAAATTGCTTATCCAGTCACCATCCCAGGGCCCAGGGGGGCTCATCTCCCAAGCCCTGGGGAAAGAAGGCCGTGGAACAAGAAAATATGAGGAGAGTCCTATTGACGTGTGCCTCCCTCTTTCCTCACCTAAACCAATCTCTTACATTTAGGTAAATGAGACAAAAATATGAACATTTTTCAGCTTTGGTTGGCATAAAATGTAGTGATTCCTTGCATAAAAAGGAATCCAATGTCATGCCTAGAAGTTAAAATGCATTGTTAATATGTCCGTTTGTTGTGAGGCTATAGGTATCCTAATGATATGTTCTCTTGCAGTGTTTAAAATAAGGGATGGAAGGGAAAATAAGGGATGAATGGGGACTCAGATGACAATTGTATCTTAGGACTGCATCTGATCTTAAATTTTCTATCCATTGTTGTATACTGGGGCTATGTGGCACATTCTCCTAGTTGCAGGGAAATGAGATGAAAAAGAGCTGGGATCATATTACCTTGTTTGGACACGTGAAGGGAAATGAAGTGCTCTGGCTAGCAACTGAAATTAGCTGAATCAAACTATGTGTGGTTTTACATACAATAGAGGTTAATTAATAGTTCTCAGAGGTGCATTCAGTTTTTGTGATAGAATAGCAGGGCATCATGTTTCTGTTACCATCTCTGCTAAGGAAGGAAGCTTCATAAGAGCAGTTTTAACATCGTCTACATTTATTTTGAATATCAGGATATTTTACTCAGGGAAACATTGTAGAATTCAGGAGGGAGCAAGAAGGAAGTTTAAATGGAGTGCTAGGTAAAAAAAACTTGAAAAACTTATGTTTTTTTTTACCACTGAATGTGGGTCAGACCAGCCAGTTAAAAGCTATAATTAGCCAAATTCTAGGCCAGCCAAAGGATATTTAGGCCGTGAACCCCAAATACTGGGAAAGGAGCGAGAAGTAGGTCTATATATACAAATCCCAATGTGTGACTTTAACAGAAATAAATGGGCTACCATCTCTAAAGAGCATTGAGCATAGAAGTGCATAGGGTAGAGCTTCTGTTAGGACAGAAAGTATTGATATTAGGTGGTGTCTTTGATAGTTATTCACTAGAATGAATTCTGCTGGGATTAGAGTATGAAATGGATCAAGATACAGAAAATGTGAAGAAAGAGATTAGTAAGTTCCATCAACATATACCAGTAGACACCAATTCTCACTTGGTCCTTTTCCATTAAAAAATACTTATTGTCTATTGGTGCCCTAAAGAACCAGATTATTCTCCCATACACACACTGAAGTAAAACAAATTTTTTTTGGTACAAGTCAAGCTCATGTGGGTGATTCTTTTGCTGGTATAATGGGTGTTCATAAGGATATACAGTCATCAATTTTTGGGAACCTATCAAGGGAAATATCCACAGACACTTTGAGTACAATGCTTCATCATTGTCTGAACTAAATAAGAAGAATGTAAGGTGACTGCACCTTCCCTGGGCGAGGCTTAATGGGGGAAGTGCAAGACCATAGCAATTTAACTTTCTCCATGTAAAAAAATGCAATCGTTGTGGTGACTTCACCATTAGTAGCACTCACAGATGCACTCACATACAAACACACCAAGAGGTGGACACGTTGATAACACTCAGGGAATACTTGCAGGTGCTCTCATGCACCACAGACTCACTTATAACAGACATTTCACTCACTATTAAAGTCACGTGCGTACACAAGAAGACTTTCCTTTATATCACAACCACACTATTATATTCTTTATTAATATTGCCGTTATTGCACCGAAGAGTTCAATTAAAATTCTTGCGAAAAATTTCAGTTGTAAGCAACTGCCTGTTTTGAGTCACCAATTAGGCAGGCAGATAGATACAGTGTTGAGTTATTTAATTTTTGATCGATCCATCTTTCGTAAATCTACACAGCACACTTGATATTTTTTTCTTTGGCAAAGTCCCTGTTCACCGTATAAATCTATCATATAATTGAGGGTTATAAACAGCATTTTTATACTATACATATTTACTGCCATGGATTTGACCAGCAGCGACTGATCACAATCTCTTGCTACTTACATAATTTACAAAGGTTTTCTCCCGAAATTGTGATGCGTTCCCACATTCTTAGTATATTTACAGTTCAATGCCAGTCATAACTTGGTTGCACTTCCATTCTTGTGATAATGTTTGTTTCTCAAAGTCTCTTGACCATCAGCTGACTAGCAGAGAAGAAACACCAAAAAGAGAGAAATTTAAGGGGAAAAAATATTTGAGGACCATTTTGAGCCAGGAGTCTTGACTCTTTCCTTTAGAAGGGACGGTGGTGTGCAATGTTATTTGGGGATAGAGATGGGAGTCCAATGTCTTCGACGAAAGAATCCTAGTCAGTGCTTTGTTTTAAACACAAGTGAGACACAATATAGGAATGAACCCTGTGATAGGAGTGAGGAGGAGGAGGCACCTTGCCTATGTTCCTACAGACATTAGTTTTTTAAACGCTTTCCGGAATTCAGGATTAAATATGGTGTAGATCACAGGGTTGACGAAGCTGTTCATGTATCCAAGCCATGTTGTTAGAATGAATGCAGTGACACCAGGTTGACAATCTGAGCCAATCTTGGTGCATATGGCATCCATTATGTTGCATGTGAAGAATGGCACCCAGCAAAACAGGAAGACACCTTGTGGAAGAAAGATAGTGGGCATTGAATCAATTTATTAATAAATACCATCAGTCTTGTAACTTGTATAATCTTTTGGGGGGGCAGATGTTCTTTATTCTAATAAAAATGTTAGGAAATATTCAATGGTATAGGGACATAAGTTCCAATATAAAATTTCCAATCCAAAAGTTCCAAAATATTATTTTTTCTAATTAGTCATCATTGCTAAACATTTGTTTTCTCAAATGTATAGAGCCTCCCTTCTACACCTAGCAACATGTAAATAAACAAACTAAAAGTATCGTCTCGTAACCTCCATCCCCGTGGCATAGCCAATTTTTTAATATACTGAAGGCATGTTGAGGCAGCTGAATCTTGGACAGAGGATAATACCATCAGCAGGACCTCACCATCAGAGTTCTGAAGATAGATTTTTTAATATTGTATATCGATACAACAATTTCAATGACATTTTGGGATATTTAAATGTAATTGGATATTAGATTGATTGTTTTAGTGGTGGAGTTCCTCACAAAGGAGGCCCTAAGGCACTTAGACCTATTGGTCCATTGTGCCAACCACCCTTCTAGAGAAATCACCAATAGAGGCCTATCATCTTGCTGAAGGCCAACAGGTCCCCTATGGGGATATCCCTTACCTCCCTTGGTTCCAAAAATGGTGTACCCAGGTAGGTACTTATTAACAGTCCTCATCACAGTGGGACATTCCCATAGTATGTGAGATGTGGTTTCATCCTCTTCTTCACACCATCTGCATTTGGGTGAATCTACAATTCCCAGGAGGTGTAGATGCCTCATCACTTGGTAGTGCCCAGTAAGGAGTCCCACTACCATTCGTAATTGACCACTGTTTAGTGACCCCTGTCTTCGCAAGCCCAGGCCTAGGTTCCCCTACATGTAATTTGGCCTGTCTGAGGCTTGGTATGGTTTGCCAGATCTCAGAATGCTGGGCTAAGCCCCTCATTCTAATTTCTGCTATCCCTATTGTAGTGTCAATAGGTATGATTGGCTCTGGTCCGATCGGATTTTGGCTGAATCCAGCTGGATTAGATATTACTGACACTTCTAATTTTGTACAACTTTTAATTTTATGCTCTTATCTTTATTTTTTGGAGAACTGTACATTTCGGAAAACTATACATATGGAACTTGTATATCTAGGAACTTTTGTTATGGAACTTTCATTTTGGAACTAATGACCCCCAATCTATTCAGCTATTAACCTCTTAGTGACAGAGGCCGATACGTCAGCTTTTTGCTGCTTGGGTGAGAAGCACCACAGGCCAATAAATACACTGGTTCTTATGTAGGCCAAAAATAAAATATTTAGGACTGAATAACATGAATGTTTATAATTAAATTTGAGTTAAAACAATTTCTTTGTCAAAAATTGCAAGTAATTTTTTGTAAAGTACTGGGAATTTCAAATTAATATTTATGAAATTAAATATTCTTGAGTATTTTCTGCTCTGAAGGGTTACATATTTTAGCTTAAAATTCCTATGATACTTCTTGCCAGCATACCTAAAATCTGTTGACATGAAAAGTCACCTTTAATTGGAACTTATTTCCATCTTTAGTTGGAAAGTCGTTCCAACAGGAATGAATATTAGGTCAAAGTAAGAGAGTAGGTCCAGTGTGTGTATCACCAATAAAACTTGGAAATACTTTTGCGCTTGTGGACAAATAGAAATTTCCCAACATTCGAGTTTAAAGCCAATAAACATTATAATGTGCAAAACCGATTTCATTAATTTTTATTGACAGGTTGTACTCATTGTCATTCTTGGACAGGTCAGTGATGCCATCAAATGATAAGTCAGTAAATGATGATGATCTACAAAATGTTCTAAAACTTTCAGTTGATCTAAAACAAACAGTTGCTCTAAAATATGATCTAAAACAAACATTGCAATACTATTTTTGCCCGAGGAAAATGCAAAAATATCATTTGCAGTCCTCAATGTTCCCTTTGCTAATACTTTTAAGGTATTTTTGCATGATTTTTCATTAGAATACAAATCATACCAGTTAGCCTGAATAACTGTTGAATTTCGCTGTTGAACTGAATTACTGAATTTAAATTACCGTATTATTTGTAGCTACACGATTTGAATAAATATTTAATGATATTTTCATTTATAATATCTAAGTTTATGTATGGTAAAACTTTGATCGGTTAAAATATTATTATTACTACAGTGCCTCTTCCATATATACTATCTGTTCTGGGTGTTTAACCCACGTTAGCGTATTTTTAAGGCGTTCCGCAAGTCCCGCATTTAATTCTTACAAAATAAATATTAGTTTCTTTTTATATATTAAACTGTTACGCATTGGCTACTTCAACATCTGGCTGCTTAAGCCTTACCGAGCACGATAGCAAGCGTCTTGGTGGCCTTCCTCTCCTTCTTGGCCGACGACTTCTCCCTCTTCTTCCGGCTGGCCTTGTGCACCTTGTAGATGGTGAACCGACTGCCGCTCTTGCGTTCCTTCTTCGAGGCGACGGCCGCGGACAGCCCGACGCCGGCTGCGGAGGCGGCAGCCGCCGCCGCCCCCATGCCCTGTGACGGCAGCACGGCTCCCGCCAGGCCCAGACCCTTCTTGGCCCCCTTGGCGCCATCCGCCTCCCGCGACGCCGGCGCCTTCGCCTCCAAGATGACTCCGTTCTTCTTCGCCTGACGCGGGAGTGGGAAAAAGTAAAGGCTGCGGTCACCGATTCGACCGCATCGGGTTCGAATCCCGGCGGCAGAAGGAAATTTCCATCGATGAACCGACGCCCACTTGAGTGCTGCGTGGAGAGCACTTCAAGTTCAGTACACCGTCCGTCGGATGGGACTAGGCGTGGCCCCCTTTGGCGCCTTTCGCAAAGAGCAGGCTAATGCCAACGTTGGGTTTATCTCCACTCTTATTGGTTACCTTTCCGTTCCCATCCTTGTATCTTCCCTACGGCCTTTAAGTGCGGGTCGGAGTTGAAACCACGGATGAGTTGAGTGAGAGTCCCACTTTCCATCCTCAGGAAAACCAAGTCCCTCCCAGGTAAATGAGAAATTCAGTTTTTCCAACGCCTAGACTGTATCAAAATTATTTTTTTCAGCTACTCTAATTTTAGCCGTAAGGATGGTTATTTCAAAATTGTCGTTCACCTATGAGTCTATTTCGTGCGAGATTGACAGTTAAGGATTAGTTTTCGACAGTAAAGGTAATAGTTTCAGTGATGAACGAAGATCTTACGAAGACTTGGAAATACAATAGGTTCAATAAATCTGTTGTAGCATGCTTTTAAGGCTTCATTAAAATAATATAATTTTCCATTAATTACAAATGAAAATTATGCTTTATTTTTGTCATAAACATTCTCATTTTTCTATTACGACCGTCATTAATCTCGAGTGGGAGGGGGTTCAAGAGAGCCTGAAGGGTGTGAAGTGATTGGGATTAATAATAGATGTCAGTGGTGCAATATTGGAGAGATTTTCCCATTAAAATGGCCATATTAGGAACAACTGAGATGGAAAATTAAACGACCTATTCCAAGGGAATACGGAGCAAAAAGAAAAAGCAAATATCTACGATTCACGATACCTAAAATAGATTCCTGTCATATTCGAGGGTGAAAATATATTGCCTTACAACAGAGTTAGACATTATGTTGCCAAGAAAATGTTTTTATCTTTTTTAGATGGCAAACTAATAATAGAAAATGTTCTATAACCAAGTAGTTTAGACCTAATGGAAACCCTGAGTCCGATGGTGGATATGCTTTCACTCGCAGAACCCTTTTCTTAATATTCGTTTATCCTTAAAGTCGAAGATTAGTGAACCATAATTCTCTATTTTCCCGTATGTAATTGTTTCATGCTACTTTTCATGCATAGATGAGTCTCAAAGCATAGAGTAAACGAATGAAAATTCTCCCAGTGGTAAATTACCGCAAAATCTATGTTAAAGACCGCAGGAAGCATACGCCGAATAATTAATGTAAAAATCTATTGATTGATTGGTAAAACTCTAGTGCAGGGGTTCCCAACCTTTTAGCAACTGCGTACCACTTGAATTTTTTAGCAATTTTCGAATTTTAGAAATTTAACAGTCCTATATTTTTTTTAGAAACATATGTTTACTGTCGGAAAAGTGCCCAAGTGCTAGTTTTATTTTAATTAAATTGCTGAGAAAACTTCATATTTAATTATTAATGCACTTGTATTTCGGTCTTTTCAACCCTTTATCAAGGCAACAATATCCCGTTGGACGTACAATAAAAAATTCACAGAGCAGACAGATGAGGCGACACAAAAAGAAAAAACACAAAAGTAAACATACATACTTGTTAAATTTTCGGAGGCATGGACCTCCTTCCTCAGAAGATTAGAATGAAGTGCGGCCGTTGGGATTGATAGGAATTAAGGGGAGGGGTAGGGAGAGGAACAATTAGGGCTACATTGGAATGTGGAAAGGATGCGCCCACCCCACATGGACACGTACGATCTGCGAAGAGCGGACCACACGCGAAATGGGCCTTAGAGGTTAAGGTTGAGACCGGGTGGGCGTTTACAATGTAACAAATGGATGTGTGCGAGCTCAAGAGTACGGAGATTGATTTCAGGTGAATTAGGTGGAATTGAGGCAATTATCGTAATGCGGAAACAACTGTCAAACTTACTATTATGGGTGGAAGCATGAATGGGCCCCGGGAGAATCAAATTGAGGTTATTAGTAGTGCAACGGTGATTATTAATTCGAATGGCTAGGGGATTGGTAGAAAGACCAACGTAAAAAGCGGAACAATGAGTACAGGTGAGTTTATAAATTATGTTATTCGAGGTGCAAGTCGTATGGGAGCGAATAGGGTAGGTGAAAGGTGTGTTGGGGCTGGAGAATTGGGAATCATTAGTGAGGAGTGGACAAGATTTACATCGAGGGCGATTACAAGGGTAAGTGCCAGGGGGTAACGGCGAAGGAGAAGGAGGTTCAAGTGTGCGTGTCCGATTGAAAAGCATCTTTAGGGTGTGTGGTCTACGATATGTTATGGAGGGGGGTTTCGAAAAAAGGCTTTTGGTAATTTTGCTATTAATTTGGTAATTATGGCGGAGGAGGGGACAGCCAGCGCCCGGCAGACGGGCAGCAGAGTAAAGTTTGCGTGCTCACGCTCACACAGAGGCCCTTACTAGCCTATCGCTCGTATTACCCACGCGTACCACCTGAAACGTTCCCGCGTAGCACCAGTGGTAAGCGTAGGTACCACCGGTTGGGAACCCCTGCTCTAGTGAGACGCGGAATCATGTCAGGGCGAGGTGAATACCACTGTTACAACTACCCAACATCAAGTATTTAAAGGCTGATTCCTACGATTCTTTAATGAGACAGGAATCGCAGATCAGATTAACTCGAAGGTTTCCGAGACTTTGGTTTGGTGCTCTCCGCATAATCCCGGGATTTTTTCCGCTTTCGTTGGCTTGATGAATACAGTTTCGCTGACAGGACAGTCAGTGAACCTGTAGTCATCAAGCCAACAAACGTGGAGGGAATCCCGGAACTATGCTGAGAGCGTCATCGCCGATCAGAGTTTTTCTTCAAACAATCTATTGAAATAGAATAGAATAGAAAAAAAACATTTATTGACCTAGGAGCGATTAATAGCGATTGCTCCTATGGGGCAGTAGTTTACGCTATGATATGACATAATTTTCTTACAAGGAAAAAAATATAATACATAACATACAAAATACAGGAATAAAAAATAGTTGTTTCAGTTTTATATGTTATAAATTAGTAAATAAGGTTCATGTAAGGGGGTTTTAAATTGTGAGCTGATTTGCCTAATTTAGAGAAAAACAAAACAGGATGTAAGTACAACGGATACTAAAATACATGCCTTAAAATATTACAAAAATCTTATTATCTTAACATTTTACATACCTTAAATTTTACAACAATCATACCTTAAACCTAAACATACCAAATCATAACATAACATCCAGACAAATATACAAGTGATTAGCAATATTTTTTTAATTTTTGGTTATTAAAATGGTTTTAAATTTTCAGTGCTCAATTTATTATACAATGCATGATACATTATGGTTACTTATATCTGATTCCTATTCTATATTTTCATTTTCTTTTACATAGTTAAATAGTAGGTTTTTGAATACTGATTGAGGTGGCGTTTTTTATATTGTCTGGTAATTTATTCCAAAACTGGTACGATTTTACTAAGAATGATTTATGGAAAACTGTTGTATGGTGAGATGGTACATTTAGATTTATATATTAGATATTAATAATACATAGACATATATTAAATATGGCATTAACAACTTCGCTTTCGGTGCGCTTTCTTTGCTACCATTTATTTGCTCCAAAAACCTGTGTATATGCATTGGAATATTTAGGCCAAGGAAAAAATAAGTCGTAAATATACACCGCCATATATGCATGGGGTGGCTTTAAAGGAAGAGTATTTAGAACTCATGTGAATTCCATTTCATACCCATGCCATAGGATTTTTTGATTCGTAAATCATACTTCGTCAGTGGACGTTCGAATGAAATTCAATCTATAAGGTCGAGTTGGTCACGGTGTGTTTAATATTCTCGAAAGAAAAATTGCAATTTCTCTGAATACCATCGATTCAATGGGGAAAATTGTGTCACGACAAACATTCCTCGAGGTATGTTATGAGAGAAAACTTTCTGGGTTTCTGAGTTCAGCTGCGTATGTATTCGATTCTATTTCATACTAGAGATTGGATTGTGTGGTAATAGAGCGGCGCACTCATGGAATTTTATGTGATCTCTTTCTACGTTTTACGTTGTCTTTCATCCTTCAGTTTCCCCATAAAACTAGTTCCTCTACACTCAAATGACGTAAAGGTGAAAAATAAGTAAATTTTATTGAATTGACTTTAACGTGATGTTTTATTCGATTCGGAGGGTACTTAATCATTCACGTCCAAACGCGACAGCAGACGCGCCAGGCGGAAAAATTAAATAACTCGCCAGTGGCAACATTTCAGGAAGAGGGAGAGAAAGAGACAGAAGGAGAGTTTTCGCGTAAATAATAAGGATTTATGGGCAAATAGTGAACGGGTCCCCGTCTGGATTTCAGGGATGCTCTCACTCTTAACGAAAAGGAGACATCTCCAACGACAGGAGGAATGCCATTTTGAATCAATATTGATTACTTTGAGGGCAAAAGCGATGCAAAAGGACTTTTAGCATATAATAAGAGTAATGTGCCATTCGTGCCATTTTTTAAAGAGCCTTCACACTGAATGATATTTAAATATCTGCATGAGAGAATTTATACTTGATTAAAATATGTATTGTCCCTTAACTACTCAATAATTCCTTGGGTTTGGACGTAGGATCCCTCAGATTCTACCCGTCGTAATTTATAATTAATCATCACCCCTTTTCGGTACTTGTTTTCTACCGAAATTAAAAAAGTGAATTTTAAGCTGCTTTTTCGAAGTTATCCTGAGCTCTTCGAGGTCAAACAATAGTTTGCTAGCACATTGCCAATATATGTGCCCTATGTCACGCATGTTTGATAATTTTTACGCATATTTTGTCTCTTACTGAAAATCTGAGGTGTGATTATGCATTCACATTCTCTTTTAACGTGATAAATTAGAAGAATAAAAGAGCTCAGTGCTCCACGATTTGCATTCCACTCAAAAGCGAAGGGAGTATTGAAATGAAATTATATTACACTTTCATTTAGAAATAATACTTAGTGCACAACTGTCATAGGCCAGGACGTTTTTTTCTCCTATCATAATGGGTGGCAATTTCCCAGGAATTTAATGACCTACAAGAAGCATCTGAATTACTGAAGGTAATAGAATTCGCATGTCGCAACCCTGGAGGAGTAGGTAATCGGTCATTCTGTCAATGTGACAGTTAGATATTTTGATTTGATTTCAAGTCTCGTTCAATGATTTTTTCATGGCACACTTCCTTACATTGTAGCGTACGTACATCTCCTATTTGATGATACTTTGTCTAGTTCTTCGTTATATTTACATGAAACTTACTATTCAGAGCCGGTAAAAAAATCTGCCGATCCGGGAGATTTTGTCGAATTTATCAACAATATATTAAGCGAGAACCGCAACAGATTTTCCGTCACCAACGAGAATGAAATCCACGTATAACTTAAAGCCTTTTATATAATTTAATCTGCTGCTTCGTCGTTGCATCTACAGCTGCACAAGATTTTACCTAGCAATGTAACCACTGGAATGTAATTTTTGGGATATAAGGAGAGTTTAAGGGGATCGGGTTGGTGTAGAGTAGTGTAGTTGGCTAGAGAACTGGCCTCCCATCCCGAGGGACCGGGTTCTATTCCCGGCAGTGGCAAATTTTTCCGTGTCAAACGTGGAAGACATTTCAGGTTCATTACTCCGTGTCAAACGTGGAAGACATTTCAGGTTCATTACTCCTTCCATCGGATGGGAAGTTAAGCCGTGGTCCCCTTGGCGCCTGTCGTTTAGAGTAGACTAATGCCGACGCTGGGTTTCTCTCTACCCTTCCTCCGTTCCCTGCAAATTCATACCTTTAGCCAATTACCCACCTATCCTAAAAAATGGCGCAAATGACCTCAGCTGTCGGTCGCCTCCCCTGAAAAACTAACTAGGAGAGTTTAAAATATTAAATAAAATATTAATATTAAAAAATTAAAAGTGGAATCTCATACATAGCGTACGTTCTTTCCTTCTGAAATCAGGCTATATAAAGTAATTACATTAGCATCCTCGAAGAAAGGCATTACGTCTCATTCCTATTCTCACTGATGATTAAATCAACGTGTAATTGATTACATCAACTCGACGTTTGCTTCATTAGGAGTAGGAAAGCAGCATAGAGAACCAACCCAGCGTAGGCCCTTGACTTTTTTCGGACATCGCACGCTGGTCGGTCGGAAATGAAGTCACGTTCGACGAAAACGGGCATTTTGTGAGGCTCAGTTTGTCGATCGATTTCGTTTAATGCCTAGAACGCGAGGTTTACGACGGCGAGGTAGTCGTGAGCTATGTGGCAAGAATGCCATCAAAGGTTCATGATGGAGGTGAAGTGCGCTCCGCAAATGAAGTAATTTTATGGGCTCTCCACAGAAATTCTCCCACGAAACTCACTTTCTGACAAACTACCAGAGGCAACTCAATATGATTCCTGTGGTGAAACCGGTGGAAATAAGCCCCAAGAGCATAGGTATTTGTAATAAACCTAGGATGGCAGTATGAGTGTATGCTCCATTGCTATCCTTATCGTTCGTTTAATAGAATCTCATTAGAGTTAGATGAAAGTTATTCCCACAGGAATACCTACTCGGTGAAATAAATTAGCGTGCAAAACTCTTGAGCCACTAAAATTTTAAAAATATAGTTCAAACCCCAATAAAATTGGAATAAAACTTCACTTTTATTTATGATGAGTTTCATTGTAGCATAGTTTAATTTTTTTATCAAATTTGAAACAGTTCAAATATTTACTGATTACCATGTGCGCCGAAAACTTTTTGACCTATGATTAAGTAAATAATGTGCGTTGGAATTCCCATATTTATTTTGTTTCCTGATGCACAGTTGATGATTATTTTTTTTAATTTAAAGCAACATTGTTGAAGGGGTCAATTTATAAGTATGATCATTCTGAAACATCGATGAAAGTAATCGAAGCCTAACCAGTGAATTAAGAAAGCCATCAAGTTAATGTGCTCCTTCTTATTCTGTATTATATACCTTTATCCTGAGTTATATGGAATCTAAGAACCTTTGAAACGCAAGGGAAAAATAATTTCCGAAATTGATTGGATAGAGAGTCATCAAGTGTATGAGCGATCATAAAACCCCGAAGTCATATGTTAGCTTTGTTGCCGACTAGTTTGGGTTAGGAGCAGATAATCATGGGGCTGAATTCATGCATCACTGGGAGATTGATTCCCTGTAACGAACTTCTCATGGACCTAATGGGACTAAAAATACCTTAAAGGGAACATTTACCGCATATTCACCAACAGGGGAAGTAATTGGAGCGAGTAATGCACCAAATGATGCCGTCACGTTGAAGATCATACAATTTTCCTCAAGCCTGTGAACATCCGCGGTTCCCGAGTCAGTTTTTCCGCGAATAAATCCCGCGAGCGATGCCGGTGGCGGGTTGGCGCCGCAAATAAAATATTCACGTGATTCCTGAACACCCAAACAAGGGCACCCGGCCTGAAACTTTTTCTCATTAACAACTCGGCTCGGGAACGCCGTCCGTTGGAGCGAATTGCGATTATCAATCTCAACTGATCAGTCTAATGCGAGGGGAGCATGTGCATGCAAGTCGTTTCCATCATTTGCTCGGATCAGGGAGGCATGGCGGTTCGTTTCCAGCGACGCGCTAATTGGGGATAGACGACGACAAAAAAAGTACTAGAGGACGAAAGGAAAAACTTCCGGAGCAGCTGACAAAAAAATGGAGAGAGCTAGGCTACGCGTTTGATATGACTTCTGATTGAACCCCCATTTCATTTTTTTATTCCTGGCAAAATAGTGAAGCCGTGCTTTGCCTCTGCTGGAAGATGCAAAGAGGATGAATGAGTAGGAACAACGACACCATGAATCTCGTAAGAACATCTGTGCAGGAGATAAATCTATGCTGAAAATGTTATACGGAAAGTTGACGCGTACTTACTTGGAAGCCTTTGGACCGAGGCAGCTTTGTACTGGGCCCGGATTCATCCCTGGTATGTTTGCTAATGATAGCTCATTATTTGCGTATTATAATGACGCAGAGCCTCCTTGACAGTCCCAGGAAGGCAGCACGGGGTAAACATGGACTGCGCGGTAAAATACTGTTCAAAATTATATTCTCGGCTCTTTCTATGACACCAGTAAAATATGGCGAAAAAGTATGGTAAAGGTTCCTCTGTTTCGTATTCAAAAATATGTTTAAGACACATACTTCAGAAGTGTTTAGGTCGGATTATCTTAGTTCAATAAGTTTTTTAAATTACACTGCGATAACAAAAAAAATATTCTCTCTATTAAAATAGCTGAGTTTTCTGATTTGGGGAAACAAAAGAAGTTCCAGATTCACCTAATTTAACACTGTTTTTATGGAGCATAAATAATGACATGACTATATTTCTGAGGAAAATAGGAAATGGGGGCGTTTACTCGGAACCGATATCGCAATATTGTGCACGAAATTGTTAGATGGAAACGAAAAAAGAAATTTAGTGAAAAAAATAATCTTCTAACCACAACCATTCACTCATAAATCAAAAATTAAAATAAGCAAAAGGTGACGCCCACTCAAAAAGCTGCTGTGATAACATTGACGTCATTTTCCTCCCGTCCTTGACCACTCTTATGGGAAGGGGAGGGAGTGGAGGGGGGTTCTCGGAAGATCTGTTCGCACAGATGCTGTCGTAACTGCTCCGATTGGAGGAGTCAGCTGTGTCCCCCCTATTGCGATAAGGCAAAGTAGCTTCGCGGGCTCAGTTGTGATTGGACGAAGTCGTTATACGTCAGAGGTTGCACCACACCCACTTTTCCGAAAGGGTTAAAAACATCAGTTTTTCGCCTCTAATAACTCGAGAAATAATTAACGGATCAAAAAACGGAAAAATACCAGTCTTTTTATTTTACAAACTCTATCATATTCGGCAATAAAAATATGGCAAACGACCCCATTCCTGGATAGCAGCTATGCAACGGCAACCTCATTATTACTGGCTATGTTGAATAATTTTGCTATAGCTTGGTAAATTATGAATAAAATGCACAACTAGCTTTGTCTTTGTTTGAACTCTTAAATGTTCAAGCTTCAATGAAAGAAAATAAAACCGAAAACGTTTTTTTTTTAATAGTATAATATATAAATCCAAAAATCGAGAGGAAATGCCATCGGACGATGTGGACAGAAGCTGTTGGAAAGAAGATATAATTGAGGCCATAGATGAACTGCTTCACTTAGTTTAAAATTGTTGATATCGATTACTAAAAATGTATACATTTGTCACTATAAATACATAGTTTTGGAGTGGAGAAGGAGTTATGGGATATGAAGTTTTTATCTACTCAATGACTTGATCGAGGGCCTAAAATAACTGCGTATGTAATCTCGGTAAAACATAACTTTACCTACTGTCATGAATTAGCCTTATAGTGCGAGTTTTCATGCCAAAAGTATACAATTTATATGACAAATATCTGATCAATAAAAGTATTCGATCGATTCTACAGTCGTTGGTCGTAAAAAAAAACTATGTACTTCCAAGTTTCTGGTCAATCTATTGAAATATGTAATTTTGACTCCAAACCACAGTACAAAATTATTTATTGCTGAACACATCACTTGCAGAAAAAACAAAATACTAGCAGAAGTTATGGACATTTTTCAAATACACGAGAGTGCTTTATTCTCACGAGTTTTAATCAAAGAAATTATGCCACTAGTGGGTGCAGACACCTAGTAACTCAGTATGGGTGTTGTGTTCGTCTTTGAAAAACCCAATTCAACTATGCAGTGCATACTAGTTTTCATCTTAAAAATTTTAAAAGATAAATAGAGGGAATGAGAAGAACGGATGTGACGGAGGTATTTACGGTTATAACAATGATTGAAGAAGATTTCCCAAGAACCGCAAAGGGTTGTCTACGTTTGAGGATATGTCAAACCACTACCCCAGTCCAAGGAAATATGCCACAAAATACACCTCTCGCGTTATAATAGAATCACATCTTTGACAGCTACAGATAATTATGGTATGTAAGAATGCCAACGGCATGATTTTGAAGAAAATGTTGGTTAAAAACTGAATTCGGTAATTGAACATTGAATGGCAGTTTTAAAATTGTTTAAAATTACGCATTGAGTATTTTCTTAAAGGCACAGTGTCGGATTCATCCTCCGGCTCTACCCCACCTATCTACCTAACTGTAGCCAGTATTGATTTAAGTAAAATTACGCACCCCACACATTTAAGCCACGTCAATCGGAGGTCACTCTAATAAGTTTTCCGTCCTGTGCCTGTTTGGGAGTCCCAATCGAAGTTCATTTTTGAGACTTGACTTGGGTTTTATTTAACCTGGGCAGGGTGAGGCCACATATCGGCCCCCTCTTCCCCCTGCCCAGACGGAAATAGGAATGTGACATTTGGTTTAAATTCTTCACGAGAGATAATCTCATCAACTCTCATGTGACGTAATCGTAAAAAGGTTACATAAAACCTTTAAATCGTTAATCTGGCGAACATCAGCTGGTGAATTTGAGCTTCGATCGGAAATATAGCAGACATTTTATCAAATTCAAAAAGAATTAAATTAATAATTTGAAGAAGAATGACTCCCCAGAAATGTATGTCCCAAAATAACACTGATACATAATTTGGATTTTAGCTATGTCGGCATCGCCTTCCTGCACAGCGGGATAAGAAGGTACTAAGTACAGGCTAGGCTCATATCTTCAGCCATCAGTACTTTAGCACAGTATTTCACCATATAATCCTCACCTTTACTTGGTAGGTCTTAGGGTGGGCCCATTTTCTTGGACTTTACCACACTAATAAAAAAACAGTAATCCTGAGTTGTTTTTCTTTCAGATTTTTGTATTTTTCTCGTAGCTTCCTACCGGATAAACTTCCGTCTCTTTATCCAGGGTTATTCAAAATTTCCTCCTTCTTATTATTATCCTAATTATCCTCTTCAATATTCCGTTACCATGAATACGACGTCTAACAACTTTGACGCTAGATTTATTACTACTACCATTTTTAACCGAAGCTTTCTTGTTTTCATATCTGCTTCATTTTATCTTCTCCATTCTGCTTACTATTCAATATTTGTAGTCATAATGAAGCTCACAGTTTTTCTCCACCATGGGAATGCTTACAAATCGTTAGAGAACACCTTCTCACAAATTCTGACATATCTCCACACTCCAAAATCTCTCCTTGGTGCATTTGAGTTGACTATTTAGAATTTAGAATGATACTGAAGTAAAGGATGCTTGTTTTCCCATAACGTTTTCACGCCAGCGAGTTTAATCTCTTGATGAGTATTCCAAAAAATACGCATCAATCGAGTGATTGACGGGGATTTTTGACCGGAATGGACGGGCTGATTGACCAATTAATTCATTTTAAAGGGACGCGCAAGACTGCATTTTGCGAATGGACATGAAAATAATAAGGAAAGGTTTCAACATGAGTAATAAGCATGAACTACTTAGGACATTCCATTTTCCTAATGATAAGGGAGATTTTTCCATTTCTCATTCACTGATTTCAATTACGTAAAACATATATGCATAAGATTTACGAATTTATTATCATTGCGCTCTCCCTTGAGATAACTGCCGCAATGGCAAAAATGAGTAGCGATGCAGCTACCATCTTCGGCCGGGCCAAAGTCAACTTTTTGGCTTTTAATTACTATAAAGCCAAAGCGATCATTAATGGCTATTCAAGGCTTGCGAGCAAACACGATCAAGAAAGTATTCCCATGGTATATATTACAACTGAGTTATAAGACTTCTACATTCTCAAAAACAAAAAACTGTTCTACACTATGGTATCATTTTATAATCCATATTCTAATCTTTCAAGGTTGTGTATCAGCTTAATTTTTTAGCTTTTCAAGGAAAATTGAAGGACGACTTTTGCAAAAATTGATCATATTTGACCCGGTGTAAATTATTTATGCGTAATACCAAGGAAAAATGACATGAGCAACCGTATGTACAAATTAATGGAGGATCAGCATGCGAAGTATCAAAGTCCGGGTAAAAAAACTACTTCTTTACTTTTGGCCAGTTTTTTTATTTCAGCCCACTGTGCGACGGTGCTGAGACAATTTGTCTCCACGAAGGCGGAATATGCGTGATACGGCTAATTATTTCTTATTGGCACCGAAATCGGCGTCGTAATAATATGCTCTCCCATATTGTTCAAGGCAACCTGGCCGAATGATTGGTCGTAATTGTACTTAGCATGGAATTCTATTATATGGGGCTCTCCGTGATAGGGGTCATATTATAAAATTACCAACATGATTTTTCACTTAATTCACGGTTTGGAACAATAAAAAAAAAACCCTGTCCCTATTTGATCAAACTCAGTGACAAGATTTAGAACGTCGAAGTTACAGAAAACGGATCGATTCTCCCGAGCTCTCCATTTTGTTGAAAATCACTGAATATTATACACATTTCATTTAATGAACGTGGTAAAGTACCTATTGATAAAAACTTCTCTTATTTATCGACATTCAGAGAAATCGAATTATATACGTAGACACCTGAGAACTGCGGTATAGGACCTCTTCGTAGCTCAATTTCGTCCAACGTGGGCACCTATAAATATTTCCCATTCAGGGAGGTTTGGCTTTCAAAGGTTTCCCCTTGATGGCAAATGTGATTCAATGGAAGTGGAGCAGCCTCATTTTGTCATTAGAGGAAACCAGACGAAAGCCGCTCACATGTACGCAAAGGCCTCATCACTTCAGCAACCCTCGAGAGTCGATCAAACGTAACCAATGAATCCGATCGATGCATCCGATCACTTTCGAAACGAGCTGAGGTGAATCAGTTAAATAACGTACTATCGTGCTTTCAACTTTTCTCAAGACCGGAAAAGCGGAGATGAAGCGAAATCAAAAGCGACGAAAAGAAATCGAGTTGCATGCGGTTTGATGTCCCATTGTGTACAAATTCGCCAAATTTTCCCTTTTAAGTGACATTTTCTTCCCTTGCAGGTAGTGAGGAAACTTTAGATGCTCCTAAGCTGTTCGAGGTGATTAAAGGACTCTGGTATTCTCCCATGATCCGACGTAATCATTTTTTCCGCGAAATAAGAAAGATGCGTTTGATATAGGACCTTTATTTTCTTCCCATTCAATAACAGACAGGAATGGTGGATCAAAATGCGGTTGTGGACCAAAACTGTCATGAAAAGTTGACAGTTCCCTGCAATACCATGGGTCCCACAGCTGAATTGCTAAATTTGGGGTAGGTAATAGAGAAGGGAGCAGGCTAGAACGATAATTGTTTCATTTAAGTGGGAGGTCGTACAGAAAATTACATGCATAATTTACTTAGTCATTTGATAGGACTGGTTACTGACCGGTCTCGGGTTCGGTCGGGAAGGGGTTTCAGGTCATTCACGGTTAAACTCAAGTTGGTATGTGATTTTCTGGGTACCAAGTCATGATTCAAAAACAAGCACTATAGCATATGAAGCTGGCTGCTCTACCTTGACGTGAGAATATCTCATGATATTGCGCTTGTATTTTGTGAACTCCGCCCTCACCAATCATACTGACGTTGGGATAGGGCTTTATACACCTAAATAGCTTTAGAGTAGTGCTTCCCAACTGATTTACCAATCCGCAAAGTCGTGGAGGGCTAGATTGCCTAGGAATTCCATTCTCGCTGTAAGTATCACTCTTTCCTTAACAAAAATGTTCTTAAGATTTAATGAGTTTCTGATTTAAATTTGACGACTTGTTTTCATTGTGCAATATGAAAGATTAAGTTTCTTAATATCACAGATTGAGGATGTGTGGATTAGGTATGTATAATACTCCTTTATTGTTAGCTTATTTCATGCATATTAAGAATGCATAAGAAGACTTACCTGACACGAGTGGTCATCTGGACTCCTCAATATTAAATGAATTCATTCATTTCAATTGAAAAATGTTCCTTCTTCGGGAACCGTGAAAATATTTATGCTTGTGATTTGTGCTATGCCGGGAAAAAGGTTGGTAAGGACCGCACAAGAGTAGGGTTTCCATTTATACCGTTTCTACTAGGAAAGCCCCGCTTCTTTACACAAAAATCCCGATTTAATTCTCCGATTCCCAAGTTTTTTTAAAGTATCTTTCAATGAAAATGTAATAAATACATTTTCACGTTATGAACACTAATATCAATTGATAATAATAATTAATGATTTTTTATATCACTCATAAATAATTAGAGACTATGTTCTTTCCTGCATTTTAAATACATTTAATTTTGATGCTCGTTTATAGCAGTATTTAAAATCCAGAACGCCTATAATTGTTTTATTTTTGACATATACGCTTTGTTTTCAAAATTTTCCAGGTTTTTGAAGTAAAAATTTCATAATGCCCCAGATGGAAACCCCGAAACAGGTGTAGGTCCTCTGGGGTACCTATATTCCATAAAATTGTTAAAATAGTCCAACCTAATATTGTTAACGTTGTGTAAAGTGAATAAAATACATTATTATTAAAAATATTTTAGAAAAATATTATGAGAAACCTACTCTAGAGGGATGGTTAATTCGTTTGTGGGGTCTGGATCGTGCTTCCTCTCACCTTGGACTTGGATTTATCGTCATCCGAGCTCCGATGGATGCTGAGCAGCGACCGCCTCTTCTTGCTCTTCTTGGCGACGCCGTCCGCCGCCTCCTCCGCCCTCACCGCCGCCGCGACCACCACCGCCGTCGCCGCCGCCACCTCGGCCTCCTTGGGGGCGCCGGGCGCGTGGGGCAGGCCGCCCTCCTCGTCCACCACGTTGGACGCCGCGTAGCCGGAGTCGTGGTTGCCGGCCACGGGCACGCTGTCGTCGCCGCTCCCGACGCCCGTCGTGGCCACCACGATGCCGCACGCGACGACGGGAGCGGCGGCCGAGCCGGAGACGCGGGGCGGGCCCGTTGGTGACGGCGCGGGGGACCGCAGGCGGCGCCCGTTGGCGCCCGCCAGCGCCGCGCTGCCCACCACCACACCCGCTCTGCCGACGAGCGGGAGAAAAGTCATTCATTAGTCCCTCGGCAAATTCGAGAGGAAAAGGGGAGAGGGTTTTTTTCCATTGAGGGAGAAACTGACTCCTTAGAGGTTGAGGAGATGTAAGTGCTGGTGGAGGATGGTGGTATTCCGGGATGAAAAGAGAATCAGGGAAGAAAGAACTTTGAGATTCCGCTTATGGGGCCATCCATACATTACACCACGCTGATTTTTCACTTTTAATACCCTCCCTCCATCGCTTCAACTATCCATTAACATTCTCCAATACCTCTCCCTCCCAGTTTCGTAGCACTGCCAATGATTAATGACCTCTTTTTGTGGATAATATAACAGTTATTCTTTATAAATACCTTTTTTTATTTCTCAATACTTTTATTCATTCACCGACTAATATTTACGAGTACATATTACTCGTAAATAGTCATTATTTTTGTGCAAGAAATTAATTATCTAAAATTCTGTCTCCCAAGAGAAGATTGGACCTCCCCTTCCGATTAATAGTGCATCGTAAGCATTGGTCCGACTCCTCCTTAGCCTTAAGCGTTGCGTAATTTATGGACAGACCCTAACAAGATGATTTATTGAATCGACATGCTTCGATTGATTGGAGTATCTTTAGGGATGAGAATGGAGTTAGATTAACTGTATGCGATGAAACTACCGAAGTTAGGGGTACACCGTCTATCCATCAAGTGAGCATGCAACGTAGGATGACATGCAACTCATTATATTTTATAGGCCATATTTTATGATGCATAGTAAACATAAACTCAGGTGGTAGGTAATACGAAGGTTTTCTGGCTTACACTGGCAGTTTTGAGTGTGAAGAATTGAAAAGGCGATATGGGTGGTTAGAGGGACGAAGAGTAAGAGATAAATCTGGAAGGAAAGGGAAAGAATCCGGATGAAGTAATTGTTAGAACGTAACGAAAATGTTTTGGGAATGTTCAGAGGGTAAACGGAAATATGAAGATGATGATAGAAGGGAGAATGCAGAAGAGAAAGGAAAAGGGTAGATATTCTGAATAGCGTGAATGCTGGGTGGAAAATTAGGAATAAAAAGGAGATTCAAGGAGGGGTTTAATGTAAGTTGAATACAAGAGGTGTATAGGAAGGCAGTTACGAGGCTATCGAGGCTACGAGGAAAAAGCTAAGAGAGTACCCGCAAAACTATCAATATTAATCGAATACAATACAAAATTAATAGAATAGATAAGAGTCATATCGGAAACGTTTTCCTCTAAATAAAATTTGGGAATGAATCAGTTGTGTGAGTAAAAATCAAGACTGGTCAATTAAACCACTAATCAATTATACTAACGAGTTCGTCGATGGAAGCTGTGCTTCTTTAAAATTTGCTCATGAAAGTTATCGCGTAATAATATATTTTGAAAACAAAGATATACTGATAGTAATAAAGAAATAATAAATTTAGTGTTATCAACTTGTTTTAATGCGGATTAAACCTTTATTCTATTAATTTGGAGAAAATTTATGACCTTTGTTTGCGTATCTGTTTTATCAATCTGTTATTGATACGCAAGGGAAAAAATTTTCTTCTCTCAAAAACCTTTTTATATCAGGCTTCTAGAAAATTGAGCCACTTACATTTTATATTGGGTAATCAAAATAATATCACCCGTAGGGATTGCTGGAAGTCTGAGATTTATGTTTGTGTTTCGAGAAATATTCATGACTTGAGCAGCGCTGTGGTACGATTTCATGTAATAAGACAGGAATAGTTGCAAATGAGAGTAAATAAAACATTTCAGAATATTTCTGCATTTACCATGATACATCTGAATACTAATCAACTTTAGATGGTAGTTATTATGCCATTAATGAATTTGTTATTACAGTTTCCCACATTTTGTGACCATTATCCCTTTATGTCGCTACTTATAGGATGATACATCGTTGCAATATATTTTAAAGAAATTTCATTCATCCTATTTAAGTATTTAATAAAGATACCCATTGTTAATGAAATAACTTTTGGAATTTTTTATAGTTATCTGTATTAATCCATATTCCGCACAGGAAATTAGGTATTACTGAATAGGCTCTATCCTCAAGAAAGAAAGCCTTAGTATAGTATGGAAATGTCTCATATATGCTTCGAATGCGAATCCATCAGGAGGAATTCTTTACACTTTATGGCACGAATGGCTTCCTTGGCTGTAAAATGATGGCCGGAAATAACGACATTTTATGACACGAGTTTCCTCCATTTTTTCTGCCATTTTCAACGAGATGGTGCCCTGGTAATGAAATTCCTAAAGTGATATCTCAAGGGGGCACAGAAAATAGTGTTCGTAAAACGAAAGGAAATAAATTATTCTGGTAGTTCCATTTTACCTTCATTTTCCGACTGCACATGTTCATCATTCATGAATATAGAATACCACTAAATCTAGAGACTTTCATTGTTGTTTTTAAACAATGTATGAAAGAATGCAACCGATCACAACCAATGTATTTAAGTTTATCTAAGAGCACAACACATTGGTATAAAACAATGTGAAGGTGGCTTGTCTTGTCCTGGGGATGCTGAAAATTGACGGAAAAGATACATGTAAAAATGAGGGAAAGAGCTATTTTTTTTCTATTTTATCATGTCACGTAATATTATTAACGTTAAAAAAGTACCCATATGAATTTACAAGGGATTCAGCTAACTAGGTTATTGATATGAGACCTTTTGAAGCTGGGAGTGAATAATTATAATCAGTCAAATTACCTCAAGGATTTCCTGATTATAATTAATTCTCAGCCAAGGAATCGGGATTCTCTATTTTTCTTGAATGAGTTTTCTTCTTCTAATATTTTTTCCTTCCTTCTAGAAATTTTTCTAATATTAACTAACATTATTTTCACGTTAAATTCTAGAACATTATTTATCTTTACTCCTTAAGTATGACTATAAGTATCTATAATCAGGAATAGGATAAAAAATTATTTAGTAAGTGGGGAAGTTAATTTAGAAAAATAAGGAAGAAGACATTGAGCTTTAGCAAATAAGCTAATGAAACGAAACTAACCGTATACATGAGAGTTTGGGTAGCATCTAGAAATCGATGCGCCTACCTTTAGAACAGTAAAGGAGAATCCAAAATTTACACATTAAAATTTTTACTTTTATGTCCTCACGCACCAAATATTCACACGCTTTTCTTCCTTCCAACAATTTTTACTGCACATATTTTCATGCTTTCTGGCTTCACTGGATTTTATTCTAAACTTTCTATCCATTTAATTTTAAACACTCTTCGCTCTAAGCTTTAACAATTACTATTCAATGACTTTACTGTAGCCATACTTACAACGATTGACAGGGTACACTGCTACGCTTAAGGTAGGTAGGATTAATATTAAGGGTACGTCGACGGCAGAGGCCATTTTGCAACACGAAATAACCTATAACTGAAATGACATCGCTATAGGCTGTATCAACTATATACTAATGCGATTTTTAGATTTATCTCGTATCCAATACTTAAACTTTCCGGTGCAAAAATTTTAAAAAGAGTCGATGATATTTATATCTTTTAGAAACGATATAACCCGGTTGAGTCGGTCAGCGTTATCTCCCAGATCTTATTTGAGATTCCCACTCAGTTTAAAACGATTCTGTGCCTCTTGGTACTTAGCACACTCCGAAAAGATGTGCTTAACAGTTAGAGACTTATCACATATATCGAGTCAGCAGGTATCTTATTTTAAGTGAATTAAAAGGAATGTGCCAATGCGCAATGGCCTATGCGCAAGCCGGGCAATGACAACCTCTTCCCTTCGATTACCTCGGACGGAAGATGCTACGCTTAATTGGGAAAGAAAGTTAACTCACAAATTTGCCATTACCCAATCGCAGTTACCTGCTGTTAGAAAGAGGGACACATTTAAAGTTTGAGGAAACATTTTGGTCGGTGGTGAGGGAAACTACGAATGGTTTCCGGCCCGATCTTTTTCAGCCACGAATCGTTACGTCTGGAAGATCTTCTCGGATTTTGCCTGTCAATTCTCCGAGTCTCCGCCAAGGACGTCCATGTCACACCTCTCTCGGAAATATGGACCCGGACACCTGCTCCTCATTTTATTAGCCGTTGGACTCGAGACGACGGAGCTTGCTATTTTTCCGTGCCGCCATGAACTTCTCTGGCCGACTCTTCTGACCCCGTCCCTGGCATATATATCCTCCGAGTGGGGTCACCTTCGGGATGATTCCGTCGCTCGGCACTCCGTCGAAAGGGATCGGGTAGCATTAGAGAGGAGACGCATTCAATTGACGGGAAAAAGAGGAGCAGGAATATGGAGGTAGGAGTTGGAGGGGTCTCCTCTTCAAGTGCTGGGCATTTTTTTTTTCAATTTTCAAAATTTACATTCGATTCCGACAAAATGTGGAGGTGCCCACGACATATATACGTCGTGATAATAATCGAGTACATCGAGCTATATTGGAAATATCGAGCTTATCCAGCGATAACGACGATACCATTTTCATCTTCAAATACCCCATATTGATGTAAATCGATTATCGACATTAAAATTCCATTGACATTTTACCCTTGTCATCCAAATTCATCATATTGATTTCTAAATCGACAATATCTCCAATAATGTTACGTATACGATAATTATGCTAGTACTGCACCTTCGAAGGTGATTATTTTATATAAACAGACCGTGTGGCCCAACGGATAAGGCGTCGGACTTCGGATCCGAAGACTATAGGTTCGAGTCCTGTCATGGCCGTCAAAATTTTTTGCCAGCCTCGGTGGGCACTGGGAAAATCTCTTGCCTGACAAACTCGAGGTCGCGGGTTTGAGTCTTGCCCGGAAAGTTTTACCTCTCCGCTTTTGTAGTTCATTACAACTGATTGCATTACAGATGAATAGACTTCATAGTTCTAAATTCGGAAATAAATAAATGTTTTGTCAACAATTTTGATCTCAGATCATCTTTGTCGATGTTTACAACTAGGTGGCATTGCCATGTCAACGATAACTACCGACACAACCGGTTTTTAGACAATGAGAACTTGCCATCGAAATATCGTTCCTTCGAACTTTGCATCTTGGATTTTAAGGAAAAAAAAAAACAAAAGGAATCTCCGTCGATCTGTCAGCATATCGCACGACCGTACTCACGCGGCGAGAGATTGCTGCTGCTGCCGCTGGCGGCGCCTCCTCCGCTCCGCCGTGACAGTCGCCAAGATGAACTCGGTCGACTTGTCGTTGGGGATGACGTGGCACCCGTCGCAGTCGTCGTCCTCCTCGTCGAAGGGCAAAGAGTGCTCCAGGCCCCCGTCCCTCTCCTCCTCCTCTTCCTCCTCCTCCTCCTCGTCCTCTTCGTCCTCCTCTTCCTGTTTTGCCCCAACAGGAAACGGATGTGTGTGTGAGAGAGAGAAAGAGAGAAAGAAAAATTGGCTGAGAAGTAAGCAAGGGTACTTTCGCCAGGTATATATGTCTCCGTCCACCCGCGCATGCTGTCGTTTCCGCTTGTAAAGAAAGCAAAGCGGCTGGGTCGACCCCGGCGTCCGGGGGAGGTCGTAAAAATTTCGACGAGGAACTTATATAACGAGAATGGAATGTCTAATCGGATGCGCGGGGAAGGAAACAAAAAGAAAGGAAGGGAAGGCTCCCCGGGGGGATGGACGTAAAACGGGAGCTTCGCTCGCTCGTACCTCGTCTGGGATTCCTCGGATGAAAGCGACCGAGCGTCTCGTGTACACCATGTTGTCCCCGTGTTGGAACATAATATTGCCTCGAAAAAGGAGATGGCTCGCTCAGGAAGGTGAGGAGGGAGGAGAATGGGGGTGATTGAATTAAGTCTCCAATTCACATCGGCGGTGTTCCGGGAAGGGAAGGAAATCACACCGACTAACCGTTCATTGACGTATATTAGGGAAGGAGCTCGTGAAAATTATTAGCTGGCACGTTCCCGAGAATTAAAAGAAAAATATTATACACGAAGCATGCTCATATTAACCAAAAACAACTCAAGAATTCAGCTAAGCATGTCGACAAAACGAAATTCTGGCAGTGGTGGAGGCGCTTCCGTGCGATTGTTAAGAGATTTAAACAGAACAATCAATCCAAATTCATGCTGGTGGGAATAAGTATATGTTCAAAAAAGAGCCGGTCTTATAGTATCTCATTAAAATTAAACGTCACACTATGTACGCTTTAAGGTAATACAGCGGTTTTTGTCTCATCTGGTTAAAAAAAACATCTATCTGACGGTTAGTTGAGAGGAACGTTAATTCAACAGATTCAATGAGGAAATAAAAAACATGGAGAAGGACGCTGCCTCCAGGAGGCTTATACTTAAAAAATGATCCGATTTAGGTATTGGTGGTTTCAAAATGTGCGAATCAGTGAGAAAAAAAATTATAAAAAATTCCCAGGTTCGTGCAATGAGGGATGGCCGTGCCTGAGGCGCCTAAAGGGCCTAAATGCAGTTATTTTGAATGTTGAGGTTTTCGACCCGGATAAAACGTTTTCTAAGTTAAAAAAAGGTAATTTACAGTCCTGTGGACGAAATTTTCAACCGTTTTGTCGTATCTCGATTCCTTCATTCAGAAACGCGGCCTCAAAGGCGTCCGCCGCAAGCCCCCCGCCGCCTGCCGGCAGCCGCGCCGCGAATCGCTTGATAAGCGCGACACTCCTCAGCCCCGTGGCACTTCCCTCCTTCCCCTTACATGCTGACAGGGTGGAGCTAGAGTGAGAAATAATGACGAGCCAGGGAAAATGTGATTCATTTGTAATTTCAATTTTTTTTAAAGTTACACTTCAATCGAAAAGGGGGAGGAAAACTAGGATTTTCAGGTGATCTACGTAAATAAGTTGAATCAACGGTGTGCAATCTCGTTACTTTTCATTCCTAACAATCAAAGTTGACTTTTTGTCATCGGGAAGGCTTTTGCGGTGGTTCTGTACTCATCATCATTAGTTATCAATCCTCAGATTGGTTTGACGCAACTCTCCACTGAGTTCTTCCATCAGCTAATCTCTTCATATTTATGTATTCCTCCTCTTGGTCCTATACTGTGAATAATAAATTTTCGTATGACTCTTCTTTCTTGGTCACACACATCTATTATAATCTGAGTTTCACTGCTCGCACGGCACGATCATTAACCACCAAATGCTGCAATTTCTCTTCGCCTCTGATGTAGTCTTCCCTGTACAACCTCGTATGGACTATGAGTAGTTCTTGAAGGTAACTCGCGGCGGCGTACCGCCGCAATATTTTCTTATCTACCAGAGGAGTAATCACAGCGATAAGTACTTACCTGAGATGGTTTTGAATTCGTCAATTATCGGTGTGTCCAACATATATACTCAAAAACCTTATATAGAAAATTTTTTTAGACTTGTGAATACCAAGTATTAGGGATGCTGCACCACTGTGCGGCGGACGCCTTTGAGGCTGCGTTTATGCATGAAGGAATCCAGATACAACAAAACGGTTGAAATTTTCGTCCGTAGGACTTTAAATTACCATTTTTACCTTAGAAAACGTTTTATCCGGGTCAAAAACCTCAAAATTAAACAAAACTGCATTTTAGGCCTTTTAGGCGCCTCAGGCACGGCCATCCGTCGTCGCACGAACCTGGGGCTTTTTTATATTTTTTTCTCACTGATTCACACATTTTGAGACCACCAATTCTTAAATCGGATCATTTTTTAAATATAAGTGCCAGCCTACTGCCTCCTATGCCTAAAAAAAGCGCGTAATATTTTTATTTTGAAAAATCAGTATTTCACAAATACTTTTTGTTTCAATAAAAAGTTATTCCACTTTATTTTTATCAACTAGTTGATAAGTACTTCAATTTATAATTATAAATAAATATTTTGCAGAATATTGGAAATACAGATTGCATCGGAGACACGTTAAACCGATCATTTCGGGAGACAATAAAACTGGGCCTAATAGTAACTTATGCGAAGAGATTACTTTTGCCATTCATTTAATGTAGCAGTCATGAATATTTTAATAGTGAGATATTTCCACTCCATTGCCATATCTCCTATGGAAACGTCAAATGATGGAGGGAAAATATTTTCCCTCACCGTTCAACAGATTCATCTGAAAAAGAAATTAAGGTTACAGCTATTGAGAGAATGATCAAGCAAGAGTCGTTGCAGGAAAAAATACTAATGGAGTGCAGAGAAAAAAAAATGAAGGTCCTTGTTTTTATAATGACAGGTCATATTGAATTCATACTTGATTTAAAATATTCTTCCGGAGCCATGGTGATGAAGCAAGGAAGTAATAAAATATTCAAAAAGACCTTCTAGCCATTGTGATGCGTTCTTTGGATTCAAAAGAAAAACACTCAGAGAACAGGTGGAGGAAACCGTGAAAGCATTTTGAAAACACTTAAAGAAAATACAACACGGTAAAATACTAATAGTAAGTATACCAGATCAGAAGGGTCGAAATGACAACTAGTGGTGTGAAAAGACCAATTTGTAGAATGCATTTTTACAGAACATTTTTAATAAAGCCATTCTCACTTCCTCTGTATCGCTATATTTTTCACTTTTTCCTCTTAGGGGAATGATAAACTAGTAGCCCCAGATTATGACAAAAATTCAGCCCTTATGGGCACATTAAACTACGTACTTGAAGAGTAAAATCAAGTAACCTTCTAATGCCACACTATTTATTGGGTACAGCCCGACCGGTATCAACACTTCCATATCATTCGTAAGGGACAATATGAAACTTTACTGTGGCGGTTCTTATTTATATTGTATCCAGAGGGAAAGGGGAGGATTTGGGTGGGTATATGGGGAGAGTGTTCGTATGGGGGAAAGATTAGTAAGGTAAGGGGGCTATGTAGCTGTAGTATACAAAGAAAACAATTATAGGGGTTAAAAGAAAAAAATTGGAACTACGTTTGAATAAATGCGTAATGATGAATTTACGGAACAGACTAATTCTTCCAATGCTGTTTATAATTGGACGAAAAGGAGTATGGAAATAAATAACTTGGCGTAATTATCATGAAACTACTATCCAAGTGGAGGATCGTTCGGTAGATAATTGGCACAATTAACCGTCGGATACGATACGTTGAGATAATATTACGTTAATGCTTGTTGTTATAATAGAACAATGCAACATCTCCATTATTAGGCTGAATTTATAACACGTCGCTAATAAGTGGGATCTACACGAGGTAAGTTTGAATTCGGGGTTAAAAAATGTGCGCTAATGAGCTGCATAATTTATCACGTTAATTGATTAACTCCTCCACGCCTCTGAGCTATGATGGAAACCACAATTAGACAACATCTTATAGGTGAACTCAAAGCCGATCTGTTTCCCGACGACGTAAAAATAGTTTTAGAACTACTTCAGGTTACGTTCAATTGATTATGATAGTAAGATTAGGGAGATGGATTTAATGATTAAAATAGCTTTCTTTCAAGGAACGAAAAGGTATCAGGTTAGGGATAAAACACAAATAAATATGCATGTACCCAGGAATCCTAGGAAAATTACTATCTGTTTCATCGTCATCATGGGTCATCATCATCAACAATCCTAGGATTGGTTTGACGCAGCCCTCCACTCGATTTTTCTATCGGCCAACCTCTTCATGTCAACGTAACTCCTCTCTTTTACGTCCTTCACAGCCTGTTCCACATATCTCACACGAGGCCTGCCTTTCCAATCTTTCTGTTCACTTTTCCCTCGACGATTGTCATTAGGCCATCGTGCCTTAAGACATGGTCGATCAAGTTGTCCCGTCTTCTTTTTGGTGTTTTCAGTAGACATCTTTTTTCTCCCACTCGTCTTAAGACTTCTTTGTTTGTCACTCAGTCACTATCTGTTTATTGGATCTTAATTTTACTATCGTGTAATACCAATACCTATCACTTCCATGCTTACAGTGATAGTGTAATGAATGGAAATTCGGCAGTAACGCAGTGAAGGATGTTGAGTGTATTCAGCTTCTAATTCATCAGTATCATGTTAAAACTTATATGTTTGACGTTGTTTCATTCTCTGCCTTCCCCCATATAGGTAGTCTGTAGGGTGCAGCAAATTTGGGTGGGAATGGAGTCATCATGAAAGATGCATGACCTGTAGAATAAGGACACATTATCAAAACCGAACCAGTAAAAGCCACCAATACCTAACCCTAACCGGTAGGAAAACATTAATCAATGCTTGGTACTATGCAGGTGCAGTTGTTTCGTTTTACTTCACTAAATAAACGAAACTGTAGTTGTTTCGTTTTTACTTGCGAGACCTCCCTTCCATTTTTCCATCTCCCACACAATGCTAAATCCCTTATATCGCGAGAGGCGTCCAATCAGTGTTGTTCATCTCCTAGGTTAGACGCCTAAATAGATCTTTCCTGTTTTTGTCTCCTTTCTATACTTCCTCGTCGATTCATCATTTCAGTTAGCCCCTATCAACCTCCTCAACTTCCAGGTTTGACCGTCCATCTTACATCTCCTTTTCGGTCTGTCTTCGACTTATGCTAAGAAAGGCTAAGCACAAATGCTTCCGAAAACTAGATTACTGTTGGCAACTATACTTTCGGGGGGTAGAGATCAATCGTATATAGGTACATATTGTGCATTCTAAAGATAAAGCATTATAGACACATGGCTTTCGACGAAATACACTCATCCCATCTAAACAAAGTTACTCTCAAAGTAGATGAACAATTGAATTTGTTTTAACTTTCCCACTTGCTGAGTACCACCCGACTTCAGTAATAGTTATTACAGATAATTTCAGTTAAAATTCTAACTACCATGTTTTCGATAAGGTATTATCACTACTATTCACATGCCACTAGGAATGACATTGAAATAACTAAGAGATTAGGAACAATGTAACCATGGGTGGAATGAATAGTATCTTAGCAGGGTTTCGTAAATAGTAAAAGGGACAACTTTGAGTCGTACAATCGCAACTTAACTGAGGTATAGCAGAAGATATGGAACGGTTCCATTTGTAGCATAAAAAGACATTTCAATTCCTTTTTACCTACTTTTAAAAGAAGCATTTATGTCCGCTACTGCTTTTTGGACACGTTTTATTGATTTATTTTCTTTTCAAGTACTCGAAAACAGCACAGTCAGCCTTTTACATTCCATTTAACGGAATGTACACGCATTATTTCTCATATTCTAGCATGGTAACTGTAGAGATATCTCAATGGTCTCTTCTGAACACGTAAATGCAAAGGTCACTCGTGAGCATCAACTTAAATTCATTGTTGTATACCTCTGGATGGAATTGCCATTCTACACAGATCCTATCTGGCTAGAGGTCAAGAGAATTAAGTGAGGGGATACATTGTGGATATGAAAAGCGTGAAAATGCAATTTTAGATCTAGGAAAACTCACGAACGGTGACTCGGTTGGCCGGTCAAGCGAGCCAAATAGGTGGCCCCGGACGTTGACGGCAGTAAAGATTTGAATCTCTTCTCCCGCGTCGGATATAACGCAGAAAGCTGTTTTCGTGCGAAAAATGAAACATAAATCCTTCTTTCACGCTTCCATTATGATCTTCTCCCATCCTCGCCGGGGCACTGGGTTAGTGGCGACAAATGGTGAGTACGGTGTGTTAGGCACAAAACCTCGCCGCAGGCATCAGATTCCCTCGCGCTGTCATTCACGGCGAACGGAGTGGACGATGAGTCGTCGGGTTTCATGGCGAGGTACCTGAGGGAGAACATTTTTTTTATCCCCTAGCTCCTCCCTGTCTTTCTTTCACCAGTGCCATGTGCAAACAAAATGAACACGCTCACCGGGGCGAAATGACGGGTCTTTGCTCGGCAAGCACCAAAAATATTCTCCTTCACATCAAACCATTAAGCCAACGCTGCGTAGCGGAAAAAAATTAGAGCTCTCTGTGTCCGTACGAGATGCGATCAAACTTTAAATTCGAAAAGCAAAAGACTTTCGAAAACACCACTAGTGGAGAGAAACGGGCACGATTTTCACTTTTAGAAGCATAAGGACTTTAATTCCAGCTAGATATAAAATAATTTTATGAAAGTAACTCTGTTTTCAATGAATAACCTATCGCGATTCGCACGGGCCAATTCTTTGGTCTTAATTTAGTAACGGTTAAAACTATTTACATGCAAGAGGCTTGTAATCACTACCACTTGCTTAAATGTTTCTTTCAATTAGTCCACAGTTTTCCACCGAGCAAAAATACGGCCCTAGTCAATAATATTTGCCTACGGGTACCGTTGAAAATAGAAATAATGAGTGGCTTGTCAATTGGCATGTGTTGTACATGATGCATTTCATTGTGCAGTCTTCTGATGCTAGGAGAGATTCTCTGTGAAAATTGCATCGTGTAACGTAATGAATTGCATGGCAAACTTCACAAATACATGAACGATTGTGCGGAAAATTACTTCTGTTCCAGTTACACGAGTAGTCATCCATGAATTTTCATCGGCTTGCCACTGCTTCAAGTAGTGTTATTTATGGCGCCGTGTTACTGCTTTGGATAACAACTGCGAACGGACTAAAATGCTTCTTAGAAGCAATAATGTAGGCGTAGGTTACCGTATGAACTCCAATCTCAGTACTTGGTCGAGGCGAAAACACATTCCCTGTCTTACGATTGATTTTCATGGATGATAAAATAGAGTACTATTAAAGCACTCATCGGGATGTCTAAAACCTAATCCAGGAAACATTTATGGGAGAAAATAAACTTCTCATCCCTCCTAGTCTGTGCTGATTTTGACTTCCTTTAATCATAGAAGATTTTATTCACCCTTAAAGTCCGTTTCACACGATACTTGATCCAGCACAAGACCTAGTGTGCTAGCCGCTACTTGATATTGAGGACGGAATCTAGCATGATTGGAATCCTGCTAGGAGGTTTCACACGATCATCGACCTTGTGCTTACTATGAAGCGATTATTCCATATAATTCAATACTAATTAAAAAAAGAGAAGATCGCACAGCGTCTGTAACGTGAACGTGATTGGTAGATGGCCACTGTGTCCTACTGAGTCTAGTAGGAAACTAGTACCGCATCAAGTAGGAAATACAGTAGCTCAGCGAGTATACTAGCGATCGTGCTTGCCAGCCAGTATACTGGTTCAATTCGCACGATACTGGAAGGCTGGCTTACTAGCGAGTACCCTCGACCTTATGCTGGATCAAGTGTCGTGTGAAACGGGCTTAAGATAACTGTAAACACCAACACTCGGGTATAAAAGCCTGAAACTCTTCCTACTCTATCGAGGGAGTGAGAAATTTGATAAAATTTGGAAATTGTTCTCTCCGTTGAATGTAAGAATAATATTTCGTAGCAAAATGCCATATTTGCAGATGGAAACGAATTGGGTTGAATGGAATTTTTTGGTAATTAATTGTTTGCCGAAGTATTATACCGGATATTTTCTGACAAAAAATATTTTCATCACGTGAGCCACTGGCCAGGAGTTAATGGAGCACTGGTAGAGTTTTGTGTTCATTAAATCCACAGTCTGCAAAATTGTTTTAAAAATGCAGTGATGAGTTAAGAGATGGAAAAAAAAGAAATAGAAACCGTATACGAGTATTTCAATGGAAATTACTGGAAAATTTATTATTGATTTTGCGAGGAATCAGTGCGATGTGATTCACTACTCCCCGAATATTGATCAACATATCAATTAAAACTAGTACGTCAAGTGATCGAAAAAAAAGAAATGGCAACCGTATATGAGAATTTTAATTGAAATTACTGGAAAATATATCAGTGGTTTTGTTAGGAATCAATCAATGAGATTCACTTACTCACCGAATATTGAGCAGCATATCAATTAAAGCTTGTTTGTGTGGGTCTACACTGTTATACGTGGAGGAAATGCTTTTTACTCGATAATGCACTTGATACAGTATTTACGGCAAACCGTGGGTAATCAGGTCGATCTAAGAATCCGAAGCCCGCGGGTTCGGTACCCGCGTCGTGTATGGATATTAGATTTGTCTTATAATTATGTTTGGAATTAAGTTCTGCTAGTTCGTGTGATATAACGTATGAACTTGGAGCCCCTTGATGTTCATTAGAATTTCTGAGATTCAAGAGAATTTCGCGGTGCTCTTGAAAGAGCACATGCATTTACGGAAAGAAAATTAGTATTTGATTAAGTGTATTAACGAAAAACTCCTGTTGTGAGTTAGCCAAAAGTCTTAAATTAATTCTCACCGAAGGCAATGTAATCTTTTCTGGTTTAAGTTACGGTTACATCTCGCCACGTTCTCTAAATTCAATTAACTTTAAATCAAGATTTTTTTAGCAATAGTCAACTGTTTGGGGGAGGAGATCGATATTGGAAGTAATTTGCGCCGAGAGGTGGATGATTGACTAGGGAAGAAATTTTTCAGGGAACAGAGAAGAGTGGATAGAAACCCGGAATCGGCATCAGCCTGCTCTAAAGTAAGTCACCAAGGGGGCCCATAGTTTCACGTCCCTTCCAACAGTAGGTGCTGAAAGTGTGCCACAATGAACAATGCCTGCCTATGCCGGGTATAGAACCCCAGTTTCTCGGGGACGAGAGGCTGATTCTTTAACCATCACACATACGCGACCCCCTTTGACACTTTGGGCTATATAATTAGTAATCGAATCTTGTTGTGAGGCGCTTCAACTGATAATTTTGTATCTCGCATCGTGTAACCAAACAGCCCTAACTTTAATCCTAAGGCGAACATAACACCCATTTCCAAGGTAGGGTTCGAACCCTTTGGGTTTTCAGACTGGAGGAGCATTGCTTACCCGACTACCATCGCCGGCGCGTCATGCAATATTAGTACATTTTGAAACTGATTGCGACCATTATTGAGGGATTAGAAAAATAAATTATCCGTCTGGATATCTTTCACCCCTCCCTACACGGAACACTTAGAAAATCCCGGGATCTGATTCGATATTCGAGCATCGTCCGATCAACTCCGCGCTAACTCCCGTGCCTAGGGAGCGAGGCTGATCATCCCCTAGCCCACCGTCGTATGGGATGTCGTTATCTCCGCTGCACAGGTGGGGCTATCCGGGACACGCTGCGTGGACGCGTGGATCAGATACGGGCGCCCTGACCAAGCCTGCACACCGCTTTCGACGTGGCGTCACCCGGGGAAGCCGAGCGTGTCCGTGACACGACCCTAGGGTTTGTCCGCGGGACCAGAGAGAGATAGAGAGGCGAACGTTAACCTGTCGCCGACAGGCGTCTACCGGCTCTTTCGCTTAGGAAGAGGCCGGCAGGAAGAGGACTGATCTCACCGTCCACGGCCCGCAGATGTGCCCGCGTGGCGAGACCACAATCACGTCGACCGAGAAGCATTCAACTTCTCCCGACACTCTCCCAGCCTTCCTCGGGCTGACGGCAGCCGATAACCCGGATGTGGAGCCCACCACCCGCGACATCCATGATACGCTCCCAGTTCCCCCATACTACTTGATTTACTCCAAATGCCACGCACAAGGTTTTTACAGTCATAACGCGACATGGATGGACATTTTTAAACGGGCTACTCGAAGGATTTGAGGGAACTAAAAAATGAGTACACCTAAACACAACGATAAGGACATGCTTTAGTGAAACAAGAAGCCAAAATATGCCTCACGGTGCAGCTAAAATTTAGATGAAGAAACAATGAAGCAATCATAGGTTTTCGTCAGTCCCGTAAGAGAATTGTCGAGCATCTAGTGCGGGATGAACGGGTACGTTTAATTTACTCCATCATAACAATATCGCGCCTTTGGAGTTTAATTATAAAGCATTACATAATGATAGAAAAAGCTGTTGACATACCACTGACAATTCATTGTTTACAAATTCATTATTTTTTAAAAGCCTTCGCCGCTCCTTTTTTCATCTTTTTTGAACGTATAAGCGTAAAATCTTGTTTATATTTTATGATGCATCATTGCATATTTGGTAATCTTCACCCCCTGCCACTTACCCTCGCGGTGGCTTGCAGGGTATCGCGTAGATGTACAAATGGAACCTCTACAATTCTTTGAGAATGTTCACAATGACGTTCGTCTTGTTAGATGAGTGATTTAAACAGCTGCGTGCAACAGAAACCTAAGTAAGCTCGGCGTCTCTCTTGACGTGGTGCCATCTTCCCTCCGGCGGGCTGTGATGGAGGGCCCTGGGGCGGGGGCAGGGGTAAGGGGACTTCGTCGCCTCGCAGCTCGCGTCCCTCGCCATGCGAAGCGGGACGGCACGGATTTAATTTCCCTCGGAGCGAAAAAGATCCACTTCCCCGCGAGATTCCTCTTTTGATCCGGTGAGGTGAAACCGCACGCGTCGAAACCGCAAAGGGAGGAGGGATCGATGCTAGGTGAATTTGGGGACGGATACGCTCCCTCTCTGAACGCTACCCACGAAAATTCTCTCGAGTGAAATGAGCCGATTTACTTCTACTAGAATTCACCAGCGACGCCAGAGTAGGTACATGCTCGTGGTGGGTCTACGAGCTTCGCCCAACTTAAGAGGGAGATTTCATTAATTATATTGAATTTAATTATCGTTTCACATAGATCAAAACACGGTAAGTCAAGTGTTTATAACGCAAGGATCGATACATGATGTCGTCGACACAATATCAGTCCTTATGGGGTCCCCTTTTTCTTTTACCATTCTTAGAAAGTTTAAACCATAACTCAAATTTAGGGTTTAAAATATACATTTACGAATTCCAATCCCATAATTTATGTTCTTAATGAAGTGATTTCTCAATGAGGAATGCCCATATCAAATGTATAGGGAAGTTCTCGCAAAAAAGTCCAAGGAACCACGTGATACCCGATTCAATCGTAGAGGAACTCCGCAGAGTATGATTGAAATGGAGCTAGAGATGCAGTGGTAGAATGGAACTATTCACCAATCAGTGGATTGACACGCGCTATTTCTATAGTTAGAAGTAGATTTCGGTGTTAAGGTGCATTAATAGCTTGTATTATATTGCAGCTTTTAATATAAACATTATCATAAGGCAAATTCATTTGAAACCCACGACCACTGAGTTGTCATGCCGGCACGTTGCCGACCTGGCTACCCCGGCCAGCTTCCAATAAATACCATTAGTATTATATATTTACATTTTATAAAATATAGTTATAATTACAGTTGTTAATTATAATTACACCTGATAAGGAATTACGAGTAAAGAGCAGGCGTGTTTACGGTGTAAAGCTCAAAAATGCAAATAACATTAGAATAATCTTGAATAACATTACTAGATTCTAAGTACTTAATTTATCTGATAGAACAATAGACGATATTAAATATGCCTGCATCCAAGGAGGTTATATGCACTGGAGGTGGCATCGTAGCTAATTTGAGAAGCTAGCGGCCATCTTCGTCGGTACGGGCTTTCTTCTCGTGATAACTGAACGGATGAAGTATTTTTTTCACGTGGTAAAAATTAGATTAGAAAGATGTATTTTTTAACTTCGTCAAGGAAACAGAGCGAAGTGCGCAAACAGGCAATCAAGTGCCAAGTGTAGCTTAAATAGTTTCACTTAAAACCAGTTTTAGCAATTAAATATACTCTCAGGGGGATCCAGTGCATTAATACCTCACTTAAATAGCCCTTGGAAGATTAACTGACGCCAATGTGATGACGTTTGGTACAATTTCATTGTTATTTATGTTTTAACACTAGAACGCCCAGACTTCTCGACATCATTCAACGCCCAAACGGGGTCATTTTGATCCCCGGTAGGTAATAATTTAATTTCTCACAAGGCATTTATATGTTTACATTCTTAGTGTTTTTTCATTAAATTATGCCCTAATTCTTCACATTCATCGATTTTTTCAGTTCATGATAGCAATGTTTTTCTCAATGTAACTATTTATTGAAATATCAACTTTGAGTGTTGGAATCATTTTCTCGTTTTTCTTCAATTTCATTTTTTCTTGCCGAAAATGGTGACACTCAGTAAACAACAAATGTCAAATACTTTATTTAAACGTATTTATTTATTGTTTTTGCAGTTTGCACTGTATTATGATGAATGATTTGTCCTGCCAAAACTAGAAATACCATCAGAAAAAATGTAAAAAAAATTGAGTAGCCAAATGAAAATAGTTTTCATCATCGTCAGTATTTCAATCCTAATTCAATTAATGCAACCCTCCATTATGCCCTATTTAGTGTTAATTCCCTCACACCCTGGTATGTTTTCTCTTTCACGTCCTTCTTTATTTGCTCTATATACTTGCCCCTTGGACTTCCTCGCGGGGCATTTCATTCAATCTTCCACTCTATTATATTTCTTACTAATTGACTGTGTCTCAAGGTATGTCCATCTTCATCCTCCGTCATTTCTTCCTCTGCTCTTCTGCACACCTCATCATTCCTCACTCTATCTGTCCATTTAATGCACTCTTCATTAATATGCCATATAAAACGCAATGCTTTGAACGGAGTAGTTGAGGCATAATCTTTCCCAAGCACCCCATTTTGGAATCATTGTCATTCGTAGGCTAGCTTGCCAATGCCTCCTCCATTACATCCTAACCTCATTGCCTTCGTCAATCCACGTCATAATGATGCAAACCTTTATCCGCAAATGATTCTCTGGCAGGGATTCAGTGGCATTTCCTCACCTGGCTGCCGCTCCCTGTGTTTGTGGGCTTGTCTTCGTCGAACGCGGATGATTGAGCTATTGAGCCGGGGCCACTGCCTTCCCCGCTGCCGCCCCCCGAGATGGTGAGGGGCAGAGGGAGGGGCAGTGGCCCCCCGGCTCCGCCGAGCGCCGTCTCCGCCAGCCGCCTCGTCTGCGCCAGGTTCTCTATCACCGTCCCCTGCTTTATCGCCGAGGACGCCGTGTTGGGACGCCGCGCCGCTTTCGCCTTCCTGGCTCGTGTCCTCAGCGCCTGCGGCAAAGGAAGGAAAATTCGACAGTGTAAACACTCCTCGTACGTCTCCACACTCAGTCCGTTCATTGCCGTGCTCCCCAGACTTAAGAGGGTCGCCCGACGCTTTCACTCTCTATTTGCTTCTTACCCGTAACGGTTGTGCTACTCCTTGAGTAACGTTTCTCACGAGTCTCTTATCGTCGTCGTGAAATTTCTTCTCACAAGTCTGTGAGAAGAATCTGCGTCGAGAAATTATCTTTAACACCTGTTGTTGTAACCCATGGAAGGCAACCAACAGCTAAGGTCATTTGTTCCTTTCGGGATAAGTGGGTAATTTAGCAGCGGTGCTTTGTGCATGGTATTAATGCAAATAAATTTTATCTAACATTATTAAGAAAAATTGTTCATGAATTTAGTGAAAATTTGGTTCTTTTTAGTAGTTTATAATTGAGTTTTCGGTGGCCATATACTGCAACTACTACTTCTGCTAATCATTTTGGACTTGATCAGTAAATAGTTAGTATTTTCATTGCTTTAGTACTGTTTATAGAAATATTATGCAGATTTATTTTCATGCTTGCATTCACCTTCCTATTTTACCTTAATAGGTCTACATTGGTATGCACGCAGTGAATGAGATCCCTCGGATGACGGTTTGGAACTGCATACCGGGAGTACCAAAGATCGGCCAAATTGAACTAAAATATTGCCATAATTTTTGTACATGACTGTTGTAATGACGTGGATGGATTTTAGAAAAAAGATAAGGCTATGCAGTGGACAAAACATAAGTGCTAAGATGGGAACATGTATTTTAACATTCATTTTGCTTTTAATATTAAATTGAACTTGAAGTCCATATATGGCAAGGAGATTTTTCACTACCCTTAGAATAGATTAATAGGATGTAACAAAGAAAATGATGTAGAAAATGTCTCTGTCCTCATGAGAGACTTGAACGACAAAATATAAATAAACCCTTATAGTCATCTTTAGTTAATCATCTTATTTTTTTATGAACCAATTAAGTAATATAGTTAGGTCTCTTGGGTTGAGTAAAATTTGATTACCATTACATCTCGTGTATTTCATTTTCGCTTGTTAATTAACAGTGGTCCAACCCTTAGTAGCGCGTACTACAGTAAGTGCATGCCTAAGAAGAATGTTATTTCAATATGCTCGAACAGAACGTGGGACTTCTTTCCAATCATTGACTTTTTCAACGAGTACATTTTACAATAATTTATTATGCTTCTTCATGGATAAGAGAAGAATAAATTCTCTTCAAATTACTTAGAAGAAGAAATAATTAGAGAAATAATCCCTTGGAATCGTTTTACAAGAAGATTTAGGCTCCTCAATTACATGGCAAGGAAGGAAATAGTTCGTATGTTCCTAGGAAATAGTTCCTATGATGAAATTTTAGGTCGTCGAAATTAAGAAAAAATATCACTCCATACGAAGGTGAGTAAAAAATAAATGAAATCCGACGAGTTATTAATCCTAGGCTATTTAGTAAATTAGGTTTCTTTTTGCTCTCTACTTTATACTCCAGTGGCGCCACTACGGAGGAAGAGGCATTATCCCAAATTTCCTCACCGGACGGATCCCTCGGATGAGAGGAGTAGACCAACGCTCGGGATGGAATTTTGGCTTAAATTTCTTCCCTTAATCCCTTGGTGAAAGTCGTCTGGCACATGTAAAGCACCAAGGATGTTGAGAGAGGTTTAATCCCAAACGGATGAATGCACCTGTATTCTCAAATTTTGAGTCAATGCTTAAACGAAATTACGATGACAATTGAACAAGAAGCGAGAGGCGGACGCACTGTTTTCTCAGGCGGTATCAAGAAGACTGCGTATAAAAAAACTGTGTCAGTCGTAGCTCATTATTCTTTTAATATGGTTTTCTGCCATTTTGGGAATAATCAGATGAAATAATCCCCCTTTAACAATCAGAACCGTTTTCTGTTCTTTAATCCCCATGAAGCGGCCATTAAAATAATCGCATAAATACAGTTAATGCTCTCCGCCTCAGCGTTTCCTATTAATTTAATATTAAGATGCTTGCAGTTGAGTGTTGCAACCTAAATTTGCCGGCAATCTGAAATTAGTGCTATTTTGATGGATCTACGTTGATGGTGAAGGCAAATTACTCTCTGAGAAGGGATGTGTTGGGGTTCGTCAGTTTGAACCCCAAGATATGGACGACGTATTTCATTTTAAAATACTATATGCTTGCAGTACATTAAGGAGCTGGACAATGATGTATCGAATCCATTAAAATCATCAAGTAGAATTGTTTATCTGTTGCAGGTAAAAATGATTTGTGACATATTTATTTCATACGAAAATAAATATGCAGAGTTATCTTCCCAACACAAGCAAACAAAAAATTTACGAACTCCTGTGTAAGATCCATTGGATCTTATTAATAACTTAGGAAGGATCCATCATAAATATGCTTTATGCTATGGAATAAACATGCAATTTCCTATGTAAATCTATATTTAGGCCTCCATTCATAATCATGCAATCATTTGTAAAGAATGCAAGTTGAGAAAACTTAGAAATTATCATTGATAGAATCTTACCTGTGCATCAGACTTGTAAGGTCCGAATTTTGACAATTTTTAGCACTTCCTTAAATATATGACGAATTATCAAAATATACCGTTACTCGTCCGGACAGAAATTATTTATCCAGCCTAGATTTTAGCTCTTAAGGATTGAGCTCATTTTTCAACTACTTTAGCCGATGTTTTAAGGAGAAAAGAACTTGGAAAACCATTAAAGTCAAAATTTCTACTCTCATTCAAAGGAATGATATAGCAAAAGAAATGAACATGCAGGTGTAAGCTCTTAATTATTAAACTAGCGAAACATTGTGCCTATTTTTTTTACCAAACGTATGAACTAAAAATATAATGGATTTGATCAGTGGGATGTATTCCGCACGCAGTGATAACTTATCTCTGGTCGCTGCGGTTCACTTTCTCGTTAATGAGACCCTATGCGTGGCTTGCGATGGGTAAAACGTCAAGACGCTCCTTGACAAAAACGCACACGTGAGCACACACGTAGAAGGCAAAAAAATCAAGAAAGGCGTTTTGGGTGATTTGGAGACGCTCAAAGGAGAGGAGGTGACGGAAAGTCATTTCCATAAAACGGGTTTACCCAGAGACAGAGATGGAGAGAAGGCCAATCTCAAAGAACAAGCGAGTGGTGGTAGCGGAATCCTCATTTTACGACTTGTCTTCATAGGATTAAGGTAGCGACTGTTAGGTTTGCAGAGCCAAGGCAATCAAGCCGGAATTAACGCCGAACAAGATTTATCCGGATGCCTCTTCCCCCTTCTACATTCCTTCCAACATTTCCTCCGCCTATTTTGCGTAACCGAATCACGCATGAATCATTCAGGATATGAGAAATCTTGAATGCCGCTAAGCTAAACACGAGATCATCCCTATTCCCTCCCTCCAAGTGTCTGCACCGCACCCTTACGTAGCGATAAAACCCCCACACATTAAGGAGCACCCATATCCCTCCTCCTCCCGCGACGAGCTCCCGATATTCGGTCCGGCTTGAAACCTTTCTCTCACTCCCCCCTTCGCGACGTTTTCTTCCCTCTTCTCGCGGGAGAGGGAAGCGCAAACGAGGGATTTGCTAATCCTCTATCCTTAGACCCGGTTCATGTTTAATTCATGAACTGAACGGAAGAACTAAACTTACTCTCAACGTTGACTGAAATCCTCGCATCATTCAAGATGATGTATAAGATAAGCCCAACCAATTAGGTAAATTAATCAAATTCTTCAGAACATAGAATCGCTGTCTTCCGTTTACTGTTAAAGATAACACCTGATGGAATATGATAGAATAACCCACCTGTAATGGCTTATATACTTGGCCGAATGGACAACGTGCTTCGATGACTCCTACCGCTTGTTTTATGGGAAAATGTGCTCCAAATGGTTCCTAGCTGGGCCAACCAAACCAAATACACCGTAGGGAAAGAGTCATGCTAAATACAATCCGAACACGATAACAGTGAAATATGTATCCGTTCATAGGTGTTTAAGTACCTGAAGAATCCATGAGTTTCTCGACGAGTACGTAAATATCTCGATAAGTGATGAGTACTCGGATGGGTGACTACTTGAGTGCCTTGGAAAATATTCGGTCAACTGATTGAACACGCCTGAGAACCCGAGTGAATACTCAGGCCTGAGTACTTCGATTTACCTGAGAGTCTGGATAAATAACATTGTTTTCATTCGACCGCTAGGATATACACATTCATTACATGCTATTACTATCGTCAGTTCCTTGAGAATTCGGAATCCTGAAAGAACCAGTTAAATACCACGGTTTTATGGAGCTACTTGGGTAGTTGCCCCTAAATTCATTCTTGTACACATTCAGGTACCTACTAATAAACTCGTCAAATATTCGTGCATACTTTCTGTAACTCGCATACCTAGGTTCGGATGCCGAATACTTATAGCATACCCCTAGTGCACACAGACTGATCCTCATATATGCGAATTTAAATGCGTCTAACTCCACCTACTTTGGTTATGATGTCTCTTTAAAAACATTGCTAAGAAAGCCAAAGAAAATGAAGTATGCATCCCAAGAAAATATTTTGAAATGAGTTCGATAGCTGGTGTCGTCATTCATGAGTGGCTATAGATTGTGTGGAGATACGATGAGAATAAACGAGATGATTGTGAATTGCATACGGCCGGAGAGAGTGTGATATATAGAAAGGAAGAAAAATGAAGAAATACTGAGGATGGAGGGGAGGATTACCAAGGAAGTTAGGAAGACAAGTAGTTGAGTAGAGTATGTAATTAAGGACAATTACATCCTGAAGATCGTAGGAGAGCGATGAATGATGGGAAGGGAGAGGGAGGGAGTGGTAATTTAAGGTGGGATGAAGACGGGCGGCTTATTCGAAGAGAGGGATTGTGCTGTGAAGGAGTCTTTGAAGGGAAGCGGGGAGGGGCGGAGGGAATTCTATCAGAACCCCCCGTTAGCAGTGCGAGAGCGAGAGAATGTAACAATAATGATGATGAAACAACTCTGGTACGTCATTATGCACTAATCTTTTAAAGTTCGTGGTGATTCCATCTGCACTAACTGTTGGAATATGCATGGCTATTAATTTTTTTGAAGTTTATGTTGACAAATTATATGTCATGCACATCTTGCCTTCGGGGACATTAAATTTTTGCAAGCCATCAATTAATGCAAATTTACCTTCGATATCATCATCGATCAACAATCCTAGGATTGGTTTGACGCAGCCCTCCACTCGATTCTTCTATCAGGCAACCTCTTCGTATTGACGTAGCTCTGTTACAACCTTCACAACTTGCTCCATATACCTCATACGAGGCCTGCCCTTTCCATTCCTCCCGTTCAGTTTTACCTCGACGACTGTCTTCATCAGGCCATCGTGTCTCAAGATGTGGCCTATTAAGTTGTCCCGTCTTATTTTTAATGTTTTCAGTAGACATTACCTTCTCTCCCAATATTCTTAAGACTTCTTCGTTTGACACTCGATCGATCCATTTTATCTTCATCTTTCTGCGGTAGCACCACATTTCAAATGCTTCCAGCCTGGACTTCTCTCCTGCTGTTATTGTCCATGCTTCGCTGCCATATAGTAGAATGCTACAGATGTATGTTCTAATGAAATGTTTCCTCACTTCCACGCTTGTATTTGCAGCTGTAAGCAGAATCCTCTTCTGGTAAAATGCCCTTTTTGCTTGGGAAATTATACTTGGAATTTCTCTTTTACTTCGTCCATCGCTGGTTACTCTGCTTCCCAGGTAGTAGAACTCTTCCACCTCCTCGATTTTTTGTTTTCCTAGTTTAACATTGGTCCTGGCTTCCTTTCTCCTAGTGCATACCAATACCTAAGTTTTATTTTTATTGATCTTCAGATGGTGTCTGGTCATTTTTCTTTCCATATTTCCAAGTGCCTTCTTTAAATCTCCTTCTGTTTCCGCCATTACTGCTATGTCATCGACGAATCTGATGTAGCATGCTGATATTCTCCCCGTGGATATTCACTCCCGGAGACTTTTCTTTGACTTCTTGGATGCCTTTCTTGATGTAAACATTGAATAATACGGGAGACAGTGCACATCCTTGCTTCACTCCTTTCTTTATGCTTGCTTCTGTAATGCTGGGTCCTGATTTGATTATGGCCACCTGGTTTTTATACAAGCTGTCGATAACTCTTCGGTCATTGTCTGATACTCCAATTTGTTTCAGAACCTTTAGCATCATATTCCAATCCACGTTGTCAAATGCCTTCTCCAAATCTACAAATGCAACAAACGTCGGTAGATTCTTCTCTATTCTCTTCTCTATAAGTAGCCTGAGGGCCAAAATCGCTTGTGCGCTTGTTTCTTCTGAACCCGAATTGGTCCTCATCCAGGAACTCCTCCGCTTTTCGCTCTATTCTTCTATAGATGATTCTGGTCAATATCGTCGAGGCATGTGTCGTCAGGCTTATGGTCCTAAAATGTTCACAGTTTTCAGCTCTCTTCTTTTTGGCAATAGGAATGATGATGTCCTTCTCGAAGTCCGTGGGTATCTCTTCTGTTGAGTGCATATTGCATAAGGTTTTGTATAGCTGAGTAAATGTCTTCTTTCCGGCGTTTTTTATTAGTTCGGCAGGAATATCATCTATTCCCGAAGCCTTATTTATCCTCAGATCCCTTAAATCTGCATCGAATTCTAATCTTAAGATTGGGGCTCCCAAATTATCCATATCGAATTCATTTTCCTCTTCGAATACTTCCGCTCTAAGATAGCTTCCATTGTGCAACTCTTCCAAGTACTTCTTCCATCTCTTCACCTTATCTTCATATTCAATTAAGAGTTCTCCGTTCTTGTCACTGATGCTGTTAAATCTCGCAGCCCGTTCGTTGAAGTGATTTCCCACCATCCTGTAGGCAACTTCCACATTTCCTTTTTCGAGGTTGCTTTGTACGTATCTTTCTCCTAACGTAGCAGAAGGCTAGACCCCTATTCCTGTCGATAGTGAAACGTAGGAGTTGATCCAACCCCTCCTCCCATTTTGCATCCCATAATATGTATATGGAGCACTCCTTATGCTTGCTTTAAGATTATGAGGCTATCGTATTTTCGTGAGCAAAACGGAGTGAGACCGGGTCCAAAACTACCCTCAGGAATCTCAACCAGAAAATGTTTTGATAAGTCCTCTCAACACAAAGGTGGAATTACATGAGCCTTTTTCCGGACCGGGCCTTCATTTTTTTCACGGAAGCATTGGGCAGTAATACTTCACATCATCAATTAAGAATAACTGGTAAACAAAATATTATTTTTAGTAATCTACCTATTACGTTAGGTTTAGATGTACTTACAAATCTTACTCCGCCCAAAATACTTCATACGATTTCCTTTTGCAGCTCGACATAACTCTTACCTACCACTGATCTACTACTCGTACTCGTACTCGAACTACTCGTATTTCGCCTCACTCTACTTCGCTTCCCCAACATACCTTTATCATATCCTTCAACAAACACTCGCTCCTTATCACTTGTTCTATTCAGTCCCTATGACTTAAAATTGCCTTAATCAATGCCCTTTCCTTCCCAAACATCTAGCACTCCTTCGTCCTCTTCTTTTGCACTGATCTGACCTTTTCCATATCCACATCCCAAAAGCTTAAACTCTATTTTTATCTTATTCACTTAAGGTCCACGTTTTGGTGTTATACAATGCCATACTTTATATTAGAATTTTTACCAGTTCTTTCTCTACGTCCGTGCTCCATGCCCCTGTTATTAGTTCCCGTCTTCGAAAAAACACCTCTTTTGTCAACTTATTTCTCCTCTGAACTTTGAGGGCTGAAGCTATAATGTTTTTCATATAATATACTTACTAGATAACTACATCTAAACTAAATATTCGCCACTCAATCAAGCGAGAAGAATTCTTGGCCTTGCCTTTTTGACTGGCCAACTCAATGGCATACGTTGTATCAAAAATCATTAACACACTAAGAATTCAATTCTGACTGCCCCCAACGGGTGGTTGGCCGATTTGCAGTTTGCCATACACTAGATCGAAAAAAAATAATGGGAACTAAATAAAGAGATGGACGAAATCCATATTTAAGAACTATATTTTACCTCTGATGGAAAACTAGGCTTGAAGTCCAGCCGAAACAAAGCTTTTAGCGATTTTCTGAATACAAGATTTTTCTGGGAAGTAACTGGCATACAGGAATAGGGACCCACCCGTTGGACTTAAAAATGTTAAGAGATTTAGCTTCACAAACCTTCGGATTGAGCGCTGGTTGTTGGTAGGTGATAAATAATCTCCTGTTAAGCCTGGTGGTTAAAATTACCTTGTTAATATTACTCTGAACGAACTTTGGTTTTCCCACCGGTTGAATAATACTTTTTTCGCCATATTATGTTAGACTTTTCAGAGTTTGCACACTGCTTTCTATAAATTTACTCTAAATAATGAAAAAAATGAAAGAGCATGTTTGGAATCGTGCGATGTAAATATATTCTTAGCCATTCTTTTGACCACCTGGGAAATATACTTAACAAAGTGATTTGACTGTGCTTTTATACTTACAATTAGAAATAAACCCAAACCAACCATGTATAGTAAATAATGCTGTTACTTATGTGATAGAACCAGTTGAAAACAATGAGAAAGTTTGCCTATTTACTTGCTGCATAGAAAATACTGCTTTATCTAAGAATGAGCCTATTTGATGGTAAAATAGTTACGGATAACGAGTCAACTATTATTGGGCATTTTTATCAGGCAGCATTCAGGATAGCCGGCTGCAGGGCCAATTCAAAAGCATTTAGTTCAGTAGTAATCGGCTAATTAGTTTAAATCTACATTGAATAGTGTCTCAAATACATTAATGTTTTCCGGAAAAATATGCAACTCGTAAACATTTTATTACGAAGAAAAAGATGGTACCTACACCTTATTTTCTCTCGCAACGCCTACTCATCCCCTTATGCCAATGTAGTCTCAATTATCTTTGGTAAAAAGGTGTCACGGAAAGGTAGAATTCTGTTTACCGCGAGGTAGATAGAGGAAACTCTTTCGAAGAGCCGGGGAGAAATGACGTGACTTTCGCCCTGCGACAGAACCTGCTTAATTTGCAGTGCGACCGCTCCCGTCCTTAGGCACACTCTCAACTCCACGGTAAGTTTCGTTCCTTGCTTTCAATGTGAACCGGGCGTCATTGCTGTCTCCCTCTCGCACTCCGTCTTCCTGCGCCTTTCCACACGTTTCATTTTCTCCAGCCAACCGTGAGAGGAGGAGTCAATGGTAGGGAATGTGTAGGTTAGGGGGGGGGGGGAAGGAGGGAAGGGAGGAGTATTCCTCGCATCCCCCTCCGAGAGCCCTTCCTCGTCTCGTTATTTCTCCCCAAGTCTCCTCCTCCGCGCCAGATGTTTCTATCTTACTTCGGCGTCGACCCCGCACCCCGTGGATGTAACACGCATTCACGGCTGCCTCTTCCCTCTCACACCCCTCCCGGCAGATGTCTCCACTCCCGCCCACGTTCCTCTATCCCCCCATCGCGTACCGACAACGCCTCCAGCTCCCCGATCCCACCTCCGATGCCGAGCCGCCAGATGCCTCTGGCGGAGCCGGGTTCTCGATTCTCTCTTCCTCCCTCTCTCTCTCTCTTCACCGAAAACCCCGCAGAATGTTCTTAACCCCAACCGAACGGGCTTGACTTCTTCTCCCTGAGCACACACGTGCTTTTTCTTTAACCGCCTCCTTCCCATACCCTCCATATACTTAAAACCCCCCTCTCTCTCGGTATATATACAGAGGTATACTGAAGGTCCGTGGTTCGATTCCCGGCTAAGGCAAAACTTTTCAGTTGAAATGTGGCTTCTTTCCATCTTACCCACCAATGAGTGTACGTTCATTTATGTGTTCCTTTGTTAACAATAATAATTTTTATTGCCGCTTTAAATGTAATCCATAATTACATAATCACTTTAAAAAAATAGTTGACAGGAGCCGTAGGGGTCACCTAAAGGCTGTGCCTGTTGTTGGGGGCACCTTCAGGACAAAAAATACACATAACAATACACATTGCAACACACATAACAAAAATTATCACTAAAGATGTGACGGTATCAAAGTTAATACAGGAAAATACACCAAAATCAGAGATTAACCAGCTTAAGAAAGATTTTATACGATTGGTCGATTTAATTTGATGTGGCAAACAATTGACATACATTAGAGGTATAACAAATAGAATTTATTACTAGAGTTTTATTTATAAACACAAGGTTTACCAAAAGGTTGCTACAACGATTTCTAGAAAATTTCATTTGCCAAATTGCTTGCAGTCAACAGCCAAAGTATATACCATTCTCTTCCTTCCTCCTTCTCTCCGGAGAAGACATGGGAGTTGTACTTACTCGTCGTCGAGACGGGTACCGCGGGGGCAAACAAGGTGAGAGAGGAATGGTGAAGAGGATGGGGTGGGGCAGGAGATGTGTCGTCACGGGTGGGACAGGGACACCCGTGGGGAGGGGAAACACGGCTTCGGGAAAAGGGTGTCTGGGGGGTTCGAAGCGGTGGGGTGTGGGGGAGAGGTGTACCTAGGAGAAATGGGAGAAGTTGGGTTGACTAATTGATCATAGCCTCCGCTGAAGCGTGGTCGTGATTGGGTACGTGGGGCCTTGCCCCTTCAGTCAAGCGTCGGGAAAGAGTGGGAGTGGTCTGAGGGAAGTGGGGCGGGGGACGCAAATGAGGAATCGCGAAACGTGCATCTTAATTAGACGCGCCAGATTGTTGACTGCGCCAAGTTCGAATTGAGCTGCTCGGAACACTGGTAACTGGAATGCTAAATTGCAGTAAAAGCCACCATAATGTGATAAATAAGAACAGATACTTACTCAATTTTTAGAAATATAAATGTTCAAAATTTTTATTACTCGGAAATCGTTTTGTTAAAATAATTTTCAAAAATTATTTCGTTTAATGCCGTACCGCAGGTGTGGCTGAATCAAAAGGCTAAACGATCAAATTATTGCTAGATTATTTGACGAAGGACAATTAAGTTAATGGCACACAATATATAGCTGTGTCATTAATGACGGTCCAAGTCATGTACATGCGTAGCATAAATGCAGTGAATTTAACTAATGCATTGAAATATCGTGGTTATAGCTAAAATAAAGTGGTATCCACATTTACATGAATTCGTCACAGCTGTATGTGCCAGTCCATTTCCTGTACTGGCACCTTCATTTTCACTGGGAAAGATTTTTCATTTTAAAGTCTTGTTGGTTAAATTGCGGGAAGCTTAGAGGCAAGAACCATGAACGTTGTTAATTCCAATATATCAAGAAAACCATAAAGTTTTCCTCAGGCTTCTCTAGGATGTGGTTTCAAAATTAGTTGTTATAACTAGTAGTAAGTAGAAGTTACAAAAAATCCAGCTGTGGCTAGCGATATGTTCGAATACAGCATAAAGAAACTCCTTGCATGGCATTACAAAGAAAACTAAAGGGGTAACTCTAGGATATTCACATATTCTTCTTAGGTGCACCGGTCAAAGTGCCACAGACAAACAATTCATTGTCATTCCCAAACGTGAGTTAGAGATCTTAATCATATCTGGACTTCGTTTACAACCCCTGGAGGATTTTCCTAGAGCTGGGATCTTTAGCTTTATTTTTCCATGAAGTTGTTTGCCGGATTGCCGTTGTGGAATTTGAGTTTCTAATGCCCTATCATGAACGTAACATACACTATAGGCGGAAGTTACGTCAACTTAGGATCTGAAAAACACGCTCAAATTTCGATTTACGCATGCGGATAAACTTTTACCTGCTAGGTTGCTATAAGGGAAGCTGAGTAACCAGTGATGGATGAAGCAAGAGGAAATAGTCGGTAGAATAGCCCAGGTGAAGAAGGCATTCTACCAAAATAAGAATCTACTAACACTAATATGTATATAATCTTAGAAATAAGGAAGTTAACTAGATCGTAATTTAGAGAACTTCTATCCTACTTGGGGAAGAGAATGAACTACCAAATAGAATCTACTTGACATGTCGCTGAAGGTTCTTATTAACATTAGCTTATGCTATTGCTTGGATTGTAAAATTTTGATATTTTATTAACGAGCCATACCAATTCAGATTACGAAGCACACTGTTTACACAAATAATAATGATCGTCTAAGAAATCAGGATTACAACAGAATAAAGCTTTTGTGGACCATGTCACTGCCAAAAGAATGTTTTTTGGTTATTTTTCTCGTCACTGTTGTTAAAACCCAACATTTCCCCACTGTCCATTACACCTGTGAAGGAGACTCCGTCAAATGAGGAGAAACGTGGGTTATTTTTAATCTCGACTCAGAAATTAACCATTAAAACAGTCAAATTTTACCGGGGTCATCAAGTGCATCGGCACTGATTGAAGTGGCAATTCAATTAGTTTCTTCGCTTGAATGATACCTATAATTTGATTACTGCTAGAGTTATACCTAATTTTTATCGCGTTTTGATATGTATTCCATGCATATTTTTCGTAAGTTCAATCAAACCCATGTTTAAAATAAAGAAGGCAATTAATATTGAATGCAAACGCAAAAAGAATTCACTGAAATTGACCACAATCGCGGTCCGATTACTACTTAGAGGTTTTTGGTGTAGTCACAGGTGTTGGCCTCCAAGCATTCCTGCAGGAGCCACTACACTTAGGGGTAGGACAGAGGGATATAGAAGTGACTGGTAAGAGAGGCGAGAGGATATCGACGTCTGCATTAACCTACTCTTGGAGGGGGGACCAGTGGGCCGATTTTAGCGTCTCATCGGTCGGGCGGAGTGCTGCACTTTAAGTGCTCCCTTCGCGGAGCTGAAATAGGGTCGGGAGCGCCAGTGGCAAAGGCCATCACTCGAATTAGCCACGCGAGAGACCTCGGACGGAATGATTGAAGTCAGGCGCGTCCCAGGGGAAACTATGGATGCCCATGATTAAAATGACAACTTTGGCGTTTCGACTAAGTTTAACACCAGGCTAGGTGCTAAGGGTTTTGCCCGAATGTGGAATAGCTATGTGAGGATCAAAGGCTTGGCAAGGGGGAATGAGGCACGGATGGAACTGGAGGAAGATGGAAGATGAGGATGAGAGTTGAGGGGAAGTTTTGTTATATACGGTTTTCGGGAAGGTTTTAGCGATGATGGTGAGGTAGCGTAAGGCTGTATAAATAAGGGAGTAGGAAAACAACTTGAGCATTCCCTGTGGAGGATAAGAAGTTGAGGGAGACAAAAACAATGGAAAGCACTAATTTCGTCAGCGAAGATTAAGAGTTTTTGTGGGAATAGTTTGGAGTGTTGGAATTCTAAACCCAATTCTTTTACACAGATCAAAATGGAAACGACTTCTGCGGACGACATTTAACTCATAATCTAGCCCGTCCAATTCTTACTCCAGCCATACGTTTGCCATTTTTTGCTATTCTTGACATTACTCAATTCAGTCTCTCGGGGAGTAAACGGTAAGCTACTAGTACAAAATCCACTTTTATTTTTCCAGCGGTCATCTAAAATACTATGAATTTCGGAGTTAGAACTAAGTTAATATGTTATTGTCGTTATTAGAACAGACGTGTGCAAATGGAGTGAAAATAGTGGTAATTTAAATAATTTCAACGGACATCTGGAACAATCTTTCAATTAAGGGCAGATATAAATTCTATGCTAGTGCTAATGCATGAAAATTACTGACGCTTTACTGAGGTAAAGATTTAATATCGTTCACATATGAACAGCAATTTTGCTCTGTTTACCTGTCAAGCCAGTCTACGGGCTTAACACTGAATGAGTGAGTAATTTTTGTGAAGCTACTTTTTCCGTTCCAACTTTTCATTATTAATCTCCGGAATTATAAGAGATACAGTGGAATATTGTGAGAGGCTATTTCACTTCTTATTTTGCTTCCTTCTTCAGTTTTGAAAGTTAATTATTTAAGAGCATATTGTAGTGGTTGTTGATTTTAATTACAATCTATAACCACCATCCTTTGAAAATGATTATTAATTTCTTTATGTTCAAGTTGCTTCACTCTACTAAATATTTAAAGGTTTGCTTCCAATCTTGTATCGATTCGTGTTTTGATTGACTGCCAATATAACAAGCTAAGGAGAAAAATAAACATCATATATCTATTTCCTTTTTGTGATTTGCTATTCACCAATAAATATACCAGCCATATTTTGAAACATGAAACTTTTATCGATTTTCACATGGAAAATAAAATCAGTCAATAGCACAATTACTGATCAGCCTTACCATTGTTGGAAATTGATAGTCGACAGAAAGATTTCAGAAACATGATTTTCTCGGTACATTAAGAAATTTCCCCATGAATTACGTTGAATTAAGTGAAGGAAAATTCCAAAAGGTTACCGTAAGAAGCTTAAAAACAATTATTACAAACTGGAATTCAGGCTTCATAAATGCAATGAAATTGAGGAAGAATTCCAATGACATGTCTTTACTGCATTTTGGTATTTTTGAGTCTTGGATTCTAGACAGTTATACTACTGAATTAGTATCGATATCGGTTGCAAAAAAAATTTCAAAAATGCCATCGGCACACGTTCCCCATCGTGACTTTGAAACGTACTTTTCTGCGCGTGCATGATCATATCCCCATCATTGTATTCAGTGCACTCGCGACATTTAAATTCGCTCCCACGAGTGAAAACAGTCCTTCGCTCGAAACGCGGACAGAAAATATCGCGCGGGGAATTACAATCTTTAATCCCAAAAAAGAGAAGCCGCGTTTAGCCGTCCCCTTTGCAGCCCTAACCCCCTCGGGACAAAGGAAGCACTGGGACGGGGTGAATGGAAAAGTAGGATTAATGAAGCCGAGGTAAATGGCGAAGTTGGGTAACGAGTGGCTGGGGGAGGGAGGTTGGTGAAGGAGGAACGAGAGCCGTTTGCGAGATCCTGGGAGAAGACACGCGAAAACGAGACGAATTAGATAAAGCCTAACGCTGCCTCTGAAGCAAAGCCGCACTTCCTCTGCACGGCTTGCCGGAACACCTGCACACCCGGCGGGCTCTCACGAATGGACAGAGAGGGAAGAAAATGAGATGAAGAAGAAGACACATCCAGCAAAGTAAGGAGCCCTGAGGACTCATTACGGGCGTATGCATATATTCCTTCCCTCCTCCCCCCCTTTGCTCAAATACAAAAGCTATATTCATTCGTGGATAAATCTTCCCCACCTCAAGGATCCCTACCCCTCCTCTCTTGCCTTCATGAACCCCCCCCAGATAGACTCACATGCATACGCGAACACGGGGCCTGCTTCTCCAGCCTCATACACATAACCCCCGTGAGAGGCAACCCTCTCTCTTCTCTTCACCCCTCTGTTTCACCCCGATTCAACGACCCTCCCGAAACCTTCACGCTACACTTAAAACCGTCCCGAGACAAACCACTCTCGAATGCAAAGAGGATTAGAGAAAGCCATACACGGAACGCACACAGACGGACGCCCACGCCGCTCATGCCAGCCGACGCTCAGGCATACTATGCGAGGATTGATACACATCCCAAACTTACTCTCCCGAATATTCGGGAGGGTGTAAAATATGTACTCGTGTACATTCAACGGTCGAGGAACAAGACACTAATACGCAGAATATATAAAAACACAGACAGGAAAAAGGACGCTCACATGCTTCGGGAGAACTCTTTTGTCGGTGTCCCTCTAGTCAGGTGTGTTCTTTTTGACATGTGTATATTTTTTATTATTCAGTGCATGAGTGTCTTGTTCCTTAGCCGTCGCTCGGGCCTTATTCTGTAAAGTCGAATTCGAGATTCCGACGTCACAAAAATACCCATATATGGAACAAACGTCATAGTTTGTAGTACAAACCGTGCTCCCTTGATGCCGCGACGGTCGCTCTAGCTCAAGGCGATGGAGTCGGATCATTTTTTGGATCATTTCGTTCATAATCCGTCGCCAAATATTTTCTGGCGAGCAGGCGCTGCTATCGCGGTGGGCACCGATAGAAGCTTCGATTGTAGCAGACGACTTGTTGATATTTATCGCGCGGGATACAAGGCGAGAATGTATCTAATTCTAGCTAATGATTAAATCTTTCATGTCTCCGTTTCCTTACCGCTTATACAGTTAGAGGTATATAAAACCATTTGTTTTGTTTTCAATTGTCGCCATGCAATGTTTTTGTTTAATGTTGATTAAAAATTGTTGAGTGGACTAGACATAGGTATACGTGTTTTATTCGTGTAAAACTTCTACGTTATATTTTAATGCTACTGCAGGAGCGATCTACATTATAGAGAGAGATGGTATCATGTTGGAAATCACATTGTTTGAGCAAATCTCATTATGATGGCAATTGTTTTGTACGAGTACCTTTCTTTGTGTGGTTGTATTTTACCGACAAATTCTGAAATAGTATGGACGTCCCCCCTGTGTGGCTATCTCCCCCTCCCGCACACCTTTATGGTGGCTTGCAGGGTATATGTAGACATCCTTTGGTCTTCGGACGCGTACATTATCGCAGGATATTGAACGGTTGTTCTATATTTGTTATCTGCTACTGTGATATCAACCATTCCAAATCAATGTGCTATATAAATAGAAACATAGGCGGACGGAGGAATATATGCACGAAGATGTAATGATTCACTCGAGAAAACAATATCATTACAGAAGCTGTCGACACAATCAATTGATAAAACCAAAACATTTCGTGATTTAATTCCAAAGGTGTGATCACTTTCAATTTTCAGAAGTTTCACTTTCTTGATAAGTCCGCCGTTATTCCATACCAGCATATATTGTTATATTTTAAAGCAAATAGATTGATTACAAACATCAACAGTAAGTCATGTTGATTAACTATTGTTAATTACCTCAGCTTGTTCCTTCCATTGTAATAATGGCGCGCTGGATAGACATAACGTTGGATAACAGTCAACTGTTATACGTCATTTCGGCGGTGAAAGATGTTCGCGGATCGTTCGTCGCGGTGACCCACATATGAGCCGAAATTCTTTCGACTTTACAGAATAGGCCCCTAGAAGTGTGTCATTCATGAGTGAATCGTTCAATATGTAATGATTCATTGGCATGAACAGATGAATTGACTCATGTTGTCCTATCAAGTGGTTCATAAAGGACCATTTGCAAGATATGAGTGGAAAAATCTATTGATTCGTCATGAACGAGAATGGTGGAGAACAGTTTGAATCATGCTCGTGTTGGTTAGAATCACGAGATTAAAGAGTGTTTATGAATGAGGGTAAACAGCACAAATTTGAACTTAACCGCTTACAACAGTTATACCATGAGTTATTCTGCGGATATCGTGCCATGGCACTAATTCGTATCACCAAACGATTTTCCTAGATAAGAGAAGTATTGCTCCAAAAATATAGCAATATAGAGAATGTAAGTTCGGAGAACCGTGAGAAACATTTAATTCGTTATCTTCATTTCGTTGAGTTCATATTGTTATTAAAATTTAGTTCATAGGTGCGAACCGAAAATTCTCCATGGCGTGGATTTATTGGCGTTGTTTCAATATTATTCAGCGTTATTACATATCGAAAGCCATATTTGTGCAAGTAAGTCGACTAAACCCAAGGAATCCTTTACAAGCACTTAAACTAACCAAAATTTGGACGTAGGTAAATGGTTTTCTCGAGAAAACATACACGCTAATGAAGAAATTTTGGTAGTTAACAAGTTAGCGTATAATTCCGTAAAAAATAATTCTATGCAGTCTATGTTATTGAAGTCCCAATTTCAAGCACAGAACTAAAAAAATCCAGACACGGTCTCCAATTTCTTCATAATATTCCACCATTAGCGGTATCATCTGCCAAACACTCCTTCTTTTACACGATTCAAAATGAAATACCATGAACCACAGGAACCATGCGCATCCCGGATTCATACTCATGGCGTTCTTTAACATGGTTCAAAATAAACCACCAAGAACACTGAACTGCAGGAACCATGCCGGGATACACTTCTCCGGATTCGCAGATCCGCATGGTTCCTTCGGTTCATGGTTATTGGTGGTTCATTTCGAACCATGGAAAAGATTGCGTCATTGGTATGAACCAAGTCGCAGGAATTGAATCATCGATATGAATCAAAATTCCCATCTCTAGTTTATACAGTGGCACACCCAGATATTTATATTTTTTATGATGGTGGGGAGGAGGGTTGGGGGAGGGGGGGGTAAGGGGAGTAAGGAGGGGAAGGGAGTGAGGGGGAGGGGTAGACCTCCGAAAAGAGTAACCAGAATGTTATTTTAATCAGTATATTTTAATGTTATTGTGGGCCACATTAGTTATGGCATATATGCATCCTATCTACATCTACACTATACCCTGTAAGCCACCGCGAGGGTGTGTGGCAGGGGGTGAAGATCACCAAGCATGCACTACCGTCATGCAAACAAGCAACTATAGGGACTCATGCAACTAGATTGATGTCTATAGTATTTAAGGGATTACTACATGCATGCAGAATAAAATATTTCCCCTACCTATCCCTTTGAGTAGCGATATCAGATTTACAGACTAAAATAGTCATAAACTTTTAGGCTTATGGTAAATTAGTTATATGTCACAGCACAGATAAAATAACCTTTCTTTTATCTTTGATGTAGTCATACCCGAGTAAAACGACGCAACAAAATTTTCCTATTTTTCCAATTGCTGCTACCATGTGACTGACTTGTCAAGTAAAGATTAATTGGGATTTTGCAGAGAGCTAAGGGGGGGAGGGGGCAGGGCCACTTTCTTTGCCCCCCCTCCCCCGTGGCAGCACCAATGAGTGTATCTATATATGCACATTTATTTCTGTATACACACAAGAACACACGTGGACCCTCGAGGACGGCTTGTGAGAGTTCCCGCCCTCAGATTACGTCTTTGGCTCACGAACGACTGCTTCATCGCGGGGTGTATGAATATCGAATCGCCAGCCAAAGCTCTCCCGCGAGAGAGAGAGGACGTGTAATCTCGCAAACAGGGCCATTCATTTCGGGTGCGTCCTATGCGTGGGAAAAGGTGGACGTGACGGTCAGCTGCGGTCCGGTCTCGGTCAGCCGTCGAGGCAAGGGTTTGAGCGGGGCTGGGGCGGGGGTGTTTGACGGATGATGGATGGGGGAGAGGAGTAGGAGAAGGATGGGAAAATGGGGGTGGGTTGGCCGTGTCAAGGAGACTCCGAAGATAGGAAGAGGTGGCGGGAGGTTCGCATGCTTCATGTGGAGAGAGGAATCGTTCGTTCGCGTCGTACTTTGGACCCGCGGGGTAAGCGCCGGGGCGGGAACCTTCCCGGAGGTTGAGCTGATGGAAATGCAGATTGAAACTCCGGAATGAATTATGTATGCAGGATGTCCGAGGCCGTTCATTTCGGGCGCGGCGCTACTTTGCCCCTCACCGCAACCAAGTGAAGGATTATGGCGGTTGATGGCCTAAAGAAAACAAGGTCTCGTCATCTGAGGGGTTCCTGCGGACCTTACCGTTGCAATGGTCCCTCCATATCTGTTTACCACCTTCTCCTTTCTCCCGACAAGTGAGACCGACATACGTCTTGGTGATGCGTAAAAAAAGAAGGGCCCGTCTCTTTTCCGAATTCAATTTTGTAAACCTGTGCTAGTAGGGCATAATACTGGTCGACCCAACTTGAGTTAAAAGATGGCAGAAGGGATTGTAGCTGACCGATGCGGTAAGAAAAGAGAAAGAAAAGGAGTGCGTAAAAAATAACGACGGCTATAAAAGAAGAGTCGTGAATAAAGACGATAAAAAGCTCGAAGGAAGTGCCCTAAAGCAAATTGGATACCTTGATGGCAAGCGTTAAACGTAGGATGAGTTAGCATTGATAAAGAAAAGACCGTTTGGAGAGGTAGAGATAAATTGTAGACTTCTCATTTAACTGAAGAGATTTTTCCTCTAAATTAAAGTATAAATTCTCTTTATGCTCGTTTTATTAGAAAACCCGATTTTTTGGACTCGGTAAGGTAGTATTACCAAATACATCGTTTTCATACATATTTATCATGACTTAAGGTCTTATTTGAAATGAATGGACATAATGATCAAAATATTGTCCTTGTTTAATTTCCAATTATATGTAATGTATGCACGAAACGTGTTCACAATGAAATTCCATTCATCTAGAAATAATATATACTTTGAGTATGATATGCTTACCTCCTGTATATGTCGCTTATAATTGCAAAACCAAAATATATGCAAAAAGTACAATAAACAATTGATCTATCAACGAATATGATTATCATGAATAATTAAGAAATAAAAAGTATTTGGGCGTATAATTGGGACTGAAAGATTCATCATGTGATAATGATGAATCAAATCATTAATATATGGGACCCGGGTTGATACGGTAGCTAAAGTACAGGCCTTTGCCTCCCCCCGTTCACTGAAAATTGCAACCTCTGTATATTCACCCATAAATATCGCAATTTACCTCAGCTGTTGGTAGTCACTCCCGATCAACTAAATATTGATATCCATGGAAAATTTTCACCTTTATTATGTTCTCTTATTCATCCTCTATAATTATTCGTGGTGCTTGAGCTCGGACAATATTTACGTCAATGCCAAATACTTGTACATTATTACCAAATATTCGGCTCGTAAACTGTTGCCGTTCCACGGGAAGACACCGGCATATGAAAAAAAATTTCACCCATTTCATAGAGAACTTCCAGAAAGTCATTTCGGAATTTTTGGTGATTTTATTCGTAATTTCACTCTTCGCAAATACTTCAATCGTAGATACAGTTAGATCATTTCGTCACTCACATCTAACGGTCTTCCAGAAGACATTCCAAAAAAGCATAATTCTTTCCTTAAAACGCTTATTTAGGGAACAGGAAATTCTAGGGACAATCAGGATGTGTCATACTGGGTTATTCTCTATCTTCCGTGAGTGAAAACTCGTTCATGAAAGATTTTGAATGCACTCTTAAGCAACTAGAGTTATATTAGATTCTCAACACTTACATGATAAGATAACTATGAAAATGATTTAATACCTATGAAAGAGAAGTAAAAATAAATTTGATGATTAAGAATAATTCTGTGTCAGCAAAACGAAAGACTTTATACTGATTCCTATTTTAATCAATATCTATGCTACTCTTGAAAGAAAACTGAAAGAAAGAGAATATCATGACACCAGGTGTCAAGCACTAAATTTGTTCGGCAAGATTAAGTTAAGTAGGTATCAGTTTATTTAACAAAATCGTATTGAATCTAAAATCAAAGAGAAGCTATTCCGGGAAACAGGAGGGGGTTGGGATAGGTAGAACGTCTTTTATACGCGACCATCAGTTGATGGCTATACTCCTCCGCAAAGTTTGATGACTCCAAATAAATTTAAATTTTGTTGATATTCATTAGTGGCTCATAAATTAACTCAACCGTTAATCTCAGTGATCTGAGCGATTATAAACAAAAAACAGCGTGTTCTACAGGTAAATTCGACCCGCAAAGCAATTATTTCATTAGAGATATAATTAACACTCTTACTTGTGATAATATTACCTTAAATTTTATTTCCTTCAAAATAAATTATTGCTCTCGAAAAATGTTTAGGTATTGTAACGGGCCGAGTTTGACTCATCCTTATCAAAAGTTTTCCGAACCTTAGCATATGCCATATCTCAACATGTAATTCAACTTATTCACTGCTTAATTATTAATTTGGATGCGTGTAATGTATTTAAAAGCATGAAGCCTGCAAAATGTTCAGTCAAATTAGAAAAAAAATTAACTGTGAGGAATTCCTATATCATAAAAACATTAAAAGAAAAGTGATACAACAAGTGGGTATCGGGTTTGTGCAGTGGTTGAGTACTGGCCTCTTGCCGTGAGTGTCCAGGTTCAAATTCCGACTATGGAAGATATTTTTCATTATAAAACCGGTCGCCTGAGTGTTTTGTGTACAGTACTTCATTTGTCGGATAGGACGTACGACCGTGGTCCCCTTGACACCTTTCGTGAAGAGCAGGCTAATACCGACACCGGTTTTCTCTTCACCCTACTTCCATACCCATCTTCATACCTTTCCTCCCAGTCTGAAACACCTATAAGTTTGTATACAGACATCACAGGTGAAATGAGATGCAGGAAGCTGAATATTACGATGTTCTTTGCTGAAGAACTAATTTAGAAAAAATATATTATGGTGATCACAGGAAAGTCCATCCAATTTCTCTTCTCTAACCTACAAAAGGAAACTTTAGTCAGTTCATAGTTGTAGAAAAGGCAGTGAATTTTCGTTAGGAAAACAAACAATGCCTTTTCTGCAAACAGGGAAATAAAGCGACGTAAAAGGACGTGCGCGGGCGTTCGCTCCAAACACTGTGGCAATTGGACAGGATAGAGGGATGCCCTCGCGTCGCAGCAGGGTTAAGGAGGTCGACGGGGAAGAGCACGGGCGAATTTGAGGTTTCGGTGGGCGTGATCTCGCCCCGGCAGTGTGAGCGTCAGTTACTGTGGGGGGTGGGTGTGTGTAGAGGGGGGTGGGGGACTCCCAATTAAAGTGCCTGGCAGCGGGACGTTGCTGCTCCGGGGAGTGTTTCGCGCGGGGCAAATGATGAGGTCAGCCGATCCTGAGGGATTTGCAATGGCGTGGAGACGTCCGTCGGTTTGAATAAGGGCCGCGCAATACTCGCGCCAGCGTTCCCAACCCATTCGTTCGCCTGCAACGGTGGTGGTCGGCGACTCCGGGTGTGTTGCGGGGCGATGGGGACCGCAGGAACTCGAACGAATCCTCGCTCGTGTGGGAATGTGATTCAAGATAAATCCTGCGAGTCGGCCGGAAATGTTTTTCTTTCTCGAGAAGGGACTTCGTCGGGAGGGTAAAAATAAACCGGGAACAAGAGCGGGAAAGAGCAGTCCTCGCGGATAAACATGACGCATTGTCCCTACGTGCATGATTCAATTGGTTCCACGCGGAAAGGAGGCTAATGAAATACGCGCGACGGTAGATTGATTTTGTCGTTGTTTTCAATTTTGAAATTGCCGTGGGATGATAAAGCCGATTCCCTCAGAGTTCATTAAGAATGACAAAGTTAATCGAAATTGAAAATAATCCCAATGTTAATCTTTACCGTCAAAAGTAATACTGTTGTGGGTCAATTCAGGCAATTTTAATGAACGGAAGCGTAAGTTAAACAAAATAGCTAAATAATTACCTCGTTTGTAAGAAAAATGCCCAAAATATAATACCATTAATATTAAGAGTACGTAATGCCTCTGGGGAATATATGTATGTGTGTGTATTTTAAACTTTGGGCATATATCACATTCATTTCGATCATATAGGAAATAAATCCGGAATGTTCAACCCTACACCCAACTTCATGTGAAATTCACACATTATAGTTGAGCACATTACAACCCGTATGGGCTGGAAAAAAACGGAAGGACATACATTGAATATGTTCGGAATAAGTGTGACAAGCATCAGGAATGAGAGACAATTTGACAATTTTCCGGCGAAAGCTTTTTTTGGGTTTCATTCAAAGTTTGACCCAATGGATCTCCCGAGAACTTTTGACCTGCAGTGATGGTTATTGGTTCAATACTAATATAAAAAAAGAAATGGTCAGTAGAATAGCCCAGGCAAGGAGGGAATTCTAGCTAAGAAAGAATCTACTTACAGCTGGAAATGAAAGCGCAGACGTAAGGAAATAATTCATCTGAACTTACATCCGGAGCATATTTTATTATTGCAGTGAGACATAGAAGATGACAGCAACGGATAAGTCACGAGTGGAAGTATTCAAAATGTGTTTCTACAGGAGAAAGATGAAGATTAAATGAATCGACCGAGTAAGTAACAAGAAAGTCCTAAGAAGAGAGGGAGAAAAGTCTTCTGAATACCTTAAGAAGGAGACGGGACAACTTAATCGGCTACACCATGAGGAATGGTGGCCTGATGAGGACAATCGTCGAAGGACAAGTGAACGGGAAGTTCGGAACAGGAGGGCATTGTATGAGATATATGGAAAAAGTAATGAAGGATGTTCAAGAGAAGAAATACGTAAATGTGAAGAGATTAGCTGATATGAGAATTCAGTGGAGAGCTGTGTCAAACCAATCTCGGGATTTCTGACTAATGATGATGAGTAATATAAACGTTTACGGAATTATCTTGCACTACTGTGGGTACTAGCTAATGATAAGGTTAGATGCAGGGTTTAAGCAGCTATAAACTTAAACCAGATTAATATTATATTTTTTGAAAAATTATTACTTGGTGGATAAGTATAAAACTGAGAATTTCACTAAAAACTTTTTTTTAGCAACAGACAAAGCAATAAAACGACGGAAATTGCATCAAATTCCTGCATCTCATCGTTGAAATAACCAACGGAATGCATCAGTTCCTTGTCCAACTGAAATCCTCTTCCAAGGATGCTATTATTCCGGCCGACACCCACCATCACTTTGCTCAGAAGATCGCCGCCTTTTACGCAGCCATCACTCATAGTGTCATTAGAATTCCCATGACAATAGAAGATTATGTACGTGAACACCAGTTTATTAAGCGAATCGCCTAGAAATGGATACCCAGCCAAGCTGGTTGACAATATCCTCAGCAAAGCCCTCCGCAAACTAGCCATCCCCGAAATTTCCAACCTAGAGCCGTATAACAAACCAAAAAAGTGGTGCAAAGTGTCATTACTTGGAACTTACGCAGCGGCCAAGAAAACACCAAGAGATAAGTACCGGATATCCTACTCAGTTTCCTCCACGCTTGAAAACCACTTGGTCAACGCCAATGATAATATACCCAACCTGCAAAAATGTGGAATTTATTCATTTAAGTGCGACAATCGCCCTACAACATATTTTGGGAGAAGAGAATAGCCACAAGAACCAAAGAACACAAGTAATGCTTCGAACCAGGCAAACAGCATAAATTGTTTTCTAGATACTTCCTAGAAAGCAGCCATAGCAGTGATATCTTTCCGAAAATTCTACACTTTGAGGATAGGGAACGAAGATTAGACGCCCTCTAAGCAATTTAGCGAAGAAGCGCTAGATAGCCGTCGTGATTTGCATTTCGTTACGTCGTTTAGGATAAGGTAATAGGACACGTAGGTCAAGTATGTATTGTTCAGAATTTTATCTTTCGCGTTTACAAAAGTGGGAAAATCTATTATTATCATTTCTCGGCAAGATTTGTAAAGGGACGGTATGATAACCTTGTTAGCGTAACCAGTCTATTAAATGAATTAAATTGGGAATCATTGTCAGATCGCAGGTTGGAATTTAGACTTAATCTCTTAAACAAATTCCAAGACCATATTTTCAGTGATGATGTTAAAAATATTTTGCGGACCCCAACTTACTATGGTGGACTGGACCATAATCATAAAATTAGAGAAATAGATTGACGAACTGACAGATTCAAAATGTCCTTTTTTCCTCGTACTATTAGGGATATGAATAACGGTAAATATATCCAGTACGAGTGTAGCAATGGATAACATTGGTAGCTGCATGTTGGCATAAGGACTTATAGCTAACCCAACTAACGGCATGTTTTTGCATGTATGTTTTGCTATTTTTATCTTTTTTTAAATGGCGTAGTTTTGAACAGTACCTACAAAAGTACTGATCCTTTTTTTATGCATGATATGTGGTGCATGTTTGGTGAGAGTTCACCCCCTGCCACACACCTTTATGGTGGCTTGCAAGGTATTATGTAGATGTAAGCACTGGAAATTATTCATCATACCCGAGAAAATAAAAGCCTTACTAGTCAACGAGCAGGTCCCACTCCCCTCTCTTCTCCGTCTCTTTCAGGTCCCTTAGGTAACCCGCTGGGATAGTGACCATACAGACATAGGTGAGCAGTAGACTAAACCACCACCCCCTCCTGACGCCGGACTCCTCTGAGGGGTATTAGGTGGAGACCCTCGGAATGGCAGGTAATGGTGACGACACCAAGGAGCCAACGCCCGAGGGGTGACTGACATGGATGCAGAAGAGTTCCTGGCTAAGCAACGATTCCGCCCCCACACCTCTCCTCTCCTCCCCACTTCCCCCACCAACCATCCTTCTCCGACCAAGCCAACCTTCTCCCCATCTCTGAACCAGCACACCCACCACTGAGTATAAAAAGGACTAACTTCATATTTTTCACCTGAAGATGACATAAATTCCAAGCCCCAAAGAAACATAAATTCATGCATCAGATTTATATACAACCTACGTAAGGACGAACACATAACCCCTTACCTTAACAAACTGAGGTGGTTAAAGGTAAAAAATGAAGAAAATACTTTTTGGGAGTCTTCCTTTACAAAATGTTTGATAGCACTAGGCCTCAATATCTATTGGAAATGTTTAGCAAAAAACCACTCTACCGGATTTATTGTACTCAAATTAATCCGGATTTATTTTAAAGCCCAAGATATCAAACTGCCACCTAACTACACTCCTTTCTAATAGCTTCAATAAAATTTTGCAACTCCCTTCCTAAGGATCAGAAATAAAGTTCGTCCACTGAACGGTTCAAAACAAAAATGTATAAAAATTTATTGGAATTACAGAATGGTTAAAGTTAGAATTGAATCTGTTTGCAAAATGTAATCTGTATGTGAAAGCATCAGTCCTTAAAGAATAAACTAAGTAACAACATTAAAGAGTGATATAAAAGCAGGAAATCTATGATTTGTTGAATGTGCGTAACTATCATGTAAAAGTCTAAGCTGTTTTGATATAATAATGTATTTGTTCTTATAGGACGTGCCCCAGAACATAAATAAATATCTATCTATCCATCTATATAAACTGTTGAAACCCGGGTCGTGAATAAAAGAAGTTTTTACTGAAGTTTACAAAGTTTGTTTCTTTTCCACCATGGATATATTTCATACCCCTGACGACGTACGATATGCTAAATCATTACCTATTTAATAACCTCTGCACCTTTTTAACTGCATCTTCATATGGTAAACGGATGTGACATCAAAAAAGATCAGTCATAAACAGCAACGTTGAAGGGAGAAGTAATAGGGCAAAAACAAGTTTGCTTTTTTTATTTGTTCTAAGTTACTAGTTTGCAATAATAACAAGACTGTATGTATTTCTTTACTTTTTGGAAGAATTGATGAGAACTAAATAAAAACATTGGTCGATGGGCATATTCTTTAAATTGACGGTCATATAGCCAGCCGGAAACTGGGTTGGTAGCTATGGATGGGATTATTCACGATGTCCTCTAAAATTTAGGTGTACTAAAATAAGGAAATAAGTAAAAACCTCATTTCGGAAATAGGGAATGGAATACGGACTCGCTGAACGTTTTATATCATCGATCCTCACTCCGGGAAATAAAAATTCGTGCCATTCAATACTACGAGCGCGGTAATTATATTTAAAAATATAAGAGATAAAAAACTTATACAAAAACTAACCAAAGTTAATTCCAAATTCTTTGGTTACGATAGAGTTGAACAAGCATTTGTTGGGGACGGAGGAAATTTTAAAAAGGCCCGTCACTACGTTCTATTGACTATATTTGGAAATGAAAAAAAGTTTCCTATATGAAACACAATCAAAGCGGACGAACCCCGAGTAAATTCCCGTCTATTTTAATGCCTTAATGCTATAGGAGCTAACCTTGGAGTATTTGCATAAAAACTCAATGAATAGAGCCCTTACGTTTGGATTAAATACCATGAATATGCATTAAAATATGTTTTTTCTCCTATTTTTGGGATGAAGTTTTCTCTTTTTCGCGGGGTAACGGGAGAACCTACATGGAAGTTAAATCAGATTTTGTAGTTTAAACTTTGTAGTATTGTATATTTGGGTTAAATTGATGGAAAATGACAGAGACTATTAAATTGTGTGTGAACTTTTGATATTGAAAAAATAACCATGCTATTGTATATTTTTAAAAGGCATTAATATAATAAGAGATTATAATGTGAAACATAAAATTTGGAATAAATCTGAGAGTGACAAAAAGCAGAGGATATGACGGGAGAGACTAGAGCTAAAAATGGTTTTGCCCCGACACTGGAAAATTATATATAGTTATATCTTTTTAAGATTGTATCTCTCGGTAATGTTAAACAGCTGTTGCAAATGGAGGAGACAATCATTTATATGCCACCAATTTTTTTGGGAGACAAAGACTAAGTGTCTTAATCGGCCTCTGATCATTTATTTTTACCAAGCGTTCAAATGTAAGCTCGGAATGAAATGCAATAAATTCAAATGCCTTGGCTCCACCAGTTTGAAATAAAGAGCGACGCAAATGGATTACGTCAAATTTCATACTCCCTGGCCTGAAATAATTTCTCCGGGGACACTTCGAAAGGATAAAAAAATTGGCCGCCGTTCATGTAGTTCATCGAGAGACACTTCATAACGATTGCATTCCGTTGGGAGCACCGCGCGGAAAATTCCCTCGGAAACGAATGGAAGTGACAGAAAAAAGAGGATGGGAGTGACCCGTTACACATCGGTGTAGCCATGAAAAAATCGTACGGCACCGTAGAATAGCAAAGGTTTCGCCATTGGACGGCGAAGCTGCGAGCTCGAAATGCGACAAATATTAGCGAGAACGAAACGCGTGATTCACGTGGTATAGTCAGTAGAAGCTGGACACGAGCTGCACTTCGGTCGCGGTTCGTGCAGTAAAAAGAGAGAATAAAAAAACACAGGGCAATAGCTAGCTCTCGTATCCTTGGCCCCGGAGTATAATGGGGAAGAGGCAGCGAGCAGAAGGGGGAGATGGGAAGGAAAGGAACGCGGGAAGGATTTCTCTTGAAAAAATCGAGCGGAAAAAATATCGCGGGACTATTGCTCGTTCCGGCTGAGGTGGATTGAAGGGGAGAATAAAAAAATAAATAGCTCTTTATAACCTTTAAATTCCCGAAAATAATGTCCTTCTTGACGTCAATGAATATGTTATCTAAGACGTTTACTTTATGGTAAGTCTATTTAAGTCCATCAATACGTTGTAGACCATCACTTTTCAAGTGCTCAAACGATAACGAAAAAGATTTATGGCATATTAGTATGCAAATACTATTCTTAGTGACAGACAGGTTTTCACAAACCCTTTTCGCCCACAAACCCCACAAATCTTTTCTCTTCTAATTACCCTTACACCATATTTTTGGAATCCATCTATGCCAGGTGCGTAATCCAGGGGCCCAAGTCTTGAATCTTTTGTTATGCTATAACGAATGAAATTTGTCGTTATGATAACGTCATTCGTTTCAAGTTTTTCGTTTATCCACGTTGATCTACATCTACATCTACATAATACCCTGCAAGCCACCATAAATGTGTGTGGCAGGGGGTGAACTCTCACCAAACATGCACTACATATCATGCATAAAATTTGTAATTAAAAATTAAAATAGCAAAGCATACATGCAAAAACATGCTGTTAGTTGGGATAGCTTTAAGTCCTTATACCAACATGCAGCTACCAAAGTTATCCATTGCTAAACTCGTACTGGATACATTTACCGTTATTCATATCCCTAATAGTACGAGGAAAAAAGGACATTTTGAATCTGTCAATTCGGCATTCTATTTCTCTAATTTTGTGATTATGGTCCAGTCTACCATAGTAAGTTGGGGTCCGCAAAATATTTTTAACATCATCACTGAAAATATGGTCTTGGAGTTTATTTAAGAGATTAAGTCTAAATTTCAACCTGCGATCTGATAATGATTCCAAATTTAATTCATTTAATAGACTGGTTAATAACTGGTTTGATAACAAAATATGAGGTTTTCGTTGGAAACGGAAACGCCAATATATATTCGGTGAGTAACGAAAGATTCTAGACTTGGTCTCCAGGTCTTTAACCGGTAGGTACCGTTCTGGTTACCCAAAGGTTGCAGGTTCAAATCCAACTTCGGGATTCAATGTTGTGATTTTCATAGATTTCAAGTTCACGCTAAATATTAGGCTGGATGGAGCAATATAAATTGAGAGATGCAGCACTTAAAAATTGAAATCCAATCACAAGCTCAATATGAATCACAAGGTGTGGCCAAAGAGCCCAAGAGTTACTAAAAAAATTGTGTGAAGGTGTTTTCTCGATATAAAGGTTGCACTGAAACTGCATGGGATACAAATATTGGTATAGAAGAGTCCAGAAAGGTGAAATTGAAAATGCGTATTTGACCAAGAGCTGGAGAAGACGAGCCCCTGTCGTGGAGAGAGATCGCGAGGAAACGATAAGGAGCTGGAGAAGAAGAAGAGGGACTTGAGAGAGAGGTGCGCAAAGAAGGTCGAGCGGAAAGAAGAAAGAAAGAAGGTAGTCAAAATGGGCCGAGAGAGGAACATAAGCAAACTTGACCACGGAAGCCGGATCGGTAATGTGCTGGCCTGGTAATCCAGTAGGTCACGGACTTCGTTACCCACCTGGAGTATGGATGTTGTGTTTCTATTGGGCGCGGAATAAGGCTAGCTAGCGTAATATTTAGCTTGAGTTTCTCCACTTGCATTGGACTTGAGTTTCTCATGGAATTGAAGGGAGTTTTGCTTGACTCTAGTCAAATACAGCAACGTCTGGATTAAATTTTGGACGCATGTGAGCATGTAACTTAAAAACTGCTTGAGTGGAATCTAAATGAATGGTTACAGCAACTTATATTCCGCTCACCACATCCCGAATTTGGTAACAATTTGCTCCTTTTTTCTGAATACTCTATTTTTTAATTTTGAGAAAGTGAAGCATCAATGTTCCAAGTAACGTTTAAATCACTTTATAATCACCAGCACCTTGGATCTGGCCTGGTTTTACCCGCGTGTTGCAGCCTGTTTACTGCTCTTTACACCAAAACATTTGCGCCTATACTCGTTTGCGTCTATATTTGCGAGCCTATAGCCTGTTTACTGCTCTTTACACCAAAACATTTGCGCCTATACTCGTTTGCATCTATATTTGCGAGCCTATAGCCTTTTTACTGCTCTTTACGCCAAAACATTTGCGCCTATACTCGTTTGCGTCTATATTTGCTAGCAGTTTTATTATACTCTCGCACTTAGACTCACGGACTGGAGAATATCACAAGCCAAATTGCGATTACGAGGGTGAAATTCCATGATCGCATGTACATAAACTTGTTCGAGAAACAGATTCGGAGCTAATCCTTCCCGAACAGTTCTCGCAATCACGCGCCCATTTGAGCTCCAGGACTCCCATTTGAATTCCTCACGAGATCATCCCGCCATCCTGCACGAGCTCCTAACAGTCTCGCCCCACGAGTTTCAAATCCGTTCGCTTTTCCGACTAACGCCTTGCTCACTCCCTCCTCCTCTTTAAAAACCCCTCTCCATTTCTTCTCCCCAATCGTCCCAAAACATCTCGCGAGTGTTGCGAGGGCGAGGAGCGTGCCGGGTGAGTGGGGCGGAAGGGGGTATAGCCTTGACGTGGGCAGAGAGATGGCCGTTGGAAACATCCAACCCGCCGGGAGTTACTCCCGAAAACAAACGCTACAACTCACCGCTCCACCTCCAACCGCGCACTACCACTTTATAAAAAAAGGGAACCTTCCCGTTCGGCGAGCCGCACGCCTCAGGGCTCCGTCCGTCGCGGCCGACGTTCGAGGTCGACCCATCCCCCAGAATTACACGCCGGATTTATGTGGAGCGGAGGGGGAAATAAATACAAGGGGATAAGAAAATTGTGGGGGGCTTGTTGCGCTTTGGGTCTCGGGAGGGTGGATGGGCGGTCAGTCGGTTGAGTGGCTGTGGGGGGGCTGAATGTTTGAGCTGGAGGATGCACGGACACCGAAATGTGTAGCAAGGGAGCAAGGGACGCGGAGAATATGTTACAGGGTCTTCTTTTCCTGCGTAAAACACGCGTAACAGCGAACAAAAATAATGCATGTACGCGTGAAAATAAACAAATACATGTATAATTGCGCGTTGCATAAAACCAGCTGCTCTTTCGGGACATTCCTTAATGCATATAAATGTTTGAACGTAAAAAAGGAATTTGCAGAATTGGCAATTTTTCAGGTGCTCCAGCGTCTAAGGCTAAATTTTACCGTTGAACCTAACAAATTAATTACCTATAAGACGAAATAAAATACACCACATACTGCCCTGAGTGGGATTGGAACAGGCATGTATGTAACCAATCTGGTTTCCACGACCGGCACGTTTGCACGTTATTTCACGAGCGTAACCATACGCACGGATACACATACATCTGATAAAAATATATGGATCAGTCCATATCAATTCGACTTGGTGATTGCCGTTAGGGTAACCATTTTTGACGAACCTTGGCAAATCATCGTCATTTAATAGGAAAATGAAAACCCCAAGGCCATTTAACAAAACACGCAACAGTTTACGAGATAATGCAACGTTGCAAAATTCGAATTTCGCAAAATTTACTTCACATTTTAAAGTATATCTCCGAGACAATTAAAGCTACAGACGGGTAAAGACGACGGTTTGCCGAGTTTCGTCAAAATCGGTTACCCTAAGGGTCATTTTTGCCCTTTTTCTGGTCGAATTGACGTGGAATGACCCATATATAGATACATACAGATGCTTATGTACAGGAATGTACGTGGTCACATATTAGATTGAAGGCACTCAATTAGAAATATTCAAAGAAACACGCATGGATAAATCTGTAATTACTTATTGAACAGATAAATAGCCTTGCTACTGATGCATGCTATTGTACAACTCGTTTTGGCACATTATCTTCTGATATAAAATAGTTTTGGGAATATTATACCAATACGTTCGCGCTAATTCAACCGATACACATCTCTGAATACCAATTGGTAGCCGAATTTTGCTATTAAAATGAAATATGAGCATCCGTTCTACTCAAGGATGAGTCAGTAAAAAACCGTAAAAACTAATGAGCTTATCGTATTTTATGCCGTTTTTATTATGTCCCGTCAGATCCCTCATTTATGCAAAACCTCCGGCTAGAGTACAGAACTCCATTCGTAGGTCCGGGTTTTAATCTTGACTAAAGCAAGGATTTTTCATTAATGAATAAGTTCCCTCTTGGGTGTCTTGTGGAGAACACTTCGCGTCCAGCATTACTTCAGCCAGGGGCGTTAAGTCGTGGACCACTTGGCGTCTTTTCTTAAGTGCAGGCTAATCTCGGCGTCGGGCTTCTCTCTGTTTCCAGAAAAAAATCCACGTTTACATACTACTACTATATGAACAAAGTTTAATTTTATTTATACGAGAGTATAAAAAATGTCTTTCACTAATACAATGGTGATTACTTTATTGAGTTGATATACGGGTAGATTCGACCACTCATTCTACTCGTGGTTTTAGAAATTCATAACCAACACATACTTTTGGTGTTGTGTCTGAGAGGAGAGACAGAATCTAACAAATATATAGCAATTCTAAATTTGAGCTAAAAATTCTTCAATACCGGCAGACTCAGGAGCCGAACAACTGTGACTCGTGAGCAATACGCGGCTCTTTGCTTATATACATGCCGCTCTATTTAAAATTGAATATGAAATTCAAACTCTTACAGTAGCTTGGTATTACTATGTAAAACAATCATTATTTCCTATTCTTATTCTTACGCAGAATTGTGGCGTAAAACAAAAATGACTTCTAACCAAACGAACGTAGACAAAGCGTATCGAAAAATACAAGCTCATTGCTCACACTGATTTTAACCAAAGAGATATATGAATTTTTCTAAATTTGATGAAGATAATAATTAATACTTTTGCTCGTTTTACTAAAGGTGTAAATTTTCCTTTTACAACAATAAATTCTTGGCTCTTTAGTTGAGAGAGAAAGATTTGGCTTTTCTGTTGCAATATTTGCAACTCATATTACTAGCAATGCTGACCGAGTAAATCTGAGTGTAGGAAAAGAGATGGATGCCTGATAGTCAATCTTACTTTATACCTACCACGGGGAATAACGGTCGGAATGTCTGTGGCTGTGAATTAATGAGACTCATAATGAGATAGGATTTACCAAATTAACCGTGGGAAGGTTACCCAACAAAAAGTGAAAGGGTGATACAATGTAGCTCCGGAGATCCTCATCACGAAAACGAAGCATTCGTGATCCAACTAAGGAATACAATGCAAAACTGAATAACATGCCAAAGAAAGTGGAGTGTTTCGCTAAGATACTCAGAGAAACGAAATGTAGCATCCGTATATTAGAAGGAAGAAGTTGGAAAACTCTGGAGACGTTTAGTTTCAAAGTCAGATTAAAGTTTGCGGATAAATTAAAATCTATTAAGTTCATGACCATCATGGCAGATTGATTTTCACTGCCACATTACATCATCAGGACGAAATCGAAAAAAGTGAGACTGAGAGACTGAAGAATGGAAGTAGTAGAGGATCGGGTTGGCGTCGGAGTTAGTTTACTAGCCTCCAATTCCCAGGGCTTGGTAAAATGGTAAACACGTGCAGGAAAACTTCGCAGTTTTGAGACATAGGTACGAAAAAAATCGCGTCCCCACGAATTTTCTTAATGCCTCACAGACTATACGCTCATATTATTATTGATGCGGGTATCCAAACGCATGTGTATGATACATCTCATATCACCCAAACCCCATCTCTTTTTATATCTTCCCACAGCTCCGTCCTCAGTACCCAGTTCGGGTACCTCACGTGCGAACCAAGTAGTTCTTTTGTTTTTCTGTTCGGTGCCCGGACTCGAACTCTTTTTCCTTCCTCCATCCTCTATCGCTCTCTCTCCCAAAATTTCTCCCTCTCTCCCTCCCTTTCCCCCACGTTCACATACACACACATACACACACTCAGATACTCTTCGTTCCCTTACCGGCGGCCTACGGGCGAGGACAAAGCCTTGTTATCCCTCTTTGTTGTCGTTTTTCGTTGAAGCCTCTAATTGCTCTGTTCCAACTCTTTTTCGAGAACATGCGCAAGGACGTGAACAATGGGGGGGAAACGAAATGAAGGAACCGTAATGAGGTCCCGAGCCAGCCCCCATGGGTCTCCCGAGCTGTCGGTCGAAAAACGGGTTTGCAGTGGGCCAAACTGATTCTAATCGCATGTGACGGAGGTTAATGGGTGAACTGTGGAAAGTATTATTCATGAATACCTATATCTTACTTGTTTTTTAAAATATATTTCTGCGGAAGGAAAAATATAAATATATTATGTCTCCATATTAAACAAGTTAATGGAGATAGATGATGCTGCAGAGTATCCTGAGATAAACGATACATGGATAGATGAGTAAATGCCATTCTGTGAATTACTATCGAGTAAAATTGAAAAAAAAATATTTCGATGTAGGGTGGATGGATTTGGCAGCTATTTACATAAAAGCGTACAAAAGCAATCCATTTAAGAGCTCATATTGAACTGATTTTAGTTCTTTAGCATCCTTAGAAGTTATATGGCTACTCATTAGTTTCCTGTCGATTTAAAATATGTAATGTAAATGATTAATCTGGATTCGTAAACGAATGAATAATGGTTTTTTAAATATTTATATGAGTGTAAAAGAAAATACTTCCACCTGTTTCTATGTTCACACTCTTCATAACTTTCCGCAGACTAAAAATGGTAGGAAATATGTTCAAAATCCATCACATTTCAAATAAATGAGAATGTTTCAATACAATCTAGACATATTATTTAAAAATAATACTTTTAATTCATACAAAAGGTGTGACTAAATTATCTGAACTAAAAAATATAACAAATGCGATGTTGGAAAGATAAACGTGCTATTCAGTCAGTCAATAATATTAATATTACCTGCACATTAAAAGCAGTGTTTTCAAAGGACAGCATTAATTTTTAAATAAAACGGGCATATACATGCCACGTAACCCATAACCACAGACTTTCAATGAGTACATTACTGTGACCGCAGAATGTAGGCCTGCGTTAATTACGAGATTATGTTAAAATATGCCAAAAAATAGCATCCAGAAGGAGCCTTGAGGAAGGAAAAGTTTTTATAATGAGCAAGAGCCACTAAAAATGCAATGGAGGACACAGTAAACGATTTTCAGGCAGAAATTCTGTGACCTTGAGTTAAAAATGGAAAATATGAATTTCAAATCATCACTTAGATCTCTTCAGAACAGGTGTCTGGAGATTAACGAAGGGGGGTCATGTAAGATGAGCTCTACTTGCGAACCTTGACCCTTTTCGTACACGAACTCTCTTATTTGCACACATTATGTGTTGCGCATTATTAGAAGCTGACGTCGGTACAATGCTAGAATATTCATGAGGCATGAAGAAAAATGTGAAGAACCACAGAAAATTCAAAGATTTCTAAATAACCCAATTTTAATGGTAACTTTCATGTTTCTTTTGCATAAGAATTTCACCATTTATGATTAAAAATGGTGTTCGGAGGAAATTAAATACATTCCAAAATGGAAACCAGCAACTATGCAAAGGCTGCAGGTCTGTTATTTTTATTCACATGAAACTGAGATTATACGTATAAACATGCATAAAATATAGGAGAACAGAGAGCATTAGTCCTTACGTAATAACCAGATTTGTTTAGGACGGAGAATAAGCTCATTATGTCACTTCATTAACAGGATTGAAGGGAACCTTGAGTGTAATCAGGATGTTTTCATATTCTATTGATTTCAAGAAAGCGATTCACCAAGTGGACTGGTAGAATTTAATTAACGCTCTGCTGAGTGAAGAAGTTCTCGGGAACATGTTAATGGCCAAATGGATTTGATACCTAAAGGAGAATCTGCGTAGAAATATTAAAAAGGGAAAAAAGAAAGGATTGTCATTCGTAGCCATTACTCATTATAAATATGCAGAGAAAATTGTGTGAACAGACCATAAGTAATAATGGATAAGAGAAAATAAAGTATGAAATTTTCCCTGAAATATCCCAAGCCTAACATTCATGTAGATACGTAAGGGTGGGGCTGTTGGATTAGTTTAGTTACCTGAGCCTCACTGTGGACAAAGGCGTAAATAGATATATGAACATTAGGAGGAGAAGAAGGCTTGCCAAGTAGAATATGTTCAACAACAGGAGTTGACTAATGACCCATACATTCGGTGAAAAAGCTAAGGAAAAGAAAATAGTCGAGGCTCTCGTTTGAACTGAGACTGGTTCAGCAGCTTTTGAAATTTACGTTCCTGGAAAGATAGAGAAAGTAGGTAATACTGAAAAATAAAAGGAAAATTTAAGCGGGAGCGCTTGGTAAAAAAGGTGCCGGAGCTAATTGACATGAGAGAGAATACGTGGGTGGAACAAGCAACTGGAGCGGTAGATTTCTGAATAATTTCATTAGTCATAGGACCTCTGTAAGGAGAAGGAGAAAAAGTATTTTAGGAGGTTTTTAAAGTAAGAAGATGAGAAATATTCCCATTTGAAGAATGATAGCAACAAATAATGATTTAATGAATCTAATATGAAACGCACGAAGACATGCGTCGAATTAGAATCAAAGCAGCAGAAAAAGATTTTTAGTTTTTCCAAATGCTGATGGTATATCACAACCGAGTTTAGGGTTTTTATTCTTTCATCCACCAATGTGCAGATACTGATCGTTATTTAGCTCATTATGGCGCAGTTATATTAATTATCGATACGCGATGGTATAACAGCGTGGGGAAATAACTATGAATGCAAATGTAAAATTAAAGAAATGTGTTTCTCTTTAAAAAGCATTAATTCAAGTATGCTCCGTGAAAGTTGTCATCATGATGGCATTGTTATCTTCTGTAATTCTAACTTCATCTATGCAAAAAAGGACGTTAGGAAGGAACCCTTTTTAGAATTTGAACGTGCTGAGTACTTAAACTGTAATGTAGCCTTTCAAGCACGACAGATACGTAATGCGGGTTGCTACAATCCACGGCGCTCTGGCCACCCTATATATTAGAATCCATGAAAGCCTTTTACGCCTTAGGCGCACAGATACAGGGGAGCCCTATAAGGGATTTTAGGGGTGAATGGTTAGATGAGGTGGGATGAGGAGAAAAGAGAGGAGCCGAGTGGAAAGAAATTCACCCTTCACACGCATCTTCCCACAGAAGCCGCTTAGGGTCAGCATTTTGTTTTTAAGTCCTCCTCGCTGGATAAAACTCGCTATTTCCGAGTTCTCCTTTCAGGAAGTTCAATGGCAGGCGCGGATGACTAAACTTGTATGCTTTATAAATAAAAGAACTAAGCCCAGCGTGAATAGCTACGCCAGTGAGGGCGGATTGTGTTCCTTTCAGCGCCTCGCCCGTGTAAGATACCAAATAACGTAACATATATAAAAGACTGAAGTAGAAATACATATATACTCCTTAGGAGGATACGAGAGAAAACGAGTAACCCCACTTGTATCAACAACGATGATAAATACCACTGAATATTATAGACAATTTATTACCATTTTGACGAAAATGGCTCGAAATTATGCATCTGCATTTATGGAAAGCAGTGCTGGTAGACCATACAACCTCGATCCTCAGAATCCTAAGCTTAAAAATCCCTTAAAGAACTTTACAGCATCGGTCATAAGGATACAGGAGTAAGATTACATACATAGATATATAAGAAATTATTTCACCTATCTCGATGGCCATATTCATTACATGCATTTTACTAAAGCTTTATTAGTAAACGCACTGAGGGAGAGTATAAGACTTGCATAGATAAGAGTTGTATCGTAATTTATCCTTTTTTATCAAGACTATATCTTATAGCAAGCACGCATTAATTTAAAAATTACCGGAGAATAATTGGACGGATTGAGCTTTTATGGGTGTTTCAATAATATTTTATAAGCAAGGGTCTCCAATGCTTGCACTATTTTTTACTGGCAGAAAATGTATTGAATCCATATGTTTTATTATTTGCCTGGTTATTGGTTTTTCAATGAGTTTTAAAAAAATTGCGTTACGAAAGACTTTCACCCTTTTTCGCAGCCATAGAGGTTGGGATAAAATATTTTAATAGACACTTGAAACACTAAACCATTATAAAACAAATGCGATCACAGCAATCCACGCACGCACCTTGCTTTGCATATATTCGCAGCGTTATCGAATCTCCCATAATTATGTTTTTTAACAGGTTTAAATTTGTTTCCAATCGAATTTATCCCAGAAAGCTGCATTTGAGGTTGATTTTTTGTGATACTGTCGCGGTAAGGTTTTTGCAGGCTTCCGGTTAACCAACGCGATAAACATCAGTCCTTGCCGCTCCACGTCTAAATGGGACCTCTTAGGGATTCCCAGAATGCTGAAACGCCGTTGTGCGTTTCGATAGTGGCAAAAAAACCAAACATCTACATCCTCTTACGGTACCAACTTAACCGTACTATATCCCTGGACGTTCAGCCGTTGAGGACTTTCTTGCTCGAAATCGTTAAGGATAATTGGCACTCCTCTTGCCCTCAACTCTTGGGCCATCCTTGTCAGGTTCGCGACGCGGAATGTGGGAGAAGGAGGAGGAGGAATATGGTTGAAAGGGTTGCTTCTAAGTACCAAAGCTGATGGCGGCGCTCAGCAAAGGCGTTGCTAATTAATCAGAGCGCTCGAGACGGAACCGCTAACCATTGTTGGGTTGGAGTAGCCGTGTGCTCCTTGTGTTGGATGGGCTGCTTTTTGACGAGTTACCATCACGACCGGAGAGGTATTACCCCGACGGGTGGGGAATCTGAGGTGTTTTTCGAAATCCTTTAAAGGAGTTGCCACCCGCTCAGGGAGTGAGAATGCTTCCGTAGCATACCAGAGTGCTTTTGTTTCGCCCTACCAAGTCATCAATGGAGACTTGTGTTCGAAAAACCAGCGGATAAAAAAGGAACCTGGCGCTAACTCACAACCTGAAGGAAGATTGTGCTCGAGCCTCGATTGAACAGAGAGGCCGATTGATTGAAGGAAATACCTACCATTACCAATTTATGTACATTAAAACCTTCTTAGCTTTATCCTGTAAAAAGAGAGTAGCAAATGTGACCACCATATATAATTAAAAAGTACTGAGCACTCGCTACCTTTGTAAATTAATCGAATATTACTCTTTTTATGCCTGCAGAGTACATTTATTGCCTGAAACACTTGATGTGTAATGCCGTTATTAAAGTATTTACCCGTTCTTTCTCTTCTTTCGAAATAGCTTTTTATTTCTTTATGCTACAATGTTACTTGAAAGAAGTAACTGTAAATGAAAAAGGTAACGAAAGAAAATATACATATATTCAAGAATATAATTTTAGTCCTCTTTCTAATAACATTATGAGCCAATTTTCATATTTGTTAAAAGACAATAACATAAATAAATCCCTATAATTACGATATATCAAGCCCAATTAGCACGCAGAAGATTGCCGTTGTGTAGAAAATCGAGTTGGTCCACATTTCATACCAACCTTTTCCCTATATTTATTGCTTTGTGCCCTTACTATCTCTAAGAACACTAAAAAATGTAATACAAAGAGTTGAAATGCATTTCGACCGGCTGGCTTTATACAGAGGTGATAAAGTCCTGTTACTACTCTTACTATACAAAGGGTTCCTTAAAAATATTAAAGCAAAAATGCACCTGGAATTTGACTATATATTTAGTTTAACGCAGTAAAAGTCTATGGACTCATATTGCAGGCAAGGAAATGCCTTAGCTGATACGGGCGAGGAAAGGAAAACGACGGGCCTATACGCTTTCCAAATGTGGTTTTGTCCTTATTAATAATTTCCACCTTCGTACCGCAGAAGCCCCTGCTTGCCGTAAAGTTTCGACGCAACCGCCAGGTCACTTTTCTTTTGTAAAGCCTGCTATTCTCGTCCACACACCGCGCGTCCCTGAAATAAAAGTTCATTCCCCAAATCTCCTGTCCACAGCACTAAGTTCATGCGCAAAAATGCGAATGTTCTGCCATGGTGGCCCACATACCTTTTTGTAGCCGTTTGCATTGACTGCATGCTCTGTGCATGGAATACGTCACTAACATGTCATAAACATGTCCACAGCTATCGTTACTCTGAATTGTTTTCACATAAATATATCCTTATATTTACAATAAAACCTTTCTCTGCATGCGTTATGTGCTGTAAGCAATTCTAAAGGTGAATCACTATCTATATATATTAATTTTGTAGCATGTCAGTCAGTCCGCCCGTCATTCTGTATGCGTTTTGTTTCGTTCTCACCCAAGTTTTGATCTAAAAGAGTGAGGTTTGGTGCGTTGATTGTGGATTCTCTATCTGTATGATTAGGCAGTAGTTTTGGATTTATAGCAGTTTGTTGTGCAGAGAAAAAATCATAAGAAAAATGTTTTTTCCCTATTTTTTAGCATGGAAAACCAGTAAGTATGAATATTTGTTTACGTTGCTGAGTAAATGTGTTTACATTTTTGGTAAAGTCACAAAAATTGGATCGAAGAATTTGAAGAAAGTGGAATTAGTTTCATCAATCAATTTATTAAGTATGAAAATATAAATTGACGTTTTCGATGGGCAGATAGTGAAATAAAACAATTTTTGGTTGCCGGCCCCGCTATGCATGAAATGTGCATATCAAAGCTAGGTGTTTTGAAGTACCTACTTTTCTAATAGTTGAAAGAAGGTTATAAAACTTTTATTATGCATTTATGTTTGTTATTAAATCAGCAGGATAATTCAAAAATACACCCACCATTTTAAAATTATCAATGGCTGTCTTACACTCTAACCATGCCGTCTTTTACAATTTAAAATAAAACATTCACTTATATCTCCACCGAAAAGATAGTCATTTGCACATTTAATATACCAGATTAAACACAAGTGTTAGAAAAACAATACTCGTTAAATATGTAGATTACTTAGAAATGGTGCAAACTATGAGTGGACACTATAGGCTCAACTCTGTATTGGTCATATAGTAAAAAAGTTGTATTTAGAGCTGTTGGGCAGATTACATCGCTTTGGGTATAATATTTACCAAATATTACGTCAAAATCATTCGATCGACTACATTAAATCCTCCTAGAACATTACATTTTTCATTAATTTAAATAAAAGACACTCACTTACATACCCACCTAAAATATTTAAAAAGGCTAAAAGGATCAATTCTATTTTGAATCCAGACGATCCCAGAAAAATATCACAGGCACCTTTGCATCGGTTTGGGTGTAATTTGGGTGCAATTGTGTAGCGTGTCAGTCACTCTGTCAGTCATTCTGTATGCGTTTTGTTTTGTTCCCTCCCAAGTTTTGATCTAAAAGGGTGAGGTTTGGTCCGTTGAATGTGTATTCTCTGAATGTATGATTTGGTAGTAGTTTTGATTATTAGTCGTTTGTAATGCAGAAAAAATACAAAAAACGTGGAATTTGAGAATAGGAGACAACATACAATGAAAATATGGGTTAGAAAAAGTACAAAAACATAATAATAATAATACACAAACACAATAAAAGAGGATAATTTGAGTGGGACACATTTCTCTATTTATAAAGTAGCCATTTCCTTCTCTCTGCATACGAAATGCTTATGAAAAGTTGATGCACAAAAGTGTAAAAAAATGAAAAGGCTACTTTGAGTAGTGAAGCAGTAACTGCCTGCCTGAAGCACAAACACTACTTCCACTTATTGGTAATGTGTCATCAGTAGTTTCCAAACACTTTGTAAAAGCCTGTTGGACACTAGAACACAAAGTTCACCTCAAGAGCACACCAGACAGAGACTGCCTGCAAAGCAGGCCGCAGGTCTGCTAGTCTATAAAAATTGTTGCGTAGCTTCTGATGACTTTGAAACGAAGAAAGGGAGATTTATGGGTGGTGAAAAGTAAAACACATTCATACTTTCTTACTTCTTCCACGACTCATTCCAGGATAAATTTGTAAAATAGAATTGATGAAGGAATAAGAATTTAGTTTCAATATCGAATTCCTCTGTACTTTCTCTCCCATCTAATCTAAACCGAAATGAATTCTTCAGCGGAGATAATCTCTTTAAATCCGTTGGTCTTTGGGGCAGCCGGATTTTCTTAAATATTCAAATGACATGTGGAAGAAAATAAATGTATAAAGTTTTTTGAAAATTGGATGCTCTTATCACGGACTTTTCCTCGCATAAGATAGGAGTGGATTGAAAATGTATCAAATACATTTTCCCACTTTCATGGGAAAGGAACCACATGGTAATAATAGTGTTCCATCGATTATACTTCAATATCTACGTATGCTATTAACTTTTGTTATGGGAGAGGTTGCATCAATATGCGAATCCATGAAAGGAAAATCATGCCAAAATAATTGAAAATGCTAATTACTGCAGATATATTTGCAAGTATCAATTGGAAAATATAATAGTTATGTGTATATTTAAACTGATTCTTTTAGGAAAATTTAGACTTTCTAAAAAGGATGTAGGATACAGAAAAAATATAAGCACAATCATTATCCTGATTTAAACATAATGCCACGTGAAGAAAAGTAGCTGGCTGTTGTGAAATAACCCCAAAGCAATGGAAGAAAACCCTCCAGAAGTCCTAAAATTAGCCGAGAAAAATTTCGAATTCACTGGCTTGCCAGTAATTAACGTAAATATAAGAGCTCTTTTCGTAACTCTAGATTTTTAAAAACTTATAATTTTTTTGGCCGGTGTATATGTATGCGCATGGCAAAGGACTCTAAAATGATAATTAGTGAGCTCAAAGGAACTTTGATGTTCCATGTTTGCATAAAAACCAAATGGGTCTGCTCTAAAGTTGCTGAAATCGCGAACCTAGGTTATATCTAAATATTCTTGACTTTCTTCTAATTATGTGTGCAACAGTGTCATCATCGTTACATGAATATTTGCAAACATTTTGCTGAATTTCAAACATTATCCTACGTATTGACAAGAAAAGGCTTAAGGTGACAAGGCATTATGAAATAAAGCAATAATTACTTTTGTTGTGATGGAGTGAGGACAAAATCGTAACTCTTGAATGTTTTTCCAGAATGAATAATTTCAAGCTATTAAAAAAATCTGCAAAATGATAATGCAGCGTTTGCTGGTATTTCTATAAAACAATGATTTCCCAAGGTAATATTAAAAAATTAGTGTGCCACGTAAAACTGCTCGATTAAATATGCAATTACTTTTTGCATTTTCAGTAAAGTCCAGGCCAATACCAAAAATGAATTACAGACGAGTACTAAACAAACAATAATGCGTTAAAACTGATTCACAGATCAAGTAAGTATATTTTTAAAGTGGTGTATACGTATAAGCTAGAGGTTTTCATTCACTTTACATGCTAATTTTTAACCATAGAAGCAATTCTCAGATCTTGGTAACCAGTTTTATGAGAATAAAACCGCTAAAGGATTTTGCAGCATTTTACATTGAATCATCAATATTGAATCATCTTGTCAGCTTGCGAAGACTGCGAATAGAACGCAACGCAGTGTAATAAAAAAATGGCAACCTTTTAACTATAATTAATGTTTTTGCCTTCGTGATGCGTAAGATTTTATTAAATTGGTAAAAACCCCGAAGTCCGTTTCTCCACGCTGAATAGTCACAAGCTATTTTTACTAATGGTTTTGAGCAAAAGGTTAAAGGAATTTTATAATCTTATATGTGATACTATTATAAGGAATATATTGGGTATTTTCTATGTATTAACTATAATAAGGTTTCACGTAACCAATGGGGGAAGATTTAAAAACTGATTTGCATTTTGAATTAATAGGCCATTAGGAAAATACGTTTCCAATTAAATTTCCACCGTAATGCATGCGTTAAAAATGCCATGGAACTTATTCCAAGTACATATTTTATTAGCATGGCTTAAAGAGAACACATTTGAAAATATTTTGTAGACTAGATTTATGCTTTCCAATAGAAAAAGAGTTATTTTTTGGCATAGCGAAAGTTTGCGAGATTCAAATAGTGTTATTTCAAAATGACCATTAATCCACAAACGATTCATCGCTTGCGGATTGAACTACCGATTGAATTGCAGCTGTCGTTCCGGCAGTTATGTGCATGAATTCAATCGACGGTAATTGCGGTTTCCAGCCCAGCTAAATACTTAACCAATATTAAACCTACGCGGTCTAGACGTTGAAAATTATTGGTAACACTCTCTGTGAACGGTCTCATATGAGTCCTGAAACTTTCTAATTCAAATCGTTTAAGGTGAATGAAATTAAAAAGTCGTAAAGCTGAAAACTTGTAACTCTCGAGTATGAAACGATAATGCATTTGTAACTTGGGCGATGATAAGTTCCATAAGCTACCAATCAGTGACTGTATCCGCCCAAGGAAATGAAGTGATTAGCTATACGCGAGAGCGTGTTAAACTCGGCAATGGTAATGACTCAGTGAATGAAATGAAGAATTATTTCGTATGACCTCAAAAATATCAAGAGGTGTTGAGCGTTGAATAATGTGATACTTTGGCCTACGAATTAAATAACTAACTTTGGCTAATGAAGTTACTTTTCTCTTTGTATTTTGGACTCCGAGAGCCAATGCGTTGAATTAATATTTTCATATGGAAATAGTAAAAACGCTACGTATTATATATTTTCAGCTTGATAGCATGAAATGTATAATATATTTTCAGTTTGATAGTATGAAGTGTAAAATATATATTCAGTCTAATACCAAATTACTATAAAGTTTTTTTTTCTTAAATCTACGTAATTTCCATTTCCTTCCTAATATGAACGATTACAAGCAAAACTTCACGATATCGCGTGATGTAAACAAACCAAGCCGGTTTTTGGTTAGAATATTGTTGTAAAAACCGTAATTGGTATACTTACTGCGAATGTACTGTAAGTATTTAAGCAAATACTCCATTGTTCCAAGCTGTTATTTCTCTGACTTGTACGAAACATTTTCCAAAAGCTATTACGTTAGTAGATTTTATATCTGATGATACATTTAGATGTGATATTAAAAGGCTCCATTAAGTACAAGTGAGTAAAATATATGATGTTCTCACTCTTTCATAAAATTAACGTTTAAATATGGTGATAGAATGCATCCAGAACGGACTGAACCACTTTTTATAGAAACCTTCGGGATATCACGTAACGGCTAACGAAGAATTCGGCTTACATATTCGATTCCAGACGGATTATGTACAATCTATGAATATTTGAATTTTGAAAACGTGCAATTTTCAGGAAATATATATGTTATACTGCAAGAGCGCACTGAGAAAGGATTTGTGTGAAAAGCAATTTTAAGGATTGTTTTTACCCCACTAGCGTTTACTCCTATAACAAAAGCATTGTATTCGATGCAGATGTTTCTTCATTTGATTTTATAAATCAGTTGCTCTCAAAATACTGAACGGACATTTTTTTCACTGAGCTGATTAAAGAATCTAACATTTAATTATTCGATTCAATTTCCTTACACGATTACTGTTTGACCAAAATTGCAAAATCTACAAATTCAAGATTTATCTGTCTTCAGCTATAAAAATGCCCTGGACAATCAGGCGTAAAAATCCACTTTATGTGAATTCACGGATTTAAATGGATATTCATTTACATTTCAGGTTACATGGTTGATTTGAGAGTTGCAGTAAGAAATTTGAAGAGAAAATTTTCTTTCTCCGCATTTGCATGCATAGAGTTCAAGAACAACCAGCACCAAGAGTACACTAGCATTGCAACTATACTAAAAGTTTAATAGAAATTTTGACAATTTAGGGCGATACCTACTGTGCAACTCCTGGTATTTATTTTGCGTGCATCTGCAATGCCAGTGGTAAACCTAGAATTCTGACACTTGATTTTTATTGTTGCGTCCATCATCGGTGTTGTTGGGACGCTCTATTAGAGGCAGTTTTGCATGGACAAGACGTACAAGGTACACTAAGAAATAATTTACGAATTACCTCTTAGTCGTTGCTCCCTATTAGTCAGTACTCGTACAGCAAGCGTATATTATTTTTCTTAGATAATAATGTTGGATATGTTTTGCGTGAATATGACTTGACTCAGCTGATGGTTTCCTGAAACGCTAATTAATGGTTCCTATTGTCGCGTTTGTCAATAGTTTTGTAGGGGTGCTCAATTAAGAAAGTCTGTGCGTCGACAAGAAGTCTAAAGTACAGGAAGAAATTTGTGAGATTTTTGATATTACAACTAAGTTTACTTTACTACTACTAACTATGACCCTGCAGTTTACATTTGAATGAATAAACAACCATCAAAAGTATAAATACATAACATATAATGTCATGATATATGAATGGGGATTAATTTATTAAATATGTAAAGAGCTTTGTCTGCCCCTTTGAGGTGGTGTAAAGAGACCCGCAGCATTCTGAAGGTCTTTCTCAAGACTGGTCTTCATCGATGATGCCAAGTCCTATGCCAAGAGCATTAAGCACATGACTGTGATTGTTATGAATACCGTATAGATTCTCAATCAATATATAAAAATGTTTTAGTACATTAGTTTATCATTTAAAAATAGTTTTTTTTACCATAAATACTAAACTTAGCTCAAAAACTTTGGAATGCATATTTTTGGTTTAGATACATTTCAATTGAAAAATGGTGAAAAGTGATTTTAATAAAAAGAGATTTTAATGCTAATAAATATCTTTAAGTTATAAAACTATTTATATATTTTTCACAACTATTGTACAGTCAAAAATATAGAGCGCATGAAGCTGAAGGTGAAATTTAAGGAGACTAAATGAAGACGTTATTTTCGGATAGAAACCGAACTAAATAATTCATCAATCCAAAAGGGGTGTAATCTAAGGCCTAACGTAGGGTGGTGTTAGAAAATTTATGCTTAAGTGCACATACATGGATATTTCAATGAATAGCATATGCTGAAGTATAGTAAAGAGCTCATGTTTTCCAGCATATTTCAATAAGCGTTTCGAGTTATCTGAGTCGCTTAATATCTAGTGACATCTTCTGAGCAGTAAAGAGAAAGGGTTTAATTTTATTTCCTTAGTTATGTTCAAAATATTTTACCCCGGTTGAATTCCAATAGCCTTTTGATTGCGGTAAGAGATACTAAAATTGGCCTGGAATCACAAAAGTAAGACTCTGGTGAGTCGTTCTCCTTTAGATTTCACCACTATCGAAGCACTCGTGCGGGGAACGCCTTTTCATTCCAAATTACCCGCACAGCCGCTGGGATTGAGTCCACACTTTTGTCAGCGCTGTACAAACAATGCACCCAGAGTTGAGCTACATGGGGAAGGAAGGGGTACTCGATAACGTCACCACCGCCCACCTATTCGGTGGAGTGAGACGACGAAAGCAGTCTTGGGTGGAGTGGGAGAACTGAGTTAATCATCGTGACGGAACTAGGGGCTCCGCGCGCCATCGACATTGCACTTGGACCCAGGTTGGAGGAGGAATTGGTGGTGGAGGAAGATGGGAAGGATGCAAAAAGGAATAATTTTTTCCCTCCCAGAAATTTAGGATACTCGGGTGGCTGCGACCCCGGAGGCGAAACAATCCGGCTCTGAACCGTTCCTCCGCCCCAAATTCTCATTAGTCGGGGGGAATTGTGGGGGTCGGCGGAGGTGAGCATGAGGGAGGTTGCGGCCGTCCCGGTGGGCTAAACCTCCGGGTATGGATACAACGACGACAATTAGGGGCCGGGCCCCGCTCGACGAGGGAAATTTGCGGCATCCATGGGGGAGGGGGGAAGCGTGTAAGGGGGGAGGGGAGGTGCGGCTGCTTGCGGAAGAAAAGCAGGGGGCGCGGCGCAGGAGGCGGCGGTCTATGCGTGAATGCCGGGGGGAGAGGCAACGCATGATCGTAGCCTGCGAGGCCAAATCATCATTCGGGAAATGAAATAATTAAGCCGAAAGGAAACCCTCTGATTAGCCTTTTAGATTATTCAAATCCCCTCACTGTCCCCGAACGGACCCGGGATGTGCGATTTTATTCGTGGAAGTTTTGGACTTCACGCCCGGTTGGAAACGAATTATATTTTGAATGACTCTTTACCCTGCAAGTTTGAATCGCTCGGGAATGGAGTTTCCGAATCCTTCCCCTTTACTTCCCAGTGACGTTAATTTTTTACCTTCCAAAGGGCGAACGGTGCCCGATTTTATTTTGAATTCAATTATTTCCCGTTCCTGTATTATAAAATCTAGGCCTCACCAATTTTGAGATTTTATGAATTTAAGATAACCTTTCGCAAGAAACCTGTTTATCCACGGTTGGCCAGGTAGTCAGGTCGGTTATGTGCCACCAAGGTAACCGTGGTAAAGATTTTAATTCCAGCCAAAGGTATGAATGCTCAGTTTTTTTACGATTATTGTAGATTAAACGGCACAATAAAACCTAAGCTTTTGAAAAATCTTGAAACTTATTAATAGTGCTTCTAATTTAGAATAGAGATGAATATTTTCTCGCAACTTTAATAACTGATTTTTGGGTTCTTACAATATAATGGCGCACTTTTAAAATCTAATCTTGGTATGGCACGGTCAACTCTTTCATTTGAACGGAATAACAAAAAACATGTATTTGGTTGTGAAAAAATCTCCATGCCGGAGTGCAAGACATGTAGTTCAAGGAAGAAGTACAGCACCTCCATATCACCTCAGCTTTAGATTATTAAAATTACAGCACTTAAGAATCACTCTAATGTTTGCATCTTCCTCCAATATTATGCTGGTAAATTCCAATTTATGGTCATGTTAAAACAAATCGACTAGAAACCATGAGTGCGTAATATGGCGCATAAAATTTGATGAGTTCCTCTTCATTTATGCTTCCGTCAACATCACATGAAATTGTTTCCCGTAATCTAGATTCCAATTTTCTGTTTCACTGGCAATTTACTTCTTTTTATGGAAGGGTATCAGGGTATTATACCATAGCCTCTGTTGCTGAAGTTACTGACGTCATCCGGAATTCTACTTGTATAATCCGCAGAAAGCAATATAGCTTTGCATTAATTTCAAATTATTCAGATAAAATCGTTTTTACGCTGAGTTTGAATATTTTATCTATAAATGGCCTTTATGTATTTATAATATATCGGTAACCGTTTAAATCTTGTGGTATTTAAGAATGAGCGATTTCAAAGACTAAGGATTTAGAATGGAATTTTTTTCACTAAATAGCAGGAAATAGGTTTAATAAGTTTCAGAGAGTGATAATATATGTTTCGTCCGTCTATCCCATCCCATAACGCCATTACCACTACAAAGTGGTACAAACTGTGGAATCTATTAAAAAAATAAATTACATCTGAAAACCTTGCAATTCAAATGTGTAACTTGAAAAACAAACGATATCACATTGTATGAAGGGTAAAATTACTCTTACGGTAATACCAATGGCGGATCCAGAGGGGGGGGGGGGGGGCAATTGCCCCCCGAGAAAACAAAGAGGTAGTCAATCAAGTATGTACTGAACGTGTTCGTCAAGTACGATGCTGTAATTTTATTATACTTTGCCTTACCGGAAATAGTGGATGCCCTCGCAGAAATGAGTGAATGGAAGGAGTCCGAATCGGCCAAAAAGGCTGCACTATACATTAACTCAGTGACTAACACAGATTTTATTTTTTCATGTGTTTGATTGACATTTTGAAAAGAACGCTTCCTCTGAGTAAGTTACTGCAAATGCCAGCCGTAGACCTAAACAAGGCTTCTAATGCTGTACAACATACTCTGACATCTTTGAAGGATAGTAGAAAAAACTGCAATGAGTCCTTTAAAGAGATATATTGTGAAGCCAAAATCACTACCGAAAAGCTGGGAGTGCAGCTAGTAATGCCAAGAATAGTGAAAAAGCAACGTTACAGAGAAAGCCATGACTCCAACAGAATTGTAGACTATTACAGAAGATCCCTGTACAATCCACTTCTGGACAATGTCATTGTTGATCTTCAGACACGGTTTTCCCAAGACTCCTGTTTTGATCTAAACATATTGTTGCCTGTATGCATTCTGAACTCCAACACCACTGCTGCAAATGAAAAAAATAAATGTCAAAGATAGGCTTTAGAAAGTTGTTAAGAACTTCAAACATCTTCTATCTGTTCAATCTGAAGCTGTAATCGATGGGGAAATAAATATTCGGAAAACAAAGTGGTTGAGAGAGAAAGAGGAAGGGAAGAAAATTCCAGTTACTGTAAGTGGTTGAAGAGCTGTGATGAAGATATATTTCCCACTGTAAGAAATTAATTGAAAATTCTTATCACACTGCCAATCAGTGTTGCAAGTGCTGAAAAGTCATTCAGCAGCCTTAATCTTGTTACATCATGGCTACGAACCCGAATGGTTGAGGAAAGATTGAATGGTTTATGTCTCTTATTTATCCACAAATATATTTATGTAAATGTTGGCAAGGTGCTTTAACGTTACGCTAAAGGAGGAAAAATATTACAATTACAAGTAATCATTTAGAATGTATGTAGTTTGTAAAAGAGTTGTAATTAAATTTCTGAATACTAATTATTTTGTGCTTTTACTTTCTTAGTCTTTCATGAATTTGGGCATAATTATAAATTATCGTTGTAGGATAGGTTTATTACTTATATCAGAACCTTTGTCCTAAGTTCTTATTAACTACAAAGTATTCTCATAATCATGTTTTTTTGCTTTTTAGTGAATATCACAAAGCATTAAGCTGAACTTTCTAAAATTCAAACTACTTTACTGTCGATGACAATACCTTTTTAAGTACTTCAGAGTAGCGTAAAACAGTGTAGTAGTTTGGTCATATTAAATGCAAGTAAGAGTAAGATTTTCAGGAAAGAAATCAAAATGTCTCTGAGCGAAGGTAAACCAAAGTTTTTTGCTGCCTAAGGCATAAGGCAATAGTCAAATAGTATAAAAATTTAAACTGTGAAAATATGCTGAAAACCAGAAAAACTTGAATGCAAATTCACCATTCTTTTTTTTTCTTCATATTTTTACAATTTTCTGGGTGAGAACCACCCCCCCCCCCCCCAATTAGGTGATATTCCATACCACCAATACATCATATAGCATATTGGCAGATATTGCCCCCCCCCCCGAGATATGGTCCTGGATCCGCCACTGGGTAATACATTACAGTTAGTTATATACGAAACACCAATGAAATCACGCTGAAAAGAATACAACTAGATAATAATCAGGTATCATGTTTAAAAGGCCTTCTAAACAAATCGAAGTCTCCTTAACGGTATTATAAACCACTCTCTCAATCGGTATAAAATGTACAATTATGAATATGCAAAGGAAATGAGGACAATGCTTGCAAAAACGTTTATTTTAAAAACAGTATATTGTTAAATATTTTATAAATGACCATCTTAACAAGTATTTAAGTCATTTGGAATTGCTGGTTCTTGATGCATGTAGCTTATACGCACGTCCAGGGATAGAATTTATAAAGGCTGAGTCCTAGTTTACAATTTATCATTGATTGGATTCTGCAGATGAGAGAGCTTGTATTCTTTGATCATCAAATACGCTAGTTGCAGATAACAAGCAAACATTAATAACTGCAGATTTTATCATATTTACCAATTCATTTCCATGATTTATCTCTATGAGGGTTCAACAGATTAATTCCAAAAGTTATTATTACATGATTTTGGCAATTCGTTGGGTCACTATAATGGGTAGCAACAACATTAATTAGGGTCAATAGATGGTGTAATAAAGTTACGGAAATATTTAAACCAGTTCCGTCCTAGTTATTATGGAAAAGTGTCTCAGTAGATGCAGATAAATACTATACTCCCTAATACTAATCATGGCTACCACATAACAAATAGTTTCATGTAATCTATTTGAGTGTTTATTGATAATTTGCAGAGAAAAAGTTTAGCAAGAGTGTATGAAAATCATTCAAACCAATTAGAGGCAATGTTGAAGAAAAAAATGTTTTAAGCGTTAATTAAAGACCAACATACACCAAAAACTGTACAACTTGTTCTACTCGATACCCAACAAGCCACCGCGATGGTGAGTGGCAGGCAAGTACTGTAAGGGATGTGATGACCTCTCAAGCTGGAATTAATTACCGCCATCATTATAATATTACATTTAAAAAATGGTTTCATACCAAAATACATAATTATTTCAACATTTATCCGTTTTAGCAAGGCAGGTGCTAGATGCTACGCTGAAATTGCCTCAATTTTTATAAAATATGGCCATATTGTAATGTTTAGCTTGAGATAAAACCTTTTCTCGTTTTAAAGTAATTTTTTGAATCTGAGATACAATTCTGCTTACACTGTAACGATAAATCATGTCACCATATCTCCACATAAGTGCAGATATATGATAGACTAAACTCATTGTTGGTGTAGAAAAATGGCGCTAAAGATGTGTTCTTCAAAGAGCGGACGTATTGAGTTTCTGTCATCACCGGAATCAGTTTAACCCAAGGGTATGACGATTAGAGCTATGGGGTATCTGTAAGAGAAATTATAGCATGCGTGATCAATTATGGCAATAAACTCACCTTGAATATGTTGTAGTAAAGGAAGACCATGATAATGCATGGGATGTAGAACGATGAGAGGGATGAGTAGATGATGAAGTCGCTGTTGTAGAAGAGGCACAAATCAGGTAGGCGCTCGGGCGTGTTGTTGAGACCCAGGACAATGGGTGACCCTATTGCGGCGGAGATGACCCAAACGAGAGCGATGGTCAGCCACACTCTCCTTTGGCTCTTGTGCTTGGCATACTTAATGGGCTGTGTTACGGCTATATACCTGAAAAAAAAAGTTCCAGACATTTTCAAAAGTGATAAATGGTGGTGGTTGGCGTTGGATAAATGGGGTAAAGTCGTATTTCGAGGGAAAGTGGTTTACGATTTGAGAGGGTACACTGGGTTGAGAGGAGCCATTATGCATACGGACATTCAGTGAATTATTAAATGTTGAGAACCGAATTTATGAGAGGAAAATTTTCCCATTGTGAATAAAGAAGTTATTTTGCATGTATTTTCAATGGTTTGGTGGGAACGATATAAAAAGGCTCTTTTTTTTTTGAAAAGACGCTCCAGTACGTCACTTCGCGATTGCCTTGCTTGAATTTTACGATGCAATAGATTGCGCAAGATGTTTTAACTTAAACTAAAATTTATGATACGTAAATTTTCCCATTGCGAACAAAAAATTTATTTTTCATGTGTTTTCAGAGTTTTGGTGAGAGCGATATAAAAAAGTTATTTTTTTGAAAAGACGCTCCTGTACGTTAATTCGCGATTGCCTTGCTTGTGCTTTACGATGGAATAGCTCAGTAAAGGGGCTATCAGAAAATCAGAAGTGCGATTGGAGAATCTCCCTAATGCTTGTGGAAATTAACGGACTCTGTCTCATTGATTGCCAGGTCATGCGGTGCTAAAATACACAATTCGCTGCCATTCATACTTCATGCATCAAGTCAGGGCAAAAATGCCAGCATGCTATCCTAATATGGACGAAAAAAATGAATATTAGTATTAAATTATGGGTTCAAACTCTGGAGATTATGGATGACTTTATAGGATTCAACGTTTGCCTAACTAAAGGAATTCACATGTTCCCGGGAACCTGAGTTTTTATGTAACGCAAATCCTCATGAATATGTTAATGGATGGATTGATAATGGGAGGTTTGTTGACCGCGACTGATGTATTCAAAGCTGCAGCACAGAACACGGGGAGAATAGCTGGGAAATCCAGGGAAGTAGCGGAGGAGATATGGAAAACACGCACGAGTGGCGTCCCCTGAGCAAAATGCAGTCGGTAATGAACGCTGGGAGGCCTGACGAGATAAAATGAAACGGAAGGAGTAAGACCGTAAGTGGAGCAGGCACGTATGGCCTCTCTTTGGTCTGTGGAACACGTAAGAATAGACAAGTATCTCAATGGGGAAACTTTAAGTACTCACGTAGTGTACCCAGCATAGAAACTCATACGTTGAGCTAGTTCTTTTAGCGTAATAGAGAGTTGTTTTCTTATAATTCTACTTGGTACTTGGCTTGCGTTAGTTTTCAGCAGTTACTTTTCTGTACTAATTTTTTTTAGATAAAAACCTAATTAGGCTACTGAGCTAATCATTATTTTTTGATGGTAAATTTTTGCAGAAATGGAATACTACTAAATAATTTTGTTCGTAATTTTGTCCCGCCAGAGAGCGGTACAGTTTTCGAGGGTTTGGGATGGTCCGGTGAATCGAGCATTAGTTTCCGAGGGTAGACTGATGCCGGCGCTATTTTCATTACCATTCTCTACTGCCTAAAAATCCTACCTACTGTTACTTCGCAACTCAATTACGCTAATTACCGTATTTGTCGGTCGTCCTTCTGGAAACAATACTACTGCTAGCATTACTCGATTATATTCTTCGGTCGGTAGCATTCTTACGCAACTGAGCTCAATCAAACAATCCTACTTCCTGAAAGGTAGATTAGCAAAGAATAGTAAGTATAGTATTAATATGCTTCATACAGCAAGGAATAGAAAGTCTAAAATTGAGGAAAAGCATACCTTAACTTTTTAACACTCAAATTTTGCAAGTAATACTCAAGAATAAAAGTGTAGAGGTAATTCAGTACTGAGTTACAATTTTTTTTAAATAATCATATGAGATAAAGAATCCGGTCAAATGTTAATTCCTCCTCTTGAATTCTAATTAATCCTACTTAAAGAAAATTTTTTTAATTTAAAAAACTTTATAGCATACTCAATGGAGGAATTAAAGCAAATTCGATAACAAAAATTTAAATGGGAACTGTTGATTGTTTTCTGCATAAAAGGAAACTTAATTTGAACTTCGTAAGCTGTGAGTATCCAGGTTAATGCGGATAAGAACAGGTAATCTCCTCTTTTCGATCCTCAAGTCCAGAGGCCGGTATATTGAACAAGAAAATTTCAAGGAAGACCAGCGAAAATACGATTCCTGAATTCAGGTTAGATGAGGGATCGTATATTCTTACTGAGCCAAGGATGATTTTACTGTTCTCATACCCATAGCATCATAGCATGGAAATGGTATAGCTATCATTGAGAATGATTCCTGTAACTGTCCAATCAGAAGTCAACTATTCTTATCTGCTGGGAAATAAGGCACACACGTAGTGCAGAACAAAGCAATAAGTTTAATTACATGAACATGAGAAATATCTTACTCATTATGCGGGACACTGGGAAGACGTTAAGGGAGGAAGCCTACGGTAGTTGGATAACTTGATGAGGGACGTCCATAAATTGCGCAACGCTAAAGGTACGGAAGGACCAACTTTTACGATATACTATCACAGGGCTGGGGGTGGAGGGGGGGAAGTGGGTCAGTCTACAACGTTGGGAGGATAATGCACATAATTTTGTTCTACAGAAGAGTAATGAAGATAAAATGGATCCACCGAGTGAAAAACGAAGTCTTACGAAGTATGAGAGAAAAGAGAAGTCTGCTAAAAACTCTAAGACGAAGACAGGACAACCAAATCGGCAGTATCTTAAGACACAATGGTCTTATGAAGACGATTGTTGAAGGAAAAGTGAAGAGGGAAGAACGGATAAAGAAGTCGTCGTATGAGATGTATGGAACAAATGATGAAGGATGTGAAAGAGAAGAAATTCGTAAATGAGAAGAGGTTGACCTATGGAATAATCGAGTGGAGGGCTGCGTCAAACCAATCCTAGGATTTTCGATCGATGATGATGATGAAAGACAAAGATATTGTTTCGAATTCTAAGTATCCTAACTGCGCATAATTTTTGGGATGCATTTTATTCTTCATTTTTGCATTACATACAGCCATAGAGACGTTCTCTTCATTGTTCAAACTACTGCCACTGAAAAAATTAATGTTTTGTAATACTTAAAACGAATTATGCACCAAAATACAAAGCTATTCCTGTTCAAAATACACCTGATAGTGTGTGTGTAGGCTGGGTTGTGAATGGAAGTTGGCCAATGTAAATATGTAAACAGGCAGGGAATTAGGGAACGGTCAAGGAATGAAAGCAGGGAAGAGAAATACGGAGAACATGGCGGTGGGAAGACTGGAACGATACCGCCATCAGGAACGGAACGAGAAAGAGTGAGGGACTAGGGAACGGGAAGAAGGAAAGGAAATAGGGTAGGAGGGGGAATCATGGAAGTGTTTGAATACGACGCAAAGGATTTCAGTGGATATTCGTATTTATTTTAATCGCTAGGGGTTTGAGTTTCTGAGGGGACTAATGATTTGGACCCTGTAATTAAGCCTCAGTTCCCGTTCTTCCAGCGGGGTTGACAACGGGTGCATTTGAGTGGTTAGGGAGGAATTGGGGGGGGGGGTATATAAGAGGGAATTGGGGGAAAATCCGAAGAGATGAGGGTGAGAGATGAAAGAGGAGAGGGAAGTGAAAGTTAGCGGATCAGAGAGAAAGCAAATTAGATGTGCAAGGGGTTTGGAAATGCTGGAGTATGCTTTATAATGATTTCCGTGCTACACGAAACGTCTGTCTCTATCGGATACGTGGCGTGCGGGAAATGTGGGGCCACTGTTCTCGGAACCTGAAAAGAGAAGATCGCTCGTCCTGGGCCTTTACCGTTTCCCAAACATACACTTCATTAATGCGTGAACAGTTGAAAAACAGAATATCTTTTCACCAAAGATTATATTAATATAATTTGAAGAGTTCATTTACATGAGCTTATTTTCGTAGTTTCCTGCTTCAAGCTCTTTTCTCATTGACCATATTTTCATGGAGATTATTTAGGATAGTAGTTTTTATCAGAATTTGTGGAGTTTTTATAAACCAATCCTATCATTTTTCAACGTCTTACATTGTTCTTCAATAATATGCGGGCCCATTTTTTCAAACGCACCCAACCTCTTCTCATACTCTTCCCCGTAGGTCCATATCATGAACCTGGGCAATTCCACCACCCATTAAAAACTTCTTTAATATTTTTTTAACATCTCTACCAAGGGCTTTCAACATACTTATCTTGTTCTAGAATGGTTGTTTTCAAAGTTTTTTGGTATAATAGAGACGGATAAAATCAATTTGTTTGCAGAAATTGATCGCGCTTAAGTTTATTAAAAACATACTCAAGAGATTCAATGCCCACGACCAGCGGCGTCGGAAGTAGGGGGAAGGAAGTGCCCATTCGGATCCCCAGAATTTGCCCCGGGCCCTCGAGAAATGAGTCTTCATTTATATTTATATTTTTTATATTTATATTTTATAACAATTAAATTTCACTTTTTTCCAGCTTGTATTTTCCCTATTCTACCACCTTAATATGCTTTTTTAGCGGAATTCTAGTCTCTACCCCCTCCTATCCGTGAAAAAAATGCGGACCCTTTTCATAGGTGCCGGGCCCTTTTCTTAAGAGCCGGGCCCTTTTCAACGTTGGCCCCTCCCAGCGAAAATAGTTCCGACGCCCCTGCCCACGACAAAATAAATAAAAATTAGGACGACTATGTGCTTTGGAATAACTAGTATTTTAAACAAATATATTTTAAGAAAGCAAAAATATTAAAATACCATTAAATTGATTGCAATGTGCTCGAAAAAATTGGAGAACACTCACACAAAAGTTGACACGCCTTTCATGAGAAACGTTTAAGTCGAGAAAAACCTTTGTAGTCTAAGTTAAATAAAATGTCACATTTGACTTTAACCAGCAACTTATGTGAAATAAAAAAGTATAAATATTGGCGACCGAAATGGATAGCAATGAAGCTACCTAAGGATCTTGTGCTATTTGGTCATTTATGCTGAAGCCTACGCGTATTTTTAAGAAAAAAACAGTATTTCCACACCTCCATTGCCTAAATTTATTTCATCGACGTTTTGACAGAACCCAGTCATTTTTGGGATAATATATTACTTTGATTTTATATTTTCTGCCTTTTCAAGAGCATCTTTGAAAATAATGGCCCAATCTCCAAATGAATTCAAATAAGAAGCCTCTCTATCTAATACGAGTAAACTCTTCCAAGAAAGGCCGGTTTCCTTTGATTAATTTCTTTACAAAACTCACTTTCGTCTCCGTAGGGTGCTCATAATAAAGCAGCACATCATGAGAAACTACTCAACTAAACATTCAAAATAGCTTTGAAGTTCAGTTTGAATGCACAGTGAAAATGGTTTTGCCTCGATTCAATTCGGTATATAGCATTCCGTGAATAATTTAAGACATAATACTGAATTGTAAAATTAATGGGGACTAAGACTGCGAATCAAGTTCAAAGAGAAAATATTAATAACCATTAAAACTTTTGTGTTTCTTTCTATGCAAGAAAAAATGAGTATTTAAACCAGAATGGCGGTCATTGCTCTCATGAAGAAATGGAGGGAGCCCGGTGTGATGATAAATATCCTGAAGCGCACATTTCGAAAAAACAAATCTAGGATAGAAAAAATACCAAACAATGTTAATTGTGGCGGAGTTTTACAATTACCCCGTGTCATTTGTATATAGTGGCTTCATTTTTTTAAATCAAAAGGAAGAGTACTCCTTCGAAACATATGATCATTACAAAAGACTTAAGGGAGAGTGAGCTAGCTTAGAGTATGATTTCCGACCATGCATGTTCAACGCTTGGTAACTTGATGATACGAATTTGAGAACGTTTCGTATCATTTAACCATTATCCGTTCAGGCCTGCTCAAAACTGTCTACTTACTTTACTTCACAACCAGGGGCCAATATATCTTGTGAAAACCAAACCTGGTCTTTAATATCTCCAATGAATGCTGCTGAGAGTTTATTTGAGACAGCTGAGGGGGATATATCGTTGCTAAAATCAAAGAATTAAACCTATAATATATAAAAATATTGTGAACATGGAGATTTATTCTACTTGGTCTGTTTTCTGGAAATTAAACTACCTTTAAATTTAAGAGCGTGTTACCATAAAACAATAATTACGCCATGTGATTTGTTTTGGCTCTAAATCATTATTTACGAATTAAATTCCAATGCAGAGTAATTGTATTTAAGTCACATGAAATTGCATTTATCATATACATCTCAGTAAATGTGTACTTAACAGGTCTTCCGTATGCCATCGGACATATCGGTAGGATTATTCTTAACAGCATAGTTACGGTAATGACGCCGACCTAGATTGTTGACTATATCATGCAGCATTAGAAACCTCAATAATACTCAAGCTCCTTTAAGATTCGACCCTTCATACACAATAATTTATCGTGGACCTAAACTATTGCTGAAAAGCTGTGATTGGTGGCATTTGAGATTTTTGGTAAAGAACGAGGTTGATCTTAGGCGTCATGGTCACATTCAAATGCTTACGAGCACCTATGTTAAAATTTTTGACAAATTTTTATTGCATTCTAGGTGATCAAACGCAATTCCTGGACTGCCTTGTGGACCAATTCAATTCTTTGAATGACAACAACGCACTTTTAGCTCAAGCATGGAATTGCCGGGTGATTAAACTGTCAAAACGCATAAATTCCAATCCATCAAAAGCTGTCCTACCTGGGAACGTTCCGATTCATTCTGCAACAACGATGCTATATTCAAGGGAAAACAGCAGATGTACTTTCGGAGAAATGGTAAACTCAGATTAAAAGAGAAGCGATTTTTGAAGGGTACAAAGTGTTGGAGAGCAAGAAAATTTCTATATGCTATTTGTGATCAATGCTATTTTCTCTTATTTCCTTCAGTAAACAATTCAATCGCTCTCTTATGCCGTGAAGAAACATGTTAATTTATGATAAGTATCAATAAGGTTCTGCTACTTAAGTCATTGGGCTTGTCAGCAGGTGGTTTTGTTTTTACAAACATAATACATATTTTCACATGCAATAAATGTAATTGTAAATAAGACATGATACATTTATTCTTATATCTGGAGTCTCTATTTGGATGTTTTTGGAAAAAGGCCGTATATTAATTATTACATATTGGGCATTAGCGGGCGCCGGGGATAAGCAAGGATGCCATCCGCCGAAGGGGCTTGTTACATCAACCTTGAAAAATATTCCAGCCTCTTCACGAACATCCGTCTGTGCCCCATTATAAAGGAATATAACTCCCAATCCATGGTAAAAATAGTAAAATACAACCCCCTTACAGATTATGTAACAACCAGTTCTTTAAATCTTTTTCTAAAAAAGATGCATTTTTTAAACCTTGCATAGTTGGAGGGAAGTCATGGCAAGTATGGCAGGCAATAAGATAAAACAAACAAATGATCATTATATACCTATTGAGCAGACATGATTCATCATTTGAATGTATATATCAGACTTTATCACCATTTGGAAATTTTACGGGAATAATCAATGTGATGTGGAATTTCTATGGCGGTCCATGATCGTATTATACCGTTTCCCGTACACATACCGGCTGTACTTTAGCACAGTGACAAATCATTGGTGGTGATGGCAATTAAAACGGCCACGGTATAGTACCAAGGTCCGGTGCAGCCGTTTTTGGGGATAAATATGGGAGTGAGATAAGGGGTTTTCATGAATAGGTAACGCCGAGGGAAAATATAACAGCTGCTAGAAACGAACAAAACTCGTTAAGCCTTGCTTAACCTCAAGCGTTCCCGCAAAAGCAGAGACACACCATCGCTTCCCACACATTTGCGAGGGATTCATTAATCCTTTTAATTGGAAAGCGGAAAATCCGATCCGTGCTGGAGGATGACGTCACAGTGGGCTAGATGGCGTTGGGGTGGCGAGTTGGATACGAAAGATTTCCGCGGGAGACGTTACGTTGGCGCGCTGTGCAAGGGGTCAAGGCGGAAGATGGGAGGGATTGCGAGACGATAACGAGGCCAATAGAGGCAGGAATCCGTTTCGGAAATAGCGACCTTGTCCGATCGTGCTCCGGACTGGCGTTCAGTGTCACGCGGCAAAGCTTTATAATTGGAAGGGGGAATTCTATGAGGGGGAAGTAATTCGCTGGGTATACATCTTCGCCAAAGCGCTAAGAGAGGGAAAGAGGGGGAAACGCATGATGTGGCAGAAAAAAATATATCTTCACCTTTGCCCTAACATTTTTATCGGAAATATCTGACACCATGACGGTTTAGAATATCTGTTCTCTTTCAGAATTCGACAGAGCTTGTCTCAAAATATTTGTTATTTTTAAATTTGAAACTCGACGAAGGAAAAATATAGGTTTTTTCGTATTTTTCCATAACATTCGGTACCGGAAATCTCTGAACTGTATCAGTAATACTGACATGAGGTTTTTCTTCAGAGATCAACCACTGAAAGATGACAGAGCAAAAAGTGACGAATGAAAGAATCTAATAACGACGATTATTGATATCCACTCTATTTCAGCACTCGATAAAGCTGGCCTAAAGATGGTTGTGATTTAATAGTTGCATCTCGGGGATGGAAAGAAAAAAAGAAAGATGGAAAGGATATTTTTGGTATCTTCCCCACAATATTCGGTACGGGATATCTCTCGGCAAGATCAGGAGTACCCTCGAGAGATTTCTTACAGAGACTACCCACTTAAAGATTTAGGAGCTAAAGTGACGAATGAAAGATTCTAACAATAGCTCATCCTTTATAGCTAGAGGAAAATCTTTAGAAATGTTTTTTGTGTTCGCATAAAAATAAACGTAAACTGGGAAAACGAGAGCGAAGACCACCTAAGGCCATCAAGAAAGCTTTCTCTACACCAGAATGTGCCAATATACGAAAAATTCTTGGAGGTTTTCTCTGGCTTTATGCTAATTTTGATCGCTTAGTCCGGAAATTAATTTGCCACTGGGGCTATTACGCCACAAATATTTGCTTTTAGTTACAGACTAAAAAACTACAATCTGCGCTGTGTAGGTACAGTTGAAATCGCTCAAATGGCTTTAAGAGGATTTGAGACGGAGATGTGATTCAACAACATGCTTAATATAAGTAATTAATACAAGCATGTTGAAGCATTATTGTAATTCAGGCATAAATTTATGTATTTATTTATTTGCTTGTTGATATCCATGATAAACATGCAGAATGTACTTATCTTCAGTAATAATAGGGTTAAACATCCATTTTCAAAGAGGAAACGGAACGCATAGCTTCCAAATCAACAACGAATAATTTTCATTTTGCATTATAAATATAAGAAAGGCTAGTTCATCACACAGCAAAAAGAATTCGAGTGTTATACCGAGCTATAAATTTAATCCAAATTTAACATCAATTTCATGTGCTACGCCTTTTTAACACTTTTCAGTGTACATTCTTAAGCCATGTTTAGAATTCCCATGCAGTGTTTTCAAATTGATTTAAATCGTGATACTTGGATCAATAATGTGTTGAGCACAGGATTGAGTGATTATGGAATGTGACACATTAAAATTTTTTCAAAATATGAACTATCCTTGTTCCAATGAGTAGAATGTATTTTTTTTTAATATTAGCTCTAATTAGCGTTGAAAAAGACCTTCAATTACATAATCAGCATTTGATGATGCTGATAAATGAAGGCTAGGCTTCTGTAGAGTTCTAATGTTTGCGGGTTTTCGGTTTTTCCTAACTTTTTTACATGTAAATCGACAGCAGCCAAGCAAGTGTTTCCGCTAACTTCTCCAGGTGACTTAAGACCTGAGGAAGAAGGGGAAAAAACCCAAAAGCATGACATAATTAATATATTTATGTGATTCCATGATGAAAAGATTAAAAATTTTTGAAAACCAAACTTAAACACTAAATGCGCTCATATATTTGCTTGCAAGCTTCGTCGCTGAATGTAATATATCTCCTTAAAGAGTTCTTATTACTTACAAAGCACCCTTTGTGGACTTGTTTTAGCCGGCCCTCTCTTTGTTTGACGGTTCTTCCCTTAGGAGTAAAATGAGGTGACTTTAACATCATTCCCACTTTATTTTTCGCACCATTGGGGAAAAATATTTCCTATGCGAGTGATTTCATGAATGAACAATCAATGAGATGCTGACTCACCGCAAAATATTGGAGGCGAGCGAAGATGAAAACAATAAGCACGCCGGGTGTACCGTATAGAGCGAGATCTATTAAGATTCAAGTTGCTTCCCTGAAAGACAGTTTTCTTTCTTTTCCTCTTAAAATAACAGCGAACCTTGAAGTTTGAGAAAGTGAATTTAGATCTGAGGGATCTCTGCTCTTTAGGGATTACAAGACGTTTACATTGGAGTTATTTCATGGTATACTTTGCTACCTTTTTCCACACGAAGTTAATATATGACTTCATTGCATTTTACTGGAGGGTTTGTATTAATGCTATTTACCTTTCATTTAGAACTATTTCCTTGTACAGGTTTCAAACAACGAGATGGTTTTCACTGACATCTCTTTTACTCTGTTTTCTTCGTCAAATTATATTTGAATTTTGAATTGAATTTATTTTCTCCAGCAGTATTACATAAAACATAACATATATATGCATATACTTGGCACATGGAGATAATTAGGGTGTCAGAAGGGTACCTGTATATGATACCCTTTCAATCTTTGGCACATGTGAACTCGAAAGAAAATGAGTAGAACAGAAAAACAATTTTAGTTTCAAACAATAACAAAATAACTTATTCCTAGCAACATTAAATAGAAAACGTTTATGATAAAAAAGATAACACAATACTTACTTAGCTAATCAAATTATTCATCACTAACATAAATTATCGCCTCATCAAAAATGATATCTGCATAGTCTAACTACAGTTCTATCGTCATAAAACAAAAGAGTATGCCAGATGTAATTTTACATTCAAGGTGTTCTTGATTACAAGGTTGTAATTTCAGCCCATAGCAGTATTTTTTTAAATAATCCGCCTCCTTGACCTAGGCTGGATTGCTAATTATTTCCATCTTTCATATTACACTGCTGCTGCGTTCAAAGTCCTGAATAGCCAATTCCCAATTCGTTACTTCGTCAAACTCATGTTTCTCAAAGCTTAGTTATTTAATGTTATTCTTTTTTTAAAGTTTACTCAATAAAAGACAATTAAATACATACATCATGTATTGAACACTCCGTCCAGATGATATATCTTATTTGCCAAGCAACAAATATCCAGGGATGTTAATCTCCTTAAGGTAGGATTTTAACAATTTTTCTTGGGAAGATGGAGGTGGTTTCTAAGCTACTTTTTTCTTGTCACCTTCATGATTCATAAAAATAGCGATGATTTTTCAGTGAAGTATATTGACTTGATAATTGAGATATTTTCTTTCGCAAGTCATAGTGACATGTATGTATGTCTCTGTTTCTTGAACATAACGGGCGTACATGACACCTTGGCATCTTTCTAAAAACAGCTATGAACATTTTCCGAAAATCTCTTTCCCTATCCTCTTTAATTTCTGCCTGAAAAGGGATGTGCGACAACATAATCGGCCATATGACTGGACATTATGACCTGATGAAGACTTGATGAGGGTCAAGAATAGGTCGAATGACAGTGGAAGTCCTCGTATCAAGGAATAAGCAAAAAAACATGCAAAGGAGATACTATTTCATAATGAAGAGGCTCTTTTGAAGAAGCGAGTGAAAAACCTTAAGAAATAAATATTAGAGTTGATGATTACAATTATGTTAGGTCATTACATTTGCAACGCCCCGCAAGTTTCCATTCCAGTGCTTCCAATGTTAATTCCTAATGAGTGTGCAACGCTGTTCACTAGAGTAGAGCACGTATCTACCTTGGTATGGAAGATGGAATAAAAAATTCAATTACGGAATACATTCAAAACTTAATATTTGAAAAACATTGGGACGATCGGGGCTTGGACGCATAAAAATCTCCGGAACCCGTTCCTAACAGCTGGCGCAAAGTGGAAAGGCCGACCCAATTTCTTCACGCCACCGCCGCCGCCGTCAAGAAAAGCCATTTGGACGCGTAACGCGTGCGCGACGAGCTTTTAAGAGCTGCGCAACTGAAGCGAGCGTGTTCCTCGAATTCGATCGACCTCAACTCACTCACGAGCCAGCCAGCCTTGCGCCCGAAACCATGACAAGATCATACACGTCAGTACTCCCCACTCCTGCCGACGAACGGGAGTGGAAATCGACTTCTTGGGTCCGGGGAAGGAGAGTGGCCAACTCCAACGGGCCTCGCACGCAAAAAAGACTTCCCGAGTCCCTTAAGGCCAACCATCGTCCTCTTCTCCACCTCCTCCTTCCTCTCCTGGATCTGAGGGCCAGAAAATAGAGCCTCGCTACGACCGAGTGGGGGAGAGAGAAAAAAAAGACTCGCGAGGAGCAACAGCGTAGTGCAGCTCGAGGATTTTCAAAACGCTCCCTCAAGGCAGTCTGATCGCAGGACGAGAGTTTTGACCCTTTTTATTCCACGCTGTCGTGGCACTTGCACGAAAACTTGTTCTCCTACTATTTGGATCGGCAAAATTCTACCTCTCCGCGCTCCTTTTCACCGTAAATCTTTCATGAAATCACATGGGGTTGAGAGCAAGAATGGGAGCAACACGGGAAAAAACATATTCTCTGCAAAAATGAAATGTCTTACTGCGGAAAACGTTTTGTGAGGTTTGAAATATTCCAAGAGGAATAACTGCAACAGAATGGAATCTAAAATCCGTCTTAGTCTTATTAATCTGAATTTTTTAATAAATAATGACGTAAAATCGAAATGAGACGACAAAGTGAAATAGGAATTGGTGCTTTCCCGGCGTATCTGTTTCAAGAAGTTTTTCTCGGGTTGTCCACCGGGTAAGGGCGTCCATATCGGCCGACGTTTCGATCCTCGACTCGAGGGTCTTCTTCAGGATCTCGCCCTGAAGATGACCCTTGAGTCGAGGATCGAAACGTCGGCCGATATGGACGCCCTTACCCGGTGGACAACCCGAGAAAACTTCTTGAAGACGACAAAGTGCATGGAAAGAGTAACGAACGAAGTCAAACGGAGAGTGAGAGAAAAGAAAAGGCTCCAGAAAGCTTTAAAAAGAAGACGTAATAACCGCGATGAAACAACTTCGGCCGTCACATTGTGGAATTTTTCCATGATTGAAACTAAGAATGAACTCTGTAATTTTCTACACGTTTTTAATAACCAACCGGTTTCAACACTCACGTGTCATCATCAGGGTCCCTGATGATGACACGTGAGCGTTGAAACCGGTTGGTTATTGAAAACGTGTGGAAAATTACAAAGTTCATTCTTATTTTCAATCACGTAATAACCTAACTGGCCTTGTCTCGAGAAATTATGGTCGCATTAACACAAGGTTGAGGGCAAAGTAAATGGGAAGAACATTATAGGAAGACCTTGTATGGGGCATTTTTAGCCAGTTGTAAAGAATGCAAAAGAGAAGAATTATGTGAGTATGAAGAGGTTAGCTGATAGTAGAACGGAGTAGGGAGCTGAGGATCTAAAGATTGATAGCTAGTCAATTACTGAAGGTTGAATTCGTTAGCTCGTTTGAGCTGACATTGTAGTTGGTTCCTTATCGCGAGGCGAAAAATCATTGTAAATATAGTGAAACGTGTTTCAACTGAAACTTGAAGGGAATACGAATAGGGAGCGGCGGAAGCACTGCTGTATGAAACACGTATCACGACGACTTATTTAGCAAAAATATACGGACGTCCAATTAATGCTGAATATTATTAGTACACTTTGCACATGAAAAATTTTTCAAATATTAAGAGTGAAACAAAAATTTATTCACTATACGTGCACTCATCCTATTATTTCATATGTCTCTCTTTCTTTCCATAAGTTATGCTATATTCAACATTTAGAATCACCTCATTGTATCTTATATTAAAACAAGGTACAATTCAGATATTCTTTGCTCACACTACAGTCCGCTAATACTTTAAATTACTTTGAATACATTATGATTCACTTGCACTAAACTATGCCTCACCTAAATGCTGCGAATACGTCCAATACGTATACACAATAGGACTCATTTGTCGAAACAGATGAGTGAAATACGACTCGGATTTCTGCTAAACTAAGGCTCGCGCATGAACAAAACCGTTTTTGTTTCCGCGTTAAGCAGTATGTATTCAAGAAAGGGATGAAGTATATAAAATGCCTGAACCAAAACGTTTTTCGGAGATACCCACCGATTAGGTACAGGCTCCGCAAAAGACGCATTTCACTATATTTACACGTCTGCATCATTAACGCCTTACAACTATACTGTTGTTTTTTCTCGATTGCTTCAATATCTCATTAAAGAGAGTATACATTTTATTTAGGCCGCTTCTTTAGACTAAGGTGATTGACAATGACATTATTTTACGAACCACCCCGCCTGCATTTTTGCCACTTTGCACCCATTCTTCAGTTTACTTTTTCCCAGTAGCTTTGGTATCACGTGAGTGTAAGCATAGTTATTTAAAAGCAAAAAAAATGAAAAAAATTAGCTTTTTCAAATACTCCCACAGACGAATACCAACCTGCCAAAACAGTGCTTTTTTCATCTCACCCACCCTTTGCCCAACACCACCACCAACACCATCACCACTACTACTAATGCATTGTCGTAGAAGAGTGGTTCACCGCTCCTTTTTTTTGCCCCGTGAGAGCATTTGGAAGGAAGTTGGTCGAAGCGAGAGAGAGAAAAGGGAGAGTTGGTTCCATAATGGGAGGAGCTGGGGGGGTCAGCAGACGGGGATGCAGGCGGGAGGGAAAGGCAAGGGATGAGCCGACGGGGGTGCGAAAGACGAGGGGTTTGCCGAATGGCGAAGGGGCGGAGTGGGCGGGAAAAATACGCACCAATGGGAGGATCCCTCCGCAGAAAGGGAGTTTGGTATATATGACATACGATCGGACTCACGAGTCTCCGGCGAGAGATGGCGTAATAATGGCAGCCGTGGGGGTCGGGGCTGTTGTAAGGGGTCGGAGTCCAGGGTGAGAAGGGGAACAATGCTTCGGTCCGGTGGTGGGAGGGTGAACAGAAATGGAAAGGGCCGACCGAAGTTTCCCCGAACGCTTCAACCGCCCTCATTTTTTCTCTCTCTCTCTCGTCCCTCCTTCGAGTAAACTTCTTAAACTCCCTCCGCTTGTTCTTCGAATGAAAAAGTTTTCTTTGTGCTGGTAAATGGGAGGGAGGCGTGAATGCCGCTCTGGCGAAAAGATTTCAAGTGCTCCGCCCGAGGCACTCCGGCGCGATTTCGGATTTACGTGGTTGGCCCGACTTATTTATCGGTCGAAGGGCGTTTGCTGGGAAATGAGGCGACAGTGGGCATTTGTGTGTCTAAATATAGATATGTATAAACCGATTTATTTAATGGAAAAATTCGCAAACACACACCCACATGCATACACGTCTGGCATCCAAGCAGGCTAAACATCTCCTTATGCGCAAAGCAGATGGTAAATGCCTTTCGCCAAGTGCGCAAATGAGCAAAGATACCTACATCTACATAATACCCTGCAAGCCAACACAAAGATGTGTTGCAGGGGGTGATTTATCACCTAACATGCACTAATTATCATGCATAAAAAATGAATAGTATAAATATACTAGTCAGAACTTCACTATTTAAAAAAGATAGAAATTGCAAAGCAAACGTGCAAAAACATTCTGTTAGTTGGGTTAGCCTAAGTACTCATACCAACATGCAGCTACCAATGCTATCCATTGCTACTCTCAGATTTGACATATTTACCGTTATTCGTATCTCTAATTGTACGAGGGAAAAAGAGATTTTGAATCTGTCAGTTCGGCAATCTATTTCTCTAATTTTGTGATTATGGTCCAGTCTGCCATAGTAAGTTGGGGTTCGTAAAATATTTTTAACATCATCACTGAAAATATTGCCTTGGAATTTGTGGAACAGATTAAGTCTAAATTTCAACCTGCGATCTGACAATGATTCCCATTTCAATTCATTTAATAGACTGGTTACGCTAATATAATTATCGTATCGTCCCTTTACAAATCTTGCCGATCTTCGCTGCACACGTTCAAGTTCGTTATTTAGACCGATTTCGTAGGGATCCCATACACTGGCAGCATATTCCAAATGAGGTCTAACAACGGAAATGTCGCTGATTTCTCGTACATGATCGTCACATTTACCCAATACTCTTTTGATGAATCCCAGTTTACGATTAGCTTGGCCCATTATTTCACGTATGTGTTTACCCCAGGAAAGATCATGTGTATAGGGCCACATAGAGCCAAGTATCTTAACTCTATTTTAAAAGGAGAAGACGATAAAAAAATCAGTCCTATATCATACACATGGGACTTTGATCATACATTACAGAACAGAGTTCATTCATGAAGTAACGCAGATGACGAACACATCCATTTTTCAATATTACTTGACTTGGTGGCACGGCCCTTTTAGTGTAACTACTCTGACGATGCTCTTGAAAACAGACTTCTTGATTGGACCTCAGGGTAAAACCCAATTTTTAAAAGTAAAGTTATATTTAAGATATAGTTGATTAAATGATATTGCCTGAAATTGGAAGAAATAGCACTGAGGCTTCTTATTTCTTTGAAAATAGTAACTTTTATTTTGATAACAATTGTTTTCTGACAGCGTAGGGAATGATTGAATAAGAAAAATACAGAGTGAATTTAAAATAAAATAAAATGAAGTAAAATGAGAAACTCTAAACGCCTATTCGGACGTTAGAAATTCAGTTATATGAAGTTGGAGGAAGATAAGTAAGATGTTTCGTGCAGATGATCTCTAGCGACTTCTTAGAAACAAACTTATGAGATGGTCAACTGTCACTGCAGCATAATACGTTCACTATACGACCTGGAAAATAATTGCTGATAGATAATCATGGAAAAATTGAAAACGATTTGAATAACTAAAACCCGGCCGCATTAATGCTGCTGAATGGATTTCAATAATTAAGTTTGCAATATATACGTTTCTAAAGCTACACGAAATGACTTTGATGAGGCGTTTGTGCTTTGAGTTTATTTTTTATCAGTCCTGTTAAAGAAAATAAATTGAGGAATGATACCTTGAGGACTAGAGAAAATACATGTTTAGCTCAGCATGTGATCTTACTATGGCAGGGACAGTAATTGAAAATACTCGATTCAATTCATTTTAAGGACACTCTTTAAGTCAAGATGTTAGATAGTCTCCAGGGACGGCGTGATGGCAAGGACGCCAGGGTCTGGATTCGGGTGAAGCCTCTTTGCAAGCTCTCAACTGAAATCCCTGCGGTTCGATCTCCTGAACCTCAAGTTTGTCGGTAACATGGGTTGGAATAAAAGACTAGGCCCTTGATGGATACGAGACTCTAAATCTCTTATGTTAGTACGAAACGCATTCTACCATCACATGCCGAGCAACTTCCGAGTTAATTTCAAAAAGCCGTGGCTGCTGGTTTTACCGGGCATTTGAATTATTGTGCAGGAAACTCACATTTAAAATGGAAACGAGTTGGCACCTCACGTGCAGTATATCAAATGCATGTATCTGCATATATTCACTGTGCATATTTACGTAGCATTATTCATTGTGAAAATAAAAACGACCTCAACCAAAGAATTTGGAAGTGTAGATGAACGCTTAGAAGAAGAGCAGAGTATGCAAATGTGCATAAAATCGGACGGTCAAAATGGCATTATAAAAATTTTAAGCAAAACAAAAGAACACGTTACATAATTTGAAGAATTGTTTTATTTGAAAATAATAATAAATTATGATTTGAATTATAATTCTTTTGGTGACGCATTACACTTTTTTTGTCATTTCCTATGCCATGCCTAGAGATAGGTTAAGTATACGTATATTCTTATATAAAATTAAGCACGCCTCTTAGACTAGAAAACAAGTTCTCAATTATCCACCATGTTATGGTTGACTATGCTTAGGAAATGAATAAAAGTACACAACGTACAGATACACGCACACAACGTATCCAGAATATTTTATACCTTAGATAGAGCTCATCGCAACCTAGTCTACCCAATAGGCCTTACACTCTAAGCACAAAGGTGAGAGATGACCGTGAGGGAGATTTATACTTCGTATTTTTGAGGGAAATCGAGGGTGGAGGGATTAGAGAGGGAAATACCGCAGTAAAAATGGAACAAGTTTATTATCCAAATATAAAATAATAAACCGAATATAAATACATGGCTTTGATTCAAAGTTTTGCTTGAATAAATGGTGAGAGTATTATACGTTTTGTACCTAGAATTCGCCAACAGGGTGTTTTTGATGCATTAAATCTATTTATAGAAATATCTAAATGGAAAGAATATTACTTCCTGGAAGGTCTTTAATAGATTTTCCTAATAAAATTTTGTGACGGATGAAATATCTTTCATTGATTTTCGTAAATACTTCACGATTAAAGCTTATTTTTTGAAGTAATTTTAAACGGCACCGGAATATTTCTCGAGAAATAAAAATTATTCGCCTCTAACACGGGGATGACATGCATGTTGGTGCGTGTAATAGTGCCTTTTCCCCAGCGAATTTCTTTGTTGCTGGAATCTGGTGCTAGGTGGCAAGAAATACATTAACCATGTTCTACAACCTGTCCGTGGGAGAGGAATGAAAAACCCGAAGGAACGATTTATAAGAGAAGAGCTGAATACGCTGGGAAACAAACGGCGCGGCTGCTTGCTCAAGAGGGTATACAGGAGGTTATTCTTGTCATGATATATGCCCTATGCATTATGCATTTGCTCCAAGCGAGAATTCCGGAGAGCATATTTTCAGCGTTTTATTACATTTTGTTATCTACTTATAGGAGATGGGAAATTGAGAATTTATACCCATTTCAAAATTATGCATTACATAGAAGAACTAAGGCCATAGAATTGCAATAGAGCCTTTAACATCTTACGCACTACAATCGATTGCTGCTTATCGCTCGTTATGTCAAAATCTAATATTCTTTTTGGATTTATGAGTATTATAAGTAGTTCTTAGGCTTTCGATATTGTCAGTATCTCCCTAAAAAGTTGACTTCCTTTAATTCCCGCAAAACATTCCCGGTGGGAAGTACCAGTGGATAGACCTAAACTTATTGGGCTCAGAAGTACCATTTTGGTAGTAAGTAAAAATATTTTATGAACATAATCAGTGTACCTTTTAACTTGACCCAAAACAAAAGGCAAGGTTAGAAAGCAATAATATTTTTGATCTCAATAAACATACAAGGTACATCGTTAGAGTGAGGAACATTAATAATTTAATATAGCATAAAGTGGAGAAAAAATTAAAATTTAAACATAGACGGAAATTATGGACTGATAATAGATATTCAGAGAATTTTATGAGATAAATGTAATAGGAGGTGGCGTCGAAACCCATTCCTCGAAAGCTTTGCGTTATATTCCATTCATTCTACTTTCAATCCTAAAAATGTATCGAAGTTACTTCGGGTATTTCGTGCATTTTGTAGAACGGCTCAGGAGCGCCAATAAGTGCGATGCAGAGTTGAAATCACATATAAGGAGCAAAGTGAAAAATATTTAAGTGCATCATCCAATCAAGAATAACTAATTAATTAAATGCCATATAACCTATTTGTTTACGTGCATATCTGATCAAGATATACAAATAATTTGATTAGTTATTGATGTAATAGTGAGATTATTTTTGATTGAATCACTTTATCGATGACAGTGGTGTTTATGGAAAAATGTAATTAGTTCACCTTTGAAATGGAAATAATTATCAACGGAATTCATTGAAATAATGGCGATTTTAACTATTAAGGATAGTAGGGCATTTGCAAAGTGTAAGGAATAGTAAGGTTGGGCTAAATTTGCTCTGAAACAATGTAGTCATCCATCTTTACCCATGCAACTAATGGGACCTATTCTAAGGACATGAATGGCGATGATGATTTATCCAACTTTTCATGTAATCCTTTGCCTAAGCTACCACTTTGAAATTTTTCTACAGCAGGTATTCTACATTCAGTTTTTGTAGTGAAAGATTCTTTCATTTCTATCATTTTCATCACCACAGTAAATTAGATGAGTTCAACATAGATGCTATTAAGTAGGTATTATAGATACTTCTACAGAAAAATCTGCAACTGACGGGGCTCGAACCGGGGCCCTTGGTATGGGAAGTCGGTAGTCAAATCACCATACAAACCGATCTCCTTTGGGTGGAAACCTAAGGTCAGACGTTGCAGTGTTAGCCATTAGCTCTATTTTACGCTGCCCTCGGTAGTAAGGATGCCAATGAAAATAAATATACCATGCAGTTTTTGAAGGAAGTAAAAGATAAGTGGTTAGCGAAGGAAATAAAAGAAGAATTTTGTAGAATGATTCATAATTATCTATGTAGTTTTGAAGACCTACCGATTATTAAATAACTAGAGCAGGTACAGTAAAATTAGCCTATCATTAAGAGACCATCCAATTTTGAACTCGATATGAGCGGCAACGGGTATTTGCAGATTTGCGGAAAAAGCACAAGAAAGGATCGAGTATGCAGTCGATGCTATTGTTCGTGAAATAATTGGAGAAATTAGGCAAGCAGTTCACCATTGATGCCCATTGCGTCACCAAGGGTTTACATAACAAGAATAACTTATGTACGTTTAAAACTGGATAGTATCCTTATTTACTGATACACCTTGTAGTTTATCTACTATGATATATCTTAGAAAGCTCAAAGTAGCTTTGAATCATCCTGTATAAGTATGAAGATCTGCAATATTGAGGATGTTTGACGCTTTTTCTTACCTCTTTCTTATCAATTTCATACTCATTTTTTACGTAAGTGACCTACTTTATGGGAAGTAACTTGCTTATTATTTACGTAAACTTTACGTAAGAAGCACGTAAGGCGCACACATTGTGCTCACTGGGGAGGTAAACTGATAGGAGAAAAAAGTGGAGAACTTCGTCAAACCAAACTTAGAATTGTCGACTTAGATCTATATCTATATACCTAAAACCCTAAAAGTCACCGCTAGGGTGTGTGTCAGGGTGTGAGCCACCACAAGGCACGCATTATCAATCAGAGAAAACATTACTACCATTCAGTAATGAAAAAAAATTACCCTGTTACTGCACTAATTACATGAAACCTAGAGTCACAATATATTTCTTAGAAGAAAATATTAAACATGGAGTTACAAGAAAAATGATCATAATAAGGACGTAAGAAGGAGGGTTTTGTGCGTTCTGGAGGCCAGGGAATTGATCAAGAACAGCGGGCAACAAGGGAAAGAGCGCCTTGAGCGAAAAAGGGGACCATACGCCCTGCTTCCTTTTAATACATAGCTCACAATCGGGTCGTGTGGTGAGCCTTGACATTCGAGTCTCCCTGGGCACTCCTTCCCGTGCGCAAGAGGAGGGGGAAGACCCTCCCGAAGGGCTTGAGGGGAAGGGGTCGAAGAGCAGGGAGACAAGTGGAATGGGGAGAGGGAGGCGGTGTCTGGAGAGGAGAGGAGTGGGGCGCGCCTCGGCGAACCAAGACGTTGATGAATCGGCCCTAGTTGCTTCCGGAGTATTTCTCGGCGCGAAACGGAGTGACATTGTCGGGGGAGAAAAACACAGTGCGTCCGGCCGGGAAACGCCAAAGGTGAGATTTTTCAACCGCCCACGTCCCGGTGACGCAGAAGTTGACCTCAACGCTCATTCTTTTTTCACTCGCTTTCAAAATCACACACACACACTGCCCGCCTCTCTCTCCCCACCCCCCCTATTCTCCCATGTGCCTGCTGACCCCCTCCTAATGGGGCCAAAAGCTTATTTCGAGGGTGGAAGGAGAGCTTGAGGCGTGTTGATTAATTTGCTTCCCGAGGAAGGGAGAGAATGCGTCCTCAAGAAAGAAGTCCTTGACGGGAAGTAATTGAGATCCCAGGGATCATTTAATTCGGTGGTTTTCAGTTCGAACAAATGAAGGCAGTACATGCTTTCTTCGTCACAGGCGCTATACTAATAATGATGAAAGAATTCTTGGGGAGTGTTCCGATAAAAATTCCCACTTTATTCGGCCATATGTATCCCACTTTATTGGGCCATATCAGGACGATTTTGAAGCAACCCAGGCGGGCCATAATGTGTGAGTAAGTTAACGATTTTTTGCTCGCCAAAAGTATCTCTTGTGTAGTGAAGGGTGTAAGGTAGTACACCCTTGCGGTGGGTTGCAGAGTACAATGTAGATCCATATCCTTCCACTCCTATCCTTATACCTTCCCTCCCGGTCTGAAGCGCCTATTAGTGCGGAAACAGACTTGAAAACACCCATGAAACAGTGTAGATGTGGGCCAAACGGATCATTAGGGCCATTTACGAACATGAAAAACTTAATTCTAGGAAGTATTTGGTGCATCACAAATAAGTACGTTCCTAATTTGCTATGTCACAGAGTATATGATTAAATGAGCTTTGAAATAATTTCAATAGTGCACTAGTTAGGAGAATCGAGTTAAGAGCTGCACTAAACCAATTCTACATGAATATGATAAGCGCAGTAAAGCAAAAAGACAGGTACCATACTGGTCACCAGTTGTTGGATAATTATGGTGGGACACATTTCTCAATTTATAAAGTAGCCATTTCCTTCTCTCTGAATACGAAATGATCATGAAAAATTGGTGCACAAAAGTGTAAAAAAATGCAAAGACTACTTTGAGTAGTGAAGCAGTAAGTGCCTGCCTGAAGCACAAGCACTACTTCCACCTATTGGTAATGTGTCATCAGTAGTTTCCAAACACTTTGTAAGAGATCGTTTGACACTAGAACACAAAATTCACCTCAAGAACACACCAGACAGACTGCCTGCAAGGCAGGCCGCAGATCTGCTAGTCATGCCTATGTAAATACCAACGTTTAGTCGATTACAGTGATAAATTTACCAATCAGGACTAGCAGCGCGGCACTTTATCTGTGTCAGTCGATTGTAGTATTTTTCACCTAAGGTTATTATATTAACTTTTGCCACTCTACAACGGCAAATTGAAACTATCGAAATTTGTGGTTACATCTGTAAAAAGGCAAGTAAAGACAGATTTCTCAAAATCCGACCCATTTTTAAGCGGGATCGTGCGGAACAATATCTAACCAAGAAAGATTTTTTTAACTTTTTGCCAAATAGAAACAAAGAAATTTAGGATCTAATTTCGCCAGTATAATATTTTAATCCTCCTGTAATGTAAGAAATATTAACTGGAATTATAAATTGAAGAAGCAAAAGACCAAAATTAAAACTTAGCCCATTTCACTGAAATTGTGTCACTGATTAGAAGTGATTACGGAAGACATTAAACCTCTACATCACTAAAATTGGTAGAAATTAAATACAGAGAAAACTTGAAAGTGTAAACTATCAGCCAAGAAAAAATGAAATATATGGTATTAATTTAGATAGATTAACTCAGATGAAAGAGAAAACATAATGGGAAAATTACCAACCCGCCGAGTTGATATGCTTAATACAGCTTTCTAAGTTGCAAAGTTACGTGGGGTTGATATCCGAATTTCGAATTAAAAGAGGATTAGTATTCATTGATCTTCCTCTACTTTTAATGACATTTACTTTAACCCTCACTATTTCAAAGACGTATAGCATGTTGAGAAAACGAACTTTTTCAGGGGTAACTTTGTGAAGTTTTCTCCACCGTATAGCATGTTAATACCTACCTTATCTTCAAATGCTAGTATCTGAGAAACATAAGAGGTAGATAATGAAGGTACACTGAGATTTAGTATTTTGGGCCTGCAGATGATTCATGAGGTTTTGAAATTCAATACTGCGTTAATTTGGAAGCTGATGATGAGATTTTAACAAACTACATATTAGACCAGAGATTTATCTCTTGGCTAAAACAATAGATGTTTCTTATTCTACCCTTCGGCTTTTGTGATAAAATTCTTGTAAGCTGTTCTGACAGGACATAGTGAAGATATGAGGGTGAAATTTTTGATTCATTCACGAATAATTAACAGCTGGATCCAAAGAATATTCTCAATTGTTTTACCTAGCTAAAATCCGCCCACAGCTGCCAGATATAGGGACCTTTACGAGATTTCTCTTTCTTTATTAATGCAAATTAGAGAATAATTAGAGACTACATCATACAATTGATGACACGGAAAAATTAAATAATTAAACATTATTTCATTAATACAGACCGTTTATTGGCAATAATATGAAGCAACAAATACGTTCACAAAGTTATCAAAGTGCCAATACGATGCAAAATGATTAGCGTTCTATCAAAATAAAGTTTCGTCAACGGCTTTTCAGATTATTAAGCATGTGCAAATATAAGGGTTCCAATGGACGCACATCATATTGTAAATAAGACGGACATACACACACACAGGCTTATAATTCATTAATAGAACATACAATTTCACAGAATTACTTCATAAAAATAAAATTGTTAAACAATTAACAATTAACTATTGCTGGTTCTGAACACTAGTGTTGCACTAGTAACACTTAACCCGGTGGAAAACCCGAGAAGAATTCACAGCAACACTAGGGTTGTAAGGCAAGTAAACAATTATGAATATCCAATGGTCAAAAAAATTGAAATTTCTATGCACTCAAAACAACAATTAAACCCAGAAATACAACGGAAACAACAAGTAAGCATCTCTGGAAAGAAGATAATTGTACACCCGTAAGGGAATATTAATGCTTATATATATTCGTATGTAATCAGTTCGGAAGTTTATTCTCATATTCATAAATTTGGATAAATATAGAGTGCTTGAATTTGCGATTAATTTTCGAGCAGTAATAATTTCTAGGGTTATTTTGCGGCAACCATGTGGAAATATTAAGTGAAGCCAATCCAGTTCAGTTTTATTCCAACCCATAGGAAAAAAATAGTCTCGTGATTCAAGTAGACTTCCATAAACTTCACCTTTATGGTTAATTGAGGCCGTCCAGTTTTTTGTTCCCGAAGTGCCTACTATTTTCATGCCTGGGTAAATTAGATGGTTATTTTTGTTTTGTTGGTAAATGCGAGTCCATTAGGTATCTGCATTTAATTTTCGAGAGAAGCGCGAAGGCTTTTAAACTTTGGTAGGGTGTAGAGATAATTGGAGAAAGTGATCTAATCAGAGACCTCGCGAATGAGTGTCGGGAAAGCCTTTGCAGGAAAAAGATGAATATGGTATTTTAATGAGAATTCCTAATGGGAATGTATTTTGTATTTGTTAAATGAGTTTTAGACTGCTGTCAAATTCAAACACGGACGCAGTGTTATTTTATTGCTCGCACATGCATGAAAAGGTTCGTGAAAATAAAAAGGTACTGGAATTTACCGCTTACCGATAGATGGGAGTGCCAAATTAAATTTGCTCTTATTAAGAGAATAAGAGTAAAGGACTACATGAAATAATGGAATTCGGGTTAATTTTGCAACCAAACTTTCCTGGAAATCCTTTCCAAGAAAAAATATTAAAAAATGAAGAAATACTGTGTGCCAAAGAATAATTCTCATGCATAGTATGCAGTGGTGGAAACTCGGATGAATACAACAGTATCTCCACAAAAATGTCGAAAGGATTAAGATCAATTGTTTTGTGTTGCTAAAATGCAAGTTAAATGAACAAAAGGTTTTGGCTCCATTTTGCTTCAAAAGTTTGCTTGTGTCAGCTCAAGTCGTTAAGGTACAGTGACAGAAAGTTTATTTGGATCTCTTCTCAAAGTGAGCATTATCTACCACCCATTTTATGCGCCCAGGATATTTTATGCGCGCTCGCTCAGTTACTGGTATGCTGAAAATATACTTCTTCATTTCGTTTAACAAAATCAAGTGTTCTTATAGCTAGCAAGGCCATACTATAACGAAACGTAACCAGTACTTCCTCAGAAAATGAATAAGATTAACGGCAAGTAAGTTTTTAAGCGTTTTTGCCATCTAATCTGTTAACTGCGAAGGTACTGTGTGAAATTGTACTATGATATTAGACTATTAGACTAAAAATCCTTAGATAAATTTAATATTTGAATAAAAAAAATTAATTAAGAGAAGAAGTGAACACAGTCGTGTATCATTAATACTTTCTATCTCAATTTATATGTCGTAGCTAGAGTATCTTGAGCACGGTAGTACCTTGAGGATGAAATTGCAAGTTCATTTCCCTTGATAGGGTTTTCCGAAATTTGTATAATCTATTTTTTTTTTAAATATACGTGGAAAAGGGCCATACTACGCAGTGCCTAAGTCACCGTACAAGACTACGTTATCTGGCAAAATGACGCAGCAGCATCTTGTAATACAGGACCTGGATTCTTATCAACGCACATGATCATTTTCTAAACATACTAGGGTCGTTGAATGTAACTGGTTCAGTCATTATTTTTTATTACCTATAGTGGAAATTAGAACTCATAAAGCAATGAAGGTAGTTTGAAAAATGCTCATTGTGCCATACGTGCCAACAAAATGTGCAAGGTTCAAGTTCAACAATTGTCTGCAATAAAAAACGGCTAATGATAGTCTGTTCTCTGAATTAGATGATTTTTTCCGTGTTATTGAACAATTTACATCTATCTCATTGCAACCTTAAATTAGAGGGCTTCTGCATTTTAGCTATGCGTAGTCAAAACAAAAATTCAACGCGGGATGGTACATATAGGCAATCAGCCTTAATATGACTGTTAACAATGCATTTTTCGCTGTGGAGTCCTAATGGGAAGCGTGTTTCTTCTCTGGATACAATAATTAATTAAAATATCATCCCATTGAGGCCCAATTTTACGTCACCTAAGCGATCTCAAATTATGCCAAAAAATCACGTTTCCTACAAAGTCAGGAAATAGGTGCAATCTCTTTCTACTAGCTCGTAGTGGAAAGAAAAATGCTTAATTGTACTTGACGACAAATTTTCTCGTCCTGGCTCTTTATGGCACTTCTTTGGGGAGAAAATTGATTCGAGAAGACTGCATTATGGGGACGCTTTCTAACTTCGCTGAGAGATGATCATCTTTCTTGACAAATCACCCGGCGCATTTTCTAGATGGGTGAATTGCAAAGAAAAGTTAAAGGAGCGTAAAGGACTTCGGTGTGTTTTGGGCATCAACAAAAGATTAACATGCCTTTTCGTATGCGCACAGGCTGAGGCTTAAAATTCATCAGGGAAAGAGGAAGAGATGTAATCACATTTCGCTGAAAGAAAAATGCTGATGCAACGACTTTCATGTCGTTTTCTCCTTAAGAAAGAATACAAAACATGGTAGTAAGAAGAGTGCTCCATTTTAATTGAATATTAAAGAAGATATTGAACGTAGCGGGGAGAGAATCATCTGTTTTGAATCGCAGAAACCATATGAGATGGTGCTTTAATCTCAAATGCATCATGGAGATAGTGATTAAGCACAGTGCTATAACCAACAATACACACTACTATCGCTCAAACAGGAGGACTATCATAATTAAGGTGAACAATTACCTTTAAGAGCAACATACGGAGTGAATAATCCGCAGCTTCGCTTTATATCTCAGAAATTCAACGTTGAATTGAACGTGCCATGAAGAAAACCTAGTTATATAACCTACGTAGATATTTTTAGACTATCTTCTTTTGGACGGGAAATCTCAAGTTACTCACTCAGTGATTTAGCCCGAAGGTTGGTTTTGATAGGTGAGGGTCGAGCTCACACCGTACTAAGCCAATGGCGTGGGAAATTCACACATTTAGGGTAGGGGGACCAGTTCCTTTCCCTGGGCCACCTGCGATTTCCTAAGAAGTTCTCACACGCAGAAAATTGAATCGCGAGGATTTTAGATGGGGGTGTCCAGAAAGGGTCTTGCCCGGGATTTGAACACGGGACCCTCCGGTCAGTAGCTCAGTACCCATTTGGCCACCACGACCCCAACACTCATGTATGGTTACAAATAAACTTGATATGGCGCGTACAGAAGCGTGATAGAGAAAAAAACCCAAACTAATTTTAGCTCGCAGCCTGGATCTTCCTTCAGATAGTACATGAATTTCAACTGAAATATGCTGACGCAATGACCGAAGCTCTGACTACAGAGTCACATTTGAGTAAAAGGAAAAATTATATCAAATTAATTTCAACCCTGCAGTTTTCTTGTGATTTTATGAAATGGAAAGATAGACTTTCCGGAATTGTGGAATAAAATCTGGGACCATCTTTCTTTCACTCGTCTAGACCGTCTAGACACATTCATTATGAGCTCATCTTGATAAGAGCGTCAAAGACACTCTAATAAAACACAGAAATCATTCTTCGCTTGAGTTTGCGTAATGATAAAGGCCTCCAGTAAATAAGAGGAGGCCTAAGTTCCTTTCCACTTACACCCTAAGTGGTATCATTTTGCAAATTCATTTTCTGACTGCAAAGATGGTATAAAGTGCGATTTTATAAACTGAGAGTTTTATTTTTTGAACTTAGGTACAATCTTAAAACCAATAAAAGATAAAAGCAGTGTAGTGAATTTGAATCCCCGCAGAAAAAGTAAAAGCTCACATAAGAAAAAACTTTTCGTGAAAGAGCAACCGAAACGTTCCTGAATAATACCAGCTTCGTTAAAGCGAAAAAGATAGTCCCTTTGGTGGTTATCAAACCCTATATAGCTACGAAGCATTCAATAGATGGAAATTGTTACATAACTTTACACAACATACAAAACAAGCATAGCTACATTCGTTTTAGAACCACATTCATAGTTAATTTCACGCTATATAACCAGGTCTACATGAATTATTATGAATATACAATCATACACAAAAACACGCTCTGAGGCGAATACAAATATACCAAGTCTAGAATAAGGAATATGGAAAGGTAACACATAAAAGGGCGAACACAAGGAAGGTGGTGAAGATGGAATGAAGCCAGATCACAACAGAAAAAAGTTTGACTCAGCCGGGAATTGAACCACGGACCTCCAAATTTCCGGTTCGGTATGCTCACCATTACATCACGATCATAAAATTATTTTTGTTTAAATGTAAGGAACAAACATAAACTATATAAATATCTTTGACATGTCAATATACAATTAGGACCAATTTCCGATAGTAAAAACCGGAAAAACTATTCTTTTCAACGGTTCACACAGATCACTTGGAAAATTACAAAATATGCATTACAAACTCCCTGGCACATTCAAACGCCTCTTCTGGCATTACTCAGCTGCCGGTTAGAAGAGAAAAAGCACGAAAGCCGTGTGATAATTCGTTGATACTGATCACCTACCAGCTTGTGTCTCGCTACAGTTGCTTTTTAGTTAAATTAAACAAGAATTTGAATCGCGGCAAAAGTTCTATTTGGTTGCCAGCGCGCCAGTTAAAAAAATGGTGTCTTCAGAGTCAACTGCGAGACTGAAGTTTAAAGAACGAAAAGTTGACATTTAAGTAAATTTGAAAAAATAATCTTGAAAAGAGCGGCCAGAAATCGTTAAGTACTTCACTGGAAAGAGCAGTTGTTTTCCATAGCCCTCGGTAACCAAGGTCCATCCGTTGAAACAGCCAGGTATTGGGCCAGGCTCTTTGCAGCCATTTTCATAGTGGGAACGAAATAATCATAGGACTATTAACAAAAATGTTTAACTTTCAGCATCAAAGGCCATCAAACAACGATGAACTGTGGAATTAAGTGGTTTCTGGATCGTGGTTTTTGAATGGCCTCTGTAAAATTCACGTTGCTGCATTAATGAAAGCAGCATTTTGGCGGGGATCGAACAAAACTGGATTTTTTACTTCGTACTTGAACTCTACCCGAGGGGATTTGTTTTTAAAGGACCCTTTGTCAATACTCGATCTCTCCTAGAGTATGTTAACATCCTTCATGAGTACCTCGGACAAATGTTTATTGCTTTCCGTGATTTTGAGCTGGGGTTAAAATCACTTCCAATGCTCTGGAAATGATAGACCACCACTGAATCCCATATCGAAATGTCAATCGATACTCGTAAGGTAGCTCGATCATTTTTCCAACCTCATCGTGGTAAAAAAATTACAAAGCACCTGAATTGGTCTGTGCTGGTGTGGGACTGTGTTTATACAAGAATAATAAATATTATTTACATAAAAACGCATTTATTTTCAATTCAGCAGTATAAATTTATTTGTCGTTTGTGTCGTCGTAAAGACAACATTATTCCGTGAATATGTGAAGGAGAAAAACCAAAAGTTAAGCTCAATATAAACTCAGCGATATTTACTTTTATGCTCGTTAGGTCGTCCTCACATCGAGAACCATTTAGATGAATAAACCAATTAATCTCGATCAATTACTCTTTTCTGAGGCTGGAAGGTGCTGGTTAACGTTAATGGAAATAATGAGGAATTTAAGCGACTACCTGTTTTCCAAAAAAGATCAATACCGCAAACTATTACGGAGAGACGAGGCTATTTCTAACCCTGCAAGATAGTCGACGAATTAAAAATATGGACTTACGTTGGAATCCTTTTATCTCTATCTCCTCACATTTCCCTCTCTTATCCAATTCTGAATATTAAAGCAACAGAGTTTCCAATTACCTTCTTCCTCCCATTCATCTCAATGCTTTTAAAAGAGAGGACCAAAATATCTCTGCTATGCAGCTATGAGATACTCTAAGGCTTCCAAACTCATTACCCATTCCTTAATTTAACCCTACCTTCGGATACGAGCCAGTGACATCAATTCCCATAGTTGGATTCAGGTGTTAAATTGAATACCATTAGGGTTCCGTTACCTTAAGCACTCCTCCATTCCACGAACAACTATTTGGGAAGGGAAAAGCAAAAAAATGTTTCACGCTACATCATTTATTTCTATTTTTGGAATTAGGTTACGGCGCAAGCACTTGCACATTGTAAGTGTAAATCAGACTCTCTATCATATCTTTTCCTCTTGTTGAATCCAATGGATGTTGGTAGGGTGATTAAGAAGGAAGAAATTAAGTACAAGTAAGAAGGATGAAAATAACTTGGAATTTGGAGTACACGGAGCTTTGTAAGAGCTTAGGAACCATTCAAGGTGTAAAATTTAAAAAAATGAGGTAATTTTATATTTTCTTCTATGACTTATGACGGCAATGACTTCGACATGTTTTGAGTGAGATGAGTTCATTTATTTAAACCATATGTTTATCACCCGTATTCATCCCTGAATCATGATGCGAACGGAAAATTCAATTGAAATACATGTCATAGGAGCTCCGTGGCTGTGTTAAATTTACCGACAATGGATAATTTCTGAACAAAAGTGGATCCGTAAAATAAGTGTCAAGGAAATAAAGAATTATTCTTATAAATCTTCATATGTCATCAAGTTAAAAATTATATATTGAAAAAAACATATTTACTCTAAAAATACATTAAATAATGACAACTACCTACTAATTCGGACCATGGAAGTGCCTTTCCAACTCAAAGAAAACAACGCTACAACGTAATCTATGTTACCGATGAAATAAAATTGACAAGAATTAAAGAAAAGGTAGGGAGGGGTGTTTCGACAATTATAATTGCCATAATGTAAATGTTAATGCAATGTAGAAATTTTTCATTACATAGGTATATTTTTAATTACGCTGGACAAGAGGGATCAGAATTAAGGTAAAACGAAGAAAGCTATCAATTCATATGCAATATTGATGCAAATTTAAATGACACATTTGACCGATTTCTCAGTGCATTAATAAAAAAATTAATTCAGACACCCATTACATCCTAAAGTGCTCAGAAAAGTGGCACGTTAGGAAACTTAATTATCTACCTGTTTCACCCGAAACATGTTTTTCGAGCCTACACGTTTAAAATACAATTTAAACTCTTTAACCCGCGAGTACGTTGGTAATTTCTTTAGCAAAATATGAGCGCCCTGGATCTTTTTCATGTCCTCCCTACTCTTCGTTTTTTTTGTGACTTGCAGCATCTCACTCTCTCGGCGGGCGTATTTTTCACATTTTTTTTGAAGCGTGGAACATCCAAAACGTAAAACTGCCACTTCCGGACTGCGCTATTTCGAGATCTTCCTCCTCTAATTAGCATCCTGCGACCGTCATTGGCGACGCAGCGTTCCGACGCCTGCATCTCCGGGATCAAGCAACCGATCCGAGCCGACCCGCGGACGGTTTGACTTCTCGAGCCTTCGAAATCCTCCACTCGAAAATTAGCTCCGGGTCGAGGACCACGATTTCGGGGCGATAGAGTACGCGGGTACTGGTAAACCGGGCTGAGATGCAAAGTGGGTGATAGAGTGGCTTACGGGGGTGGGGTCTTGCTATAGCCGCAGCTGCTGAAAAGAGCTATGCCCTCCCACATGCCCTCCAAGTGCCCCTGGATCCGCGTACCTATCCTCCTGAACACTCGAAAATCTTTCGCGTACTGCTACACCCTCCCACCTCACCTGATCCTTCGGTAAATGGAGAAAAACATCCGACCCCAATTTCTAAAAAGCATCTACCCCAACTCGTCTCTCCCTAATCATCCATCTCCCATGATCCCAGTATCCAGAACCACGTTGCTAGATTAGGAAATCTACAGCTAGGGCAATATTGGCATTTTAAAAGGGTAGAGAGACGAGATATGTAACCGCTTTTCAAACGGGGGGAGACGGGGAGAAACCTTGAGTCAGCATCGGTGGACAATCAATGGAAGGCGCACAAGTGCACGCAGCTTAACGTCCCATCCGACGGGCTCAGCACTTATCTTGATGTGCTCTCCACACACTTACTCCACTTACACTTACTCCCACGTGGAATCCAAATGCGAGCATTCCTAATTGACTTGTGTTTATTTCCATCTACGAGAGTGTTTTTCTTCAGAAGTATAGCGTTCAATTTCAAAAACACAACATCCACTGTACCTGGCCTTGCAATTATTATAACATGATTGTTTTGGGTGTTTTAGTAACTCTATTAATTTTCATTATTTGCCCCAAAAACGCTACAGCAATTTTCTGGGTCGTGACACGTTAGGATGCAATGTTTTCAACGGTGAGTAACAAACAGTCCTGATTAGGGAATTTGAAAGTTATATACGTTTCATTATCTCTCGGGGATCCTATGGATGAAAGGCATGGTGCGAAGATGCAGTGGGGACATGGAACCCCTGTGCTGTGATAAATTAGAGTCCCTGCGGCGTCAGATAGTGACTATTTATATTTAATTTTGGTGCAATATGCCGGCCATGGTAGCCAGGTCGGAGAACGCGCTAGCGTGGCTATTCAAAGTCGCGGCTTGACTCCCGATCAGAACATAGATGCCTAAGGCCACCCTGTGGCCTTTGTCCTAGGATCAAGACCTTACGTTAAGGTGCAGTATGACGTTAGGGGTTAGATCATCTAAAGCCAAAGGCAATGACTACTTGGTGCAATACTTTTAGCCGTTCGCCGCTCTTTCTGCAGTCAAAAACCTCCCACTTTTCCCTCCCTTCTTCCTTTCCCGTTCTCCTCGGACCACACTTATTTATTTTTCCCACTCCTCCTCCCCCCAGCAACCTGTCCTGGAGATTGCTGGGGCAAGGGAGAAAGGAGGGAGAGAGGAGTTGCTTGGCAACGGCTGATAGGGAGGAGGAAGCCGTGGCTTGTGGGTGGGTGGAGAACAGGAGGCCGTGAGAGGAGGAGAGGGAGGGATGTTGAAGAGTGGGGTGGGGGCACCCTCGCCCGAGTCTTGTGGCGAGGGAGGGTAGGTGAGTGCGCGCTTGAGGGAGACTAGAGAGGGTGGTAAGCTGGGAGGGAACGTGGAGGGGTGTTAGGTTGGAGGCAGATCTCTGGATCGGTTTAATTAAAACGCTCCCGCTTAGAACTGGACGACCCCATGGTTGTACAAAGTTAAGAGGGAGGGAACCGGAAGGGGTGCAGTCGGTGGTTTGGCAGGGGGAGAATCTTGGTCCAGAGGACCACTGAGAGGAGGGGGTGTGGTGGAGAGAGAGGTGGGGGAGGAGAAAAAGAGGAATGACTGTGGAATGCGAAGGAGAAGGGGTAAGAATTCTGTAAGGGAGGGCAGGGTGGTTTTTGAGGAGGTGGTGGAGAGAGGAAGGGAATGGAAGAGTAATCATTTTGCGTCTCTCGTCCGCTCCCCAGCGAAATAATTCCAGTGCAACATTAAGCAGCGTGCTCACAGGATTCCTTAATTTAAAATTATTCCTGGGGGGAAGTGGAGGGGGGAGTAAGCTCGTGGTTCGAGGGCGTGTTCCGGCCGCGAGGTCATTAGCGCCCTTCGTCAAGTCGTGAATTATGGACCCGGTCGCTTCGGGCGAGTTTCGCGGGGTCTCGAACTCGGTCCCTACCTGTGGAAAGCCACCGTGCGCCGTATTCTCTGGATCCCACGTGGGAAGAGAGCCCTGTCATAAAGCCGCGCCTCAAAAATGGTCCACGCCATCACGTGTCAGGAAACTTTCTCTCCCGGGAACTCGACCCCACTGCGCGTACCCCAACTGCCTCTCGCAAAAAGTACATTCTGGTAAGGAGTTTTGCTCGTGGTTATTCAGGAAGAATTTCTCGCTGGCGGAGGGAAAAAACGTGTCTTGACTTTGGAAACTATTCCACAGTTTATTAACTTCATGCTAGCACATGGTATTGTCTTGGCAGAGTTGAGTTTTAAAGATAAAAAAATACATACACGTTGAGGGTAAGGAATAATCACTGCTGAATTCTCAATTACATTTATATATAGTTTATGAAATCAGTAAATTTGTCCGTTATGAGGTTTTTACAAGGCTCCCTTGCTTAAGTTTTCAATTGCTCGGGAATTGAAAACATTTTTTTCAGTAAAAGATCTGTTTTTAATTACAAAATTATATGCAAAATTCCGGAGAATTAATTTTTATACTAATGTCAGAGAGATTGCTGCCTTCTTTCTTGTCAAGGCATTATAATTAGAGCTGATTGAAAAAAAATACGGGACCGGGAATAACAAGTGGGGTGGTGAAGAAGTAAGAATTGTATTTGGAAAATACTGCAAGGATATTTCTATGGACCAAATATGTGTCAAAGATATCACTGGTATCATCCAAATGTTATTTTCAATTCACGAAAATCATTTTTCATGCAAACTTTTATGTACCGCGTTACGAAAGGGAGAAATTCTGGAGTCAGAATTAGAGAATAATTTATTATAAAAAAATTTAGGGATCGTGTAGCTCATAAACATCATTATTATAGCTAATTTCCAAAAGGTTAACGTGTAAAATGTATAGAGATATAGAGTAGATGGATCATAATATACGTGTTGGATGAATTTGTTGAATACCGATCCGCTGATTCTTTCCTCAAATGCAATGTGAAACAACCGAGGATTTCAAAGTTTAAATATTAAAATAGTTTCTCACAAGTCATTTTTCCTCTTTAGGCTATTAGTTCTCTTCAAAAAATGTAACATAACACTCTTAGCACAAGCATAGTATAATACTGTAGGACAGTACATCCAAAAGGACGTTATTGGAAAAAATACAAAAATAAAGCTAAATATATTCAGGAAAGCAGCGGGCAAAGCTCTTTAGTTTAATATAAACTACATGGTAGAGACAGTTTAACCAGCCGCATTCGAACTGAGCTACTTCACATTCTAAACCGCAGATGTACAGTATTTGTAGGTGCGCATAAAATGTTCATATTGGATGCATAATGTAAAATTGCTTATTTTCCAGGAATTATAGGTGTTATTGTTGCAGAATTATTGCTCACGCACGCGAGACTTCAATACGTACGACAACAGCTTTAAGTGATTATAGGCACTAACAATAGGTAATATGTGAACGGAAAGAGGACGAACTAGCTTCATTATGCCTTAAGCTAGGTATTGAAAGACGTATTAAAAGTTACGAACTAGCCGTGACAAAATCATTCACCTTGATCAGGTCAGGGCATATGATTTGTTCCCATTGAAAATCCTTCTGTTCTACAGAGAGATTTATGCGCCTTCCTTACTCAGCAGTAATATTTTGTGCACGTTTATTCCTTCGTAATATCAAGAAAGACGTTGCACTCTAGAGTGCCAGAAGAAATATTGCTGACTATTTTATGTAACTTAAAACGTGGTTATTTAAGAAATCGTTTTCCATTGGATACACATGCCATTAGTTTGCAAATTTTAAAGTTAAAACCTATACGTGAGGTAGTGTGTCTTTCCATTCGTTAACTTAATAATTGTATATGCTGAAAATTTTATTATATAACTTCACTGTGTAAAGAAAGGTTATAACCTTTGATTTATGGTTAAAATACTTTCACCTGGATCACCATAATAACTTCCTCAATATTCATTTTTCCAGAAAGCTGTGCCTTACAGAATTATAAAGCAAGCTACGGATATGCATCCGAAGAGAATTGGAGTTGCCATATTTTTTCCATTTGTGATAAAATCTTCTGAAATATTTACAAAAAATCATAAATTAAATCATTATTAAATTAAAAAATAATTAAATTGGAAAAGGTGACACTTCAAAATCATTTTAATTTTAGCCAATAATTATTGAAATTTTGTAAATTAATGGAACCCAATCGATAATGTTTCACTAACGGCACAAAAATCAAATGTAGAAATTAAATAAGTCAACCACATGTCTACTTCTATATCTTTACTAATGTTACCCCCACAATAAGTTTTGCATTGTAAAGCAAATACCGCTTTCTCTTGGACTACGTGTGCTTACCATAGTGTTCCCATAAGCGAAAACTAAATCATATGGATCACATTTTCTATTAGATATAAAGATAAATTCATGCCATTTTATGAATTCATCATTTATTTTGGATACAAGGTGTTATCCATTTATATGGCGTGATTTTTAAGCGTTCCTTTATGATATGTGATTAGTTAGGCAATCAATGAAATTGAGATAAATATGCTATTTCAAATGTAAGGATACCAAAATATTCCTAAAAATATGCTCTATTTAATGCTGGCATAGAGAAAGTGGATTAATTTACTGCAGGTTATGTCAGTGAAGGGGGTTCTGGAAAATTATTTTACCAATGTCGATGTGATCTGCGTTGATGCCGTATCTCATTCCTTGCCATTCCTGATTTGCCAGACTACCATTTAACTTCCGTGATCATATCTGCTATCAGTGGCCAATTTACGAAAGAAAAATTACTTGCTGACCAACGCAATAAAAAAGCACCAACCATTAAAGCCAAAAGAAGCTGGGTAGTATTTCCTCGTGTGTTGTATTTATCACAGAATTAAGTTATGCCATGAGTAGCAACGTAATATTCGCAGCAGGAACGCCTTGAAAACTAATTCCACCATTTTTTCTGCAGCTCCAAATAATCATTCTTCCTTCGCCAACTCCAATTTTCTGCCCCTATGACTCAAGACAAATGCTGGGATAATTCAGGCCCTAGATTGCAATTAGTATGAGGGACCTGTAAGTATCTGCCTACGCCAACTGTTAAGCATGCCTTCCGGTAATCTACACCCCCTGCCTCAAATTATTAAGAATTCTCTTTTGAAGTAAAGATTATCTTCTACAATAGGTCGTTGAATAAAATAATTTGAATAAAGTAAAAAATCCTGCAGATTTTTTGACTACGCTACTTGAATACACTAAGTGGCATTGCCTAAGGTATTATTCTTGTACAGAAAGGTTAGTCAGCGAATTATTAACGAATAAGTGACGATTTTTCAAACGCTAAACATTTGAAACCTTTAAGGAGGTTAGTACAAAAACAATAAATTAACGGATATCCTTAATTCACAAAATAACATTGCGCAGTGCTTCACAGAGTTGCATTTATCAAAAGACCCCATTCCGAGGCATTAAATACATGCTGCGACCTAATGGTCACAAAATTGGTTGCCTTCATTTCGTATCTTTTCTTTTATTACAGCAACTCAGAGTTTGACCACGTAACTTCCGCCAAGGCTGAGACCTTAAATATGCGGTGTTCAGAAGGGTGAACTTCATGATTTAGCGAATTTGAATAATTTTATCTCCCGTTTATCATCTATAATGACCAGAAATTAGCTTGATTTCATGCATAAAGATTTTCAAGTTAGGAACGATTTCGAATCAGATCCGAAGGCTCAAGTGAGTTACCCTTGGGACATAGAAGTTGCAATCCGAATAAAATAAACTAATTTGATTTCTTGTAACGCCAAACATCAGTGAACTTCGTGACAAAACTCGGAACGAAACCTTTTTGTGAAGCAAGGTACGAATTAATGACGATTTTTCATACGCAAAATGTCATTTTCAGTCCGCTTTTGATCTCCACACAATCTTCGCGAAAGGCGCATTTCGCTGACATGAATAAAAATCGCGCACAGATATATTCTCGAGTAATTGCCGAGAATGGGCGGAGTGACTCCGTATCTCTGCTTCAATATTTTTAGCACTGTTTAGAACACGCGTCGCTCCAAAAAAAATCAACGAGAAAAATGATACGCCACATCGCGCTGCGGAATGATAAAATTTTTTATCAATTCCAGTTTCGCTCACGGGTGAAAATTCATTGGAGCGAGGAAGGGAAATTGGCTGTTATATATAGTATATATGTGGGCACTTTCGCGTTCAGGCCACTAATGTTCCCCTTCCCGAGGCCTATTCAGCATATTAGCGTCATGGGCGGTCGTAAGACTTCCTCCCCTCTTCCGGCGATGGTGCCTTTGCATATATTCCCGCTAGTTTTCGGGGCTGGCAGGGACTCGGTGGGGGGGAGGGAAGCATAAGAATACGTAACGTGCGCTGCGTCGGTTTCCTCCTGCCGTCGGAGAATAGGGACAGCGATACCTGGCCTCGTCAGCAAGCCCTCAGGGGCCTGCCCTAGAATTCAGTCATTTGACCGCGCAATAGGAAGGGTTAGGAGAGGAAGGGGTGGGCGTTTGATCTCTCGCGGCGACCCTGGGCTTCTGGGAAGCATGCATTCTGGCTTGAGTAGTATCCGTCATACGATTCCATTATACAGGCTCGCTTTCCAAAGGAAGGCGGCGCGGCGCGTACAACAAGGCGAACGGAATCAAGGATAGCGCTGCTTCGGGCAGGTCTGCTGGGGGTAGGAATGCCTCAGCGCCCAGGGTACACCTCATGCAAGTGCCGATGAGATCCGAAGGTCAACCGTAATTCGATTGAGCCACGGGGTCAGTCACGTGGTCATGCACCGTGAGAAGCCTCGCTGGGGACAAATTTATTTCCATATTCAGGGCTCCGGGGTCAAATGAGGCCAACGGTTACGCGCACACATCAAATTTTTGATGCTTGAATGTCTCACTTTTTTCGTCAAGTTTCGGACGCTTGGTCTGAAGCTATTCCCCACACTGAGCAGGTTGGGTATGTTAAGTGACTAAAATGTCTCTCATAATTCGCGTAGTTAATCTATTATGCACTTTGAAAAGTAGGATTAGGTTTGAGGAGGCTACAGTTGGCGAGGTTATATCGGAATATCTATTTTAATTATTACTAATACAAACACGACATTCATGTCCAAAGCAGAATTAGAACTCGTAACCTTTCGCTTGCTATGTTACCAAGCTATACACTATGCCTAACACTAGTAGGAACGTCAGTTACAGGAAATTTGATGTTACATCCATGATAAAAGGTGAATTGCTAATTAAGGATCACAATCAAAGAACGGTTTTATTAGAATTGCAACACGGGAGGTAGCCATCTCTGTGATATTTTCAGTTATGTTTCCGAAGTTGCTCCACGAAGTATTTAGACGGATCCTGTCTTTATTCTCAAGCCACGACAACTATAAATCAATACACTGACGACATTGCATTCTAAGCAGATCTGAACGCTTTTTATCACCACGGTCGGGCTAATAGTTCTCCATTCTCCCATTACCATCTTCGATTTCATTCCTCTCTCTGCATATTTCCAAGCCCTCATCCGAAAAATCACCTTTAATCAAGCAATCTATGACCACCTCCGCCGCAGAAAATGGCACAGCCTGTAAAAGAATCATTTTCTTCGCTTCTGTCTCTTATTTTGCTTTTACTATTCGATTCTGCTTGCAAATTTTTCAATTTTCGGTATTGTTACATGTTGCTTTCCCACTTTCCCTTCTTCTTCCCCTTCCTTTTTCTTCCCTTTTATTCCTCTTCCTTCCTCTCTTTGATGTAACCTCGATCTATATAACGGTATCGGAGGTTCTACTTTTTCAATTAATTAGTTTTTTGACGTTAATTTCTTTGAGATATTTTACCTTCCATTCCAGTTCAAGAGACTACTCCTTAGACCCGTCTAGAGGTACTACTAGTATTCAACACAAAACCAGGAACTCCACCATTGTGTCGTGGAAAGCATATTGGCGGGCCATAATTCCGAAGGAAAACCCTCAAAGAACTACATAAGTTATTTTAATGAACCAATAGTTAACCGAAAGATGAAATGAAACGTGAAATTCAGTCCGGAAATGATTATTGGGAGAAGCGTTTAAATCGCCCACGAAAAGATTTCTGCCACAACTTGCACATAAAAAGGAAATGCTAGTGTTTCAAATAAATGATTTTAAATTTTGGACATTAAAACTAATTCTATGATTCTCTATTTATTTTCAACTTCAATGGAAAATCAAACTTCTATTTTTAATTTCGCCCAGTGTGCAGTATAATTTTTACAATAACATTCGAGTAGTCATTAGTAGTTTATGACATCATAATTTCCCTCGTGCTAAAATGTCAATCAGAGGCGTGGTATACTCTATAATTACGTTATGATCGGTAATATTTAACTAAAAGACTATCGTGCGTAGAGGGAACATTTTATGACATATATAGTTGGAAATGTTTGACTTTGCATACATAGCGTAAGTTCTAACTTAAATAAACTTTAACCTATAAAGGAAACAAGGGGTTAAATGATGAAAAACGTGTCGAAGATTAAGTTCTACATTGGTGATGAAAACATTTAGATAAACGAATACAATGGATACTAACTGCGATGGGTGTCAACTTTACGAAGGTAATTCGTCTAAAAGTTTTGAGATGTTTTGCAACGAATGATCTTCCTCGCAGATTTAATATGAGTCTTCACTCTTTCAGGATGGAAATGAGCTTCTTCATAATGATCTTAATTATCAGCGTTCTGCACATGACGCGCCACGACAAGTACTTTACCTTTTGAAGTTTAATTAAGATAGAACCCTTGGGAATTTAATGATATCAAAGGGATACCTACCGATGATTATTAAAGAACAATTTTTAATATCCTCTCATATATTGCCTTTAATGAGCATTATGGTCGTAGAATGAAAAACAATGAGATGGGAAATATTAATGCAGTGAGCATGCCTTTATTTAAACATATCGAAAGAGTGACTAGTACTACTCATTCTTCAATTATATTAAATTGCTATTTGCTCTCATTCAATCTCCATGACCGCAATGGGCATTAATTATGAGCCGATATGAGAAATATGCTGCGTGATTTGACTTGATATTCCAGTGTACCCTTATCGTCAGTGGTACGGAACATAACGGATAACTTCGAAGCGAGTTAATATTATACTACATTACTAACATAGATTTTAATGGAACCTATTCGGGTCATCTATAAAAACAATACGCAAAGTGATGCAAAGACAGCTATAAACGTTCATATTGCATTCATAAACTAACAATGTTTCTAAACCCTGAGTAAACTATATATTATTATCTTGGCGTGTTGAAATAATGAAATCTCGGTAATTGAAAAGGAAGACTAATATCAAAGCTTTCTATTAATTAATATGAAATTAAAATGCTGCTCACTTAAATGTCAGTAGAAAAAGTTGCTATATAGCAACTTTTTCTAAGACTGTGGAAATAAATATTTGAATGGTTCATTCGGTAGACGAAAGCCAAAAGGCACTTAAGCACTCGTAGCCCTAATGATTCCATTTATGTGCGAATTTCGAATTCTTTGTATTTGTTTCCAGAAATTTTAAGGAAGAAATAAACGTTACTTGGTCCGCTTGTTTACCATATTAAATTCATATTTTATACATTATCATCGATCACAAAAGAACGTGGTGTAGAGTCAAAGTTGTTTCTTTGTGGTACTTTTTAAATTTCCGGCCCATGAAACGTGAAAATTAATGAGAACGGTGAATTAAATTGAGCGTTAATATGTCATAAATATCAAGAAAAGTCTTTTACAATCAGCAAGAAAATGATTATTAGAGCGAAAGTAATTTTGACTTGAGAATAATGTCACCTAGACTTATTTTCTAAAACCTAGTTCCTCTGTATATAGAAAATATTTTATAATTATTAAAATAAGGCCTTAACAAATCCAAGCCAATTTTTAAAATACACTGATATTATATGGACGTGGAGAGATATATTCCGTTGAATTATGAGGACACTTTTTACTTCCATGCGCAACAAAAATTTCCCTTCCACCGTCCCGTGAACTTTATTCAAATCAGCTCCTAACAATTGTGTCTACAGCAGGTAGCCTAAATTACTTCCCCTACACCCATGTTGAATTAGTATTTCAAATTTATGTGCCAACTCAAATACAATAGGGTAAAAATAAGACGGGGATATAAATGCTATTAACGTATTCATCTTTAAAAAAATAGTGACGCACTACCGAGGTCAAAGTACTTGATATTTCATTTCAAATTATTGAATAATTTTAACGAAAAAGCCATCTCCGGCTTTCTTTTATTTGTTTTTATTTGAAAATAATAGTTTTACTGGTTGCTAAACTAATAAAGGTATGGAATTTCTAAATGAAGGAATGTTATGCGAAAATAAATTAGGCATTGATTTGGATAGCAATGCTAAGAAATCGAAACATTGGAAATGTGACGGGACACGATTCATATGACATTACATGAATCATAGTTTCAATAGAAAATGTGTAAAAATAAGAGGGTGGACCATTTCACGTAAGGATTATTTAGAAAAAGATGGAGAACCAACTTATACGAAGGAAATACCTCGGACCAAAGACCTTGCAGTTTCCTATCACAAGCAAAAATTACTTTGAGTAATAAATCCGTACCTTCAGTCAAAAATCTTATTTAATATCTGCTCTTCTTGTATCTAAATTTCTATTCCAAAGCATACATAAGTTAAGGTCTTTGTTCCTACGCATTTCATGGTATAAGTATACACTATATTCCTCTACTGAACTAAGGAACTAAAGACAGTCAAATGGTGTAGTTGATTGACCTTATTCTGGTTTAATTACAAATATTCTGGCATTGACGATCCCTCAACTCCTTCCTTAAGCATCAGTCGTTACCTTCAGTCTCTTTTGGCGGCATTCATACATAATTCACTAAGCATTCTATTTTGTTAAGGAAGGCAAAAGCTTTCACTCTTGCGTCGCTACTAGGGTTATGAAACTACGACCAAATTACTGAGCGGTTTTTACTTTTTGTGATATGTTAGCTGTATTTTATTCAATGATATTATTTCCACATACCAATGGGTGACTTGAGATGACATGAAATAATATGTATTTACCAGAGTCACCATTAATGATCTGTGTGACAAACCATCTACAAAATGAAAATATATTCCTCTTTTGACAGGGTAAGATGCAAGTAGACACAACGGCGATGGTACGGATACATCGGCAATATCTAGGGTCCTATGATGATCTAGAATTCAAAAAAGAATCGCACCGTGTTCAGCGCTACGTTTTAATAGTTTATTAGTTCATTAATAATCCTATAGTTCATTTTCACTTATCAGTAATCTCCTTCTTCTTTTACCTTTATCAATCCCATGTTAAATGGGGTCCGATCATCAGTCAACCATCCTTCGACTGGTTTGACAAGACTATTTGCTTGATTCTTTGACCAGCCAACATCTTCATTCTTACATAAATTTTCACTTTCCCATTCTTCTAATTTTGCGCTATATAAGTAATTCAAGGCGTTCCTAAGCCATTCTTTCCATTCACTTGTCCCTCGACGATTTTCTTCACCAGACCATCATGCCTATAGATATGGCATGATTAAGTTGTTGACCTTTCTTCTTTTTAAGTTTTTAAAAAGACTTCTCTTTCACTCTACTAAGGATTTCTTCATTAGTCATTCGATCGATTGATTTTCTCTTCATCTTTCTTCCGTCGCACCAAACCTGGAATACTTATTCTTGACCTTGTCTGCTGATGTCATCGTCCAGTAATAATGCCATTAATATCTTCAATATGCCACCATGAAATTAAGATGAGGAAGGGAAGGAAATAAAACGAGTATCGGTATTTTCTCGGACAAGATGAAAACCTTCTAACATGAAGACGCCCAACGGAACTCCGACGAAACTTGTTCGTCTTTTCAACATATATAACGCGGTCAAACCCGTCTCGATGCAAAATGTAGCACATCAACGCCACGAAAAATCACGTTTTATATCCTGAAAATATTTTAAATACAATACCATGTGATTGCGTAGCTTAGAGATAAACGACTTGAACGTGGGGTCTACCTAACGGACCCCGGTGACGGTGGAGATCCCGATAATGACATCGTAAAAGTCCCATCCCTAAGAATATTCGGGGAGGTTGGGGAGAATAAGGTGGTGAAAAATAGTGGAGGAGAACAATGGAGCACGAAACGAGATTATTGGTTGAAAACGTCTGGGGGTGAGAGAGAATGGAGTGGAAAAGGATGTTTTCAGGGGAATGGGGGTGGGATAATTGGGTGGGGCAATTGGGAGGGTGACAAGGAGGAAGCAAAGTTGATTAGACAGCGTCTTTGTTAAGGATAGATTGGATTTAGTCAGATGCCTCCTTAATTTGAGTGGAGAGCCGCACTGAGGCCTAGGGACATCGGGGATAAGACGTAGGAGTCCGATGTGCTGACGAGGAATGACAAGGGAGAGGGAAGGGTGGGTCGAGGGGGGAACACTAGGGAACACATCCTCAAGAAGATGTTTCTCATGGAGGAGAACAGAACCAGTATAACACTCTTACGCTTCCATTCGAATCACCGCGGAAATCATTTCCATTATTACCCCTTTAGAATAGCTCGGCGCCAGATGATGCGCCTGACTCGCTTCTTAAGTCCCAGTCCTCCTCCTTCTCTCCTCCCCCCCCCTATATTCCAAAAGAAACTAGAATTCTGGAAAATTCTTCTTCACCAGGGATTTAATTTGCTACTTGCATTTGATGGAAAAGATTTTTTGAAAGTATCCGTATGAAGTCAATCTCCGTAAAACCTTCCTTGTTCCCAATATTCAAAGGAAATTTGGCGTAATTGGGAGCTATCGTCAGCAGCGAGATGCCTAGATCTTTTGGAAGGATATCTAAGATTGGACAAGGATCATAAAAAATGAGTGTGCGCTGAGCGTATGCAAAACTAGGTCATTACCGTATGAAAACCTCTTTTAAGTTTCACGTTGAGGCACAAAAGCTAAAAATCGCCGTGATTCAACTTAATTTTACAAAACATTACTTAGTTTAATGAAATGCTTTCATTTCATTAAACTAAGCTTTCAATGACTCATGCAAAAGTTTTTGAGTAGGTATTCGATTTACCGGCGGAATTTACAGCTACATTATATAAAATTTTACACAAATGAATAGTAACATATGTGATTGCTAAAGAAGTAAATGTGCTAATGCAAGTACCAAATGATATTAACCCGTAATAAAGCTTGAATGAACAATTTAAAAGTCTCAGGTTAATACGTTACAGCTATGTTTGATACTGTACCTACGTCTTTTCAATGTCACAGCGAATTTTTATCATCCAGCGAACTAAATTTAGTATCCACTACTGTAAATACGCATAGGAGCCAGCGGATTGTTTAGCAGAGATCTCCTTTAATTTTATATTTTGAGAAAATTTATCTTTAAAAAAATGTTGATAAACATTTGGGGGACATTAAAATGAGGTAGCATTTTAAAATGCATAACTTTTTGAGGAGACAGCAAATGGATGATGGAATTTTGATAAAATGATGGATATCAAGATTTTAAATTTTTAAAGGAGATGAAAGCAATCGTCAAAAGAACATAAATAATGAACACACCATATGTAGCGTTGTTTATGGTATTATTGAAGTATATAATCAGTTAAAAATTATAATGTATAATTTCAATATTAAATCGCTGTCTCCTAAAATTTGTCTTAATGCCATGACTTTCCAGCCAGCGAGCGTATCTCCGTTTTCAATCAAAAAGTTAGGAATCCGTAACCAAGTTCAAAATTGTCTTTGTTATCCAGGTGTTCAATGTCAGCGTTCCAACTTTAAATACCATTCGTAATCGAATTATCCAGAGATGGAGAAAGTTGGGGTGAGGAAGGTTAGGGAGAGAGCTCAATCATTGAGCTAAAATAATAATAAATATTAAATTATTACAACTTAATTGAAAAATGCTCTCCGGAATAGTTTTTTTTCAAGCATTTAAGCACTAAATATTTGCAACTCTCAAAACCCTACGAATGTAGAGTGCACCACTTTGTTTGATGCTGACGCATATGCGCTCCACTAACTAGTTCTTACCGTTGCGTTTATGTCGTAGATAAAAAAAGGAGACACTTATACATTTTCAAATTTTGTGTTTTAAAAAAGCCTTCCTCGGCGGCGGACAGAAATGGACGAGGCAACACACAGAAGAGATAGGGGAGTACATGAAGTAAGATGAAGGGAAAGGATGGGAAAGAGGCTGAAAGAAAGGAACGTGAGTTTGTAAAGGGCAACGCGACCTCGGGGGAGGAAGGCCTTGAAGAGCTAAGTGTATGTGGGGCGTAGGAGGATGGATTGCTACATTGCGATGGGTGAGATTATTGAAACATCGTAGAACATTTTAAGATCTACTTCGAACCAAAGTATCATTTGCAACGGGAAGGGAGCCTAACTATAATTTTTTTCAGAGATGTGAAGGAAAAACCAAATAGTTACTGGTTGTGCCATAATTAATTGCGAAGATGTATGCGTTTCCCACTTGTACGACTATGTTTTTGCTCGTTGTGAATAACTAGTATTTATTTTATATATATACTTGTGTTCAGTAGCCAATGCCTTATTTCTAAACCGACGCATCTTAATTGCAATGCAAAGGGAGGGACATGTAAAGAGGGAATAATAAAGCAAATCATATATAATCAATATTCCAAAAAAAGAGAATGGGGCCAATCAGAAGAAATGAGGACGAATTTTAGGTATTTTGTTGGGTTTTCAACGATGGGAAGCAATGTTATATTGTGCACAATTAGTTCCACTTCAGCTACGGAACGACGATGGGAAAAGAATTTGGCATGGATACTTGGCATGAAGAATTTCGCACCAACAGCTGACATGAAAATGCCGTTCTGCCTCCTCCTCTCCCCGATTCCCGCATATCCCGATTCCGCCCGTCAGCATTTTAGCGCACTCCAGTGGATCCACGATGATAGAAAATTAACGGCCGAGAGGAAGAGTTTTCATTTTTTGTCAGACCACTGGTTTCCAATTTCAAAACGAGCGAAAAAAATATCCCAGGTCCCCAAAAAGTCCAGCTAGTCCGGTTTTACGCTGATCCGCGGATTTTCGAAGTGAGAGTGAAATGCTATGCATCCATGCCTTCTGCGGAAGCGATAGTTTTAGGCAAACGAGTAAATAATATAGAAAAAAAAATATTTCGAATAGGGCATTGTGAATGTAATTTGACAGTGAAGATTTGAAGTGTACTGGTGCAAAAAAAAATGACTGGAGAGTTCGAAAAATCACAATCAATGACTAATTGAGAGATTTTATACATCAAACTATTTCAATATCAAGTAAAATGTCTTGGAAAATCAAAACCAATTAAAGAAAGAGGAATGTATGATAGATATAACTAATGGCTTCAGGGTTAACTATGTGGAACCTCTATATATCAGAATGCGAAAAAACACACTTTTTACGGCCCACTAGAGAAATTTATTAAGAACAGGTTTCATTGATGATGTTAAATTGCAACGAAAACAGGAAATTATTAGTAAATCAAATACTCTATTGAATAAATGAGCACTTTGTCATATATTTAAGAAAGCGACATCGAGACTTTGTTTCTACAATGACCATTCTTTAACTGAATTGCACTGTAAGATTTCAGATGAGAAAAGATCAGAGAAGACTCAGACTTAAAGCTGAATGAATTGTATTATATATTGTAAAAATGTAATAAATTGTATTGTAATAAATAATTGTAATAAATAAATATAATTGTATAATGTAATAAATTGTAAAAATGAATTTACATATTTAGGTTTTAAAGTACACATGGCCAATTCTACGCGACCTAAGTACGTGTAACGGTATATTTAAAATGTAAATTTTGGCAATGCAGCCACATTATATTTTGGAGAAATAGAGTATAAACTTATCCACTATTGATATCAACCGAGCTGTTGCGTTTTCATTCCATTATAGAAAATAACTCTGGGTAATTGACTTGGCTTAACAAAACTTTCCACTTAATAGAGAAGTAATGGCTGTGCCTCAACTAAGTGTAGTTCAACAACATTCTGGAGCACCACGATGTTACTAATTTATCCGTTGCATTGTCTAATTAAATCGACCAGAATTATTTACAGTTGCGCACCAAAGATCAGCGTGTATAATGGCTTGCGCTTTTAAATTGCATTTTGTTTCAAAATTTGCCGTGAGATTCAATTTTGAAACTGTGAATTTTAAATGTGTTGGATAATCACAACAAAATCTTCATAGCGATTATTAAGAGAACTTGCTGTAAAAATATAAATCTGTCGGTGATAAGCGCACATATTTTCACAATATTTGAGTAAATTTTGGCCCAAAAGATAAACAAACACTTCCAAAATGGTTGGGATGCAATGCCTAAGCTGATATATAATTAAGCATGGGAAAAAATATTTTTTTGCAGGTTGGCGTTATCATCTCGCTCACAGAATGAGCACTCGTGAAAAAAAATAATAATCAATCATTCACTTCACATCACATGGGAACGCGAGGAACATCGTTTTATTGCTTCCAGCTCCGAACGTTGTACGAGCCGACCGGGCCGCCGCGGAAAATTTCATTATTTCGTCCGTCAGCGAATGACCTTCTTCCCCCTGAAACTGAATTTGCCTCCCTCCACAATCAATCTCTTCCCCTTACCCCCAATCCCTTCCACCACTGTGGCCAAGTGTTCCACTACTCGACACTAAGCTGCCTCGACGGCGGCGACAGCCCGAGACCCGTGTGGGACGAGTTTGCGCCCGAGGGGTGAGGGCGGTTCTTGACGACCCTATTAATGGTGAAACTGGAGTAAACGCTGCACCGCGGCTTCCAGGGCACAAACAATGAACGCGCTTGCTCCGCCAGAATCGTCATGTTGCTAAACCGAGCTGTACACTTTTGTGGACGGTATTGAATTTAGAGAAAAGCGGTCTTAAGATTCCAAGCTCTGACAAGACCGAGAGTCTGTGGATGTGTTTACAAAATTGAGCAAGCAATGTGACTCGAGAACCTTACGTGGTAGACATGCAACCGTTCACTCTTGGAACACGGCCAACTCACAAGAAGTTAGAATGCACTATCGAGCACATAACACCTTATAACATTCGTCGCAGGACCAGAAGCGATTTTCATCTTCTCGTTTCCAAGAGTTCACGGAGTCATAGAAAAAATCCTGTTAAACCGTTAAACCTATCTGCCTTTAGATTTTTTTTAAACATCCAACGTCCCTACTCTAAGTTAGGTCTTTAGAAACTTAACCACTTTGTTGCTGCAGGTCTCCTCGAATTTCATATAGTGGAAATTAGAAGTCTCAGTGCCATTAATACTTTCTTAATACGAGGTGTGTTTAAAAAAGACCCAATTGTTCGTGCTACGCGCAAACTATCTACTTGGTAATGCAAAAGTTGTACCATATAACGGCATCCTTTAACTTTGCGTTTCTTTAAGGTTCATTTTTCTGTGCCGAATCGTTCCTACAGTATAGCAGCCTGCCAGAGGCCAGTGGCATTATTTTTTTCGGTGATAATGAAAGCTTGGAGGAGCATTGTGTATGCATTTAATTTTTATTAAAGGTTGGAAAGTATGACCCAATCATTTAAAACCACTTCTGAAATGCTTAAAGGATGGAGAAATGAGCCGATTACAGTGTTTACACTGGTAAAATCGATTCAAAACAGGGCGAATTTAGACTGGAGAAGTTCCTCGAGGTGGGCGACCTTCCACCATAACAGACGTTGTTCACGTCAAATCAGTGCGTGAAATGGTGCGTTGAAATTGTCTGGGAGGTAACTGAAGATGTCAACATCAGTATTGGATTATGTCACTCCAATTTATTGGAGAATTTGGGAATGCACCGCGTCACGTCGAAATGTATGTCGACTGCGTTTGGTGGAACCAGCGTCAGACACTGCACCACTGCTGTGAGGGAATATTTGACCAAAATCAAGACGAAGGTGGTCTATCACCCACCCTACACCCGAGATGTTGCTTTGGCTGACTCTTTCCATTTCTCAAAGTTGCAATCGACTTGTAAAGGACGATGATTTGATACAATGGATGGCATAAAAATAACTGTACCAAGGACTTAATGGGCATTCCAAAAGATGAGCTCTGGAAGGCTTTCAGAAGCTGGAAAAAACATGGAGTGGTGTGTGGCCAAACAAGGAGACTATTTTGAAGGAGATAAACATGATTTATTTGTTCCTATTGAAATAAGGTTGCCATTTAATTAGTCCGGTCTTTTTTTGAACATATCTTGTAAGTATTATTCAAGTATTACTCAAAAGTATGAAGTGTCACTAATGAATTACTACATGCCCATCATCTTTTGAATTTACTTTTTGTAGAATCAAACAATTCATCAATTTATTATTACAAAAGTATCTTATACTATGCTTCATAAAGCCAGGCCGTGTCTCCCTATATTATATTTTTCTTGACACTTTTACCAACAGAACACTCTGGAGCAATTTTACGTAATAAATGAATCTTGAGTATGAAAAATTTTCATTGAAAGTAAAGAGGGTAAATAAATGGAAATAGTATGTTTGCGGAAAATTAAAAATATGAGGGAACTGCCAAATCACTCAAGCGTCATACTTCATGCCATTATGATGGATATAAAAATATTTTCACGCTTAGAATATCCATGAAACGTTTTAGATTGTTTGCTCACAGATACCATGTACTCTTCACTCACGCACTCCGCGCACTCACTCTCAAGAACCACAAGCCAGGATCAATTACTTACGAGGGTAAAAGCTCGCTTCACATCACCGTTGAAGAAATCTGAAGTCCCGCGGTAAAACAAAACACCATTTCGAAAATGCTTCACCATGACAAAAAATATGTTCTACAATGATAAGTCCTCAAAACCTTATCCTCTTATTTCTCACCAGTTTTAGCAAGAACACGCTCGAAAAGAATATTTCAAGCATTATCATTTATTTTCACCGTAAGAACTTTTTGGCAAGTGATGAACGAATTGATGTGGATTTTGTACGGTCTACATTCAATGATATCCGTGTTGAGATTACGGGCGTGAGAGGTGTTGAGGAATTATCCCGATTAGTGGAGGGTTAGAATAGAGATTGGCTGAGTCTAAACTTAGTTGAATGGCTAAAGGAGGAACTACAATCTAAGCTAGTGATAAATAACCTCTCCCTTTTTCTGGACGAAAGCCTGAGTCGGAAAAAATGATTCGAAGGGAAACCCAAAAGCCATTTTCATGCATGAGGAAACGCTTTTATGGAGACTTAAAAAAAAAAGAAAAACACAGTGGCGCACCTTTCAATTCGCTTGCAAATGTTCGTTTAGGAATTTGGACCCAGCAGATCGTATTTTCAGAGACTCTCATGCGCCTTTTGTTATCGTTGCAGGATATTGCATTGTCTCGATCTCACTCTAAAATCAAGCCATCGTAAAGTTTTTCGTAAAACGCCTAATTAGGAGAAAAAGAGGAAACGCTCTTCCCGTTGAGTGCTCCACTCGCCATTCGTGGATATTTACGACGAAACGGCCCTGAAACAATATTTCCTTCGCCAACTCGTCCTGGAAAATGAGTGAATACCTTGATAGATCTATGGAGAAAGTAAAGAATGATATGACGACGGTGTGCTGAAGAGACTTCGACGAACAAAAAAAATAAAAATACAAATTGAGCTGCTCACATGAATGGCTGAGCTGACTTCGAAGAGTGAATGGAATTAACTAGAAGGCTGACGCTATTACTGCCAGTAGACTCGCATGGTTTTGCTTTTCTCTGCGATTTTAGATTTAATATGGATATTTTTTTCCCGAGTGACGAGATTGTATGGGGGAAGATAAAATTTTGCCTCACCATATGGAGTGAAAGTTTTGACCACGAATTAGTTTCAACAATCACCTGAAGCTCATTGTTTTCAGGAGTATGGCTGATTGTGGAATGTTGATGAGATTTAACGATTGCATTGGCCTATCAGAAGGGTCTAAGTAAAAGAGTGGACTTCAGTAGCAATCGACCTTTAACTCCTACTTGTGCGTGTAAACAGTGCGTTACATGGGCTGCCTACCTCAAATTGCAAATTATAATGAACTTGGGAGATACCTGATTCCATTCCCAATCAAGGTGGGTGATTTAATTCTCATTGAAAATCTAGCTGTTGAGCATGTTAGCCGCATAACTCCGTTACCGTTTTTCTTGGCTAGTTAACAATCCTTGAACGACAATCGTTTGCGAAGGACTCAAAGGTAGTAGTTTCCTTTCAAATGCTGGACTAAATTACTCGTAACAATTAAACAAAGGAACACCTCCATTAGTATCAGTTGCTCTACTAAAAGTTCATGATTTTATTCTGTTTTTAGCTTAAGGATTAAAGGTTTCTGTGATCATAAAATGAGAGCATTACAGATTTGCGCTGCCTATAATGCGTATTGCAGATCCCTCATCTACCAACGTATGGCCTTCAATAAAAGAATCCAAGCGCGTTCTCTCCAAACTCACCCGGCAAGTATTTCGGCAGCTCTGGCAGAGGAAAATGAACGCAAGGTTGCTTCCTGCCAATCATTGATGAAAAAAATGCTACCAAGAGGGCAAAAGTTTACCATGAGGAAAGGCCGCACGTGGACGTGGCAGGATATTGGGAAGGGTCGAAATATGTGTGGGCGAGTGAACGTTTCATTTTTCCCCTATCCAAGGCCGGGCTGGAAACGCTGTCCCAATCACGCGCCGCAATAACCTTGACGCTAGAGTGTCTCAGCCGAAGGCGTTAATGAACGCCAGGGTCAGCGACCTTTCTCTTCGTTTTAAAGGAAGGGTTCGAAAGCCCTAGAAAGAGATTAGAACGCTGCAGAATGATGAAATGGATGGTAAAATCACGTACGCTCGTTTTTGCTCATGCTGCACAATGATGAAGTCGATGGTAAAATCACGTACGCTCACTTTTGAGCGGGATTGGAACTTCTGAAAATAAATTTGTTTGCCGTGCCATTAAAAAATGTGACAAGACTTATCAAATGTTCGGCACTGTAGACATTCAGAATGGAGAGTGGAAAATGTATCAGATGCTTTTAAATGCTATATGCTTCCATCAAAATTTTAAGAATAAGTACGCATTTTATATCTGAAAACTGAATTTTGAATGAAATCAAAATGAAAATTGATGTATTCCGAGGCAAAAGTGTACTAGATACATGCGATCTGAATTTACCAATCGAATTTAAAAGAGTCGATATTTGAATTTCCAAAAAAATTCAAGTAAACCGCGATGATAAAATCACCCATTCCTTTTGCATTACTGCAAGCCCTGAGTGTAACCACTCGGTTCTCATTTCTTTGGGTTGAAAGGCATTTGGGATAATGGCATCCTCTCCATTAAATCTTCATCCTTTTCCCGTAGCACCACATTTCAAATGCCTCCACCCTTGTCTTCTCTGCTACTGTCGTCATCCATGCCTTGCTGCCATAAAGAAACATGCTCTAGATGAACGTTCTGGTGAATTGTTCCCTTACTTCCACGCTTTTGATTCCAGCTGTAAATAGATTCTTCTTTTGACAGAATGGCTACTTTACCTGGGCTATTTTACTGACTATTTCTTTCTTGCTTCGCCTATCTCTGGTTACTCGGTATCCCAGGTAACACTACTCTTTCATCTCCTCGTGTTTTAGTTTTCCTAGTTTAACATTGATATCGGTCTCTGCTCTCCTGCTACTTACCATTACCATTGTTTTCTTCTCACCGATTGTCAGATTATAGCCATTGTCTTTTCCATGGCTACTAGAATCTTCTTCAAATACCTTTCTGTCTCTACTATGACTGCTCTGTCATCGGCAAATCTCAGCCTGCTACTTTTAACCCCTTGGCTATTCACTGTTGAAACCTACTCTTTCATTTCATGGATGGCTTTCTCATTGTAAACATTAAAAATTACAGGAGACCAAGCATAACCTTTTCTTACTACTTTCCTTGTTCTTGCTCTTTTACAGCTAGGTCCACATTTTATCTTTTTGGTTTTGTGCTAACTGTGGATGATATTTTGGTCATTGTAAAACACTCCAATTTCTTTCAGAGTTATGGACAGTACCTACAACTCGTGAATTCTGATTCAATAATTGAAATGCTGTTTCACAAAGTAACGTTTGTAACCTCTGTTTAAGATAAGTTCCAAAACTCTGCTATGTAAATCTAGCTACTTAGATTACAATTTATTATTTTATTCCTATAGGCTCCATGTGATAAATGATAATTTTTTTAAACTATATCGACCCCATTACTGATATTATTACTTGCTGTGCAGACTCTGAATCCTGGCACATATTATCTCACTATGAGTCTAATATTGGTGTTTTTAATGTATAAATTTTAGCGCAGCTCTCACAAAAAGAAGCTTTATACTCATTTCAGTTCAGAATTACTAAATATATCATGACGGCGAGTGCGTAAGAGCGTGAGTTAACTACGTTGCCGAAAATGAAAAAAAATGTTTCAATACGGAAAAATTTGTTTTTCTTACGCATTCCATTCAGTGTTTTAACTGTTCAGGAGCGAGAAGAGACCACGAGGACTTATCAAACCTTCGCCCACGCAACTACGCATTGCCAATACTTACGATATAAAAACCCTGCAGATGCTGGAAACTCAAAGGGTTTACTCCTATGAGCACACATATTGATTGCTGTTACATGGGAATCAAGACCACGTACTTACACCAGCGGCCACGTACGCCCGTGCCGTGCGTGGTCTGCGGGTTTTAATGCACCCAACCAAGCCAAGAGGGATTTGGATCCAGGTAGGGCGATCGGAGGAGTGGTTGGTGGTCATCATGAGAAGAGGCAGGATGGGTGCAGGAACGCGGATAATGAGAGGAGGGAATAGGGCAAGGTGTGCACCGAGCTTCTCTTGGCTGAAGTCGCGCCAAGTGGACACGGGAGAGTAGGAATTGGGACACTTCCGCGAGTAATCGACTCGTAAGCAGTTCGCCATTCGCCACAAGATTCCAGCATCCAGCCGACCAAATCCGCACCTCCCCCATCTCCTTTCCACCCTCCACCTACATATCCTCGCCCCTCCACCCTGTGGTTCCTCTCCGTCCCACGCCCACACGTCCCAGCATGTGCTTTCATCATTGACTTCCATTTTTCTTTTCGAAAGTGGCGACAGACTGTGATGGACCGGTTTCGAATCAAGAATGAAATAGCAGAATACCTCAGACGAAGAGTGCAATTTGTTGGAAAAAGAATCTACTTATAACTGGAAACTCAAAGTAGGAAGTAAGAAAGTATTCTATTATCACTTACATTTGGAGCATTATCCTTGTTGGCAGTTGGGTATTGGGTTAGTGTCGTAGATACTAGATAGATATAGTAACTGTTTCTTGTCTCGAGAGCCTGGGTTCGAATCATGGTAGGGGTAGAGATTGGTATTTCATTCGTGCAACGGTCCTTCTTGAGTGCTTTGCGGAAAGCAAGTTCGGTCATCCGTCCTATAGATGGGAGTTTAAGCCGTCGCACACAATTCTATTGTTTTATTGCTGAAATTGTGCATTTATAAGTATATGGTATTTTTGTGTATTTTTTTACCTCAGAATGATGAGATATCAATGTTATTATTTGCATTTCGGGTCTTGTCGAGCCATATTACTTTTACAGGCATTAAATTTAGACTAATGACAATTGTTTAACACAACAACATTGCCCGCCCTCACCCGCCATTTCCCTTTTTATTCATTCAAACTTAAATGTTAATTAGTTTAACTGTCGCAACACATCTGTTTCATTTATTACTCACAAAAGCCTCAAACACTCAACAATACATGAAACCTCCTCACCTATTTACCACCATACTCCTATACGCACCCAATCTTAACCTCTAGAAGAAAATGGTAGCGACGAAACTATAGAGGAAGTTGAGCATGACGGCAAATAGGACGTTGACCAATAGTTCGACACTGAATAAAGATATATTGTAAAAATTTTCGTGCCAAGTTTGTAAATTTAGTCAAAAAACATCTAATTATGGCCAAAAATTGCTTTTCGTTGGATCACATTTCGAAAGAAATCATAAAATAATTTTGACAGGTTTTTGAGTGCGAATATTCATACGTGCGTCGTTCCCTTTGGTGTCTCTCGTCAAGAGCAAGCTAACGCCGACGCCGGATTTCTCTTCACCCTTCCATTCCCATCCTTGCACCTTTCTTCCCGGTCTGAAGCACCAATAAGTGTGGATACAGACTTGAAAACCTCTGATAGAATGAGGGTGACAACATTAAATACTGGCCACCCACCCTGTAGTGCCTGGGTTTGAACCTTGTCAAAAATTTCAATGGAATCTCCACCTGAATGCTATTTCGAGAGCATGCCTGGTTGATCACTCTATGCGTCAAATGAAACCTTAAGCCTTGGACCCTTTGGCGCCTTCCATGATGAGCAGACTGATTCCGACGCCAGGTTTCCCTCTAGTCCTCCACTTGGTCCTACTGTACCTAGCCTTTCATATTTCTTATTAGTCTGAGGGGCCACTGAGTGCGGGAAGACTCAAATTGATGTGACGTCGAGAGGAATAACTTAATAATAATAATAATATTTATTTATCCTATGAAACAACATTACTAGCACATATTACATTTAATTTAAATAAGGAGAAATTAGGAATCCCTTTTAGGCATAGCCTGTACTTAGGATACCTCAAAATCAAATTGCAAGATAATAATTGATACAAAGATAAGTAAACTGAGACTAGATACGTAACATAACATCAACAGGAAAAGATAACAGTTTGTTGTTTACTCTCAACCTGTCGTGCATACAGATTATAGAGAGTATTAACCATATTATTAACAAAAAACACATCTGGATTTTCTACATCAAATAACCATTTTTTTACTCTTTTTAAAAATAACGTTAAACTAATTGTGCTTCTTATATTATTTGACAATCTAATAAATAGTTTTGGCCCCTTGTAGATAAATGAACGTTTGTACAGGGACAAATTGGATTTGGGCAAAATATACATTGTTGTAGTTCATGGGTTGTATACATTGGTTTTTTGATATTCCTTAGGTTTATTACTACATCTGAGGTAGAAAAATTACAATACTTTGTAAACGTAAAGATGACGTAAAGTGAGTAACTTTATCCACAAAAATGGGGAGGACGGTTCAAATTGACATTTTCTATCAATCAGTCTCACTATTGCTTTATGGTTAAGTACTTTAAGTTTATACTTAAGTACTGGCAACATACCTCTCTTAAGGAAAGGCACCAAGGGAAGAACGGCTTAACGTCCCATCTGGCGGAAGGAGCACTGAAATCAAAATACCCTCCACACAACACTCAAGTAGGATCTGGTTTACCAATGAATTATATCTTCGCTGTCATTTCAATGGGCCTGAGCTAGTACAATAATTTGGTATGCGCAAAGGGTATTTGGAGGAATCTTAATTCCACTTGAGTGGCTGATGGAAAGCAAGCCCAGTACTTAGCCCATCAGATGTGCAGAAATGTTATGGGAACGCTCTCTGCGTTATTCATTGATATTCGGCTAGTAGTAACGCCGAGTTCCTCTTTATCCTTCCCTTCCTCAAACTGAAAAATTGGCTTAAGAGCGGATTAAAACTCCACTGATAAATCTCTTTTGCCACTTTGTGCCTTTCGCCATTACGTTGAGCGCATTAAGATCCAGCGTATTAATGAGTGAATGAGTAGGTGAAGAAATATATAGGTTGATTTTGAATAAGTCCTAAGCTACATTCTTTAATCTATTTTGAATAAGTCTTACACTCCATAAACATTTGATAAGAAACCATGGCAACGAAAATATCGTGCAACAAAGTAAGATTTGTCCGATGTAGCTGATATCATAGGGTACTTGTACCTATTTACTTCCCTCACTCAAGTAAAAAGGAAATTCTGTTATATCACTACTTTTTCATTGAGTATCCAAATCATAGGCAGTTGATCTTCAAAATCACAATATCTTTGAAAACATAAATAGTATTTTTTTCACCTTTACTTATCGTACATTTAATTAGAATTGTTTGAGGTGAAGGAGTATCTTTATCCTCCAGTTTTTGAAGCATTTTATTTTGCCTAAATTAATTAGTTCTAGCGCTTCTGACTTGAAAAAGTTTCCTAAACGGATGGCCTCAAGGATTTAGTTCTAAGGTTTGCAATGATTTGCTTAGCCTTCCTCGGCGTGCAGTCAGAATGTTCACTCAATCATGTCTTTTTTTTCATTTTATTTCCTCTCTGCTCTACGCTGCTTTTTTCGTTCCCTCCTTTCCTACGGCTCTTCATTATACTTCCCAATCCAATATTCTTCCCTTCAACGTCTTTCATGCCATATTTCGACTCCCTAAGCGTCTGAAATCCCCATTCCATGGCAGAAGGAACTTCGTGGTGTTTACGACTTTCCAGCAAGCCGTTCGCAGGAGAGGGATTCCCCACGGCCCAATCTTGCTCTACGTTGACGGAATGTCTTCTTCTCTACCTTAGCAAAATGAAATTGATGCACTTAAACATGAAGAGGCCCTCGACGGTAATTTTTGGACAACTGCGCATATTCTTTACGGCACCTTACTTGTCGAATGCAATTACATATAAAAATAGAAAAGTAATAATAATAGCTCATTGGAATTTCAAGAACGGTGGCGTCAAAGGTCGACGAGCCCCAAAAAATGTTCGAAATTGAGGAAAACCGTGTCAGCCATGTAGCGGTGGAACTGATTCACAGTAATTTAATTTATAACATTTTCCGTATTAAATTTGAAAAGAAATCCTTAGAATTTTATTCTCACGACACCCTTCGATGCTATATCGTCGTCACCACGAGTACGATTGAAAGTAATAGTATCAGAATTAGCGTTATTTTTGAGATGGGGGGTAGGTAATACTTTCTACCACTGATTGTTTTAGCACTAGAATTTAGAAACAAATTAAAATGGTTATACTGAAAATTCACGCATACCTATACTCAATAAAAATACATAAATAAACCTGGAATTGTGTAGGAGGAATTCCATTAGCCAAGAAAAGCAGTACATGCATAAGTACCCAGCATATCATGTGAAATATTTTGGATAACATAACTTTCAGTTTTATGATACGAAATAAGCAATTGTATCAGCTACTTAGAGCAGCAAAAGCATTATATAATATGTCAGTACTATTAACCCTTACCCCTCAAACATGAGGGAAGTAATATAAATACAATGTTTGGTCAGCGTGCATCTTCTGTGGATGTTTTCAAGTCTGTTTCCGCACTAATAGGCGCTTCAAACCAGAAGGAAAGGTATAAGGATAGGAATGGTAGGGATGAGGAGATGTTTTCGTCAGTTTGCATCAGCGATTATCATCGTTAAGTATATAATCCGAATTAACTGAAAATCACGAGAAATCGCAATATTAATTCCGGAAGTAGAACCTTGAATGAATAACAACTTAATATATGAAGGAGTTATATGAACACCTATTTTTTATATATTATTATTCAAAATACTTGATTGGTGTAAAATGGATAAACTGTAAATAGGAGGCAGAGGATATCGTGAAAATTATTGGCTGAGAGAAAGGTGCACTCTGTCTCTGAAAAAAGATTACAAGTATTATAAGACTGCACTGGTTATTATTCTATTCTACGCTCATTTTGTTCTGATTCATTTCATCGCTCTAACGAACCTAGTTTTGGCTACTGTTGAGGTAAGGCTTAAGCTTATAATAAATTATAACATTGCGTTCATTTTACGCGCACGTTTCATGCATTCTACTTCATTAATGATTTTTTAATGTAGAAGGTACATTAATTTGTTTGCCAAAAATAATACTTCTTTCTAAGGGAAACATTGAAATATTTTATGAATATGAAAAGGTAAACTATGAATATCTTTACAAAAATTTAGCATGCTCAATATTCCAAATGGGCTGGTTCGTATCCTCAGTAAAAACATGTCGAGAAAATATCAATCATTTTAAATTTTACTTGAGCAACGACAAGTAAAGATATTCTTTTCACGAGAATAAAATTTCTTCTTTTTATGTTAAATATATTATGCTTGGTTTCTATTCAATAATATGCAATTAAGTCGATTGGCTCAAGTAATATAACTGAAATCATAAAACTGCCCATAGCTAATTTGGATCAGACTAAATATTGAATCAAACAGTGACGAGAAGGAAAGATATCCGTAAAATCCTGAAAATATACGTATAGAAATAGCTTCGAAAATGACCACGATTGGTCAAAATGTCCGGTTGAAGTGATTTCATTGAAAGAAGAAGAATGGGCAGGGTACCGGTCTTGACCTATTTTACCCCACGCTCTTAATGTGAAAGCTTCGCTGTACGCCGAGGGTCAAGGCAGGAAGAAAAAATGAAATGCCTGAGGAAATTCCCCGGATGAGGCAAAGGGCCTTTCGAAGTCTACCAGTGTTCGGCCTTCACGCCATTAATCTTTCACCGTCATTTCATCTCCGGAGAAAATGTTTTATAAATGATGAAGTTAGGCGATAGGAAATTTGATGAAAATTTTTAATCAAACGGGCGTCAAACTTTGTGCATTAACGCTTTTTGCGGAAACAAGTAGTCCGCAAGTAGTATTGCTCCACCAAAGGTACCTTTACCTATTAGAATCATAGTTTCCATAAAAATGTTCGAGTTCGAATAAATAAAATAGTTCGAATCCGTTGGAAGTCATTTATAATGCTCTATCTGCCCTAAATGTACCCTTTCTTCAGTATTCTGAAATAAACAATCAAGGAATAGATGGCAGGGGGGCGTATAGAAATGTATTTTTCTTAAAAAATGTAAAGAAATTGGGAAAGGATATTACTCATAAATTCATTGAAAAAGTAAATAGAAACATATGTAAAAGTAGCATTATTAAGTTCTTAGAAAATATTCTGAAAATGTAGGTACTGAAGGACATATTTATAGCAATTTTGGAAAACATTACAAAATATACTGTGACATCTCAGATGATCTTGATTTTGCTGCGTAAAATATGAAATAATTAATAATTTTTGTTAGCAACCATATGATATTTGCTCAAATTCACAGTTGTTTCATTCTTCATAATTTTTTAGTTAGCTCAGTTTGATATAGGTATGTTGGAGGAAACCAACCAATGAATGCTAACATATTTTTTTTCATCGTTTACCGTGGAATAAATGACCTTTGTAAGGGTCAAACTCTATGCATAATAACAAAAGTGCTGAAAATTTACGTCAACTATTTAATTTCCCTCAAAACTACAGTCTTATTTTACTGGGTATTATGAAATTTCTACAATTCAAGCAGCGAAAAAACTATTTATTTAGTTATTTTTTAACCTGAGATTAGCTAAGATTTCCAAAACTGCTGGAAATTCTACGTATAAGCTAAATAATAGTATTTTTCTGAACAAATTAACTGATTATTTGAAGTATATTTGTGTAACAAGAACTTTTAAACGGAAATTAATCTAGTTAACTTTTATTCGATATACTCTATCATGACTAGAGTAATAACCTCCAATCAGCTATTGAAATTTTAACAAGACGGATTACTCTTATGCAAAACTCAATTTTATAATTTTTTTCCTAATCAATTATAATTAGATGACTTACCGCATGATTCTTTCAATTGCAGCCTTCCATTATTCCCCGTTCAATACATAATCCTTCATGCCTAGTTAGATCTCCTTTCTTATTCCACTCTTTTTTCCAATTAGCATTTGCTCCCAGTCTTCTCGAGGAGGATTTATTCTGAACTGATTTCTATAAACTTCCTAAAAATCTGTTGTGCCTCATTATGTTCTACTATCCCCTTAATCTCCTTTTTCTTTTGATTTCCCACTTTAGAAGGAGAAGAATTAGGGGCAGATGAGAATAAGAACCCTGGGGGATGAGGCAGGAAGGAAGGGTGATTACCCTCGTGATACAATTATTAGTTCAAGATATGAAGATATCTGTCGCATTTTTACTTCAGCCATTAAATCGCCATTAAGAGTAGTGGCGCTCATCTGTAAAAGCCTATTCAGATATTAAAGTGATCTTAATGTGATCTTTTTGGACGATTCCGGAAAAACCTTCATGCATTTTAAAGCTTACATCAGACTGTTGGAATAGACTAGAGTGATAGAGGTATCGCGTCTTTTTTGAAATTGTGTTTTGAAGAGACTGGTAAGAATAGAATATGGTGATGGAAATATCGCGTCTTTTTGAACTTGTGCTTTGAAGAGACATGTGTGTGATGGACGTAAAGGAAAAGTCGAATAGTCAGATGAATTTGGAAGTTTATTAGGTGGTTAGAGGATAAATAAAGCTGTTAGTTACTTGGAGGAAATCAGGAGGAGGTTGAGTAGTTTGCTGGAACTAGTAATTATGAAGAATAGAATTCTGAAGATGCATATAGAAGGACATATGCTTGGGAATTGATGAAAACAACAAAGTTGGTATGGGAGCAATGGAGAGAAACATGGGAAAATCAGAACATAAGAGTCTGCTATCAAAAGCCACTATCACCATTAGCATACCTTTTCATAATTTGAATAAATCGACCATTAATAAATATCATTTACTCGCACTATGTTCCCCTATCATACGTCCTTGTCAATCCTAAGTGGGTACTTATGTCTCTCCGATGTTCTTGTGACACACAAAGATCCTCCACAAAGCACCACTACTAGCTCTCTCACTAAGCTGGAAACGACATATCCTTTCATTAGATATGGACTACTCCCAACAGGCCCCTTTCCATCACTACGCTTTCTCAAACCCATTTGGTCTGGCTAATAAGAGCAGAGCACACGAAGAACTAACCACAAAAGCGCATAAAGTTTACGCATCTGGATAACGGAACCTTCCATTTTACTGTGACATCTTGGGTTTTCAACAGAGGTCTGTACCATAGAAAAGCATAATTGGGCTTACGAGAACGTTTTCGGTCGCAACCAAAGCCGGCATAACGCTCCATGTGCTTTACCAAGGCTACCTCGCCGTCATGGGAGTCATAGTGGTCGTAAACTGAAAAAAAAACGAATGGTCTATTGGATATAACTTTAGAAACACCTTTTGGATGACTCGAAGAAGGCAATCTTTTCGGGAGAGATCGATTTGTGGGAAAGGTAAAAAACGGATTTCAGTGGGGAGGAGCGAGCGTAGCCCGCGGTGATCGGGTTGCAGATGAGAACCGGTGCGGAGGAGAGGACGGAACGAAAAGAAGGCGGGAACCAGAGACTTTGGCGACATTTCACCCCGCTACTTTTTTCTTTCAAATCCTTCGGCGCACGTACTAGATGCCACGCCGTGGGTGTGAAGGGTGCGTTAGCCGTTGGGACGGGGAGAGGATAAAGATGGGGTTAAGGGAGTTTTGGTTGGTGGGAATGGAGAAGATGGATTCCGTAGATGGAGGGGAGGAGCGGTGGGGTGAGGAAGTCTCCATCCAGCAGGGTTAAGAGGAAGCTAAAGAAGCGGAATAGATGGGGAAGGCTCATTGGAATGGAAACTGAGCACTGCTCGAGAGAATGAGGACCCGGTGATGTACGTGCGGGAGTATCATGCTGGTGGGAGGCTGGGCGGAGGAGAGGGTTGGGGCACCCAAGCGGGAGTTGGAGGAAGGGGAAAGAATGATATTATGAGGAGTTATTAGGGTGATTCGGGGGTGAAGAAGGGCTGAAGTGCTGGCACGCCAAGTCGCACAGGGAGTGGATACCACGGTGAGGGAAAGGTTTAGCGGGCAAAAGGAAGGGAGGATTTCCAGACTGAGGTATGGCGAATTATCGCGAGAGGGATGAGGAGAAAAGTTAAAAAGGGGACACTGGAGGGAGACTAAACGGGTTATCTCCAGGAGGGATCAGGGAATGAGAAGGGATGGAAAGACCTGGGATACAACAGAGGGTTGAAGAGATGGGGAGAGGTTCAGCATATTTTAATGCAGGATATTCAATTTCAAGATAGGGGAAAACAATGCAGCTTTATAAATTGAAAATAAAATACTAGCAGGGAGAGAAAAATAATCAATCATATTATTTCCTTTACTGTAACCAATTATATTTATAAAGCCGAAAAGAGGGACAAAAATGGCATACTACCCGCTGATATAAACGTTGATCGCAATGGTAATGTCCAATTCCCGCAAAATATTAAAAGAATGGCACAGGAAAACCGTTTTACTACTGATTTGAACGGTATGCTCGTAATAATAGTAAATGTGCTATTGCCAAAAGACAACATTTTTTTTAAATAACTGAAGCCTAAATTACTTAATATAATGTATATTTGGAGGGCAAGGTGATTACATTTACTAGCAGAGTATAGTTCCACAGTATATGGAGATATTATTTCAAAATAAGTAATAAAAAATGTATTGTAGTTGAAATTGGGAGTAAAGAAACTCCTACGGGATAGTAAGTAAGAAGTAACAGCCGACAGATTCATATTTCCGATATTTTCACCAAGTTGTCAACAAATAAGATTTCTAGCAATATGGTTTGAATCAACGTTAATGAGAACCTAGCCGGAATAGTTTAGGATCCATCTGAAGAATAAGATCACCATTCTATCAAGGCATAATCCCTGGAAATAAAATTAAAGGCACCAAATCTCTAGAAATTTCAAATTAGTATGCGAATTTATTTTACACAAAGAACGCTTTTGGAGGAGAGGAGAGAGGATGCCTTCGTATTCGGAAACCTAACCACAGATTCCGTCCCCTAATCTCGGACTGAAGCAATGATTCTTGGAGCCAAAAAGGGTGACCACAGTAATCGGATTCTCCTCTTTCTTTTGATGAAAGTCATGTGAGTTTTCTGCCCACTTAATCGCGGGACGAGCATGGGGATGCCACTGCGAGGACGTCAAGAAAGATGAAGATGGACACGGTGGAAAATATATGATTTGAAGGGTTATTGTGAAGAGATGAGGGATTTTGGGAGGTTGGAACTGGAGTGGAAGGAGATTGGAGTGGTAAGAGGATTGGCGAAGACTAGCGGACAGGAGGAACGAGGGGAAGAAATGAGCAGCGCGGAAAGCGTGTGTGATGCCCAACCAGCTTTGAGTAAAACAAACATTTGATTCCCTCCCAAAGCCTATTTCCCTGTGATAAAGATTTGCTCTCCCAGGACGAATTGAAGTTTCTTAATCTTCCTCTGAATCGGTTCCCACTTAATTTCCACATGAATTATTCCTAAGAAGGCTTTGAGTTTTAGTCCAAAACAAAGGATGACAAAAGAGTGGCGAAAATAAGGATGAGTGCCTGTGAGATTACTATCATAGAAACTAATAAAAATATGTAGGCACGGAATGCTATTCTATAAGTAACCGAAGCCCTTGAATAAGTCGTTGAGGTATTGAAAGTTTATGACAATTTCGAGACTTTGTTCATAAAAGCACGATTAATCCTAAGCCGGCTCCTTACAAGTTTATTGTCATTTAAGTAACTTTAATCCGATGTTAAGACATTAGACGTAACGTAGAAATTTATTGCGACTATATACTATGAATGAAGCCGGACTTGAGGGAATTTTAAAAGAAATGAGCGACTTTAAAAAAGCTTAAACTGGCGAAACGGTGTCTTGCTTAATTTTTGAGAACCATTCATTACCCAAAATTTATACATCTAATATCTATTCTTTTTATTTCATATTTTTATTCATAAATCAAATCTGTTGTTGTCACAATACTTTCAATGAGTCGATTGATAAAACGAACAAAGGGAATAATTATGTCGGCAAATAACAAGCAAGCATATAGTCAATCTTAACGCTGCAGATTTAAGTAGCAATGACCAAGTCCGACACGTCGTAACTAGGATAAGCCAACCGATAAATAGCCTGTCCCTACTATAAAAATTCTTTGGAAGCCGAACGGAAACTGCATTCGCGCTTAGGGAAGAACTTGAGCAGAAGAGAAGCCAAGGCCTTAGGTCACAGTGGCAATCGATTTGGCGTGAACCGAAGTTCAAATTTCTATCATGTAGCACCGCCGCTTACAGTTTATGGGCGTGGATGACAGCATAGAGATTTTCAACTCCTTTGAGCATCAGCAATCCGCTCACCACATCAATTCTTTGCGCCATCTGCCCGTCACAACTTTTAAGCCCGTTGAGATTTTTATGACTGTCTACTATCCGCAATTGGTATGCTCCATCGCAAAGTTTAGAAGAAAAGCCCCAGAGGAAATCATGCCATTCCAGCTTTTGGTTTGGAAGGATCTCAGATTCTCGAAATGCTTGCCAATCATTAATCAACAAACAAATGAGCCATTAAATAAGTCTAGTATAGGATAAAGTTTGGCTATTAAATGTTTAATGGAGCTTTAAAGAACGATTGATCAATATTGCGGTTACATTAAACTAGAAAAAACATAATAATAACACGAAAATAATACCCACCTGTCCACAGTATGCTAACGCTGAACTTCATTTAGTGCTTTGATTTAGTCAACTATTTAGACTTTTAATACCATTAATAGTGTGTATGACGGACACATCTTTGAAAAAATTGAAAAAATAAAATAATGCCACTTTTCAGAATAATTGTAGTCATCCAATAGAACAATATATAACCTGAAACGTTGTTAGAAATAAAGTATTTACCATTATTATTTCGGAGTGCTAATAGTCTCTGCTGTCAAAGTAAAGTTGGTGGAAACTTAGTGGGCACTGTCATTTATTGCTAATTAAATAGATAAAAAACGATAAATACGGGGACTAACTTTTGGCAGTATTTATTTTCCCTGTTCAGTCACATTAGCTGTGATTATTTTCCAAATCATAGCATTCCTCTTCTTTATGCTGGTGTCCATTACATTGAGGTGAAACACCGAAAATTTTCCACGGTTTGATTCTTAATGGGTATGGCCAAATAGGTGTCATTGGGCTAAACATCAAGCCTATTTATATAATTAATTCTTCATGATGCTCTAATTCAGGGGTTCCCAACCGGTGGCACGCAGGAACGTTTCAGGTGGTACGCGTGGGTGATACGAGCGATTACGCGCGATAGGCTATTCAGGGCCACTGTGTGCGAGGGCACGCAAACTTTACTGCCCGTTTTCCAGGCGCTGGCATCTCTATATATTTTTAAAGAAAAATTAGCAAGAAAAAATTGAATAAAAACCTATACATTGGTCATTCACCGTCAATTCGACGAGAAAATCGGCAAAAATGACCCTTAGGGTCACCAATTTTGACTAATTTGGCATAACGGCTTATTTGATAAGAAAATAAAAACCCCAAAGTCGTTTTGCAAATAACGCAACCGTTTCCGAAATATTACAACGTTGCAAATTTCGAATTTTCAAGAGTTACTACACATTTAACGGTATATCTCGGAGACTATTTGAGCGAAAGACGTGCTTAAGGGATTATTTTAAAGGCCTTGAATTGAAAAAACATAATAATTGATTATATTTTGAAATATAAACAATTTTATAAAGTTTATAACAATTTTAAAGTTTCAAATCGATTTTTGACGATGTATCTATGCCTTAGATTTTGCTCAATTCTTTATGTATTGTAGACACAACCCTCCTCTACAAATTAAAAAAATTGTCAGAGGTAATATTTGAGTTAAGAAAGAAAAATATTTTTGAGTGAAGGCCCGTGGGTCACCGCCCGCCTACCGGCCGACGTTATCGTACTCTGGTGTCTTCAGATCTCAGTAACTTTCTCGTCATCTTCTTCTCACCAATTGCTAACCGTACACCAGCTCTTTTCCCGTGCATATCACTATTTGCTTCGCCCGGATGTGAGCACAGCCTAGAATCTATGAAAAGCGGCACTTGGCTTTATAGCGGTCGGCCTCGGAGAACAATAGGCATATCTTGTCTCGTCTTCGGCTTTCAATGCTACTGATTGTTTTTACGTTTAATGAAATTGATATTTACATGATCTAAAGAATTTTTAGCCATAGCATATGTTTGATCCAACGATTTCAAAGTCTTGTTCAAACTGCTTAATGATTTTTTTCACGGACGTACCGACTCCCAGTTTTCTTCTCAAGATTTCATTAGTCCTGTTTTCTTTCACGGCACTAATACATGCCTCTTTATACTGAGACCCTTCAGATGCATTTGGTAAAGTAGCAGCATATTAAGGTGCAGCTGCACCATAAACGGTTCTCTGGTAGTTGTCCTAGGAGGCAAGCACTGATTATTATTAAGTCATACACTATTACTCACCTATTACCTAAGCCATTTTTTCGCCTTGCTGAATTTTACCCACACCCTCTTTACATGATGAAAAATGTTTCAAACTATTAACTCCGGAAATTTTCTGTACCTAAACTACTAAGATTAAGTTTCTAAAAATGTTTTGTGGAGTTTTCCCTGAGAATATTACGTGAGTACGAAGGCATGACTATATTGCTCGTATGCAAATTGTATATTCCTTGGAAGTCAGAGACAACGCGAATTCTTGTGAAGTTTTCTTTGTTGGCGATTTTTTCAAGAAATTTTCTTTTCTGTACCAAGATTCAGTGAAACGTGTGCACTGGAGTTACCGCAAGGCTACAGTTCATTCGATTACATGCTGAAATAGAAATATGAACGATCTAGTGTGTGCCCCTCAGTGTGGTTATTATTTCAGACTGTATGAAGCATAACGCCATATTTCAAAGGACGCTGCTCTATAGTGTCACAAGTGAACTAAACCTACTCAAAAATTTTACTTCTTCGACGTTGAGGGGACTCAATATAAGAACCTCTACAAAATGTTGAAATTGTTGCATCGCCAAGATTTTGGAGTCAATGCTGAATGGAATTTCTATACCACACCTCAGGGAAAGGATACAAGTGATGGATTTAAAGGGACACTGAAGACAATCCACACGTCCCAGTCTGAAGCTCAATTATTAGAAACAAATTCAGACTCTTGAGGTTCTTTACAAATGAGCCACATAGAACGTGAAAGGAGTTTAACACTTAGGAAAACTTCGAGTTTGTATCCAACGAGCAAGTGAAGGAGAAAAGATGAGCCTGACGAGAAGATTCCGAGATGCACCTGCAATGGAGTGTATTCATACCTATCGTACGGCTATCCACAATGGAAGGAAGACTTACTGCTGAAGTACCATTCAGAGTAATCCGAAAACAAAATTTTCAATTTTGTGGTACAGATAGGATTAGGAGAGTTTGGAGGAGAACATGGGTTGTTGAAGGTAAAGTAGCGTATTTCCGATGTAAAATTGCACATTGAAACATTAATTTACACGATAGTATTTTACTTTCATCTTTTAATTCTGAAGCAAGGAGGATATCAACGTCAGAATCAATCTGCCAGCACAGCAGTATTAAGTTAAACGGAGACGACATTGATAAATATGTCTTCGATTTTTACTGCTCGCAATATTTTTGTAGTAATTTACAACTTTCATAATATAAAGGATGCGTTGGCTGTAACATAAATTTTGCATGAGGGGTTTGCAAAAGATTCCGTCAAAAATTTCTTATGCCAACCTTCTGATACTGTTCAAGTTAACTGTATGGAAAGGTAAAATAAGGAATTTAAGGCTTTAGAATGCGAATGGTGTTTAAAGATGTGAATATTTTTTATTTTACTTAATAAGGAGACATAAAAATAATATTTCCAACTTATCTAAACATTAAATGTGAAACTAATTCCATTGCCTCACGTAACATTATTTTTTCACTGATTCCGGAGACTTACATCATTCGTATGTGTGAAGTCATGCTGGGAAAATGTTTAAAACATGAGTTAAGGGTGAACAAATTAATAATTCAAAAAGGTACAGGAGCAAAACTATGGGATGACAGGGTGTAGCCTTAGCCTGGGAGGCTATCGTATGCGAAGAGAAACAAAGTATCCGTTTAGATGATATGGATAGCTCTCTGCCTTCCCCGTTGTTTTATCTTAGAGCAATATTCGAATGGGAGATGGTGGTTGACGGAATAGTGCACGCGTCTCTGTGAAAAAAGAACTGAGAAAGAGGTTTTGGTGAGGAGAGTAGTACTGGAAGCCGAGTACGGGACAAGGTTTGTCAATTGTTCTCATAGGCCAGGTGCCGCTCTTCATAGATTATAAGGCAGTGGTCTCACCTGGGTGAAGCAAATAGCGATATTCACGGGCAAAGAGTTGGTTTGGTTGGTTAAAAATTGATGAGAAGAAGATGAATGAGAACGTTACTGAGATCTGAAGACACCAGAGTACGATAACGTCGGCCGGTAGGCGGGCGCCGCGGTGACCCACGGGCGTCACGCCTTCACTCAAAAATATTTTACTTTCTTAAATCAAATATTACCTCTGACAAACTTTTTAAACTCATAGAGTAGGGTTGTGTCTAGAATATATTAAAAATTGAGCAAAATCGAAGGCAAAGATATATGGTCAAAAATCGATTTCAAAATTTAAAATTGTTATAAACTTTATAAAATTGTTTTTATTTCAAAATATAATCAATTATTATGTTTATTCAATTCAAGGTCTTTAAAATAATCCCTTAAGCACGTCTTACACTTAAATAGTCTCTGAGATATACCGTAAAATGTGTATTAACTTTTGAAAAATCGAAATTTGCAAATATTTCGGAAACGGTTGCGTTATTTGCAAAACGACTTTGGGGTTTTTATTTTCTTATCAAATAAGCCGTTATGCCAAATTTAGTCAAAATCGGTGACTCTACGGCAATTACCTGGTCGATTTGACATCGAAGGACCCATACATATTTATTGTTGTCTTCATAAAGGGTTGACAAAACCGAAAAACAGGTGCAGTAATAATTAAATATGAAGTTTGATCAGTAATTATTTAAAATAAAACAAGTCATTGGGCATTTTTACGACACTAAATATATGTTTCTAAAAAAATATAGTACAGTTCGTACGCCAAAATGTCTAAAAATTTCAAGGGGTACGCAGTTGCTAAAAGGTTGGGAGCCCCTGCTCTAGTTCAATATTTACCTTCTCTACAGCTTCACTAAAATTGGTTCAATGCAGGAAATGTTTTAAACTTCGCCATGAAAATCGAATGCAGTTGGGTTTGTCCTCTATATAATGTCCAATACTGTATTTGGAATTCCAGGCCTAATTTATGTGAATAGATTATGACACATTCATTTTTTGTCGCTGACATGTAGAAGTGCCAAATCCAATCACTCGCATGTGAGCAGGAAAGCATGCAGTGCGTGATGGCAACTTTTTGAACTAAAATTTATGGCATCATTTTGTAGGAGCTGAATTTTCAAATGTTAGCCGGATCCTGTAATAGGATATTCTCCAGTCAATTACCGAGGGCCAAACGTATTTACATCAGACGAGTCGAAACTTTAAGTTTAATCCGTGCTGACCCAAATAAAAGCTTCAATGGCACATGTGATGAAATGCTAGGGGAAAAAAATATTGCTTCTCTTATAGGGCAGTGGGATTCAATTATAACTCTCTCGTTGTAGTTCACTCTGTGCGATTCGGAGGCTACAGCTAAAATAAATTATTCCTATTCCACTGAATGGACAATATCGGCTTGTTATAAATGCACAGATCCCACCGGTAAAAGTATTTTGGCGCAAATATGAATTGATGAATAACAATTTTAAGATTAACCTTTGGCCTAATTCCCAAACCGGCTGTCATTTTAGCAGCACTTTAGCAGAAATATTTTTTTGAGAATTCCCAAATGAGACCATTGGAATTATAAATGAAAGCGCCATATAAATTCATCGCTCGAATGTTTGTAGCTTCAAATATGGTCGTATATCATTGGGAAAATGGGTTGTAAACGCCTATCTCAATCAAGCAGTTAACCAACTTTCATTAATGAATAATCCTACTCTGTATATCTCATGAGGAAAATAATGGAGACTTCTGGCAATTACTAAAACATATGAAGCAATACTCTTTCCCTATGACAGATATAACGTATTATTAATCTCATTCCATCATCCACTCCCTCAAATTAAACTGAAAAGTAAAGCACAATGCTCCTTTGTTCTTTATTTAGAGCAGCAGTTAGCAGCAGTGCCTTTTAACACTTGCGCACCTCTCGATGGTTTATTTCCCTAATCTGTACCATTTATCCATGCGTCATACTTGTACTTATGTAGCTACTGTTCATTTACAGTTACATCCGTAAGAGTCACTAACAATATGATTTTTTACCCGTAGATAATACAATGCCGGTTGTTTGCTGGCTGGATGTAAACTTTCAAATGAATGAATATTCTCATTGTCTCTTTCGCCGTAATTAAGCTTTCTTGAAGCACCCTAGGTTATAAAATGCTGCCTTAGAGCTTTAATCCGGTGAAAACAGCATCGAGAAGCTCAAACGTGTGGGATTAGAAAAGTATTAGGAAGGTCTCATTATGAATTAAAGAGTTATTATAAGTTCACGCAGAGTTAAAGAGGGGCTAGATTACTGTGGTGGATAGAATCATGGCTTCCAGTTTTATGGAACAGCTGTTCCCCTCTAGGCAAGTATGAGGAATCTGTCGCTACATAGTGCCAAGTGAGGAGAAAATTTATTACTCCGCCCGTCTGTGGGGGACGTTAAGCTGCTAACAATTTGGCTCACTCTTTTATGTGAGCACTAATACAGATGCAGTTTCTCCCAAATTTTCATCCACTACCTATGAATTATTGCTATGCTCAAACATTCATTCTTATTTTAAGTCGTAAATGATGACAATTTTCGGTCACATCCCCTAATAACTACTAGGATTCCTTCTTAGAATAACGGAGAACTTGGGATTTTCGTTAAATACATTTCGTCCTTGAGCAAAGTACTTCGGCAATTCGTTCCGAGCAAAGGATGGCACCTGCTTTTAGGACGCACTGGTATGGAATCCTGCAGAGAATAAAAAGGGACTTACGCCTACCTTAATACCACAATACTTCCCATAAAGATCTAATGGTAATTGATCAATCATAGTCCATCCATTATAGCACCGAAAGATGGAAGTAATCTGAAAGAATATTGCACGAAAAATAGAAAAGCTCTCTAAAAGTGTCCCAAGGTTACAGACAAGGTTAAAATTGACAGCGAAGCATGTCGTGCTACCATTCCAGTTCCAGCAAAAAGAATGTGGAAAAAATAGCAAGGAGAAGAAAAAATCGTCACTAAAACTGCATTTAAAGTGCATTTCTGTTGCCGGTCTGGGTTTTTCAAACTCCTTGCGGGGACACAAATCTTTAGTTTAATCCCTCACTGAATGCAGAGCAGGGAGGATGAGGGTATTTTTCCCCAGGAGAGTGGCAGAAGGCATAGCGAAGTCAGCGGAGGGAAGAAAAAGAAGAGAGAGATGGTTGGGGATAGAGTGCCGTCTCAAAGCAGAGTAGAAACGAGTGGCAGGGCGTGTCCTGAAGGGAAGGAAGGAGAATGGGACGCGTTTGAGACTTGATGGCGGGGAAGGGAAGTCGGACTAACGGGCTAGCTCGGACTTGTCCCCACTTCGTAATGGGATCCGTCGAGCATCCCGAAACCATTGAGGAAACTTTTACCCCGCTTCGTCCTTGGCTCCGATGGACAAGCTGAGGGAAAACGGCGGTTGGGAGCGAGAGTGGCCCCAGAGGAAAAGAAGAGGGGGGGAAGGGGTCGGTCCCTCGGGAGGTGGGGCGAGGTTTGGCTTTCCGGCCTACGCCAGCGCCCCCTGCAACTGCTACCTCGGAACTGCTGCAAATTACAATCCCCGCCGAACCATCCCGAAAGATATTAAGCAAACTTCCTTATAAATACGCATGCGTTTCGATTGCTCCAAATGTTTCCATTTTCCTGCGGTGAGGATACTTCGAAACGCGGATCATGGAGCAAAAGGGAAGGTCGGATTACGACGAGAGATTTGACGAAATTATAGTCCTCTCCGACGGGAAAGTTGAGTGCATAGCTGCGGGTGGAATCTCAGCCATTACTTATGCCGTACATGGAAATATCCTCGACCTCTTGGGGTTTCCGATTTAAGTTAATAAAAGACAGAGTCAAGCCGGCTCCTTGGGCTTGTTTCGTTAACGTTGGTGAAATAATTTCGTGTCTGAATGGACATTCGTAATTCGTACCGTGAAAGATCTTTAATGGCTGTATAGTGTATCAAACGCGACGGATCACTGCAAGTGGTAGATACATATGCATGCATATATTTAATGGAGAAATGAGATATACATTATGCTAAAAGATGTTGAAAGTTTCTTTATCGACTCCTCTCATCTCTTAAGGTAAATTCCGATAGGTTTGCATGTCAAACAGGACCTTTGACGCAACAATAATGAATTACTCGGAATATTTCACATTTGGTGACCAGAATACAATTAATGTTATTTAATTATAACTAAAATCAGGAGAATCTGTACTTATATGTCATATATCAAATAGAATATCGCATAGGCGTAGGACGAAGGAGAAGTGTAATGAAATATTTTACTGCAAGGAATGCTAGAAAAAATGTTAACCACACTCACCTATCGATGCTGATGGCCACCAAATTGAATATCGAAGATGTCGAACAGGTGACGTCCATGGCGATGTAAAAGTCGCACACGAACGTGGGCAGTCCCCACGTACCATTCACCTGAAAAAAGAAAGAAATACAATGGTATTATTCGGCTCGATAATGCTTTGTTAGTTCTATCTAAAATGATGCATAGTTATATCGTTATAATGATCTTAATGGCAGAAACGTTATTCTCATCGTCAATTATATCGGAATATCCGAGAAATATTGGTAATTAGAAAATATTTCAGCTATTTCATGTATGTACTAGGGATCAAATTTTGGCGACGATTATTGTGTTTTACCAATAAGTAACATGGCAAATCACCTTACTTCTACCGGTACCCCATCAGTGCACTAAGTATCGCCTAACGGGGAGTCGGAGTGGAGAATATGTAGTATCGAGAGGTAAGGTTACCTCACATCTATTTGAGAATAAATCTATAAATCCATTCTTTTTGCAAATTATGACGATGAAAAACATAATAAATAGGAAATCTATAAAAATGCATTGAATCAAATAAGGCATTGATTAATCATGTGCATTTTATTATTCTCACCAAGGAGTATTACCTTGGTAGTGTTGCGCATTTTAACGTGTCCTTTAGATACCTGCAGAGCATTATAATGGGGATAAAATGGTGAAAAATCTGCGATACATATCTTATGGATGACCCCCAATGCTGAAATTTCCAGGATACTATAATGCCATTACAAAATCAAACGTCCATTACCCATGTACCAAGAGGCAACTTCATACAGCGTCAAATGAATAAATGTTTTCTAGGAATATTTTTTTTACGGACGTAAAGTTGATCAAGTGCTGTGGTGGATGGAGAAAAAATTGCACTCGAGAACTGATACTTGTAGTGAATATTCCAGTCGGAATGGGATCAGTGATTGAGAATTAAGTCTAATGGAGTGCTGCGTCTTCTTGTGATCATGAATATCTCATCTTTGGCCCCAATGAGTGAAACATTCATGAAAAGTGGGGGTTATAAAGTGAGAAGAAGCTGAAAAGAGAAGGCTAACCTAAGTGGCTCCGGAAACGGGGTTGAAATGAGATAGGGCAACTCAGAAGGGAGATGAAAGGAAATAAGTTGGTGGAAAGACTTTACTCATACGAGAGTATAGATTCCAGCACCTCATATCCGTCCGCATTTGGTAGCGTAATCTCCAAGAGTTCGCCAGGGCAGGAATCAGATAATTGCAAAATGGAATTTATTCCACTTCAATATCTAAAATAGTTGGTGGCCACTGATTCAAGGTAAAATAAGGCGGATTTGATTCAGTCACTACTGCATGAACTGTAAAATATCAAAGCCAACTCAAAAGGTACCTTTTCCCAAATCAAGCGTACTTTACCTTGGCTTTGAATGTGGAACAACTTTTCTGGTTAAAATGTAGAGAAAGTAGCCTGCTTCTACCGGAGAGATGGCTTGATCAAGGTAAAGTGGTACGGTCCATTGAAGGTTTCCTTCTTTCGTAAATACAAGCACTTTGACGTGAATAGACAAGACATCTCTTCGTTTTCCCTTCATTAGAGCACAAAAACTTCAGCCTTTTCTTACAGAAATTTTACGTTTGATGCTGAAATGGAATAAAAATGGAAGCAGTACTTGGCCTGGAACCTGTCGGATAAACCTGTCTCTTTACGAAATCCACTAATGTGGCTGCATACATACCTATTAGGGGACCATGATTTCACCTCTCGAATGACATAAATTATCAAAGCCAGCTCAAGAGACAACGATTACCAATCCTAACGTATTCTAGTGGGGACATTAGTAAGGAAAAATGCTGAATAAATGAAACCAAACTACACGTTTGCAGAACCCAGTTTTCAGGCAAGGCCAATATTTTGATGCTTTAATACAAATTTGCTAGTGCACGTTTCTCTTATTAAGGGTATTCTTAGACCTAGTAAATTATAATTGAAATGGATCATTTCAGATATCAATTATAAGATTTTTAGTGCGTAAAATTGCCACAGGGGTACTAACATTTACTTTGGCTTTCCATACATCTCGGTTATCTTACTTTCCACACATTACCAACCAATATCCTGTTATTTAATTTCTCAAATAAAGCTAAATATATTGCTTATCCTATTTTGTAAAGAAGGTTTAATGACGAATGGTTTGAGAAATCATTTAGTATTCCAATGTCTTGCTTACGATGTAGAGGGGTGTTACTGATTACGCTTATATAATAGTGCATGAAAATTAATTAGCATTTATAATGTAATTAATATTTTATTTCTCTATGATGCCCCTCTTATTTGGTTACCAGGATAAGGGTATCTTGAATTCAGAAAATGTAGTACGACTTAAGTCAAGCTCGAATGAACCACACAGTCCAGAAATCTATCCACGAAAGAAAGAGTTAGATAAGTTATGCCCATGAATGAGATTAAATAGTAACGCAGTCAGTGGCGAACCCACGGGTGGTCAAAGGGGCCCTGTACCCTCCTTACCTCTCTACAAAACCCAAGTTCTAGTCACATGTTAGCAGCAATTGGAAAATTAGGAAACATTTGTCACATCACTTACTCGAGTATGAATAGACCAAAGATAAACGACTCTTTTATCTGTGCTGTGACGCATGACTAACTTAGCATAGGCCTAAAAGTTTATGACTATTTTTGTCTGCATATAAGATATGGCTACTTATAGAATGCATAGATGTGATAACAAATGTGGCCTACTAAAGCGTTGTAATACAATGATTAAAATAAAATTTTGGTTACACTTTGTAAAAGATCGGGCAGATGGTGGGCCTACTCCCATAAAAAAATTCTGGTTGCACCATGGATGTCACATAACAAATTTGAAGGGCTTGCACTGAAATATAAATGGGAATATGGGAAAAGAATACTTTAGAAATACAAATAGTTTTGAATTATCACAATAATAGAGAATGTAAAAATAAAATCCTTGGACAAAATATTTATATTCAATATTCCACTCATTAATTGATCGAATTTATGATTTATAATTACATAAAATATCCCACTAAGAAATGGAAATTATTCAAAAATATGTACAGAAATTTTTTCTTTCATATGCGCGTCAAAAAAGCACATAGGTAATACATACAATATTGAGAAACTATCAGGTACGATGTACGATGAGTCCGTTACCTATATATATCTTCACAAATATGAAAACAACAAAAGCCATCACATTAGTACTTCAGCAAAGTTAAAAAATTGTGTTAGATGATATAATCTGTTAAATTCTAATGGCATGGCCGTGGAATTTTCATAGCCACGGTAGCACTTGCCATTCCATTGGGAGATTGCTAACGCAGAAAAAAATCCAATTACGGCTAGAGGTTTATGTGTGGAGGTAAAAAGGAGTTTACTCTCAGGGTAATCTCAGTTTACAATGACACCTCAGTGGTTTTAAGTCCATGTCAGCATCAGAAAATTTTCCAAAAGATTATGTCCAAGGAAAATAAAATTATTTTTGACCAGGTCAGAAATATTTTAGCTGAAAGCTCCATAAAAATGAATATTGTGAAAAAATTTTTGAAATGGGTTTTTAAAGAGGGTTTTCAAAAAGGTTTTTAAAACAGAGTTTTAAAAGAGAGTTTTACCACCATACATCTGTGGTAAACTTACTCAGTACATATGTTAAGGTCATAAAAAATGTTTAAAACTTGTCTCCCGAAGCAGAGTAAGAAGGGATCACATTTTATCACTGCATGTTTTCAGTTAATTTGACCATATGAAATAGTTGAATCATGTGGAACCAGATAAGGAACGTAGGTTGTTTACATATAGTGGAAAATATTTCATTTCCTTTCCATTCTCATCTGTAAAAAAGTCCAACATTTTAGTTAAATTCACTCTTAATTCAGATTTAGAACTTTTGTGATTTTGATCCACTATATTGAGTCAAATTACTACAACTTTAGCACTTTAAGCGTCTCAGCGCGGAATGAAACGCTATTTTCTCCTTGCAGATAGCTGTTTTATATTGAGCTCCTCTTACAAGATTGTCTCTCTCTTTTTCTCTCTCATCAACAACTCATCATGGTAACCAACATGGGTATTGTTGCCCGGTTGGTATGTAGATGAATAAAATAATAAATAATAATAATTGATAATAAATAATAATAATAATATTGAATTACTACATAATGAATGAATGGCTTATAAAAGATTATGAAGAGTAAGATGATGAGTATGATTCTTTGCCAACGCGGCTGTTGTGGTGGAGTATCGCCACACTACTCCCCCCCGATTTCCAGTAGTCGCAAAGATATTGGCCATTATGAATCCCTGCTATTACTTTTGTACAGACATAAATAGAAAACTTAGGTGCTGGAGAAATAGCACATCATATATTACATTATTAAATGTACTTTATAAGGTTCCATTTCGTGTAAGCTTGCAGTTATTATTTATATCTATGCCAAAAATTTCGAAGCACTACTTTACTTCAAAGATATCATACATTTATTGAATTGCTATTGGCGAAGAAAATACATGCGGTTGGGAAAATCTTTTTTGTACATTGGAAGCATTTTTCTATCTCTCTCAGGATATTTTTTTTCCGCGACGACTTCGCTTAAAGATTTTGTCGGCCATAATAAACAAATTATCATTTCAAATTTACTCCGCTCTAGAGGCTACAAAAGGGACGGTCAGGGACTGTCCGTTGCAAAAACGGACAGGGTCTCTCCCTCGGACGCTATCATTAGAATTTCAAAATTTCCGATTCCAGAGCCAGTCAAAAAAGAAACGCATTGCACAGAAAGCTTCCGCCTGCCCCGAATGAAACACGCATCGAACTGAAATCTCAATATTTATTTATTTCTCTGCGGGCATTGAAGGAACAGAGCCATATATTTACTTTTTTGCTCAGATCCATATTGACCAGAGTTCATGGTTTTTTTTACCGCGTCTCTTATCGCATAACCATTCGAAACTCGAACACATTTTGAACGTAACCATTCTGCAAGAGCTCCATTTACCTAGTTTTCATGTTGGCACTGGCTCTGCGGCAAAAACTCCATAAATCTACGGCTCTCGAGAAAAATATTTACAATACCATCACTACAAAAGACAGGAAAAAAACACATTTTTGCAGAGCATTAGTTAAATGCGCAAAAATTCATTCAATTTCAATTCATATGCCATGCATTTAACTACCATGTTATACACGTTTGTTAAAAGCACTGTTATATAATTTTGAAAGAAGACTGTCAATTTAAAAAGTAAGTTAAATAATGTTGTTTAAAGATCAAATGTCCTCTCTAAATGCTACATAGTTAATAGACACTGGGGCGTAAATAGTATTAGTCAATACTATGGGGGCTAGTACATACTTGATGAGGCATCGCAGCTGATTTAAGAAGCCGGCGGCCATCTTGGTAAGTACTGGCTTGCTACTTGCAATACTCGTATATATTAAGTGTTGGTTTGCGTGAAGTAAAACCTTCATTAGTAACATGAATAATGGAATAATTTTTTTTTATTCCTCAAAAAAACAAAAGAAAGCGCGCAAAAGCGCAACTAAGCGCCAAATATATACCTAGTTCGAGTAGGTTAAATTCGAACCAGTATTAGCAATAAAAATTACTCCTAGGGGAAGAAAATGCAATAATACCTATCTGAAATAGCCTCAGGTAGCCCCAACTGACACCACCGCAAGGAAATTTGGGTAGTATTTCAACGTTCTCTACTTTTTAATGCGCATGCAAAATATGCCATATAGAACGCAATGGGGAACGTGCACTATTTTTATAACGCTTTAAATATAAAGTTTATCAGCTAAAATGTACTTAGATTTCGCTCAATGATTAAGCTGTGTAACAAAGTTACTACTCTTCAAAAATTGTATGTTTTCGACAGCTTGAATACACGACCTCATCGCATGACATCACGGCACGGTATCACAACGGGCGTTGTTTGTCGTAGCTACGTGAAGGTTCAGCTACAATACAGGCAAGGAGAAGAAGAAGTTGTTTAATGAATACTTGGCGAAAACGGATGCATTTATCTCATTTGTTTAATGCAATAAACTAATGTATTTCGATTTATTATTTAAGTAGTATGGATCGTAATGAGCAAATTGTCCATAACATATAGGTATAATAGCTGTGCGGTACCCTGTCTGTATTCACTGCGAATCTCCAATTGCTGATTTTTTTTAAGACGGAAGCCAGCATAAGGGAGTCGACCAAAGGCAAACTCTCGAATTTGGCTTTATTTAATCCCTTTTCAGTCATTGTCATTACGATCAAGGAACGGCTAAAACTTCAAAACAATACATTCGCTTCATTCTTTAAAAATAAACGTCTGTTTCCGTAGCGACACGGAAGCTATACCCTGCGGTGACGTCAGATGGCGTTTCAAGTCACGTGAAATTAGTTATTTTTCGGGGACATTTTAGTAATATTTAATGATCTTTGTGTTTGGCAAAGAAAAGTTTGGCTAAAGGTAGTTTGGATGCCATGGAGCAAGTGGAAATTATTCAAAGTAGGAACATGCAGCAGAATCTTCTCAATGACGTTGAATTTCTTTCGTCCCCCTCCCCCCTCCTCTCCATCACCTTCCCACGAGTCGTACACTCTTCAGAAGGGCTGCCGCAACCCTAAGTACCGGACCCCAGCCGTCCCCTTCTCCCTACCTTCCCCCCCCCCACGCCCTCATACTATCTGGAAGAACACACCAGGAACCCCAAGGAGCTCTTCCTCCTTAACCCGAAGGAACCGACGCTCTGGGGGATGCCAACGCCCGGACCGCTTCACCCCTTCCACAGTGAACTTCACTGGGGCTCTCCGCTCGGACTTTCCGGAGACCCTTAACGACCTGGGTCATCCCCAGGTCGCCATCATGCTTGGTTTTACCCATCAACACCCACCACCTTTCACCCTCTTCTCAATTCCCAATCCCTGTTCCCTCCAACCCCTACATACTCCCCCTTCTCCTACCCCCCCCTTTTCAACCTTTCCCTCCCCTCACTGCAAATTGTATATATACAGATGTTTGATATTTAATTTTCACCTGAAGATGGTGTTGTATACCGAAACCGGTCATATTAAAAATCCTTATTATTGTGGAAAATTACCAGTTTTTTCTTTCGTTTCGGAAAAGTTTGGCTATTTTATTTTTGAATTGATGAGAAATTTCCGTGTCTAATGCATCATAAATACGTGAGAAACAAATTTATATGCATGTTCCATATTGTTTGTACGGAGGAGGTAGGGCCTATTCGATCTCAAGCACCCCTATTTTGGCATCACTGTCACCCATAGAATAGTATGCTAATATCCCGTACAGTTCATTCTCATCCCCTCGGTTGATTCTAATGCATAGTCATCTGTAGTGCTGCAAAATACTGAAGTAATTGTGACTTCCTGTATGGAGAATTGCACATGAATCTTGAGATATGAAAGGATTTACCAATGGTCTTTCATACCATATAGCTTTGTTATCAGAGCAATCCAAAAGGGAGTGGTTGATAGATAAACCTTATTTGATGCCCTCTATTGGCAAAATAACAATAGTACAGCGACTGGAAAGAAAATTTTAGCAGCCATTTGCCAAAATATAATTACGATAGCGAACCAATACTTCTACTTCTACTTAGTTTGATATCAATCTCGAAGGGAATGTCCATAATTTCAGTAACACTAAAAGGAGGGATACTCCGCTAAGATGAAGTCGATAATCGACTGGGAGGGTGGGGTCCAGTCTCTCGTCAATTTGGCAGAATATTGCATTACAAATTACTTCTTGGTGCGCATATTGTTAAAGACACAATGCTAATTAGGGAAGAAAAAATAATGTATTCAACGGGAAATTGTTTTACTGCTTTAAGCAAAGAGAGGGTCCATCGGCAGCGTCACATAACGAAGTAAGCTCTTAGTAGACGTTAAGGAATTTTTACAGGTGAAGTAGGAGAGAAAAAGTTGAAACATCATCGTTTCTTAATACATAAAATATCCCTGAGACACATTTTAAGGGTAGCATAGTGGAACAAAAATCATAAGGAAATTAGAACCTTTAGGCCATCAAGACTAAGATGCATCTATTTTATAGAGCACCAGGGAAAAAAGGTTTTTATGCTTCTCTGCTTCATAATACTCTCTTGGAATTTCACTGTCATCTAATGTCTTAGAATGCAAAAAATGTCGTTTGTTAAAAACTTGGAAAAGCACGCATTAGTGCGATATCTAAGCACCGAAAATGTAAACTGCTAATACTGTCGAGGAGAAAAACCCAATTCGAATATAAAAGTAGGATAACAACGGATTAAAATGGGGAACAGCTATGTGACTTATTGCTTTGGATGAAGGATTTGGATGCAGCATAAATGGTAGTTGGAGTATTACTTTGACCGAGCAGACATTCACTTATATTACAAAACTTCAAACGATACTCTTGAGCGAAGATGCGAAAAAAGTTTTGTGAAGGTCTTAATATGGAGCGAGGCGTTGTATTAATGTGAGACCTGGGCTATAGAGAAAGGTTTTGAAGATGGAGCAAAGGATTTGTGACGTGAGTCTGGACGAGGAGGAAAAAATGACGATGGAATGAAAATATAACAAATGATGGAATTCAACATGCCGGGCGGAGTAATGAAAGTTATTGGTGAAAAACAGGTGGGAGAGCGAGAGGAAGAAACTAATCAGAGAAATGGGATACTATGGCATTATTTATAGCAAATTAATGTATATTCAGGGAAACAGAGGCAATGAAAGGTCACGATGAACAGTACGAGGGTTGCTCTTAATATTTCTGGGGTAATGATGAAAAAAATAATATTTATGTTCGAAATTGGCTTTATTGTTTTTAAAAATATTCTCCATGAAAATCAATACACTTTTTCATGCGCTTGAACCAATTTTCGAAGCACTTTTTCCACTCCGATTGAAGTAACCCAAAAAATACCTTTTGAATTCATCCAGCGCTTCTTCCGGTATCGAAAAACGTTGACCACGTAATTTGTTTTTGACAATCGGGAATAAAAAAAAAGCCATTGGGTGCCAAATCAGAGCTGTACGGTGGATGACCCATCAATTCGATGTTTTGGCCGGTCAAAAATTCCTTTGTTTAGCAGATGTATGAGAGCTCGTGTTGTCATGACGAAGAAAGATTCGCTTCTTCGACTTTTTCCGAATTTCTTCGAAGACTTTTGGAAAAAAATGATCATGTACCACTCAGAATTGACCGTCCTATGATGCTCTAATGCCACTGTCACCATGACCGGTAATACCGAAGAAAAAGGCAACCATTTGCTTCGATGTGCTTCTTCCGCGATCAAATTTTGTTGGATTTGGCTTGTCTTGGAAGACCCAAACAGTCGATTTCTGCTTTACCTCGGGCTCATATGCATATATCCATGTTTTGTCACTTGTGAAGATGCTATACATAGCCTTTGATGCACCTTGAACATATTTTTCCAACATTTCCTTGCACCAATCGACTCGTGCCTTCTTTTGAGCGTTTGTCAGATTATGCGGGACCCAACGCGAGCAAATCTTTTTTACGGTCAAATGATCCAATATCTTAATGATGCTTGTCATAATAATGCCTAAAGATGCTTCAATATCAATTCACGCACAACATAAATGTTTTCTGGCAAAACAACCAATTTTGGACGACCTTCACGGAATTTCTCCTGGAGCGAACGTCAGCCACGATTGAATTCGTTATACCAGTTTTTTACAGTACTGTACGATGGTACTTTATCGCTATAGAAAGAATCAAGTTCATCGATGCAATTATGTCTTGATAATCCACGTCAAAAGTTATGAAAAATAATGACACGAAAATGTTCGCGAGTTAATTCCATTTTTTTGGCAACTTACTGTTGCCAAGGCTAGAAATATAAATAGCAACCCTCGTATTATAAAGAGAGCTAGGAAGTTTTCTGATCTTAAGAAAGATATTTATTTTGGGATGGATCTGTTATAAACTACACAGCAGAATTGTGATGATCCAATCAAAAAGCTATAATTTTATATAAGAATTAATACAATGAAAGAGTAAAAATATGACTTAACCAAAAGCTATTCTTCGTATTTCTTCCATGATATTACTCCAGGATGTAATAGAGTGAGTTCTATTCTAAATTTGTCGGTATCATTGCCCATGATTACAACTATCAGCAATCGATGACACTTTCAGCTCACAACGCTTTATAGACTTAGTGATTTGTGGAAAAATACAATATTTTATGAAGTGCAATTCCACTTTTGCGTACCGACACAAATCCAAAAGATAAAATAAAACTAATATCATAAACGAATATTATATGTAGATTTGTGATCACGCCGCATACTGCTTATTAATACGCATACAGAAAAAAATTTAGTTCTCCATCAATGACGTTTTATGCACCCTTGAAGAAAAGGTCTTGAATCATAATGTGAGAAGGCGCTTTCCCTTCCACCAGAGAATATGTTACAAGCGAAGGAAAAAGGTGAATGGGATGTAGAGTACCTAGATAAATCAATTTTTATGATGTGGCGGATAATAGATTCATACATCTATAGATATGGATTACTGTTTGAAAGAATGACAAATCTCAAATTTCCAACCTGCCTGCCATCCCAACCTCGCCACTCACTTGCTTAACCTTAGGAGTCTTTGCAAAACGTTTATAGAAATGGCAATCTGGTCTTTGTTCCCGGGACGAACCCAAGAGAGTTCAAAAGACTCTTCATTCCCTGGAGACACACCAACTGCTCCGTGAGCAAGAGGGCATATAAATCCCGAATTGAGGTTATTCAGGGTACGCGACCAGATTGGGAGAGGCAGGAGACTGAACTATTCGTCCTCGGCCATTAATTGCAAGAAATGAAGAATCTCTCGACCCCCATTCGCCGGAGCAATTACTCTTTGGCGTCCTTGCCAGTTAATTCCACCTAAGCCAGTCATTCAGAGTGTTTGGATCGAAGCGTAAGGTGGTCGTAAGTGGGGTTAGAAGGAGTGCGTTGGAACTAATTGTATAGGGTAGAGGGGGATTGAGAAACGAATTTGTGGGGCTGTGACAAGAGTTAGAGGCCATTATGAAAGAATGATTATTGAACTAATAAATAAAACTCTATCTTCAGTCACTTGGTCAATGATTTAATGAAACAAACTTTTACAAAATACCACAAAAAATGTTTTAAACAAACTTACGACCCGGGTTTCGTCCGAATAATCGTCATCATCAGGCACACCTGACACCCCATTTTTTTGTGGTATTTTGTGAAAGTTTGTTTCATTAAATCATTGATTATTGAACTGTTCTTATTGTTAGTCATAAAGGAGTTCACCCGTATGCTAGTTGTTTCATTCTAATTCACCTAAATTTCATCCTACAGTAAGTACACTGTATTGAAGACATAATAGCTTACTGCACCCTTTTATGGAACTCAGTCGGTTTTGTTTCAAACCTACAGTCGATGACATGCAATTCACATGCAAAAACGTCATTATTGAAAATGCAATCAATTCGATGGAGATATAAAAGAGGTAAGTTCAAAAGGATTAAAATTTTTCTCGGTGTTGCATACAATTAATCGCATTGCTCCGAGGAAATAAACAAATCGTTAAGTAAATATCAACAGAGGCATGAGTTTGGAAAGGGTGGAACGTTACAAAGAAAACTGCCAGATATTTAATTGAATTATACAAAACTTTTACAAAACACTGTTAAATTGATTATACCACCCGGATTTCGATGCTAGGGCCGCAACATCAGGTGCGCATATGAATTGCATCTATCAGCAAAAGTTAAGTTTTAAAAACAAACTAAGATCTACAATGCTGTACAATGCAGTGCGGTAATTACCTGTCCAATACAATGTACATACTAGAGGATAAAATAAGGAGAAGGAAATCCTATAAAGATGATGATCAAATTCCGATACTCGAGACATGTAATAATACTTTGCTGAGGCTTTTGAAACTATTGTTCTTACTGAATTGCAATAAATGGAGTACACAAATGATTTTCTCAGACCTGAAAGCATTATCGGTAATTATTCGGCAGCAGAAAATTAAATCCGGAAAAAAAGTAGTGTTCAATCCGATGGTTGGTTTTTGATAGGTGAGAGTAGAGCTTACCCCGTATTAAGGCAATGGCGTGTGAAATTCACACAGTCAGGGAAGGGGCCCAGGGAAAGGAATTTCCTTTCCCTGGGCCACCTGCGATTACCTACGAAGTTCTGACACGCAGAAAATGAAGGGTTTTAGATGGCGGTGTCGAGAGAGGCTTCTGCCTGGAATTTGACCCTGGGACTCTCAGATCGGGACCCTGGGACGGTCGGTAGCTCAGCGCTCTACCCACTAGGCCACCTGATAATAGAGCGAGATTTTTTAGTCTATGATACGAGAAAGGAAGTATGGAAAATGAGAGAGAGCGGATAAAAGTTGCACCTTGTGTGTGTTAGGAAGAAGATAAAAAATTTACTCGCCTGATTACATGCACATAGTTGTGATAGTTTTGGAACTTGTGACGTGCTCAGCTCTCTACGTGAGCACACCCACAGCATCAAATCATTCTTGAACTTCCTAACGCTCTTAATTATCTATATATATTAATTTTGTAGAGTGTCAGTCAGTCAGTCAGTCCGTCATTCTGTAGCCGTTTTGTTTCGTTCTCACCCAATTTTTGAGCTAAAAGAGTGTGGTTTAGTACGTTGAATGTGGATTCTATGTCTGTATGATTTAAGAGTAGTTTTGGATTTTTATCAGTTAGTGGTGCAAAGAAAACGCAACAGAAAAAGTTTTGTTTTCCCTATCTTTTAACATGGGAATCCAGTTGCTATGCAATTTTGTTTACGTTGCTAAGTAAATGTGTTTACGTTTTTGGTAAAGGGGCAAAAATTGTGTTGAAGAAGGTGCAGAAAGTGGAATCAGTTTCATCAATAAATTCTGTAAGTACGAAAACATTAATTGACGTTTTCGGTGAGAAGAAATGGAAATAATACAATTTTTGCCTACCGGCCCCAATCTTGTGTATGAACAGTGAATATCAAAGCTGGGCGTTTTGAAGTACTTTAATAATAGTTGAAAGAGGGATATAAAACGTTTATTATGCATTAATGTTCATAGCTAAAGTTCGAAAATACACCCACCATTTTCAAATGATCAATGGCTCACCTACACCCAAACCATTCCGTTTTTTATCAATTTAAAATAAAACCTTCACTTATATCTCCATCCAAAAGATAGTAATTTCGCAATTTTAATAAAACAGATTAAAAACAAGTGTTCGAAAAACAATACTTGGTAAGTGTGTAGATTACTTAGAAATAGTGTAAACTATGAGTGGACACAATAGGCTCAACTCTGTATTGGACATGTAACAAAAGCTTATTTAGAGTTAAGTATTTAGAGCTGTTGGGCAGATTAGAATGCGTCTTAAATTTTGGGTAGTAAATTCATTTCAAGAAAAAATTTGAAACGCAATCGATACTTTTGAAATCGTCACCCAATATCTTGCTCAGATCCCCAAATATTTTGTGGTGTTTGCGTTCCATCCTATATTTTACACAGTCGACAAGCAGGTGTTTTACCTAAAATATTTCCAAAAGCTCAAAAAACCAATTCTAACATATATCTACCGAGACGATTCCAGAAATATATTACACCAACCTTTACATCACTTTGGGTATAATATTTACCAAATATTACGTCAAAACAATTCGATCGACTATATTAAAACTTCCTAGAACATTCCGTTTTTCATCAATTTAAAAAAAGACATCACTTGCATGCCCACCTAAAATATTTGAAAAAGCTAAAAGGACCAATTATATTTTTAAATCACCCATACGATCCCAGAAAAATATCACAGCCACCTCTGCATTGGTTTGGGTGTAATTTTATAGTCAGTCAGTCAGTCATTCTGTATTCGTTTTGTTTTGTTCTCTCCCAAGTTTTGAGCTAAAGGAGTGAGGTTTGGTGCGTTGAGAGTGATTTCTCTGTCTGTATGATTTGGTAGTAGTTTTGGATTTTTAGCACCTTGTGGTGCAGAGAAAAATGCAAAAAACGTGGTTTTTGAGAGTGGGAGACAACATATAATGAAAATATGGTGTAGAAAAAAGTACAAAAACATATAGGGTAATTAGAGTAGGACACATTTTTCTACTTATAAAGTAGCCATTTCTTTCTCTCTGCATACGAAGTTCTTATGAAAAGTTGGTGCACTAAAGTGTAAAATAATGCAAAGACTACTTTGAGTAATGAATCAGTAACTGCCTGCCTGAAGCACAAGCACTACTGCCACCTATTGCTAATGTGTCATCAGTAGTTTCCAAACACTTTGTAAGAGCTCATTTGACACTAGAACACAAAGTTTACCTCAATAGCACACCAGACAGAGACTGCCTGCAAAGCATGCCACAGGTCTGCTAGTATGCAATAGAGGAAGAACTGGCATCGTTTACCAGCTCAATTGCTAGGCTCGACCACGGCAGGGGCAATGAGGGGCAGGAGTAGGGGAAGGAACTCATCTGCGGATTGATGTAATTACCACGTTGTGCAAAGGCATAAAAACAAAATGAACTATTCTTTAATGTCACAGAAATAACGGCTGTTTTCAAGAGACACGAACTTCTCGGAATAAAGTCTGTTTGCATTCGTTAGTTTCCAAAATGACAATGACGTATAAATTGGCTTGTGGAAGTGAAGAAGCTTTATAATTAGAAGTAGATAATATTAATCAAACCGCAAAATATTTTTTCTTTTTTAATATATATTGGATATTAATATTGAAAAATATATCACGCATTGAAATAAAAATATGAAAAATTATTTAATCCATCAATATAAAGCAGTGAACAATAATATTAATGAAAATATGTTTCTGGAGCAAAAAAGACAATACTATTCACTGATTAGCTTTAACTCGATGGTGAGCAGCCATTAAAATTAACAAAACAATAAAAAATAAACAATGCATTTTGTATCCTGAATAAATAATGAGCCTTACTTACGACAAACATTTTTAGAAGAACTTAAGAAGCCATCCGAGAAAGATCCTTTGTTCTTCTCTTATTAATTATTCATTTTATAACCTCCGTGCCTGAATGGACACTTAATCATTGTCGTTTTATGGCATAGTTTCACCCATTTTCAATTGATCATAATAAGCCTCTAACTAATCTTCATGCATAATATAGTACATGGATTAAAAATTATTTTTCCATCCCAACTAATGATTTTCAAAATCGTTTCATCCCTTTCTCATCTTATTTATAAGAATTCCCTTTAAATTTTCCGGACAGTCAAAAACATACATTAAAAATTTCTTTAACAAAAAAGGAGTATAATTTTATAACGGAGTAACTGTAGCGAGGGACGATAAAGGAAAAGCCCTTTTAAAATTAGGAGCGTGGAAAATATCCAAAATGCTTTCATTGGTAGCCAAATTCATTATTCGAAAAACCTCCCTTACCCCGGATTCTTCATTTAAATATCGGTAAGAGATGAGGCAATGTGAAGGAAAATAAAAGAACGGAAACTCCTGGAAGAGAATTTCGGATAAATTTGCGTATCAAAATGAAATCAGCAGAATCTGATTTTGGCACACAAGGTAGCAGCAGGAAATGAGCTGACATTTCTGTAAAGAAATTATTAATTTTCTAAAAATTATCAGAAGCAAGCAACTCCCAATTAGGTATAGCAAAGTGGAAACATAAAAAGGTCCATTTCTGTATACAAAGTAAAGAAAATGGAATCTTTTGATAGTATAAAGAAAGATCAGGCTGGATTATCAACTCTCTTTCACGAAATTATCCACCATTAACTCTTCGCAAACGTTTCTCCTTGATAGAACAGTGCACTGTCCCCTTGATTGATCCTCTTAAATTAAATGACTTATTCACATATTCCTTGAAGAGAGGCTCCGAAGTGGAATTGGACAATTAGGGGGCATGCCCAATCGCATCATACGTAAATTTACCATTCTGATTTTTTTCTGTCTGATGAGAAAAATCATACCTGTCTCAATCCTAAAACTTGAGTACAAACTTTATCATTTCGTTACTTCTTTCCGGAGCCATATTATTAACGTACTGACGATAATTCAATGGCCTTGCCTGAAATAGGCGAGATTTCCGAAATTTTTTAGCTCATCGACAAGGGGCTATAATCAAAACGGGGTAGCTCGTACAGCCCCTCAATTTTTCTTCCCTTATCTCCCCCAAACTTCATTCTCCTTCTCACTCACACTTTCCAACTACCCCAGAAAAACCTTATTCACTCCCTCCCGAAGGGATTCTTATTCCCGCTTCCCTGCGCCTTCACATTCGAACCCTCTTCCACCAACCAGACTCACGCTGTTCAACCCCTCGACCTCTCGCGCATCCGCTTTATCACCGTTCGAACTGAATGCAGCCCCTCCCTAAATCTCCTCAACCATTTAAGGCTGACACCCACCTCCCCTTGCCTCTTTCATCTTTTAAGCTCCCCCCCAAATTCTCGAGCCTCTTCTGCATCAACCACTTCGCTGCCGTTCTCTCTCGCGCTCCCTCCCTCGTCTCCTCCCTTCCCACCCCTTTCGCGCGGGGGTGGAGCTCGGCCTCCCACCCTTCACCAACCTCGCCCCGGATCCCGCCCGGTCGTCGAGGTCCCCCGACTCCGCCTCCCGGTTGATAACAGTTCGCCCCTTTTCATTTCTCTGAGAGCTCGTCACCCTTTTGTATTCGAACGGGGTCCCTCGGCAATGACTCACCTTCATTATTTCGCTCGTCGGCGGGGAATCAGCGGCGGTTGCGGCCCGCAGAGGCGCGGGTCACGCCTCTCTCTCCTTCCCCCCCATCAACTTCGCTCATCAGACTGATGTTGAAGGGGGTCCCGAGAAGGACGTACGTGCGTGCGACCCCCGCGACCTGGAGTGAAGCTAGCCCCCTTCCCACGCCCCATCGGGTGAGAGCGCTGACACCCGCGGAAAGTGAAAGTTTCTACCACTTTCGGTTCTGGGAACGGAGCCATGGAAAAGCCCGAAAATTGCGATGTGCAGTGCTTTGCTTCGGAAAATAACGACACTCTCCATCGCCGAAGGCTCAAGCTTCAGCCGTACATCATTTTGTGAGAAGATACTGCTTCGCTACTCTCATTTACTTGCCACCACATAGCTTTGTTCAGAATTCACCACACATTGACGCTTAGGTTCTGCAATAATATACGACCCGTATTGACCTGGAGTGCATGACCTCTAGAAATTAAATAGACTTGGTTCTTTTTGAGGGTCATGGTGGCTTAGGGTAAAGGGGGGTGAATCGGACCAGCGGGTGAATAGGAACGCTTTTCAAAAAGTGCGCTCAGACCCGAAACGGTATCACTTGAGACTGACTACGTTTTAGGAATTGCTTCTTTGTAATCTTGTCCTTCCAGTAGAGTGAAAACGAGAACTCGACGACTGAATTTAAGCAAATGATACTCTGTCGAATGGAAGCCTACCATACGAGAGAGCTGTGAAATTGGGTATTTAGAAAACCTCGTATAGGTTCAAAGTAAGGTGACATTGTAGCGCTTACTCAGATTTCAAGTTTTTCTTTCCTGAAAGGAAATCTAATACCATAGCTGCCACATTAGGTTACTTTTTTGAGCCTTGTATGAATATCGGAGTTACCAAACATGATACAAAATCATATTACTTAGTTGGGTGAAAAGGACCAGCACGCGCAGGAGTTCAGTTCCAAGCCGCTGGTCGAGGGTGAAGCATTGAACCAGTTATACTCAACTGACACTTGGAAAAATTCCTTCTGCTACTGAAAAGTAAGTAGATATACAACTAATATTGATAAATTGCTTACTTCCACTTAATGTTTTACATTAAAAACATCAAATGTTTATAAGAATGTTTGAGCGAAAGTGGCTAAAAATTTGTTTTTAGGCCATACTCTTTTATTTAAGTATTAGCAGAAGTTTAATGGAATAAACCTATTTTAATGCTATTCTATATCACGTTATAGATATTTACTACGTATAACGAGGAGGAGGAAAGAGATTTTCCCCGTCATAGAGGTGAATTATTACGGCGACGAGCACGATTCACCATTGAAAACAACATAAAATGAATTTTCCATTGAAAACAACATAAAAAACAATTTCTGTGCGTTAAAAAAACGAGCAGGCAAGGATTGGTTCTTGAATTTTATATCTTGAATTTTATATCTAATTTTATATCCTTTAAGTCTTCGAAAACCCGAAGGTTTGTCAGTGGCTCGAGCTGAGGGTTTAAATAAGGAAGATGTAGACGATTTTTTTTCAAAGTTAACTATTTCGATGGCTGAGGCTGGAGTTATGGATAGGCCCCACCTTATATACAACGTTGACGAAACGGGATGTGTATTAAATAATCGCCAAACCCAAAAGATTGTTGCAAGAACAGGATCTAAGGTAGTCATAAAACAGACGTCAGTGGAAAAGGGGGAATTGGTGACAGTTGTTGCGTGCTGCAATGCAAGTGGACATTACATACCACCTTTTGTAATTTTTAAGGGGAAAAAGTTCCATAAGGAATGGGAGGATGGATTTCCGTTGGGATCTAAAATTTTTATGTCCGATTCAGGGTGGATAAATGAGGATCTTTTTTTGGAGTGGCTAAAGCACTTTCAAGCAAACAGGATTCCTGGCCGATGCATTTTAGTCCTCGATGGCCACGCATCACACAAGACTCTTCCTGTTCTACTGTTCTGTGAAAGGAATGAGATCACTCTCTTATCACTGCCCAGCCACACTACACAAAGGTTGCAACCTCTGGACAGGTCTTTTTTTAAACCATTAAAGACATACTACGATATTGAAACAAATGCGTATATGACAGTTTGTAAGGGGGATAGAAAGATAACTAAATTTAATTTTGGTCGGCTTTTTCGAAATGCATGGAGCAAAGCCGCAACAATCGGCAACGCTGAAAATGGATTCCGATCAACAGGAATATTCCCTCTGAATCCAGGTATCCTGACGGAGTTAGATCTTCATCCTTCTAATCTCGGAAGCTCACACGCCCCAGAAGATGCATCAACTCCTTTTTCGACAAATCCATCTTCCGATCAAAAATTCACTGCCAGTCCCTATGAAGAAAGCCAATCCTCGACATCAACATCTGAGGAATCGTCAAATACTTTGGGTAGGTCTTTCCATAATTTACTACCTACGCCAGAAAAAAGAATGAAAGTCAATGTGAAAAGGTCAAGAAAGCAAATTGCTCAAATACTTACTTCTCCAGCTGTAATAGAGGAAACAAGGCAACGACTGAAGAAACAAAATATTAGGAACGCGAAAGGAACTTGCAGAAACTTATATGAATCATCTTCAGATAGGGACGGCAATATTGAGAATGGGGAAAACTCAGCTGATGATACGCTTTGTGGCTTCTGCTCCAAGTCTTATAATTGTGCGAATTCGTCAAAGTTTAGAGACTGGATTAAGTGCATGAAGTGTAATTGTTGGTACCATGAGCTGTGTGTAGGTTCTAAGGGGCGAGATAAATTTACTTGTGGCAAATGTGCTTAATTGTTTTGGTAAATTTGTTCTATATTGTTCTAATGTTCAGATTTGGTGATGTATGTCTATTTGTAAAGTTATGTTTGACTCTAAGAAGGTGTCGTCGAAATATCTCCAGACTGCACTACATTGTTAAAAGCAATGATGCAAAATTTCAAAATTTTATGGAATAAAACTCAAGAAAACTAAAATTTATAACGTTATTTTACTGGTCCGATTCAGCCTCTAATCTGTTCCGATTCGCCCTCCAAGTCGTCGGGCGAATAGGACCATGCAGTCTCTTGAAGAAATTGCTCCAGGGCCGTTCTATTCAGAGCAACCACGCTGAAAATTGCGTTTTAAACTGGAAAAACATCAAGTCCTTTGCTGATAATGCTTTCAGAATGTAACTGTTTACACAAACGAGGAAATCGACGATTTTCCTTTTTGTGGCCCGATTCACCCCCCTTTACCCTATAGGGTAGAGCTGAGCTACTAAACGGAGAGTTCCGGGTTCAAATCCCGGGCAAGAGCCTTTATGGACACCCCACTTAAAATCGCGATTCGAAAATATGCGCGTCAGAACTTCGTAGGAAATCGCAGGTGGCCCAGGGAAAGGAAGTAACCTGGATGTGTGAATTTCACACGCCGATGGCTTAGAACGGGGTAAGCTCTAATCTCACCTATCATATACCTTCAGGTTGAACACAACTTGTAGTATAGTGCATTCCTTATCCTTCGCCATTCATTACCATGCTCATTTTCTTTTTATCTGATTTTTATCCCTGATACGATTCATTGAACAATTATTTAACACAATTGAGGAATAGGCATGCAGAAAAAATCATTCACCTTCACTGGATATTGTGTATATCCGTTAAGGTCTAGTTCCGTGAACTCATTAATAGGTATTAACATTGAACATTGACTTGGAGCCTGCTTCTCTATGGAGGTGATGATTGGACGTTGACTTCATCATACAAGTGAAGGTAGAAAGGAAGGGAATGTGTTGCTACTGAAGAATTATGAAGAAAAAATGAATCAACCGGGTTTTTACGAAGAGGTCCTGCGAAGATTAAGTAAAAAGAGAAGTCTGCTGAAGACTTTATAAAGGGTGTGGTACAACTTAGTCGGCCATATTAAGAGACATGATGATCCGATGAAGACAGTCGTCGATGGAATAGTGAATTGGAAAAATGGCTAATGGAGGCCTTGTATGGGGTATTCGGAGCACAAGTTGGAGGATATGAAAGGGGAGAATTATATGGACATGAATAGGTTCGCTCAGCGGTCGGTGAAATTATGAGATGGAAGTGCTTACCTGTCCCTTACAATGACTTAACATTTTTTGAGAGCCAAAATATCATTTTGCAAGGAATGAAAATTTTAATTTACATTATAACCAACATTTATAAGTAAGATCATTAATTAAATCTTCGTTAAATAAAAAAAAGCTCTGAAATTGCTCTGTTTGGTTTTATATGAGCGGTGAGCTTACATTTCCTAAGAAAATATAATAACCAACATTTATAAGTAAGATCATTAATTAAATCTTTGTTAAATAAAAAAATAGCTCTGAAATTGCTCTGTTTGGTTTTAAATGAGCGGTGAGCTTACATTTCCTAAGAAAATATAATAATTTCCGGTTTGTAGATAGTGTATTTTTTACATATATCACTATTCCCAGATGGAGTCAGCCAAGAAAACTGTCACTTTCTGAAGATTCCGGCGATATGGAGTGGAAGCAAAACATGATAACATGGAAATAAAACACGAGCCATATCTAAAAAAAACTTTACTACGACCCGGGCATCACTGTATTGGTGCACCTACGATACACTCTATATTATGACACTGTTATGCAGAGAAATTCGGGTCACAGAAAAGTTTTTTTTCGTGGATATGGCTCGTGTTTCCTTTCCTTAATGCCACTTCACTTTCAAATTCCAATGTATGCCTTTTAAAAAAACTATGATGGTTTTATTTACATTTATAATTTTACTTTCGAGGCACATTTACGTACCCAAAGAGCCACATGTGAATCGTAAGCCGTAATTTGCGGATCCTTGGGCTAGCCGATAAGACAATCGAGGTTATAGCTGATTAAAACCAATCGAAGTATCGATGATAGCAATAACGATTGAGGAAAGGTGGGCAAAGGAGGGATAGGGGAACGAATGGAGAGCTGCGTTAAACCAATCCTAAGATTGTTAATCTACGATTATACATCTTATTCAGTTTCATGAAAAAATCAAGAGTTTAATCAGTTAAAATAATTGTAGAACGTCATAAATGTGGGCGTGCTCTATGTTTTGAAACTTTTTCCGATGACCATCGCAATCAATTAAATCCTCATGATTATCCCAATACTTCAAACTATTTTAAGACATCCGAGATCTCAGGGAAAATATGAAGACTCAAACCATAGGTTTTTTGAAAGTTATGGACAAATGGTAGGATTTCATTGTACGTGATCATTGCCTTCTATATGACGTGAAATCTTAATCTTTTAAGGTGATAAGGATCAAATTTCTCGATACAAAAATACATTTAACAAGTTGATATGGGTGCACGATAAAAATGTCCTATACCTAATTAAAGCCTTTTCCCCAAGGAACATGTCTTGCAAGCATTATCGCTATCATGGATGTCATTCGCGAAACTGATGCTCTGTTACAGATGCGGTTTTGAACCTCCGTGCTTACTCGTTCTATATCTGGTGAAAACAATCGTCACGACTCCCATCTCAAATTGTGCTAGTGTCGTGGCTTTATCATGATCTCCGTGAATGCAATCAGCATTAGACCGGAGATCTGAGGCATAAAATAAGGCCGAAAGCCGGAAAAAAACTCGAGTCATGGTGTGGCTGATTACATTTCGCGACCCGCTTAGTAATAACGTGAGAAGGGGGAGCGAGAAAAAAAATCAGCGAAGGGAATCGGAAAAGAGCAACGTAGTCACCACGCAATTTTCCTCGGACGAGGGATTCCTAAAGTGCTTGGCCGAGGGCCAGCGACATCTATATTACCCTGGACGCCGTCTGAGCGAATGAAATCCGCGCAGGCAGGCATCAGCGAGGAGCGGACTTCGTGGAAAAACTGCTGAAGTGCTGCTGAGCGTAGGAAATGGAACAAAGGTTCACTCAGATCTGAGATAAAACACGAAACAGGATAGAAACGTAAGTTAACGATCTTTTACTTATGATGAGAAATGTTTCTATTGTCAAAATCCTCCTTTACCATAACAGGAATAAATACTTGTTTTGAAACAACGAGTGACAAAACGTACTCCGTGCTATTTTCTCAAAAAAAATTTATCCACTTAAACTTTGATCAAAGTAGGGTGAAACAACTGTGCACAATTTTATTGGTTGTATGATGTTTCTTGGTTGAAGCTAAAATAAAGTCGTAACACATGGAACGTTGAATTATTATATCTCTACCATTTACATTGGCACATTATAGCTGTAATACACTTATGTACCAGTAAATACGCTTATAACTACACTAACTTACTTAATAATTACACTACACACATAATACACTTATGTACCAGGAAACTATTAAGCTAATATGTATAATATTAGGTTTATGCCACGTAAGCTCCTGTTTTAATGGACAATTGGTGATTACGGTATGAAGAGAAAAGTTTCTTTCAACAACAGTTAACTGAAATGCAAACACTTCAAATGGAGTTTGAAAACAAAATGTGATATGATAGCGCTAAATATATTGATAAAACTATTGAACTAGCAAATGTAAATAATTTGAATAAATAGCCCTGCTTCCTAAATATTACACAAATGGTGCCTCAACTAAGATATCAAATACCAAGGCATATTCGAAGTGACTCTGCCAGCCAAAATTCTTGGACCAAGGTATAGAGAGACCCACTGATTACCACTAAAGTGATTCCTTGAAGGCTCATGAACGGATTAATATACTCTAAGTAGTAGTACTTCTGGGATCCGGCTAACAGCCAAGATACTCCGCACCTACTCTCAGAAATATCACTGGACATAAAAAAATGTGACCTTGCAAAAAAAACTTAAAATTTGATGAATGAAACCTCAATTGAAAGGCAAAATGTGGAAAGAGAATATTGAGCAAAGCTTTACTTGCTCATACTACACTAAACGTTCATAGTACACCATACCTGTCTCATTATTTAGACAGAATTATAAAAAGAGCAGAGAGGTGTGAAATTTGAGTGTGCAACGAGGAAAGTCCTCCAAAATGAGGTGTATGCAATCATTGTATCTCCGGCCTTGTAGATAATCCTCATCAAAAAATATTACCTTGAGTAGTTTTCTTTCTTTAAAAATATTTGGCTAGGAATTAATCATCAACTTTAAATGGGGAGTGAGGTGGAAGGTGAAGGAAAATATGGATGGAAAGATGTGAAGGCAGGGAGAGGAGGAGGCTGGGAGGATAAAGCTAGGAGGGAGAGACGAGGATAAGGGGAGAGGGCGGAGGAGAAGAAGGGACCCCATCAGCCCTCCGTACGTGGGGCCCTGCATTCCCCTCCTTCCTTCCAGCCCATCCATTTTTAATGCATCCACCGCTCGTTGGATCCCACCATGCTCCCCGCTTGGAAGAGGCTACCTTCGCGGGGAAAAGGGAGAGGCGGAAGGCGTAGGGGGAGGACGAAGGGGTTGGAACAGGAACGGAACGTGTGTTAGGGGTGCGTTTTGGGCGTGCAAAGCTTTCTTTTTTACCTCTTTCTCCCTCTCATCCTTCGAAGATTTTTTCCGCTACGTTTTTATTTGGCACCATCCGGGGAAGGGAGGAAGCGAAGAGAAAGGGTTGGGGAGAAAGAGAGGGAGAGAGAAAAGAGGGTAGGAAACGCTCGCGGCAGTAAAGGAAGATTTCGGCTGGCACGGAAGCGTTGCCGAAATAACTCAATGCTGGAAATTCGTGTCCGACGGATGTTAAAGGGATCGAGTAAAATGTTTAGGTTGGCACGTATCCTTTTTTCCTTGAATTAATGAAGGGATGGAGACGTGAAGGGAGGTTTTCTTTTTTATTCTTTAATTTCGGATTGGGCGATATTTTCCCTGGCAAGCTCTTTTTTTTTAGTAAGCTGGGAATGCTCTTATGAATAAGCAAAGGCTTCAAATTATTCTCTTTCATTTTAAATTAAGGGACTAAATAAATAAAATAGTAATCTTACAATATTCCCGATGGCTGAAGAGGATGAAAATGGGAATAAATTCAATGGAACTGAGAGAATATTCTGTTTCTAAATTTTTGCGATAAAATGACTCATAATATACAGCGTGGGTAAAAAATCTTTTGGCTGCTGGTGAATAAAAAGAGAACAACAAGAACTAAGTTTCATAAAAATCGAGAACGGCGTATGCTATCAGGACTGTATGAGGATTTCCTGAATAATAGTTAAGTATGCAATTGATAAAACAGCATCGAAAGAGGATGACCAGAATGAAAAAAAGATTAATCATATGGCGAAATACTATGGCGACGAGGAGAAATGAAACATTTCACTTTCACAGAATGTCTTAAGTGTGCTTTAAATTCACTCTTGAATTAATAATGGATTAGAATGATGAAAACATCCAGGAATCGGCTGTGGGGAAATATAAAGAAAGTGTAATCGACAGAAAGGAAGGAGAACGAGGAGGACCGTGAAAGGTTGAAGAAATGACCAGGAGAATATGGTAGGGGAGAAATGCGTGTATGTATCAAATGATGAAAGGTAGTTTAATATGTGCTGTTCATGTAAAATGGTGGAAAAAAATAAAGGCGCCCGAGGAGCCGGGAGTAATATAATGAACATTTTAGATGGGATGAAGAGAAGTAGGAAGCAGAATGAGAGGAGGCGCGAAATCATAAAAAATGTAGCTTTCGAGTCAAATCGTAACAAGTAAAACGAGAATGAGTTTTTCATACCGTTTTTTGAAGATAAGATAGCACATAAACTCGGTAACCATAACAGATTACAAAACGTTACAAGTTTCATTTATGCGGTGAAAAAAGTATTTCACAAGCTGCTCATTCAGTCTAGGAGGGAGTAATCTACAATCCTTACAGTAAAAAAAAAATGATTTATTAATATATGATTCCTTCCCAGGTGGGAGAAAATATGATGCTCGGTTAATTTAAATTTAATAAAATTTGGTGCTCAGACGACGTGAATACTACTTAATTAGGGTTGTAAACAAGAAATTACTGCATCTCGGAACTCGGAAAAGCGTATTTAAAAAAATGCACGGCGGCTACGTTCGTCGGAGTGACAAGCTTGGTTTGTCGAATCTGAGTAGTGGAATCAGTTTTCTTATCTCCTCGAAGACAATATTATCGTAAAAAACATTTCCAGAAGTATTGGACTTAATTTCCAAATGCTTCGATCATTCGGCATTGAGTGGAATGAAGTCCACTGTTGACACATTCCTTCAGCACACAGAAACAGGCTAAGGATCGAAGAGATAGAATTTCGGAGGAAAAAACATGAGTTCTCTTTCTAGCAAAGAAATACTCAATAAGTTGAGGAGAGAGGCGAGAACCAGAGAAGACGCACTCTAAAATTGACCATTGATGGACAAACTAACCAAGTCACCCTGGCAACTTGATGCAAGAATGGGGATCCGCTAGGTCTCCACGACATTGTTGTGAAAAGGTCCCCTTCACTTTAACTTCCGATATAATTCTGCTCCTCGCTTTTGCCGATTCACCACCTCCATACATAGACCCAACTCGACCTTTCACATTTAAGTCTCGCGTATCTGGGTCTTACATTACTCCGAACCGGGAGCTACTTGGGACATAATAGAAGTTAAGGCCCACTCACATGAAATTTAAGAATAAAACTTAAAGGAGTTAAGATATTCAAATGCAAATTTTCACACTGCAATGAAATCTAATATCATAACAAAGGTTAAAATTAAAGCTAAACCTTATGAGTAAATTCGAAGCTGACTTGTTTATAGATGACGAGAGATATGTATCATGAACCCCTTCGTATTATCTAGGTTTGATCAGATAAACAAAATTAGGGAGATAGATTATCGTACCGATAGATTTTAAATGTAATTTTTCCAACGTGTTTTAAAATAACACATTAGGCAGCATAGAAAATGGATGGTTATGTAACAAATTTGTTATAGTCTGTAGTGTATGAAGCATGTTTTAATATTACTAATCTATGAATGCTAGGGAAATGCATACAGATAAATATATTTAGAGAAAATCATTCTAATTAGTAATCATTTCGTTACTATGTAGGTAGACACTATATAGTTTGACGTGGCTCTTATTCCTAATTAGTTTCCATGCAGTAGTATAGCTGTTCATTGCATCTCACTAGTGGATGTATGGTGAACTTCAACCCTGCCACACACCATCGCGGTAGCTCGTAGGGAATTAGGTAGATTTAGATAAATCCGCTGCAAAACCATAACTTAAGACAGGCGATCCTTCATCTCTTGAGTTATTTCTTTAGGTAACCCATGCAAGACGAAGCACGAGGTCTTAGGCTACTTAATCATAAGCGATAGTGACTTCTGATCAGGTATAGCACCAGAATATTCAAGGTGGAGTCCTTTTTTATTGTATTGGTGAAGGAAGAAAGTAAATTATACAACAAAAGAAGCAAATACTCCAAAAAAGAGGTGTGTAAAATCTGGCCCACATTCCGAATACGGTCCATTATCAAACCCACCACATTCTGAACCGTCAACTATCTCTCCAGTTTCACTTTAAAATGAGGATATTAATTTTACTCCAGGTTGAATTTCGAAGATTAAGCAGAGCTACTTTCAAAAGAAGTAGAAATTGTTCAGTTTTATTACCGATGTCAAATTCACATAACAAAGATAAAACAAATTTCTAGAAGAGGCCACAAAAACTTTTTAAAGGGTTATGAATTCAGGTAAGAGAATCGAGTTTTGTGGTGATATGGGTAATAGTTTCCCATCCCTTGGATTCAGAGTCAATCCTCGGAACCGGATGAGATTTTTCACATCAAACTATGGCGATGTGTGTGGAGTATTTCAGGTTAAATATTCCTAGACATGGATCGTAAACGTTGTAGGGTTCAGTATTTCGAATATTTCCAGAGATGCTAAGAAGTGTTCCCATATTAAAATATTTTAAGACAAAGATGCACTGTTTATTGCTTAGAATCTTATTTTAAATCATTAGTTATGCGTGTATTTATCATGGTTTATTTGTTATTATTTTATTTAGTTTAAAACTGCTTCAATAAATTCTTCTGAAAACGCGTAGGGTTTTATGCAATTCATCGCTAATGCACATGTTCATCGCATGTGCTGTTATGTTATTTACTGATGATGATGGAACTCATAATAATGTTTTCAAATATCGTGGCTAATATGTTAAAATTTGTACAACGGAACTTTTCAGGCATTAGTTTATCGCTAACAACGAATAAGTGTATGCGTGATTTATTTATACTATTTTTTACAATATTTTTTTTGTTCTTTGAGAACATGTGTCCAAGAGCAATAAATTGCTTCTTTCTTAAACATTGATCCTTTAAGTGCCTGTCGTTTACAGTTGGCTAAAGGCGACACGGAGTTTCTCTCCACCTTTTCTCTGTTCCCCGGATAATCTTACCTCTTCCAAACAGGGGCGGACCCAGACGTCTAGTTTAAGGGAGAGGGTCACTAGTGTTGTCCTCCTCCTTACCCCCACCCCTCCAATCAAACGACAGTCTATTTAGTTCAGTTCTTCAAGGCTTTGGGGAGGGGGACCCTGGATCCGCCCCTGATTCCAAAGTTACTATCCTAAATGGAAAAAAATGCTGTAAACTGTCGCCTCCGCGTTTTAACAACAATTACTCTTTATGGTAAGTCCGTAAGTTATGTTCTATCAAAGAGAGTAAAGCGGCCTTAAGTGAGATGCGTCAACGGTCAACTTCGACCGTGCAGATGGTGACACCCTCGAGTGCAGAGGAGGGCGTGGAATTTCACACGCGCGAGAGACCTTGCTCCACGGTCCCGAGCTGTTCAACCCCCTCTTCCCCACTCCCCCACCCAAAAAAAAAAAAAAATCCTCACCTCTCACACGTATGCAAACCTCCCCAGCGTTCGAGATGAAGAGGGACCATTCCATTTGGCGCGTGTAAACAACACTCTGGAAAGGGCAAACGCAGCGGGGAGGTTACCTAGAGAGGGAAATCACGACCCCGAAGGGAGGGAAGAGGAACGAGGCGAACAAAAACATCACGAAAACTGAAGCGCACGAAGATGAAAAAAGATGAAAGTGGATGAGAGAGGAGGCAGAGAATGAGGAAGTGGCGGGGAATGGAGGCGAGAATGAAGGGCAGGCTTGTTTACGGACCCGCGCAGAGTACATAAATTACTGCCGTCTCGTAATTAAAGAGGCTAGCGGCTGAGAAGGAGGCGGCGGCGGTGGAGGGCGACGTTGGACAAAGATGCTTAAGATGTTATGAGGGCAGGTGAATGGATCTCGGGGAAACGTCGCGGGAAAGTGAGGAGGGAAGAGGATGGCATCAAAGGGGTTGACACAGTGAGTCTTTTAAATGGAGGGACACTGGTAGATGGAGGAGGAGGCATGGAGAATGGGCCCTCGCGGAGATATGGGAGGATGAATGAAGGTGAAGTCTGTGATTCCAAGGAAAAGGTCATGAACATGTTTCTGACCGTTCTAGCATTTTTTAATTCAAATAATATCGCTCTAAAATTTTAATTTTCCTCAAACTGGATGCGCAGATAAAATTATAATAATTCTATTGAAAAATATCAAAAAATGTTTCCATAGTATTGAAACTAGAGTAAAAAAAATACTTCTACGATTTCCAACAGAGCGAGAAATACCTGTATCCAAAGGATAGATAGTGAAGACATTACTTTTGAATGGATGAACGTGTTTCATAAGAGTTTGTTACCAAATAAGAGCACTAAATCCATGGAACGTTCTCTCTGTTTTAATTGCCAACTTTTGGATGGATAGGTTACAAAAGATTTTCGGTATTCCAATGTTTTACGAATGCTTGATGGGGGCCAAACAAAAATCATTAAATTTAATTATATTTGAAAATCAAGGTTACAAGCGTCTCAAAAACATATCTAATTATAAGAATTTTTCGTAGTAAACTTTTGCTACTTCATTGGCGACATGAAAAAGTTACAACACAGTTACTTACTCGTTCATATGCACAAAAGGAATATTCTATTCACGTAGAAGTAACTTGTAGTAACGTAGAAGTAATGTAGCCATTTCGTTAACCAGTCAACTGCACCGCTCTGATGACTAAAATCACGAGAAAATATCAGTTGCTACTATCCTTTCTCTGTGCTAAGTATTAGCACAGCTGATTAATTGATTAATAAATTATGCACTAAATGGATGAGTTCAGTGGCCAGTAAATAATTGGAATAAGAGCTTTCAAATACGAGGAAATGGCCTAGTAAATATATTTAAATGACAAACACAAGCGTTTTCAAAATTGGATTCAGCTCGGATTACTTACACTTTTTGAAATGCATCCGTTTACTAGGGTGCTGCGTTGGCACTCGAATATTCATTAATTTAACTTTACCTCACTACTTAGGCTTTCGAATAATCAATAGTCAGTAATTTATTTTCGCTAGTAGTGATTCATTCGTTATTTTTCCAAAAGCAATTGAGACCTTACCCATACCTTTAAATTATCAAATTCAAAAATAAGGCTAAAGCGATCTATATGCCCGCATTCTTTTCAAGTAAATGAATAAGTGTCTAAAAAACTGAAAAATTGATAAAATTGGATATAACAGCTATCAAAGGTACTGCATAAATAAGCATGCCAATATGAATTTAAAATATTCAGCCTTTAGCAAAGATGCAGTAATTGATAGGAAATATTTAAATCATACCATAATTTATTAATTAGGGGGAGGAATTACAGGCGGCTAAAATTGCAAGAGGTGACTTGTTTTTTACTTTAGATTTATTACCCACAACCTCCAGTTGCATAGTTCGTGGATAATAAATTAAATGTTCAAAAACCAAATAACCGCTTTCCATTTTATAACGAAGCGTTCCCTTAAAGTTACACACGCTACCATTGAACCTGGCTATGCTAATGAAACTGGCCTCCCTAACATACACTGACACATTACCCATGAACAGCTTCTGCAAATGTAGCCATTGCGTTATTTCGCCCTCCTGAGTTTCGGTGGCATATTCTAGAGACTGGCAAGCATTTTCAAGGTCTGCTGAGTCTCTAGCCTGCGTTTAGAATGGGCTGCCAGTCAAGTCTATCACAGAGGCCTAGCACTCCGCTCTCACGTGTTCTCAGTAGGCGTGACTTCCTCTGTTAGCGGTGAAAGGGTTGAGCTAGCCCCGGAGTTTTCCCCATTTTCACTCCTTCTCCACTCGCTCAGCGGGAAATTCTCGCGCCTTCACTTAATGCTATCCCATTGACGCCTGGAGAACTCTGCTTTCTGGCGCGCCCCAACGTGATTCAGCGCCGGGAACTGTTGAATGGCCAAGTACCAGCAAGTCGATGAAACCAGGGGAGGGAGGCAGTGTTCGAAGTGAAGGTTAATTAACGTATTTTTTTGCTCGTCTCGACGGAGATTCTGCTCAGAGCATTGGGTTCACTTTTTTCACTCCCCTGTAGAAAGTGAAACAGGAAGATTAATGAGAAGTCTGAAGCCCCGTCATTGAACACGCGTTGAGGGTACTTGCTGTAAAGGCAAAATGAAAGCAGGGAACCCTTCAAACTCGAAGGATGTATTTAGTGAAAAGAATTCAATACATCTTCCCTGAAATCAGTCAAAAAAGAATAGGTCAAGCTTTTGAAGCAGCCTAAATCGATTATATTATTTTTCAGGAACGAACTCCTAACGTCAACCTGTGTAACGCTGTTTCAAAATAAAATGAAGTCGCTGAAATTAAAATTAGCTGATGTATTCCCTTCATCTCTTGTGATCAAAATAATAACTGCACATTAACTTACTTTTCAATCTCACCGCCGAAGAGCCAAAAATACAAATTTGCTGGAATTAATTGAAATATCCGTTTTCCAATTGAATGTTTTGAATTAATATCACATTAAAGATAAGATGCTCTCTATAAAGTCAGAGTTATAGGGATTGTATTTGGCACATCAAGGAGATAAATGCAGTAAATTCTGCCTCCATCAATTTCTCATGAAGGTAATAATATGAAAATAATTTCAGTATTTGAATTATACGATTAGCATAACAAGTTGTTCTAAATAGAAGGAAGCCATCAAAAACGATACGCTAATTAAATTAAGACTGTGAAGATATTGTTACCTCTAGTTCTTATCTCACCTGACACATCATAATCGCAAATACTATTGAATACGATAAACAGTTAATGGGAAATCTCTATTTGAGGAAAGAAGAAAATTCTACGATTTTGTCATTCGATATGATAACGATAAGGCACATAAATGCTTGACAGATTGAGTGGTTCTGACGACTCTATGGAGAAGGATGGATAACCATACCATAGTGATGTGTGTGTCAGCGTTCTGACTACTATGATCTCCGGCTTCCCTTTGCCGTGCAAAAAAGAATATATTCATGCTATTACTAAATTATTATTGTTCCTCATCATGCCTCATCTGAGATGAAAAGAGAAATAAAGGACGAGTGAGGAAATTTATCTCAAAGAATTGATACCTAGTTACTGCTGGCAGATCACGGTGCCAGGATCAGTTATGCTATTTACTACTCACTGACTAATCTTTTCAAACTCCATTTACTTCATGCACTCACACATTGCTTCACACCATCATGATGTCACGTCTTTTTATTTTCTCCTCGTTAGAGCATTTCTTGCGGCACATCATCCATAGACTATTACAGTTTATCTCTTCTTTCTTCAACACAATTCATTCTTATATCTTGTAACCATCGCACGTCAAAGCCTTCACGGAACATTAATGCACGAATTCACTCCCTTGAAGCTGAAGTTAAAATGAAGCTGAAGAAAGAAGAAAGGGGTATGTAGATATATAGAAGGATTTCTCTCTCTCTCTCTTTGCATTCTGCGTGCAACGTGGACTGGCTCAAATTGATCCAACGCTTTCCTCTGGCCAAACCCCCCACCTTCGTTTCTACTTTCAGTTCTTTCCATGCTTTCTCCTCACCATCCAATATTCCCCGCTTCCTTGAACACCCTCTCCCTCTCTCACTCAACGAGGAAAACTTCTCTCGCTGAGTGCTCGCCGGATCATCAGCCGGAGCCCCGATAGTGGAAGCACTCGCGTTACTGCACTTCAATCAGAAGGAAGAGGATCGCCGTGACTTGAAATGTGAATAAAGGCGCGACTCTCGAAACCCCACGGCACCAAATGTGAATCCTTATTTGCTTCCATTTATTCCTGGAGACGTCAGGAACACATTGGGAGCCTTATTTTACGCTGGCTTGAACCAAAACTATCAGATAGGTTGTCTCGCTGGCTAGATTGAGTTGTCATCCTTTGATAATTTTGACAGATGATCGAAAAATTTTCAATCAATTTTTTCCGGAGATATAAAATTACAGATTATTTTTTACAATAAAGATTACATTTCAGATATAAGTCACATTTAAATACAGCTCCTATCTTACCAAACAAAAAAATCTCTAACGGTCCTTATCACATGAAAAGATCGGCCATAACGTTTTGCCAAACTTGAAAGAAGTGTCGGTTACATTAATAATCTTTATATTCTGATAATACGGAGCCCTTTCAATTTCATTCCAGTGTTTTTTCATCGTGCAGAGAGAACGCCATGATAATACTGCTGTGTCCTCTTTGAGGGATTTCTTTTCATCCTAGGGATACACTAGCTTTGCCGAAGTAACACAAACTGGGACAGTCAGTCATGTGCGTCGACGACTGAATCGGTGGGAAGAGAATGGGAATGCTTTTAAAGAGATACGTTCTTTGAGAGTTCAAAGAGATTTAAGCGGCAGGGTACTGACAAATTTGGAGGCAAGGCGAGGCAAGTGTAGCGTGCATGAACGTCCTCAAATGCTGTCCTCTATAGTTAATACAGCATTTTACAGCTCTCAACCTTATAGTCTTGTGCCCCTAAATCCTTCAGGAAACTAAAGTTACAGCAATAGACTAAAAGAAGTTTTTAAAATGACTTTTCATACGTATTTAGGAAGACAGGTACGTCGTAAACTTATATATCCCCGCTTAGGTTAAACATGGGGAGCATATTCAGCCGGCTCGAGTACCATCATGTATTCTTTGAAGTATCACAAGAGTGATGAATGCCTCCAGTTGTGTGCAATCTGTGCTTCGGTGTGCAATCGCTGTTGCCCCAAATCAGTGAAAAATACCATCAAAGAGATATACTATATGTTATGACCGCCGTAGGATATTTAGCATCAGCCGAGACATCGTAAATAACCTGAGCGACAATCATGGGAAGATTGGTTTGATGGCACATTCATAAAACAATAAGGGCAATTTGAATTAAATGAGCCATACTATACATTTAGTGAAATGCTGCAACGATTTTAGTCTCACAAATTTCTATCGCAGTGGAAGAAACAAAACATTGTGTTATAAAGAGGATGTTAGGCGAAGTAAGTAATCCAGTTGTCGACGCACATTCTAAAACTCATAAGAACCAATTTTACAATTCCTGGTCACATGTTTATAGTTTAAAAAAAAATTTTAAGTCCACTAATTATTTGAAGAATATTTTGTTACCTGGAATTTCGGCAAACGCATAAGCAGCCTTACGTCAACCTGAACTGATGGTTAGTCCTAGCCAGACAGGTTGGAAATGACTGGTCAAAAGGTTTGTTTCTCAATAATCTTCAGCCGTTATGGATCTCATTTCTCAAATATTTTTTAATACGAGTGAAAATGATTAAATAGTTTATTTTATGAGGTGGCACCCTTTGCCCAAGTCCAATATCCCGAATGCAATGCTTAACTGATTTGACCTTGGGATTCAGGTCTTTCATTGATCAATGTGTAAAGAGTACTTCAACGTTCTCTTCTATCCTGTTTGTTGCATGGGACTGAAATATGCAGATGCCTCGCAGTTTTTCGAATGCGGAATACGAATGTTGACATTATATTTCCCTTCACCGTCACTTCAATTCCTAATGCTAATGTTTCAATTTTTCTTTTTTCGAAAAAACCCAAGTTAACACCTTCGACAAGCGCATTCTGGTAATTACGATCACTTTAAATGTAACTTACATCTCTGTATAATTATTTTGCCATAGATTTTCCCGGCGTCTATCTTATGTAATCGTTAAAGAGAAAGCCTTACATGATCCTTGATGCCTTTCGACATTTTTACGCAGGATAAAAGTATGTTATCAGATGAAAACAAGCAAAGCCGAGGGGAGACTTAAAAATTTTAGCAAGTGAAAAAGTGGATCCGACATTGACTTGCTTGAATTGCGAGCTCCTGTAGTCAAAATTTTTAAGCATTGACAAGCATATGTCTTGAAATTCCAAGAATCGTAAGTTTTTGCCACAAAAAATTAAAAACATTACCGCAGGCATGCCATTTCTTTGAAAAAACCCAACGGTCTTTAAGTTGCGGAAACTTCCATTTAAAACTTTGGGATATAAGTTCTTATTAAAGTCCGAAAAAAATCCTCAAAGTCGACCCACCAATCGGCGTCTAAGAAGAATTCTGCTCTTCAGATGCTTTCACGTAAAGTCTCGAAGCGTACCGCTCCAAGGTAAATAGAAAGAAATGACGACACGCGTCTCTTTAGATCAAAGGAAGTAGAAATGCGATTGGTATCGATTATATTGATCGAAAGAGCAGAAATGAGGGCTGGGGACGTTTCTCAAGGGCAACGTGTGTGATTTCTCGACGCCTATCCTTCAAAATGGAGTTTGTGCATAGAATCGATCTTGTTTGCGACGGAATGTACGTGGAATATTCGTAACTCTATTAAAAGTAAAGGAAAATAGTAAATTATTATACTAATTATGTGCAGTAGGCCAAATAGTACCCATTAATTGCTCATCAAAACAGGTAACATATTTGGAAACGTATCGGGAATAAAAGGACGGCTTGACCGCTTAATAAAAATACGGAGTGAAGAGATATTAGACGAGAAAAAAATGAAAAAAAGGAAAATCAGAGGAAAGATGGGAAAGAGTAGGAAAAGAGTAAAGGAGAAATTTAATTCATCGAGTTTTTGGTGAACCAGGTTAGACTTTCAGAACTTGAGTGGAGAGGTTAATTCATGAAAGAAAGATGTACTTATATCATATGACATGTACTTTTATTCTGGTAGAACAGAACACAGAAATAAAATTAGTGTTGGAGAATCCAATCCATCACCTTTGTTTCACCTGTTGTGATTTTATATCGCCTTGAACCCTTGAAAGAGCATTGTAGTATTACTAGTGTACTTAGTTTTTAAAAAGCTCAAGCTATCTTTGCATCGCACCGAAGTACTATTTCTTCGAAATACACAGCCATACAACTATCAACAACTTTCGTGATATTAATAGGACTTTTTAATGCAAAGAATGCTAATTTCATTTTATCGTAGGTTTTAATTATTTAATTCAATATTTTAAACTACACAGCAAATATATTAATATTTCATAGCTATAAATATCAGTATATATGATTAATACAATGAGTTACGAACGGTGCGGGTGACCACGGCCGTCTACGCACCACGTTTTTATGCTGTGGCGAGCTTCGAACCCACGACTCGTGAAAGGTGCATTTTGAAACAGACTACCATTGCCAGTGGTGAAATATTTCTCAAGTAGGAATAGAAAGAGCATTAAAACATTTGCTCCTCTAAGCTTCGATTTACGCACGATTAAAACGCATTTGTATATTAATACACATTTTAAAGGTTTGTTATGACATAGCGCCATTCGTTAAGGTCCGCAAAGCCTGGCGTCGACGACTTCGTGATAGTCATCGCACCCAGGAATGGATGAGATTTGACGGAGCCTCAAGGCGCTGCTTTCTTTTACGTCCAAATTGCCCCGTAGACGCAGTTAGGCCCGAGCGGGTGCAGGATTCTCAATTCCGATCGATCCGAAGGCGGCCGAATTCCTTGACCGGCCCTTTGCTCGTCTATTGCTTACTGCCGGCCAGACAGAAAGACTCGGAGGAGGGCAATGGGACTCGAAAGGAGGTCAGAGTGGACGCTCTTAAGGATGGACATGTACAAGGAAAAAAAGGGGAGAACGGGCGCGCTAAGTGACATACCACTGTGACGGCGGGTGGAGCGGACAGCCAGCCAGCCAAAGCACATGGGTGGAACGGGACGGGCCTAAAGCCATTATTAAAGTTTGGAACGGCCACCCATTTGTACTCCGCCCTTGGTTTTCCGGCTCCGTCCAATTCCGTTCCTTTCGTGCGTCGTGTCCTTTCGTGCGACGCCTCGCCTGCGTCGCAGAATTCTCTCTTCGGCGAGCTTCGGAGCGCGGACGGACGTGCGAGTTCCTCCGGAGGGAATGGTGAGGAGAGTTTAGGCGCTCGTGCAAAATGTCGTTCGGAGAGCGGAAATCGTCGCATGGTCTTTTATCTTATTTTCCCCGTGCATCCAAGGGGGTGTGTTTGCTCTACCCGTCCCCGTTGCGCGACGGAACCACCCTCAGTTTAATTCATTTTTTTTCCGGGCGGCAAATTTTTCTAATTTCGGAGACGAGAGCATTACCATGAGGGATGTTTGCGGAAGGGTGGTACGTGACGAGAATACCGAAGGACTCGACTTGGTGGGGCAATGAATGACACGTTACGTTTCGATTAAAAGATATGAAGTGCCCCGGTTCCGCGTTTTTTTTCGTGTGCATACATAAAGCTTGCTCCTCATAAACTTTTTTATTTCACTCCCATGTTTAATCACGAGCACAGACTCCGGCATGGAGTTTTTACGTGCATAACTGAGGGGCTTTAAAGAAAGAATTCAATTTTTTTAATGCCACAGGTATGAGAAGATATATTTAGCCTTTAATTTCGGAGCTGGAGATGATTTAAGAGTGCAGCAATTTTAAGTAAAATACTATGAATATCCTGCACCTGTCTCCACCTTTTTCATATTCTAGCTTGGTTAACTGCGGGTGATAGAAAAGTATTGGTTTGCTTACTTTCAATCTTTTTTATCTCTTTTGCCACTATTTTCTAGTTTTTTCTTGCATCTGTTTCCAAAATATTTTCATTTTTGCCTTGAGTCCTCTTCACTGCATGAACTACCAAATTGTTTTAAGGCCGCTTTGAAGTGATAGAATTCCTTCAGTCAGAGAATAAAAAAACGCTCAAAAATTGAGCTCGGTCGTCAAAGAATTTGGTGAAAGTAATTTCCCACTGGAAATCATACGAAGATCGTGCTTCAGAGTGACCGTGGTCAGCGACAACCTAAAGTACCCAAGTTATTCGGGACTCCCCTTCCACAATCAAGCGCACATTTCCATTTAGATAGACCGCATTCTGTAGTCACCCCGGTAATCCGCCGGCAGTGATATGACCTCAGCAGTGGCAGCAAGTAAAACCAAATTCCAATTCCCATTAAGGTGAACTCTTGGATGCTCGATGCGGTAAGGCATATATCATGCAGTTGCTACCTAGCGGGATTCACGTTCGAATCATTGGGACTGCTATTGACTGCCTTTTCAAATATCCACCCAGGACATTGAGGCAATGTGAATATAATCATTTATAATCTTAAATATAAATTATAATAATACTTAAATACATATAAATGTTCACCGGAAATCAGCAGTGAGAGATACAAATAACAATAAAGCTGGTCAGTGGCGTGACAAAAGTATAAAAGCACATAAATATAAGACACTCACAAAGATAGTTTCCCGATTTTTCGGTGGCCACTACCACCTTTCTCGAAGGAGTGGAGAGAACTGACTGAGGGGGCAAGGCAGGTCGAGGAAACAAGTGAAGGGTACAAGTAAGAGGGGTAAAGATGAGTGGGGAGGGAAAGGGTATGAGAAAATGTATGAGAAAAAGAGAGATAGAAAGAAGGTTCCTTTAATGAGCCCTTCGAGTCGAGTCGAGTCCTTCGAGAAAGGTGGTAGTGGCTACCGAATTGGCGAACCGAAAGATTCAAAATGTATTTCTTTTCTCGTACCATTAAGGATGTGAATAGCAGAGAATACATTCATTAAAATTACATTACATACATTCAGAACATACATACAGACATTACATACATTCATTACATACATTCATTGCATACATACAGAAGGTAATCAATATGTAGCTTATTTAGCAGTATGTCAGTGCAAAGATTTTTGTCTAACCGAAGTAACAGTACGTTTGTAGTTGTTTACCATGACCTTTAAATCTTTTTTAAATTGCTATATTTTGACTGAAATATAGCTACAGAATCGATTCAAACACCGTTGATAGTACACACATGTAAAGTGAAGGACCACCCCTACCATGGACCTTTATGGTGGCTTGCAAAGTATTCTGTGCACGTTACAGTGCGAACTGCGTCACCATCCATGATGTTAATGCTAAATTTAAACACTACGGTGCTTACGTTCACTCGCAGAATTCCACAATTCTCCTATTGTAAATACCAGCGAGTAACTTCGTTAAGGCTTTCCCTTGCAGATTCGTAATCCTTGAATTTATTTTTATGCTTTGGTATCGAAAAATAGCTTTACGCATTGACATTTTTAAGTGAAAAAAAATTTTTTCCGCTACCTAACGCTAACTAACTTTATCAGAATGTTAAATTTATAGTTAAACAATGGAGAGGAAGTTATTATCATTCCGTCATTTGAAATATTTCTCATAAAATTGTACTTTTATGTTTATTTTATTCGCTGCGTAAACAAGTCTCCTTTAAAATTCATAGAAATGTTTGACTGTTTTTCGTCCAAAATTTCTCGTTGGGGACTTCCATTTATTTCGGGATTGTTGATTAATATTATCTGTCCGCAACCAATGAAGGTTATTTCTATCAACTGAAGCGTAGAGCACACACAGATTCATAAGTATTTTTTACCAGAGTAGGAAAAAATTACGGAAGTTCGGCATGCAGAGACGACTCGAAGCACAATTTATTCAAAATGTATGTGAGGCGTGCTTTATCTATCGTATTCACGAGAACTAGGAACCTTGCTTAAGGGATGAATACCGGAAAAATGCAGCAATTTCGCTTATTATGAACTTATGAAATGCATTTCATTATCTTAAATGAGAATTAAATTGTCTGAGAAATTCACAACCTAAGTAATGGGGACCCAAATGAATGCTATTTTTGAATAATGTAAAGCTAAACCCGAAGAATAATTTATCCTTTCATGTTAGATTTGATATTTCAAGAGTCTCATCCATATAAGCTATCTATAATCTTAAATAACCTTGTTCTCCTTAACTTTGGCACGAAAACGAGATAGCGTCCAACAAAGTATAGTGAGTGACTAAAAACAAATCGATATTTTTGAACAACTGATTTACTTGTGCACTAGCATTAAGTTGCTTACTGTGACATGTATGGAATTGAGGGAAGATAACTTTCTGATGAAAGGGTATTTGCAAAATAGAAAATAATAATAAATATTGAAATAAACCAGACTAAAGTTAGAAAATAACGAATAGATGAAACGTTTGATTTTGGTGTTACCTTTTCTTGGTTCACAAACTTTTTTTTAGGGAAATGAGTGAAGGAATTGACGAGCTATAAAATAGGAGCATTGAGAGACAAGGAATAAGTTCTATAAAAGGGAAGAAGAATGGAAAAATGTAAAATGAATTAAATTCGAAGAAAAAAGGTTATGTCGATAGAGGTGCTGAGAGATAAATGGATTTTTAAAGGAATACTGACCAAAGGAAGATCATTTGGCAGAAAAATTAGGTAGGTAAGAGGATTTGGTACACAAGATTCCAAGTACTACGAAAAAAATTGAGTTAGGGTTTCAGAGTCGGCAAGATATTCAAGGTAGTTGTAGGTAGAATTTGTATGGCAAGAGGTTGGTCAAGTAGGGCGATAGAAGGAACTTTATTGAGCATAAATGTGGATAGAGTTTTCCGATGAGATGAGTGGGTATTTAACCACCTCAAAATGTTACCAACGATGCAAAAAAGAATATTTTGGCCCAACGGAATTTTTAATAAAATTTAAACCACACGAACTTCAGAGATTTAAAAATTCCCTGTCCCACCTACGTTGTCATGGAGCATAAATTACGATGGCAATACTTTGGGAAAAATGTTGGGAATATAACCACAACAATACTACTTGCCTTGTATTCCACAACACTAGAATATCACATTTTAAGGTAATCAATCATTTGAGTGTTAATTATTTATAAGTCAATGTAAAATATAAAATTTTAGTTTCATTCCATAAATTTTTCCGCTATTCTGGCAATAAAATTAATTTAATTATTCAAAAGTAAATTATTTTGTTCAGTCACAAAACATCACTTTATAAACGCAAAAAAAATCCCGTTTCATCAATTCAATTGCATACGCCACAATGATTCCTCTCTCGGCTTTTGTCTAAAACTTTTGCCGGCATCTGGAATGCGTCCAATGCATGTGACCCTTCTCTGTCTTATGCACAATGCTCAATTTCCATATTTCTGCATCCTGGTCGCTCACATACTCCATCCATTTGACCTTAAGCATTCGCCTTGGGCTAAGGATCTTCCGAGCTTCAATTCCATCATACCTATTTATCGGCGACCCATGCTTCTGAACTATGGAGCAGGTACTGTGACCCATCCCTCTGATCTATAGAGCAGGTACTGCACTCCGGTCTTCTTTGAGTATAAAAGTTTTCTCTTCACTTTGAATGTGTTCTAAGCTTAAACTATTCCGTTCTTGATCTCAGTCCATCTTCCTCCGACATATCCAGAGAATGCTGCTTTTGAGGAAGCAGAAAAATCCCTCTCGCTCCAGTTCCCCCCCTTGGATTGAAACGTGCGCCTTCAACTTCCCCTTTTACGCATACTTGGATTCTAATTTTCTTACAATTGATTTTCTTGCCATATTATCTCTTATCTTATCATGCCCAAAGGATGCCGATATATGTCTTTCCTTCTCTCCAAAGTCAATGCGATATAGTAATGGAAATGGAGCATGTGGATTTCTTATCCATCAGTTTCATTTTTTACCTTTCTCCGTAGATCTTTCTAGAACTCCTGAATTAACCCTTTGCAGAAATTGCAGCCTTATTAAAATGCGATTACCTATCTTTTCTATTCTTTTGTTCCCTTCTTTACTACTTTTGCGATAATTACTTCGTAACCAATCACTTTATTGACAATTTTGATGCAAGATGTCACCTGTGCTCTTTTATATTAGCAGCATGAACATTTTCCATTTTTTTTCAGGCAGTGACGCGCAATAAAATACATTACGCGATTACCCCTCTCCAAGAATGAAATTTTACAAAATATACCAAATGCACTAATAATTGATTTTTTTGCATATTTCAAAAAAATTTAACTAGAGCTCTGGAATATTGCCGATGAGATCCAAGGAATGATTTTCAATCCACACTTAATTCCTTTTTGGCCCTGTATTGCATCGATAATTAAATTTCAAATTTATATCTCACATATTAATGACTAACGGTTTAGAACACTCATTTTTACTCAATGCAAATCCTTTTTTTATCTATTTCCTAATATCTGTATTGGTTTTACGCTTTTTAGCCCGTTGTGTCTCGTCTGAATTTTTGCACTACTTTCAGAAACCTACGCATGCTGAATAATAGATTCGATCAATATCGTACATTTTGGTGGAACCAATAACGGTTTCAAATAATGTGCTGTTTGAACTGACGGAAACAAACTATGACTATTCTGGAACTATATATTGTGGTGGAATCAAAATTTGGATTATAATAACCTTAACTTAGGTGTTTGAATTAAAAGGGGTGTGTTGCAGTGTACTCCCAAAGTGAATGAGCCAATCTGTTACGGAAAATATCTCGTACATCATTAGATCATGGTTAGCATTCGTTTAATATTTGAAAAAAATAAAGAGATATTTCTTTTCATGAATTTGAATATTGAGATAGGAAATGACGGTGTAGCATGCTATTAATGATCGGAAGCTTAAATGAGACTTTAAAGTAACTCACATCCAATGTAAATAAGAATAGGTGGTTATTAATCTACATTCATTTGTTGAAGCTCCCGAGGTAAAAACACTAGCATGAAATAGGTACATATGTATGATTATCATGAGCGTTACATATTCCATGAGAAAGATAATAAATCAAATCAGCGGAAACAGATGTGTTGAAAATTGGGAGAGAAAAAAATGTTTCCTGGTCCAGAAATCGAATCCTGACCTTTCTCCTGCCAAATCACACATAGCACCTAGCCCATACCACGAATCTGACCAAGGTTGCAGTCCTAGAGGCAATTTTTAGGAGGATAAACAGGAGCTAGGTTTCTTTTCGCTTTAACCCTTTCGGTGCGGCTCACTCTCCCAAAACCTACTCGTTATATGCGGTGGAAAATGGAAGGCGCTACAGGGAGAACGAAAAGGTACGTTCACAGCAGCCTACCGTGTAATCGTACTAAGTACTACGTTCACAGCAGCAAAAGAGTTAATTACGGTCCATCAACTTTGGCATGCATGTAAGGCAGAATTGTGCTACAAAGAAGCCACTTAGAATGGATAAAAATTGTCTTTGATACTTGAATCTTGGGTTGCATGGTAGGTCCTGTAAAGGCATGTGGTTCCATTTCCGGTTTAAGAAACTTTTTTTTCTGGAAATTTTCAACATTCTCGCTTTGAATCACGGCAACAAAATTTTACTGCGGAAACAGAGTAAAAGTGAGGAGACCTTGAAAGAAACGATTGGCAGATGAGATGACATAGACAAGTACTGCGGAAGAATACCGCAAGCAAAATCTGATGTTGAGGAAAGCAGTTGCATAAAAAGAGTTTGCCATAAAAGAGACAACAAATTAGTGAAAACATTTTATTCGATGTCAAAGTGAACGAAATGGCATTATTCGATTAAGATTCCAATGGGAACACAAAACATGCATTATCAATTATTGAAGAATATTTCCCATCATCATCATCATTGGTCAACTATCCTAAGATTGGTTTGATGCAGCTGTCCACTCTATTCTTTTGTCGGCCAACCTTTTCATTGTGACGTAATTCTTCTCTTTTACATCCCATATATTTATATTTATTTCCCAATGACAATTATTACCACCTGAAGGGAGAGTTACACTAAATCAATAGGTGGAATTACATTTCCATTTACTTCAGTAATGCAGGAACTGTGCTCAAATGAGGTGAAATTGTGGATATAATAAAATTTGAAGATTTGATTAGGTTATTTGGATAGTTAATATTCACTTATTGTGAATATCTGATTAATTGTTATATCTCTGAAAATAGGTAATATCGTCAGGTTCCCACATTTTTTTTATCCATATGCATAATTTTCTTTAATAAATGATCATTAGAATTATCCACCATTATCACGATCCATTCACCAGCCACTCACGCGCTCAACAAGAATTTAATCTCACGAAATCACCCGAAGAAACCTAGCTTGAATTGATAGAGCAACTGAATTAAAAATGTAAGCAGATCCCAGAAATTCTATTGAGCCTGCCCAGGCTCCAATTTTCGTCCCGACACCATTCTTGATTCGACGAATTCGTGGAAACTGTTCTTTTTTCCTCTTTCCAATGGGCCCGTGATTTGAAAAAAAAACATCACGCAGAATTCAAGAGTTCAATTAACTTCACAATACGCTTTTTTGTGTTGAATCAACAAGGATAGCTAGTCGTACGTGACTTCGCGACGAGGCAATTAAATGGGAAATGGTTCTCCGTAGTTCTGACGCGACAGTAAGAAGGCACCTGGCACGGTGCGCTCCTGAATGTGCCAAAGCTCTCGACTCGTTTGATCCCGGTCCTTGTTTTGGACGGGCCTGCTCTCTCTCTCGGATTTAATGAGCGTCACCTGCCTACCATGAAACCGTCCTCGAACGAATTCCCGAAGCACGATCATCCCTGAGAGGGCATGTCGACGTACTACTCATTCAATTTAGCCGCCTTGTTAATTCCGTTGAAGTTCTATTTAATTGCATTCGGATGATTATTTCCCCTTCACCGACCGCGAGATGCGCACAAGGAATATAAATGAGTCTCGTGCGTCAGCTGACGAAACGATATGACTCCTCTCATTCGTCAGAGAAAGGATGATTGAATAGTGCGTACGCATGGCTGCTGATATATATTCATTCTCGTCTAAGCTCTGGTGATGAATTTTAGAAAGCGTAATGTTGATGTTTCTCTTTCCGATTGATGGAAAAGGACGTCTAAGCATGAATATTTCAACATAGGGGATACACTACACAAGTTGACAGCTCTAATATAATCTTATTTCATTACCCGTACATTGCAAATGATTTTATGATTGAGAAGACGACAAATACAACCTCTCAGCTTAGTAATTTAAATTACCGACGGGGAGTGTTATTTTAAATTTAGAGAGGAGATGATATCATGTGGACGGAATCGAGAGAGCTCGACGTCTAGTAATGAAGAGAGAATTATCGCCCCGGTGAAAAGAAAAGCGCGTGTATTTATTCGTGTAAAAAGTACCGGTGTAATGGAAAAAGCATGAAATATGTATCGCGCAAAGAATATCCGGTTTATTTTATTGAAAAAATAAATGTTTTTTAAAGAAATACCTACATTATGAATACTCCTTGAAAACGAATGCGCAATATATTTTATATCTGCTGGTAACATTCACTGTTTCCCTAATTAAATAACCCTTAGGATCTTTAAATCATCCTTGACCACCATTATATTTAGTTTACGTTACCGTTACTTTTTCTACCTTCGCATGGCTCATCCTATTATACTCTTGAAAGCATTCGTCAACGTTTTAGCAGGCAATATTACTTCTGTTTATATTTAAAACTATCCAGTCTCCATTTTTTTTTCATCAATCATTCGGAATATCGAGAGCTTAGCAATTTGATGCTTCTGTCACATGGACTTAGAATAATTTCAATCGTCAGGGTTGGGATAGATATAAAATCACGCATCATTTGCAACTAAAATATCAAGTAATAGCATTACAAAAGTCATCCAAATATATATTATTCTCATTAAATTATTATTCCCTGAAGAAAGAAGTAGGTACTTACCGTCGGAGACGTCGGAAAGGAGACAATTTACGAAAACTTATTTGACCAAAACTCGAGATCCTGGTTTTCTTCATTTTGGTTATATGAATCATTTGTATGAACACTTGTACCCATCTATTGAGCCCTTGTGTTTAGTGCACCTTGGAAATATCGTTTAATAATCGCAACGTGCAGCCTTGAAGATGATTGTACTACAGTTGAAACCTAGGTTGGTGTCTCAATAAAATCGTGGAATCTTACAAGGTGTTTTTTTTTTTCTCCTTGCTACATTCGCAACGTTCATTAGCTACGTCTCTCCAACCTATCCTACAAACAAAATGCATATTATTTATTCTCGGTGCCTTCAAGATGGATAATACAATACTTCTGGAAGAGCCCGCTTATGAAATGAGTCGAAAATAGGATTTTTTTGGAATGCCTATTCTCGTGAAAGCTATCAATTTTCAGCAATAGTTATCAGTGGCTTGATAGATATTTCAAACAAATAAACTGAGGCAAGGAGAACACTTGCCATTCTGTACACTGTATCACCTATTTGATTTAATATACTCACTTTTCATTCTTTTCAGTACGGAAATCCAATTTATTACGATAACAGCGACTGCGTCGCGCCGCAGAAACAAATGTGACACGACCTCAGAATTGATATAAATGTCACGGAACAAAAGAAAGCTCGAGCACATCACCATTGAGCTTAACTTGAGACTCCTTTACGCGAGTTTTGCTAGTCTCAGGACTGCTTGTAAGGGAGTTCGAGCTCCCTTACGTGAATTCAGTGAACTGTGCTGCGCCGTGAAGATATGAAAACGCTTTCGGTTGTGTTGACCTATTTCGTCGTATCTGCGCGTTCTCCTTCCACGCTGCTTCCTCGTTCCGCCTTCGCTAAGTCGTTCCGGATCCTCGGAGGCAGCATCGGCTGGAGAGCACCTGGACACAATGCATCAGGACGAGCGGGTGGGACAGACGCGCGATTAAACTTGGAGAGCATGACGCCGCGTATTCCATCCTATTTCCCCTCATTACCCCCATTTGGACGCGAAAATTTTTCCGCTCCCCCTCGAGGCAACTTAAACCCCTGCGTTTTTCACATTTCCTCCCTACTCTTCCTCACGCGAGCTTCCACACCACTCGCTTCGTTCCCGCTGGTAGGTGGTGGAAATATCATTGCCCCCCCCCCCCCCCCCCCCCCCCCACTGCCACATCCCTTCACGTTATTACTGCGAATGGAATATTATTACCCTCCAGACAGAATACATTGCCGGTGAGGGGTGGGTGAAGGCATGACAGGCCATGAGTTCGGACGGCGTGGTTCAGTCCGGTCATTTGTATGCGAATTATAATGAACCATTGCGAGATAGCTTGGCACTTTCCACATTTTTACTTCGGGCATCAACGTGACATATGATTGCCAACAGCGGTAATTAGCCTCGTTTTCTCGTCTACGTTTCCTCTGTCTAATCATTTTTCCAAGAGTCGAACTCCTGGCAAATTCGTCGAATTTTATCCAGGATGAGACCCGACTCTTTCATTAGGAAAACGAAATCAACGGAGATACCGTGGTTAGGAGTCCTAAAAGGCCATGAGATACGGGGAAGTGAATTTATCATGTCTAATGGCAGGTTGTATCCGAAAATGATGGGTATAAACTTTGGTGTAATCAAAAGTTTATAGATTTGAGAATATCAAATTTTGCTGAACACTGTTGAGATCGCTGATGATGTCTCTTTTAGCTGCTTCAGGTCTTTAAGTTGGCCTGAGAAAATTATATAATTGAGTTTCCGATGACTGAAGTACCAATTGCAGCATTGGAAAGAACTTTTCATAATTAATCCTGATCCTACTTGAGTCATGTGCAGGCAATATTTCTATATCAATTCTCTTTCTACCAGATGGACAGAACCGATTTACATTAAGGATTCCATGAATGTAAAGAACAGGCAGAAATTAAAACCAATAGATAAAATAGTGTTGAGAAGGAAGAAAAGAAGGTAATATTGCGAAGCAAGGAATTTAAAAGTGTTATTAAGCAAGTAATAAGAAGAGAGAAGGCTTTATTTGAGTTTTAACATAATTACCTTTCATTGAGCAGTAAAAATCATAGGAATTCATTGATGACAAGTCATATGGAGGTTCAAAATTACGGTAACTCGACATCGAGAATATGGCCGTTACAAATTTTGAATGGATTTGTTATAACCTTGGACCGAAGCTAAATATTATTGTTAAGGATAAAGATAAAATGGACCATACTAACCGAGTGACAAACGAAGATGTCCTAAAAAAGTTGGAGAAAAGAGAAGCCTTCTGAAAACCTTAAGAAAGAGATGGAACAACTTAATCGGCCATATCATGAGACATGCTGGCCTGATGACGATAATCGTCGAAGGACAGGTGAACGGGAAGAATGGCAAAGGAATGCCTCGCATTAGATATATTGTACCGGTCCTGGCCACCCGGATTTCGGCCGTGGGAGCGAATGCAATATCAAAAACTGAACATGCTCCCTACCAGATGAGACGCGCGCAGTGAAACAGTGTCACCTGAAAAAAAGAAACAGGCTCTAATGCGTGGCCTGTGCGGGGGTCCCCGATCGCGTTGAATCCTGGAACCCTAGCTTTTCCAATGAGGCTGGTCAGAAAGGCAAAAGGAACTCCTTTTGTTTCGGCCCGTCGGATAGGAATGATATCGCCAAAAGCGCCAAATCTCATTCAAACAAAATAAATCCTGACTCAAAGGGTGGAGAGGATACACGTTTACATGGAAATTCATATGATGAAAAACAAAAAAGACGTTCCAAGCACTAACGAGATGATGAAATAATGATGATGAAGAGTTGAATAAAATATTTCAAATGTAACTTTCTAGGACAATTTAGTCAATAAGACTCAAACTCAGGAATTACCACCTAGGGTGCTTGGGGGCTAGAAGCAGGGAGGGAGGAGGGGGGATTGTCGTAAAGGGACGATCTTACGTGACTGCTGACGACGTTGATTCCGGCATGGATCCAGCATTCAGGGCAGGGCACTGTGGCATCAAGACTTCCTCCTTATGATGATAGCAGCATATTCTGAGCTCACATGGCCGTGCTACCTTCGTTGACAGCAGAAGAATGAGGGTTAGGTAGTCCACCTTTCGAGATGATCGAACTGGCTTCTATCCGGCGATCAAATAGCCTCCCAGCTCGCGGTTTCCTTCCGTCGTTCGTGCATCACTAGAGGCCATATTCAGAATCTCAACTATTGCCTCGTTTGTACTGCTTAAGTCCTAAAATCCCTACGAGTCAAATTGGTGCACAGATTCTGCCTTCAAATGTGATACAATGGTGATATACAGTGGTGATGTACATGTGATGGTAATGAAGGTCATCATCAAGAATTCTCCTCACAGAACGATCGGAAAGTTCAAGGGCAGACGCATGTTTCCGCGCCGAACGCCGTGGTGATTGCAAAATTGAAGCTTTCACTGCCTGAATGCTCTCAGGTGATCTAATGGGCCGGGGGACTCCAGTTTTTCGTCTTGTCGCACTTGCAGTTTGCCTGAACGTAGTGACTCATGTAAAATTGATTTTCGCTCCGGGTCGGGTCAACGGAGATAAATTAAAGCGATTCCGAAAGGCGCACTGGATTGCGATCGCAGAACATCTGCTCGAAAAATAGGCCTCAACGACAAACGAACGCTCCTCACTGTTTCAACGCATGACGGCAACTGAACTTTGTGGGAATAAAACTTTATAGTCATGCCACTCGAACGAAACCACTAGCGCTCCGCTATAATATCAACCGACTGAATGGCGCGCATTTCAAAAAAGGAAGTTATGTTGCCTCACCTTGTATTACTTCTCAGCGTAACGCTGAGAACTGAGTTGATATTCTAAATGTGGCTGGGACATATAAGAATCTGAACTACCGTCTCACTTGAGCAAGGGCCTAGCCAAGTTGACTCAGCGATTCCCGTAAGATCACCGAAGTTAAGCAACGTTGTGCCGGGACGGAGGTTGGATGGGTGACCCCATACCTCTACCACGGTGTTCTTGTTCCCTGTCGGTGAGTGGCAGGCACGTTAAATGTGGGTTGGCACAATGGATATTAAGAGGTCTCAGTGCCAGGGAGCCTCCAGAAGGCCCCCGTCCACCCCTCCAATTTACAGTTTACCATCTCACTTCCACTGCTTACGTCATTAAATCTCTATAATGAGAGAAAGAGGGTAAACAGATTCTCCCTGATACGGTTCGAAGCTATATACAGCGTGGTAATACCAACTTTGCCGGTTGAATTTGCCAAACGATTTCACTGGAAGTAGAAAATTTAGAAGCGGGGTAGAAGCGAGACTGGTTGAAATTCTGAATATTGCCCTTAGTCGGTGGAACGTTCAAGTCACCTCCCTTGGTCCTCACCACGCCCTTTCGTATTCCTCCGGCACTACCGGGGGAGGGCGTCATTAAAATTTGGGGAATGTGACACACGGGGGACGGGCATCCATCGTGAAGTTGCATCCCTCCAAGTTGGTGGTAGTCAACCAACCCCTGACGCCGGCACTTTACTTCAATAACAATATCAGGCACGTCTCCTCGCCTGGACAACTGACCTTGGTCGCTGAGCTTACTCACTCACGTACACAATGCCAGCCCTAACCAGAAAGCCGAGTGCTACAAATAAAGTGGGGTTAGAAGGAAAGAGAGAAAAAGTTGTAATGGCCTGACCCATTACAATATGGAACAAGTGGTGAAGGATTTGAAAGAGAATAAATACGCAAATATGAAGAGGTTTGACGACAAAAGAATCTAGTGAAGAGACACGTCTAACCCACCTTTGGATTAGTGTTTGATGATGATGGTTATTATAGAATCAATAAATCCCTTCGACGATAGCATACTACATATAGCCGAAGACGTGTTTCATCACATTCTTACTCCGTTCCCCGAAAACTCTAACCTCTGCTTGATTTACATACTGTATTTAGGAGAGCAAAGACATTCTTTGTGGGTCGCCTTACCCCACTAACTACATCTAAGTAATACACTGCGAGCCACCACGAGAGTGTGTGGCAGGTGGTGGAAAATCACCATATATGCTATCTTTCCTAGCTGGTTTTGCCCACTAGTGCACAAGGAATTCATGTACCAAACGGATATTTATACATATAAGAAAAGGAGTAAACATTTACATAGGCAGAATATGATGGGAAAACATAATAGATAAATGCTTTTCAGAACTTTTATCAGATTCACGGAACGCGCCGGGGCTGTCAAAATATCTACCTCGCATAAAACCTGAGCTCCGCATTGTTTTCCACTTTATTTCATTTCACTTCCTCGCTAACGATGACAGAGATTCAGAAATTCATGATCTCGAGGAAGCGCCGGCTGAATCATGGCGTCTCGGGTGCAGAAAAATAAGCATTTCTTCCGGAAAGATTCCCCGCCTCGAGTCAAGCGGAGCGTTAAAGAAGTGCTTTCCAGGGTGTCAGGGGAAGACATGCGTATTTGAGGAGAAGGGCGGCGAGCGAGCAGGGGTACGGGAGAGGAGGAGAGAAATACGGTACGCGTCCCAAAATAATGGCATGGCAGTGACACTGGTCAACAAAAAGTGCCGAGAGACCTCTGGGGCAATGCATACGGGACGAGACTTCACGAATTGAAAAGAAACACGATTATTCGTTCCGACGCAGAGGCTAAGTTTTTATCTAGTTAAATGCCGTAAATAATTAGAATGACACCACATTTCTCTCATGGGATCTGCTATTCGTGCGACAGGAGGGGCTATATATATATCAAGGGAGAACTTTGAATTTGGGAATGGGAGTTTGAAACCATCGGAATAATCTCCATTGGGTATCCAAGGAGTCACATGGCACAAACACGAATAGTTCGCAAATTTGGTGTGTTTGAATCACTCGTTACAATATCGTTTTGTAACAATTTAATTGTTTTTATTGAGTTTTTCTCGGCCCTCTTGAAAGTAGAGCCCCAGGATGAGAGAAACTCATGTGAAAACAAATGATTCAAAGACACCAAATTTGCGAAAAACTCGTATAAATACCATGTGACTCCTTGGTAATCTATTCGAGGTAGTCCACCTTGAATGAAGTAGGGGGTCTCAAAAATATTTTACCTTCTTCTTATCATTTACCATACGGAATGAATATACCCTTTTGAAGCATGCGTAGATACCGTTTGACACCATGAAAATTAATTTACGAATGTCAAGAGGTAAGAAGACCAACACGATGAACTATGCGACTCGAGAATTGTTGTATGCAGAAATAGAAATTCTTGAAAACTGACCTCTATGATCTTCTACAATTGGTGGTATTTTCATGCTCACTGCTCGGAAAAGCCACGAAATAAATATTCATGTTTCGAGATAATTTCAGGCAGAAATATGTAAGCAGAAGAGCGACGGGTTGACAAAAGTGGCTCAAAAATTTTTAAGCGTCAGGCCGTTGCCTTCCTGGAAAATAGGTGAGTGATTTTTACCTACCCCAATATAGCAGCAATCAAATAAAATAAAAGCAAAAGGAATCATGAGGGCTTAAAATCATGATTATCCTAAAGGATATTACCAAAATACATAAAAGCAATAAATAAGATATGAGGAATAAATAACCACGGACATTTTGAATTACTGATCGACATTAATGGGAAGAACGTGCCAACACTACGGTCTCGAGTATATTTACAAATTTACTTACAAGTAGTAACATGTGAAAATATGCTGTCACCTCTCCTAATCTAGTTATCGTTTTCCAGTGCCTTAGCATTTCACAGTATACTTTCAAGTTAGCAAAAGTTTCCGAAGTGATTCATTATTTGCATTCACCTAATCACAGGCTCAAACTGAACTGAAATACACATTTTTAAAGCAAAATCCGATTATATCTATTCGAATGTTGGATACAAATGCAAAGTTAAAGTTGACTCTCAGGAGAATTTATGGGGAAAGTAGGCTGACTCAAGGTTATGAGGCATACATAGTATTATATAATATAACCATTTATTATAATGCAACCCTGATATCCAATGTGTTTCCATGAATTGGTAGGATAGTAGCTCTTATTGCATGCTCGATTATCTTCATCCCCGGCCACATAACCTCGTGGTGGCTTGCAGGGTATTACGTAAATGTAGATGTACATACATCACGAAGTAGGGACCGTTTAACCGCTGAAAAATCTATGCTACTGCCGAGAAACAAACCCGGACCCTCGGGATGAAAGAAAAGTTTCCCATCTGCTACGCCAACCCTATCCCCATTTCAATAATATGCCATAATTCGCCATAGAAAACAAATATTTTTGCCAAAGAGGCTGTTTTGTGTCGAGTAGGTGGATTCTAAAAATTCGCAAAAACCCTTTTTCTGGCTTCATTGTCTCGCGTAGGCTAGCATGCATATGCCCGCTCCTGTACCTTGTAACCTCATTCATCTACATCCACGCAATAGCCTGCAAGCCACCGCGAGGGTGTGTGGAAGGGGGTGACGATCACAGAACATCCACTATTGAGATGCCAACAAGCTACTACATGGAAACATGCTGCGTAATAGGGTCATATTACCTCGTAATCAACATAAAGCACTCGTATCTGACACGTATCGGACTTACTCGTTCCCCAGTACAACTCTCTAAGATGAGCTTCAATGGCGTGGGTCTACACACGGAGATTTATGCACTCGTGAGAAGTCTACCTAAGCGATAAAAGAGTTTCGAATTCCTCAAGCATCGGTTTATCACAGCTTTTCATTGCTTAACGCAGACGCGCGACTTAACTTTGCCATCATAAGGGAAAGGGGCGATAAAACGGAAATAATCTGAATTTCCGATGGACGTCCCTTTACGTGCTGAGCACATCAAAGGTAATCCGAGCAAATGGCGGAAATACATCAAAGAAGAAACAACGGGAGTCTCCATTATTTAATAAATAGCACATAGCAATCGATGATTACCTGGGAAAAACCTACGGCTATCCATGGAAATCACCGCCATGCTTAAAAATGCTATGTGGTAAACGATCATCTCCTGCCACACACACTTTGGGCCTATGAGAAATTAATGGGGAACGTTTCCAACACAGGAAAGGAAAAGGGAGGTTAGGCCACTATTGGCGGACACGGGGGAATTGCCCCATAATTTAAATATATAAACTCTATAATCTTAAAAACCCACATTTGTATGAGGAAGCCACATGGAAAAGTCTTTATATTTACAGCAGAAATTAAGATTCAGATAAGGATAAAGATTTTTGTATTTTTTTGCTTTTTTACAAACTGTGGGATTGCAGGTTTTTTATCGAGGAGAGCAGAGGTTGAAGAGGAAAGATCTGATATATGATTCACAGTTTAAGTGTTAGTGGATTTGGATATTGAGAAAAACTGAGCTGAGTTAAAAAAAAACATGCTCTTAACGCTAGTGGTTACGAGGAAAAATCCAGCTACTGAAATTAGCAGGGGAGAATTTTCCCATTAAAATCAAATTGCTTTTTCAGATCCTTCCCTCTAGGCATGCTTTACTGCATTAAGGGAAATGTCGTTCTCCTAGTAGAAAGGTGGAAGATATAATCGCATTTTGTGTGCGGTTTTCTCTATCCTCACATATCCAGAATAACTGAGAATCTCTCACTCGGGGAAATCTGCTCCTATACTACACTCACTCAACTGAAAGTAGCTCACGAATTCCATGCAATTCACGTATATGGAGAACTATGTACATAAATAAAATCGCTATATAGTTGACGTAACATGAAATTCAACTAAACATCTAAGCTTGGAGGCGTCTTTATTTGGAATCGTATTACTCGAAGAAAAACTAACTTTTCAAAACCTCTGGAATAATTCCCATTTCACCAACCTTGATTTCGCCTATTATTTTAAGCAGCAGAAAACGTTTACCCCAAGTAAAGTCATTTGAGCGAGAAACAAAGGAATGTGTGATCAGAGGAAGGAAATAAGCTTTGGAACATAACACAAAATCCAATCTCAAATTTTAAAAATTCCGACGAGGGTCTTAAACCTTGCCAATTGATATGCAATTGAAATTTGTCAGCGTACCTCTCAGCCATGTTCTACCAGTCAGCTCTGTTTACGCAGAATGGTGGTGACAACAACTGCTGCTGCAGAAACCACGTGAAGCAATGCCTGGGAAAACTCTTCCGTTCATAAAAATTTTATTTTCTGCAGGATTTGCAAAAGGTTATGATAACTCACTATCGTAAATCAAATCAACATCATGATTTATGTAACACCGTTGAGTATAAAATTTTTTTATAATAGAATAAATTACAGGGAACTAAAGTAAAGAATAGACATTTACGAAGAAAAATTGTATTTTCAAACCAGTTGCAGAACACACTTTCAAAAATTCTAAAAATGCTACTGAGAATGCTACCGCGGTGATAAGAAGATTCCTGGAAGATTTTCGGGTTTCTTATGCGTGAGTTCATCCTGCTGGACGACGGTATCGCCGGCAATTTAGACGGCATCTTCAGGTCCGAAGTGATTTCTACAGAGATTTCTACCGTCTTAAATAGGGGCTCTTGGGTTAATCTGGGGCGCTCTGATTTGCCGTTGGGTCTGATCGGCTGTGGTTGTTGGTTTGCTGGAATATAGTTTCCATGAATTGTAAAATAGGTAGCCATCTTCCCTCTTGAAGTTGTCAGGCATCTTGTCGATTTATATCACCTCTCGTATCAGCCGAGACAAACAAATTTTTTTTTTGGGAAATCAGCTGGGAAAATATTTATTTTCATAGGCTGATACGGGAGGCAATAGAAACGCCAAAAACTCTGCAAACCTCGACAAGAACAATGGCTACTCACTCTCCGATGCATGGAAACGAATTTTCCAACAAAACAACAGCCGAAGCGCAGAGGACCCAACGGCCAATCAGAACACCCTAGACTAACCCGCCTATATGGCGCGGTCAAATCCCGATGTCGTCAAAAATTCCGGCAAAACCGTCGTCCAACAAGATAAACCAACGCGGAAGAAGCCAGAAAACTTTCAAGTCAATATACTAAATATTTTTTTTCTTAATTTAATGGTCATCTTGCCTAAATGCTAACGGGTCTAACTAGCATAAAAATGCCACCACTGCGGCGAAATACTATGGAGTAATTCAACCAAATGTTTGAAGCTGTGATGAGTGTTATGCTAGCCGTAAAAGACATTTCGCATATTTATTTCAGCATCAACTGTATGCCTAGAGCCGCCCAAAACCCGCATTATGGAAACATGAGGATGAATGTGACGCGATTACTCAATGACAGACATTTTATTCTGATTACCCTGCTGTTGCGAAATTAGAGTCATTCGGCTTCATCACACATTTGATGAGGCTCATTCCACTTCACTAGCGTATAAATGTGAGTGGCTAGAGTGCGAAAAATGGAAACTCCTTTCTCCCTATTCCAGTCTTAAAATATAAACAGTGTGTCAGCTTTAATTAGCGCAATGCTTTGCGGAGAGATTAATGTTGAAAATTTAATTAATACGTTAATTTATAAGGTAAAATCAATCATTTTGTGTGCCTAGTAGCGCGTTCAGTTGTGATTTAACATTCACCTAACTAACATCTACGTGTTAAATTTCGATTTGACTCTCAGTCATCACAAGAAAAAGTAAGTAAGTAGACTGAGAGAGTAAGCTAAGAACGAAATATAAGAATAACAGTGAAACCATTGGAGGTTTTTGAAAGCATTGAGTTGAAAAATGTACAGCATATCGACGCGTAATCGTTATATTTTCACCTGGACTGTAGCATCCTTGTCGTGAATTTGAATGATAATACGGTTTTAAAAAATCTGACTCCTGAGAAAATAAATTCTAAACTTTTTGCATACGCAAGGAACTAAGTATTCGTAGATATAAAAGCAGAAAAACGCCGGTCAAGAGTCTTGAAGACGCTTCGTTCTACGTTGAGCGTGAGGATAAACCATAATATTTAAACCACTTATGGAAAGTCGCAAATACGATAAAGATGCATCCTACAGCAAAGTCTTACATTTTATCCGCTGGCGCAATTTTGTTTTCATTCATTCCAGAATGGAAATTGCTTCGCGTCGGAACTGGGGCGCACTAAACGCGTCGAGCATTGGAGGAAAGGTGAAGAAAAGCGGAACATGAGACGACGGCGCTCGGATAAATACCAAATATTGCCCTGGCACATTTTCCTTGTCCCCTTGGCAAGCTCCTCTCCGGGGGGAAACGCCCACAGCTGCCGCTTCTAAGAAGAACCCTTTTGACTGATAACGACGCAGCTGCGCGGAAACCGGCAGTGAAATACATTTCTGAACGAAGTAAAGATTTATATCGAGTGAATTATGCCTCCGTTATTTATGGAAAACAGTGCAGGGGCCTTCGGGAGAAATGGAAGGAGGGATTTGCAGACGCGGGAAATAATATATAGCGTCTTGAAGTAGCGAGAGGGGTGGAGAGAAGTGCATGGTTTGTAAACTGAGAGGTTTAGAAACGGAAAGACCCCCGAGGGGAAAGAGACCGAACTGGGAGGAAGAAGTAAAGGAGACAAGGAAATCTTCACCCTATTTTCCCCTTTCCTCTCACGCGCGCTACAGAAAGAAACAAGTGAATCGCTCGGAGCGAAGAGAGCTGCATAATTAAATTTAGCGCCGGGGAGCACGACACATTCGGGGGAGAGCGCAGGAAACAGCGAATGAGGGGAAGGAGGGGGTCGGAAGAACACGCAAAGTCCCTTTCTTCCCCAGAGGGTGGAAAGACGAAAGAAATATGAGAGCGAGAGAGGCAATATGAAGGTAGGGGGTGGGAAACGGGGGAGAGAAACGATCTTAATGCATAAGGAGAAGGGTGGAACAAAGGGCGGGAAATCGAGGTACTGACGACGATATGGGTTTCCGCCCCTGCCGGGGTCTTTTTTGGAATTGTCTTGAGGGGGGCACGCGAAGAGAAATGGTGTGGTCCGGGCATCGGTGGTTGGTGCGCAAGCAAGACGCGGGACCCGAGACATGAGTGGCGAGGTTGAACGCATAGGAAAACTCGCGAGGAGAAGGCGAAAACTTTTCGAATTTCACGCCGGGCGCTCGCCAGGCCTCCAGGTACTCAAAGAGATGAGGGTGATGCGGTCCCCATGAAAAATTGTCCGTGAGAGACAGGAGCCACGCGCCGGAGATAATGGGAAGGGAACGCCCGAGTCTATTTGACCTCCGCAGGATTCCTATGCGAGGCAAAAAAAAGAGGAGAGGCGTAAAGCTGAGAAAACACAGAAATGAGAAACCAGAATCCGGGTGTGTTTGCCGAGCTCTGATTTCCGACGAGATATAAGCTCCTTACGCTCCTACGCGATGGAATTACTTTTATGCTCAGTATTTTACCCCAACGAACCTGTCTTGAATGCCCGAGGCATGGAATTCAGCGTTCCACGTTTCGCCGTGTCAAAATGAGAGGGATAAGTAGCAGGAGAGCTAAGAAATGCGAGAAATTTTCCTCCACGATCGGTGGTATGAAGTAAATATTTCCGTGCGTTTTACTTGATAACAATGTTTTGGCAGAGGTAAGATGAAATTTCGTGACATATTAACAGTTTTACAGTGTTAAAAATGGGTTAAATTAAGCTTGGTTCACATCATTATCACTAGTGCCAGTCTATGTAACTTTGCTCCGGAGTGATATATCTAAGTTCAATCCATAGAATCCATGGTTTTGTGCATCTCTACTTACAATATTTACAGCCGGAAAACAGTTTATAGTAATAATAGCTTTTCAAATAACTCAATTAATGCTCCAGATATTCCACAAGACCCTCACTTTCTGTTTACTATGCATTCTTATATTCACTCTTCTCTAATCAACCGACTTCATCTGCCAATCATGCATCAAGATTGGTTAATATATAGGTACTCAATACTATTTATATCTTCAAATCAAAAACTACTGCTCCCAATAATTATCCTTGCTACTCAAAATAGATAACAGTTCTAGGCCGTCGAGAAGCTAAAAATGGTATAAATTCCTCTATAGACCCCATTCAATTGATCACACCTTGACAACCTATTTCAACGAGAAACTCCTAATTGAACTTCTGGATGCGTGCACAAAAGATTTTTGTGAATAAAAATGCTCAAAACTCAACTCTTTGGATTGAATTTTTTTAAAACCCTTACTCTTGAATTCTTTTAATTTTTCTTATAGGTGCAAAAAAAATCAAAAATATGTGTGCAAAAAAACTCAACCCAAATCGTTTTGAGCATTTTTGTTCCTAATATATCATATATTGTACATTAGGCATTCGAGAGTATCTCTTAAACAGACTTTGAAAGGACTCTACATAGTAGTCAAATTGTGATTCCAAAGTTTTGTTGCTCATGATAGATGGCGGAAATGACGTCGGGTTTCCCTCCTCTTGACTGTTCGCCTCCACCTTAAATCAATTTCTTTTCCATCCCCAAGCTCCAACTACCTACTCTCCCCCACGCAGACCACTACTTCCCTGGCAGCAAGTTTTCTCACGGGCCTTAACGACTTTTAGCCCCCGCTCCCCCTAACACCGATTCCCTCCACCACCACCACCGCCTCCTCATACGCTTCGCCACCCTGAAACAAAACGCAGGCCTCTTGGCGGACCACGGTCCATCCCGGTGCCCGTCCATTCCCCATTCCACTCCACACTCCTCTCATCCCGCAAGCCTGCCCTCTCTATCCCACCTCCTCCTCCTCCTCAAATGATTTTCTCCCTTCTCCTCCCACCCTCTTCGTTTTTTCTTTCGATTCCCTCCTCGCGCACTTCACTCTATCCTCTCCGCTCCATACCGTCCATGCGTGCGTGTGTGTGTTTGTGAAGGAGAGAACGAGGAGGAGAGAGAAAGAGAGGGAGAGAGACAGTAATCAATCTCAACTCTTGTCAGGGGGAAAGAGTTTGCTCGCTGGCTTGGCGCTAAACCCATTCCGTGTTGCGAGGGAGTGGGAAGACGAGGTGGGAGAAACTTTTGTGAGCTCCCTATGGCGGCGCACTCAAATCAAATATCGTTCTCTCTTAAAGTGGGCAAAGGGTGGCTCGGGGAGGTAGGGACGGCGAGAAAAAAAATCGCCGGTGCGCCGGAGTTAACGAACATTTGGTTCACGCTCTCCGCTGGGAATTTCTGCCGCGAGCAAACCAGGTGGATTCATGATTTCCTCGGCTAGAACTGATTTTTTGGTGCAGAATTGTTTTGCGCGACTCTATTATCATTAAAAGGTTACGAAACGGCGCTCTAATCACTCACGTGATGCATCGACTGATTTTTCGCTATTCAGCGCAAGCATTCGAGTCACAAATCAAGCTACACTTGAGCCTTCCGAGGATTTTACAACCTCAGATTCAATTCTGATTGCGTCAACCGTCCGTTTTTAGTAATATAATGTTTGAACAATTTTAATCCCTATAATTTAGCATAAATCTAAATTGTTGTGAACACCAATAAATTCTACTACTCTTGTGAACACCGTTTAATATTTCATCTACCTGTTGGGAACAATGCAAGTGCGTAAATGAGAAGTCAATCGTGAAAGTAATATATGTCAGTGAATACCCTTTGATTGAAATGGAAAAATACCTGTTTATTTTCCCTTTGATATTAATGACCATCCGGAATGTTTACAGCTATTTGTGCTGAATCATATTCATCATCCTTTGAATATCTAATATTCTAAGATGGTGGCCTCAAATAAGTATCCTGATTTTGCAACGCCAATAAAGAATAATTTTCAGTGTAAATACAGAGTAAGTAAACAGAAAGTACGAACAAATGAATGCATTTCGAGAATAATGTCAGCTGAAATAATTAAAATAAATTTAAATTTGAGGAACCTGACGAAGGAGCAAATGAGTGTGTTGCAAGAAGAAAAGTATGACACAGAGCTGGAATGAAGGTGAATACTCCAATTAATCTATAAGAATAGGTACAACATTACGCTAACAAAAAATGACGTAGTTCTTCATGACCGGTACATTTATATTACGTGGATCCTATGAGGAAGATTCAGGAACTTTCCAAAGATTTCTATCAATTAGTTGGCTAGAAGGGAGCTCAAAAAACTATAATGTAATTAATTTAATACCTGACCCATTTTTTGATATCTTATAAGGAAACTGGTGCATGATAGCCGGCTCAACAAACGACGACTCCGAACCAGAAGATTTGACTAAGCATGGCTCTTAGTCATAATTTACTTCGGATTACTTCTCTAATACCTACACTCGCCGCTGCGAATTTATTCCTCCATGGTAATCACGGTAAACTCTTGATGCATGGACCACACTTCAGAACGGTGGGGGTAAAATTAATCACTAATATAAACGTACTTTTTCCAAAGCCATTGGAATGCAAGTCTAATAGAATAGAACTCACATAAAAAGATAAGATACAACGTGACATCCTTTTGTTCATAGGTTTTAGTTTGGTAAACACCTCTTTGCCATCCAAATACAACGAAATTTAATTTTTTTAATAGCAAAATCTTTCAACAATTGACTGGTTTTAACGTGAAAGTATTTTAATTCCCTCTGAACGGAAAAGGTATTCAGCCTATACACACTAAATAAACTTATGGGACGGAATTTTATCAAAATATTATATGCGATTACATTAATTTTGGAATTACAAATCCCGCAGAAGAATTAATCATTATTATTGATTAAATACGGGAATAAAATAAGTTCCGGTTTCAACGACGGTGTTTATAAAAAAGCATTTGTGCAAAAATTAGCATAAAGTTTGGTCATCGCTGAAAATTTATATTACGAGAGCTAATCATAGTCATCTTATGATACATTATGACAAAAAATGCATGAACTCTTCCAATGTTTCCTAAGAAATGGCATAATACAAATGATGGAAAAAAGTTCTGATATTTTTCCAATGTTTTCTAATCGCATTTTAGCTTTAAACGACGTTTCACTATCACAGCTCTCTCTCTTTTCGAAGCTGTATCAGAACCTTTCCAACTTCGTTAGCTTTCACATTGTTTTGGGGTTTTATGCACCATTGAGTTATCGTTGCATACCTGTTATTCCGCGCCTTACTCATCCTAAAATGACTTCGTCGCAATGTAAAATAATTTTTAACCTTTTAGAAACCAAATCACATCAGCTTACCTGGAGGCTTGCTTGCTACATCCAACGCCAGCCTCTTACAAAACAGCAAGCATGAAGGCTACAATAGCCAGGTATTAAGGCGATAGCCTTATATTACAAATTATTGGGTATCCGTCTCTACGTAATGCAAGAAAATTGGATAAATTACTTATAACTCAGAACCTACCAGTGGTTTATATGCTCTTTAAAACTGTATTAATTAATCAAATTCCAAATGTGAAATGAACAATGTTTTTGGTGAATGATTAAATACATTTACTGCCTGGTAATGGAATTTTAATTTATATTATCAATAAATTCCCAGCATAGCAGCTGCATCCTTCTTGTTGTAGAATGAAATCGAAGGGTTAACACATATGATATATAAGCATAATTGAAGTATTAGAATAAAAAATGACATGAACATCAAGTCAGTAAGCAAATTAAAGTCATAATGTAAATATTAAATTAAAATTACTCATTAATAATGTGATTGCACATATTACTATGTTCGATATTAACATGACATCATTCTATCTTGACAAATTATTCCTCGCGGAACATACTATATTCGATGCATTGAGTTCGAGGTCTATGGTGCATTAAATTATTAATTTGAAACACAGTATCGTCCCATCACATTTAAAAGGTACAATGAAGAACCAAAGTGATAACAGATTTCTGTTTACGCCCCGGGTGATTGCTTGTCAAATAGTTTAGGAAAAAAAAACTAACGCAAAGCCTGCAATTAACCTCCTGCTGGAAATCATGCGTCACTCATTTGCTCCTGCCAACGACACCCCCGACTATGCCCTCAAATGTGACACTCGGGAGTGTCACCTCGGCGCGCCGCACAGTGGGGCCAAATCGCATTTTGCCGGACAAAAGTCCAAAACTGCTTTTTATGAGATAACGTCTTGAAATTTGGCACATATACACACAAATGATTGCTGATTATGGAATGGTAAGTCATTTTGCATAGGTATTACCCGTTACTTAGATACAGAGGCTCAAACACGACCAAATTTCGAAAAAAGCGCCCGCTCTCATTTTTCTTCGAAAGTCTTAAAAGTTGAGCAGATATAGGAGTTATTTAAGGATTTTTATGAAATAAAAAACATTACCAATTGTGAACAGGGTACTTTGTCTATGCTATGCATAAGCTTCAAACATTTTTGCCTATATTTGAGTGCTATTACGTCACAAAATGGCGGACCCTTTTTTTAGACAAAATTTTACATAAAGTAGACAATATAATCCTTATTCGGAAAATGGTCTCTGGGATACTTCATCAGAGTATAAATTGAAGATATTTCTAGATTATTCCGTAAAAATATTTGAAAAAAGTTTGCGACGCCGAGAATAAACTCGATTTTTCGATCGCGCGTCGCGGCCCGGCTCCGCTTGGCGGGACCTGGAAATACCGAGACTCCGTTGGATTGTTCATGTTGTGTGGATAATAACTCGTCGAATATAACTTTTTCAGGCTTTGCATGCTGTCACTGATTTCTAAAGATAATATACTGAAGATTTTTCTATGATATTGGATCTAGAGAATGGATTAGTGCACTCGTAACTGCGGTAATTTTTTTATTTAGATAATTTTCGGAATCATGCTTAAAATTATGAACGTCTTTCAGCTCTTGAGCAAGAATGCCGGTTCTCGTGGAACCATGCATGTTCTCCATAAAAAGGCAACATTTGGGATTCCCTTCTTTCCCTTTACCCTCTCCTCCTCCACCCCGAACTACATCCTACGCCTTTAATACCCGAGGAGGGTGGCGTAAAACGGAACGTTTTATCACAATGTGCAGTCTTAAAAAAAACGCCTGCTTGGCCAATTACAACTTGTTGTTGCTCTTTGTTATCTGACTCTTTGTTGCGTCAGAAATAATATTAGTGGATACTCTCCTATAAGTAACTTGGAACTGACAATATATGAAAATTGATATTTAATTTTAAGGATTACCTAAAGGGAATCATTTTCACAATATCATTCTTTATAGCTTCTTACAATGAAATTCAAAATTCTGTTTAAAATCATCATGATTTCATGAGTGTTTAAAAAAACTCTGTTGTGCGCATTATCATCTGTTTGTATAGATTGAGATACTGGATCATTAGGTTTGAGGGATGGATTAATTTAAACTTGAGATTACAGTGGTTTTGCATTTTTATTTCGCAATACTGATCACACAATGTAATAATGTCAAATTGCAATGCTCTCGACGAAAAGTAAAGTAATATAGATGAAACACAATTAGATTAACCAATAATATATTAAACAAAACTGGGAAACATGTTGTTTTGCATAGAATTTGCTGTGCCATCTCTTACTTATGGTTTAAAAAGAGAAAGTAATTTGAAAAGAGGATGGCAATAAACGAGAATGACTTAAATTTATTTTGATATTGTCAGCACCGATAAAATCAATTCAATAATATAAATGAAATGCCATTACTTGTAAGATACTGAAAAGAACATAAATATCATTATCACAAATGATTTTCACCCACAGAGCATCCTTAGTTTTAACTCACCGAGTCCTCTTCAGGTAGTTGAAAAATTCTGAAAGCACACACCATGTTTATATTTGGGAATGGTTAAGAAGGCGAAGAAACTGTTAGAGGAGATGGGTTGTTCGTACGTGTACCGATACGTTCCTTGAGGGAGAGATAAGGGTGAGAAGAGATCTGTTTGCGCCAATGAAGGGAAAAACGCAAGAAGGGAATACCCGGTGAAAATGAAAGGAGGGTGGAGGGTCGGCAGAGGAAGTTAGGTCAGCGGTGTTCAAATAAGGGATTAGCAAGGGTGGGTTAGGGAGCGGAAAAGGAAAGGGTGGTTGGTAGCGGGCTCCTGGCAATGCGATCGCCTTTTCATTATCCTTTCCTTAACCACTCACCCATCCCCACGAATTCGTTACTACAACACCTTTGACCAAACTTTCTTTGCCGATTGTTCGTTTCAAGAAAAATTCTTAGTCCTCGGACGAGTCGTAACCATCATCTGTTTGATTCTATGCTTCTTCTTTGTCTTCTATTAGTAATAGTTCTCGTAAGTCCTTCGGAAGCCTCCTATCAGACTTCGAAGTCAATGATATGGTGGAGGAAAGCAACTGATCGAACGTGATCAAGTCCTTTGAATGGGTCCTCAATGGTGGCCGTCCTGGAGTGTTTCCGCGTGAATCTTTCTCGAAATTTCATGGCGTCCTTATTGCGGGCCTCCATCGCCTCTTCGGATAGCTGGCCTAAGGGAAGAATTGCCCCTTTCGAAAAATCCGCGCCACAAATGAGTACTTTATGGACCGCGGTTGGCATATAGGACAATGACTAACATCCCGAAATCCAATTTTATAAATCGTCAATCTGCCTTTGCAAATAATTATTTTCTGTCTTGGCAATTTCCTTCGTCTCTTTGAGCCACTGAAGACGAATGAGCCGGCAAAATCTGATGGACGACGGCCACGGATTTGCCCAGATAATCACAGCTAAAACAGGGAAAGTATTAATATTGCCCGTTTGTTCTATATGTGGATTAGTCAAAGATAAAATAGATACGCTTGAATCCCTTACCTGAAGAATCATTTACCAAAGTAGGGATATCATGAATAAAAATTCATTTAACGAATCTGCTCTTTCCCACAGTTGTTTATATTGGGCGTGGCCCAAACTTCCATCAAATCCGTACTTGCATATTAAAGTTGAATTAACTTCATCGATTGAGGTTTGCGCTGTAGATACAAACTACAGTAACCGTGAGACCGTGTGATTGAATAAATATTGAAGATGTTGTGATCCCCCTAGTGATCAGTAAGGACAAAGCGTCTTCAGGTGACATCTCCGTCAGTACATCAGGACTTTTCCTCCATTTTGAAAGCAATCTCCTCGCCCTACTAGGAGTGGTTGTAATTGAAAATGATTCCGAAAATTATTCAAATAACAAATTTACCTCAGTTACGAGTGAACTGAATGGAGTGTACTGAAGAACATATGGACACTACTAACTGATCAATTCTTTCGAAACAATATCCTAGAAAAATCTTCAGTATAGAATCTTTAGAAATCAATGACAGCATGTTGTGTGACAAAGAGCAACAACAAGTAGTAATTGGCCAAGCAGGCGTTTTTTTTAAGACTGCACATTGTGATAAAACGTTCCGTTTTGCGCCACCCTCCTCGGGTATTAAAGGCGTAGGATGTAGTTCGGGGTGGAGGAGGAGAGGGTAAAGGGAAAGAAGGGAATCCCAAATGTTGCCTTTTTATGGAGAACATGCATGGTTCCACGAGAACCGGCATTCTTGCTCAAGAGCTGAAAGACGTTCATAATTTTAAGCATGATTCCGAAAATTATCTAAATAAAAAAATTACCGCAGTTACGAGTGCACTAATCCATTCTCTAGATCCAATATCATAGAAAAATCTTCAGTATATTATCTTTAGAAATCAGTGACAGCATGCAAAGCCTGAAAAAGTTATATTCGACGAGTTATTATCCACACAACATGAACAATCCAACGGAGTCTCGGTATTTCCAGGTCCCGCCAAGCGGAGCCGGGCCGCGACGCGCGATCGAAAAATCGAGTTTATTCTCGGCGTCGCAAACTTTTTTCAAATATTTTTACGGAATAATCTAGAAATATCTTCAATTTATACTCTGATGAAGTATCCCAGAGACCATTTTCCGAATAAGGATTATATTGTCTACTTTATGTAAAATTTTGTCTAAAAAAAGGGTCCGCCATTTTGTGACGTAATAGCACTCAAATATAGGCAAAAATGTTTGAAGCTTATGCATAGCATAGACAAAGTACCCTGTTCACAATTGGTAATGTTTTTTATTTCATAAAAATCCTTAAATAACTCCTATATCTGCTCAACTTTTAAGACTTTCGAAGAAAAATGAGAGCGGGCGCTTTTTTCGAAATTTGGTCGTGTTTGAGCCTCTGTATCTAAGTAACGGGTAATACCTATGAAAAATGACTTACCATTCCATAATCAGCAATCATTTGTGTGTATATGTGCCAAATTTCAAGACGTTATCTCATAAAAAGCAGTTTTGGACTTTTGTCCGGCAAAATGCGATTTGGCCCCACTGTGCGCCGTCGACTTCAGAAGTGCTCGGCAGAAACGAAATGGAAACCAGGGAAGGCCCACTTCAGCTCTGAACTCGTGGAATCCGACACCCGTGATATTCCATCCATGCAGGCTACCGTCCTTTTCAAGACGTCATTCCCGAGAGGAGAGCGACAGAGATGGCGAGAGCTCGAAAACCTCGCGAAGCATGTCAACGCGTACTAGAGTCGAAGCCGGAAGCAGTGGGGAGGGAAATGAGACAGGGGATGTAAGAGGAGGATGAGGGGCGGATGGGGAGGAAAAAAAAAACAAGAAGGAAAACGAGGGCACGCCGATAGATGGGCAAGGAACCCGTCGTTGGGTGGTTCGAGGAGATAAGGGGATAAATTAGATGAGATCTCGAGGCTCAATTCCGCGGCAAGAGGCGGGAGGAGGTGGAGAGACTCGCTCTGGAGTGGAGAAAGGGCAAAGGAGAGGATGGAGTGCAGGAAGAGAAGAGACGGAGTGAGTTGGGGAGTGGGAAGGAGGAAAAGCTTGTGCCGGACGGGTCGGGTGTTGGCAACAAGGTTGAGATTGCCGGAAACCGAGGGGATTGAACCACCCGGGTGCTTTACGCAGGAGATATCGGAAGGAGAGCGGGGTTTGGATATGCCGAATGGGGAGAGAAGGGTGACTCCGGATGAACTGTGGGCCACCGAGGGGAAAGAGGAACGTCGTCACCCAGAAATTCCTGTGGAATGGTAACCTTCCCCCCTCCACTCTCGTTCGAATCCACCCGTGATGGGATTAAGCCTTCAATGTTTCAATATTCAAATAAAAAAGGGTTCAGTTTTCTCTCCTATTCCATTAATAATATCCCTTCTCTCTCCGCCTTATTTTCGAGCAGTGGGAGACGGCGAAGTGGAAGGAGCACTTCGAAGGTTGCAGGGGGACGCAAGTTCCTCGAAGAATTGACTTTGAAGAATTGAAATTGTCCTTCACTTGACCTACTCGATCTTAGAATAAATAGTTTTTAATTTTACCAGTTCCGTAGGGGACACGAGAAAAGAAGAGGGCGTTGCAATCCAGCACACCAATCGAGTCGCTACGCATGAGATGCACACCTATACTGAATTAAAATGTTGTGCTACTATCATGAAAATTGATAGATGGTTTTATTAAATGCATGTGACCTGATAACATGCTGGAGCTTTGGGTTGTGTTTCTTTGTATTTTCTTAAAATTCATGTAACAATTATGTAAAACAGCCCTTGTAATTTATGGTAACAAATTGGAGCACTTGAAATATTATGAAATCAAAGTTTTACTTGCTTTGCTTCTCCTATTGATCCGTGCTTTGAATCCTGTTAATTTCAATGGAGGGCTGCCATTAATAATAGGGTGATTTGATTTTTTTGAAGTGGCTACAATATTTTTAAGTACTCGTAGTATACGTTAAACAATGGAAAACGCTTCCATTATCAAATCTACTTCATATAAATGCTATTTCCCTGGCTAAGGGCTGGATCAACTAAAGGATGTTTTTTTGTTGGAGAAATCTTAAAATTAATAGTAAGTATCCTTATTAAAAATTAGCGCGTTACGTTTATTTGAATCAAGACGATGGCTTATTCAAGCGTATACAAGGATTATGGGGCCAATGCCTCTGGAACTACTCAACAATAGCTTTTATGTGTAGTTAAGCTCATAACTGACGGCATATAAAAATCCGGCTAAGCTTAATTACGATCTTCTGCCCATGTTTAGCAATTTTATATGAGTTGGGATCCGTTCACCCAAATACCATTTCCTTTTCTAAACCCTGGGAGCTTAATACAAATAATCGATATTGCTACGCAAATCTATGTTAATAAGCTTAATAAAAGCCTAGTTAATAACTTTTGAATGATAGATATGCATGCAGAAAATTATTCAAATCTAAAATGAATATGCATTATTGAATAAGATAAAATTCTGACATAAGGAAGCAAAGATAGCGATCCAAAAAAAGATGTTTTCATTTTTATTGAATCGAAACGAAGCATGAACATGTAGGAACGTTATTAAGATAATAATTACACTAAAGATGCGAGAGGTGGAAACGAGATGCATTTGAACTGAAAACTGTGAAGAGGAAGATCAAGCATTGGACCTAAAGTAAAGAATTTACTGTGCTAATTTCACCTCGGCTAGAAAAGAATGAGGGAAATCATGAATAAGATGGAATAGCACAGAAAGGGTACAAAAAGTGTCCACCAAGAATTATTTACTAAAATAAACAGTCAAGGCGAGGAAAACTGGCAAAATGTCATTTACGGAGAATTCTATGTTAGTGGCAGACTAGGATGATGATTAATTGAAAGATGGTATCACATGAAAAAAATTCGGATGTGATAATGTTGTAAATGCCACCTACGTATGATGAATTGATGCGTAGAGAATGTAAATTTCCACAGCCATAATTATTTTTCGTGGGTGTTTGCATCATCAGAGACAGATTTTTATTAAACTAACGGTGATTTTACTGAGAAATTCAGTTTCGATTGATGCTGGAAATCAACTTCCACTCAGTGATTTGCTGCGTAATTATAAATTTATATATTTATATAAGCAAGGAAAAACACATAAGTGAAATAACTATTGGAAATTTATCGGCAATGTAACTGCTTCACAAGACCATATATAATTCATTAGGGTATTATTAGCTCCAAATGTTTTTCATATACCTAAAAACCTAAGGAACTGAAAATATAGTGATGCAAATTTCAAATATTTAAGCAGGAAAATTTTAATTATAACGAAATTAAATTAGGAAATGGCTGAGACACAATCGATCAACAGGTGAGTTTAACAATAAAAAGCCATAGTGGAAAACTAAAGCAGCTGATGATTAGTTTTTGTAATACATAGAAGGGTATAATGGGAGAGATACAATATCTTAAAAGGATTCAGCTGAAGCCAAGCGATTGCAATATAATTCAAACAGTGATCCCTCTAGAAAAAATTCAATTTTCAATTCAATTCGCAATTCAAAAATTTTCAATCGGTTATATAATTCAAAACAGCTACATTTTTATTGATTGTTTGCTTAACCTACAACAAATCACTATTTCAATGATAGGAACTTAGTTCAAAGATATTTTCTTATTAAGTAAAATGCTTACGGTCGAGTGTTCAGAGTTTCCGCATTCTCTTTGAAGTATCTACTTATATCCAGAATGCCTTTACAGTGTGAACCAAGGGAATAGGCTTTTTTGAGAAAATATAAATACATGAAAAATCAAGGAATGACTTTTTTTAAAGACCATGAAAGACTCCAGCCGACCTGCATAAAAGAAAACGGCTCACTTTATGAAAAACAGCGTTTGGCCCCGCACTCCTCGCAGGACCCGTCAAATGCATTGAAAGGAATGACGAAAACATTATTTTGACACACGTTTCCTGGATCCTTACAAACATTTTTGCCACTGAACTTTGCCATGAAACCCCAAGAGCCGTCTCAAAAGAGGTGACACGAAGAAAGGAGCGGGGTCGCGAGACTTCAAGATGGGACGTTTTCACACCAGGGCACGCGGATGATAAATTCAAAGGTGCCGGGGGGTGGGGGGAGAGGGAGGGGTGAGAGGAAGCATGAAAGCTGATTGGAAAACCGAAAAAGGGCAAGAAGGAAAACCTCTCGCGACGAGAGAGGAAACGGACGGAGAAAAGAGCTTCGCCGCCGGAGGAAAAGGAAAGAAGACGAAGCGGAAGAAAGAGAGAGAGGAAAGAGATGATGAGAGGAGAATGAAAAGGAGTGATTCCTAAGGAGTCTGGCATGCACCGAGGAAGAGGTGGAACTTTTCCCTATTCCGACCTTCACCCAAGCCTCTCCCTTTTCTTCCAAGGAAAAGAAGAGGGAACGCTGCCCTCGCAAAACCCCTCTAACTCTCCCTCCTCCACCAGTCATCCCCTTTCCAGAGGATCGGCAAGGGAGGAAGGCAGAAGTCCAAACCGCGCGCGTCTCTCCGACACCAAAACTCCCATCCCCTCAGCTATTTTCCCGTTCGCCGAAATATGGGTGAGATCCCCCGGAAAAAGAGGAAACACGTCACTTCATCTCGGATTCAAATCTCGGACCTTTCCTGCCCTCCACCACGGGATCCAGCGGCGCAAAACCGTCACTCACGGAGCCTCCCACGTGGCACGAATGAAACCCGTCCTCCGAATCACCACCACCCATCCCACTTCCACCCCGCAAGCTTATTTCATCCACCCTCTCATGCATTTCCATGCTTCGGTCTTCAATCACTTAATTTCGAATCCTTGCCATCATTGCCCTTATTTCCTCCTATACTTTTCACAACTAAATCTACTTCTAACCAAGCAAGCCTTACAAATCCAGCTTATTATGAGGGAATTACGGATGGTATTGAATTAGATTGAATGAAAACGGTTGGGAAGAGAGGAAAACATTCAGGAAAGTAATGTTTGAAAAGGGATGCCTCTATTGACGTGTAAACAGTAACTTGCGATAGCTCTGGGGTCAAATAGTGCATAACGTATCATTTTAGTTGTTATCAGGGGCGGCGACCAAGAGAAGAATCATTTGAGAGAGTATCGGGACTGTGTAGTGACCAGGATATGGCATGAAGAAAGCATTATTGTAAGATTGAAATTAAGAAACACCTATAGACTTTTTACTAGGTTAGGAAAGAAAATTAAATTTGATGGTCGGCAAGTTTACTTGGTGGAATTTAGACATAGTAAAGATAAAAGTACTTGGTTGATTCCACAATTTATTTAGATAAACTGTACCGGTTTCAACCAAGTACTTTTATGTTTACTATTACTAGGAAAGAAAAGCTTAAGATTTGTGTGAAAAAGGCAGTTCGACACCCCAACAAACGTAATTATGCCGGGAGAATACCGTTGACTTGTTGACAAACATAGGATTCTAGTAATTTCAAGATATTTCGTGTCACCAAACTGATAATGCCTTACTCTAGCCTTTCCCAAACACCATTAGAAGAGGAATCAGGATTTTAGTGAAAAATCTTCGCCGCAGCTGGGTTTTGAACTAGAGGCCTGAAGGTGGATAGCAGCCTTCTAGGCTTCACAATGAGAACCCACTTACTTCCCAGATTCAGACCTCCGATCTGGGCGCCTTCACCCTTCTCTTTGTTCACTCAACCGTGAGGATGGATGAACGACCTTCACCTCGCGCGACCAGAAACCTTTCTCTTCCCTTCTCCCCCTGAATCAGAGCTCACCCTCCTCCCGATGACTGAGTGAGGCCCCTTTATCAGCGCTTTCTCCGGAGCATCCCCCGAGCCTCGCATCTCCGATCCAGCCTATCTTCTCACGCCACCCCTACACCCATTCTTCAGTCGCCCTGATCTGACTTATACCCACCACCCCTGTGTTCGGTCCCCTCTAACCCCTGGCCATAGGGGCCATCCACGCTCTGCATAGCAAATTTTCCACTTATATTACCCCTCTCCTCCCTCATAACGTTCCATAACGTTACCAATGACCCCTCCCTTTAAATTAAGTACCGCTACAAAATAAATTCTCGTTTTTGTGAGTGATAAAGCATATTAGGTGTGTATGAATGCCTCATTAATTCTCAATACTACTATATATTCGGTGAATATTATGGTTACCGTTCTTATTATTTGAAATAACAATGCATTTTTAGTGCATGTAACTACCAGCGTTACCGTAGGTTGCCCCTCCGCTCCCTCACTGTCGATAAAACATCGTCAGCTGACACCTCCCCCCCCCCCGTCTGTCATGATGTTCATATTCGACCCTTCGTCCCTCTTTACCGTTGGACGTCGGAATTAGCAGCAGATGGAAATAAGACATCTCTCTGCGCGATATCGCGATGTTGAACGAGAAAGGTTTGAGGTTCACACGGGAAGTATCAGGTAAAACGAACAACATTGCTATTTCGCTGCGTGAATCCTCAAGTATTAGAGATGTATACGGATTGCGCACGGAGGTGCCTTCATGGAAGGTGTGGTTTTTTTATATCCGAGGTGCTTGCTGGGAAAATTACCTTCCTCTCAGTTAGTTAATGCAAATAATTTTCTCTTGCTCCATTTTTCTCCATTTGAGATTTTGCTGTATCTTTGCTGCAGAAAAAATAAGCCACCTTCATAGAAATATATTTGCAGTTAGTGGTCTAACTCCAACTCGGTCTGAGGAAAGTTATCACCGATATTTATTAACGTAATGGGGAATCTCAAAGCCAACTCAAGCAGTCCCTTCGTAACAATCTAGCCACTCAGGCTCCCAAAACCATTACCCAAATAAAGCGAAGCAATGCGTAAAATTACACCCCTTAAGTAAACTGAAACTCCTTAAATTACGAGCAAGTGGTTTTAAACGGCGAGAGGAAATGTTGCAGTTAATTTTCACAAAGTGACGCGGCGTCTGAGAAGGCACCTTTACTTGCGACACATGAGCAGGACCACTTTTCTGAGGCTGGGCTTCCTCTTGGGGGCCCCTCTCTCTGTATCGGGTTGCAAGCAACACTTATGCGTTTACATGCAACGATGGGATATTAAATTCGATGCGGTCCATTGAAGCGATTCATCAGAATTTACGTTCAGAGCACTCTTCCTTATGGCAGTGTGGCATGAACGACAATAACAGCAGAGAAGTCAGGGCTGGAAGCATTCAAAATGTGGTGCCGCACAGAAATGTTGAAAATGAGGTTGATCGACTGAGAAACAAATAAGTCCCAAGCAAAGTGGGAAGAAAGAGAAACCGGCTGAAAACTAAAAAAAGGAGAATGGGCAACTTAATGGGCTGCATCTTATTTATTTCTTTATTAAAATAGTCCAAAAACAGCACAAGGTCAATTACAAAGGACACATATCGAAGAAATCTTGAGACATGAAGACTTTCTATAAAATAAGTAGAGGAGGTGACTGATGCAAACGGGAAGAATTACAAAAGGTCAACCGATAAGAGAATCAAGTGGAGAGCTGCGTCAAACCAGTCTAAGGATTGTTGACTTATGATGATGTGGTCCATTTTCCAATACCGCAACGTAGGTATGATCACGCATACGCGACACCACCTTATATCTCTATGCTATACTCAAATACCACGACATTCCTACTCACAGATGCCCTCCAACGCTAGGAGTGCTCATCGAGATCCACGGATTTCATTTTAGGTCCCCACTTTACGACTCTTCCCTTTTCCATCGATCTCGGTTGACACCAAGAAAACTGGGCAATGTTGAGATTGAATTCTCGTCGACGCCTTCTTGAATTCTTGAACTTTTCCCTTGAAGCTCTGGTTGCTAAGAAAGCAGGGTTTGCCATCCGAGATGTCGGCGCTATTCCTCACCTTCATATCACATTCGCCTTATTTCCTTGTCGATCTCAAGTGACAGAAACCGCATCGCGAAAACAGCACTAGCTGAAATATTTGATCCTCTGCCATCGAATGATTATAGTAAAACACTCTCGGGATTCCCACAGGGTTGGTACTCCAAATACCGAAGTTTCAAAGGCTTAGTCCACCATATTTTTCAGGGTGCTGATGCCAGGGTTCCTCGCTGATTCAGCTCAGACCACATAACTATATATTTAGAATATTCGACGGGAATTATTTCGAAACTTAATTAGACCGTACATATCACCTCCGTGAGGTTCACGCCATAATTTTCCTTGCTACCCCACATTTATCAGTGATATAATGTTCTGCTTAAATAGAACAGGATCAGAATTTGGATATGTCCATGTGTCCACTTCATTTCTCCAGTTTTTAAACGGAAAAATTCAAATGCTACACAGAAATCCTAATTGTAATAATTACGACATTTACCCCAATATTTCTCTATGAAACTGACATCCACAATATTACAAAAGCTTGCTTTCTTACTTTTTTAAACGCTTAGTCTCTGAATTCATTAAAATTAAATTGATGAATTTACTTCATACAGGAGGTAAACTTCATAAATCCGTTAATATTACACTGAACAAAATAGCCTGAACTTGTGGTAATCGACTGCGTTTATTAATGGGGTTATTTTTGCTAGACACGTAAGATGCGTACGTCAATTTGGCTCCATTCTCGTTATCTAAACAAACTTGATATAACTTATGAGATGAGAACTCCTAATGAGAACATTTGAGATAACGTATGAGGTATTGACTCAGATGTATTTTTCCTCGAAGAGACTAATTATCAAAACGAATAAATAAAACCTAGGCCTACCGACTAATATATTTTAAATAACATTCCGACACATTGTGTTACTGTCAACTGTTACAAGCAAGACGCCAAAATGTGTCGTTGTTAAAGCATATTTGTAGGTAAAGTAAATGTGAGTGATTCCAATTATTTCCTGTAGCGAGAAAACAAGTCTGAAACAAGTCATCAGAGTGAAGCAGCCGATAACCAAACAAGAGCTTCCGAAGGTGATCAATGAAATTGTTGCGATCATATAAATGTCTGGAGTTCAATTCTCACTTCTGTTTCATAGAAAACATATCAACTCACAAAAATAAATTGTTATGCCATTGGATTGGAATAAAAAATATCTTGCATAATAAAAACATTTGTGGATTTTGAATCAACTCGTAAACTAACATTTCTTCCCACATAACTATTCCGACTATGTGAAGGTAGAGCCAAATTCAATTCATCAGACAATAGTAGAGATATGGTATGATTTGACTAAATCAAACGATTACTATACTATTATCATTAAATTTTTTTATTAAAGCATATAAACATTCAGATAATTGCAGATATAGCCAACCTCCATTCCTTAACTCACATTTCTGCAGTAAAGCTTGACTTCGCCACTCCACTCCGTGCTGGAGTGATTCGATCTTAGTGAGAACTTACAAGTCGCTAACACCATACATCCTGTTAACCCCCATGCCTTCCTCCGGCTTTAATTCCCGGCATTTTATCCCCGAGGAACAAGCTCAACGGAGAAGCTGATATCATCCCTTCCCACCATCGTACCCAAGATCACCTATTCATCGGCACGTTCTAAGGAGTTGGATTGTGATATGAGAAAAAAATCACCTTTAAATGCAAGCGTAGCACATAAATACTTAAATTATGATTTTATACACAAGCCTACGTAAAATATTGGTTCACCATCAAAAAAAGTAAACTATACTACCTTTACAAAATATGTCTTTCCATGCACAATCATGTCTCTTCACATCTTTTACTTTTACCTTCGGATGAGATAGGGGATTATGCTTCTGGGATCTAAAAGTTCACAGATATGCATCTAGCCGGTTAATTTAAATGATGATAAAATATGTTTTTCAAGAAAAATGACAATTAAACAAAGAAACTTATCTTAAATTGGCGGAGCTATCGCCTGAGTTAGGCTCAGACACACATTTTATCGTTAATACGAATGGGAAATGATTAACAGCAATGGGTCCAGCAGTTACAGAAAACATTTTAGATATGGGTTCGGAAAAAATTGAGGACGTAAGCCGGGCACAAAGAAAGCAAACGGATACTTTTAGCCCACGTTAATGGGGGAAAAGAAATCAGGAGGAATTCCTACAAGCAAAGGAAAGTGGACGAAGAAGGTATCCAAAGTCAATAGTCTCTAGCGCTGCTATCTACGGGACGATCCGGGATAAAAAGAGGGTTCCGAGAAAATAATACGGTTTATGGAAAACATGAGAAAAGATAGAAGATTCAAAGTATGCTGGAGGGATTTGGTGTAGAGATTATTCATGGTCAGCTGAAAGGAATGATAACGAGTACCCTAACAGTGTGGGTGGAATATAAGATAAGAGCCTACCATAAACGGTATAATAAATACATGGAGATGCACTGATCTGAATCTTTAGAGCCTTTACTTTATACTTATAAGACTTGAGAACTTTTCATGCGAAAGCATCGCTAATGTTTTTAACAGAGGAATTTTGGCGTTGCGCCGGTTTGCGCACCCATGATCCAACCACCTTTGGTTTCCGCTGCTACCACCAACCAGAATAACCAAATTTTCCTCCTACCCTCCCATATCGTTTCCACCCACGTTCCACGCAGCCTACTCGACTTCTCGCGGACTGTCTCCGTCATCCTCCCACGCGAGCAACCCCTTTCTCGACCCAACTTCACGCGCTAGCCCCGAAAATAAAAACCAACCCCCTCTCCGGCTTCGGCGCCATATTTTCCCTTCATCTCTCCCACCGTCCGCACATTTCCCGTGGAACGCCTCTCTCTCTGCCTTCGCCCACCCACGCGCCTCGATTTCTGCGTCCAATCCAGTCCCTCTGCCGCCCACGGAGACCAAGAAATGATTGCGTAAAAGGGGGTGATTTTTTTTCTCGCAGGTACGAGAGCGATGGCTGGCGGCCGGGGAAGGGAATGTGTTTGACACAGCCATCTCTCTCTCGGAATACTCGGGAGCACGCAAATCCAAGCACGTGCCCGGACAAAACCAGCGTGCTCAGCAAGAGGTGAAAGGAAAATTGGTCGATTTGACCCGCGTGCTTGATGTGGCGGATGGAGCCATTTCGCCGAGGCAATCAAGCCCCAGGGACCAAACTCCGTAGTGGTGGAGGTGATTTGTAACCGCCATCACAAAGCGTGTGTACCCCGAGTGATTACTTGACACTGAAAGCCATTTAATAGAATACACTAGGCACAGTACTGCTGGAAAATATGAGCATCACGATTGGCGGCATGCAGCCAAGGCTAAAATTTGCATTAACCAGTATTAGAAATTCCTTGATTAAATTAGTTGGTCCTGAAATCCACCACCCTGTCAACCCAAAGTTAGCGGTGTTAGCCCAAAGGTCCCAGCTGCAGCATGGATGTTGTGTTTGCCTTTGATTTAAATCTAGGTTAGATGAAGTAAGATATCCTTAGCGGGTGGAGCATCTAAAATAGAACATGGCCGCTTAACTGAAACACTTACTCGCAGTTAGGTGAAGTAGTATCGAAAACGATTTACCAGTTGATGAGACTTCAGTACACTCTAGTGATATCAAGTAGTGCTATTTACTTGTGAAAAGGATGAGAGGTTGGAATTAAAAATTTATTTTCAAAGTCAAATTGAATGTGCCTATCGGATAGCGCTCGAACGAAAGCAAAAAAAAACAAAACCTGTTACTCAGCATGGCTGATTGTGCAAGGAATACACTGTCATTGATATCACAAGAAAGCATAGCTGATATTTTGTAGGAAGATAGATAAAGCCCATTAAGAAGTTTATCCTCACTGATCCAACTCTCGCTATAAAGACTAAAAGGGCCAACCCTGACTTTTAAAAACCTAGACAAATATTCTGTAGTCTATAAGACATATACGTAAGATTTGCAATCTGGCCTCGATAAACACGCTGATATACAAAATAGAAATATTTACAATCAGACAGAATCATTCACCTTCACTGGGATCCCGATCTAGGTGGATAAGTTATTTTCTGTGGAAATTTTACTTTGCTAACGAGTCGTAAAGAATTTTTTTGAGATTTGGTGTTTTTTGCAGGGGCACTGTGGAGAAATAAAGCGAATGATCGTTCAAGTATTAAAACTACTAAATTCACAACTCACTAAACATAAGGAAAAGTCACAAGAAAGAAGAAATATTTGATGAGAATATAACACCCGATGCAAGTGAGGTACATATGACGTAGATGCAGGGAGAGCGGAGCAGTGGAAAAGGCCTCCTCCCGAAAAGTTACGTGTATCGGCAATAGGTGGGGAGAATAGACAGTTTGGAGGAGGCCACTTTGGGAAAGCCCGCATTCCCCTAATCCCGATCCGAATAATAAAAAAAAGCACCCTATCCCCGCCTTCACCACCATCTCCCACCAACCGCTCCTCTTCCCCAAGCTGCGCTTCATGAGAGCGCAAACACGCGAGGAACAACGGAAACTCGGTCCGCCCGTCCCGCATAAACTTCCCACTGCCGCCCTCTCTCTCGGCCGTCAACACGGGATGAAAAAACCCCCGCACTCCGCTGATATCCTTTTTGCGGAGAACTTCCTCCGTCGCACCGTGGGGGGATACCGAGGAAGGGAAGGAATTCAGGATTCACCGTGTGCAGAGCTTTTTGAAACGCTCCAACCCCCTTCCCCATCATTCTCTCCTTCATCCCCCCCCCCCCACTGTATACTTCATTCTCCGCAACCGGGTCGTGGGCTCCGCTGAAGTCAGTCTTTCGTTCCTAAATATTTTCGTACTCCGCGGATATAATTGCTGAGCCGGAGCGCGTCGGCTCGGAAAGAAGCTGGAGAAATATGAATGATAGATGGACGGAGGAGGCGGGCGGTGGAGATAATGCGGGTCGCATGCGCTTCATTTGATCTCGATGAGATGAGGCTGCAGAGGACTCGGTGCGAACACGATGGGTGCCTCTGCCTTTCTTTTTCAACCCGCAAAAATCTAATCAAGGCCTCGGTGCTCCAATATTTGCGTCGCATCTGGGGAACAAGTTTGGAGGAACATGCTTCCGTCTATGCTTCGTTACGTAAACAGGCTTTATAGTCTCGGAATGCGACACTGTTTACAATGTATTAGGGAATGTACTAAGGAAATCCCGAGGAATAATTAGGGCACATAGGTAAACGCTAAGAAAATTTAAAATAACTTCGTAAATCGGATAGTGCGCTAAGCGGTGGTCCTCTTCGCATATTTCGTTAAGATTAGGAAAATGCCTATGGTGGTTTTCTCTCCACCCTTGATTCTTACCCGTCTATTTCCATCCATATGCTTTTTCTCCGAATCTGAAGAGCCTTAAAGTTAAGAAGTTCACACCAAATTTGAGACAAAATATAACCAATTATTGGTTAGAGCCATCAAGTACCAAGAAAAAAGAGAATTTTTCAAGGTGGGAAATTGAAATTTAACTTGGTAATTATAAAAGTGAATGCTTATGTAAAAGAAAAATAGAGAAAGTGATCACGCGTATCAAAATATTTTAAGAAATCTGTGATGAATTCAATAACAACCACTTTCACCACTCTCATAAAAATATTCAACTATTGTTTTCTTGAGTTATTTGAACCATATTCACTAAATTGTAAGGCGGTTAAATTCGTCTGCCGAACTTCAATGGCGAATTTTATTGAGGTTCGCGCTGGCAGACAGGCACATACTTTAAAAATGTATCATGGAATTGTATATGTTATTGATGTGATATATGATTTTTGCCCTTTTAATGAACGCAAGCTCCTGTGGGGAAATAAATAAAGAATCGGAAAGTTTAAATACATGATGCTGTTAAAAACATGAGGTCAAAATCCAATGATCCACCTCAACGATAACGTTTTTAATTATATCCCGTCACACCTACTTTGTAGTTCCATTCCTCTTCTATGCAACCATCGTGGAATATGATGTTTCCTTCTCAAATTTTCCGGACTCTCGAGCCCATGAGGAAAATGTGGGTCTCTCGTAAGACAACGACAGAGGGCATTGTATTTTTTTCTTTATTTCCAGCGAGCCCTAGTAAATTGCCACCATATTTCTCCGTCTCTCGCGAGCAGCCACCAAGGCAACACCGCGTGATGAGTCCGGGGATATGCGCCACCCTTGGAACAGCACCCATTCCCATTCCTCTCGTCACCCTCGATCATCTCATCTCCAGGTTGCCGTATGCATGCACCCATTCCTCCCGCACCCCTTTTCACTCGCGAACCCTCTATTCTTTCACGTGCCACCGATGGTGGGTCTGTCGACGATGGTGCAGCGACTTCTGTCACTTCAATCCCACCTCCGCCGCCACCCTCACCCACACCGCGTTTCCCTTCAAGCACCACCCAGCCCCCTGCCCTCCTCTCACCACCACTTACCCCCGGCACCCCCCTCATCCCGGCCAAATTGGCGCCCAATCCCTCAACCGCGCAAGGTGCCGACGATCCGACATCTGCGTTTTGTTTTCCTCTCCTCCTGTGACACGTACGCTGGCGTTCCATCATCTCGACGAGATCCCACGACCGATCCTCGAAGAGGGAATGTGTGTCGCTCCTAGCATTCCACCACTTCAATAAATCTCTAACCTTGAGTCTCTCGCGATTGAGAAATGGGTTAAAATAGAACGAAAACCATGCGTTTCGGCTAAGGAGCACTTAAAAAGTCCTAACTCCTATTCTGAATACCACTTTGCGCAGCATATATTGTACTTGAAAGCATACGTATGGCTCTTATATCAAATTGGAATGTTACCTGCTCTTCAAACCGAGTGAATTAGGTGATCTAAGAGTTGAGCATGAGTGGGCACCTGAAAGGAAAATTTAGCGTAAGACTAAGTTAGGACGGGGGATCGGGTTGGTGTGGTTGCCACTACACTGGCCTCCCATTCCGAGAGCCCGGATACGAATTCCGGAAGTAGCATATTTTTCATTGAAATACCGGTCCCTACTATAGTGCCTTGTGGAGAGTGCCTACTTCGAGTTCAGTACTCCGTCCGTCGGATGGGACGATAAGCCGTGGTCCCCATGGCGCCTTTCGTAAAGACAGGATTAATTCCGACACCGGGTTTCTATCCACTCTTCCTCTGTCCCTCAAAAAGTCCTACCTTTCCCCAGTTATCCTCTATCCTCTCTGGCGCAAATGACCTCAGTTTTAGATCGCCTTCCTCAAATAACTACAGCTACTAAGTTAGGACGCTCGTAAATACGTGCTTTGAAATAAATATCCTATTTCCAATATAAGTGTGCTTTTCTGTAATTATATAATACCGTTAATATATACTTATACTCTATGCTGCGAATAGAATTGAAAGCAAATAGTAAGTATTAGCTTAGGAAAAATCCTGTTATTTTTAAAACCACTGTCCAATAAAATAAATTAAGGGCAAACGCTAGCAGCTGATTGCATCTTAATTAAACTCTTATCTTGGGTAGACGTTCTTTAATTTAGTTTGCAAGAGTCCCTTGCTACAATTCCAAATCAGAAACGCTTAATAAACGGAACACGGCTTTCGCACGCTGAATTTCAATTCATCCGGATAATCTTGATAGTAAAATCCTTGAAAGGAACATCTTGATAAGAAAAATCTTCGATACGTGATTGGCCAAATCCTATACTCTAGTTATTGCCCTCATAAGTTAAATATAACGTTACCAAGAGAGAATAAAAGGAAACATTTCCCCTTCGGGAAGATATCAATCAATCGTTCTCTATTGTCTAACCTATCCAACACCGTCTGATCTATGTAATCACCATTTAGTCGCGAGAGAGACTCGTGAATGCATATCAAAAATTTTTCCATAAAGTAGTGGCATTGTACCTCCTGGTTGGTCGTAAAAAGATCATGCATTGCGAAAATTCACCCCTTGTCGTACACCATCACGATGTTTCTCAGCGTATCATGTAGTTGAAGATCAGTCCTAGAATTGCATATCCATTCCCAAGATGTATTCTGACCAACTATTTTTTGGGTTACAAGCTCGACAAGGAACCACTTAGCTACCTGGCTACCACGTCCGACGTGTTCATTCACCGAATTTGCTCGCTCATATAAAAATGTTATCTCCTGTTAGTAACAAGCTTCATTCTAACAGATTTATACCACCTTTATAAATATAATTTCAATGTTGATGACCTCGTATAGCCTTCTGAAAGAGTGACATCCAAAACCAATAGGTACTCTCTTGACAGTTTCGCATGTCCTCTAATAAAAAACTCTTATACCACCAACTATCTTCTGGAGAATGAATAAATTTTCCTAATCAGTAGCTGTACTTAATTAATGTGCACACCGACTGCTGCATCATAATCATGGGGATCGGGTTGTTGCCTTGATTAGAGTACTGGCTTGTCATCCCGACGGAAAAGCTACGGAAAGAGAGCCATGGCGTAACACTCCATCCGACGGTCGGTGTACTGTACTCTCTCTCCACCAGGCACTCAAACAGGAATTCCTATAAATAGTCTCTGCGGACACCCGGTTACTAGCACTCTTACATTTCACCGACACTTCAAGTTCAGTGCTGCGTCCATCGTTTGGGACATTAAGCCCTGGTCCCATTGGCGTCTTTTAGAGAAGACGAATACCAACGCCGGATTTCTTTTTAATTCGTCTCCCACCCTTCCATTCCCATCATCGTACCCCTTACCATCGTACCTTGGTTTGAAGTGCCAGAAAGTGCGGAAGAATATGTCAAAACTATCAATAAAACTAAAATTAAGCAATGTAACCTAATCATAATAAAGACATGTTATTCATACCCAATGTGGTGTTATATTACGTGAATTTTTAGCTGCTGGGATAACACAATAGTGACTTGGCTAACGGGATTTCCCATTCCTTCCACCAACAACAATTCCGCTTTTCAATTGGTATCCATATCAGAGAGAAAAAAAAATTAATTCCGAAGAGGAGCACACAATTATGGGCCAATTTCGGCTACAAAAGATATGTATAATCACAAAGTAAAATGATAACCAAGAAATATATTTTCTCGGTATGAACGAGTTTGGGCAATGCACTGGGGAGAGACCTGGAAGGGAAAAAACATTTATTCTCGGAGGAAGAACTTTTTGGACTGAGACCAGATGTGACCCAAAAGTAGCAGCCGAAAACGAGTACGCAAAGAGCTACGATGCATTACGGTTAAATAGCATTACTAGTAAAGTAGGCACGGTCACTGCTGAAGTTCACCGTGAGTTTTGAAATATTAACACAATGCGGTGGGGAACAAATGATGAAGTTTACTCCGCACCGGCACATGTTTGCTTCATGACCACACGGGACTTTTATGTTCTTGGACAAACGCATTGACCAAACAATCCTAGCCGAAAAGGGAAGGGATATTCATGACTCCCTTACTACCAACGCTAAAAATCGTCAACTACGTCCTCAGTTCAGGAAAAAACTTGTGGCCAGAGATTGATCGCCACACGCTGTTTGGTCAGCGTATGACAACCAGTCTTTCGGCAGTAAAACGAGTCATGGTAGAATGAATGAAATGGAAACCTTTTGCACAAGAAGAATGAATATTTCTCAAATATATAACAATTGATTAAATTCAATTCAAAAACACCGTCCTTGCCATTACAGCGCACCTAAGTAATGCGCAAAAATAAATTTTAAAAGGTGCAAATGACCTCAGCTTTCGGTCACCTCCCCTGAGTAACTAACTAACTAAACTTCAAAATAAAACAAGTTTTAGGAAATAGAAAAGTTTCAATTTATTTTCGCGTTAATATTTACTCCTTTCATTTACAGATACCTACCTTGCGGTTATACTATTACAATATAAATTGCAGAATCACACGATGGTATTAAAACTTACCTAACATGGGATGCCATGGTGGAAATATTTGCTCCCATCCAATTACTCTTAGCGCATGGTTATAACGAAACACGGGTAAAACGGTTTTTAAAGAAGTATGAGTACGGTAATACCAATGTGGTAAGGCCTTCAGCCCTTGCAATATATTCCTTTTTCTATGGAGAATACATCATTACAAAAGGAAGCGATGAGAAGATCATCAGATGGCATCAACTTCAACGGCAAAAAATAGTTTGTGTAACCTATTCATAGGTACTGCACGAGTAGAAAGTACTCTTGCTTTCCCGGCGTACTATTTGAAGGAAATTTTCACGGATCTTCTTCCAAGAGGGCTCAGTATCTCCGTATCTCCGTGGAAGGAAGACAAACTATGACGAAAACCCGTGTAGAATATACCGAAAATTTCACTGGCATGTGAAAATAACATATTACTCTGGTGACAAATTACAATTATTCCGGCAATATCATCTTACCTTACCACCACATCACACGAAAATTATTCAAAATTAGCAAACCCAGCAGTACCTAAACTCGATCCTAAATCCAGGGAGACGAGAATCTAACGTGGCATTAAGACTCCACTTTGCTAAGAGTAAACTTAGATTTTCGCTAGCAATTCGTTCATGACTGGTGTAATGTACATTGAACGGTGGTATGTGGGCTAATACTTCAAAGGGATCGCGGAGTGAGATACGAACAGAGTGACTCGAGAACTGTACTTTCATTACACGTTCGGTAATGCGTGGGCGGACGTCCGTCTGCTTACTGCTTCCCGTCCTCCTTTATTTTCTTTCCTTTCAGCCACGCCCACTCTATGGCGTGCTTAAAACGCCTCAATCGTTTTTCAATTCCTCCCTCTATTTCATTTCACTCCCTTGAGCTGCACAGGTTTTTTTCCAGGCAAAGACAGAGGAGCTCGTTCACTAAGTTCAAGGTTCATGCTACAAGTCTAAATGTAACTATTCGCATCCTACTGTAGCAATCAACAAGAGCCCTTCAAGTAAATTTGCAGTATGAGCTCAAACACTTTCAAGAGTTCACGTTTAGATTGAGAAATGTTCTCGTACATTTGTGACCATAAAATTTTAAGTTCTAGGTGTAACTTCTTGGCTATTATTCTCGAGAATTGGCTACCAGGTTTGCACAGGAGTCGTGTGGGAATTCCGGCATAAAATGAATCTTGAAGAATCTTTTGAGTGTAATCTTGCTGACCTTCTATTCGTCTCGCCGTATACGACCACCGCACCTCTCCTTATAACATCAACTTTCCAACGTCTTGATCTGATCAATATGAAAACTTGTACTCATATAGAAACAAAAAAATCACTTGTGATAAAATTCTTGCTAAGAGTACTGAGTAGTGATATTTACGGAATCCTTTTTCTGGAGTTACTCTCTCGAAACTTTTCAAAATTGATATTATTTCAGAATGCTTTTCTTCTTTTTGTTGCAGAGGTTTACGGAAATATTTTTCAATATCTTTATCTATTGTGCGTCATTTGATTTTATATTGTAGGAATATATCTTTATATCATCCCCCAGGAAAATTAATCAAAATAATTTTTATGGTAATTTGGAAACACTTTAGACGAATTTCATACCTTTCAGTTTAATTTTCAAGCGACGTAAATTAATTGAAACCCGATTTTAAGAAATGATCTATATGGCTGTAAGGTTGCTTTTGGTAAATTTAAAACATGTTTCCCCCTTACGCAGAACATTTCACATTTTTTACTTTAATTCTGAAACTAGAAATCCAGGGTGCACAAAACATGCATTATAAACGTGCTCCAGATGTACCGTGTGAATGAATGATGCAGCGAAAAACCGCCATTCAAACTAGGACATGAAAAACTTTACAGTGATACAATAGTCGCAGACTCAAGCCTATTTGAGTGAGTCTTGACGAAGTATACATCTGGTTTTGTAGGCGTACAGGAGCAGGCGTACAAAAATTTATTGGACGATGGAAACAGAGACATCTTTGTTACATCTGCTGAGAATGCTCAATATTGCCAACATACCACACTGATCAAACCACATATTAGAGATACTTTGGATGTGGTTGAGAAAAAAAATGTTTTATTCATCCTCTCATCCCTTTCCTCAGTTTATGATAAGCGCAATCTTATCCATATCACTAGAATTGAACAATGCACCCTTAAGGGCCTTCCCCTTTGGGCCCTACGGTTTTTAATCTACATAAATTTCCGCCCATTGACGTCTTCACGGTATGTTTTTGGTCCCATCCAAAGGAGATATTTCTCCGTCTCTTTCGCCCAGTACCACTTCAAACCCCCAAACCCCACTCATTCCCCGAAGCTACCACCAACCTCCTCTCTTTTTATAGCCTTTCATCGCTTTTCCATTCCGCAAAAAAATCTCCCCCTTCGCTTCGCATATCTCCCGCACCTCCTGGGGGGTTTCCAAATCCTTGTTTCCTTCTCGCTGAGGGAGGAATCTTCTTCCGGAGCTCCGCCGCCACCCTGCTCCCGCCTTTATGCGAAATCCCATCGGTCTCCTGCTCCCAAATCTTCCCCTGGCGCCGTTTACATGGTTAGGAGATGTGCAGCCCGAGGGGGGCGGAGGGATCCTTCTCGGAGAGGCAGGGGAATATGGTTGAGGGGGAGGTGGGGGGGTTGGGGTGGAGTGGAACGATGAGGCGTTCGGGACACTCGAGTGAAGTGGGCCTGAGTGTTCTGAGTTGAGTGGGTGGAGGCTCGGAGGAGAATTTCTCGAGAGTAGTAACTGTGGCAGGAAAAGCATCGGCATGAAATCATCGGTGATTTGCATCGTTCAAAGCATCGAAAATGGTACATTGACGTCCAGGAAAAGCCTTTTACTTGTAAATCAATGGATCCAAGCATAGATAAGAACCACAATTTTACCTGTTAGGTATGCCACCAAACACATATGTGTACACACAATTGAATATATTTTTAGCCACTCACTCAAAACAACACAAATAAATGTAAATACCAGCTCTAATTTACGAATGTGCCCTAAGATTCTCATCAACTTATTGTTTGTAATAGGATCTTTGGTACTTATACTCTTTAGGTTATATCGTATTAAGATTATGACGAACGTACATCTACATCTACAGAATACCCTGCAAGCCACCATAAAGATGTGTGGCAGGAGGTGAATTCTCACCAAACATGCACTACATATCATGCATAAAAAAGTATTAATAGTTATATACTGTTCTAAGCTTCACTATTTAAAAAAAAGATAAAAATAGCTAAGCAAACATGCAAAAACATGCTGTTAGTTGGGTTAGCTTCAAGTCCTTATACCAACATGCAGCTACCAATGTTATCCATTGCTACACTCGTATTGGATATATTTACCGTTATACATATCCCTAATAGTACGAGGAAAAAAAAGTTATGAATCTGTCAGTTCGGCAATCAATTTCTCTAATTTTGTGATTATGGTCCAGTCTACCATAGTAAAAAGGGGTCCGCAAAATATTTTTAGCATCATCACTGAAAATATGGTCTTGGAATTTATTTAAGGGATTAAGTCTAAATTTCAACCAGCGATCTGACAATGATTCCCAATTTAATTCATTTAATAGTCTGGTTACGCTAATAAGGTTATCGTACCGTCCCTTGCACATCTGTACAAATCTTGCCGATCTTCGCTGCACACGTTCAAGTTCATTATTTAGACCGATTTCGTAGGGATCTCATACACTGGCAGCATATTCCAAATGAGGTCTAACAAGGGAAAAGTAGCTGATTCTCGTACATGATCGTCACACTTACCCAGTACCCTTTTGATGAATTCCAGAAACGTAGTTTCCCTACCCTTAGTGGATTCGAATCCACAACCGTTGGGTGACAGGCTTGCACTTCAACAAACTAGCTGCCATGATCAACTGGTGAACGTGAATAGATTAGAAATATTAACTAAACAAGGAATATAATCTGATACGTACTGAAATAACATATTCTCTGTGTAAAAATACGAGGCCTAGTTCAATTTAAGTGATCATGTGCAGATGTTTTTGATTAATAATAATTGTGATGTTGCTTCATTGGAAAGAGGGCATCGATAGTGACAACCCGGTAAGGTTAAAAAACGAGAAAAAGAAGAAGAAAAATAGTTTGTGAATGTCATGAAAGTCAGTGAACAGTTAAGAAGACATCACTGTAAATAGAGAAAATTAGAAATCTTTATGTATAGCAAGAAAAGAAGGTATACCCAAGATTTAACAAATAAATATAGGTAGGTATAGATTATATTAGAATCAAGAAACATATTGATAGGCCCTCAAAATAATATCTAACTACTTGATAAAAATGTTTTAACCAAGGTGTATTTATTGGTATTTCAATGTTTGGATTAAAGGCTTAAGGGTACTTTTCGAAAAACTGGGGGTTTTAAAGTAACTGGTACCTCCAACACCGTGTGCGTAATAAACGAATAAATCTAAGGTGGATATGAGGTGGATTATTCATAGATCCATCTCCATCCACCTCATGTAAGTGAAAGAATTGAAGAGAAATCATCCATGCTAAAAATGATCGGAAATAAGATACTGAGCATCGATGTTCTTAAATTCCCGGAGATCGATATTCGTTTCTAAACCTAAAACGGGAGACCGGAAATTGGGTCTCCCTCTTCTCTCTCTCTCTCTCTCTCTTCCTCCCACACATAGTAGTCATTGAGTGGCAACAGTTTGCAGTTATGACGCCGAGAGTATAGTTTCCAACTTCCTTTTGGGGTCTTTCATTGCGCCAGAGCCATTTCCTACCGATGGATGCCGACTTGATACAACTGGACATACGTTTACTCTCAAACGGAGAAAGCTGAAAATTATTATTTGGAAAGGTCTAACGATGTCATTGAACGGAAGCAAAACAAAGTACCGCAACTGCATCTCTTACAATAGCCGTGGCTTGGATAAAGTTAGACAACATATGGCATCTTGGCACGATATAGTGAAAGATGCTGTTGCGGAATATAGCCCTACTGCGTTCAAATTGCTCAATGATGTCACAAAATTCTATTTTTTGCATTATTCAGGTTTTATGACATGAAAATAAACAGCCAAGACGTGGCTATAGTCCTTTCCGTAATATCTCTGTTTTCAGGACACAAAGTGCTTGACTGATTCAACCTTTATGGGAGTATGAACACTGATAATGGTCGCCCACTTTTCTTTTGAGCTATGTTATTCTATTTATCCTTATACACCTCTTTTGTAGTTATATGGCCTCATTTATCTCTAATAATTCAGGTTCTCGACTCTGCAACTCACAGAAAAGCGTTTGACACCTGCCAGTCGGTAAGTGAATGACATATTTTAAAAAAAATGAGTTTAAATATAGAGAGACTAAGCCATACTTTAAGATATTCAATACTTAAAATACAATCGTTATGAGATGTTACTTTACACCTTAGGTACTATACAGAGTCGAAAATAACTATTTTCAGAATCAAGTAAAATATGCCTTAACTTCTACCATTGCATTAATAAATTCTTGAAAAGGATATTCTTCTAGCTGATAGTTTCAGAGCTTCGGCTAGAGAAAAGGTGAATTTCGAATATTTATAAACATTTTTAAGACAACTTACTACACAAAGAAGCCTGAAGGGAATGATAAACAATGCAGTCAAGATGAAGTTTGCATTCAAACAGCAATTTCTAATAACTGATAGAACAAAGTAAGGAAAAACTACTTAGGAAAAAAATATTAGGAGCCAGCTTCTTTATGCTTATGAAGCTTGCAAAAAAATGTCAGCGCCGGAAATCGCAAGATTGAACGCATTTCTAACTTTGGAGAAATATGTAGCTAATAATGATTGATGCAAAGAAGAAACATGTATTTTGAGTGCTTAGCCATCATAAATATAGAGTAGATAGTTTTTGCAAACTCTTATTAGGTTAAAAGACCAGTTATGATCATGGTGATGCTACGTGGTATTGGTATGGATAATATAAATGAATTATGTTCAGTTTTTCTCACAACGCCTCGATAACAACAAATGAAAGAAGTGCCATGCACACATGGAAATGGGAATTTATCCACCATTTATTTACTGGTATTCGGTAGCAATGAGCACTTATATTGAACTTTGAGTACAGTGTAAGTTTCATTATTCAATGGAATATTTTAATAGCAATGGAGTGAAAGGTCGCTGACGAATGTATTCATACGACAACAGAATGCCTTATTTCTCGGCCTGAAACAAAATATACACTGACCTGATTACTGATGTAATTGATCATTATCCTTAAAATTTTATACTGCAATAAATAGTATGTTAATGTACTCCTAGCATATATTCTTAGTTGCCACAGTTAAATTACTCTGCCTAAATTTTCACCTTCATTTAACTTTGATACAGTAAATGACAATTTTTCGAGTACATTGGATGGCTGAATAATAAGATACTGAATAAATATGTCTCTAATAAGGAAATGAATGAACACTTGGGTGTTAAGTGGAGGGAAACGTCTGTGGAGGAACTCAGCTGAAAATTGAAAGAGCACCATCCATTCCAAGCACCCACTTACAGAGGATAAAGCAACAATACGTCACAAAAACTGATGAATTTTCCCATGAATTGCTATTTGGAACGATTCCATCCACAGGACCGGAGAGGGTTACTTGCTAATTGCGTTGGTATATTCACTCCATTGTGTTTAATTTATCGACTTATAAAGATGAGGCATCAAAACAGTAAAATTTGGGTTTGTCACATTACAGTTTCTCCCTGATTAAAATGCAAATGTCTTCCATTGAACATACGTGGGAAGGTATAAGGATAGGGATGGAAGGGGGGCGTCCTCTATGTTAAACTACCTTACGAGGGTACTATTTGTATTAACTATGGTCTCCTTTATTATGATGGAGGATAATTAGCCTATTTTCCAATTAATGCCACTCCCAGCATTGAACATAAGAAGGAACCAAGTAAACTCAGGGGGCACTGTGAAAAAAATATTATCTTATTCATTCATTATTAGTATGTACCTAACTTACAGGTGTACTTTCAGGAAAATGCGTGATACCAAAATGTTGATGTAGCCTATAGCCATCTACGGGTGGCAATAAAAACGAATATAGACAGCCGTCTTGAAGAACAGTTGATGTAATTTGCCAAGGTAACATAAAATTGCACTGAGAATAGTAGAAGACGCAAGGGTCAGCCAATAAATAAGGGAAAATGCTTGATAAGAACAAAAAGGACGAAAATTGTTAGACATTATAAATTCAAAAACGGAGAAGGAAAGAGGAGCTTACCTATGGATTCATATACTTAATTCATTGTGCATAGTGAAATTCTGGTGTATAACGAAGTTTATTTTTTTTCCATCCAACAGGATATGATGAAAGTATCCCGGAATGAAATAGAATTCTAAATAATTAAGATTAAAATAAGAGAAATAGGAGTAGGTATAAATGAAGTGGTCACTGAATAGCGGAGTTTTTCTGTTTTTCCCTATATATAATCCACAGCATGAAGAGAAGAGAGCAGGCCGAGAGAGAGAGAGGGACATAAAGAAGAAATTGGACGAAGGGAGACCGAAGTTTCTCTGGGAGATAAGAAAGAGTGAAGAAGGAACGAATATCCTCACAGTCAACGAAAAGGAGGAAACCCACTCATTTGTACACGCGTTGACCGCTTCGGAGGAGAAGGGAAAGTTTCCAGACTCCGGGAAGACGACTCCTTCCGCCTCGGTGGCTTAAACAAGGTTCTCCTGGCTCGGATCCATGCGCGGGGGAGGAGAGCCAGAGGCAAAGATGGAAAGACCAAAAGAGGGAGAGAGATGTTTTGGCGGGCAGCGGAATATTCTGCGGGAAGCGTGATGGCTGGTGGGACCCCCTGAGCGGGCCTCGGATATTTGAGCCCTTTTCCCGCGCGGAGCACCTGTGGCCCGGCCGCGGGGGCGATTTTAATCCCCGGGCCGGAGAGGGGTGGATGGGAGGCGAGATTCGGAGAATAGTTCACCCACTCCTCCCTCTACCCTGGCATTCGGGGTGAGAGGGAAAAGTTAGCGGAATGTACGGAGGAAGGGTGGGAAAATCCTCGGCACTGGATCGTGACGCGAGGGCGACTTTAATGCTCTCGTAAAAGGTTTCTTTTTATTTTATTTATTCTACCACCTCCTCCCTTATCCCTTCATCCCGCAAGTGTTGGTCGCTCGGGCTCGGAAAGTGAGGCAAAGAGCCTTTTGCGATTTAAAGCTTTATTTTGGGGAAATGGAACCGGTTGACGGGGAAACGTGCCCGGAATCACAGAGTGGTGGGATGGAGAGTGTTCGAGCGGGCGTTGGGAACATCACACGGGGATTTAAATTGTTTCCACTGCTGCTTGAGGGCGAGGAGGTGTTTCTATTGGAGGCAAGAGCCACTACACACCACTGTCCCGGGTCGTACATAAGTTAGCATGTCGTCGGCAGCGGATTTTCGATACTAAATACCAAGATTACCACGGATAAAGTATTGAATACTGACCATATTAGCAATTCTGTTTAGGTTATTCATGACTAGATCGCAAAATACTATAAAAAGACAAACGAAGGTGAACTTTGAGTAATAAGTGAAGATTCATTCAAGATATTCATTCACTTGGAAGCACTTTGGACCTTGTGCTAGGTTCCTTCCTATTTTTTTGTCATCAAGAAGAGGTAGTTTACTTCAGACAATAAAAAAAAGTTTTTATCATTGTTGGATTCATTTTCAGAACGTTATTTAACAGTGTGAATATTTGTCAGTTACAACACTGAAGAATGCATTTTTCGGGTTTGATACATGTTTATCCAGATCAAAACGGTTGCTGGCACAGGAATATATTGTATAATATATAAGAGTATATATGTACAATATATTGTAAAGTTGTATGAGATAAGAAACGTAATGTCTTAGAATACAAGTTTGTAAATTCCATTAATAGCTACATGAAATTATGAATTATACACCTAACTGTAGACTGGGTCATAATTTTTGCTGTGCCAATGAAGTTGAGTGTAACTCAAAACAATTACCCGTTCTTTCCCGCATTTCTACTGCTCTATAATCGATCATCTTTTGTTCTTTCACCCGCAGGTTAATGTAATCGATTTTTTTTCAGACAATGGCAGAGTTAGCTTTAAGAAGGCAAAAGGCACGCTAATTAGAAGACAAAGGTAGTATTACGACGGAGCTGTTGAAAGGAAGCACTTCCATGGAAGGTAGAAAGCATAGAGGATTAGGAGCACTTCCTGGTAATCTACAGGAAAAGGTAGGATGCAAAACCTTCATGACGATCATACACTACTGATGATTACTTATTTTAGTGGAGCATCCCCACTCCGCTCCACATTGTAATTTATGAGCAAATACTTCCCTAACGTATTTCCGTGCTAACTAATGATAAGTTGTCATTCATGTCCAAAAAATACCTCTCATTTCGTAAGAGTATCACTCCATACCATATCTTACGTATAGTGGTTAGTCATGCGACTGTGAAGTAAAAACATAGTAGAAGTAGATTAGGTGAAAAAAGTGAGCTTCTTAAGTTAAAAATGTACGTTAAGTAATTTTATTCATAATAAAGTTTGTTGGCTTGTGAATTATAGAACAAAATGATTTAGAATGCTTCGAGATGTACAATAATTTCTTCCCTAAAGGTAACAAAGGACTAAATGAGGTCGAAACAAATAATAGAATATGTGAATATGCGATATCGATTGTGATTTGAAACCTGCCTAATTATGCGTATCTGTCGTTATCATCCTGAATACGTCGACTCTAACAAAAGATCTTTACGTTCAACGTGGATAATTCATTGCATCAAAGCATTCCAAAGAGTTTCAGCTCTTTTAGCTTAATGTCGGTTATCTCACGCTTTGCTAAATACTTTGCCCTTTCACTGAAATAATGGCCTGCTGTATGACATTTCCCAATGATTGCGAGCGGAAAACATTTAAATCCTCGAGTATCCAAGCCAAATCAAGAAAATTAAATGGTATTCAGAGACTTTGTTTCAAACCTTAAAGTACTGAATATTGTTTAACCTAGACAAATTTCACTGAAAATCATGAAAAACTTATTATTTTGAATTTCATAGGAGTATTTTTTTCCCTCCTTTTAGATAGCTTTACAACATTAAAAGCTCGGTAATGAATGTATTCAAGATTGTCAACCGGCAAAAATTATATCTGTTGAAGGAAAGGTAAGTTCTAATGGTAGCTTAATTTTTCTCTGAAGGTAATTACATATTAATGAACTTAAAGTTTTCTATGACGAAATAAAAACTATGCCCATGTATTAACTGTATCCAAAAGCATCTAACTGTATCAACTGTGGTTTAAATATCAATATATCTTAAGCCTCTCTGGCAGTATGACCAAGAACTTTAATCAAATAAATTGGCCAAAAAATATCTTGTGGGATGATATATGTATAAAAAAGATGATAAGCATCATTTTTCAGATCAAGCATGGTAGGTACAACATATACTCTGCTGTGGAAGGATGGTTATCCCCCCCTGCGTACAGAAAAGTTCTTCCGCAAAAGGCAGAATAAATCATGAGGATGTAAATTTACCGGGCATCGGTTTCCAATGGGATGCACATTATATCCGTTGCGGAAAACCAGCTCAATGCACGTGTTCCCAGAATTGCTCTAGAAAAACGCAAAACGCTTGCCAAGCTTTCTGGGAATTGTGCCAGGAGTTATGGAACCAGGAAAAATTCTAAATCCATTAATGTGGGACGCTTACATGAAACATATTGATAGCATAAATATCCTCTCTGTTTCTTAGTTCAGAAAATAAATAAAGGCGACTAGTTAGTGGGCATACATCAAGATAACAAGTCACCTTGAAACATATCTGGCCCTATATCCATGTAAAAGTACTAATTATGATGTATTTGGTGAAGAAGAAGTATGGTAGATATCAAAGAAATTGATTATATATTAATAGGGGAGGTTTAACATATTCAGTTTTCGTTGTAGGAACGAATGTGCGTTTACTTCATAAACGCAAAGCAGAATGTTCAAAACAGTAATAAAATTAGCGTAATGATTAATTTAATTGTGTTCTTAAGTAAAAAATTAAACATTCATGGATTTCGGCTGGAATGAAATTAGCAATGCATGAGTCATGGAGTAACCCCTTAATTTTGATAAATAAAACATGTTTGGGAAAAAGGGAGTGTAGAATATTTTGTAAACGAGAGAAAAACACAAAATTAATTAAATTTCAAGGGAAAGTTTTTTGAAAGACACTATGAGTTTTCTGACAGTATATTGGAAGGCTAGGCTATTTTTTCTCGAACCCTTATGCTGTATTTAAAATGGCGATGATGCTGTGGATACTCTCTCAAGTCTCCAATTTTCATGATATTCTCGAAAATCTTTGCTAGAGAAAAATAGAGTTATAATTTTTAAATTATCTTTTGTCTTAAGCCCTCCTCAATATTTTCCATGCATTCAACTCCAAAATATACTTCGATGCAGCTATTGTAGCAGCAAGATTCACCGATATGTGGTAACCGTCCCATTCACCCGAGGAACTTGAAATTGGTGCTAACTTGAAACTAATCTCAAAAACTGTGCTTTTTATGCACAATATTAATTGCTAAAAATATCTGTGTTCAATCTATTAAACATTTGAATAATGAGAGAATAATATATGCAATATTTTTAAAATGTTTACATGATTTCATTCTGTTTAGAGTATCATTCAGAAAAGAACCCTTAATGACTATAATTCCACGAAAACGATGTTAAGAATTATAAGATATCTTTTAAATTAAAAACTCTTGAGCACAAGAAAAATTAAAGCTGGACAATGATTAATAGTGATCTTTTAAAAATGAAATTTTGCAAAAGAACAGGAACAGTAGGTCATACATTTATTTCCTCCAAAACTTTCCGGGTATAAATATATAGATCAACAATGCGGAAAACGCTGGATTTAGGGTAATTTCGGGTAGTATATATAACTTTGAGAAACTCAATACGGTCTTGATTAATTCAAGCTTAAGATTCACTCATGCATGCATTTATCACGCCAAATTCTAGAGGTGGGAATATTTAGAGGTAGTCCATAAGTATTTAGAGATAACTACACATTTTGTGGAGTCAACGAATACAATGAGAAAACTTGCTCCTTCCCGTATCAAATAATCGAGGCTCCATTGTAATCTCTTGCAAACATTAGTAGCGGAAGAATTATAACACTTGGAAAGCCACATGAGACTTAATAATCACATCCAGAGATAAAAATCACATTCTGAATCCAACTGCGGGCAATTTAAGAGAAATATTGGGCCGAAAGTTGCATCAACGGCTTCTAGGAAAATAACTACGAGCTTGGAAAACCCTTTTCACACATATATACCATATATTTAGTCACCCATAAACAAAAAAATAATATACTTCCCATCGGAGATTTTTCCCACCAGAGAAAAGTGACGGAGAGGATAAGGTAATGGGATGGTGGATTCAATTGCCCTACTTACAGTGCAGGGAAAAAAGAACCCACGCGCACACGCATAAACAAGCAAATGGAAAAGAAGAAAAATGATATGGCGTGCCTAAAGTTGCCAAAAAACTCCTTCCCTTTCCCCCTTTCAATAACACACACACGCAAACATTCGCGCGCTCGTCGTTTTCTCCCCGCCTTGATGTGCCGCAAATCACAATCCCTCACTTCTGCCACGGTTTTCGAATCCTCAGCCTCAGGAGAAAGGGATGGAAGGGAGAGAGAGAGAGAGAGAGTTGACATGAGAGAAGGAGAGAAACAGCGGTGAGGGAATGAAGATAGAGAAAGTGAAAGAGATGTGGAGAGAGACAGATTGAGGACGGTGAATGGTGCCAAGGAGAGGCAAAGAATAACACTCGCATACGACCGACCACGCGTTGTCAGCCCACTGGGTCGTCCGTCATCTTTTTTTTCAACCCCGGAGTCTCGGTGCGGTTAGAAGCGTGGGAGGGCGAGGGAATGGGTGGAGATTGGTGGGAGTGCGAGCCAGAGGCAGAGAGAGGAGAGTTTTAAAGGGCAACCAAGTTACCCAGGAGACCCTACTACCCAAACCCACTCCCTTCTTGTCCTTTCCCTCTCGTTATCCGCATCAACCACACCGTCGGAGATTAATATCGATGCGGAATGTATCGATACAGACACGGAGGAAATCGTTTAAACATCGATAGAAGGAAACCTCGCTTGCTTGCTCCTCAGAGGTCAAGAGAAGAACAGCGTTAGCAAAGAAAGCCTTCCAAATGAACAGTCTAATATGGTCTAAATTAGATCACTGAATTCCGTCTTGAAAGTAATAACATAAAGAGAGACACTGGTTTCAACCTCAGCACCACTTGGAAGCCAGTCTTAAATTGTATTCAAGATATAAGGAAGGGCGGCCCGGCTGTGAATATTCGAGGAGGCAAACAATCGGACCCGTTAAATTTAAACTGACGTCTTGACCAATCAGGAGACATCTAACCCAGACCAAAGATACATATAACGGCAATAATGAAAAATTCAGCACTCAGAAGCCCTGAAGATGAAAAGCGAGTCGTTTTTCAAGACGTTGGCTGAAATGTAGCCTATTAACCGGTGGAAAGCCCGAGAAACATTCATTAATAATGAAAAGCCTCTTGGTAGATAACAATATTAATATTATGGATAAGAAAAAAATGTTAAAAAGTTTTGCATCAAGTAAACTAACATAGACATGTTGATGTGAGAGAGACAAAGATGTGAGACATGGACACTAGTAAAGATTGAAACCACCAAGCTTGAAGCTGCAGAAATGTGGCTTTCTAGAGTACCAAGAACTGGGTGGACGGACAGAAAAACAAATGAGCAAGTGCTAAATCAAGTTTATACGAAAATAGAACTATTGAAAACTATCAAGGAAAGGAATGCTAAGCTCATCGGACACCTACAACGGCATGAAACCTTCATACAAAATATTTTAAAGGCAAAATTCTTGGGAAAAAATTAGAGGGCGACCAAGAGTTTGGTATATACCTACACACATTTAAAAGGTTTGGCGACGGAAATTTGATGCAGCGCGTATGCTGAAATGAAGAGAATGGCTCAATACACAGACGGTCGGAGGTCGTGGCTGCGGCGAAAGGGCTCTATGCCTTTATATTAAAAATAAATAAGGAAACCGTAGTTTTATAAAATACCATCGTTAGTTCTCCCGATTTTACTGATATCTAGGTTATGTTTTCGTAATAATTTCTCTCTTCCTCAGATATATATACTACACCCATGTTCACATGGTAATAGTAGAACTTTATTTTTCAAGTGCTCCAAATGCCCATGTTACATCGTACCGTCTAGCTTAACCTAAAAACCCAAGGAAAACTCATCACTGATACCTCCAAGGCGAAGTTCAATATCGAGACCCTAGGGTTGCCAGGCAGGAATGCTACCAACTTGCCTGCTCTGGCATTTCATATCATCTCGGGATGAAAATATAATTTTGAAACCCATGAATACCCCTGCATAAGGGACAAATGTCAGCATAGCTCGTCAAAGTTTGTTACTTTATTTCAGCTACTCGGCCTCCGGGCAGGTTGCGGATAAAAAGTTGGATTATGGAACAATAATTTTCATCATGGAGCCCTTTAATGGACGATCTTTTTGTGACTACGCACTCCTTGAAATACGCTTATTACAGTGAACATTGAACGTTTTAGTGCACGCATACTAGTACATTATTCGGATTCACTAGTGCTTCTAGCAGATGGTCGGTCTAGTCGGTGAGGCTAGAGTCCATCGCGATTCTCAGTACTTCAGTAAGGGATATATGCATATCAGGATAGGACGTTCCTTGCTCTACGCGACCAGTGGTATCCAAGAAAATCCTTTCCGCTTAAGTGTAAGTGGACTTGCCCAAGATCCTCTCCAGGAATCAAAACATGGACTCTTTTCGGTAACCCAACGCTCTACCTAAAGGACTAGCACGTCGACTGCCATGAGGATATTCATCGAAAAATACAGGAAAAATATTTCAGTTTTAAGGTGAATAATTTACTGGTAAGTGAAGGCTATAATCATTCAAAATGGGAGTACATACATAATTGAATGGCAGGTATAAAATGGATATAGTGGGTAACAAATAGAGAAGTCCTGAGGAGAGGTGGAAAAGAGACGTCTAATGAAAGCTAAAAAAAAGACTGGATAAACATGTCCATTTAATCGGAAAATATTTTGCGAGATTTGCATCATTTCAAGAGGTTGAATGGCAACAGGTCGGGACCAAAATCCGTCTATGTTTTAGTCATTTTCTTTACCACAAATACTGGAGAAAATAATAAGAATAGGAGTAAAAAAACAAAGAAGTGATAAGGAGAATGGGGCAAAAGAAAGATCTACTGAAAACTCAAAAAAGAAGAGGTGACGACTTATTTTCCATATCATGAGACGTTATGGCCTCACGAAAAAACTCGTTGAGGAACGATATAGATAATGACAAAGGAAGGAGGTAAACTGAATATGTTGTGAAGAATGCAAACGAGTAGAACTTGTATGTAAGTATGAGGATGCTAGCTGATAGGATAACCAAGTGTAGAGCTTCGTCAAACCTTAGGATTGTTGAGTAACGACGATGATGATACCTTCGCATCGATAGGGTGGAATCGATTTTGTTTCGAGTATCAATAAATTTTTCCCTCCGCCAACCCTTTCTCATCATTCCCTCGCACTTCAAGCGGAATGGGGCGTCCGGGATGCTGCGTGCGTGATCGCAAGGAGGGAAGAAGGGAGAACTGCGACGGATCACGGCGGGCGAGAAAAAATTACGGTCGTTCTTTCCCGGCACGTCTGACGAACCCAACGCCCCCCCCCCCTCTCCTCCCAAAAGATCCACCCCTTTCCTCCACCCACCCGATCGGCTCGCCATCCTTTCCCCCCTCCCCGATCCCTCGAAGCCTTCCCTCGAGTCCTCCCGTACGTGTTACCGGGTGAAGAGTGGAAAGCGGTGTCCTCCACCGCCGTAAATCGCCCAGCGCCCTTGCGGCCTCTCCTTCTCCGCTCCGCTCTCTCATATTCCCTCGCGAGAACCACTCCGTCCGTCCTCCCTCATCTCTTTCTGCCCTCCTTGCTTCTCCTCCCCGATTTTCCCTCCCACCCCCTCAATGGATTCACTTTAAGGGCGGTGTTCCCGCGCGGGCAATGGCCTGCGGCCGCCCCCGGACAGATACACAGAAGGATGCCCGCGGACCGCAGCGCCTCCGTCCGCGCGGACAGGGCTGGGGCGGGTCGCCCGGGGCCATTTATTATACCACCAGCTCTCCTTCCTCATTGGGGCGGAAAACATTTTCCACTTTAATCACTTCCGTTTTTTTTTTGCCGCGGAGAGATGCCTGCTCCTCACTGGATTTTGCTCCGCTTTCATTATCGTGCGCGGTCATAAACGTCTTCGATTCAACACGTTTTACACCCGCCAGGTGTCATTTATTTCTTTTGAGACTGCATCATGGGGAAAAAACGGTCACGAGATACACAATGCGTTCGTTCCATGTTAAGTTTTCACTTCAAGTGATGCTTAGCATTCCGGTGAAATTTTACTTTCCGGAGCGACATAAAATCTCCCCCGTTCTATATTACGGTAACATTGGATGCACAGTTGTATTTCATTGTAAATGCGTGATGCCATCTAAATTTACATATCTCTCTTTCCAGGTATTGTGAAGCAGGGGAATTCATATTTTATGGCAAAGAATTCAGTTGAAAATATCAAACATGGCTTTATGTTTCCATACATTCCCTGCCTAAAAATCTTTCTTCAGGACTCAGGCATTAAATTACCTCCACACGACGTATTCCTGTTTCAAAAAATTTTGTAATTCAACCAATATTGAGAGTTTTTATAGCCAATTATAGGGAAATTGATTGATAACTTCTCTCTTAATTCAAACTCAAATTGCGAGTTACAACAAATGCGTAATGACTCGCAGGGAGTGATATGTGATACATTCCAAAAGAATTAACAGACTTTGGTTCGTAGATAAACTTTTGGGATCAATGTACAAGCATTCCCTCGAAATCGATTGCAGAGTAATTAAATACATGATTTCAACAATATAGGACCCATACTGCAGTAGAAAATGCTTAAAATCAAAACTGATTAATTACGAGGCACCCCTGGACATATTGAATGGACACTCGCACTTTTCTACAGTTTTAACGCACTGTGTGTTTCAACTCCCAGGGTCACCTTCAGGAGCAAGTCCCTGTGAGATGAACTTCGCAGTATATTAAAAACTCCGTGGGAGGGTTCGAGTGTTACTTAGTTGAATAGGTATGCGTTTCTTCAACTATATCAAGTCTAAATTTGTTCAACTCATCCTCTTTCATTTCAAATACTGCATAACTGAAAGATAGGGAGAGGTACCTATTGGACTCATGCGGGACGTAGCAAGTTATCGATTACCCCTGCTGAACGTGAAGCAAAGGTCATAATTTCCTAACAGGTCACCCATCTTAAAGCTCTCACGTAACAGAGATACCACCTGATAGTAATTTAGCATTGCGTTATTGTTTGCATAACGAAGAAGCAAAGACACCAGTATTGAAATACATTAATGAAATGTTTGAAAAAGTAGAGGAGATGCTATTGGGAAAGAAGGATAGCCGGATACAGAATAAGAAGAAGAAAAATATTTGATTTAATTGCTTAGACGAATGTGACATTCTATTGGAAGAAAATATGCTAGCAGCTGGAATCATAGGCATGAATTCAATGACCAAGGGATAATGACGTATCTATGACGAATACTTCATTGAGGCAGTGATAGATGAGCAATGACAATCGCAGAAAATACAAGAGTAGGTTTTTGGGATTTGGACTGATGACGAAAGCGAAAACAAGAAACAGACAGGATGTAGCTAGTAGATTCTACGAAGAGTTGGAGAAATTCATGAAATATTTTAAACGAAGAAGAGATGGCTTAGAAAGCACCTCTTGAGTTATTATTTCCGCTTGGGGATAGTCATTGAAGGAAAATGGCATGGGAGAAAGTGTAGAGGAAATCAGCGGATAAGATCTTTGGAGAACAAAGTGAAGTATAGAAGGTAAGAGATCATAGGAATACTATGCGTGACAGATAAACCAAGTGGAAAACTTGGTGAAACCAATCTTAGAATTTATTACAGGTGATAGTGATGAAAGTAATTCCATCTTCAATACCTTCATTTAATGGTTTTATACGTTGGATAAAAATATTTTTATCCAACATTTAAATCCAATATTTTAAAAATGGTTTTATACGTTGGATAAATTTATGACAGACGATAGTAATGAAAGTAATTCCATCTTCAATATCTTCATTTAATGGTTTTATACGTTGGATAAACTTTTCACGTTAATTAGTTTTCTTTCCCGCATACTGAGCTCGGAAATACCTCTTGGTGCGATAGTAAAAATTACACTGTACTCATGGCATATATAGGCGAGTTGAATTTTGCTGAAATTTCCTACCCGACGGGGACAAAACTTCTTTCAAAAATGTCCACATCGTTTCAATTTTAATTTCGTCATAAACTGCATATCCTCTCCAGTCCGCCCCTCCGCCAAAATAAAACAAGGGACATAAATTTTCCCCTAGAATTTTCCTTTCTGGCCCACTTCCCGCCAGCCGCGGAAACGCCACCACAAAAATGCAAAGATGAAAGCATCGTTCCGGCAGCCGAAAGCCAGGGTTCCCTACCGCTCGTCGACTAGCGACAAGCTGTTCAAAAAACTGATATTCCCATCCATCCATCTCACTTGGTCCCACTTTTCTCATCTTCCAAAACCACGAGCCCTCCCACTTCCCCAGGCACGATTCCAACCCATCTCCTCCGCCCACACTCGTCCCATCCACGAGTGAAAAAAAAACACACTTTCCGCCCCAATTTCTTTCACTTTCCCTTCCCGAGGCCATCCATCCCCTTCGTCCAACCAATCCATGGTTTTCGTCTTCATCCATCTGTCCCCCCTCTCCGAACCTATCTTCCCAATCCATCCCGGGAGACCCACTGTAGGATCCGGACGCAGCTGAATGTTCGGTAGTGCACCCCGTGATCAACTTCTCGATTGCATACGGTAATGTATTTCCTTTTCCTCCCCCATGACTCACGTAAGCCGGTTCGGAAATAGTAGAATTTTCTTTGCACGGATTGCACGGGGTGAGATCCGGCTCAATTACGCGCAGGGGTGAAGGACAGAGGCTGTCTAGCCGTTGCTCAGTGGTTCTTGCAGCCAGATCCGTAACGGGCCGTTATGAATGCTCAAAGGTCATTGGTTGGAATATCACCTCAAAAATGCATGTCGTGTTTGTTCTGGGATTCAGTTTAAGGTAAAAGGTGAGTAACAACCTTTGAAATACGTTAAGTGTAATCCTTTAGCAGCGACCTTTTTGACGGGATGGTTATCAGATATGGGGTAGAAATTTTCCAGGAAACAGATGAAGGGTGGAAGAAGAGAAACTGCCTGGAGAAAAATCAAGCGTCTGCATTACCAAAGGGCACCTACAAGTCCATGATTTAATATCTCATCCGACGGACGGGGTACTGAACTTGAAGTACTCTCCACACATCATTCAAGCGGGGACGGGTATATCTAGAGATGGGCAACTCGGTAAATTACCGTGGAATTTTTCGTAAATTACCAACACCTTTAAAAATTACCGTAATAAACGGTAATTTTCTTAAATGTTCTTTTTCAGAAAATTTCTTCCTCAAGAAGAAACCATTGGAATGAGTGATATTATGAATTAAGTAGCTAAACAGATTTTGTTTATATTGAGTCCGTGATTAACTCAGAGTAAATTAACAAATTCACATTACGCAGAGGCATGTCTTTGGAATGAAAATTTCTCATGGTGAGACAAAAGAGAGGCAAATTGCGTGTTACTGCCAACTTCGTTATAATTTTTTTAATGAGTTATAATAGATAAATGTAGTGATATGTTTGATACCAGCGTCAGTATTTATATCTCAATGCTATTTGGTTTCTTTTTGCGTCCTCTAATAAGGATATGCAGCTCAAAACTTAAAATTACCTGAAAATTGCGGTATTTTTCGAAAATTACGGTAATTTACCTCAATTGAAAATTACGGTAATTTACCCATCTCTAGGCATACCAATGTAAAACCTTTGCCACTACGGGATAAGAACCCAATCCATTGGAATGGGATGCTAGTAATTTAGCCATTAAACCAACCCTATCCATGACAAATCTTGTCATTTCCCGCCGGGAATGTTCGCTATTGGGTTCGAGTTTCCCGTTTTGGAATACTAGGGAGATTACCAACCTACTCTTAGGTACCTACCTATACGGGGAAAATTAGGCATCACTAAAGTGATTTCCTGGATAACGGTGAAGCCATAACCATCACGAGAGATCTTGATTAGCGTGCATGGATCGAACTGCTTGTATCCGCTATAGGCCATTTATCCAACCCGTTGAAATAGTATGATTTTCTGTCAGCACCGAAATACGCCTGGTACTCTTCAAAGTACCCATCTATTTCCCATTAAATAAATAATGTACCTGACAGGTGCATTAATGTAGAAAACACAGGTGCCGGTTCCTCAAAACTTTTTATTTGCAGAAAAACGCTTCACTTCAGCTGGTAACGGCCCTTGTCTCACCTGAGTCACAAAATGTGGAACAGTAGCTAAAATAGAAAAATATTTAGCATAAAGTACACTGAGGTTATAACCCGTAGCAAAGTGATCAAAATAAAATAATTGATAAAATTGCGATCAAATTTCACCCCATGTTTACTCGTGTAAAAGTATATAACCGAAAGCTTGGCTCTTGGGAGATCATCTGCTCCTATTTACTCCTGTGATGTGGCCAGACTGCAAGTTCTTCGAGGATAAATAAAAAGCAGCGTTTCAAATCAAACAAAAGCAATAGTTAGCTTATAGTTTTGGAAAAATTCAACACTTTGTATTGATAAATGTATGTACATACTTGAGGGAAAAGGATTTTGTTACGATGGACAGGAAATTTAGTAGGCATTCGGGAGCAATGCATCACTCAAAATGAATGATCGTAGAGGAGATAGCAGAGAGTTACAGGAGGAGCATAGGATTCTGTAGTAATGGCACTGCATCAATGGTTAATTGCCTCATTGTGATTCATGTACCTGAAGGCAAACGTGAATTCATATGCGTGGCCTTGTGCAGTTTGCCAAAAGCATGTGTGAGTGTGTGCATGTGTATATCCACAAATCTTTTCTAGAAGTTTAAGCCTTCAATTACACAGATAGAGCAGGTTAAAATATGGAAACCTCAGGATGCGTTACTTAAAAACCATGAGATGCCAAACATTTTTTTTATTACCATATTTCAATTATAAGAATGGTAAATAGCAACTATCCATTTTTCCTCATTGATTACTATCTTAGTTTTCCTGATACTTCAATTTTATTAAATCCATCCTTATATGACTCATGTACGGTTCTTATTGGCTCCCTTTGGTACTTGATATTCTCGGAGTGTTCTTGAAAAATATTTGATGTTTTAGGCTGCATCAAATATGTAACTTTCATCATGATAAGATAAATAAAACGAGAAATGAAACAAATAATTAGTTAATAATGTATGAATTAAGAAATAAATATGGAATTTATTGAAAATAACTCTTTTATTACTCGAAAATTCGAGAGTAATAATAGTGTTGCGTAATGTAACTGAAAGTCTATGAGAGCATTTTGGAGTATTACCGGGCGAGGGGAACAAAAGAGGACAACCAGTACTACGCCATATATAGGTGACCCCAAAGATATTTACACGCATCACCTTGCATCCCGACACAATTCGATTAACCTCTTAACTCGAATATGAAGAAGTTCCCTCTAGTTTTTAACCGAGATGTGTCTTCAGGAAAAGAAAGACCGACCTAGAAATCGTTTAGGCACGTCTCGAATAAATGACATGGAAATTTGTCAGATCTCCCGCTCTATAATCGAATATTTCAGCCCCGGAAAAGCATTTTACTCTAAGAAGATGAAAAGGGGTAAGGAGAGACTCATGTGCATACCTCCCTTGATAGGAATGGTCTACAGTTCCTCTTACGCCATTCACTACATCTGCCGCCACCATTTCGACAACCCTTTCCTCTTCATCGAAGAAAAGGTTCAACCCCTATGCAGCGATTGTGACTCTTCTTTAAGGATAAAGCTCCTCCCGACCAAATGCACCCAAATACCGTGCTATGAGTCAAATATTTAATATAACGAGTGACCTGTTTAATATATAAGGAGGCAATCTTGAATGAACAATATACCTCATTTATTTTTTTAAGAAAGTAGTCTAGGGACGCTTAAAAACATTTAAATCTCCTATTTTCACATATACGCATACAGGTTATTGTAAGACAGCCATTTTTAATGGTTATAGGAAGAAAAAATTAATGCAAAATACAGAGTTACTATTAATCCCAAATTTCCGCACTACCCTGCATGGTAACCCTTTCTACGTAACATCTTGAGGGCTGTGGAATTCCTTACCTAAGGAAGTAAGATCATATTTGACTGTTAAGTTGTTTACAAACCGGTTTTAAACATTTATAATAATATAAAACAGTGCAAATTATTGCAATGTAAATGTTAATGCTCATGCAATATAACGCAGATAATTGAGTTTGCTTATTTTGAATAAATAATACTTAAAATAAGATATATTCAACTTGTATGTCTCATCAAACTTCATTTTATTAAAAACTTTCGTAAAATTTAACTGCTGGTCGACAGTTGGTGCTCATGCTTACTATTCAATTTATTAGCAATGAAACAGTAAAATTATTGTTTCTTGTTAAATGTTGCAGAAGACAGAATGTCCCTGAACATTAATAATTACAGTATATATCTATCATATAACTTTATTTTCTTACGACCATGGTTTTGTTATGGTTTAACATCACTCGAGTTAAAATTTCTTAAAACCATCATAGGATAAATGATTTCAATAAATTTACGCCAACTACCATTTTGCATTGAAATTGGTCAGCTAAATCTTTTATAAGATAACCAAGGGAAATTGAATGGTTTGTACGTAACATTCTAAAATTAAGTTTATACTTTCTCTTTATTATTGATTGTTACATGTCGTAATTTATTATATGAGTAGTGCTGTCGACTAGAGCATACATATAGACGTACTTCACCGGCGGTAGGAACAGAAGGAAGGAGGCCAAGCGGGTGGAGGAGAAAGGCTTTGAATTTGGATGCCGTCGGAGGCATTCCAAATGTGAGGGAAGGGAATAGGAGAAGGAGAATAAGAGCCGGTGGTACTGGGGCATGGTTACGGGAACTTAAATGCAAAGGAAGGAAGGGTTGTTGGAAGAGGCGACCGGGGGTGAGATGCGCTTGGGATGGAGAAATGGGAAGAGGTTGGAAAGGGTTTTGTGGGGGGTTGAAAAAGGAGGAGGCAGAGGAGACATGAGAGAGAGCCGAGAGTTGAAGAGGCTGGAAAAAGAGGCTGCCTGGAGCTGGTAAGGGAGGGAGAGAGGTGGGGGGGGGGGGGGTGAAAGACGGCCTTGGGTCGGGCCGCGGATGGGAAATAAAACGAGGCTGGAGCATTCATTTGCGTCCTGAATAACAGCAGGGAAGGATCCTCAAGACTCTGAACTCTCCCTCTCCTTCCCCTCGGCTCATTTGTCATTTTGCCTCGGATGAGGGGAAAATCAGGCCGGAAGGAGTGTACATTTGGGTGAATGGGGCCGTGGAGAGATTAAAGCGGGCCTCCTAGGAGGAAAATATGCATTTATCAAAAGCGTTTCATCACTTAATACGTCAGCCTTTCATACCAAACTCAACTCCTATTTAATAAGCGGTGATAAATGATAATTAATTGTCACGGTTTCGCGTCGCAACTGTTAGTATCGTCTGCGTCGTCTCCACTGGCCGTAATGCACTCAAAAAAAATTCCCTTGACGTTCACGAGGATAAGGCTATATTAAGAGAGGAGAGTTCTTGTTTGAAGACTGAGGTTCTACGAATACTGTTGTGAACAACCGATGCGAAAAATTAAACCGGAGAGGGTCCGTAAAAGGTCCTGACGAATATAGGAAAACAGCAATATGCCCCTGAGGAATTTTGATTGGGGCGATTCATCAGAACGAGGAAAGGATTCAATGGGGAAAATGCGTCAAGACTTGTAGAAAAGGAAAGGCTCTGAGGAAACGAGGAGCGAGGAGGGGGAAGAAAGCAGCAAAGGAACTCACCACCAGTTCAATGCACTTGGGAATCAATTTGTGTATGAGCTTGCCGAGAGGTCGAATTCCAAAGTGCTCGAGGAGAAAATGGTTCGAGGTGACTTCGATTTATGACGCTGTCGCATGGATTGATTTACTGCTTGGCCGTTGCAAATATTTGCTAGCCCATGACGTGAATTAAAATATTTATTATTGGAAACTTTATAGATATGTTCCGCAATATATAACCCCACTTCTTTTTATGCTCGCCTGATCCAGAGGTTACACAAAAATGGTTTAAATCAAGAGTACCTCTCTAAAGGGTAGACACTTTCTCGGAAATGTGATTCTAAACTTGTACGTACCTGCTTAAAATCTCCAATCTCGCAATACATGAATGAAAACTGCTCATATCATCATGCTTCTTGCTTATTTGCCGATCCTTACATTGAGATTCATGATCATTATCACCTTCAAAGCATTCTGACATTAACGGCCGGATAAAGATCCTTGGAATCCTACATACCTATATGAACTATAAAAAATCCTAACCACTTATTGATGCCCCAAAAAATGTATATTAAAATATAAACAATGATAAACTTAGAATATAATAATATTTTTAGAAATGATTAATTTTGTACACAATTTTATTTATGGCTAAAAAATTTTCGATTTCTATTTTCTTAAGATCCTTGATAAGATCCTTGGAATCCTACATACCTATATGAACTATAAAAAATCCTAACCACTTATTGATGCCCCAAAAAATGTATATTAAAATATAAACAATGATAAACTTAGAATATAATAATATTTTTAGAAATGATTAATTTTGTACACAATTTTATTTATGGCTAAAAAATTTTCGATTTCTATTTTCTGTTGCACCCCTCCCTTGATGCCCTTAGATATACTTTTGATTTATGTTTAATCAAGTTCTAGTAATATTTCCAGTTGTAATAATATTTTTGAAATAGGTTAGTGGGGAAAATATTCAAAAAAGTGAACAGTAATACTCAGAGAGTGATTGAAATTCTGATGTGTATTATTTTTGTACACATCAAGTCGTGTATCAAGCCAAGTCATTAGGATTGATAAAAGAAATATTATAACAGCAGTGACAAGTATGACAAATATATCTGTTCATAATAATGATTACTATTTTAGTTTGGCAACAGATTAAGATATTATCAGATGTTAGACGTAAAACACAAAAAATCGTTTGACGTATCCTGCTCCCGTCCACTCATGACATTTCTGTGGCTAATAATTCATCTCTTTCCTTAGTATAAATAATGTTGAATAGAAATGAAATGAAATACGTCACAACGAAAAGGTTGGTAGATAGAAGAATCGAGAGGAAAGCTGCGTCAAACCAATCCTAGGATTTTTGACCAATGATGATGATGATGATGATGACGAGAAATAAACAATACATAAATAGATATTGAACTATATTAAAATTACTTTGAGGCTTTTCTATGCAGCCATTTAAATTTAGAGAGGAAAAGTTATCCGAAGGGTAGACCTGTGGCAAAGTTTGATGTGTGAAGTTAAAGTGTAAACCAATAGTCTCTTCCGCAGCTTCTGTGACATGTCATTCATCACGCCTTTGCCCTCTCAACACGCATTCACCTCCCAACTCCAACGCTGTCACAATTTATCTCTTTCCAATACGTTTCTAAATACATATGATGGTGATATTTATACATATTAAGCATTACAATATTATTTTATAAAGGTAACAAAGCAAAAAAAAAAACAAAAGCTTACTAAAATAAGAAAAAAATATGGCTCAGGAATCTACGAGTATTATAAAGGTTATCTCTGAAAAAAATGAAAAATGCGGAATAGCAGAAAATGTACGATAAATGAGATAATGCAATGAAAGATGTGTAATATTCCATAAGGTACTGGAACTGAAAACCACTTTTTTCTCTCACGAATGCGCAACGCGATTGTATAACATACTAATTTGCAAAGGCTTATAAAAATATTACAGTGCCTTTCATCACACTTGAAGGACACAGATTTTAATTCTATCACACATGGATTTTAATTCTATCCGGTACATGAGTTATACTATGGAGCGTATATTTTCAAGAATGAATAATGCCAACCATTAAACAGCGAGATCATTCCATAGCTGCCACTCCATCCATTGCGAAGCTCATTCATGATAATAGCCCTATTCTCTGAGCTTTGAGTTCTGTGATGGAAGAGGAAAACGTCAACATATTCCATGGAAACCGAGAACGGAAATTTGGATACGGCTTTTTAATGCGCTGCCTCTAAATGAGAGCTGTGAACGGTGAATACGGGCGAAGAAAATTGAATCACACGTAATAGGTCAGTTAACTACCTAATTTAATTTCTCTGGCGCGAAATTTATTTCCCGTAGTCTTGCATAAGTCTAGCATCAAGTCATATTACGCTGACGAATAGATAATAATTACTTTGCGCTTTATTCGAAAAAAAGGAAAAAATGTCGATCTTACTAATGCTCAGTTTCATTTTAGGAATATTTAATAGTTCAAATTGTGATGAAATTACAGAGCTTTTTCAATTACCATTTTAATCCATTACGCTTATACGAGCTTATAAAGAAGAGGAAGTTGTTCAATGCATGGGCTCATATATCTACCCTTTACTTCTTCAAGTGTTAATTCTTTACTCCCTTACTAAAATAAAACCTTTCACTTATAGAATATGTATTGACATTGGAGCAATACACATGTTAGGGTGATAAGCAGAAGAATAAAACGTGTTATTATAGCTTACGCATTTGAAGTATTTGAACCTATAAATTGAGTCAGATGAGTTACCCCAAAAATATAGTTATATCCTCCATCAGATTAATCCCACGAGGATAGTGTTTTGCAGAATTTTCATAAGGTAGAAATGTACATTTGTGAAAGATATTCCCTACTTTACTACTACCTTCATACATTGCATTTTACTCTTTTTTTAAATGTTTTCATTTATACTAAAGCTGTAGGGTACTTCTTACGTTGTTGTATCATGGATATATTTTGTCGTTTCATGAAACATTCAGTGCTCAGTCACAATTTCATTTGACCAATATGAATAGGAATATTGAAGTGGCACTTACTCGCATATACTTCATTCAATCCACCGGGGACTTGAGCTCACTATCATTGGGATGTGAAGAGGTAGCGTTTATTTTACATAGAACCCGTCTGGATTTCAAAGTTATTAAATATAATAACAATAAACATCTTTATTCCACCTTAACAAAATATACAAGTACATTGAATGCAAAAACAACTACTTATTTTAAGGGGGAATATACGTACACCAGAGTATATCACAAGGTGACTATAATAGATGACCTATTGTAGTCACCTTGCTGTGCTGGGGTTACCATCATCTATTGTATGAAAGCAGCGGCAGGTGCTAAGGCATGTAAATGTTTTACCTAGTGGCTAAGGAACACTTTTATTTTCAATAACTGTGCATTATAAACAAGGAAAAATGAAACAGATAAAAAAATGCAATATTCACAAAAGTAAAATTTAGCAATACAATATTGGATAATGTAATCAAATGTAACCTCAAAATATATTGAATTATTTTCGTATTTCTTTGTCGGAAGAATGGGCTCGAATCAGTACAAATTAATGCCTAGTCTTAGGTACGACCAGCTTAGGGGCCACTTACTTCATCAATATGTGTGAAGACATTGGATGACCACTACCATTTTCTCTATTCAAATCCACTTTCTTAATATCAATATCGTTGTAGATTAGCATCATAATATTGACGGAAAATCATAATAAATTGATCAATCAATCAGACTGAAATTCATGTAAAGCAAACCAAATACTCTCATTACCACTCTCTAGATCAGGAGTTCAAAACGATTTAGTCTCACCTACCACATGTCATTCTCAGGAAAACAAATTACTACTGAGGCAAAAAGAGAATTGACATTCCTTAGACTTAGGGAACGTATTTAGGAAGACAGGTACCTTTGTATACGTACGCATATACGATTCTCTCGCGGAGTTAATGGTTGAGATCGTATTCAGTCGGCTAGAGTTCCACCGAGTAGATTTTGAAGCTCCACTAGGGGGACGCGTCCACCCGGTTGGGAAACTATTGGGTCATACGAATATGTTGACTAGAATACCTAGGATCATGATAAAAATCCCTTATTTCATGGTGTGTTTAGTGAATAACCGTTCCTGTATCGGACAGCAAGGAGAGAATTCCAGGAGTATAGCGCTCCATCGATTTATCAAATAAAATCTTTAAAAATATTAGTGCTTTCCTCTAATTTAGTTTAATGAAGTTCACGCCAATGATGGGCATCTATCTACATCTCTTTAATTTCCAAAACTCTCACCTATCATTTTATTTGGTGGGTATCTTCAATGGAACAAATGATTTTATCTCTTGGCCCCATCCCCTGATATAAAAAACGACAGTAGCATTGCCCTTTTTACTCCCCTACGTGTGTCAAACTCGGAAGAAATTCACTCATTTTTGTGAGCGTCTTCTATTTTTTACCTTTAGCTTTCACTCGCTATACATTTTTACACTCGCCTGAAAAAACTGTTAATCGAATATCTAACAGAAAAGACTATCCCCTGTGGTACACCCTTGTTTGTCTCGCCACCCGGCCTTCCCAGACTTAAATTATTCCTCTTCCACTATGGAAATGACACCCTTCTCTTCCATCCAACTCAATCCCCGCGACTACCCAAGGGCGCAGCCATTTTCGCTTCCAAAATTCCAGATAATTCATTTTACTCCGCTTCGAACGCCCTTTTTTTCCTCTCACTCTTCCCTATTCCTCCTCGTTTCCATTAAGCCATCATCTGCTCAATTTCCTCCTCTCATTTCACCAGCGCTATTTCTGGCCCCTCTCTTCTTTCCATCGGCTCAATTAAATTCAAACCCCTTCCGTATTATGGCATTTCCGGGAGCCGTCTCACATACGCCTCTCCTCTGAAATGGGAGGTCTGAGCCTACCCTTGTGTATTCTTTCCTCGGAAATTTTTTTTACCCATATTCATGAGATGCCGAGGCATGAAAAAAATATCTTTTTGAGAAGAGCGCACGTCTGCATCACACAAAGCTGTCAAATACTCAGAAGGGAAGTTCTCGGACAAATGTTTTTGATCCATCAATATTCTATGGGGTTGAGAAAAGTGGCAAATGAAGTTTCATTTTCAGAGTATATCGTAATCACCAAGAGATTCAATACAGAAGTGAAAGTGTATTGAAGAAATTGATACTTTCTTGCTCTGTGAATGCCTATGTTAAGATATTCCTTTCTTAATAGGCTCCTAAAATATCCATTTCAAACATTTCAGAAAAATGAAGAAAAATTAGTTATTATCAAATGAAAACTAAACAAATAATTATATATCATGGAAACACTACAATATATAGGCAATGAAATTTTGAGGATTCCGAGAATCCATGATTTAGGATGGTGTCATTTTTCAGGTAGTTATTCATTTCAATCTAATGCTACTGAATATTAGCATTATAAACAAACTAGCATTATAAACAAACATCTCTTCATTTTGGGATGGAATAATAAAGGTAATTTATTTGGGAAACAAATTTTCAATCCTATTTGCATTTGTTGGCAAAACCCCTTGCAGACTGGACATTTTTTTCACGTATTTCCCCAGCGGCCGTGCATTTTCTCCACATTTTTGCACACAGCTATTAAATAATTTATTTTCCATCACCATTATAAAATATTTAGCATGAAACGCTTTTATAGGATAGGTAAATTAATCCGCAAACAATAACTCGCCCACAAGTTACGCGCGCAACTCTCATCAAAAGAGAGGCCTCAATTCCCATGGCATCAAAGAATTTTCTTTTTTGGATAAATCAATAACCAATGTTCACAAACTAGGACATAATACCGGTGTTCATAACAAGATGCTATGTTTTTACTTTACATCATACTCTCACTCATCATACTCGCATCTCTCACTTCGCAACAGCGAAATTTTATCTGAAAGCACTGATGGCTCAAATATAACAGTGGAGTGAAGACTAGTGCCCACGCATGCCTAATTAAAATTCATGGAATCCATCTCAATACAGTAATGTGGAAAGCAACCACTTAAAAGAGAAGTCTTGAATCCAAATTTTCAAAGGAATTGCTGTGGATTTATACCCTTTAGGATGACTAGGTAGAGGAGAGCATCACCGAAATACGCTGAGAACTCAATTAAAATAGGAAATCATAAAATAGGCGATTTGCATTTTAAGGTCGTATATATGGCCTGCACAATCTCTTAGTGATCTATTTCAAATCTCAATCACTAAAATCACCTTCTTTTTTTCATACTTTGCTTAAAATTCATTTAATCTTAATTTTCCTACATCTGCTAGCCGTACGCTTTATTTTTCATTTCACAGTGGAAATCCTATTTCATTTCCCCTTCTTTTCATGCAATAATTCTTTTCAATGATTCTCCAAGGCAAATTTTCTCCGTTCTTTTCAATTCAGCCGTATTTAATTTTCTACTAAAAAACTTCCTAATGAAATTTCCCCCATAGTGCTTCAGTATCGCTAATATATCTTTTGCTCTACAAGATTAATATCCACAAAAGACCGCAGAGAACCTCCACCGTTGGACAAGGACTTCAAAAAGAGGATTGCCCCCGCAAGAATGGACGCACCCGCCACCCAAAGACCTTCATCGTCACCAGGGACCTGCACTATAAGGATCATATACCACCGCTGGAACCTGGACTTCGAGAATATCACGGTAGATCAAGCAACATTGCATAAATTCTCTTAATGCTTGCGAGGTGGCTCGCATGAGGTTTTGTCGTTTCCCTCACGCCTCGGGTGAATGCCGAGCCTTAAGCCATCCCGGAGGAAAAGAGTTTCAGCTGCTCTCAATTTACCACTGCTAACAGCTTCAAAATTGTTAATAGTTAATGTTAATAGTATTGTTAATAGTATTTCTGCACAACCTTGAAGAGGGTAGTCGCCTAAAACAGGGTGGCCGCGCTGTAAATATTCATCTTTTTTACATTGTGTTATTACTATATATTGTATTTACCTGATATCAGCGATGGCTGAAATAAAAACCTTTTGACTTGACTTGATTCTTAGTGATGGAGGGAGTTAGCTGTCTCAATAAAAATATAATATGTCCGTCGGAGTACTCTAAATTTCTCCATATTCTCGTTTTGGCATGGAAAATGCTTCATAAATCTCTCTCTCTCTTTCTCTGAAGAGGACAATACGACATTTCGGGTTTAGTTTCTTCTCCAGTTGTAGATCTACTAGATTTTCTCGAAAGAATTGATGAAATTGTGTACTGTTTTGGAATCATAATTATTAAATTATACAAAATTTTCCATTGACTTATTTATATATTTTTGCCATGCAGATATAAATATTTTTAATATCAATAATGATCTTAATATCGAAATAAATGGCACTCTCTTCCATCTTTCCATTCGCAGCACAGGTTCCACTGATTTCCTACTGTATCACTTTCCTACTGATTAGGACGATCGGTCGAGTTGCGTTGGGAGGCTCGGTATTTAGACACATTTTTTATTTCCTCAATCCTGAATAAATAGCTTTAACTCTCAACTGAGTGTATTCCCCCGATAAAGAGCCACTTTGAATTCCTAAAGTTGCATCAGGCCCATTCTTTCACCTCTCCTTTCATATCCCATTGCCAGAAAGTCGGGTCATCTGCGTTGTTAGTAATGCTTCTTTGAAGAGAAATACTACATAATGCAATGATAATTTTTCACGCTCGCCATCAATAAAGTTTTCTTCAGATACTAATCTTCTTTCCCATACATCTGAAAATAGGAGAATGAGCAGCGATATACGGAAGACCTCCGTTACAATTGCAAATATTTTTAACAATAACACATTTTTTTGGATCTTATTTACGTGTGCAAATCAGTTGGGGATGAGTCAAAACGACAAATAACGCAAACAATGTCAACGAATGTAGATAAAATATTTATGATGCAATTGTGATTGATACTATTCCAATAACACCTTTAGGAGTCGATTGTAGTTCATTCTCAGAAAGAAAACCATGCTTCCATCGTATTCTAACCTACAGAGTTAATTTTAAGAACCCCCTCACTTATTACGCATAAGCATATATTTTTATCATAGCAAAAGCAGTGAGGATCAGTTACTGTTTCCCATGTAGTGGTAATTTTCAGCTCGCGTCCTTGTGTAATAGGGTATGGCAACTCATCAATGTGGAACTCTTTGCCGGAAGCGGTTCAATTAAGGCAAACCAAAAAAATCATCAATCTTCCGAAAAAAGCTGACTCATTCGTCCCTGACCAGCGCGCCGCAGGAACGCTCAATGTGAAACGATTTTTTGCGCAGCTTGTTTGACTCCGGAACTCACGTATGGCGAAAAGTAATTCCGCCATAAGTCTCATTAATCATCAACCGAGAGCTCACCTTCTCTCACCTTTTTCCGAACTTAATTCAATTCCAGTAATTGCCAGGGCCATGAGGTTTGTTTCCAACATATCACTTTCTCGGTTAAATTAGGGGTTCCGTGTCTAATGCGATTTCATCGCTTCTGCTTTCTTTTCAAGAAATATAACTCTGACGCGTCATGCTATGCATGTAGTATTTATCAAAGACTTATGTGCGAGGGTTATGGAGTAGATATTTACGCATACATTCCTTCGATGTAATGAGGCAGTGCATGCTGAATCGAATTTGATACTTAAAGACAAATGAACGTGATACGTAACCTATGCTTGCGCTAGTCAAGTATTTTATTACCCCGCTTGTTTTGCTTCCTATTCGCTTTCTTCATCCATGATTGTTGATCCTGTCTTTTATCCTTTTACCAGCCATGCAATCACGGTAATTTATACTGTTGAACAATCTATAATACATACACTTTCTTTGCGGCCACAAAATACTTATTTTTCTTCGACTCGTCATGATACTACAGCTGTGATGCCTTGAAAAGACAATCTGCAGTCATGCATTTGAAAATTACATTCTAGGAATTACTTGAGCCTATTTTACTTTGCCAAAACTGCTGGTATGAATGAAATCCATGCTATAATTTCAAGCATAATATATTGACAACAGCACTCCTATTTCCTCTACTAACATATAAATGGGCAGGCAGGCAATACGCTAATTTATGAGCTAATTAGTATTCCAAGGAATTCTCCTATCACTGGTATATAACGAGATATATTACCGACTTATCCATAATTCATTCGTTGTTTCCTACCAGTTTGGTGGGATATAATGAGGCTTTTCTTAAAGGATGCATAAGTACTTCAATGTACCTTCACTCCTCCTAATCACCTAATCCTTTTCTATCTCTTTTGCTAACCCAAATTCCCCGTTCAATCCCATCGCTCTATCACTTGTAATTTGCTCCAGCTACAAACAATGGTAATGGCCTCCTAATTTTTTCCCTCAGGCATAAGCCCAAAGAGTCTTACGTAAACCTGTATTATGCTTTCATGATGTTGCGTAGCAACTCACACTGTTCCCTCCGTCTAAAAAGGAATATAATACCGCAGACCAAATGTGTTGTGGTGCACTGCATACAAATGAGTGAAGATGATCGAATCATAAGTCTGAGTGTGAGAGGCATGCATGGGGTTGTCAATTCCCAAAATAAGCATCAAAAGTTGGTTGACCTCATTTGTGAAAAAAATAAAGTTTTTAAAATCATTTCTTCAGCATTGATAGCCCAGGATTGTATGAGGTTTTTCGCGTCTCACTCACTGTATGAGGAAAAGGAAACGCCCTCGGTCATGTCTAAAGTAATTTTCCCCAAAGAAAAAAAAAAGCGGAGAGAAAGTTACGGCGTTGATTGCCCGCAGCTAAAAACGACTCGCGGAAATTTGACTTTCGCATTTAGCCACCGTCAAGCGGCATCCGCCACACGCGGTCCACACCCACGCACACTCTCACAACTGTGGGACCCGAAATTTTTCCACCGTCCCGAATCGTCGGCGGTTTGAGATCAGGCTCAACCCTCAACACCCTCGAATAAATTTCCATTTAAATCACGGGAGCGATTTAAATGCGACCGGAGGACGGCACCTTGGTGACACGAGGCTGCGGGGGAGGTAGGAGGAGGAGAAAGAGGTGGGAAGGGGATGGGGGAGGGGTGGAGGGAGAAAGAGAGAGGGGGGAGGACTGAGACGTAGAAAGGAGGGGGTAAACAGTAAAGTGTGTATGTGTGAATTCCCATGAAGACGTCCTCCTAGAAGACCCAAACCTCATGTACCGTCTGACGGAAACTTTCTAACGCGGAAACGAAATCGATTCCCTAATGCTCATATCACTGCACAAGCTTGAACCCTAGACGGAGTCAGTTAATTTCGGTGAATGACCTACGTTATAACTACATTGGAAGTAACTTCAGAATTGGTGGAATTGTGGCGGAAGAATAACACTGCTCAAGGAAATTTCTCAGTGATTGAATAAAGTTTGACATTTATGGCAATACATTTCCGAGTTTAATATATTTTTAAACGAGTCAATAGCAATGCTGAAAGTAACATATTACATGAAATAAGGGACTAATTCATAACTGAATACACTCATGAGCTGACATTAAATGCCCATATGTAATGCATAAAGTTTATAATTTTTAACTTAATTGGTATAAATAGTATTTCATTATTTATTAGTAATTGTTAGTGCGCAGCATTAGTTAAGTGTTCCGCCAAAGTACTCGCCAACGTACCTGCCTCATGCATCAAGTTGGCCATGGTACCCCAACTTGCTTATGTGAACATGCAGTGAGTGGTGATGTGTATTATCCGGAAACAATCGTAGTCCCTGCAGGTTGGGCTTAAAACACACTTCTCAACTCTATTTTAATTAAAGCTGTAAAAATAATCAAAAACGTAAAGGTCGGTATCACGTCCAGAATATTGAGGAAGTAATTTCATTGGTGGGCTCAAGGTTGTCCCGCACTTAAAAGAGAGGATAAAAGCCATGCACATGTGCCGTCTTGAACTAAATATCGTTTACTTTCATTCTATATCCTAACTCATTTTCCAATTAAACATACGTAGGAGTGTGAATTAGTGAGTAATACAGCAATTAACTCATGTATTGGCGTATTTCAAAAAAGCCTTCTATATTTGCAAAGAGAGTAAAAAGTTACGCATACAATTTAAAGAACATCCTGTCTATGCACAGCTTAAGAAAGTAAAATGTGACTTCCCCATCGGTACTTTTTCAGAACACTCTTTAAGTTTCCAAATACCTAATTCACTGTGGAAAAATTCATACGGTGACAAGGTTTATCCATTGCTCCATGTTCATAACCCTACTTTCCATCATATCATTCATATTCCCGTTTAATCAAATGTGGTTATTTTATCCGATACGTAAGATAGAGTTCATTGGTGTGACATCTACAATTCGCATTTAAGAAGCACAAAACAAATGGTATGCTAAAAGAAGGTTTAATGCTGTTTTTATGACTAAAAGGCGTCTTGCTCCATATTACAACATAGGACTGATAAGACTTCAGCCATCTCGCAATAGCACACTTAAAAACATTGAATGATCCGATAGGTGAAATAGTAAAACTAGGAAATCACGTCTTCGGATAAAATATTTTGAAATAAGTAGAGCTAATATTTCCGATACATGCCTTAGAGCCTTGGAAGCGGGATAAGTAGTTCTCTACGCTGAATTAAAAATAAGAGGATATTATCAGCGTCAAATGAATTCGTGGAAATGCTGTGGATGGAAACTAGGAAATTGAATAATGGATATAGCACCAAAATTTATAAAACAGTCTATTCACGATTTTTAAAAATATCTGCTGCAATAGTGGAAAATATGAGCCATAATTATACTTACCGTATTTACACACATATAAGACGCATACGCGTATAAGACGCACCCCAGATTCTGAGGCGAAAAATCATGGAATATCGTTCACGAATATAAGACACACCCAGAACAAAAATTAAAAAGTCACATAAATGGGCTGCAATGAGGTTAAATTTCATCTGAATGGCGCATTTTCCTGATTTTAAAACCACTCAACCGTAGGGTAATCTCACTTCCTACAAAGATTGAATGAACCTACTTCGCGAACAGGCCGGTGAGACGAATCCATAACGCGATTCATTCTCGATTTTTCGTCTTTTGTACTCTCGTATAAGACGCACACGCGTATAATACGCGGTCCACTTTTTGGGTCTCAAAATTGGAAAAAAATGCACATTATATGCGTGTAAATGCGGTATTATAATATATTTTTAGTAGTGTAACATCGACGTATTGCCGGGTTCCATAAAACAAGGATGTTTCCGGACTCGACCTTATTTTCTCCTACACTTACTAGGAACAGGGTGTGAGACCGCAAGATGGTCATCATTTTCTAAACCGAGTTGTTACCCGTAGATATTTCAGTTATGAGTTTTCTCGAAATACATAGTATAAATATATGCGGAAAGAAATTAAAACCGGAGTGCTCTGGAAAATCGCTTTTACCACGTAACATACTAAATGTCACACATGTGTTGACCTAAGCTTTGGTACTGGATATTTTTTTTTTAATTTCAAAAGCTTTTGGAGGAATCAATAATTTATTGCCGGTTTCACTTGCAAACTATTTAAAGAAAGCAATTTTATATCATGGCTAAATTACATAGGCAGATTACAAACGTTGTTCTGTGAATACAAGGAACCAGGAAAATTTGACAAATTTTGAAAATAGCCATTCCATTGGCTTTGAAGATCTGCGGAATATACGCAAATATGCGGAATATATCCTTTACCCGACGATGATATTATTTGGTGGCAATGGCCCTCATCAAATATTAAACTTAATGACGAGAGTATGTGGTATGTGGCGATTAGTGACACGCAGTAGTCAAGGGAACTCACACTCGTACACTATTTCCTGACTGGAAGTGGACCGGAAGGAATGCCGTATTACCCACACTGAAGCCTATATATGGGACATATGTGGGAAATATATGTAACATATGTGGGACATACATTTCCCATATATGGGACATATGTGGGCTTCAGTGTGGGTATCTACTCCGACCTCCTTTTCAGCATCCGGAAACTTTCTTCAAGTAAGATAGTATTTTGAAACTTTCCTATATTTTCCTATATTATCGGTTTCAGATTTATGGAATTTCATAATAAATGCAAAATCGTAAATACCGTCAAGAGGCGAAAGGAAGCTAAGAAAAATATGAATATTCTAAAAACTTTATTGAAAAAACCGATTTAATCCAAAAGTGCACATCATCTGGTGATAAACTGATTATGATACTAGTAGATCGAATCGGTATGTCACCAAAAATATAAAGTCAGTGAAATGATTGCTCAGTTTATTTGTCCTTTTCTCCATTCGTCTGTTTTCAGCTCCGGCGCAGCCGCTTTCCCTGTCACGCTCCTTTTCTCCCCCAGGACGACCTCTGGTCTTCCGGCACCGAACTAACGACGTGTCGAATAGCGAGGCTCCTTGCCATATCTCCTCCCGCCGCATTAGAATTCCGCGGAAGAGTCGCTCGTTCGCCTCGCTGTGGCCTCTCGCGAGCTATCGCGGCCCCAGATCAAGTACCCAGAGCCCTAAGGGAGAGGTGAAGGGCGAATGCAAGATGGGGCCACTCACCGACTGAAAAGCGGTAGTGCACCCTTGAAACTGATTTTCTCTCCCATTGGTTTCTCCTTTTGTGAAAGACTCAATATGAACATTAGCTAAGGATTATACCCTAGTTTGCTAACGATATTTGTTTTCAATGGAAGAAATTTAGCGGCTCCTCGTCCTATACCGATTGCCTGTCGGTACTAGTGTGTTGAAAATTGCCTTTGGAACCGGAATCCTAGGTAGCGTAGTGGTTTGCGCATTGGTCCAGCAAAGGTCCGTGGTTCCATTCTCGGTACAGGTAACCTATTCCTCTGGCAATTTCCAACACCCTTTCTGCGTATAACCAAAAAATAATATCTTATTCTTGTACAACACGTACCTAAACGGCCTGAACAAATTTAATACTAGCTTGCTCAATGTAGTATTCTTGAATTTAAGTAGTTCAAACGGCTAAGATTACATCGTACCATCTTATTTATGGGTAGGGAAAATTTCTAGATGGAAAAAGCAAAACCTATTTTCGCTATTATTTACAAATGATCCGAGAGCCGAATCAATATTTACGCATGAGAAAAATTTAAAGAAAATAATATAGTGAGCTAAAAGTAGCATTAAACTATTTATTTGCCGTTAGTTTTCAATTGAAAACATGGTTCCATAATGGCACGATAAAATTACAATGAGAAACGTTCATTTAATGATCTCGATAAAGAACCTTCCCCACCACAGGCGAAATTTGTTCATTGTGCATGTGCAACAGCTTTATGAGAATGGCATATTCCATAATTTGATAAATATTATATGTTGAAGGTATCGAAGAGTTGTATATCTAGGAAGAAACTATTCCTAACCGGCAAAGCGAAAATGTCATTCCAATGGCTGGTGTAGGCAATTCCATAAAAGTTATTTCTATTCATAATTACAAATAATAATTTTATTAGAAATTATCCATACATAATTTTGAAAGGCAAATAATGTATTTTAATTTTGTTTATTAGAAATACGAAGCTAATATTTCAAATGCCATAACTTTGTGTAGAAACTCTTCATTTTTAGTAGTGTTTAATAAATGATGTGGTACCTATGACATGATTTGCAATGGTAACATTTTTGTTCAATATACTTAAATCTCTGAAACTAAAAATGTTGCGAAACTTTTTATCACCCCAGCTTGCATTTATGTGAGCTGGTTTATTATAGTTTACACAGAGTGGAAATAAACTCTCGTCACCTGGATATACACGAGTCATCAAAACTCGTATCGTTATTGGGAAAAGTCGTGGAAAATATAAGGCATTGGTTAAAGAAGAATTTCCTAAAATCTATGCAGAAAATCTTCTCGGGTTTTCCACCGAGTCACGTTGACCATGACCAACGTTTCGATGCTCGACTCGGGCACCGTCATAAGGGCAGATGAGTGTAGAATTGAGGTTAAAAAACCCAAGAAGATTTTCTACAGCCAGTTCACCGCGAAAACCTTAGATCTTATTTTCTAAAATCCATGCCAATCATATCTTTTTGATAACATATAGAAGACTATCGTCGAGGTAAAAGTGAACGGAAAGATTGGAAAAGGAAGGCCCCGTATGAGATACATGGAACAGGTTGTGAAGAATGTAAAAGAGAAGAATTAAGTCACAATGAAAAGGTTGGCCGATATATGAGTCGAGTGGAAATCTGCGTCAAACCAATCCTAGAATTGTTGACCAATGATGATGATGATAAAATCTGTAGTAAAAATATAAATTTAGTGGGCACTTAAGCCAGTCTTCTTTTAGATTCATCTGAACTCAAACGTACATGAGATCACCAACACCAATTTCCTCACCATGTGTCAGTTATTATCACACACACCATTAATAAAGGAGGCTTTTCTTCTCCCTGCGTTTCTTTTGAAATGCATTATTTTTGGATGCTACCCACAGTAAGACGAAAATGAGGGAAAAAACTTTGCTGTCTATTCCTTTCTTTTAAATTTCCTCATTCTCTGCTAAAAGGAGATCATTTGCTATGGCATAATGAAATCTATCACTCTATTTGTGCTGCCGATCACATATGCTGCCAAATATTTCAGGAAAATATATCACCATTGCATATACTGGTGTGATTAGGAGCACATTTATTGGTCATAAAAATTATAACCATTATAAAATCATTGGAGTGGCTCTAAATAATCTGTGTATAAAGATATTCTTAGGAAAGAAGCTATTTCCGTTTTATTGATGGGAATGGGGTAAAATTCGATACAGGAAACTAATTTCGACAGATATTAGAACTGCTACGACTCTGTGATATACTTGGTGGCAATCAACATGCACTAAATGAGTTATCAGATATTATTGAGGACTATCATGTTTTTGCTAGGTAGTTTGAAGTATGTATACAGAGGTCCATTTAATAAACTTGGAATATTTTAAGTTCGTCACGGAGGATGAGAGAAAAGTTATTTCCCTTCCCTTTTTATTAACTTGATTTAGTGTAGAGTAATAACATCAAAAATCTACTCTAAACACACTTTATGGAGTACTGCAGTAACTATTTTAACAATTTTACTAAGTGGATTTAGTGAAAATATTTTACGACGCCATGATGGAGCCACAGTGATAAGAGGAAAGTAACGCAGGGGAGGGGTTTAGGCAGGAAGAGGATATTAAGAGTGATAAAAGAGAAAGTGGGATTATACTTGAGATAGAGTGTCTGAAAACTTGGAAAACTCTTGAGATCAGGTGTATGGATCGGACGGGAAAGTTTAGAGGGGCCCGAAAGAGATTTAACGACCATTAGCGAATGAGGAAGGATAGCCTCCCAGCGGGTCTGATGCGTCAGGGAGATGATGATGTGGTCTAAGGAATGGGCAATTTGGCGTGAACCATGGACCGAGCCTAAAAGAGCGTATTAAGGTGGATTGAGCTAACAAATGGCATTGCTTTATGCGGTACCACCATCGTTTGAGTATTTCTTCGCGACTGAAACCTAAATTATGAAGATAATATACCCGTACTCTTACCATCGGTCGGAATTCCAGAAATAAATCATTCTAAATAAGACGCAGGAAGAGAATAAGCCTCCATTGTAAATGGGATGTGTCATAATAACTGACACATGGCGAAGAAATGGGTGTCGGTGACCTCATATGAGTTAGAGTTTGGATTAAGCTAAAAAAAACTTGATTAAGTGCCTACTCATTTTATATTTTGCTACAGAATTAAATTTTTTTCAGAAATCATGCAAAGAAGTAGTGATGATATTGACTTTGATTTTAGGATAGATGAATATCATTACTTCTTTTTTAGAATATGCTATTTGTTTGTCATGACTTCGAAGATTCTTTTCGCATTAATTGAAGCCAGGGTAAATTAAGGCTGCTCAGTAATGAGTTTTCTTCTCGTTCTTTAACTGAAAACAATCACATACATGGAGATCCCGCTAATATAACGTTTGCGCCATTTTTATCTAAAGCGAGGTGATTAATAATATAAAACAACAAAAACACCATGTTTAAGAATTAAACATTCATTCTTATTCTCACCTATGAGGAGTTAAATCAACGAGAGTTATTATGTTTCTCTCTTTATATTACCAAGCTTAACGAAAGATAAGAAGTAATGAAACATTAATATTAATGACTTGAATCCTTTGTGTGGTAAATTGATTGCATGAAATTATGTGATAAACAGTGGAAAATAGGAACACTTCCCAAAGGCACTTTATATATTCAACAGAATTAATTTACTGAATTGTTTCCGCGAGTTCTTGGTGTCACAGATCTGAAGATCTACTATATAATTGGGTATTTTCATTAACAAAATGACTATTTCTCTCTTCACAAAGCATTTACAGAAAGCCTAGTGCATCACAAAAAAACTTTATTGCGTGTGGATGCAATGATGTTAAGTAGCGCTTTTTTTCCAGCAATTGTTGTCTAAAACTGGTTACTTTCTTTTATCGAGAGGGTGTTCGTTTCCAAGGGAGCGAATCCGAGAAATATTAGCAAAACAAAACGCTGCGACGTAAGCTATTGCAATTACTCTTTGTCCGCTTCTTTTTCCAAATATTTATCCGGAGACACATCACTTATTGAAGAAAAATTCCCAAACAGTAGAAGAGCGAAAAGACAATCGAGGCATTAATTAAAACTTTCGGGCAGGCGTTTCATACCATAAAACCCAACCACCGCGTTTTCCAATGAGTTAATCGAAAAACAATCGCCCATTGAAAAGCAAAGTCGCTCGGTTCAGAAGAGCCAAATAAATTGCTTCGGAACGCACTATATCATGCGCGGAGGAAATGGCGAGGAAGAAAGGAATGGGCGGAGGGTGAGGTGAGTTCAGCTGCGGTGCGCAGGGAAAGGCCACGCCTTGCTTGGCGGCGCCGATGAATCTGTTGGAAAGTTGCAATTTGGGTATTTATTCACACTTATTTGACGTTCACTCCGCGTAAAAGGCGAGGAGATGGAGAGAAGGGAAGGGGAAAGGGCGAGGTGAGTTCGTGTTCGTGAAAGGTGAATGAACATCGATTGGGAATAATAGAGGCCGAATATTTTTTCAAGGAGAATCCACAGTGGCGTAAAACTTGCATGGTCTGAAATGATAATATAGCATTTATCTTTCAATTGGATGGTGCTGCATAGGTTGACTGGTGTGAAGATGGTTTACGGTGTTAAGAGTCAATAAGGTGGGTGTGAATTACAACGTTTTTGCGGCTAACAATTCTGTTAAATTAAACTGCGGTCATATCGCAATGTTCACAGTTAAAAATACCACTCTTCAAAGCAAATCAAGGTGCAAATAACAGTTCGATGATTTTAACAGAACAATTCTTGATGATTTAGATTAATAAATTTCTAAGTCAAAGAACCAATTAATTTTCACGAGAGAATTTTGCTCTTCCGAGGGAATTGTATGTATGTACAATTAGAATTCATGATTTATCTGATCGTGAGAGGTCTGAGTGCCCGGGGTTAAATAATGGCCTAAAAATCGTGGATGCATAATGTCAGGAGAGCTTAGTTTAATTCCCTAGAAATACTCATCCGATGCTCTTGAAGTGGAGCGTATGGGCAAAAATAATTGCATCTTTCTTGGAAGGAGATATATCATGGCAATAAGATTAACAAAGAAACGGAATCCAAGCACAAATAACCATTAGACTTCAGATAAAGTGGGTGTGGAGTTATCCTACGCCAACTGGGGAAATTGCTATTTAAATTGAAATGCTACCGGATTAGTTTTCAGATGCCGATCTAATTACGAGGAACGGGATGCCCAAAAAAGGTAGAAGTAATGGAGAATGGGAAAGGAAAAAAAACAATGTACTTTAGAGTGCAGATGCAATCTTCAATTAAAATACCTTCATCCTTGACTGATACAAAGAAGACATTAGATTTTACGCTTGACCATCTGAAATATAAGGCCGATAAATACGATTGCAGGAATTAGTCTTGGTGAAAAAATGAAAAACGGATAAAGAACGCTCAGAATGCAGTGTTTACTTCGTAATTTTGAAACTAGGCCGGCTATTCAGCGCGCTGGTAATTTGTTGGCGCTGAGGAGTGAAGCTGATAACGCAGGTACATAGCATAAGAGGCTCCCACCAGAGTAAACCGCAGAAAGAATGACTGTAGAATGAGGCATGCAAGAAAACTGATCGCATAATAGTTTATGCAGAGGATTAGGAGCAATAACTCGAGGAACCCAATGCTCCATGGGTTTCTGTGCTAAGAGATATCTTTGGGGTAAAAAGCGAATTCATGGGTTAGATCGAAAATGGTCCCGAGGGCGTAGTAAAATACAAATATAATCATTCATAATAGCATACGCGTTAATGATTGTGCACTCAGAGATAATGATTAATGGTTTTATGTGACGGAAAGAATGGGTTTCCATTGTTTCTATTGCTATCATATGCCTAAGATGAGGAAGATTATTGACGCTTTAAATATTGAAAAAATCATTTAACTGGCAACAGAACTAATAGCACCTGCGAATTGATACATTTTCGAATAATTTAAATCATATTTAGGCATAAATTACCTCAATCCTCCAAATTACGAGTAATATAACAATGCTGAGAGTAAAAAGAAAATATTGGGTAGTTTGTTTCATCAATAAGAAACTCTAATTTTTAGGGGGAACATGCAAATGAGGAATATTTCATGAAAAATACCTTGCTCTGACAAATATTAAAAAATATACATTACACCATTTCTGCCATCAATGATGTTGATGACACAACAATAAGAGGCGGTGTACAGTAACTCATAGATGTAAATAGCAAATAGTAAGCTATTTTCAGTTAATGCAGAATAAAATTTTAACTGAGCTGTAAAATACAATTAGCAGCCTTCAGAAGAACATAACCATAGGGTAGGACAAGGTTCTTTTAGCAAGGTAGGGTTCTTTTATCCACTTTCATAACTATAAACATTTGTACATCATTCTCATGGATCTAGCGTAGGGTGAAAGAATGAGAATTTCAGATAAACATCTCTGAGGAAAAATATATAGGCTTATATATATGAACTTCTTCTGAAGACCGAACTATAAACATTTCCATTCAATTCCAAAAGACTAGAATAATTGTAATTCTGAATGCCACTGTACGGTATAAAAAACGTATTTACGACAGAAAAATATTACTGGGAGAGATTTTAGCAGGGGACGAAGGTCAAAAATTGGTGGAAAATATTAAATACCAAAATTTATGCATCCACCGGTAAGTTTAAGATGAATAGTTTAAAAATATAAATCAAGATACAAAGAATGTTACAGGAGTGAGAATAGTGGCCGCACAGAAGTGGAGTGGACAGATAAATTGATAAGAGAACTAGTTCATTAAATTGGCGGGATGGAATGGAAGTATAAATGGTGAAGGTGGTCGGGTAGATAATAAACCAGCCTGGCAACCAAAAGGTCGTGGGTTCATATTCCGGGCACGAATGTTGTACATATGTCTTGGGAACATGTTAAGAGCCAAGGAAATTATATTACGAAGACAGTGCAATTTGACCTCAGCATTCGGAGATATTACAACATAATTCGGCTATTGCAATAAAAATGAAAAATGGATACACTGTAGATGAATGTGAGACTAAGGAATGAGTTTTACGTTGTGAAAAGGTAGAGGAAAGACAAAAAAAGATTGGCAGAGGCAGAAACCTTTGGCAGAGACAAAAATTAAATTCAGACTGCAATTGGCGAAAAATGATTCAGCAAAAAACTTGTCCACCTTCAAGGAAATAATGCTTTAGCCGTGCCACATGCGAGACTAATAAAGAGTAATTCCATGCCATATGACTACATCTACATAATACTATCGTTTCATGTCTCAGTGTTCAACACATAATACTGTCAAACCCTTATACTCATGAAATTATTCATTAATATATGATAGATTTAATTGTTATGTTAGATGTCGCACATATTAAACCTAGAATTCCTGCGAAATTATTCTTCTTATGTCATTTGGAATAACATATCTTGCATATTATTGTTTTATATTTATCAAATTGATCAAATTTTTGCTATTCTTTCTTCGTTGTATTCAGTTCGGTAAAGTGTGTTCTCCATTGTAAAATCACAGAGTATACAGATTGTATGTATGTATGTAATATATGTTCCATAGGACGAATTTCCTAGAATAATAAATTTCTATTATATATATAATACTATGCAAGATACCATAAAGGTGTGTGGCAGGGAGATTACTTATATTGTAACCGCCTCGTTGGAGAGGCAGGGCCGACAAGGGCAAAGCCACGGGGGATATATCCTTTGAGGCCCTGTCACGGAGGGAAAGTGAGCCAGAACGAAGCGAAAACAGATCGGGAGCGGGGAGAGCAACAAGGGGCAGGAAGGGGGGAGGGGCTCTCAGCGAGAATGGGAGAACGGAGAGCTTTATTCTCTTTTGTTATCGCTTTCCTTTTTTTTGGCCGGATCATCCGGGTAGGAGGAGGGAGAGGGAGCCTCCTCTCGCGCGCTAGTCGACTCGCGAGAGGGAATAGAATAGCGGCGCACCATTTGGCTCCCGCAACCGAAATTTCACCCTCCGTTGAGCGAACGATTGGCCGTTATTGAAGAGGGGAAGGCAGGGAACGATCGGTGCGCCCCGCAGGGGAATGAAGGGAGATACCGTATCTGGTGGTGTTTTGGAGTGAAGGGTGAGGAAAGGATCGGTAACGGTCAGGAGAAACGGGCTTCCACTGTTTTGATGGCACGGAGAAAAGTCGACGGCTCCTTAGAGGAAGAAATTGAGCCACTGGTGTTGTCAGGCACGGAGAGCAAAACCCCTTTTCTCAAGAAGCCACGCAAAATTTTCTCCCCTCAATTTTTCTTTGGTACTGGATCATAGAGGTAATTGCACGCTGGTGCAATTCTTTGCCATTCTCAGGGCTATAAGAATGCTCTCCAAGTACGTAATATTTACACGGAGTTGTGTACAAAAATATATGCGTATTCACATATCTGGTACTTAACTGTTCCTTTCGAAGAATGAATGCCAACTTGATGGTGCCGTAATGTTTTAGGCCTCAGTTTGATTGCCGACTTAAAATAAGCAATACTGGAAACGCGCGTAATTTTCCGTTGCCTTGAACGAATTCGTATTATAGTATTTCTCCTTGCTCTATTGATTAAATGGAGAAAATTGCAGTACTTTGCTTGAAACCCCCTGAAATATGCCGTAAATACTGAAAAAGAAATCTGGTTTAGACGAATATTAGCGACCACCAAATACAGAAGGCATTGAAAACTTTCACTAGTACAACATTTATCCTTAATAGCAACATTTTCAATCGCAACATCACTTTTTTTCAGGCCTTTAAGATGTTTTGATGGTTGATCAATCGTGGGTAGCTCTAATTTTGATTGATTTCGGCCACGGTTTTATATTTTTTCGAATTTTTTTGTATGTGAGTCAGCTTACAAGGTGATTTGCCAATTAAGAAGGCATTGATTCTATCTTAACCTCGCGCCCCTAGGAGCATCTTCAAGAGCAATAGTAGGTTCCCCGCGTGGCAATACCCGTAGACACTCCTGTCATATTTCTTGGAAAAGCTAACAGCCTATGGTTTCGTATTATTCCACTGTAGATAAAAATGTGTTTCAATACCTTGAAAATGTTATTTTCTTAATATAACCAGATTACACGAAATTTCATTATTGTGAAAATGATACCCCCTTTACAGGCATTCCTGTATCCTCAATCACACGGCAGTATCATAGAATCATGTCAAACTCAGATAAATCTCAACGCTAGCCTTATGTGTTACATTCTAACACCTGGAATTATATGTGTTGAATACGTTGGAAGAGCAACTAATCAATACAGCATTGTAAAATAGTAAAATTAAATTAACTAGCAAATATTCTCGCTTGGGGAACTAGTAAATATCCATCAAATATTAAGAAGTGTCTACTACCACGTAACACAAAAGAATTCATCCCATATGGAGCAATTTTGGTGGGTATATTGGTATCACTATTGTTCCAACGTAGTATATGATGGGAAATAATTAGTATATGATGGGATGCAAGATGGGATGTGGAAACAACAAATATTTAAAACCAAAAATTCAGCAACTATAAGAAAGTAATTTGGGACTATTTCATCTCTCTTTACACTGTTTTAAAATATCATGATTTACCTATGATTACGTACCTACGCATTAATCGATTCAATCTGAAGAATCAACGAAATTGGTTCAAAATACGCATGGAAAAAATATTCGTACCATAGTGTAAACGTTATCACGATTACGATATTAAATAAACGCCAAAATTCTATTGACGAGCCAATAAACATAAACCGGTTAAAGAATCGATGGCATTTACTTGAACAGGAAATCTCCTCTCATTGGGGTCATCACAATTTTTTTTCTTTCCCACAGGTGGCAGGGGCCCGTTCCAAAAACAAAGGCATTCACCTTATGCACTTAAGGTAAATTAAATCTCCTCTTCCCATTTTATCCGTCCAAATCATAATAAATCATGCCGACACAGTCAAAATTGTGAGTTGTTAAAGCGCCATCAATTTAGGGCGACAAACTGGCCAGGGATTGACCAGAAGTGGAAGCAATTACATTAAAACCACAGCCAGCGAATAAACTCGCCCTCCGGCGGAGCCAGGTAATTTCAGGAATGGGTCGTAAATACTAACGAACTCGCACTTCCTTCTCTTCCTCGCTCAATCTTCCTCCTCCGACGACCGTTCGAGACTGGATGGCCCGTCCCACCCTCCCAAACCCCCCGGAACGCCCGCGACAATACGATTCCGACCACCGCTGTCCCAGTTCGTCTGTTTTTCAGTGTCGCTCTGATCAGGAGTATGGGGCACTCACTCCTCCTCTCTCGGGTCTTTCAGCACGTTAGACTTTTTCCGAAAGCAATCAATATATTTTTTTTATTTTTAGTATCTCCTCTCATGTGTGATCGCGAACGAATCATGATAATCATTTTTTATTCCCCATCCCAGCCTATCATAATATTCATCAGAATTTTTGCTTGTAGAGAGTGAATTGACAAAACGGTAGCCTTGCTTTAATTAAATTGTTACCTACTGTGAAACTGTTTTATGTTTAATATTTTCTTCGAAAATTTCGAAAATGATTTTAATATTGCATTTTTTTAGGATTTTTGGAAATTTAATCCCATTAAGACCTCGCTAAAAATATTTTAATGCATAAAAAATGTGTACTGGCACCATTGATTTTCTTAGGCTTTTTAGGTATTTGTAGTATTATTGACTGAATTTCGAGGCGATGTTTGAAATTAATTGACGACACCATATTTTTTGAAAGAATTCAAAGGAATCAATCTCTTAGAATTTCGTCAGAATGGGGGCGTTTACTAGGAACCGAAATCGCAATTTTGTACACGAAATTGTTAGATGGAAACGAAAAAAGAATTTTAGTGAAAAAATTAATCTTCTAACTACAACCATTCACTCATAAATCAAAAATTAAAATAAGCAAAAGGTGACGCCCACCGAAAATGCTGCTGTGATAACATTGACGTCATTTTCCTCCCGTCCTTGACTGCTTTCAGGGGTGAGGAAGGGAGTGCAGGGGGATTCTCGGAAGGTCTGCTCGCACAGATGCTGTCGCAATCATTCCCATTGGCCGAGTCATCTGTGTCCCCCCCATTGCGATAAGGCAAAGTAGCTTCGCGGGCTCAGTTCTGATTCGACGAAGTCGATATACGTCAGAGGTTGCACCGCGCCCACTTTTCCTAAAGGGTTAAAAACATCAGTTTTTCGCCGCTTATAACTCGGGAAATAATTGTCGGATCAAAAAACGGAAAAATTCGGGTCTTTTTATTTTACAAACTCTATCAGACTCGGAAATAAAAAAAAATATGGTAAACGACCCCATTGATGTCAGCGATGAAAAAAGGAACAATTCTAATTAATGAATGCCAACAATTTAACTAAAGATTATGATTTCCAAGCCATCATTAGTTGCAGAAATGGCTCAAACCCGCCGAAGAAAAATCAATAACCCCTGACAAGGAATAAATATTCCACTCACTACGGGAACGTCACGTCGGTTGAGTTTTACTTAGCGATTGATTTGCGAAATTTTAGAAAGCAACGTCAAATGAATTTTGTATGTGAACTGAATGACCCAGATATGAGAAGTTTTACTGGAAGAAGTCACCAAAACAGGTCCCTTTCGGTTGTACTCATGGTTTGGTTTCACTTTGTCTCAATCACGGAGAGTACTTTGTTCGGCGGGAGTTGTAATATTTTTTCGAATTTAACCGAGGTGAGTTTCAGAGCGTCTCTTTTAATGTTCATATATTTTTCTCTAAGTATCATACTGCCATGCTTTGTTGTGGAACACATATCCATTACTCTAATAGAAGGTATGAAATTCTCTTAACATTTTTTCCCTTAGTTCTTTCATTCTATCCAATTACTTGAAAACATTCCGCTGAATGGCTTTGCTGTTATACCTAGTATGCATTTACTATTTTACGAACACAAGGGAATATAAATACTTGGATTCTAAGAAGAAAAGTAGGTGCTCTTTAAGGCACCAATGGCCTCAACTAGAATTTGTCTTACCCCGGGCCACAACAACTATGTCGGCTTAGTATTCTTGCCAGGAACGGGAATCAAGTACACGATCTTTCAATTGATAACTGGTATTCTGCTATATGATTAGCTTGCATAGTTTTTTCCATAACAAACTTTAAATAAAAACTATACATAGGCAGTTATCATCTCTCAGTCGGTCTTCGTAGCTTTCGGTAACATCTAACTTAAGGCCACATGAGGTCCACTCAACGAAGAGGATGAAGGCAGAAGAAAATCTCAAGCTATTTCTTACCAAAACTTTACAAAAATTCTTATATTTTACTTGAAAAAATGTCACTAGGGCTTTGGGACCTTTCAAGGAGGATTACACTTGTTCTTTTAAGCTTGATCTTCAATTTTCTATACATCACAACGTATATCCCTTTCATCTAAATTTGTTTCCAACTATAACCTTAATTTCAGGAGCCATAGTTATTTTGCCATAGAAATATCCATTCCTTCATATAACGTCAGCAACGAAGTTAACGTCTCAGAGTTTTAAAATTAAGAACACGGCGAAATGTGATAATAATTGTTTGCATAATAATCCTCCAGATTCAAAATCAACAACTACGACAAGCTACTGGAATCATTACCGTTTTCAATGCTATATTCTCAGTGGTTTTCCAGATGTGCTGGATAATGATCGAAATTAATTTAAAGTTTTTTATTTGAAATTCGATCTATAAAAATACTCATCCACATTATTCTACTCATATCTTCACTATATATCGTTGTTCGCAGTTTATGAATCGATAGAAAAATCTAAGCGGGTGTCGAAGGAAAATGTAGTTCTTTATGAAATTAAAAGAAAAACAATTTCCTTAGCGAGCTTCATAACATCCTGGACAATTTAAATGGCATTATTATTTCTGCTTTAATCAGGGCCTTGAATAGGTTTAGGATGGTGAGAATAATGAAATGTTGAGAAAAAAATTGAAATAATAATGTGACAAAAAAAATTGTAATAAAATCTCTCAGAAAAGAGTGTGATTCTATGTTTTAACGCTTGCATTTTACTCTGCACTTAACCGAAAGAAAGGTGATATTTTATCCTGAATATAATTTTAGCTCTAGCAAACGTTTCTGCGTTCGTTATGCATATTTTTCATGAATGGATGGCATCCAAAATATTTCAGAGAGAATTTCAGGAATGGTCTCGCTCGAAAAAATACATTCTCAGATTTTACTAGCGAACTCATGCTCGGATAATATTTTTTCTCGATGGTCCGGTTGAACGAGTACATGAAATCGCCTCTTCGCATGAACTGCTTTCAATCAGAGGGACAGAGATTGTGTTGGGCAGCATCAAACCCGTTTTAACTAACGGAATCAAAGTGTTTGCTAGCAAATTGCTATATTCACAACAAAATTGAGAGTTGTGTGAAAAAAATACGTAGTTTAGCCCGACCATTGAAATAAAATTTTCAAACTTGAGGCAGCATATAAAAATACAAATGGAAATCAGAGGAATAAATACCATCATTCAATTTATATTTCCTTATGCATAAATGCATTGAATTCATAATTTAAATGTGTTATCCCTGTATATATATATTGCAAAGTCAGCCGAAAGATCTCTTTCGCAGACGTTTTTTTGTTAAAAATCATTAAAATTATTTTTTGCTATTGTTTGCTATTATTTTCATAGCATTTTAATCTATGTAAAGCCAACGAATATATTTATAAAATATTCTTATAAAAAATAAAATAGTTATAAGGCTTCTCCAGGTTAAATAGTCATACAAATAATAAGTAACTTCTTGCCTGCCTTAATACGTTATTCTCTGCTATTTTCTCAGCACTGAATTGACTAGCATATTCAGACTGACTCAAGGGCACCAGTTTGTACACATTAATTAATACCTACATAGTTACTATCATTGTTGTTTGGACCCCATAGAATAATTGCCGGCCTTGCCAGCATTCGTGTATTATATATTTTTGTACGTTCGACCAGGGGTATGGTATTAAAGAAAAGTTAAGGGAGAAGTAGGTGATCATTAGACAAAAATATGGGTGAAGAGTCAGACGAGGATCCAGCCCGTCACCAACACTCTACAACTATGTTTGCCAAAATTGCAGGACAAACAGAATCATAGTAGAAATAATTGAAGGTATATGACAAAGAGAGAGAAGGATTGGAGCGCATTAAATCCAGAGGCCTAATACGCTCAGGACAGAGTGCAATCGAAATATCCAAAACTAACCGATCAGCAGACAGTTCCACAAGAGATGAAATCACAGTAGACTTCCTTACTCAATAATCTCAAGTCACATCCTCAGATTTAAAACCTTTGGAAAATTCTGATCCTATTATTTAATCAGCAAGATGGGCTTGAGTATGATGAGAACAATGGCTTGGCAAAAAATGCCATAATTGTTGGATCCCAAATATTTATGTGATAATATTGCTGCATGTGGAATAGAAAGTATTGAATGCCTGTCGAGTGTATTGAATTACTCTGGGTACAGAAATAACGATGCAAATGGTCCAGCAAATCAGAAAAAATGCGTCAAAGCTGTAGTTTATGTGACTGTGCCTAAACATCCCATGCGCATTGATTTTTCTGTATCAAATATTCAATTGAACTAAACATTTTGATGAGGTGTACGAGATCGATTAAAGCCGGTAAGCATTTGCGCATTTAGGAGTGAAAACTAAGTACAGACAGCTATCAAAGTTACTTTATGCAACATTTGATGAATAAATACCCATCCCTGCAATAAGGCGACGGCAAGAATGACTAACCAGCTATTAGAACCAATAAAGAAACCAGACGTAAAATACATTCATTCGAGAACTTTCCCATAGCAAATTTTCAGCGCCATTGGAATAAAAGATAAACACTGTGGCTCACGGGTATTTTCTAACGATGGTTTACTTGGAATTGGTTCAGAATTTTCGTGCCCGGGAATTTTGACACCATTTTCGACCGCGATGTAACTCGCGCTTGTCACATCCGGAGCACCTCGCCGAGAGTAGAGGGAAGAGAATATCATTCCGAGTGGAACCCAGAATTAGCCAATCTAGGAGATCGTGAAGGCAACTCATTCTGGATTGGTTCCGTGGGGAAGTCCGTTGTGGAGCAGCGTGAGGAGGGAAGAGGAGAAATATCCTGCACCAACGTCGTCGCTTGGGCACCAATAGGGCCGGGATCCAACGACGCTCTTCAATCAGAGACATCGCAGCTACTGGAAAATCACGCGGAAGCACGAGAGCGAGGAAAATTGGACGTCGATGGAGTGAGAGAAAAAAAACAACACCGCGTTGTCGGGGAAAAAAGAAAGGCTCAAAGGAAAGAGATGCGGGAATGTGAGCGGGGAGTAGGTGGTGAAATGAAGGGCGAGTGGATGCGGGGAAGAGTCCGAGAGTGAGTGAGATTGAGCAAAGGGAGGAAGCAGATTGGGATTTCGGAGTGGAAATTAGAATCGAATGGGATGGGGGAGGGAGAAGGGTGAGGGGAGGGGTTGAGGGGGGAGGAAGGGGGTGGGTTTCTCACGAGGCGGTGCAGTTGAGTGGGAGTGGCGCTTCGGACACTGGGTGACAGGGGTGATGGAGGAAGAAGGAGTGTGATGTGTGTCTGTTTTGGGGGATGAGAAGGTGGGGAAAAAGAAAGTTTTGGGCGGAAAATAAAGGCCCAAAGAATGTGGAAAAGGACGACACATGGATGAGGAAAAGGAGAAGGAGAGAGGGATATTGAACTCGGGCATTGTCGTACGATCTTTCTGGACTATAGCACAAAAAATTAGAAGAGGAGGACGCTCTCAGGTTTTAACAAAGTTTGATTTGATAGGTGACGATAGAGCACACCTCGTTCTGAGCCATTGGTGTATGATATTTCCACAATCATCATCTACAATTTCCCACTAGTTTCTGATACTCAAACAATCGCATCACGAAGTGGGTGTCCATTTTAGGAGGGGGTGTCCAAGGAGACTTCAGTTGAACCTGCGTCCCTTCGATTTGCAGACCAGCGCTCTGCCCACTACCCTACCACGACCCCCTAACGGGTTATAAGGTGACAATAAGTTAGCACTTGACGCAGAGAAAATGAGTGAACGCTTAAGTATGCATTTAGATAATTTTCATTCCTAGTTACATCACAATGTTAGGTGTTTTTTGAATCTAGACACCCGAGGAAGCAAAAGTGTAGCTACAGTATCATGCGTAGATTAAAATCAGAATGAGAATAGTGTTAATTGATTTGGTGCAAATTATGATTCTAGAGATGAATAAATGTAGTATTTATTTTCGTATCTGTAACAAAAGTTTCAACTGGAAAATGCAATTCCATATCAATAAATTTACATTTTTTAACTCTAAAGAGCCTTGGAGTGTGAAATCGCATTGGAGGATAGATAAAAAAGCATGAAAAATGAAAAGAAGGAAAATGAAGGTGTTGTCACTTTGCAGAGAGATGATTGCAATTTTATAAGTGGTTTGGAATTGAGATCATTTAGTATCTGAATTTATTATAATGATGAAAGGGCATTTAAATAAAAGTCATGTGACCAAAGATGTCATGTATTAGGCAAAAAATTAAAGCCATTGAACACAAATCACAAAAAAACATAATGTTTGCTTCATTTTAGCTGCATTAAAGGCTCAGGGCTCCATGACTATACTGGAACATCATCCTTATGGTATAGGATAAAAGCGTAGGTCTCTGTTATTTGGCGCCATGTGACCAACAAGAAGAGGATTTTTTGCACATGTCACACAGTCCGTATCTTCCGCAAAGAGTCACGACTAGGTCATTGCGAAATAATTATTCTCTTCCGCAAAAAGATCGAGGGGTACATGCTATAAAAATGTCTCTGACTTTGGCTCGGTTAATTATTTAAATTATTACTAAACGCGCTTTAATTCATTTCCTCCATACAAAAGAGAAAATGAAGATGCATTTATTAAATACCTAAAGTATATATGTATTTACTTTACTGTAACGGCTATTGTTTTCTTTCCATGATATGTATAGAAAATGAGCATCTTTATTAGAACAGTTTTTTACATAAATTAGGTGCATATCAGTGGCAAGCTTCAGAATTTTTAAAAAGAATAACATTACTTACTTAATAAAAACAAATTTTGCAAATTTATGGATAATGGTTTGCGTTTTCGGGTAAATTGTATTGAATCACACGTGAATGTAACGCATTGATCAATCATGATGCAACTTATACAATATGGCTCAAATCTTAACGAAATAATTTTGTTTCATGAGCTTTTGAGCAGTGTAGCATTATATACGCTAAGGAATATACCAAACAATTTTTTAATTAGGATTACGTACACAGAATAAAATTATGCAGACATGTAGAGGTAAAAAAATCCCCTATTTTTCTGAGAAAAGTTAAAATGCGGCAAACTAAAAATGCTTTCCCGAAAAAGGAATTAACCGATTGAGAGCCAGATGCATGCACGGAGGGAGTTTAAAGTTACCTCTCTAAGGTATGTATGGTCAATATAAGTGAAAAAAACTATTTGCACAGTAACAGTCGAAAAAGGACTTTTAGAAGTGGATGAACTGAGGAATCAAATCCTAAGAAGTAAGTATTGTGAATGCAAGCTATTTTTCACGCATTAAATGCCAGAATATATCCCAAAATATCATTAACTAATTACTTTCAAACGCTACAAATACTTCTATCCTCGAAATACTCGCATCTCATTCAGCCATCAGCCTTCTTCCAACTCCTATAAATGAAGGACCATTCTGGTGACGTATGTTATAAACATATGGCCAAGTAAGTGGTAGCATATACTCACTTTTTTCAGCATTGAGATAATGTTGATATGCATGTTAGTAGTGGATCATGGTGCACGTAATCACTTACCTGTAAAGGAAAATATGAGATGATAAATGCAATGGAATAGTGTATTATTAATTAAATATTATTAACGCATTAATAGCATTAGGGTTAGTATTATATATTACTGTATATATTATATGTATATATTATATATTAACTGTAAACCTAAATTATTATAATTAATAATTTAGGGTTACAGTTACATATTAAGGTCAAAATTTCAAATATAAAGGATATTGCAAAACATGCAGAGAGTCCATTCGTCAGTTGTAACCGATTACAAGTGATTACATAATTGATACAAGCTTAGGAATAGGCGATTAAAAATTCAGCCATATATCCTAATAATTGCAGGAATTACTGTTTTTTTTAAATTTTTTTCTTAAGAGTATGAATGAATCAGTACACCGGTGAACCAAAATTAAACATATTTTTAGGGCATCTGATTGATATTCCTCTGCATATTCCATTGCTAAAAAAATAATACAAAACTTGAATTAAATTTGGCTTATGGTAGATATATCAAGTTGAGCGGTGCCCAACGCTAAGAATTATGACTATGGTTTTGTTCCATTGTAGTCTATCTCTACTTCTATCCTCATCTCTTGGTAGTCGAATAAAAATGAAAAAAGAAAAAACGAGATGGAAGTGCAGAAAGCACTTTTGGATGGATCTTTCGTAACATGCGTTTTTCAGGCTTATGGACGGAACCTGCGGGGTATTCTGGGAACTACGGTGATGTGTAGGACTTAAGGGAGGGTTAACAGTGCCCATCTCTTTATTCCCTGGCGAATGAAATCCAACGTGAAAATTGCTTACTCTTATTTATTGAAATCTCGAAACCCTAACACATCTCTTAATCAAACGAAATGCGTGGCTAAACTGCCACACCGTTCATCCCTGCAACGCGTTGAGTCGAGCCATTGTGACGGACGATTTTCCCGGAGTGGTGACCACAAAGCAGTAATCACCCTCGTCCCAACTTCCGCAGATTTATTAAAAAAATATTCCTTTACTTGACCCCGGTGGGCTCGTGCAATGCAAACCTGCCCAAGCGAGCACCGCACCGTATAAATTTCAATTTAGAATGACTCTGGGTCGGCCGCAGTTAAACCATAGTTAAACCCTCCAGGATTCACCGAAGCAACATGGTTTTCGCATGTTCCAGAATATGCTCCTTTATTGTTGATTTCAACTCTGTAAATTATGAAACCAAAAGTGTGAATTCGCCCAATTTTTGTTCTACCTGGAAAATAGCTGACTAGGCTCTTTATTGTTTCCTATCCAATTCCGTTCCTTCATCATTTGCCCAACCCAAGAGAAATTTTTCTGATTTGCTGATTTGCGTAGGCACATGGGCATCAAATATTAAATATTACGGAGCGCTACCTCTCCTCTGATTGTCTCATCTAAATTGTAATGCAGTCATCCGAGATGCAAATATAATCAATTTTTTCTATCATAATACAATCGGAATCAAGAATGAAAACATTTTGTTGTAAGCCTGCTAAAATTTTAAGCTTCGATGAAATTTTACCGCAGTATCAATACTATATACGCTTTATAATTTGAAAACACGAGTGACCTCTAGCGCAAGGAAGTATAATTTTATATTTGTCGTATATTTCAGCAGGCCAATGATGTTTCCTTCCAGAACAACAAATGGATGTATATTTTTGTAATATTTAACAGCGGAATTAATGAATAAGAAATTAGCTAAACGTTCAACATATTCACAGTTTCCTTTTTTGAATGCATGCTTTCTATATCCTCTCCGTGGCAGTCTTTCACGCTGGTTGGTAGAGAATGTCACCATATACTATAATTACCATTAATTTTCCTATGTGATGAAATAGATACTTAACTAACAGCTTTGCTGGATTGTGAAAAATATTTTAATTCCATTTATGTCAATAGCAACCAGCAGATATCTGGCTGGACCATTAGCAATCACACCTCATTTTGATAAGATGGGAGAGAAGAGCAAAAGGAAGGCGATGTCTACTAAAGACAGAACTAAAGATGGGATGGGATGGGTATTGTTCATGGCTTATGAATTATATCTTTTACGCAAGGTATTGAGTGTAAACATTTTTAGCCTCCTGTTCCGGTTCAATATCTCATGATTGAAAAATATTTTAAAAAATCTATGGAACATGGAGTGGACTGGAGAAAACAAGGTTTTTAGAATTGAATTAGTGATCTTAAAATATGTTTGAGAAAAGAAAATAAAAAATCTCTTTCCTTTTTTTTCTCTTTTATTAGCTAAATTATTCATTGATTTTTCTTTCCCCTAATATCACACAAACGCATGGTGATTTGCAAAAAATTACCACGCAGGCGTCGATATTTATGGGGACATTCCGCTTCAAGGCCGAAAGCATGGAAGAAGGGCTTGAAGCCTTAAAGGAATCGCACTGCGGCGTAGGGAGTGGGAAAGGGAATCAAAGTCGAAGATTTCCAGGGCGTGGGAAATGGCCATGCGAGCACATAAACGCGGGCGAATCGAATCGCGGGTCGCCAGCCCGTTTTCCCCCACCCCCGAGATAAGTGAATATGGTCGGCCTTCGGAATGAGACGGGAGCGACGAGATTGGAGAGAGGCCCCTCTAAGGGTTTGGATGGGATGGGAGACGGTAATGATAAAACCGAAGTGGGAGGGGGAACGAGGGGCGAGTGAAAAAAAAAGACTGACGGTGACTTTGCGAGCGGCCAAGGCCGCAGAGAAACAATAACAGTATGCCGGGGCCGAGAAATGCCTTCCCGCGATCACACATAAGCGCGGCAATTCCGCGCCAACGGTGCGGAGTTGCGGAGGCTGGGATGGGCGTCAAATGACAGCGAGCGGATAAGAACACAAGGATACCGTAATTTGGTCGAAAATGCGTTTACCACGCGGATGTGACCTTTCCCGGGAACGGCCCCGAGCCATTCGTAATGTTTCTCGCCTGAAATTAGTCGAAGGATTGCGCAGGCGCTAGAAACCGCAGAGACTAAGTGGAGCGGATCAAAATGACCAAGAAAAAGATCTGAGGCGGCAATTAGTCAAATCAAAATAACCATTTGTTAGATTTTAGGCAGTTGAATTGGGTCTAGATTAAGGATCAAAGATCTCGAAAATAATTCAGGAATAAAAATGAAGTGGATCATAAAAATAACCAACAGCTACGCAACAAAAAGATATTTCTGCTGAATGAGGGTGACACGTAATTCAAGGTGAGTTTCGTAACGAATGAAGGATAAGCTTGAATTTATGCCTAATATGGACAGACCATATTTTTATGATTAATATCGCTCACCAAATCTATGCGGGTAACAAAGGACTGCCAACGCTATTCCTCATAACTGTTATGGAGATATAGAGAGAGGCCTGGAAGGAGCTTATTGAGCCAATAACAATGAAATAACTAGTTAAACTAGATTTGTGAGTGACTAAAGCTAGCGAAATTAGAGCTCTAATTTGGAAGCTAGGAGAGGACGATAAATGATAGAGTGGGAGTCTAGTGTAGAAACAAACCTCAACCAGAGTGATGCTGTGTATGAATAGCATTTACGTTCGTCATGAAATTTCAAGTGCGGAGGAGTCAGATTCCCCCATGACGAAACAATAGAATAGCAGGTGCCTTGCAGGAGTTGAGCGAATACTGTTTTTGAGAAAATAATAATTTCTTTGATTAGCGTTAATGCTATCAACTGAAATTGGTTAAAAATGAGGATTGAAAAACTATATTTGTGAATTTTGCAAGTACAAATTTAAGTGAAAATGCTATGCTAACATCTATGTAATTCTTCAACAAATATCTCTGTTACGACGTACCAAATACTATGATGCAAGGCACATCTTCCATGCTATCCTCATGTGGGTATCTACCAATTTTCAGGTAATTTGACTCCTGAAGTTGAACCTAGGGAAAGATGATGAGAACAGATAGAATGGAAAACGAAATACGGATTGAGAAAATATAATGGATTGATAGGTAGGTAAACAAGTTAATACTTAACTTGATGGGTGAGAAAAATTTATGATTCTAACTTAGCTTACCTAGTGAGCCTATTAGGGGTGGAAAACTTGGAAAACTGTCTGATTTGATTTGGGAACTAAGGGTATGCACACAGGTAGGCGCGCATATTGCGGAACATGAATGGTAGCACGAGAGATGTTGACCACGAAAACGCTAGTCTCTCTGCCACCGTTTTTAAAATGAAAAATCGACTCCATTAGCACGGCGCGGGTTGTGCGGGTTTTTTCGCGGAATATTAATTTTTTTAAACGGACGAAAAACCTGCGATAGCTGGTCAAATGGATGGCGCAGATACATCCTTTCTTTCGTATTCAAAGGCCGAAAAACTGGGACATTTGGTTTGATAAAATTCCCTTTAGGATTAAATTTTTTTCCCCGAAGCATGAATATTTTGTGGTGGCCGCAAAACGAAACTCGATTTTTGTACGCGGCGACCACTTCAAAAATCATGGAATGGCAGTCTCAAACAGAGGAAGTTAGGTACTTCACCCGGAAGTATGTGTTTATTTGCCTATGGCAAGGGGAATTCTGGCAGTGACCCTCTCCAAATGTGCTCCAATTCCGCTAAGTAGCATAATTTCAAAGGTAGAGCTTGAAAATCTAGACTCAGCAAACTAGGCTTTGCATTGGGGGAGGGGGGAGGCTAAACAATATTTCACTCTCATTCTAAAACGCTGGAGACCTCCAACTCTTTCCAGGTGAAATCACAGGAAATCAGACCTAAATGGTTTTCCTGCTCCGCATTTTTTGGGGCGTTAAGCGTGTGACTATGATTTTCCAGTAAACTGGCAAATCCGTTGTAATTTACGATGATACGAATAGGAAATTTGATCCCGTACTATACTTATTTCAAGGACATCTTAGCGCAGGATCGTCGATGACTTCAATGATTTTACAATTTTGGATAAACCACATGAAACAGGACTTCAAAATGAGGCAAATAAAGCGTTCATATCAGAAAGAAGGCAAAATTTTGCAATTTACCACATAAAAAAGCTTCAATCTGACCCGGGTATCGTTGGAACTGCAACATCGTCATCAACAGGATGTTGCAGTGCCAACGAAACCCGGGTCGGAATAAAGTTTTTTTCATGTGGTAAATTGCAAATTTTTGTCTTCTTTCTGATATGTTCGAATACCACGCAAATCGCCAGAATCTACAGAATTCATAAAGCGTTCATGTTTCAATCATACTTTGATAAGTATGCACATTATACATTACCTACTGGAAAACAGTTAGCTTTTAGTTATTCGAGCGAATGAGAAAGGAAAACAAAAGCTTAATTTTTTGAGCTACTACCAGAGAGAAATTGGATTGTAGAGCCTTAAATTCTAGCTATGCATTCTACCACAAAATTGAACCTAGTGGACAAAATAAAAATAATACAATGCTGTATTTTATTCCAATCAGCAGCCATCTTAAATTACAGAATATAATTCTTTAAAAAAATAGACGAATTTGATCAGAAACCACAATATAGGTGTGTAGTACTTGTAAACATTTTTTGGTGAAACTAGGTCTATAAGTAAGGTGGTTAGTGAGCTATATAAGTGAGTTCTTTCGATTATACTATAAACATTGTTTTGCGCAGGAATACTTCATGCCGAAAAAAGGTTCCTACATTGCTGCTGACGGTGACTGGATTGTATTAGAAAACAACCTTTCATTTTATTGGGGCGTGAGAAAACAGGGCATACAGCACTTTAAACGATATTATGAGGAATCATGCATCACGCAATATTATTATTGTGTCAAATACAAAAAAGACAGGCAGGGGCAGTTCCAATCGAACCGCAGCATTTTGATCCGGATTACCTTTGGGCAAAATACCTCGTACGTTGGTTGCTGGCATAATGGAGACGGCGGGTATTTGTTTGATTATTATCTATGTAGCCAGTTTTAGTGGATACATAGTAGTTGTTTTTTACTGTGGGCAATGCTTAGTGTTCTTTGGTCAACTGTTCAAATAGTAGTATAAAATTTTTCATATTCCTCTGCGTCGTTCTCTCCATCCAGCCGGCGATTTGACTTTGGAATTAAGAGAAATTGCTTCATAAAAAACATACTTTTACATTTGATTACGTGTAAGTCACATGTTTAAATTGTAATATTTACCATAGATGCACAACAAAATAACGGACCCAATTCTCAGTCAGTTTTTTCATGCAGGGAAATATTTGAAAGCTGTGTTGAGCTAATAAAAGTGGCTCACATCATGATATTTTATAATGTATCCTGAGGTCGAATCAGTTGAGAACTTTTGTGACCGTTCTCGACGCCGAAAGTAAAATCGATTTTCCAATCGCGCGGCGTAGTCGTTCTTCTCGCTCCCAACCGTAAATACACCGTCGAGAATAGCATGCTGATGTGCAATGGTGTCATAAACTTCACTGTGGTTATTTTCAAAGTATACTAATGTAAAATGGCCTCCACGACCACGACATTCAATGTAGCCGGCGGAATAGATACTGGCACAATGTGTTGCGTCATTTTACGGGATTCAACAGTTAAGCGCTTGAATTCGGTCACTAAATCAGTAGATTTGGGACCGACGAAACAGATGTTTTGAGTGCATAGATTCTCTTATTTCATGATTTTTTTGTGGAAGTGCAAAGCGAGGAGATTTGATCAAGTTACGGAATAGGAAATATGATGATGATAGTTGCGAGCACTTATGATGGTGTGGGCAGGGTATTGCAAAAAGTAATGGCTTGCCTTGAGGAGAGGGAAGCTGGGAGGTTTGGATCAATTGTGTAAATCTGTGTAAACCACACGGTCCAAATATCACCGACGCGAGCGAAAAAGCAATGGAATTGAAGAAACTTTAATTTTTGATGACCGCGCCTCGAAATGAAAATGAGCAGCTTAGGTCATAACCTAAGTTCCATCGAGAATCCTCAAGTTTCAAGGAAATTCCTCTTCAAGCAGAAGTGGCAGTTTTTTCACGAGCCATCTAAGAACGGTGTAGTGCTGCAAGTACTTCTCTTTTTGCATTCATGCGCTTATAATCCTTCTCGCAGTCAAGAGTTTTATACACTCATTTAAAACTTGGCCTTTATGACATAATGAATCCGAGCTGTTCAAGATCCAAGCACAAGACTAGCGATTTCCATTCACGTTCATTTCGGGCCAATTACTGAACATTGAAGCAAAAAGGCTGGGCGAAAATTCAGTATTAAAGATTTGAAAAACTTTCCAGTTCTGAATGATGCTTCTTACTTCTCAACAGTACGACTTTTCAATGTGAAGAACCCTAATTTTAGCTAATTCAAGATTTTATGCGATTCAGGTTTAATTATGTTAATTAAAATATTTTTGCCTATTGAATATGAAATACTTGTTAAAATTACGATACCTTTTTAATGTAATAATACTATAAAATCGATTTACAATCTAACGTTAAAAATTAAATTAAAGTGATTTTACCGCAATTCCTTGTTGATCACAATTACGCTTAGAATATTATCGCTGTAATATAGAGAACTAAGTATATCTATTTATGCACTTTATTATAATATAAATTAATAATATAGGAAATATTTTGTGAAAACATGTGAAATACACCGTTACACACTGTTACATGTTGCATTTGTGCCTTTCAACGAGACTCATTGCTAGAGCCACGATCATATTATAATTGAATTACCATGCACATTAATTCCATTTCATTCTTTTCCTTAAATTAAAGAGAAAACTTAAGAAAAATAATCTTATTCTATCGAATGCAAGAGAAAGTTCACATTTGAATTAAGAAAGAGTCCATAATAGTGATATAAACTGACTCAATATCATGATGGATATACTTGATCAGAATTAAATCACTCTACAGCTTGTAAGAGAAGTGAATAGTGCTCTGAATTCGACTCTACATTGTTGATCAGGGACGCATCAGGGAAAAAAGGTGAGGGCCACTCCGATATGCCACTTGTGCGTCCATTTGCTCTCACCCTGCCCCTTTGTCTCCCATGGAAATTTACATCCCTTTCCCTACCTCTATTTCATCACTCGAAGAAGAATCCATTTTGTCTCCACACGGGGGCTTTGATCTGGGCCCCGTCCTCTTTTCGGACCTACATCGAGCGCAGAATGCTTTGAACTCGCGGGCGCAAAGAGGACGACGACAGAACCGTTGACCGCATCACACTCGGCAAATGGTTCGGAGGGAACCCTTCCGTCCCATTCCAACAGAGCCACTCTCCTCCATGAGACAAAGGAAAACTCCATTGAGCGCCAGTTTAACTGAACGTGAAAACCACTAACTAATGCACGTTTTCCAATTTATTTTGATTCCAGCCTCTCACTCAGCCATCTCTCGAATAAATGCTTATTTGCTGGAAAGTCCAAAGGCGCGTCGTACTGGATCGATAAGGGATCCATCCGAAATCATCTAAAAACGATGGGGGTTAAAGTTCTACTTTGCATTTTATTGTATGCGATATTCATTGAACTTTATAACTTCATAACATTCTTATAAAATACAGATCGAACAACAAAATAATATGCGAGTGTACACATACAGTATGCTATTCTAATATTCCATGAGAACTTATTTTGAACTCATACGTGCCATTTTTGTAGGTAAATTGCAATATACCTTTTATTTCTCAACAATGTAGGTAACGATTATTTGGGAATAGCTATGAATGATGAGACACAATAATATTTGATGGGTTTTTAAAACTGGTTAAATCTGTTATTCATAAACATAGTCATTCATATATATGGTTTAAAATGCTTTATCACAGAGCATCAGGACATCAGGTGCAAAATATATAGCCACAAAAATACTTTCTTGTAAGTTAATAGAAGCAATTTTGTGCGTGTTGATGAATGACTATCTATTATTGAAAAATTCACTCTAAATTGAAGGAAAGAATTAATCGAGTTTGCAATTTGTTTCCATTCAAAAACATACTTTAACGAAGAGATAAAATTAATATCTGTCGGCTGAGTTTCCATTTTGGCAATTAATCCCATACCCAGGAAAGCAAAAAATACTACAAAGTGGGACCTCTCAGCAATTTTATATATATCTGTGTGCAAAAAAGCTATCGTCGTTGAACTGAATATTGATCTCTAATAGGAATATCGATACGCAGCAGTAACTTAACAAAAATTGAAAAAAATAAAGAAACGAGGGATAATGTTTTCGGGAATTAGGTGTAATTGTGGAATGTTAACCCTTAAGAGGTCGCTTACGGTCTAAAAGACCGGGTGGCTCCATCATATTGTAAACTCTGGCCATTAATTTACCTTATTAATATTCAATGTTGTTCCAAAAGACAATGCATAAGCTTTTTTCTGTGCGACAGTTAATTTATTACAAGTACATTTTCCCCAATGTGCACCATTTATTTTGATATGTGAACGGGAGAAGTCGCGCACGGTCTAAAAGACCGGGTGCCGGAAACAATTTTTGAAAATATATTTCACAATTATTTCAACCTTAAACTTTTAACAACATCATCTATAAACTTCATACTTTCAGATAATAAAGTGATACGGCTATCTGCACAATCTCTTTTATATTAAGCCGCATTTACACTATGTAGCAAAACCTGCTTAGCAAATTTGTATAACATAGAGCAAGTTTATATAACATTTGCTAAAAGTGGAAAAAGTCACTTCTAAAAAGTAGTATACAACATTGCTATATGTAGCAGATTCTGCTATATATAGCAAAAATTGTGCTATCCATTGGGAGTCGGTAAAGAACAAAAGAAATCCGTGCTATATCTAACTTCGCGCTATATAGAAAAAGTTACATAACAATGTTATACATAGCAAAAGTTAGATAACAATGTCATATAGCTAAAGTTATATAGCAGGTTTTGCTACATAGTGTAAACGCGACTTTATGCTGCTTTCTTTTGACCCATGCATGGCTGGGATAACCCACGCACGGCCTGAAATATGAATCCTGGGTCCGTCTATCCATCTCGTTGCCTGACCCTTATTCATTATCTTACTTGGAGTTCTAATCATTACATATTTTATTTTACGAAGTCATAGTATTTGCGGTAAAACACATATGAAGCGGTACATGTGTTTACATTGTGGTGTCTGCATTTCTGCGAGCTCGTGGCGCCCATTTGACCCGCCTCGCTGCCTACTTTGGCAAAAAATGAAGCGCTGGTGAAATGCTTGTCCATTCAGTCCCTACTCGCGTTTGAGAGCAGTTGACCTCGTAGTGTTTTGAAGTGCGTCTTGAGACTACCACTTTTTGAATTTATTGTTAGTTTTATAAATAATGGGCAAACGTTTACTGTCTCATATTATGATTATTCGTTTTAGTAAATTGATGGTGGTGACCTGTAAGTATTCAGCACGTCTCATTATTGTGCATATGTTCGTCATATGCAACGATACTACTTTCAACGTTTTTTATATCTAGGTGGTATCTCAATCCCGTGTGTTCGTTGGATTTTTATGAATCACAAAAATATTTTGTTATTTTTACTCTCGTGCTTTATGTAAATATAGCGTCAAAACACGGTCATCGTTCCAGCAGAAACGGTAGGTACGAATTTTGTAAATCGCTAACAATCTTACTTTTTGACGCCAATTTGGTCGTTTGTGTGCAGGTATAACAAGCTTTACATTTACAATTTCTCTTCCCACAGGTCGATCAGTGCGTACCAGTAGAGTAAATATAGTGACAGGTTCCCCAGGGGTAAAAGGGATTGCACGAAATGCCAAATCCCCAATTGAGTAATGGGCGTTATTTTTCCCTGACATAGCCATTGACGAAATTTTCAAATACACTAATATATGCATTGCTAAGAATTGGCGTAATTACCTCGAGAGAAAGATGCTAATGAAATTTATATTAATGAAATAAAAGCCTTGTTTGGCCTTCTATATTTGGCAGGTGTTTTGAGGGTATCACATCAAAATCTCTGGGCAGTAGATGGAAGAGGAATTGAGCGATTTCACAATGTCTTTGAGGAGATTAAAATTGTTGCTGCTTGTATTGCGGTTTGATAATATAAATGATAAGAATTACAGGAAAAAATGTGACAAACTAACTCCAATACGAAGCGTTTTCACTGATTTTGTCAACCGGTGCATGGCACATTACACAATGGGGTCGTTTACCATATTTTTTTATTGCCGAATCTGATAGAGTTCGTAAAATAAAAAGACCCGTATTTTTCCGTTTTTTGAACCGTCAATTATATCTCGAGTTATTAGCGGCGAAAAACTGATGTTTTTAACCCTTTCGGAAAAATGGGCGTGGTGCAACCTCTGACGTATATCGACTTCGTCCAATCACAACTGAGCCCGCGAAGCTACTTTGCCTTATCGCAATGGGGAGGACACAGCTGACTCTGCCAATAAGATAGCTGCGACAGCATCTGTGCGAGCAGACCTTCCGAGAACCCCCCTCCGCTCCCTTCCCCACCCCTAAAAGCAGTCAAGGACGGGAGGAAAATGACGTCAATGTTATCACAGCAGCTTTTTCGGAGGGCGTCACCTTTTGCTTATTTTAATTTTATGAGTGAATGGTTGTGGTTAGCAGATTAATTTTGTCAGTAAAATTCTTTTTTTGTTTTCATCTAACGAATTCGTGTACAACATTGCCATTTCGGTTCCGAGTAAACACCCTCATTGGGGAATCTGCGACCATACATGAGGTGTTAGAATCATTTTGTTGCAGATGTGGTTTCACACAATATTTGAAAAATAAATCAGCAAGGTATAGACTCAAGATCTATTCATCAGTAGACCCCCGCTTGTTTTACACTCTAAATATGGAAATCTATGCTGGAAAGCAACCTAACGGAGATTTTGCAGTAGACAACAGCCCGCTGGAAGTTGTGCAATGATTGATGCGTCCAATTTCAGGACCCAGTCGTAATGTAACTGTTGACAATTTTGCTCGGTTCTACTTGCTAAACAACTTCTAATTGAGAATATAACTTTCGCTGGAACTTTAAGAAAAAACAAACGGGGAATACCCCCACTTTTTGTATGCACCAAACACCTTGAACCTCATAGCAGCCGATTTGCATTTGAAAAAACGTGTACACTTCTGTCTTACGTTCCGAAAAAGAACAAGGTAGTTATGTTGTTGTCCTTAATGTACCATGATGATAAAGTTGATAGTGATACTGGTACTTTAGCTAAGTTGGAAATACTTACATTTTATAATGCAACAAAAAGGTGGCGTTGATACCGTTGATCAGCTGAAAGGAACGAATTCAGTAGCAACAAAAAGTTCTCGTTGGCCATTGACTGTATATTTTGCGCTTATGAACATAGCCACAACAAATGGATATATTATGCTCCGAGTAACATGGGTGGTAAGATGAACAGAAACAGTTTCTGAAAACATTAAGTAAAGAACGTTGCATTGATTACTAAAAAAAAAGAGCTGCCTCAGAAAATCTACGTACCAGCCTAAAAGCAAAAATTAGGAATCTCTTTGGTATTCCGAAAGAGGAAATACCAGCCCAGAGAGATGTGGGACCAGGAAGATGTGCATTTTCTGCATGGAAAAATAATAGAAAAAGCAGAACACACTGTACCATATGCTCAAAATGTATTTGTAAAGAGCACACTGTAACTACTTGCGTCAGTTGCGCTGAAGTTGAAAACAGAAGAGAGGAAGATGAGGTGGAACAACTCAGCTCTGACGATGATAAATGAGTCCCAATGTGATTCATATTATAGAAAACTTGCAGTTTTTATTCTAATATTCCATTTCTTAATATAAAACAAGTTACAACATAATTCTAAGTCAGTTTAGAGTAGAGTAGAAATATATTTATCACAAATATATATATATATATATATATAATGTAAATAATTATGTATAAATTTTATCACTGAATATACCGTAAACTGTAGCTATTTTCTAACATTAAAATAAATATTTTCAATAGCTATATTAATTTAGCAAATTTTTTGTTATCACGGTCTTTTAGACCAAGCGCGACCCTTACGTCCCAGTACACCGCGCGACCTCTTAAGACGCATTAAAGGCGTATAAAGGCATATTTTCTCAATTCTTTGCGTTCCTCATTCAACTACAAGCACTTACTGACACTATTTGTTTATGGGCTTCGTTACTTAATATGGCTTCAGCAATACGTGCTTGCTCTTATCATTTTTAGTGTGCAGTAAGTGTAAAAATGTTTTCTAGAAGATGAATTAATAATCAAAAAAATATTATCTTTCAAGAATATAATTTCCAGGCATTAGAAACGTTCAATAAATCTTAAAAAAAAGAATACGCTTCAAATCATTTTAATTTATTTAAAATAAAGAATCGTATTGAAGTTAGAAGTGCCAAAAAATCCTTTAGTATTAAGAATGAATAAAAATGGTTTCTGTACCTGGTAACAACCGTAAAACCGGCATTTCAAGTACCAATATTAATTCATATATGATAATAATGCAAACAGTGAATAGAAAACTTAAAATTTCATAACTGCCATGCTTATCTTCTGTGTAGATAATTCACACTCATCCAAGCCAACTGCTAAAAATGTTTTCCGAAAAATGTTAAGTCGAAAACGAAACATTTTATTAAAATTTTACAGTTTTCGTCCCAAAATGGCAAAATATCTCCCCTTAGCTTCGTATGTCTGAGGTTATAACAATTTGTATTATTTTTTCGCCAGTATCTGCCCTCGGGCTGAAAATATTACAATGAATCTTGGCTGGAAATAAAAAAAAGTATGTTCCGTTGTCCTAGCTCTACATTTTTAATATCCCATCGAGAGAATTAAAACACTTTTACGCATTAATTCTATTTTTGTTGAATAAGTACCAAATAAGTAAAGGTTATCTGTCGAGGAGACAAAGGTACAGACAGAGAAGAGACGACCTCGTCTGAAAAAATAAAAGAGTTTGTTCCGTTGTCCTAGTTCTGAATTTTTAATATCCCGTCAAGAGGATAAAAAACGCTGCTACGCATTAATTGCATTTTTACTGAATGAATACAAAACAGGAAAGGGTCGTCAACCGAGAAGACAATGATACCAACAGGGAATAGACGAATAAGGGGAGAGAAAGAGCGAAAAAGAAACGCGAAATGAAATACGGAGGCGGGAATCTTCGAAGGGAGAGAGAAATCTTGTAGGGCGATGCGGCGGAGGCGAACTTCTTGAGGGGAGGAGAGGGTAAGGGGATACTTGAAGGAGGAGACCCTTTGTCTTACCTCTTTCTCGCCGGCATTCCCACCCTCCCCACTTCCCCCCGGCGGAGTTCCGTCCTCGGGGACTTGGAGAATCTTTGTCAGGGAAGAGTCGGAATCCAGATCGGAGAGAGCGGTAGTCGGTGGAAAGCAGAGGAGGAGGGAGAGCGATTGTGGGAAAGTATAATAGAGAGTGAAAGTGAGAGGGGATGAAGCAATGGGGAGACAAGGAAAGAGGAATGAGAGGAATGTTTGGATGGGAAGGGAGAGCGAAGTGGTGTGAAAGAGGGATGAGAAAGTGAAAAAGAGTAGGAGAGAGAATAGAAGAAGGGTGAGTGAATCTAAGAGTAATAAGGACAGGCATTAAGAAAGGGATTAAAAGAGAGGCGAGAAAGCGAGGTGAAGGAAGGATATGAGGAAAGAGGCGAGAGAAGGGAAGGGAGGGCGACAAAGGTTGAATTCTTACGGTGGGGGATGAGGCGAGACAGAGAGTAGGAAGCTGCATCCGGAAGACAGGTATGCATATGCGTTCGCCTATTTGTCGGTCTCTCAGAATATTTTTCCGTAATAATCAAGTCATGACTTAAATATTTCACTCTCAAAAATAAAACAAATAGGACACGAGAAATGAGGAACAAAGTTTATGGAAAATTTACTAAAAATTTATTCTAAAAAATAACGGAACGTTGGAACATAACGTCATAAAATGTAGGACATGCCAAAAAACTATCCTATAATGAAATGGGAGATTAAAAACAGCGAATGACCACGCAAAAATATTTTTAGGTTAATTAATGGAAAGTAAATAATCGTATGAAAAAAAATTGTCCAATTCATGGTATACATGGAGGGAGATCTAGAAATCGATATGAGAGAAATGTTGATGGGAATAGAGGGAAAGTGCGTTAAGGAAAAGGGGTAGGGTTAAATAGCAGCAGTTAATACGAGAAGGGGACGAGATACTGCAACCATTTACACCACCTCTCCACTGGGCAATAATCTTGGAAATGTAGAAAGGGCTGAGATAAACTCGTCGACGTCATCGTCCAACTCTTAACCGAAGGTACTAATAAATCCAACATATTATGACCCATCTGACTGACAGAATGCCACTGAAGGGCTCCCATAGTAAACAGAAGGGATTACCGAAGATATATCCATCAGTGACGGGTTTAGGTATGCTAGCGTGAGAATCCTGCTCCCTAGCCACCACGTATAACTCTATCCCTCCACAGAGTGATAATGAGGAAGAATGAGAAGGTGAGAGAGACAGACACGGACAAAATGGAGGGACAGAGAGAGAGGGAGAGAAGAGACACGAGACCGAGGATTGAGTTGGGACGAGGAGGGGTAAGATGGACGTCGAGAGATTGGGGAGGAGACTGTGCTGCGTGGGTGAGGACGCGATGGATGGAGTGCCAAGGGGAAAGGATTAGGTTAATGCCCGTAGTCCCGCGAAGGCCGTTAAAAGCCTTTAACGGTTGTTAAAGACGTGCGAGACCTGTATCGGCACGGAAGAGATTTTGGCTCAAACTCCCTTTTAAGACGGGGATGGATTTGAGTTTCAGAATCTCCCCCTCGACTATTAATGCCCGAGGCAGACGGACCTCGCAGAAAGCTGAAGGGGACACCGACGAGACGAAGGCCTTTCACCCAAGATGGTGATGGCCACGCATTTCAAACGTAACTGGCAGAGTCATGATATCTTGAAGTGTAACAAATGAAGTTGTTTAGGCCCTATTTAATGTGATAACCTATGAAGTATTCCTACTGTTTTTTAATGGCTCTAACCGATTTGAATGTGAAATCCGGGTTACTAACATGCCGACACGCCGCCGGCAACCGAGTCGTAATTTGCAATCCCACCTCGGACAAGGATTATGTGCTAGGTTTAAGAACTTTGGACTGATAGCGCAAAATAACCTGAGCAACAGGTCAACATGGTAAAAATGTGACTTTGGAAGGGCAGGAAAGACAGTAAATTGTGTAGGGGCTGGAATGGTAGATTAATTGGTTGCTAGAATGTCATTTATCAGCTCAGTTCCCCAAACTCTGGCATAACAACATTTCGAAACCAGTTTTAACCGTTTAAACCCTCAATAGTTTAGCAGCACAGCCGTAAATCTTCAAAACAAAAATGGGAATAAAAACGTCAGAATATTTATTTTAAAACTCGGGACGACTTAATTTTGCTTAAAATATAAAGAAACTTTGGGCCTTATCATATGGAGATTAATATGAGGTGCCCATGAGAGATGGTACTAGCTGACACAAAGGATACGAAACAAGTTGGAGTGCACTATTGCAGTTTCCTCAAAGTCATAAAGGGAGAGGCCAAGTAGAGGAAGCTCTTGTAGAAAAGCCAGCTTTCTCTCAAGAGCTGCTAATGGCCTACTCCACATTGTAACTATAGGAATACGAAAAAATAAAGTGCCAGGCACTAATACACGTACCTCATCACAGAGAAAGAGAGAGAGTCCCATTGTATTCAGCCAGGAAAAATTTATCAATAAAATACATCTTAAGCGAGGCCAAAAAATTCTCAAAATTAGAGTATAATTGGTCATATAAATGTAAAATAAATATACATTGTTTCATACTAGGTATATTGTAATTTTTATTTCCTTCATACTTAAGAAAAAAAGTCATATTCTCTAAAATTAAGAGCCTGAGAGAATATGTTGAGGATATTATGAATACATAAGGAACTACTTCTATCTTCCTCTATGCCCGAAAGTCCGATTGATGAAATTTGTGCTGTGAGTTAAAAGTAAATCAAAGATTATCAACTCAGCACTTTTCACGACACATGAGCACACCTAAAAATAAAGAAAAAAAATAATAATCGGAAAGAGTGCAACTGAAGACTCGTTAGTGTATCCCAACTATCATGGAGAGAATTGTTATTCACGTAGCATGATACGCAGTTGCAGATCATGTAGCCGCAAGCAGTATCAGGGAAATCTAAGTTTCAACATTTTCGCACCCGAAGAGGTATTCTATATGAAGATGTAACAGCTTTTGAGCATATGGTCTTAGGAGGGAAAGTATCAACATATATATTCCCTGTGGCCGTTTCACTTTATCGACCCCTCTAAAAATGTTTCCATGATAGAATCTTGGGGACACAGGAGGCATTAGGAAAAAAATATGATCATTGAAAAACGCATTCGCGAGAAAATTATGTCGTGCTAAGTGAACGTCTTTAGACCTTACCAGCTGTCTTTTGAAGGAGGGAAAGCATTTACGCGTTTGAAGAGGTGATAAATGCCAGGAGAAAGAGAAAGATATTGTCATACAACACTATCAAATTACTTTTCTGAATGATGAAAATCCTCTTCAGAAGAATCATTCGGTTCCAAATTAACGGGTTTTATGCCTCGTCTTAATCAGTAGTCCAAGTAAAGTAATTGCTTTTCATGGTATTAAAATGATAAAGAAAACGAAACAGTTCAATCGATATTTTGGATCATGTTTAGCTGAATCCGGGGAACATAAATTGACTAATTGAAAGAAAGATATTTATAATTAATAATTTAGGTTATAAATGAAGTTGAATTTTTTTCATATCACAGAGAACCTACAAATTATACGCAATTTCCTTAAAAATAAGACTTTAAATTTCTTTCCTTCCTTATCAATAAGTTCTCTTCCAACACAAAAAACTCTAAGAAATGTTTTTCTAGTTTATATGAATAATATTCAACCTTGGAGAAGAGCTGGTTTGCAGTTAGACGCAGTATAAAAACAAATATTCATACCGTAACTTCTACTTTGAGCAATCAAAATAAGCCATATGACTGTTCCTTTATTCCTACCACAGAATCCGGGACTTTTTCCATGGAGCACTTTCGGAAGACGTTCTGCAATTCTAAATCAAAACGAGCCTTGAAAACGCTATGGCAAAGTACAGTGGCGTTCTATTGAATAGAATTCCATGTCTCTCGCCTCATTTGAAGGGTGATGAGGTATAGAATGTGTGATTGAAGTTTTTCCTCATGGAAACCCCTTAATTTTGTCCCAGACCACTACTAAATTTTCCTCTTTTAATTGCTGACAGCAACATAGCCAAAAACCGTACGCTGTATCAATAATTTCTGAGGTTTTCCTCTTCATTCTATAGGAGCTTATTTTCCTGCTGCGTCATTACTACATCGTAGAGCAGCAATATTCAAGGCGCGTATCGTGGAAGCCATGAAACGTTCCATTTTGTATTACGCATATATTCGAGTATTGTTATAGGGTTCTGTTAGTATTTGATGCTTGAGGAAACTGGCGATGGATAATACGGTGTTCGCGCTTCACGATGCGTGTAATCCTCCTTAGTCACCCCAGAGCACCGCAAGCTGATCACGAAAGCGGGAACCTCCACCATTCCCCAGATACCAGATTACTAGTCGTATAATCTGTCGTTTATACCTACAGAGGTGGGATTTTGACTGGTTTCCAATGTAAAAAACAATCACCAGAACGCATGGTAAATAATTATCAAAAATTTTGCCAACTTTTCCTTCTATTATTCGTAAACTCTTAATGTTTTAACGAATTCCGTATTTTGCCTAAGAAGGGTCAAATGAAATGAGTAACGTAGAAGATAAGTGTTAACTAACAGCATGCAATGAATTTTCAAGTATAAAATTTACATGTATCGTATCTGCAGTAATAAGTTGGATTTCTCCTCATGTAGGTAACTTCTCTCGAAGTGGTGTACTCTGGTAACATTTCACTACCGTTTTAAAAAACAATAACGCTGCACTTTCATTCTTACATAATCTCTCATATGAAAAATTTAATTTGCTGCAGGGTTTTTTTCAGTCATTGTCTTTGCCTAATCTAAATATCCCCACTGTTCAGGTGACCTCTTTCTTTTATAAAGTGCATCGTAAAGAGGCTATGAAATTTCAAGCATGAATCATTTCGGGAAATTACTTACCGAAGAGATTTACGTTTTCCCCTAAAAGGTAAAGGTTAATGGAATCAAAAGATTTCCATTATCTTAGGGTTCCAATAAGGATATAATGGCCTTAACCTTGAATTCCCAAGCTAAATTACGAGGCATTAAATGGTACATCCATCCAAGCCCGCCCTTCTCCACTTTTCAGTACCCACCTCACGGCGACTCCCTTATCCTTTTCATCCTCAACCCTTCTCTTTAAAGCAAACCGTCTCCGATTACTTAAGCCTTGGAATTCCGCTAATTCCCTCTCGTTTCATTCTTCTCCTGAGGCGTTCTCTGGTGCGCTGCCGTTGCTTTCTTATCAAATTGAGCCCAGTTGCTGCAATCTGTAATTCTAAACGGGTATGTCTAATTAAGCGTACAAATAGTGGAGAAAACGTAGGAAGCGTAATTAAAAAAAAGTGTAGGATCGCTGAAAGATTACGAGACCGAGCGATGGTATATTTTAACATGGTGAAGGCAAGTGCCTATAAAGCAACAATTTGAAAAATATTAGACTGTGACCATTATGCCAATTACTTAGAGTGTAAAAAACATCCTGGATATGAAGACGAAATTAAACTTAGGCTTTGAAAATGAGTGATCTTTGCTATTATTATTGCAAATTATATTAGATCATGACGGCCAGAAGCGTGAGGAAGTCGTTTACAAAATTATCGAGGTCCGAATCCGCTATTCCCTGTCTCATATCCGCTTATTTTGGGGGGGTAAATGAAAAAAAATATTACCGGCAGGTGAAATCACTGTTTGTAACCCGCAGTAATCCTCAGAATACCTATGCTGAACCAAATTACTAACTACAGCATATCCCCTGAAATATAAAAGGATTCCAATAGTTTTATCATCCACTAAAAACACCAATAAATGGAATATCCATGAAAATTTCCCAATGACCACAGACTGGCATAAAAGTTAAATAACTTGACAAAATATTAAATGCCACGTATATACCCAATAAATGGTTCGACAAGTCAATAACCTACTTGATAGCAAAATGACCATTTCGTGAGAAGCAATAGTGTTGACGGTACGTTGGATAAGGAATCCATAGTAGAAAGGAGTTGCACACCTTTTAAAATTATCTCAAGGTTAAATTTAAAAGAAAAATATCCTTGTTGAATGAGTCGCATTCATCTCATTCAGTGTCAAAAAAGCGTTTAATCGGCAAGCACTTAGGTAGCCCACCCATATTTCTTTTCTCGCAATAGAAGGAAAAAAAAAGATCCACCCTTAATTGCTTTCTGATTTCATTTGACAGACATGCCATCATTCCCATTTTTTTCAATCTCTACCTCCTACTCTCCCTACCTCTCCCGTTTAAAACGGACATTGATATCCTCCCTTTGCTCCTTCCACCAAAACTTATATGTATACATACATGTCCCTCTCCTTATTTCCCACTCCACCTTCATTCCTCCACCGACACATTCGCATTCCGTGGGCGGCTCCGTCGGCCGTCGTCCGATCCGCGGAAGTGGAAGGAACTCCTCGAGGACACAGGCGGCGGACGGTCCCTTATCAATAAAAGAAGACGTTCCGAACATCCCCCCTTCTCCCTCCCCTCTTCAACAGAGCTCCGCCAAGCTCTCGTCCCGGTCATCTTCCTCTCTTCACCGAGTCGAGACGTTTTAATGGAAAGCAGCAGCAGCCTCTCTCACCGCCGCGTCCGGAAAAAGAATCCATTGGGAAGGATAAAGAGCGAGGTGGCGCATTTTGTCTCTGTCTCGGCGGGATTTTTAGGTCGTGAAGGACTCGGGACGGAACGTGGACAGGAAAAGACGGCCTTTGTTAAGCTGCGGTCCCTCAAAATGGGAGATGATGCATATTGCTTCAGAATTCCACCACTGAATTCCCTACCAGTTTGGCAAGGTAGCCTGGTATTTCTGGTGCATCCCGGTAAGGTTGGAAATTCCGGATACATAATGATACAAAAATGATGGTTAATTCTGGGAAAATAGCAATTTTTTATGAAATACTATCAATATCCGTCGATAAAAAGGACATTGAATATTTTAAGGAAAATATAAATACGTGACTACGTCACGTATTAGTTTTAGTACGTGACTTACATCCGCTGAGTGACCATATGTGCGGGACGATCAGTGAACGTTGGTAATTTGTCTGATTTTAATTTAATGGCTTTAAGTTTCATAAAACGTAACCAAAAAATTGAGTCACATTGTATAATTACAAATCGAAGTTGCTACAGTGCTATCAAATAATTATCTAAAATTTATTTTATCGTCAATTAAAAGCGATAACCGGGCGTAAACATGTTAAAAATTGTTTCGCAAGCTGAACACCTAGTCTTTCTAAAACAGTGAAAAGAAATAGTAAATTCATAAGGGTATTAAAAAGAAGGAGCTGCTGGGTAAAATGGAGGAGGCGGAATTCCATAATTCATCAGGATAACCAAACGCGAGATACATGAATGCCGAGAAAATTACGGTATTTAAACCATTTAAATTGCTTCCGTTATCATTAGTGGATCCTCCGATATGTAATTGCTATAATTAATTTTCTATTTTAGGAGCTCCGTACATTTTGTGAGCGCGGACATAGCATTAAGCCCTTAATGTACACCCCAAGGCAAATAACTTTCGAGGACGAGAGACGAGATTTGCATTAAATTACACACCCTGTTTTTCCTTCCGCACGACTCATGACCTAATTACCTTTGCAGAAATGCGACCGAGGAGTGGCGAGCGAATCTTTGAAGTCGAGGTTGGGCCCCATCCCACGGCCCCTTCCCTCCGTCCCTAATTCCGCACGGGCCACGGGCCTTATCTGGTGCGGCATCCGAAGCCCTCGCATGCCAAGGTCCACTCCAGTCTCAGCGCCATTATTCATCCCTCAACGTGTCCACTTAAATGTTGGACAGACAGATATATCCCAGGACACACGAAGGATACGAGGCATTATTAAAAATCCTGCGGTACGGATTCCGCCTTGACTTGTCCAAATTAATTTCGTCAACTGCCTCCGTAGGAATTCCGATATCGTGTTTTTTTTTCGGTCTACACTGTAATCTGACCTTCTATTGTCATCGAAGTAACTTCACGTGAATGTCCCACAAGAATGCCAAGAGGAAGGTGTTTCAAGAGGATCATGCAAAACTTTTGTCACGTATGTATTCCGTAAGAATTTAAATGACTTAGTGGATCTAATAATTTCCATTGCAGTGAGTGCACAACAATTCCTAATTTGAAAAAAGCATTGGGCCTTTATGAAAGAGAATTCTCAACTTCATCGTTTCAACTTCAAAAGAATTGAATTAATGATAAATATACTTTCCCTAGCACACAAACTTAGATAAAATAATAGCTGTTTAGATCATCATACCATAGTTTCAAATAGATTGACACCATAAGTGCACACACCATATGCGTTTGTAAAGACATTTATCGGTTTGGTAAGGTGAACGTGGTTGCTAGATCGACAATCATTCTTGTTGTGCACCTGAAACCTGAAAATACCAGATATTATGTTTTACAATCGTATGATACGGATCTATCAGTCTTTGAACTTTTAGTAGACTATTAACCAATTGAAATCGTATTGACAAATTCAACATTGAAAACCAAAATGTTTGTAAATTTTTAACTTTTTGTGAATAATATACAGTTAGAGATGTAACTAAATCAAAATAGACTCCTATTACTTCCAATAAAAGTCATTATTAGGAAGCATTCACTGCACAGAAACGAATCCAGGTTGATGACTTTTTCTTAATTCCAATTTCGCTAACTGAGTGTCTTTTATTACTGAATCACACTGTGCGCACATGTTTGGTAACTGATATAATGTACATATTCCTAAAAGCAGGAAGTGTTCGAGAGAAATCAGAAATCTCTGCTTCTCCCTAAATGCTTGGAATGTACGTACATCCCATTTTTTTACCTTTCATCCACAGACAACTCAAATACATACCAAACCCTAACTAGCGCATCAAGCGGTCACATGTTTCTGAGGTGCTTGATTTCATGACTAAAATCTCGAAACGGAGGCCCATTCACTGCAATCCCTCTCGCGAATTTTTCCAGCCTTCAATACAACGTCGAATAAGTCCTGCAGCTGTATATTTTTTTGCTATCCTCAAAATCACCCACTTGGGGATTTTCAAAGGGAGAGAAAAGAAAAATTACCCGTCCTCAAATACGGTCGTCGGAAATTTTTAGACGGATCGAAAACTCCCTCCTCAAACTTCCTCTTTTAGGATTCTTGAAACGATCTCCTGGATCTCAAGACGCATTATTATCAATGGAATGTGACATCGAAAAGAGCTCGTAGGAATTGGACCGAAGTCGAAGGGAACATGCAAGTAAAGAAAAAGGTCACTGGGAATTTCTGCGCAATCCTTTGTGAGAGTAATGAGCCCGCGGCTACTAAAATAAAAACTCAGAGGATAGCTTCACTGCCTTCCATCCGCAAGGTAATAAATCCTCGGCAGAATTGTGGAGAATTTATCATTTTGTTTTACCGTTTCGCGGTTTTTCCAGAGGACAACACTTAGAGAAAGAACCCCACCACACCAAAACCATGAAATCCAAAGCCCTTTAGCCGAATACAAATTTACTTGCAGCCAAAGAAGGTGGTCTTGGCTGGTGTGCAGTACCAGGAAGAGACGAACGTGAAACAAGGGGATCTTTTATCCTGCCGTGCGACCTTGTCCGACGGTCGGCCACTCCCGGAGCTCTGGGCAAAGTAGCTGCAAGGTTTGTTGGAAACCGCGGATGCGGTGGGAGGCGGAGAGTAGCGTGGGAGGTGAGGATGACAAAGAGGGGGGGGGGTGTGAGGCGAGTGCTTGCGGCAAGATGAATGGATCGCGGACAACGAAGGCACTCTCGAGTCTGGCGGACAAGTGTCGCGAGAAAGATGGGGGAGTGGGCGTCCAGTAAGGGAGAACATTTGATGGGAGTCATCGGTACATATCGATACTCCTCTTTTGCTTTAAATGAAAAAGGAGTCGAGAGAATTGGTGCTTTAAATTTGTATCGTTGACAACTCAATTTCATAAATTTAACTGCAGACAAAACAGTGGAAGCACGCGTGAATGAAATATTAAAGTAACTGACCCAAGCTGAGCAAGCGTAAGAGTCAGCAAAATCTTTAGCTTCCTTATTTCTATCCTCCTGCCTACCCGGTACTCCATACAATACATTTGGAGACACTCACAGCCTGAAGCTTCTGATCCTTATTTCCCGTGTTCCTGAGGATTAAAATGCATAAAAAATAATAGTGACTGACTAATACTTATCGACGTGATATTTGCCATGGATGGATAAACTAAAATGATCTTTTATTTCAAATCCTCTTTTGACTTTTTTAAGCCTTGATACCAAGATTATGAAACTGCAAGTGGTTTAAACACAAGATGCATCAACAGCATTGAGGCATCGATGACGAAATATCGAGCGTGGTAAATTCACCATCGATGTTCATCCCCGCTCGGGAGAGGAAGTTGCAGGGTTGGGATGCTAAAAGGGTGTGCCAGTGTGGTCACAAGTGCCAGGGATAATATACTGGAAGCGGAAGTGCGGAAGGGGCTATGAAGCTTGGCCACCTCTTTGGCGTTCGGCGATGCAGCTAGCGCGGGTGCGTCTTCGCGGTCATAATGGAACGGGGCGGTACCTATAGAGGGCGTCGGGAGGAGAGACAGATGGAGAGAACTAGAATGGCCCTCTGGTCCGCTCCGAGAGACACCAATTGGTGGCAGAGACGAAGGAGAAGATGGTTGGTGGGAATTTGAGTTCGGTGGAGTGGGATTTACGGAGGGGGTCGGAGATTATACGGCTGCTCAGTTTTCGCATGGCTCCAAAACATATACCTACCACAAAGATCATTAGCAAAAATATTAAATATCTACATTAATGTTTCTGAAATTAACTTAAAAATATAAAAACAACCAAAAATAAAATAATTCAACAGTGCACATGAACAATTATAATGCCTAACTCCAACTAGATTGTTTATTTTCCGTTTCAAGTACCAGAATATTCTAGCACTTGGAAAAAAAGACACAAAATATGCTGGTAAAAAATGGTCTGGCTTCAGTTTTAATTAAATTTTCTACATCTTATTTCAATGCTGAAGTTAGTATCTATTATTATAGTCACAGAAAGTGAGCTTCCGTTTTGCACAAGCACTGCACTACACGTCGTCTTTTTTCCTCTGCCATCTGCATAAAAACCTCCTGTAAGTACGACTAGTTGCGGTAAGTTCGTCCACCATGCCCACGTGTGCCAACGAGGCGTATTTGGCACTTTAGAGGGTTGAACCAGAATGACCACCCTCAAAAAGAAGCGTAGTCTATATGAATTTCAGGCTTATGACGCGAATCCCACGATCTACCCCTATACACACTCCCTAATTCATCACTCATAACCCATCTCAACCGTCATCATTTCTTTAATTCTCCATCATTTCTTTAACTCCCCATCATTTGAAAGCAGTTTCTCGATTGAATTAAATGAGCTAGACTTTACTTGGTGGAAGGTGCAATCATAAAGCATGATGAATAACACTCGATAGAATTCCAAAGTCGATTGTGGAATCGTACCAAGTGTTTTTCACAATTTTTAATGTCCCCATTCAAAGTTTTGAAATCGAATTTCTGGTATATTTTACGATATTTTCTGATTTTTCCCGTGAAATTTTTACAAGAAGCATTTTTATATATTTAAGCATTAAACTTTGGAATCCAGAATGGAAATGCTCGCTATATACGCTTCGGTAACACTCCCGTCTGGCAACCTGAAGACTCAGGAATAAAATCCCAACTTAATAGGTGCCATAGTAGATCCTAACAGCTTGGATGGTATTTAGTCCTTAGATCAAGATTAGGTCAATCAGCACGTTGTAGACTCGTCAGTTAAAGCCCTTTACAAGAAAATAAAGGTGACTAATTTGAAAAAAGAATGGCGAATACTGCAGTGGAATAGGAATGCATCAAAAAGGATTATTCTTTTTAATTTCTCAAACAGTGGAATAATGACGTTGTATTCTATACGAATAAAATAGAAAATTGAATAAAGATAAATAAAAATACGAATAAAATAGTAAATTAAAAGAAGTAAGAAAATTATTTTTGATGGAAAAGATTCTGTTTTAGGGTTCCATCATGAGAAAGAGCCATGGGCAGCTGGTGCGACATGTTATCCAATGAGTCTGGAACGTGCAATGAATCGACAATTTGCATTATCACCGCCTTAGTAAATAGACCTCACTCTCTTCTCCTGGTAGAGATGCTGGCGAGTTGCCGTTCAGAGAGGAGCAAGGGAACTACCCAATCCGCACCCTTGTTTTTTTCCACACTTGTTCGCGTCTCAACGCTCAAAAGATCCTAAACATGGGAGGCAACCATACTGCCGGCACTCCCTTGCATTTCTTTTTAAGCACTTATTATTAAAGGTTCTCGCATCTACTTCAACATTCCATTGCTGTAAAGTTTTATCCTTTGATACAGCTTATATTTGTTCTTCCTCTCCGTAAGATTTGCGATCCAGACAGGCTTTGTTGTTCATGCAATGGTAATTGGATTCTGTTTTGGCCGCAAGCTGCGTGTGTTTTCATGCCTAGCAGAGCTTCTCTTCTATCAATCGAAAACGAGAGAAAATATTGATCAGTATTTCCTAGTGGATGGATTATTTTGTGCTTCAATCGCTTTTCCCATATTCTGGCTGGTGATTGGGCCACCAGAGAGGCTCATCTATTTATTCCACCAACTCCAATGACTCGTAACAACAAAATAATTTTTTATAAGTAACATTTGTGGTGGGTATGGTGCATGATACGTGACTATATGAATATTTGGGAGGAATTCAAAGCAATCAATCTACCTGATGTCGCAAAAATTATGATTTATCACGTCACACTCCGTGCGTATTTTATTTTACTAGCAATGGAAGTAAATGAATGTCTTAAATTCGTGACTGAATTTTAATTCTATTTACATATGCGGAGTAGATGACGCTGACTGGCAGGAAAAGGATCCAGCCATGAGGGATGGATGATGCTTGTAAGACTTTTTAAATTGAAAGGTGAAGCATACCGAGCTTCCCAATACATCCATTGAACATCTACATCCACGCGATACCCTGCAAGCCACCGCGAGGGTGTGTGGCAGGGGGTGAAGGATGGAAAGATGAGAACTCATGCTTCCAACGTTAGAGTCCTGCTCATGAATGCGACGACTCAAGGATGCCGTTGGGGGAAGAAAAATAAAAGGGACGGTTATTCCACCCAGGTTTCCGATGCTTTATTATTCAGAGAGCATCCAAAATCTCGCAACTTTCGCTCATTTCGTCCCGTATGCTCAAAAACCTCTCCCAGGTACAAGGTAACGATATGGAGAAACTCCAAAACTTGTCTGAAATTTGAAGGCCACGCGGAGGAAGGAATGCCTTACGGTCCGAAAACTTTTTAAGTTCCACATCCGCAGAGGCAGGTCACTTTCTCCGCGTGGAGTTGGGTACACATCCCCAGCACTATTAAGGGAAGGAATGATCTTGAGGCGCCGTCTTTTTTTTACGGAGGGTTAGCAATTATCCGCTGGTCATTCAGGGAAAGAGCGAGAGGGAAGAGATGACTTGGGTTCCTTTCCCCGCACGGCCTAACCCACCGCTTGGTCTCGTCTCCCACGCGAGTAACCCTCCCGTCCGCTCCCAACTTCGCCGTTAAACCCCTTCGCGTTGCCCACCCGGAGCCATTCACCATTCCTCGCCCGGACCACAGCATCTCATGCATTCATTCATACGCCCGAGTCGTTAACTCAATTCTGCGGAGCGTAAAAAACTTTCTCTGCTCTTCCACGTCCACTTCCGAACCCCAGTGCTTCTTCTTTTTTTTTTTGCTGTTCACCTGTCCCTGTTTCCGTTTTCGACTTTCAAGCGATTCCAGCCTCCTTCCGCGTATATTTTTTACCCACTCATCCCCTCCTCTTCCCCCCTTTGAGTCCGTTCGTCCCGAGTAAATGGAAACGGCGAAGAGGCAGTGTGCCTGGAGAAGAGGTTTCTTAGGGCCGTATATCTCGGGGTTAGGGTCGCCCTTAACACGGATCGTTCGGGGCACTACGTTACGAATTCTTCCCGATAATGACGTACGCGAGATGGTTTTTTTATGTACCGAAACGACATGATGATATTCGGAAGATGAAGAATGAATGCCTCGCGTTTGGGCGTTTGGGCCTGGGCGATTGGGCCCAAGCTAGCGTTTGGGCCACTATTTGTTCCCCTGCCGCAAATTACACGAGGCCTTTAGTATATCAGCCGACGCACCAAGGGAATAGGTGAAGGAATGAAATAGGTCATCATAAGAAATGCGATATTGTGAGAGGAACAATACTGATAATCTTGAATATAAAAATGACTTGGTATATTCCAGACCTTTTTATTGCAACTACCGACCGCGGTTTCGACGGCTAGAGCGTCATTATCAAGGAAACCAAATAGTAATATTTTTACTAACTGACTAAAATTAAGAGAGTCCTGTGAGCAGTTTGAAATTAGATCGAAGGAAACTAAATAATCCTCGTACTTGACGCACTTTACTAAAATACTGGAAAATATAGTAAAACGGTGCAGGTTTCTCCGATGCTCTAATTTACTAAAAAAACGTAAGCACAATTGATATTTGTTCACTATTTGGTTTCCTTAATAATGACGCTCTAGCCGTCAAAACCTCGGTCAGTAGTTGCAATAAAATGTGTGGAATATACCAAGTAATTTTTATTTTCATGATGCTTCCATTCCACAAAGTAACGCCTGAGGGTATTTTTTCAATACTGCTGTATCGATCAGACTATCATGTAAAAAATTTCTGGGGATAATAAACATAATAATGATGAGGACAAAATGCATCGACCAAGTGGCAAATGAAGAACCCCTATGAAGAGTGTGAGACAAGGAGGTCTTTTGAAAACTTTGTAACATAGAACTAGGCAATCTAATCGGACGTATCTTGAGACATGATGGCATGATGAAAACAAACTAGTGAAGAGCGAATGCAAAGAGTCATAAAGGCAGATCACGCATGATATATGAAGCAGGATTTGAAGGAAAACAATTGTGCTAATATGAATAATAGGAGAAATAGTCAGCTGATAGGAGAATCTAGTGGAGAGCTGCGTAAAACAAATCTTAAAAATGCTGAGTTATGAGGACAATGTTTTGTAATGGATAATGCAAGTGTGTAGTTTTCAAAAACGAGTGAGGATATAAACTCTAGTAATGAAAACGGAAATCATATATTTCGCCATTTAATCATTGACGAAAAAAACTGTTTTTTCTGATACGAATGGTAACAGTTGACATTAAAATCTAAAATAGAGAATCAACACCTGCGCTCAGCTCATATGTACTTGTGATCCACCACAGGGCTTGTAGCAGGAAGAACAGGAAATCAGCAGTCTTGAAAACGCAGAGTAAAGTAAAATAGAATAAAAGGAGCAAAACAGGGAAAAGGGAAATATCGTTATTGGTCATGACATTAAGACATGCTTCAACTGCGGATACAGGCGCGAAAACCGTATCATCGAATCTTTCTGCTGGTAGGCTTATTTCTCTCTTTTTGCTGAATCAGCCTACTCTGATACTACCTACTCTGTGCAGTAAAACCATTTTTGCAAGTCTTAAATGAATCAATTTTTACCCACTAAGCAAAGAAAAAAACAAATATATCTACTATTAATTATTACTTCGTAAATCATTCTTATTATACTTTTTGAGGTGATACTTGGACTCTTTAAAGCTTAAAAATTGCAAAACAAATCCGTATAAATACTAGTATGAGCCAATGAAATCATTTTCTTCATTCAGATCTTTTCCTCCAATAATTTCCATTTCTCTTGCAACTATTTAAAACTGTATGTATCCTAATTAAAATAATTCTCCTATAACCATAAAGATAAATGGCCGAAGAATGATGGATAATATGCTGGACAATATGAAACAAAACATGCGTAGACACTAATTTCTCTTTTTAAAATACATATATGTAAAAATAATTATTGGTTCAATGCCAACTAAGGCCTGAATGCTATATAAGAACTTTATTCACCATTTCTACACCCTGAAAATGAAAATAATGGAACTAAATTACTCAGATATGGTTCTCACTGAATATAACTTATCCTTACGCATCTGGAATGTCTTTTTTTGAAAAAGCGAACAAAGGCAAAGATAAATTCCCTCAAATAACTCTTTTGCATTCATGACCTGATTTGAATATTTTTCTATTGTAGCAGTCTGCTTTCTATGCTTGTTGAATTTTATTTAGGCTAAACTATCCAGTAAAATTTAGTGCCCCCAAATTACAATATTCAGCATTTGAATAACCAAAATATGTGTTTCTGGGTTCATTCACAATCAGCAGAAAATTAAGAGGGTCCTGTGAGCAGTTTGAAATTAGAACGAAGGAAACTAGATAATCCTCGTACTTGACGCACTTTAATAAAATACTGTAAAATATAGCAAAAAGGTGCAGGTTTCTCCGTTGCTCTAAATGACTAAAGAAATTCTAAGCACAATTTATATTTTAAAAATTCAACCATAACAGCTCTGCGAGTCTGGAAATGGCTGGTATTGATAATAATAACAGATCATCTGCAGCATTAAAAGAAAATAATCCCATGTATGATGCTCTGATGAAGCAAGTAGCTTGATTACCTTTTTAACTTACCATCGCGTGGCGCAACATACTTTTCACACTCTAATAACATATGGAAGTAACTAGTTGACATTTACATGACGGCCTTTGCTGGATAAGATGTTCAATCGAAATCAACATAAACTGCATCAAATAACAACGGTGGTTTGCCTGACGAATGGAAAACATTGGCAAGGATCAAACTGGCTAGATGTACATCTCTAGCACTTCGCTTAAATGAAGAAGATTCCATTTGCGTAGCATCCAGAATTACCGACTCAGCTTGACAAAATATCACAAAGTTCTACATGACTATAATGAACAAGCGTATAGTTACTATATTCATTGGTGTTATTTCTTTTTGAGAAATTTAAAACACTACATGGTTGTCAGCCAACTGCCAAATCAAAAAGTTGTATTTTCTACAAAAATATTGTCCAAAGTACTGACTAGACTAATGGGTCATTACAAAACGAAATTAAATTTCGGTAAATCATGCCATTTAATTTGAATTTAACACCATTCATTCAATTCTTTTTTCAGATGATTCTTAAGCTGCTGTGGAAAGTTATTCTTTGTAAAGACATTTGTACACATAGTTTTGATCCATAATTAGGGCACGCTCTTGCCTTGTAATGTGGCCACATCCTGTGTATTCCATTATCTACAATATTGCTTTCTGGTGACAGCCTTAATTCACAATCGTATTCATAACCGAGGCTAAAAAAATACCATTCAATGTTCAGCATATCCAGTCGCGCAAACTTTGAGCATATGGTTAACCTTGATTCCATTAAATGTTCTATGGCATTTTAAAGTTCATCATAACATGCATCTGGAGCATGTTTCTTTACGGTAGTGAAGCATGGTCGATGACAGCAGTGGAGAAGAAAAGGGTAGAAGCATTCGAAATGTGGTGCTCCAGAAGAATGCTGAAGATTAAATGGATCGACCGAGTAAGTAACGAGGAAGTGCTAAGAAGAGTAGGAGAAAAGAGAAGTCTGCTGACAACTCTAAAAAGAAGAAGGGACAACTTAATCGGCAATATCTTGAGACATATGGTCTGGTGAAGGCTATCGCCGAGGGAAAAGTGAGCGGGAAGATTGGAAAATGCAGGCCTCGTATGAGATACATGGAACAGGTAGTGAAGCATGTAAAAGAGAAGAATTACTTCATAATGAAAAGGTTGGCCAATAGAAGAATCGAGTGGAAAGCTGCGTCAAACCAATCCTAGGATTGTTGACCAATGATGATGATGATGATGGCATTTTAAAAAAATTCCTCCCTGACCTTTCCCAATGGGAAATGCCTCAATATTTCCATCGCATCTCAATATTGAGGGGCCAGAAAAGGCCTATAATTCTCTCGCATCTCTTTAAATTTCAAAACAATCTCTTCACCTCCCCCGGGTACCAACGCCTACAAAGCGCCCCGTAGTGACTCGCGTAATTGGCGAGGAGTAGCTCTGCCGGTTTCCCCGTTTGAAAAGGAGCGGGGGAAGAGGTGACAGGATGGGAAGGCCCGCATCGAGGGACAGGAAGAAAATGAGTAGGAATGGCGGAGGGGGAGGTGGAGGAGACGAGCGGTAAAGGTCGGGTCCTTCAAAAACCAAGTGAAGCGTGAAACGTGAGCACACAAAACCTCTGCCCATGGGAGGACACCGCCGCCCCATAAGCCCATACACCACCCCTAGTCGGGGTTTGGGCTTAATTCGGGAGGGACGAGTGATAAGGAAGGGAGGGAGTGGAAGTGGGGAGAGAAGGGGTAGAGGGAGGGATAGAGAGAGAGAGAGAGAGAGAGAGAGAGAGTTTGGTGAGGGAGAGATTTGCGGACAGGCCGGAAGAGGGACGAGGAGGGAAACGAGAGGGGGTGAAGGTCGGTGGGGACTTGGTCTGCGGGTTGACTCGGAGTGAAAGTGGGAGTTATGCGGGAAAGAGGGGGATTTCGGGATATCGGGACCGAGGATGTTTGTTTGCCTTGGAGCAGGTGTCCAAGAGGGCGAGGAGGACTCATTGGTGAACTTCCCGGGAGGCAGAGACGGCATCAATGTCGATTACCCTAATCGTGAACCGGGCCAAATGAGACTCGTATTACGTCGCTATCACTTCCTATTGAGAGCTAGGACGTGCTTCTTCCGATGCAGTGGCAATAATATACTCTCTCATAAGTTCCTATAATGAAGAAAATAATTATAATTTTGTACGTTCCGCGCTATTCTTTTGAGGATGGTTTCGATATTAAAATCATTACCAAGGTAATCAACCTTGAAAATCAAACTGAATGTCGAAACCATGGTCGGAAAAAATGAAATGTGTTGTGAGTAAAACGTTACAATTATTTTCATGTGAAGCAGTACCACAAAGTCAATTCTGCAACTTTAAATTGAACCCTTTCAATTAATAGGCCCTTTTCAAAATTTTGCATTGTGATTTTTCGAATACCTACTAACCAAACCTTTGGTGGAAAAGGCTTGGAAAAGTGCAGAGGAAAGTTTCAGTGACAATTTTTTATTTCCCAAAAGAAAAATAAAACGTGAGGAGCGCAATTGAGTGAAACTAGGAGTTGGAGGCAATTTTATATTGTTAGTGAAAAACATCAATATGAATGGTTTATTCAACGGAAAAAAATGAGAGAATATCATATTCTAACTTCACTCTCGAATAATTTATCTGAAAAACATATTTCAAATACGTGTATAGAGTAAACGTTTGGGAAAATTAAACAAAAATCTTAATATTATAGTGTAAGTATACTTGATGCCTTGCTAGTTATGGTAATACGATAACTCCTAGGAAATTGCGATAATAATGTATGAGATCATGTAACGTAGGTATTCAAGGAATTGTTAACTAAGATAAGTCTCAGTGCCAAATCTCGTTCCGATATTATTTAACCGGTAAAAGGTGTTATTGCCAGAAAAAACGGGTATATATCTATATATATCTACTTCCTACACTATGTATAGTACGTATAAGTACCTACTCGAGGAGTGGCTTGTGATTCTGTTCACTATATGGCCTTAGATCGAGATGTTCCAGAGTTTACAGAGGTAGGTCTGATAACCCCATTCCTACCTTTATGCTCTTCCGCTATTGAAGTTTTCCATAAATCCAAACGTTTGTTGGGACTCTGGACCAGAGGGCGTCAAATAACTTCGCCATTAGTTTCTGACCAGAAGAGCTTCCTTAATCCCCCTCTTTCCGTGGATATTCCCAGCGGTTTACTTTCGTTTTTGGCGTCCAACTCCATTCGGTCCAAGTGTTTGGAAAGGTATTTCTGCATTCTCCTCCCCTTTCACACTTCCAGTCTTATTTTTCACACTCACACCACTGACAATCTTAATAAAATGAACCTTATGAAACGCTCCAACTCCAACTTACGTCCTACCAAGTTTTATTCCTTCATAAATTACCCTCTTCAAGCACAGCGGAAAGCATTCTCATCATTTTAATAACTACCTGTGCGGTGTTTTCCTCCAGAATTGCTTGTAAGGCGGCAGTTCTTAAACGTGCAATGAATACCCTCAGGCTATTTTCTTTTATGAGTGAGAGAGTTGAGTCAAGTCCGTTAAAAAAAGGAACCTTCCCACGTGCTCCTAAATGCAAGAAATCCTCGAATAAAATAAGAAAATTCTTTTAATTTATAACAGTTTAATGAATGTTATTTAAAGCAATCCTATATGTTTCAAATGGCATTTATCACCGTACGTATGTTACTCTTTTACCCTTATATCAGGTAAAAAATAAACATAAGTGAGGTTTGATAAACGAGATCACCCGAATATAGAAGGGAAGGGACCGGTGGAGGATACGATGGAAATACGACAAGTGTGACAGACGGGGTCGTCGGAAATAGAGTCAGGAAGACGGGGAGGGGGTGGGGCGAAGGGAAGAGGTGAGCGCGAGGAGTTCTGAGGGGCAAGAGGTCAGGGCCCGAAAGGAAGGGCGAGTTAAGCGGACTGAGGGACGCGTTTAACCGGGGGTCGCCACCCTCGGAGTGCCTCAGGTGTTCCCGTCGGATGTGGATGCATTTACGCAGATGGGAGCTGATCAATATCGCCGAATAACCCTGCGTCAAAAGGGGGAGCAAAAACAAAAACGATCGCCGACCCGCAAAAAAGCCGTTGTTATACTTGGAAACTCCACGAAAATTCGGAATTGGGCATTTTTTTATTTTCTCTTTGAGCTGAACACTTTTATTCTACACTGCAACACATTACTCTCCAACAAAATCTCTACATTTCTCGCACGTATGCTGTCGAAGGGCCCAAGAAGAATTTCTAAACAAAATTTTGTCCTTGGAATAATTTTGCTCAGAGAATGAAAATGATCCCTCCAGTACTCGATAGGGGAATCGTATCGGGTGATTCGTAATTTCAAAGTGCAAAGTCACTTCCTAATCATCTATACTTACAATTAGATGCTTTACCACCAGCATCTCTAGGCAGAAAGTAGAGAAGAAAAGCCATTCAGACTATGTTCGATGGTAGAATTAGAAAAGGAGCAATGTAGTCCATATTTGCTGAAAACTAGAGAGTGCAGAGTATCATTCGAGAACAGATGCTTATGTAAATTAATAAGTTACGAAAGATACCTTTACGACACTATGGAATCTAGGACAAAATTCTTCCTTGCTAATACCTAAAATTTTCCAATTACAAAATCCACATTCAATTGCGGGTAATTCATTTACAAAGCGGTACACTTTTCGCGTCGCATATATTTTGAAAATTCCCAGAACAAAGGGAAATGGAATTTTGAAAATAAACCAAATGACCAAACGAATATGACCACGCGCGTTTCAGTCAATTTTGCGGGAAAAACGTTGCATCCGAGCTCTTAAAGCACAGTTCTCCCGATCAGCGGAACAACTTTGAACGCGGCGATGGATGTGGGCGAAAGAGTCAACTACATTCAGCGCGCAAAAGGCGGTCGACTCAAATGGAAAGATAGCCGTGTGAAGGTGAAGGACGAAGAGGAGAGAAATACATGAGGAAAAAGGAGGAGGAGGAAGGACGAAATATTGGACGGAAGGACACGACGCGTGAGGGGACATATGTCATGGACTGGCTTGGTGGACGGAGGTCGGTCACGTGGGAGCGAAGACAAGCAGAAGGGAAGAAATAATGAGGGAGAGAGCCGGGAGATGGAATGACAGAGAGAGAGAGAGAGGGGTGGTGGGCAGACCCTGGGAAAATGCATGAGGGAAAACTGACTTCGAGGTCAAATACCAGGAGATTGGCGGGGGCGATGAACGTGAGCGTGAGATGATCAAAGAGGCCAACCGGAGTTGGGGCAGGGACAATTTCGCCGCTTTGAGCCCGTGGATCAAGTTTGTTTGGAAATGCGGCTATTTACAGTTCACTTAGTCTAAAATGTAACTTGGGAATCGTAAGATCGGTAAACTGAATCTAGAATTAGAACCCATTTTCCACACGTCCCTATTATTTTGAATTTCGGGAAAAAAATCAGGATGTTGGCGATAGCGGATATGGTGGCAGTTGTAAAATAGTCTGAAGATGACGAGTAATCAGTAAATGATATTTTTTCCAGTATTTAGTTAATATTTTAATAACATTGCATAAGCTGTTTAAAAAAATACTGCCCAATTTTACTGCCTTCGCCTAAATCAGGGGTCGGCAAACTGCGGCAAACAAAATACATATCTTTGAACGAAATATTGGGCTAAGAAAAGCATATTCAGGAACTATGTAGGTGATATAGAAATAAATGTTCAGCCATGTCACATAAAAATTGTTTAGAAACAGCCTACGTCTTAAGGTAATAATAACATTATATTAGGGGTCGGTTGTACATTAATTACTGCCTAAAGGTAGCATTTGAATGTGCCCACAGAACAAAACCATCCAAGTTTTCCATAGTTTTCTCACCAACAGCAATTTTCCTCACTGTTCTTTGTGTCTAAAGCAAATAATTAGGCCTCCATGCTAACCTTAATTTCTCCGATCTAAATTACCAACAATAGTTTATAATGACTGGAAAACAGCTATACTCCAATTAACCTGTCATACTGTGTTTTCCGGTACATATTCGACATTGGGTTGATTTAATTATTGACGGGAATTTCTAATAAACAAATCTGCAATATTTGAATTTATTTATGAGTAAAAATAATTCCTAAAGTTTTATAAGTAGCCTCGTCTGATCGCCTACTTGAATTGGATGTATTCTTTCAAAGAGACCTTTCTTATATTGCAAATTATGAGCCTTCAAATGTAACCGTTAGACCTAACGTGCCTTTATTGATAAGCTAACGAAGTGACCAACTTCATTTGACCCATTTACCTTAATGACTGGGGATATAAGGCTAGCCTTAGATCTCTAATGGAAGTCGATTAAAGGCTAAAGAGTGCTTTGAACGAGTATTCATACACACTGAGGCGCGAGAAAGATTCCATTAGGACTTCAGAGAATCCATTGAAGGATTAGCTTCATTGAAGGATTCAATGCCATTACTATTTCATTAGATCCACCTGCATTCACTGTGTTGCATTCGGTATTATCAGTGTTTCCGTGCCCTATCCTCAAATTGCGGCAAAGCCAGCCTGCACATGCTGGTCTCAAAACCAAATTGCGTGGCTTCACATGCTTTTCAGAAACATCCTGATCCGTAGAATCCCAATGGAGCCGAGCGCTTTGACCCTTTTACCACGCACATCCCAAAACCACCCTCTGCTCCCCTCTTCCTATCTTCATCTCTCCGACATGGAGCTCGCCCTCTCCTTCTCTCTCCTTTATGAACTACAGAGGCGCCGCGCGGAGCGTGCGGTCCGTGCAACTGTCCCCTTCCCCGAGCAGAGCGAATCCAGCTACGCAGCACCCGATGAACGCCAGCGGACATAGATGGCTGTATGGATGGTGGCAATTTGAATGTAAATGAACTTTTGGAACGCCGACGTCCCCGAAAGAGTGGAATTTCGGCAGAGTGCGTGTCCGAGATCGAGAGATACGCGTGAGGATGAGAGCAATGAGTCACCAATGGGATCGCATGGTGGTGTGCGGATAATTAATCGGGTGGTTTCAAGGCATTGGGGCTCCGACGTGAATGGGGTATGCAGAAAGACCGACAACTGGCAGAGGAGTCGCGGGCATCGGGCAAGAGGTGATCGAGGGATATCTGAACTTATTACCTCACCTCGAGAGTTTATGCACACGTAAGTGAAGCAACTTCTGCCTCATCACAGTAGGTAATCGTTTCATAGTAATGTTTACAACTGAGAATTTCAGGAAAAACACATACAATAAACTATTATATTGTATGCTTGTGAACTTCAATCATGAAATACATTAATGAAAATACTGTTTTGAAATAAGTGTATCTTAGTGCAACCTAATACTGATGAGGGTAAGTACTCTAGTACTCTGTTTTTAGACTAGGTAGGTAAGTTAGGCACGAAAAGATTTTCAAAATTATGCTAGATAAAAATTAGATAATTGCTAATGTTATACAAAAATGCCTCACGTTTTTCATCTACGGGAATTTGTGTAAGTTTTACCACCATATGCACCGCACAGCAGGGAATTTACTAGATATGGTTTCAGCCTGAGGAAATAGTACTTACTTATATAGTATTAAGAACTGTAGATACTTTTATTCTACCTAAAATTTTGATATGAGTGGGTAATAACCAATTTATTCCAACATTCAATAATCAAGGTTCATAGTTCAGGGTTTTTAATACTGTTGATAACTACTACCCTAACAAAGCAGATGAAACCACATTATTGGACTGCAATGATAAAGGCTAAACCAGCAAAAAAAGGCCTACATTCAGAATAACACTTATTTTGTTGTTACAATATTTGTTACAAGTACGTCAAATGGCCATTTTTTGTTTGCCGTGTAAATTTACTAGTATGATAGGTTTTCGCTTAGAAAAATTTTCTATCCTTGGAAAGGATTTTCTTAGTATTTATCAACTAAAAATAGACAGCAAATTCCCTTGAAATACATGAAATTCAAGCCGAATTCAAAGTGATCATGGCATGTTACTGACTTTCTGACTCATTTACATAGAGAATTGAAAATATTTTACTTTTTCTAATTTGTAGAAGAATTTTTTTACAATCCCGAATTGGTTTCCCAAACAGAGATACTTCTGCAAGGATGCCGATGCAAATTAAATCGAGGAGACTGATTCATTTTTCAATTACACTAACTAGAGTAGGAGTTTAGGTATCCCAGTCTTATATTTAGCTCTAATCTCCCTCGTCTCACCTCTGGATGCAAAGCGAGGCTATAACAAGCACCTGCGCTGTCTTTATAGCGCTCGTTCTGAGAACCGTTGGCTTAAGTATAATATCGAACACTTTTCCTGGGGAAAATTATTCCTCCTGCCATTCTCGTAGCAGAAACTCGTGAAACAGAAGCGTGCAGTGACGCAAATACAATCGGATTCATCCAAAATGTGGATATCGAGGAGGTAAAAACATGGCATACAAATTTTTTCAATGAAGTTACGAAGAAATAACATACTTTTAAAGTTTCCATTGCAGTTGAAATTCTTTAAAAAAAAGCTTGAATAATTAATCTGTGGGTATAGCTTAGCAATACAATCAGGATTGGTTGTAAAATTTATGTTTTACGTATAATACTATGATGATCAAATGGTGTACTTTCCCGCGATGCAATTTGCGCATGGGATCTATGCCAGTTAATAAGGCAAAGTCACATGTTTTAAAAGTTTGACCGACATCATAAACGTCCACATGGTATAAGTCATCCTTAAATTGCAAACAAACATAACACGACATAGCTGAGGACTAGATGAACATACAGGAGACTATTACTTCCGCTTACTTCTTCACATGCAATATTAATAGCGGCGTATGTCTCGTGTAACTTTAGCGCTTCCCTTTACGCTGATTGTACGTAGGTTGCGTCCTCCGGCATACGCCTCAAGAGCCAACAAACATAACACCACATAGCTGAGGACTTGATGAGCATAAAGGAGACTATTTACTTCCGGTTACCTCTTCACATGCAATATTAATAGCGGCGTATGTCTCGTGTAACTTTAGCGCTTCCCTTTACGCTGATTGTACGTAGGTTGCGTCCTCCGGCATGCCCCTCCAAAGCCAGAGAGTCATACGGATACCTTCGGACTCGCATGCCCTCTCTACTTCAGCAACTGACTCGCTCAACCTTCACGGCATCCTTTGAAGGGACGTGCTCGGGAGCAAATGGAAGGGGAGCCGAACCTGTTCGGAGAGTATATGTGCGAGAGAGAGATTAGTCCAGGCTTTGTGAGAGAAACAGAGAGAGAGAGGGTGTGAGGAGTGATGGAGACAATCCATCTGCGTGAGTGTGCGCGCTCGTTTCCATTCTCCCTCCCTATCTCTTTCTCAGAGCCATCCTTTCCGAAAGCAGCCATGCAATTAATATACATTCCAAAGTTTCGTGGCACGGATGGATAAAGATGGAATACCCTATAAATGCTCGGAATGCCTCTGGTGAGGAAGGGGTTGGGGAAGAGAGTGCGAAATTTCGGAAGGAGCCCTGTGAGATGGAAGGGAGAGTGTGTGAGAGATAGGCTTGAGTTCCCATCGACACACAAAGAGTCGGTCCGTCGGGAACGGGATGTATGGCGATGAAATAATCTCTGCCACGGGCGAGGTTCATGTTGCATCTCTCAAGAGGGACGAAGTCAGGCGGTTTGGGGAAGGGGGAAGGAAAGGGATGACACACGAGGACAAGCGAGAGGGAGGGAATCATTGTTCGGTGGCAGAGCCCGAGAACTCACACGAGGATGAAAAGGCACGCGAGCGATGTAACGGAATTCGCGTAAGCTGAAATTGAAAGAAAATAATAACGGAAATTAAAAGGATGAGTTCATAATACAATTGTTTAAACTCTATTTCATGATGAGAAGTTGATATTTCTCATCATGGAGAAAAATATCCACGATGGCTAGATTGCGGCACTTGTCATACGGTGACGAATGTTTCTGATAAGTTAACATAAACATCACTACTCACTGCTAAATGAAACTGAATTATTTCATTGAGGTTCCTCTCAAACGGGTAAATAAGTCACCACAATATAAGTGAATGCTATGTAATGGGGAAAGCCTGCATACCAAGGAAGTTTTCGACCAGCAAAATAGACAATAGTTGCCTAGTAGGTTTACACCATCTCCCTAAAAATGAGTTTAAACTAATGGCAAAGTTCAGAACCAAGCAGCGTTGTACCGAGATACTTGCTCTTGTTATCAGTGAAAATTTTAGCTAAAGGAAAATGAAATAATCTAATGTCCCAAAATTCCCGAACGAGTTATAAAGATAAAAAACGTGAATCAACGAACTATTCTCAGAGCGCCCATTATTTCCACTTATCCATTTAGCTCCTAACTTCTGTAAGATCGTAGGAAATCTCAGAAGCTATATAGCAATAGGTAAATTTTGAGGGTTTAGTTCATCTTGCATATGTTTATAGGTGGGGGGAAGTGAAAATTCGAAAGTGACTGATGTTGCCGAAAAAAAGAGAGCTGTACCAATGAGAGGGGAATTTGGGAGGAACAGAGGGGAACGGGAAGTGCGAAGAGAGTGGACAGAGAAATTTGTCCAGCAATTGACGGCTCAGTGAGTTAAAACGCTTAGCGCATAAAACTCCTGTGGAAAAGTGCTATACATTCTGTGGAATTTCCGGATCCAGAGAAACTATTGAAACAAGCAAGATGTATGCTGAATGTAAGAAATCTACGGTAGGTGAGATGTCTAATTACATTCAGTTATTAATGCCATCGAGTTAAAACGCATAGCGCATAAAACTCCTATGAAAAAGTGCTATATATTCTGTGGAATTTCCGGATCCAGAGAAACTATTGAAAAAAGCAAGATGTATGCTGAATGTAAGAAATCTACGGTAGGTGAGATGTCTAATTACATTCAGTTATTAATGTCATCATAGCTAATGCCTTGCTTTCTATCGGGAAAATTCGGAAGCGCAAGACGAGTGCAATAAGCGCTTCAAATTGTTCCGCGAGGATTTTTCTCGGAAGCGCTCGCGGGTAAAAAATATGGAAGATACTCTTGTGTGGCTTTTAGTGGCACCAGACTCAATCATCTCCACCATAAGGCAGCTACTGCTAAAAATAATCAGCACCTTAAATACTGAGGCCACCGAAGCATTGATTGTACGGACTTGTCACTGAAATCGGATGAGGAATCTGGAAATTATGAGAAATATGTTTTTCCATTTGTAATCACTATGTATTGTGTGTGATTTGTAATCGTACTTTATGATACAAGTGCATTCCCATAAATAGATATGTTAACTTTAAAATGGTAAATAATATCACTTCAGTTCAGTCCAAGTTTTAATTGCTAATGACATAAAATCTGATGCTGGGGGTCAAAAATATTTAGAAACAAAGATCAATGTTCAGCTATATTAGAGGCTATTAATCTTATGAGCAATTTCTCTAGTATAAACAATATTCATTATACACGAAGAAAAAGATAATTCACATTTGAATTCTGCAGACCGAAAATATTGAAGAACAACTATCAAAGAATATTTTCAATTTGGTAAATTCCAATGGTTAAATATATTTTATCATATAAACAACAGTAACAACAGCGATACAAAAATTAATTCTTATTTAGATTTAGTGAATATTAATTAAAACGGTAAAATTAATTCTTATATAGATTTAGTGAATCGAAAAACTATTGTTATTACGTTCATATGTAATACTGTAGAGCAGCATAAATTTAGCCTACTTTTTGAGTTTTAGCCCTACTGTGACACGATGTAAAAAGAAAATTCAAGGTACTGTCCTGTGCCGATAGTGATTTACTGTAACCATGAAGATGGACGTAGAAGCTATTTAATGCAATTAAATATTTAATACTCGATTCAAAATGATCGATCGATCAAAACAAAACCTACCTATTAAATTTAATAATAATGTAATATAATAACTAATAATAACTCCCTGGAGATAATTCCTGATTACAAAGTTTTTGAATGTCTACTATCAAATACGAGGGAATGGTCACTTCAAGTCATTCGCATAGGTAGAGAAGTCATACCCTGAGAAGGAAACTTGGATGAATAAGAGACAAAATGCGAAGGGTAACTGTGTCAAAATTTACTAGCTCCGTTATAAAACATTCCACTTCTTCGTCAGCCTTCTGAGCCAAGACGCTTATAAGAATTGGAGAAGTCTCCTTTAATTTTCATTTTGACTCTTACTCTGTTGACCTTTGAAGTTTTCGTGTCTATCCAAATATTTTGGGCTCGACTCCGCTGGATAAAAGGTCATTACATTGGAACTTTCCCTTTTGTTGAATTCCCTGGATAACGGATTCGGCATCCCCCTCTCAAAAAATAAACTCCCTGCCCACAAAACCTCGCAAGTTTGGCATCAAGTTTCCTCTCGAGCTCGCTCTCGTTAAGGGAGGCCCCAGCTGTCGGTATAAAAATCCACAATGTCATTCTCTACCAACGTCAAACAAGCCATGGGCCCCACAATGGTAGGAACCACTTGACGCACGCATGGTTTACGATGGCTTGCGCCACAATGGCATTCATATGAGGGAGTTTTGGGTGGAAGCCAGAACAGTAGGCACGGCATTAAATGACATTTAGGCACTGGAAGTTGACTTGGATCTAAACTGAAAAGCGAGAACCTGCCAATTTTCATAAAGTCGAAAAATTTGAATTTCAAGTTCCTTTTTATTTCTCCGTTACCAGTAATATTTTAAACTGGTATCATGCACTTGATAACTGCCTAGAGTATGAAAGTTAACCGTTAAAATTAATGCAGTATGTATCTTATAGTTTTAATTGTGAAGAACAATTTAAGAGTAATGTCATAATTTTCATGGGACCATTATCTCGCTCAGTAAATCCTGCTGCTGATATCTCAGCTGATAGTAGGTAGGTATTTAAAACTACCCTGGTGTAAATTGTAAATTTGTTTAGATTCAATAAGATTAGATAAATTCACAATCTATTACCACTACCAGAGTATAGAACACTCAATGGTGAAAATCGCATTTTCTAAAACTTCGGAACGCCTATTCACTCCGACTATGAACAAACTGTATGTACATTTAATTCTGAATTGTCTTGAATACTCCTATGTCTTCAATCAGCCATTCAATTTCATCGGAGTCAGTTTTCAAAATACCTACACAGATCATGCGGAGACTCCGGATATTATGCAAAATAAGTAGAGCGTGAAATGGAAGTTTTGAGAATACGATAGTTCCTGCAGTACGAATTCCTGCAGTAAGGAAAATTGAGAAACAAACTATAAACAAGAAACTTGAAGGTAATAAATATGTATAGTTGATGAATGCTTTGCTAAACACATAGCCTGAAGGTCAAATCATGTATTGTTAACCCTTTCGGTCCCCTTGTACAGTATACTGTACATTGATTTCAATTGTTTATATCTCTCTTTGCAATGGTTGCAGTCGTCTGAAAATTCCTGTATTAGTAAGTTGTTGTTTACTTAGTGTACATTGATATAAATTACTGCCGTCTGTGTCATAGTTTCGAAAATAAACGTCAAAATAAGTAATATGGCTGACAAGAGGAAATCTTTGGCTTGTAAGTGCTACAATTATTTTAAAATTGTATTAGAAAATCCTTAAAACTAACATGAACTTTAATGTTTTTCTTAACAAGAAGACTTACTTTAAATATGGAAGCATTTATAACATATATGCATGATTATTTACTTCTATTCTACCACTTTAAATTTTATGTACACTATACTGTACATTGGGTCTTATGTGTTGCACAAGTGTGTCATGTGAAAAATTTTCTTCTGTGGAAAGATAGACATGATATTTTGATTATCTTTTTTTTTTACATTTTTATCAAAGAAAAATATATGGCGAGTAGAAAAATTAAAGGAGGCTCAACATCAGCTGGAATATCAAAAAGCAGTAGGAAATACCATAGGAGAGAACCTGAATTAGAAATCAGTGGAAGAGCGTTGGGAAAATATTAAATGTGGAGTACAAGAAACCGCAAAAGTAGTTCTTGGAAGAAGAAAAGTTCTTAAGAATAAGCCATGGATCACGGAGGAAGTCTTCATTGAAGAAAGAAGAAAGTACAAGAATGCGAAAATTAAAAAACGGCAGCTTTGTTACAAAAGAATAAGGAACGAAATAAGTCGCAAAGCTAGAGAGATGTGGATGAAGAAACTATGGGAAGATGTACAAAGCAACCTTGCACTTGGAAAGGTAGAAGCTGCTTACAGGATAGTGAGGAACCAGTTCAAGGAATGGAGCGCAAGATGCAATGCCATAAGGGACAAGTATGGAGACATTTTGATTGAAAACGAGGACAAAGTGAAGAGATGGAAAGAATACCTGGTTGAGTTATACAACGGAAAAAATCTCAGCACAAAAGCTATTGAAGAGGAAAGCGAAATGGAAAAGAATGATATGGGGGCATCTATATTAAGATCGGAATTCGACGCTGCAGTAAGGGACCTTTGGATGAATAAGGCTTCTGGTATTGATGATATACCCACAGAACTAATTAAAAGTGCAGGAGAGAAGACATTAATTCATCTCTACAAAACCATTTGCGACATGCATTCAACAGGAGAAATTCCAAGGGACTTCGGGAAAAACATCATCATTCCTATTCCAAAGAAGAAGAGAGCGGAAAATTTTAGGACTATAAGCCTGACGACACATGCATCGAAGATACTTACCAGGATCATCTACAGAAGAATAGAACGAAAAGCTAAGGATTTCCTGGATGAAGTTCAATTCGGATTCAGGAAAAGTAAGGGTACAAGGGAAGCAATATTGGCCCTTAGGTTTCTCATAGAGCAGAGAATGGAGAAAAACAAACCGACCTTCATTGCATTTGTGGATTTAGATAGAAGGCTTTTGACAACGTGAATTGGGATTTAATGCTTAGAATTCTGAAAGGAATTGGAGTGTCATACAATGGCCGAATGATTATACATAGTCTGTACAAATACCAAGTAGCTGTGATTAAATCTGGACCCAGCTGTGAAGAAGCAAGAATAAGCAAAGGAGTGAGACAAGGCTGTGCACTGTCTCCCGTAATTTATTTTTTCATCGAGAGAGCCATAAATGAAGTCAAGGAGAAGTGTTCTGGAGTGAACATCCACGGAGAAGCAATCAGCATGCTATGATTCGCTGACGACATAGCTCTCAAAGCAGAGACAGAGAAGGAGCTGAATAAGATGCTAACAACCATGGAAAGGACTATGGCCAGATATCAGCTGAAGATAAATAAGAAGAAGACTAATATATTGGTGTGCAGCAACAAAGAAGAGGCCAAAAACAATGTCAAACTAGGAAGACAAAAACTTGAAGAGGTGAAAGAGTTCTGTTACCTACCTAGGAAGCCGTGTAATCAATGATGGACGAAGCAAGAAAGAAATACTTACTAGAATAGTCCAGGCAATGAGGGCATTCTATCAAAAGAAGAATCTAATTACAGAAGGAAATACAAGCGTAGAAGTAAGGAAACAGTTCATCAGAACATACATCTGAAGCATGTTTCTTTACGGCAGTGAGGCATGGACGATGACAGCAGCGGAGAAGAGAAGGGTGGAAGCATTCGAAATGTGGTGCTACAGAAGAATGCTGAAGATTAAATGGATCGACCGAGTAAGTAACAAGAAAGTGCTAAGAAGAGTATGAGAAATGAGAAGTCTGCTGACAACTCTAACTTCCTCTTGTATCAAGGAAGCAATACTGAAATATCTAGAAGCCAACGAGAATTATATGGATTAGAACCTGCAGTTTACATACCTGAATTGTTTCCTTATTCACATGTCTTTAATTTGGGAGTGTTGCACTTATGTGAAAGATTATCCTCTTTTGGACATGAACTTTATAATGATAATTATTTTTCATCCTATAATTTACTACAGGCACTAAAACAAAGAAAAATACGTTCTGCTGGAACATTACGTGTGAACAGCTTTGGTAACCCTCCATTGATTTCTGAGTAAGATGGCAGGAAAAAAGAGAGAGGGTATTCTGAAGAAGTAACCAGTTTAGATGGGGATGTGGTGGTTGTAAAATGGATGGACAATATGGGAGACATGTTGGCCTCTAACTATGTAGGAATTGGTACTGAAGATGAAGTGAAGAGGTGGGAAAAAAAGGCAACATCAATTGAAATATCAAGACCTGAAATTGTAAAGAAATACAATCATGGAATGATGGGAATTTACCTTTTAGATCAGCTGATTTCTCTATATAGAATCCATATCCGGTTAAGAAAGTGGACACTCAGGATGATTTTTCATTCCCTTGATATAGCCATAGTATATAGATGGCTAGAATACAAGAAAGATGCCAGGAATGAAGGCATAAGAAATGATCAAATCTTGGATCTGATGGAATTCAGACTGAGAGCAGGCGATGGACTGATGAAGGTTGGTAAAAAAAGTCTACGACGCCAAAAAAGGATGACCTAGCTCAAGTCCTGCAGCATCTCCAAGGCCATTAAAACAGTAATGTGTTGAAAGAAGGCCAATGAGAGAGGTGCAACTAGATGCCATAGACCACTTGACTGAACATGATGGCAAGAAGGAAGCTACGCGATGTAAAAACAATAGCTGCAAGCAAAGGTCATATATTTTGTAACAAATGTGGAATGCACTTTTGTATTAACAGAGATCGAATTTTTTTTCTTATTTTTCATAGGAAATAAATGTAGATAAATTTTTCAAAGGAAGTGACTTTTTCACTAAAATGGTTGTGAAATCAATAAAAACCTAATACTATGATAGTTGTGAAATGGGTTAACAAAATTTTCAATGGCTAATATAATCATTGCTTAAGTTATTAAAAGTGTAAGTAGTTTTTAAAACCTGTATTTAACTGTAATCCTGTAATAAATAAATTAACGTAGACCTTACAAAAGATTTTATCAGTTCATAAAAAAATCCTTTAAAAAAAGACACCACCCACATTCCTAGCTTTTGCAACGCTTGATTCCTAATGTACAGTATACTGTACATCTCGTAACTTTTTTAATTATTGTCAGATTTTGATAAAACTTTGTTTACATGTTTCTGAGATGTTTGTTGTTATAAATATCTCATGATAAAATTTTTTTGTTGAGCGAAAAAAATTCAGGACTGAAAGGGTTAAGGTATATAATGTTATTCAGAACGATTACCGAATATAATATTAAGTACCCAAATTGTTCCTGTAAACACATTTATCAGTTGCAGCATATCCCTAGTTTCGTGGTGCTTTGCACTTCAGACATCGCTGCCTGACTCCCTGGCATTTAACTTAACGAGATATTTTTGGAGGGGGAGAAGGTCAAGAGCTGGACAAAGGTATAGGTCAATGGGAAAAATGGACGGAGACGTGACATTAAATGATAAAGGGATGGATATGCCTAGGACCTATTGGAAGACAAAAAGCCCATTATAGCGAAATACTGGAAGAGAAGAAGAAAAATGGAAAGACACCTATTTGACCCCGAAGGGTCGCAGATGGTGATTGGGATCTTGTTAGCATTTGTAAAACATGCAGAAAGCGTTTTCATAATAGCATTGTATGGAATAGCAGCCAAGATAAATAATAGAAGGGAAGTTATAACTGCGTTTCTGTGTGATTTCACACATAACAACGGCTTGCTTTTATTGTAATTTCCTCGATAATCGGCTTGTGTTGGTGAAACTGTTTCATTATCGACCGGTAACTTAGTCTCCCTTTATGGAAATTCTGTTTGGAAGTCAGCTTCCGTTATTTGCGACTTTTCCTTCGGAATTCATATTTTTTATTCGTTCGGGAAGCTCTACACGAACAACTAATATACGTGTAACTTGAGCTTGGTTCATGAAGTGTTGGTTTCTTTCTGTATTCTTAAGTAAATCACACGATTTTTCTTCCCCGGATATTAGAGTTTCAAAACATTCTTATCGTATTTCACCAATGCCAAATATAGCTTAAATGCGATACAGTACCAGTATACGTGGATGAAACACAACCGAAAGCATTAGACGTATTTTTTGAGAATATATCTTGTCACTGATTCAAGTTACTGTAGGTTGAAAAGCATAATTACAATTTTATTTATATTAACAGACCATGAATCAGCTGAGATCATTTTTTAGCTCTTAGTAAAGAGCATAGAAGTTGAGCTCAGGAGTGGAGCGAATTGAAATACCTACGTAAAGTATTGGACTCACCATTCTTACGTGAAAAAATTCATTTTTTTTCAAATCATTATAAAATTCAAAAGACATTTAAAAACCACGAAGAAAAACTTCCTCTTGGTCTTGTTATCATTGTAATTTACAGAAAGGCAATTGGTGAATATATATAAAAAATTAAAAAAATGCTATTGTACGTAATCTTATGAACTGATCGTGTTGTATTGACTCTCAACCATTGTTTTGAAATGACAGGTTGGATTAGTTGGGCTAGATAACTGCACGTCTTTCTTATTGAAATAGAAAAGAAATTCATAAATTGTTTCCAGTATGCGTTAGGTAAAATCATAATTATCGTTAATTATAAAATTTTTACTATCAAAACCTAATAAAGTAAAATTAAAATAATAAAATGATTAAATTATAAACTTTTCTGTCAGCTGAACAGTTTCTGTACAAATCTATTTAAATAGTTTGTGCTGTGTGCTAAACAGGTAATATATTATATTAAACATTTACCACCATAGGATTACACATAGAAATTCATGCAGGCATGAAATGAAGCATAACATCCACATTATCTTCCTAATTATCTTCGATTATGTAATACCACCACTGTAACTTTTAACGACGAAATAAACCTGTGTTAAATTACGTGCCAAGAATCTCTGTTGAATCTATTATTTCTAATATTTTACCAATACATATTCCATCACTAAGAAGAGTATTGAAACTGAGGTGAAACGCACCAGTCACATGTTTTGTTGAAATATGTATTCTGGTCATGCAATACCGTACTTTGCTGAGCAAGATCGCGCGTGAGACAAATATCCAAAATGTTAAAACACAGCCATCGTGATTAGTGGTCCAGGGCGTTCCGCTCCACCGCTTGAAGAGGTTTATTCCGATGGACAAGGAGGGGTTGTATGTTGAAGGGGAGCGGGAGCCCCCAATCTCAGCCCTACTCTTGGGTGGAAATAGCGCGCGCATCTCGCCCTTTATCTCGCCGGGAGAACGTAAAAAGCCTCCCCCAACCCCCGTCACCCTCCTCAAAACACCCCACCGAATTGAGCGGGACCCCGAAAAGTTCCACTCCGCGGCGTCGGCCGGGGGCGGAGGGAGGCTTAAACCGAGGGAAAAGTTATAAGAGGTCGTGGCTAAGGGTGAAGAGTGAGTGAGAGGGGAGGGTAGGGGAGTGCTTTTCGGTCCGAATTCGGGGCGGAAGGTGACTGGTTGGGTGGGATAGGGAGCGAAGGAGTGGAAGAAGGGAGAGAGAGAGAGATGAGGCGGAGGAGAAAAAAAGGACAGAGGTGAGGGGGGAAGGTGGTGGTGATGGCAGTAGGAGGATTCGAGTCCAGAGGAGGGTGTGGGGTACTAATGTGAGGGGGATGGGGAAGGAGACCTGCGCTTGACGTCACTGGGGAGGGATGAGTCGCCCTTATTGCCCTCGCGGACTCCCTCTCCGACCTGTCTCTCTCCTTCTCCCTCTCCTTTTGCGAGCGTCAAAAAGGGAGTGAGATGATGACTATGGTCATGAGCTATGAAGAAAAGTTTCTCGAAACGTTGGCAGTAATGGAGCCTATTAACCGGTGTCAAGCCCGAGAAACTTTTCTTCATACTATTCGCCGGGAAAACACTCGATCTTATATGGTCATGAGCGTTTGCGGGCTGTACTCCATGCGGTTTGCGTACGGGAAGTAATTGACGCATGGCTTTTTGATTCACATTTCAATCTCAATGGGGAAATGTGTACATCGGTGGCAAGTGCTCTTCTCGGCAATCGTCAAGCTAAGATAAACAACACCAAAGCAGAAGCAAAAACAGGAAGCGTCCGCAAATAGGAGCACTGGCTTAACCTGGAAATAGTTGCCTACAGTCTAAGTAATATAGTACTATATTAACTGTTTAATAGTACTATTTAAATGCTAAAGTAATAGTACTTAAAAAGTACAATAATATTTTAACAGAACTATAGTACACTTTAAATTCCATTTTTTTACATTTTTCATCACATTAGCTAATGCTGACAGGATTCATACTTGTACTTATTCAGGAATTAATAAGGTAGGTACTCTTAAAAGGTCATTCTAAATTAATATTGTGACCAGGATGCTGTAGTCACTAGATCACTGACTTCCACATTATAGGGTCGGTGTTCAAATCTCGGCAGTGGCAAATATTTTCCGTGCATTTCCAGTCCTATCTTTAGGGTCGTAATAAGAGCATTTTAACGAGAACACTCCATCCATTAGATCAGATGCCGCAACTTAGGTTCTTTATTTACCAGCATGCTTATGCCACGCCAGATTTTTGAGCCTGTTTATATAAATCCTGTATAGGGGTATCCAAGAATGAGAGCCGTGCCTACGCCGTCTGTGTGCAAAGTTATATTTTCCCGACTTACATGAAAGGAAAATTAAAGAATTTTCTATGAAAAAAATAATAATATTTTAGATGTAGGAAGCGACCGATACTTTCTGAAACTCCATTGCTGTTAGGTGAAAAAGACTTTACCTGTGTTAATGGCGTTGGCATGTCTTTGCCTGCATAATACTTGAGGATGCTATAGTGTAGTTTCGCTAAAAAAATTCGTTTTTAAACAGTGGAATTGCACTTTGCAGTCTTTTTTCACCTATTGCTAATAAAAATATTCATGACATACGTTATAAATACAAGTCATTCATAACGTATTGAGAGCATTCTAATATATTGAACAAAATGTCATTATTATAAAACATAAATGAACTATAGCAAAATTATTACTAGTAATTGTGCGTGTCAATTACCTAATAGGAATTGCTAAAATTACGCATTGAAGGGCGATTTCCGCAAAGGAAATTTGGGGTAATTAAATCAATGAGCTAAAAGCAATATGAGACATTCAATAGGTAGATAATAGGCATTGGAATATAGAATAGGTAGCATAATTCATGCATAGCATTCGAGTTGGCCTGGTCCATCCAGCCAACTAGGGTACATGACAATTGCGGAAATTAATAAAACTTTTCATTTCTAACTACATTCTTACTGAGGCATAGGTGCACCTTGACAAGACGAAAAACTACCGAAGGCCATTATCTTTTGGCTCACGATGAATTGCTTTTGTTCGTTACTGCTGAGAGCACGTTTACAAGATTTGATTTAGCACATTTTATGAAACGTCTCAAAATAAAAGCAACTTGCGAGTGTTTCACGGCATATGGAGTGAAATCCATGCGTATGCATTGAAAATTAAAGAATGCAAACACCCTGATAGCTATCATTAGTGCGTGTCACGCTATTATATACCCATTCAATTTTCACAGCCATCCCCATAATAGTTTTTCAGGTAAGTGATTATTTTGCAATTCAATGCATTGGATATTTTTTCTATATCGCTGGCATAGTTTATTTGATATTTAACTGTCAGTTTCCCTTGGTGGGTACAGATAATAGCCAATAGCAGCTGAAATTTATGGGATATTTTAAAAGCCGATAATTTCTAATTCTACATTTGATGCACAAGAGTTTAATGCCATTATAGAGATGTGAAAGGGCCATTTACAATTATGATTATTAAATTTCAGACTAGCTTAATTCATAAAATACTGAGGTACAGTAGCATTTCTAGGAATAAAGTGAACATTTTGAACAATCCTTAATACGATACATAGCAGCCAGAAAGAAAACGAATGCTTACAAGTTGTACGGCAGGGAGTACGCTCTTTACGAGTGTGCTTTTCAGACTGCAGTTTTATATTAAATTCGTTACTCATTGCCCTGATTTTATCAATTTCGCGAACGTTGTTACAAAAGACAAAGGCCAAATGAAATAAAATGAATCCAAATTGCCCCTCGTTACAACCGGACTCCTTTAAGAGAGCTTTAATGTGCATTGATGAGGAGAACCGCGGCTCATTTGTAGAAGAAAGATGAAGTGTCACTTCAAATAGAATACATAATTGAATCTAATTTCATCATATACGACTTAAATCACAAAATAATCGGTTATTCAACGTTGTATCGTTGTTGTTCAATGTATTTTAACAAAAATTTAGTGTCAGAACGTGATAAATCTTACCACAATACGTTAAACATGGCCTCTTTAATGTTGATTTATAAACATATTTTAACTTAGCTTTTGCATTTCCTTAACTTTTAGATACCCCATACTACATGGCCTAGGTGTTTATCACTTTATATATTATACGGCATAGCATCGAGAACATAAGAGTGGAATCATTTTTAGGGACCAAAGACAGGTCTTCAATAAGAATGTACTTAATATTTATTTCCAGCACTCTTCCCTGGTTGGATCATAATATATTTAATCTTCGAATATTAAATGAGCCACTGAAACTAATAAGTATTCACGGAAGCACTACTAAGGATATAAAGATGAAACCCTGGACCATAATAATAATATGACGAGGCAAAACATTAAACGATTTTCCTCAGAACCCAAGAGAAAATTATTTCTCAATCTGACTGAGACTTTCAATTTATATAACTGATGAAACTTTATGAAACCACCCCCTGATAACTCAGATGGCGAAAAAAATCGCCTTCGTTGCCCCAGAGAAGAAAGGAGAGCAGAAAGAGAGAAAGACACGCGACTGGAAATTACGACTGAAATTGAATTTGGAAGACAGAACCAGATACTTCCCTTGCTCTTAAAGTCATTTTGCCGAAGAGGACACAAAATGGCTCCTCCTCCATTCCAATTTGGCACGAGATTCAATAAAAAGGGATGGAGAGGAGGGACGCACGGAGCTAGTTGAAAAATGAATTAAAAGCAGGTAGGGGAGGAGGGCTGCTAAAGAAAATGGAGAGCGGGGAAATACGGGGAGGGAAGGATAGCGAGGGAAGGAGGGAGAAACCAAATCCAGTCCGTAAGAAACACGGAAGTGTGGAAAGGGAATGAGGTGGAAGATGTGCTACGAGCCAAGACTGCCAACTTTTTTTCGGTCTCCTCCTCCGGATCGCGGGGAAAATTGCATGGGGCTGAACACGAATCCAAGGCTTCCGAGGATGTCCCGGATCCTGCAACTGGTGTCTGATAAAAGTGGAGGGGTTGGAGCGGCGGAAGAGGAGAAGGAAAGGGGCGCAAAAGGGCTGCGAGGGTGAGAATGAAGGTTACGGCGGTACTTGTAGGGGAGGGAAGAGGGATGAATGGATATTAGAGGGGTGGGAATACTAGGAAAAGGATTGGGGAGACCGAGGGGCGTAGGTGGGGCTATCTATTGTCCCCTCTCCTTCCTAGATCGGGGAGAAGGGGATGGGGGAAGGGGAATGTAGGGCAGGTTGGAGGGAGAAGGTCAAAGTGATAGCTTTGACGGTAGCGAGGAAAGAAATTGGAACAGAAGAGGGAGGGGCTGGAGATGGCATGCGACCAATAAAAGGTGGAAGTTGTCGATGACGGCCATTGACCAGGCTATTGCGATTGGTTTATCGGAAAACGACAACAGATTTCACAAGAAGACAAGGACGTCATACATCTATTTAAGGAGAAGGTAAAGATTGATAAGCGAATATGTCGAGCTATGGGAAGAATGAGTACGTTCAATATGAGTACGATATAAATGAAGTTCTCTCAAGATACGAAGTTCTCGATTTTCTGAAATGTCTGCTGACGTGGCACACACCGTGAGGGACCTGGCAGTTTTATCTTCATGGTTAAGTGTAGGATAATCCCTTATCTCACGGAGAAACTCTAGACTTAAAAGTTGAATATCAGAAAAATAAACATGTGAGTAATCATTTAAGAAGTAGTAATGTCTTCAGCTGTACTGTGTAGCTGTACAATCAGCTGTACTGCTTTATATACATATTTCGCTAGCATTGTAGACATTTGAATGTAGTAAAGACACAAAAATTTGATGTTAGAGATAGTAACGCAATATCATCTGACGGGAAATATAGGTAATACCGTAGAGCAAGAACAGAATGGCTGTAAATATTAATATGAGGATCATTTGGTTCTTGGCCTGGTACTGTGAACGGCCAAAGTAGGAATTATTATCTTTCTTGCACAATACTGATCTATCTTGTTTCATAAATGGAATATTTCTATAACTATGCTTTTCTGTGCATGAAGTTCAACGATTGAAATGCTGTTTCATCTACGTGCCATGTTAATCTATTTGATTGACGAGTAATAGATCATCACAATAATTACTCTGGTCCTCATCGTGAACTGTTGTTACATAAACCATCCAAGAAAAAAACAAAGGAGGTTTAAAACGACTTCAACATTGTCTGGAGGCCGATTTGGAATGGTATTGAAGCTGTTATTTTTCAGAGCAATATTTATACATGCTGGAGTAACTTCCAAGTTCTTGAATGCTGTGGTCGAGGAGGGCGCCATAGTCAAATTTAATCTTCAATTCTGTGCGCTTACAATGGAACTTCCGACATGCGGACAAACCTAACAGAGCCAATTCCACTGCCCTGATTGCGTAATTAGCAGCAGGAAAAAGATAATTTCTGGGAAAACGGTGCAAGAAATGGGAAGTGCGGAGCCAACTGGGTAGCGATAGTGACAGGGAGAGAGGCGAGGTAATGGCGGGGGGACCCGAGTTAATGGCTCTTCATTTTATGTTATTACTGCACGGGAAATGACTCCCCTCAGTGACAAGTGAGCACCACTGATTTTCCGCTTAGGTAATTGCTTAATACTGAGCTTCATACAGTGTTTATACTGGCATTTGGGGCTCAGAAGTTAATATAATATTCATCAAATCCTCGGCCTATTCATGGTATTAATAATTTTTCTGAATTACTCAATTGTGTAGTCCAAAGTTAACTTGAGCTTAGGATCAATGCTAAAATGGAACATGTTGATTAAGCTCATGGGAGTGAAATAAAAATGCTACATTTGGCTGGTTTTTAACCCACTCCGAGAAAGAGTTTACCTTTAATGTGTAATTGATCGTCAAAACGATTTCACGGCTTCCTGAGTGTGGAAAATTTTGACCTGGCTATCGTAATAAACAGTATATGGACCAAATTTGAGTCGAAGTATTTGTTTCGTTATCTACCATGTAGCTCAAATATACTGAGATAAGACAAAAATATGACTTTTCCGAATTGGAGGGTTTAGCACATTTTTACGCATTTAGAATAGACTGGAGGATTGGATAGTACGAATGTTACTTGAGGACGCTACAGGGATACAAATGTAAACATTATTTCCAACAAATTCGATTTATAATTAATGAGTCAAAAAGTAGAGGAAGAATTATGAGTAAACGTATTTAGAATCAGTTTTCAACCGAAATTCAACGGTTTCTGCATAAATCTTTTCAATATCAATATGTAAATGCCTCGCAGAATGATATCGATTTCAAATAGAGGTGAAATTTCTTTGAGAAAGCACTCTTGTAGAAACGGTGGAGTGCGTTTTTTGCTGCGAGAACTCTGTTGGGTAATCACTGACTACTCACTACCCAGAGCACTCGAATTTAGCGAGTATTTGAGCAAAACTCAAAGATAGTACAGTTCTCATGCGGGTACCTCAACGATAGATGTTCAGTAATGGATAGAAGACAGAATCACCGGTTTTTTTCCAAGGAGGAATGCTTTTGATTACAGAATCTCTAGACGCCAGGCAAGTTATTTTCTCTGTTTAAATTAAGGGTCGCTTGGCGTTCAAATCGAAAGACTGTATTGTGGGATTGGAGACGATCGTGGGCGCGAGATAGGGGATATGAGATGAAACGAAAACACTGGACACGTGCCAACATTTCCTCGTCATGTCTTGCACTACGGTTAGACTGAGATGAGATTCTTGCTGATAGGGGAGCGGTAATGAGATGTTACGGAACCTTAAATCACCTTGCTGGTCGTTACCACTCTCTTGTGAAGACACCCACTCTTAAAGATTGCTCCACGGTATCCAAGTATCCTATCTCTCGCCAAGGATGCATTGAAGGGGATCAGCGTAGTCTCTCAGGCTTGCGACACGTACTTGCTCAAGGGGAGAAGGACAATTTAATGGCTAGTGCCTCTTCTAACGTTGATAGTGTCTCGGTCCTTACGATCAAGCAGCAAACGCAGCAACTACTAATTTCTCCCGGGGCAAGGGGAGTGGACGATGAGTGGTGAGCATCTTCCTCGTAACTAGGAGAGGAAGCAGTTAAAGTTGATACAGGAGGGTTAATTGGTCGCTGTAAGGTTAAGAGGTGCGTTGAATCAGGTGTTCATGTGAAAGATGTGTTTTCATTTATTTGTTCCAGATAATAGCATTATTTCTTCTATTATTAGCTGAATTACTATCCTATCTTTAAAAGAGAGGGTATTATGCGTCTTGGGCAATTACTAAAATTGAGGAGAAAAACTATAGCGAATCGAAATAAGTTTCAATCAAATATGGTCATAAATTAAATATTCAAAATATGGTGCTGATTACATGAGGATCGACTCTGAAACATGACTGCATAATAAAGTACAAAGTACCTACTCTATGCCTATGAAACTAGCTGAAAGGGAATGCACAAAGAATAGCGATATTTACGGGGACTGCAATCGACCTATGGAAATATTTACGTATAGTACATAAACAGGCTATTTCAAGAGACATATTTCTTTATAGGACACGGATTTATTTTTTAAATACACCGGCTAGATTGCTCTACTGCTAATCTCAATAATAAAAAATAATAGAATAGGTAACAAAGATGAATAACAACGTTGAAGATTTTGGCCAAGGAAATACACCGATTAAATTTCTGTCATACAAATATTACATCTAAAACAAATACCTACTCTTTTTCAATATTCAATTAGTATGCGATACGAAACGAACAAATACATCGTGAAATGAAAAAACTAACGCACTAATCAACAAACCAAAAGCGGAAAATATTGTTGCGAAGACATTTGGAATTCGGGATGAGCTTTGGGTAAAACAATTAAACAAAATAAATTGAAAGGCCCGTTTTGCATGCCCGGATTCTAAATGGCCCCATAATTCTGCACATAACTGGATCATTTAGGTCAATTAAGCCTTTCATCTTTCGAAACTTCTTTGACATTTTGCACTAAAATAATTATCTGTGAAAGTATTTCAGAAAAACAGAAAAAAACTTAGCTTAATTAAGTTTACTCTACACAACATAATTAAGAATGTCATGAGAAAAACTAATTAGGAAAACCTGGAATACTAGGGGACATGAAATGTTTTTTTTCCTGAAGAGACTAATACATTTAAGATCCCAAGATTAAGTTTCCCAATCCTTTAGCGCATTAAAGTCCGTACATAAGTTTTAAATTTTAATCAGAGAAAACACTTAAAGCATTATTAAAATATGCGCAAATAATTCTCTGAGATCGTTTAAGTAGAAACATTCCGCACGAAAAATAGTATATTTTAAATTTCTAAGATTTGTCACCATTTCGTTGAAAAATAGCTGAGATACCAATCTTATGGTATTCATCCAGTAGAGACGGAAGATAATACGCTAGAAAAGGGGAAATGGTAAAAATTCCGACTGACCTCTTCATACTGCAAATTAATTCTTACCTAATTCGTACCTCTCTGGCTACACGGCTTCCCAAATAATTTTACTAGCGAGTACATTGTAGTTACTACATACATGTATTAGCATCAACAATATCAATGCGGATGATAAATTATCCTTCCCTACTCCGTGTGAAGATTATTAAAATGATTCTGAAGGATCAGGCGATTTGGAGTGGGAGCAAAACATAATAACATAGAAAGAAAAAAACACGAGCCAAATCTACAAAAATAATAAACTTTACTACGACCCGGGTTTCACTGTATTACAGCATCGTTACCTGCTACCTGACGTTGCTGTGACACAGTGAAACCCGGGTCGTAGTAAAGTTTATTATTTTTGTGAATTTGGCTCGTGTTTTTTCTTTCTATGTTATTATTAAAATATTATCCCGCACATACTATGCACTTGTCCTTCGCAAGGCGCAGGTATGCCTTGTAACTGCACTTTCATGTCAATCGCTACGAAAAATTGTAGAGAAGGAGTTTCTAACGAGGAGCAGAGAGGTGAAAGACCCGTAGGTAGAGGGTATAGGGAGCGTGAAATTGAAACGTAGAGGATAAGAGATGCCAATGAAAACAAAGAAATGAATGATCCACAAAGGCACCAGCTTCCTTTTAAAAGGAAGCCAGTTCTACCAGTAGGGCGAGTGCTAGAGGTAGAGAGAAAGGGAGAGAGGGATGTGATGGAGTGAAAGCAGGAGGGCCAAGGAGAGTAATAAAATTGAATGGGGGAAAAGGAGGAGGGATTCGCGAGGGAATGGGATGGGAGAGACGAGTGCGGAGGTGGAGGGGAGGAGAGGAAAAGAAATGTGGGCGGAGAAGTGGGGTGAGGAGTGCGGAGGGTCGCTGAGGAGGGGGGCGGGACGCGAGAAGAGTGCGCCTTAATTCGATTTCCTGGGTTCTTGTCGGGAAAGGAGGAGAGGGGAGGGGCGGGACATCTAAAACGGCCTCTTCTTCTCCTTCCCCCCCGACCAAAAACGCCCGCTCTCGCCTTTCCACTTACTGCCTCGTCCCAACCAACCTTCCGCCCCTCACTCACCTTCATTTCGAGTCCTTCGGGAGGTGGGAATGGTCTTTAAATCCCGGGAAAAAAACCATACTACTCACTTACAGCCCGCGGGACCGAGGTTGAGGTTGAGGGGGATGTGCGAGCGTGCGCCCCACGGCCCTTGAGCACGCTTCTGCACGCCGAGCGGTATGACCGCGTCTCCTTGCCAGCAGACGTGAGTTAGTGCCGAAGAGGGAAGGGCAAGAGAATGGAATTGATTTCATAGCACGTACACTATGTTGCGCAATTGATAGTACACTCACATCCATGCGTATGGGTGGAGAAAAACCCATCTAGGAAGTATTCGAACCCGTGACATTAAGCTTGGCAGGCGAGGTATGGTATAAAGCAGAACCCAAGATAACCTATATACCATAATCACGCGTTATGAGCGAGATGAGGAAAGAGAGACAGAGAGAATATCGCACGGCGATAGTAACTTGACGTCGCTTGTGTCGATATGTTGACTTTGCGATATAAATTGGAAATATAGCTTGAAAGCATATATATTGCCTGGTATCACGTATCTCACATGGCAAGATATATGTAACTGATGTGATGCCCCACGACTAATTTTTGGTATCAAAAAGCAGGTTAAAATATAGGCTAAATATTTTAAGTAAATTCGAAGCTGATATGTGTGCAGATGACGTCAGAAATATAGTGAGGTACCTTGCGTATTATGTTACATTTCATCAGGTACACAACATTAGAGATATAGATCGTCGGTGAGCGCAATGAAAGGATAGGTAAGTGAAATATTTTAGTCTATAGTGAATGAACCATGTTTTAATATTGCTGAACCATGAATGCTGGGAAAATACAGATATATGTTTAAAAGAATCCTTTTGTAACCAGTAATTACTTCAGAATCATGAACATAATAACTTTCTAGTGCATATGACACATATTTAACATGTTTCAATAAAGTAGTAACATTGTAGATCATAGTTGCATGTTGCATAGTTTTAAAAATGTCCTTTTCTGGTACAATTAGGGATAAATAGCTGTAAATATATCTCCAAAGGTATAAATACAAGTGTATCAATGGATAGTATAGGTATTTGCATGTTGGTATAAGGACTTTAAGCTAGCCCAACTAACATGTTATTGCATGCCTGCGTTGGTATTTTTTTCCTTTTTTTAAAATTGTGAAGTATAGACTGGAATACAATTACTAATCCTTTTTATAAATGATATGTAATGCATGATTGGTGTGAATTCACTCCCTGCCTCAAATATTTATGGTGGCTTTCAGGTAGGTAGACGTAAATATTTCATGCTCGGCGATCTTCACCCCCTGCCACATACCCTCACGGTGACTCTCAAGAGATGTACATTGTATTTCGCGTGATACTGCATACCTCACGATACCGTATGTCGCTTGATATCACGTTGGCTGCATTTCATATCTTGTCGCGAAATAAAGTGCATGCGTATCGCATGCCGCGGACGATGCGTCGCAGTACCGCACGTCCCCACGCTGAGAAAATTGGGGATTCGGATGAGAGGGGAAGTGGATGGTTTGCGTAGCTTGATGCCTGAGTCCGCCTAGGTTCCATCCTTCCCTCGGGAGGAGTGGGCGTGGGAGGTGGGTTGCTGCCAGAGGGGAGCGACGTCGATAGCTTCGAGAAGGGGCCCTGAAGGTGGTCAGAGCGGGAAGGGGAATCAGGGATGGTCCCGAGGCTTGAGTGGAGTGGCTGGCGGAGTTGTAGTCACACGTCGCAGCAGGATGGGAGGGATCGACAGCTCAAGAAGTACGACGGATCACACACACATCCACCGGTCTGCCGTCCGGAATCCTTCCTCTCGAGGCCTCTCGGAAAGTTGTTCCCGGAGAAGTTTCCCGAAAGAGGATTGAATCGAGTCCAATTAATGGCACAAAAATATCCAGGCATGTGTCTCTTTTTTCCGCACCAAGCACGTTGCGTGACGCTTTAGCTTTTGGGCCTCAAGGGGCCTAAGCTCTCGTGTGGGAGAGAAGTATTTTTGATAAACACCATACAACACAACTTTTTGAATGAGAAATCACGTAGAAATAGTTTCATCAACAAAAATCAAACTCCATACAATCTACAACAAATTGGATCTTCAGTATGTATCTCATCGCGAATAGCAATTTTATATGCAATTAACAAGTAGCCATAGCTGTACCACTTTATTTATCCTGCTGTTAAACTATTATTCAAACGGGAAAACAAGTAAGGAAATGCACGCACTTAAGTAACTCTGTGAGCCTCGAAACTAATATATTTCATCATCACTATAATAAATACAATACATGATATGCAAGTGAACAAAGTAAGCTTATCGCTACAACGAGTACAGCAAGCAGTTAACATGATTTCAGTGGCTGCAAAAGTAGTACACTATTATATGTCACTGGAGAATTGATCCAATTATATCTCCCGTTGAGTGACTGCCCTCAGTTTCCCCAACAGTATTTTATCTTCTTTTATATGCATTTATTCCGCCGATGACAACCGAATATCTTTTCCTAAGCCAGCCAGCTTGTTGACCAAAAATATCCCCTCTTGTCATTTTCGACTGTCAAACCGAATTGGAATACTCGAGTTCCTCAAATCTTTCCCGAATCTCAGTTTTCCTTTCCTTTCAAGAAAAATACCCTCAACCAATTATATTTTATTTGTTTCCACCATATTTATTAAACTATGTTCACTAAGACAATTTATACTTTTAAACGAATCGACTAACTTCATTGGACTCCCACCTTTAAGTCATTTCCTTCACTAGCCATAAATTTTCATTCATCGTTATTTGTAACAAAACTAATTATTGTTCAAGGTATGACTGTTTTATTATTTGAAACGTATTATTGAAGGTAAAGCTATCTTTGTGATTTTATTAGACAAAAAAATCGAAATATTTCTTATTATCGTTTAAATTATTATCTCCTCTCTTGCCAATTTGTTATTTCAATCAAAATACGACCTTCTAAATATCAGTGTCAATCAGGAGAAAATTCACATTTATTAGGTACTTGTTATGTGATTTAATCCACATTCACAAATATATGTAAAAGATATTTAGGTTACGACCGAGTTACATGGAAAAGCGGAAGACTTATGAAATATTTCAGTATTTTTATTTTACGAAAGAAGATTTCATTTATTCTAGTCTGATAGGTACCCTCATTGAATCTATTTATTCCATATAGCTGTAGTGGCCTAAGCTCCACTGACGCATATCTTGACATTTTATACTGAAAGTCGTGGAAAGAAGACTTAAAGATACGAACGAACAATTATAAATTAATGATTCTTGAATATAAAGTGAATTAGTCTGATTCCGCCCAGGCATGATCTGACAAAGAAGCCGGCTAGGAAAAATTACTATCACGCATAAGCATAAGACGAATCCTTCCTGCTTAACCCCTCCACGCCAAATAATTTCCTATCTCCCCATGCTTTCAATAACTCGTTGCTCTTCAAGACATATTTTTCCTTTCTCACCCTGAAGAACATCAGAACTCATTCTCAAAGTGTCCTTAGACAGATTCTCTTTATCGTCTCTTTACTTAACATATATCATTTCATTTCAAAGTTCATCCATTAGAGGCTTCATTAGCATTTTACTCGAATAGCCACCACAAGGACGCATAGCAGGGGGGATAACCACGTGTTAAGCAGAGTTAAGCTGCAATTAATCAATTGGTAATGGAGTAATACAAGAATTATTTATGAGAGAATTATACTTTGCGTATTAGTCATAGGATATTATTGTGCATGGAAAAAACGATTCTTGTATCACTAGATTCAGCATTTAATCTATTTTATTTGTCACATTCATCTGTTCTGCTGAGTGTGTGGGTAGAAATACGTCTGAAGAGTCAGATTGTAATTCGTGTGATTTGAAATTTTCGATCTATTTTAACACTGTGACAAACCTTGTAATCATTAAGATTTCCCAAACAAGATCTTCCAATGGCTGAGTTACACTCTGTGCTCGTTAATACGAGTTTGATACAAAGATCACTTCTTCCATTTGTAACTGTTTTAGTTCCCTTTTTTAGATTTAAATATGTATTCATTCGCTCCAAAATGCATATTAAATACTCCAGGTAAGGTATTTCTAGTGCGAAATAGCATCTATATAATACTTTTTACTTTAAAACTTCGTTTGTTTAAACCCAGTGTTGTGTCAAAAACATTACGAATACAATTTCCCTGAAATAAGTTTTATGTAAGAGCGAGGCTCAGATATTAACGTTTAACATAGAGAAAAATAAACATGCATTTAGTGAAGTTTCGCCAGCATATAATTCATCATCATGGGTCAATAACCCTAAGATGCATTTGACGCATATCTCCAAAATATTCCTATCAGCTATCCCCATCATGTTCAGGTAATTATCCCTTTCATATTCTTAGAGACATATTTTGTGTACCTCGTGCGAAGCCGTTCTTTTCCAGTCTTTCCATTCACTTTTCCCGTTTATCTTCATCAAGCCATCATGTCTCAAGATATAACCGATTAGATTATCCCGTCTTTTTTTAAGGAATCGTCTATTTTCTCCCACTCTTCTTAGCATATCTTTGTTAGTCACTCGGTCGATCCATTTTATCCTAATTTTTATATTGTACGAAATATCCAATGCTTCCAGCCTTGTCACCTCTGCTGGTGTAATCGTCCATTTGTCACTGTAATCAAGAAACATGCTCTTCACGAAGTTCTAACGAAGCGTTCCCTAAATTCCACGCATGTATTTCCAGCCATAAGTAAATTCTTCTTTTGGTAGAATGCCTTCTTTTCCTTCTTCTATTGACAATTTCCCTCTTGTTTCACCCTTTTCTGGTTACTTGGCTTCCTAAGTAGGAAAACTTTCTCCTCCTCAAGCTTTTATTTCCCATTCTTAACATTTACCCTGCCCTCTTCTCACCTACTCATTACATTATAATAGTTTTCTTCAAATGGTCTTCATATTCTCATGTTTACTTAAGCCTTCTTTAAATATCTTTCAATCGCTGCAATTACCGCTATGTCATCGGAAAACCAAAGTATGCTGATTTCTCCCCGTAGATATTTAAACATAGATACTAATCCAGTATATACTAAAACATTCTATGCAATTTCTTTTAGAGCTTTTTCTGTGTACACATTATAATTTCCGGGAGACGAGGCGCAGTTTTGTCTCACTCTTTTCTTAATTCTTGCTTCTTCACTGCTGGATCCATATTCGTCCACAGTCATCCGTTTTTGCACGTTTTGGGTTATGATATGTTAAAATATCATTCTGAGTATTTAATTTTACATACATACTTATGGTTAATTTCTTAAAGCTACAGCTATTGATCTATGACTTTTTTCGACGCAATATAAAGCACGCTTTGAGAGCAATAACCAACAAAAATTCTCCAGTGACAAATAAAAACTGCAGCATTTATAAATGTTATGTTGGACTAAATTTCCAGGATATACATGGAGTATCCCTGTAAAAATACGATACATAAGCATAAAAAAGAAAAATAATAACTTTCAGACGTTTGTAACGATAGCTTTCGACTTACTAAAACATACTGACAGAATCCTTAAACCTTGTTTTTTATACCATACTTAGTATTGGCATTTTACAACTAATAATTAAGTTGAAAAATGCAATAATAATCTAATAATTAAATAATTATATAAATTTTTTAATGAAATTTGCGACCGTAGTTGTTTTGCTAAATACTCGCACACATTGAGTCAGATCTATTGAAAAATGGTGAACTATTGTCTCCAATACCGGTTTCATTGATTAATTTCCAGTATAATTGTCGCTGACGAATACAGAAGGAATATCAACGAGAGCAATTATTTTTATTTTCAGTACATTTGACGGCTTCAGTTTCAGCTTGGTAACTTTTAGACTGACCAACTCTAAGGGAGATCGCAATAGCATGTACCACGGCCGTGGAGAAAAGTATTATTTGTGATTATCACAGATTCACCAGGCCTTTCAAGAATATATGCCTTGCATTTGGCTTTCTAGTACGTATTTTTTAAAATAAATTACCTATAATGTAGGGTTCTAACTTTTTTTAAACCATTTATATAAGACTTTGCAAGCTATCTTATATTTTTAATTGAATGTGAAAAATTCCCGCTGTAATTTTTTTTCGTAGATACAAGGAAAATAAATGATTTTTACATTATCCTATTGTTATAAAGCTCTTACTGACGTGCGAATCTTACTTTAAATTTACAATCAGTAATGTACTTGCTCCCACGCAAGCAGGCACGTATCATTTCATCTGTCACTTCAAAATAAAATAACTCACTCATATTTGCTGCGGAAATACTCTCACAACATTAGCTGCACAGTGCCGAAAATTTCCAACAGATGCATTCATTTTGCGTGACAGTTGTGCGTGGCGTTTTCATTTCTCTGCGAACATTCCATTTTGTCAAACACTCAAAGCTAAAATAAAAATGACAAGCGTGCATGCTTTCGGCGTCACATGCCACGAATAGGCTACCGTGATCTAAAATAGTGCATGCATTTAGAGTTTCCTATTTTCTCCGACCTTCCGTTCTATATCCTGGTCCCGCGCCACCTCACGAATAACAGAATAGCTCTAAATTCACCCAACAAAGTAAGAATTGCAGTACGCCGTCACATCAAGGTTACAAAAAAGTCTGTTCTGAGGTTTAACACTAGCGCTAGCATTCGGTTATGAAATATTGGAGCTGATGCAGAATGCGCAGATTATTTAAAAAAATACACTGTGGGGCTCTGTTGTAAATAGGTTTGTGCTGTATATTTCATATTTAAAGCGTAAACCTGTTTGTGATGTGATAAGAGGAGCACAATATCCCGCTAGCGAAATGAGATGGTGGAATTGTTTTTGCCTTGAATGCTTCAAAAATGTTATGGAATGGCAAGTCAATTCTTGCAATTGGCCATCAACAGAATGGTTGCTGGAAACCCTACCAAGCTCTTAAATCGCAAGTGTTCATCATATTCATTAATGCCATCTCGGGTAATTCTATGAAAGTTCATCTAGTAAATTCTTTTCTTAATCCTTAGTGCCGTGTCAGTTTCTGTGAGGTGTGATCACTAACTAAGCGATTGTTTCTAAAGCAATATCCGCGAGTAGTGTAGACTTTTTAATTTTAGCATGCATCACTCGTTATTGTAAAAATGATCATTAAGTCCAACAATTTGAACTGTTGGGAAAATATGATTAGTATATACAGGTTGTAATGATACTGATTCTTGCGATGAGAAATGTTGATTTTCAGAGTTGGTATGGGATCCTTTTAAAAACCACCCGCTCCAGTAAGCGGACATGTCCAACTATCTTTTGGATGAATTTCCTCCAAGAATTCATTTTTTTTGCACATTAATTATTACAGATTTTGATGCAATTACGATATTAGATAGTAGGTAATCCTTAATGGTTTGGACGAAGAGGAATGATCATTTTTATACCATAGGATTATAATATACCAACGCTATGCAAACTACATGCATTTTTCAATATTTATTTATGTCCAAAGTCATCAATTCACGCCAATTACTTTCATAAATGTTAAGGATGCACCAATCACTGACGTAAAAAATGTCATCACTTCAATCATGACACCTTACTACACTTTTCTACCAATGAATGGCGTGAATTTTCATCTCGCCGCCCCTGCTAAGATTCGCTCAACCTTAACTCCACTCCTATCTCCACTAGAGTAAACATTACTCCTCCCCCTTGGCCTTGGTGTTCCCAAAATTTTCACACACGTCTGACTCACGCCAGGTTCACATTATTCATTTTTTTCCTTTCCTTTGTCCACGACCCCTCCTCTTCCTTCCTACACCCACCCGCATCGCTCCAGATTCCAATCACATACCCACGAGGACGGTGGGGGAGAGGGAGTTAGGTGAGGAGGGAGAGAAGTAGGCAGGGCGAGGAAGAGGAGATTTTTGCTCCTGCTCTTACCCGTGCTGACACGCCCACCGGCTACCCCGCGACCGCCCTCCTTTCCGGCTTCTCGAAGCCTTTCTCCCAGTTCTTTTGTCCCGTTCCACCCTCTCCCGCCTCCCTCTCTCCCTCCCTCCTCTGCACCCTCTACTTTCTCATCCTACCTCCAATTTACCCCCGGTCCCATTCCTCAAACAACTCTTCCTTCTCCAAACAATTCGACCCCATGGGCCCCACACACCCTTCCCCTCCTCGTTCCCTCTCATCTCCGTCCAATTTCCTCTCCATTCACTTCGCAGGCTATCCTGATCTCTTTACATACGCTCTCTCTCCCTCAATCCAGCCACCCCCTGCTTCCCACCCCCGCCTAACCCCTGTTCACCCCCTCTTCTGCCTTTCCGCTTCACGTTCCCTACCCCCTCACCCCCCAAACAACCAGCCGACTACCCCTTTTCTCATTTTTTCATCCCGTTTTTTCGTCCCCTTTTTTGTAAATTTCCCGTACCCTCTCGCTCGGTTTGACTAAGGGCGTACGGGAGTTAAAAAGTTGCCGAAAAAAAAGTGGGAAGCCAATCGGAAATTCAAGGCAACTCGCAATTATTGTACGTTTGCTTGGTCAAGAGTCGAGCCGAAATAGGATCGTAATTAATTTATTATGCTTGGAGGTAAACTAATTTCCTACCGGTCGAAGTATCAATAATCATTTCATTTGATTTTTTTTCTGTTCTTCTGCCCTAAACACGCTCACTCGTGCACGCGGAGGCAGACAGATTCATCCTCGAGAAAAAATCGTACCCTCTTAGTATTTCAGGAGCAAGTCAAACAGGACTTATCTCCGTAGCATTTGTTCTCTGATTAATTTGTACCTCTTATTTTTAACTGTAGGTATTCCAAATGTCATAGGAAAATTGCGGTGTTCGGTCGATCTATAAATGAAATTCTTGATTGCAAAGATGAATTGGAAGCATCAATTTCGTCAAATTATGGCTTAATTTACTACAATGAACTAAAAATGTAATTTCAAAAGTATTCATTTCATTGAAATATTGAAGAAACAGATATATTCAAACGGTTATATTTTAGCGAATGTAAGTAATTCCGAATTTCACGAATAATCGGTAACCCATTGAAAAATGTTATCTAGTACGAATAAATGAAATTTTTTTACGTATTTTTCCATCCTATCTTCAGTAAATTTACTCTAGCAATGCGATCATGCGTTGTTTGTCGTATGCAAATTTTGGAGATATTCTCTTAGTGTTGAATACTGAGGCTGAGAGAAAAGTACTACTAAGTAAAAACAACTAAAAATATCACAAAATCAGTCGTAGGCGTGTCAAACGAACCTTTCCGTTCAGATTCATTTTCTGAGGTCCAGTTAGTAACGGTAGATCTAACCATATACTGAGCTCAACGGCATGTAAGTAGTATTTACACATGAGTAAATGGGAATCAGCTCCTTTTTCAGAGTTGCTTGTGGTTTCCAGTAAAATCTGGTACACAGTAAATAACGCAACTTGGGTTTAGCTGGATATATCCGAAGTCATTGATCGGATTCGACCCAGGGACTAGTGATGATTAGCTCAATTGCTCTATCTACTGAGGCTACCACACTGTAATACCGCAAAGCCAAGAGCTTTGCTTAAAACCCTATATCTTCGAGCTTTCTGACTCAGAATTGATCCTCGTTCATTGGAATCAGTGCTGATTATAGGGAGCCATGAATCCATAAAGTTCGAGGTTCTTCCAGCTTCCACTCAAAAAAGATTTCAATGAAGTTACTTAACAATAATTTAATGTGCAAATTGAGCTGATTCTCAAATTTATAAATCAGGTTATGCTTTAAATGAATGACTTCAGTAATGACAATTTATAATAGCAAAGAAACGCCCACTGGCACTAATGCCGTTTATAAGAATACTAAGACTCTATTTCGGATAGATAATGCAATGAATTTTTGCCTAGAAACGCAGTCCTCCCAGAGAGAAAGAAAGGTTTTATATGGGTTCATATGGTATATAGGATTTATATGGTACGCATTTTCTGGGCGTGGAACAATGTTGATCAGCCAGCACAGAATACTAATTGTCTCAAATTATTCCGGTGAAAGGGGAGAAATATGGTATACATTTGTAATAAAGTAGGACAGTTTAGTTTTAAGGGATTAAAACTGTTTACAATAGAAAAGGAAAATTAATAACCTTCACAAGGTATTATTGTCTGGAATGACCCTTTTTTTCACGCCTCCTAGATAAAAGCCTCCTCAGTATGAGCTGCGTGTATAATGTAAATGGTATAACTTTACACAAAAGAGAACTGAATCCAAAAGAGATGAGAGAATACAAATTCCTATAAGAAGATTTGACAACTAAGCTTGAACCTCCCATTTCAAATAAATAGGAATTAGCTAATTAGCCCTAGCGGGACGTCTCTGCATACGGCCCTCAATGTAGTATTGAACCTCTATGAATGGGGATAAATGTTTAGAACATATGCAGGAGCGTTTTAATCCATGAAATTTAATTTAAGCCCATGCATCATTAATGTAAAAGTAATGTAAGTTTTACAGTTAAATGAATGATGAAATTTTTTGGAAAATGATTGTTTCTCTTGTTAAAGCGTAGAAAAAATAGACTGAACAATACTTTCCAATTAAGCTGAACACTCCGTCACACAAACTGAGGCAACAAAAATGTACCCAATTAAATAATGCCACACATTGAAAGAGATACAAAAAGAATTTAAAAACAACTCGAAATCATTCTATCAACTAGCATTCAAAAGATATCCTCGGCTTCCATTTGATTTTGCGTGCCTTTTATTTCTGCTACTACCTTTTTCTTGTACCAGACAAAACATCTGTTTCACGCCTCTCAGATAATAGTCTCCGTGGTACGGGCTGCGTAGATAATGCAAATGGTATAACTGATACTCCACACAAAAGAAAACTGAGTTCAAAAGAGAAGAGAGGATACAAATTTGAGAAAATACGAGAAGATAAACTGCTTCTTATTAAAATATAAAATCCTTATCCTTTTATAAAGGGTGAGTAACGCATCGAATTTATATCCAGCAGTCTCTTAAATACCCCCATAGTCGAGACAATTCATGACACGCTGTGACTCAAGTAGGCAATAAGCTTTGATGACTGAGAAACACCAGCATAAAAAAACTGGCATTAATACGAAACGCCCCTTAAAAGGCGAAACTTCAGTAAAAAGAGGGACACATTTTTTTCTTTGCCATTTTTTCACCTCTGAGAGGATTTCCAAAATGACAATTTTATATTTTTTTTGTGCCGATGGTTACGTAAAACTTTTTTCCAATGGCTTTTGTATTTTTTCCCGCTCAACTCTACACATTGAAAGCATCCCGATCTCCCATTTCTTCCCTCGCCCATCAGGGCTTTGAAACTGTTCCCTGCCAGGAGCATCAACTGCGTGAAACATGAAGAGAGATGCTCGCTCGGAGAACTTTAGAGTCGTCAGCCAAAGGTGAACAAATTTTCATAAGGGAATGAATTATATAAAAAGGCTGTAAATATGAGAGGTGATTTCTTTATGGTGGAATAATATACCCTGGCCATTCTGGGGAAAATATTATGGGATGTGCAAGGAGGAAAATTCCATCGTATAGGTATGCCATTCAAGTCATGAACAGAAATCAGCCCGATTCGAAGCTTCTCATATTTTGTTTAACTCTTGACAAGTTCCGTGGCCTCCACGGCAAGGATCATAAATGTGGAAGAATTACCATTATACATGAACTATTTGAAACAATGAAATGCGCATTAAAACGAATTTCTGGAAAAACATTTCCATATCACAACCTTAATTGTAATGAATTACCATATATTAAGAGAAATAAGATCGAAAGATTTCCCGGCGAACTAGCTGTAGAAAATCTTCTCGGCTTTTCATCTACATCTACACGATACCCTGCAAGCCACCGCGAGGGTGTGTGGCAGAGGGTGAAGATCACTACCACAATTTTTTTACAATATATTAAGTACTGATTCGATGGTATTTTATGAAAAGAGATACAAAACTATTTTTGCATTTTATTAATTGAGCACATTTTTCTACAATTGTCATAAAACATATAAATACCACTTTTTGAGGAAAATGAAGCAAAATTGATGTCTTTCCACAAATAACACGTACATGCATCACAATCACATAGAAAAACATTGGCATAAATCTTTCTTATTTGAAGCACATTGATTAAAAATTCAGTATTTTAAAAGTCATTACGGTAAATATGCAAATAGCCCTATATTTTACTACTTTAGTAGTAAAATTTTATAATGATTGTAGCCCGCAGGGATCGGGTTGGTGTGGTGGCTAGATTACTGGCCTCCCATCCAGAGGGTCCCCAGTTAAGACCTTCCTAGGTGCCTAGTGGCTGGCATTTCTAGTTCAGTACTCCGTCCGTCGGATGGGACGTTAAGCTATGGTCCCCTTGGCGTCTTTCGTTAAAGGCCGCTTTACACGATACAATTTTTTGAACAATTTCTTGTACAAACTCTTGTATAAACTTAACGAAATTGTGTTTGTCTGAATGGAATTAGAACAGGTTCTATTTCCCGTTCAGTCATTCAGACAATAGCACAAGTTTTCGTACAATTTGCCGCTTTACACGGTACAAGTTCCTCATACAAGTTTGTACAAAAAATTGTATCGTGTAAAGCGGCCTTAAGAGTAGGAGTATGCTAATGCCGACGCCAGGTTTCTCTCCAAACTCTCCGTTTCCTGAAAACTCCTACCATTACCCAATTACCCACCTATCCTAAATGGCGCTAATGACCTCTGATGTCGGTCGCCTCCCCTGAATAAGCAACCAACCATAGAGCCCGCAGTTCTCATTTAGAAAACAACATTAGTGAAGGTAATGTAGGTACTGGCTGAGAAAATAAAAGACGAAAAGGCAAAAATAGAAAGCTTTTAATACTTCAGGAGAACATAGTCAATGCGTTGCAAGAAAATGGGCAACGTTCTTCTTACCAATTTTTCTAGGATAGTTCGGAAAACCAATCGACTTTGAAATTATAGACATTGTAAAATTACTCCTAATTTTGACTCCTCATCAGTCGAAGAATGTCTACTCCCTACGATTGCAATCAAGAACAGCATAGTCAATGACAACATAATACCTTTCACGACAAACCTAAACCACTCTCATCTGAAAACTATCTTTCTTTGTTCTGCCCCTGAAAAATCTCCTATCATTACGAGAAGAACTGATGGCGCAAACCTTCCGGAACTACTTCTCCCTGGGACATGTAAGCAAGGGCGGAAGGAGTTCGCTGGAGTTGGTCGAAACGTTAGCACTATACACGAGGGAAGAGAGAAAGGCAGGGAAAAAAACAGGCAGGTACAATTTGGGATGTAGAGAACGCAGAGCTGAGATCGGTCGGTAACCTGTGATCCCCTTTACAGAGAGTGGCCTACACGAGAGAATGGTGCTCGAGAAATGGTTAGGAGGGGCAGATATATATAAAATGGTCCCTGGAGAGGAAGTGTAATCCCAGGAATGGAAGGCGGGAGGAGGAGGATGGGAACTTAAGGGAATGAGAACTTAGGGGAAGGTCTGGTGGATTGAAAAGCAGAGGCAGAAGTTGCCATAGTTTGTCGGAATGGGAGGGAGCGCCAGCGGGGACGGCGGGTCAAGGAAAGCGTCAGATGCCCCATCATGTGGTGGCTCTGAGGAAATGGGCCTGCGGCACGTACTTTCAAGGAACGATTTCATCCTACCCCTTGCATGACAGGCCACCGGAACCGGGAACCCTGTTACCCTCTCGCATTTCCCTTCTCAATGTCTCAAATCTTTTAATGCAGACATTTTTCGTGTTCATTCTCTTTTACTATCCACCTCCATTTTCTTTCACTCCATACACCGCTTTATCCTGCGCTTCCTATGCTTAAGTACCTATCCTCCATTCACGCAATCCTGGTATATTGACTCTTTGGCATGTACGCCAGCAATCCAGTGAGAGACGTACCTCTCCCTAATGTCGCATGAATGGACGCTACTACGTGTGCCACTAAAATTTGATTCCCCCTGAGATACGAATCTAATATCATTTGAAAAACTGACCTCCACAGTAATTTAATTTTTATATTGCTATCTTAACACGAACTTGCAAGAGTCAAATTTGCGTGCTCAAAATTGGGCTTGGAATCAGATTTCCTTTTATGCATTTCGTCGAATCAGATATTTTTTCCGTAGTTGAGGAAATTAAAGAAGTACTTAAGATTTACAAGTTTGCTCCTGAGACATTCATATGCTATCATGAGAACTACCGGCGTTAGAATGAAGAAGGCCACTGAGCCAGCACCTAGGGGGGAAATATCTTAACAGATAAATTTAAGACCTCCTGTGAACAAGAAGCGAGTATATTTTCTCTTCTCATTTCGGTACATTCACTGCAAATTTCAATTCACAAAAACAAACTAGCACACTGCTTTTCGCTTTCTCTATCTACCTAAGTTAGATTACCTATCTAATTTAAGTTACCCAAGTTAGAGGGTATAGGAATGCTTCAAAAATAATTTACTACCCTAAAAATGCATCCTTGGAGCTCATATATTATGCTCTAAAAATTTCAATTTAAAAATCCAAAAATGTATCAAATTAATGCATCTTATGAATGCTTTCTAATAACCTACCCTCTATTATTTTGTATTGCTCGTATCTAGTATTACTCGAATGATTATCTTACACCCAGAAAATGATGAAATATTACTTTCAGATTGAAGGAATAATAAGTCTCCTTTCAACTGAACTTTGTAGCGGAGTTTATATAAAATAATAGCGGTTTATTTACAGCACAAATTCCAAGAGAGAGTTATGCCATGCTTAAGGCAAGGGAAAGATAACTAGGGTATTTATCATAAAAAAATTATTCTAACCCTTTTGCTGTCAATTAAAAAATCAGGTGCATAGTTCCCACTGCATCATAATGAAACACAATGGCAAGTAGTTAAAAAATCAATAACAATTTCCATGAAATAATTTTAATATGATCCCAAATACAGATACGGTACATAAATAGTTAAATTTATCGTATTATGTATGCATTCTTCACTCTCATGACAAACATTTGATCGGTTAGCCAGTTTTTTGCTGGCTTGTGTAAATACTGGGTAGCTATGGAGCGATTTTGTTTGGAAATTTTAGGAAAGCATGAATACTATCATGAATTAGATAACTTAATGCCTGGCACCTTTATAGCGCAATGGCCGCCAGTGATCGGTATCGCTTCCAAAAAAAACAGAGATATGCTCGGGCATTGTGAAACCCGAGAGGCTTAATACGCTATCCGGTGATGTTACACACCTATCTTGCATCCTCGAGCTCGGATCACAACTGATTGACCCATGCCGTGCCGTTTATCACTGCCCTTCCCATTTGTGACCAAAGGGGATGGTACGCACGTGTGTTTCAACTTATTATTTCAGTAATCTTTTTTTCGCAGTGCATAAGTGCCCCCTTCGGATTTCTAGACGGGGAACGCTAATGACGAAGAGCGTGGCGCGGGAATAACGGGTGGATGCGGGCAATTGGAAATGTGGTCAGGGCCGGCCCGGGGCATTTTGGTGTACCGGGTGGAATGGCCTTGCTCTCTCTTAATTATACCCTTCCTCATCCTACTCCTGGAAGTAAATGAAATATTTCGGGTATTCCGAGTAAATTAATCGTCAGAATCCAAATTTTTCAATGATTAATTATTCTGTCCTGAGAAAAATATCCGAATATTTTACCTTATTGCTTCAAAAAATGTAAATAACATTTTGACTATTGTGGTGGGTAGAGTACTAACTGCTCTTCCCGAGGGCTTGGATTCGTATGCCTGGAGTGGTATCGATTTTTTAGATGTTTTGGTCCCTACTTGAGTGCTATATGGAGGGCATTTCAAGTTATTTCATTTATGAGCAGGATAATATCTGTTTCACTTCAACCTTCCTCCGTTCGCTGAAACATCACTACCTCCACTCAATTACCCACCGATATTAAAGAGTCGAAATTGCCTTAGTTGTCGGTTGCCTTCTCGGAATAACAACTAGAAAGACTATTAAAACTCTTTACTTTCTTATTACTTTTCGTTAGTCCCTGGATCTTGTTCAGGAATATTTTAAGTGGAATTCTTCGGATAGCTTTCGACACATGAGTTTTTGACGCGGAAGATTTTCCACATCAAAAGATAGAAGATATGTCAGATTTTAGATCCATATAGCAGGGGTGATATAGGATAGTGGATCGGCAATTTTATATCATCTCATCTTGACTCGGCCACCTGCTGTGGTGAAATTGGACTTGATAACAGATAGTTGTACAGGCAGTACTTCACCCGAGGGTGGGACTCAAAACCAAATATACTATATATATGCAGCATATAGACCACCGTAATATAGCATAGTCATGTAGAGAATCTCCATTTCATTAAAAAATAGAGCTCATTAGTAGCTAAAATACTTTAGACGGCGGGACAACTTATCAAGTAATTTCGGTTTCCTACCAATTACCTCTAATTATAGCGCCACGAAAAGATTTCGGGTAGGGACTGTTGACAAGCGTTCCTGAGGCTAAATTACTGAATTTAACTCAATTTTTTCCTCCCTTTGGAATTTCAGGATCCCAGAAATGATTTTTTTTTGCGATATCCACAGTCGGCTCCGCCCGGAGCCATACTGGATCGCCATATATTCCAACCCGATATGTGGTTTCCTGAGTGCGCGGTTATTTTGCGTTCTGGATTGGACGGAGGGCAAATGAGGAGCACCTGTTCCTTTGGTGAGTGGAGGGAGAGTCACCCGAGAGAACCCGAAAGGACAAGGTCCCCCGGTATCCTATCCGAGGGAGGCGCTGGCGTTCGTTATTGGCCACTGCTAATAACCGAATCCGCCGTAGGCTAGATGCACTCTACCCGAGCATTTACTTTCCAGAACTGAACAACGCGCTAGAAATGTTCTGAATGCCCACTGGTTTGAAGTAGGAGTGAATATTAATAGCGTCTTTGCGTTCAAATTCATTAATCTAAGCACTAGGTTGACCCATCAGACGCGACCTACTTCGAAGTTCATTTGGTGCACTTGGATGTAGGTCGCCGTGGTGCCACATATGGTGCATCATTAAGTATGCTCACTATAGTTGGCGCAGAAATTATGTGCACTCAAGTTTGAATACGAATAATAGACTAATAGCTAGGCTCACAGAAAAACTAATAACACCGTAATTTTTCTTGTTTCATTCTGCGTAAGCAGATATACATTTTTTAAACGCATTTTCATATTTTTTACAACAGTTGTAACGTAAAATGTGCCGGTTTTTGACGATGTTCCAGCGAAGCGACGATTTTGATGACTCGTAAATCAATGATAAGGCTTTCAATTGCAACCAAAGTTTGAATAACAATAGCTACATATGTTTTCCATGCACTCTATAAGTTTCCAGTACATAACTTTAATAGAAGAAAAATTTAAATCAATTGGTATTTATGCTAGCGGAAGCGGGCTCCCTTGGCAAGGCAACACTGCATGGTTTAAACCACGCCGACCGCTTGCAGAGGGAGCTCGATTTCACCAGTATTAATACCAATTGATTTAAATTAAACGCATGTGTTGAAATATTAGATAATTACATATTGGACACATTCAGGACATATGTATTCTAAGGCGACCAAGAATGAAACTTTACGACACTCCAGTTTTGAAATGCTAACTTTTTATAAAATTGACAACAACTTTTTTGTATTAAAGTTATACACTGAAAACTTACACAGTGCATGTAAATTATACATAGCTATCGTTATTCAAACTTTGGTTGCAATTGAATGCCTTATCATTGATTTACGAGTCATCAAATTTGGCGCTTCGCTAGAACACCGTCTAAAACCGGCACGGAAAATACGTTTTAAAAAATTATGTCTGCTATTCAATACCGCAGAATGAAATAAGAAAAATTAGGATGTGATTAGTTTTCCTGCAGGCCTAGCTGTTAATTTGTTATTTGTATTCATACTCGAGTGCACATAATTTCTGCGCCGACAGTAGTGTTTTAATTTCTGCTATTTTACTGTTTTCTTATCCCGTTCCTGTCGAAAGGTTAGGAGTGCTGTGCCAAATTGAAACAGAGGTGACTTGTTTTCATTTCATCCCGTTCCTTAAAAATTCCATGTACCTACGGCAAATCACATAATCGAACTGGTTTCTGTCTGTACTTTTATCCGCGGCTCTCAGCTACGAGTTTTAAAACGTCCGGGATGAGCTTTCTTTGACCAAAAGCTCTCTATTGCGAACAGGGAAGATGGGGATGAAGCCCTCGTGTGATTAGATGTTGAGATGAGTGGCGTACATACGTGAAAATATTATCTCCCTGTTCTTCTCATTCTTTGACCCTGTCCTGTTCTGTATTGTTTTATTTTTTCATGATATTGTTCAAAATTTCGAGTCCCCCACGCCTGTGCACGGCGCCCTCTAGTGCTAAAAATTATGGCATAGTGCTTTATCTTCCTCATCATTAGAAAAATAGATGGTTCTTGAAATGACATCCCTAAAGCTGTATGCAAATTATCGTTTTGGACAATAAAGTGGCAAGGCTTAATGAATGACAGATAGGCAAGCATACTTTAAAAACATTCAATAAATTTTGTGGATTTTTAACCATGCCGTTTGCCTTATGAATAATGATACGTAAGCTACAAATTTGAAAGATTATACGTCCGTCCATTCATGTAATATTTTATCAGCTGATTAAAGTGGTTTAGGATACTATGTAAAAGTTCAAATTAAAAACTGTTTTGTCCAAAATGGAGATTGTAATTAAATATTGTACATCTAAGGCCAATGGAAAATATTTGCTTAGATATTGCTTAGACATTATCCTTTGACAAATATTTGCTTAGACATGATTTTCACAAATCTTAGATGATTTGAATTGATGATAGGCATGAAATGGGCAAAAATGGACAATTTCCCAATTTTCCAAGTCTTTGTAGGTGTAAACCTTTGCGTAGTCAATCGGAAAAACTGAATATAACTCTGACATTGATTTGTCCTCATTTCCTCCCGTGCGAGGATTCGAATGTTTGGCGAGATTGCTGCTCATGGTAATCGTATAAAAATATTAAATAATCTTCATTTATTCAAAAGGTGCCTCCAGATTTTATGACATGGATTCATGGAACAAAGAGCTGCAGATATAGATCACGTTGATAGGAACTCTGATACAATCCATAATTTTCAGGAAAGCTTCTGCCTAAAGTTCTTTTATAAATGCATTTATATTCTTTAATGATTTATGACATCGAAATATCTCTCATTCGAACAAAACTTGTTCAATACAATGGGCATCTCTCAATTATGATCCCTTTCATACGACCATAACTGGCCTGAAGAAGGAATTGTGTCTCCAATTGGTTAAACACTTATATCCCAATAAGTTTGCTATATCAATAATCTCAATTTATATTGCTTTTCCTCACGTCCGGTCATAAACTCATAACAGCTGTAGCAATAACGTCGTACATCCTTAATCTCTCATTTAGGTTTTTTTTAATAATAAACAAATACGATATTTTGAACGTGGGCCGAAAAACGTTAAAAACTTTGCAGAAGATTAGCGTTCCCATTAGTGTGTACGTGATTCCAAGCGGTTTTTCACTTTATTTCGAATCAATCATCGCGAGATTACTCTGACAGTGATGCCGTGTGGCGATCCGTTGTGATTTATGCATCGGAATCCTCAAACAGCATCGTGACTCGGAGATAATGATTCGGATGAGATGAGAATTCCCTTTTTTCATTTTTTTTTTGGTGGCGGGTGATGAGGTTTTATTTTTAGAGACGGATCGTGACAGAATTCCATCGTTTTCACAAACAGAATCGGCCGACTGTTTCACACTGATTTTCGCGTCCGACTGGCAGCAAATAATACGTTCTTTTACGCCCCCATCCAAAGGTTTGGAGTGCCAAACTCTGTATTTCCCGTAATGTTACGGGGTTGAGAATACCACACGAGTATTCGCAGTGGTTCGCGCTCGCAAGCCGAGTGCGTGATGTTCATCTGCTTTCGAGAGCGGTCGCTGATCGATTGTATTAGGGGGACGAGTGTGTGTAGAACGTTGCTCCGAGGGTTTTGTTGGGGGAGGGGGGAACAAGATCGTAGCTGGGGGCGGAGGGGGGAGGGGGGGGGGGGTAATGTAGACCTTTCGCCGGGGTAAACGTGCCGACTGTATTATGGCCTGAGGTCAGCCTGGCAGAATTTATCTCGGTCTCTCGGCGATATTCAGACATATTCAGGGATGTGTTATGAAGGCGGAACACGAGTGCAGGCAGAGGAGCATTTACAATCTCCAGGGGCCTTTCTCCCACCCGCGGGCATTCATGTGATAATATAATAAATTCCACTTCCCTCATTTCCATTGACAATGCCGGGGGGAAATTCTTGGGACCAGAAAAAGGCAACGCTTGAATGCATGCAAGTGATTAAAATTCTATTTTATTTAAAAAAATCGCAATAATAATATGTAGGTATGCGAAAAAAAATTCTAAATATGACAAGCTTAAATTTTACTGTATTTGGAGCGGAGAATAAAAATACAAAATCACCAGATACAATTAATTGTAGTATTCGGCTTTATTTGAAATAAAATAATAATTATTGTATATTGATGTTTAAAATCTATGATAGGAAGCAACAACCTAAGAGACACAAAATATACATAACTTCTACAGCTTGTTGTCATTAGTTATGGAAGGAAACAAATAGATATATGTGAATATAATGCTTGATTTACTATGAAGGTGAAGTAAAAAAGCCTATTGTTATTCAATGTTAAATTGCGAGATAGCATTGCCTACTGAAAATAGAATTTTTTACGATAGGTTACATTCTTGTGACCACCTTTGATGCATCGTTCACCCTGGAATAATGCGTGATAAATTCTAAAGCCATCCATACGGATATTATCTGTAAAATCCGAGGATTCTAGCGATATGGAGTGGAATTTGTCCATATTGGAATAATGATGCGCAATTTTCCAAAAAAATATAACTTTTAATGCGGCCCGGGTTTCAATGTTAATACATCAGGGTGCAAATCATCAATCAGGGTACAATGTTAATGAGTCAGGGTACAAATTATGTTAGGTGTCGCCAATATAAACATCTTTGGAAGTGGTGGGGGATAGGAGGGGAGATGAGTGAATAACACCGAAGGAGGAGGTGAAAGGAGGATGGGGAGGAGTGATGAGTGGGGAAACGGTAGGTCTTTTCGGGGTTAACAAACTTATACAAAACACAGTGCCAAAACAAAATTGGTGGTGGTCTTTCTATCATCTTACGGCTCAGATACGCGGACCACCGATGAACTGGATAAAATCCTACCTTACCGATAGAAAATTAACAGTAAAAATTCTCGATCACTTCAGTGTAATGAAAACTATCCAATCTGGAGTTCCCCAGGGTTCAATATTTGGACCAATTCTGTGTATAATATATATAAATGACATTGTTCAACATATTAGAAACTGCAAGATTTTTATGTATGCAGACGACATTGCATTACTATACACCAGTAGATGTTTTGAGGTGGCCCAGCGGAAATTAAAATACGATTTGTATTCCTTGCAGTTATGGTGCCACGATAATAAAATAATCATTCACAATAATAAGACATACTCCTTGCAGTTTTTAAATGTGAAGGAAAAAAGGCAAACCTTAGACCTCACACTACACATGCACCTTTGTTTACACTCCAACCAGGGTGGCCAACCGAGAAATACGTGCAATAAGTACTTTTCGTGTGCAAAAATTACCCAAGTTAAACACCTAAAATACTTGGGAATAGTTTTAGATGAAAAATTTAGTTTTAGTAATCATATTAGCTATATATGTGACAAACTAAGGTGTATTTTGTTTCAAGTGTCGCACCTAAAGCACTATTTGCCTAATGAGTTGAAAAGATTAATGTATCAAGGCTTAGCTGAGGCCGTAATACGTTACGGTTTGACGATCTGGGGTAGCACAAACTCCACCTTGCTGAATAAGGTTATGACTTCACAAAATAAAATTGTTGCGCATATGATGGTCAAGGAAAACAATGTGAGAGAAGTATATAAGAATCAAAGTTTGTTACCATTAAAAGAATTGTATAAATATGTGTTAATTTGTGACAACTTCTTTGACAGCAAATTTATAAAGCGACGTGTGATTAATACTGACATTCAACTGCGGCGAATAAATAAGTTGTCTGTACCTAAGTATTTTAACCTCCATGGCAAGAGAACTTTGGCACATGTAGTCCCTGTGTTGTTAAACAACTTACCTATGTCAATGCATGATATTAATAGCATATCTATTCTTAAAAAATCACTAAAAGAGTGGCTCATTGGCTAATACAGTTAAGCTCTTTATTGTCCAAAACGCTACACAGCAAAAAAATATATTTTCACTAAAGGCACCTGCTGACAAGCCGCTTTGGCTTAGCAGGACCTTAACTGCACTGTTATTTTTTTTATTATTTATAAATTATAACTCTCTATTGTGATTGCACCACTACATTGTAAACTGGGAACCTGCTGATAAGCATCAGCTTAGCAGCTTAGCAAAAATAATTCATAATGACTAGACATTAGAAAGTATGCTTGTAACTGTTGTAAGTTGTAATATTTTATTTTTTTTGCAACCCATCCATAGGGAAATTACAACCTGTAAGCTTTTTTAAAATAAATATATTATTATAAAAAAAAAGATCAAAAATTCGGTGGTGTTCTTCCAAAGGTCCTCGGTGAATGGTGGTGGAGGGAGAGTATCCCTGGGCAGACAGGCAGCCGCGCGGTTTAGTGGGCGTGGACCACTTGAGGCAGGGTTCATCTGAGAGCAGGTGGGTGAGCGGTTTCCTGATAAGACGCCTCGACACTCTGAACGGGGTAAGAGGTGGGGAGAGGTGGGGTGGGAACTAGTCTTGGGAGCACACTATTGTAATTCAATGGAAAGAAGGGGGGAATTGGAAGTGCAAAGATGGTCGTTCAGTAGGGAAACATTGGAATGTGTACGTTGAAGGATCTCTAATTGTTCCAAGGTGTCTAATTTTTACCCTTAGACTTGGGTATGGAGCACTTTGGTTTCAAAATTTAGACCGTGTCCGCTCTCTGCAATATGCTTGGCCACCATGGATGCTGAACTTCCTTGGGCGATGCATGCGGTGTTCCTTGAATCTTGCGTTGAAGTCCCTACCTGTCTGCCCTATATATTGCGCCTGACCCTCGCAACATGTGATTTCATATACACCACTAAGATCTCCTTTTTCAAATTAGTCTTTGCTATTGTACAGAAGGCGGGATAATGAGGTAGAGGTGTAGAAGGAAACTCTCAGAATTTATCTTTGGGGATTTGATTTGCAATCTTGTAGGAGAGATGTTTAATTAAGGGAATTTTGCACCATTTTCGGGGTTCACTGGTATGTTGTGGAGTGAGGGAGGTGATGAGGTTCACTGCTTGTTTTCGTTTCTTCTTAGCTAGCAAGGAGTCGATGAGTCCTTCACTGTATCCATTGTTCCTCACTATCTACTTGAAGACCTGGAGCTCTTCACTTAAGTGGTTATTGGACATGGGGATGTTGAGTAATCTATGGATTAAAGATTTAAAACCAGCTAACTTATGTGAAATGGGATGACAAGAATCAGCAGGGATGACCTGACCTGTGAAGGTCGATTTCCTGTATATTGAGAACTCGTGGTTTTGATCTCGAATTTCAATAGAAAAATCCAGGAAATTTAATTTTTTGTCCAATTTAAGTTCCATAGCCAATTAAACTGAGTTGTGTAATGAATTTATAAATTGGAGGAAACTATTTAATTGCCTGCTGGTGCCGGTCTAGCAACACAAAATATCATCTACGTACCTAAATCAGATGAAAATGTTTTTGATGTTTTGTTGATTCAAGTTGAATAATTTTTCTTCTAGCTTGTCCATGAAAATCTGTGCTAAAATGGGTGAAAGTGGTGATCCCATCGTTAAACCTCCAGCTGCCTTGTAGAATTGACCGTTGAATCGGTAATAATTTTGTTCCACACATATTTCTATTAGTTGATGTAACTCTTCTACGATTAGTGGGTGTAGGTTCAAGATTGTCAGCATTTCTTTAGCTAATATTAGTGCTTCATGTGATGGAAATGAAGGAATAAGTTTTTTACATCGAAAGATTCTAACTTGGAATTCAATGGTAAGATCAAGTTTTGAAGCTCCTTGGCCAGCGTACATGAGTCCTTGATGGCGTATTTTGCGGAAAAATTAGTCAAATCGCGAAATATAGCGTACAGTTTGATGCAAGTTTTTGTGTTGGGGCACTCACACTAGACACTATGGGTCTAAAAGGGACATCTTTTTTAATATAATTTAGGTAAACCATATAACCTGGGTGAAAGGGGGTTCATGGGGAAAATAAAGTGTTTTTCTCTATCCGTTTATAGGGTTGAACAAACGGAAAGAGCTTTTTTCACTTGAATTATCTGGTTTTTTCCCGGCGTATAATGCTGGTGAAGTCTTTACAAAATACGACCCCGTGGAGAACCCGTGAAGGCTTCACCTTTTTTCACTTGTTTTTGAAACTGTCTAGTGGAGTCTTGGGTAATTAACTAAAAATGGTAGTATTTTTTTCCATGATGACTGTTGAGTTTCCTTCGGCTTTGGTGATGATGAGCTCTTTCTCCTCCATTTTTAGGATGATACTTTTTAGTGTTGTGATCTCCTTGGTTTTCCCCAGTTTCTTGGCTGCATGTGTCTTGACTAAATCTGCCTTGATGGTATCAGCAATCAGTTGTTTGGTTCCATTACCCTCACTGCTCAAAGCTACTTCACAATTCGTGTCGAGGTTCTTGTATTCCTTTGATGACGTGTTAACAACTGGATTGAATTTGAAACCATGTTTAAGATGGCTAGTTTGGAAGGGGAAATCACTGTCTGTGACAAATTAACTACTCGGGGAAAATGTATGTTTCAATGTCTAGTTGTTGGTGGCATAATGGTGGAATCTGCTGTTCTTGTTGATATTATCTGCGTGAATTTATCAATAAAAATTCAATTTCATTCCCACTAATCCGTTTTCTCTTAGTAATTTCAGTACGATCCTAAAATTGAATCCATTATATACTCTAAATAATACTATGAAGCAAGGAAGTAACATTACTTGGCCTATTACTTTAAATATTCTGCCTTTGCCAGCATCAAATCTATATTATATTTTTAGAATGGATCTCAGACAAGATATAGTGTGGTATTTTATCCTCTTGTCAATTCTTTGTACTTAATTATCACTTCGATCAGCAATTACATTGTTTTATACGAAGAATACGATCACAAGCGGTAGCAAACTACAAGAATTTCATGAAAAACTCGAAACCCCTTTCACTCTCCTTTCTGCTACTAGAAGCCAAGCAGCAATATTTACCTTTTTCATTTTCTGTATGCTAGTTTTATTTATAAGCGAAAAATAAACGTATCTAAATAAAAACAACAACGTCTTCATTCCTCTAATATGTCGTAGTATTTCATAATGCAGCATTGCTCCCCATAGCTTTCAAGATTCTCTCCTAAACTTTTTTCCTTTATAACTTAAATTTAAAAGGTGACTGAATTGAAATAGTACCAGCAGACATTATTGAACTGTTTACAAACTATAGTTCAATCATATAACAGTAATGGGTATTTCTTGTCCTATATATGATAACCAAAAAGGAAATTAAATCAACAATACACAAGAAAGTAAAAGGAGTTTATTTACGATGAAATGAAGAATACTGGAATGAAAACTTTTAAACTAAGCTAAATAATCAATAGTACGATTTTGTCTGATATTCTAAAGACGCACAACTCTTGCTAAGTACAAATGCACAGAGAAGAAAATGAAAGCACAAAAGTGGGCTTGATTAAGATCTTTCTATGACTGTAATAGAAAATCAAAAGTTTTTGAGGGGGTTTGAAAGTTATAAGGGTGTGTTTGCGAAGGGTGGCTGCATGTATCGACGCGAGCTAATCCCTGACACGAGAATAATTACATCAAAATTCAAAACATGGAGCAGTAGATTTCATGCACCCAAACAACACCCAGTCATTAGTTTTTATCACGTTTACTCCTTCAAAATTGATACATTTTCCGGGACAGGACATTTTGTTCTAATGCTCCACCTCCCTTGACAGACACTTTTTTCCCTCACCGATTCTTCTCTGACGCCCCCATCCCTCCCACCGTGGTGACGATGTAGATTCGGTGTGCATACACGGATGTGGATGCGGTGACCCGCTGTCTGGATCCAGTCCTCTTACTTTTCCCTCATCCGCTGCGGCCTTTCAAAAACTTTCCTCTCCATCCTTTCCCATCCTCGCCCAACCGGCTCCTTTATTCCCTCCTACCTTGCCTTGAGGAGTCCTCGGAGGCACCTGGCCAAGGGGGGGAGGAGCGGTGTGAGACCTTCGGGGGGAGGGGAGGTCCTCCCCTCCCACGTCACAGACGGAGGGGGTGGTGCACAGGGGTGGGGGTATACAGGGAACCAGCCAGCCACTCAACTTCCCAGCGCCAAGGGGAGAAACTTCAAAGGTGGCGAAGGGAGGGACGAAGAAGGGGCGAGAGCAGGAGGTATCGAGAGCTTACGTATGGGAGGGGCGGGATAGAGAGGGGGAGAAAGGAGGGAGGAGAGGTGGCAGTGGCCGCCCCTTTCCCAAGGGTGCCCGTTATTAAATTCCTGCGGGGGTGAAAGATATCCCGCCGTGATAGAGAGACGGGAGTAGACGCCCTGTTAAAATAGGGGATGGAGAGAGAGATTTTTCGGGTGGGGGGGGGAGGAGGGAAGATGCTTTTTCGAGGGGTATGATAAGGCTGCGTGTGAGTGCCGAGGCCTCTGGTCCCTCCATTTTTATTCATTCAGGGGTGGTCGGTTGCCTTGGGACCGGGGGAGGAGGTGGGAGGCTTTCGGGGATAGCCGAGAGAAAGGTCGCCTGGGCACGGGATGCCGCGCTCCGTGGAGCGGGTCACACACTCAAAGGGAAGTGGCCTTTTGACGCAGATTGGCCCGGGTCGGAATGGAAAGTGAACGGTTACGTTTTGTTTAGGCCAGTTTCAGAGAGCGGCATTAAAGTTGAAGAATTCCTCAAAGATAGCTACCAAACATGACGGTAAATTTTCCACTTCATAATATACAATTGGGAGGAATCATTTTTTCAGTTGAATGCAGGCATAAAAATGAATTTGTATTATTTTACATAGCATGGGACGAGCTTCATTATCCTACTTAGTGCACATAGTATTGCAAAATTATCTTTAAAGTACAAATCACGGCTTTAAATATAATTTAGTTTTTTAATATGCTTGTCTGAATATTTTAGCATCCATTGCAACTAAAAACTAACCTCGTATGATATTCAAACTTTTAATGAATAACTGCGCAATTCCATGCAAAAGCAACTAAGAGATTTTTAATCACTTACACAGTGATTCAACCCGAAGGTTGGTCTTTGATAGGTGAGAGTAGAGCTTACGCCGTACTAAGCCAACGGCGTGTGAAATTCACACATTCAGGAGGTCACTGAATGGTTGAGGCCTTTACATTGTAGAAATCCATTCTAATGAAGGTAAATTAAAAGACTTTGCTTCCTACAAGTTCACTTTTTATTGTCGACTACTTTCGATTCACGGTACTTCAGGACTACAGTGTATCGAAACTAGTCGACAATAAAAAGTGAACTTGTAGAAAGCTAAGTCTTTTAATTTACCTTCATTATAGGGAGGTCACTTACTTTCCCTGGGCCGCCTGCGATTTCCTAAGAAGTTCTGGCACGCAGAAAATCGAATCGCAATGATTTTAGATGGGGGTGTCTAGAAAGACTCTTGCCCGGGATTTGAACCCGGAACCCTCCGGTTCAAGCTCAGTGCTCTACTAGGTCACCCACTAGGTCATCACGACCCCTGAATTTTTAAATGCTAAATACATTTTGAAATACTTACTGTTTGGTAAATTACTCATATTGATCGGGACTAAATTTTGGAATGAGAGATCCAATAACCTTTCTGTACTGAGTTCCAGGAATCTCGTTGACATGGAGCTTTAGTTAATAACTCTATTCTCATTCCTAAATCCATTATCATTAGAATTAACTTTAATTAACAATTGCCTAACTGTTCTGGTGTTTGGACAATAAATGGAATTGAACACATTTCTCGATGAGATCATGTATATATAAACCAAGGTCTTTGTGTTACTGGAAATAGGATTTCCTACGCCACTAAGATGCTCCACGCTGATAAGAGCCGATATATATTTGAAATGCATATAAAATTATTGGTAACTTGAAAGCATTTATTGAAGCTTTAAGAAACGACTCTGAAGAGGCGAATTAAAAATAATAACCAGTTATATGAGGTGTGACACCTTCCAAAAAACTTGCATATGTACTAACGACAATCATGTTCGTTAAAAATAAAGATGTAAATTTGTTAATCTATGTAGCTAGTTTTTCATTGCCAAAATTATTAGATCTCCACTGATATATGTGCTGTTGTCCTGTTCTTGTCTAGTTCTGGGTGCAAATTGTTCTTCAGATGATCACAATTTGAACATATATGTCACTGTCAGAGGCAAGTACGTATCGAAAAATGTAATCGCCTTAATAGATATGTTTGTATGAAATGTGCAGTCCAATGGGGCACCTATATTCCAGACAAATCACTGTATAATTATAAATTGTATTTATCTAATATGGAATAAAAATCATTATTATTATATTATTAAATGATATTTTCATGACAAATGATGAAAGCTTCCAATTATTATGTGCATATTCAAATTAGATTAACTTATGGAAATATTGATTTAAGTATGACAAAAAAGCTAAATACATTGAAAATGAAAAGCAGGCGAGTGAGGAATAAAGAAAGTTAAATTCATTTAAGGTGCAAAGCGGGCTGAAAATTATCTCAGCCTCCTCTGCAGGTCGTTGATGGAGCCTTAGCCTAAATTCTGCCCAGAGTACGTACTCTTCAACCCTCTGCACTGTATTGCATCACTAGCCTCACTACAGACATAAATCTTGCAATTCACCTTCATGTCACACATTACTCGTCTCAATTTCCGCCAAATCAACCAACCACGATTTACCCAAACTTGTATTTCAGCCTACACCCCTTCAACTATGGACGTGTGACCCGAGGTACTTTAATTTCTTAACTGATGATATCTTAGCCTAACTCTTAATATTAATATAGTTCAGCTCTTTGGCATATATTCCTTAAAACTTTGCATCCTCTTCCATGTTTCTCGTTTCCACATCTTCCCAATTCCCTTAACTTTCACCGCTAGCTTTAAATTATCAAGCTTCGGCACCGTGATCATGTTATGCAGGAAACGATAATGTACCCACCTAAAGGGACATCGCAAATCCCCAAGCGGACAATACTGCATCATGAAGACGAAAGTAAACGCAAAGGGTTAGGAGACCGTTCTCTGTCGGGAGACACGGAACGGACGGGGAGAGTGAGAAAGGGGAATGACGTAGGAGACGGAGGTGACAGGAGATGAAAAGAGAAAAACGGGGGAGACACGCGCAACGCAGCTTACGGAACAAATGCCAGGCGAAAGGTTCCGTGAAATTTTTATGCACGCACCAGACGTGACGGAGTGGCGTTGTTTTCCGTCACCGGAGCGTCCTTAATGGCGAACGGGGAAGGACGAAGGGGAGGATGAGAGTATGTGAGGGAGTGAAGGAGGAAACAAAGCCGTGAATCCTTCCCTGCGCGCGGAGCGAGGGGATGATTTATTCATCGAACGGCAGACCCTGAGCCTAAGAGCAGTGCTTTAAAACGTTATAAAATATTCGTAAAAACTCCGTGCTGGGGTGCTGTTTTCTTTTCGTCGGTGCGTGGTACGGTGAAAACTCCTCCCCGTGTTCTTTTTCCCGAGGAAGAAGGAACCAAATTAATATGCCGGTGTCATGGAAAGAGGCTTTTTTAGATGGGAAGGGGGGAGGGACCGTTTCCGGAATCATTCGCGTTCATAGCATCTTGTGCTCTTTATTCAAGAATTCACTCACGGTTGTTAAATTGCGAGGAAAGAGTTCCGAGGTGACGTTGGTAAGCATTCTTGCCGAGGTGTGGATGAGGGTTCGTATTCGTGCCACACGCCAACGTAGAGGCGAAAGTAAATTAGCTCCTTCTTCATCGTATCAGCTCCATTTTCAATATTTTCACGCTAGAGGTGGCGAAGAGAAACATCAGTAACAATCTATCATTCTATTTATCAAGCTAAGCCGACACTATTTTGGCACTTACTTTTTCTGCTTCATGTCAATAACAATGACATCATTTCATGCCGTGTCATCGCCGGTGAAATGATGAGATGACAAAGAAAGGTGCTCTTACCTGAAAGGAAAAAAATCAATAGTTAGGCTCAGATTTGATTAAAATAAGGCATTAAAATGTAACGATAAATTCTTTCTCGTCTATTTCATGTTACTTCCTTTTGAACATTCACTACAAAAACATCTAGGCATTACCCTTCCCAGGAGCCACGTTAACCTATTTTAAATGTTTTTAAATTCTCTGTTGAATTGCCGAAAAAGGAAATTGGAACAATGGGATGCCTCAAATACATTTTAGAGATGGAGCATTTTTCGTTACTGGCCCCATGAAACGACGTATTAATGGCTTTAACATTGCTTTGTGTTTCACTGAATAAAAATAATTATTATCTCTCTGTATCATGGACGGTCGAAAAAAATGATAACAAAGAGAAATATACATATTAAAAAAATACAGTTCCGTTTATTATGCATCATAATATATGAAGATAATGAGCGATGGCCTTTACCAGTGACATTTCTTCATTTAATGGCATCAAACAATTGTGTTATAATTCAAATACGAAAAAATATGTCCTCCGTTAGATGCCCACGAAAATGATTCAATATTCTGCTATACTCGTATGTGATGGAAAATATTTTTACAATGTAAACCCAAAAGAGATTCCATCTCATTACTTTTGCTTCTTTGTGTGATCATTGAGAGCTAAAGTCGGTTATATCGTTCAAAATATGTGTGAATTTGGAAAGAATTGGGCTTTTACGGAGTGGATAAAAGGTAAACCCGGCATCGAAATGAGCCTGCTCTAAAGGAGAGAGAGATGCCCACGGTTTTACGACAAACCTAATGGCAGGAGCACTGTATTTAAAGTACTGTTAACACATAATTCAAGTAGGTATCAGTAGATACATTACTCCAAAATCTGTACCAACAGTGACACGAACATCGGCCCTCTAAATAGAAGTTAAGTGCTCTAGTCACCAATAAAACTCATTCATACATCTCGTTCTTATGTGGTAGCTATATGCAAGATATATATTTCACTTTGCTTCGTCAGCTGTAACCCATGTTATGCAGGGTTACGCTTGTAAGCATTAAAATATGTAAAATATTAAATGCAAAGAAAAAAAGAATATATTCCAAGATATTATTATTTTGAATTGAGCGCAGAAAACATGTTACGATTCACAGACAATGTCAGTGAATAAATAGATATGACTTAAGGACCAGAAATTACTGTGATCTTACTCTAAGGTAAATTACTGAAGCTCTTATCATATTGTCTCTGGTAACAGCAGAACAAGATGCACTTTCAACCACTTTTTGCGATAACCTTTCATAGACAATAATAGTGAAGTTCAAATTGTTCCCTAAATAAAGTTCCAGGTGGGTGATCCATGTCGAAAAATTAAATAATAGTTTTCACACGAAGGCTCATAGTGGAAAGTGATCGCACGTGAAAGTAGCATTGTTTTGTTTTAAGAGTTTTAACGATGTAAAAATTTCACTGTAAAATGTAAAAACTGTATTCGTACTTAGTTAATAATCCATAATAACGTTAGTTTACAGGTTTGTTCTACCCCATTGCACGCTAATATGCATGCTGAGTATTATCCGTCATTTTTGAAGGCTCTAAATCGTCGTTCTTCTATGTAATATGAAATCATCGCCGATCATGGATATTTAATTACAATGCAACACCTCCACCAGGCAGGATGTAATGAAATTGAAACTTCAGATGGTGACGACATTTAGACGCCTATTAAGAGCAGACACGGGGTTTCTATTCACTCTGCATCGGCTCCCTGAAAAAAATTCCTACCTCTGTCTAATTTCCCATTTCCACTAAATGGTACAAATTACCTCAGCTGTCTGTCACTTCCCTCGAGTAACCACAAAATAAAGACGACATTTGGCAGTAAAACCCGTAGTAACTTGACAAAAGCAAAGAGTACAAATGCCTTAGTTTTAAAGGACCTCATGGCAAAGTCCTGAGTCGTCGGGCTGGGCACGATAACTGTGAGATATATTCTCACAAGCTCCTTAGAATACGTTGTCATCACATTCTTACATTTCGCAGGAATTCAACTGAAATTCTACCCTGACTGTCTTCCATCATTCAAGAAATTTGACTGTTTCTCATGGGCTGAAACTTCATTGGCAATTTCCCCATTTTTCATCGCCAGATGAGGAGCCGCAGACAGAGAGATAAATTTTCCAACTGAGAGATTCAACTGCATAGTTTTCTCCTGCTCGATTCACGCACTCAGAGCATGAAAAAACCCATACGCATACTTCAATATTGCGACTCCCATATTATCTGCTTTGTTTGCACAAGTTTGCTCATCATTTTTGCGCCTGGCGATTTATCCAACGCCTAATCAAAATAAATAAAAACATTGTGACTTCCACAGTAGGTATTCATTAAAAAATTACTACCGGTTTCGGCTATCAGGCCGCCAGATTATCAGGTATGTAAGATTATTGTATTGATATGTATTAAGGAATGCAGCATCCAAAGCTTATACAACATGTCTGGGTGATAACGGGAAGTTCTTTCCAGAGGGGGAGGAGTGGAGGGAGGGTAGCGGGGTGGGAGCATAGAATTTTGGTAGATCTCTACCTTGATAATCCCTTGCTACTGTTGACCCCCACTACCCTCGTGACCGCTGACCGCTACCTTCCCTCTATCTTCTCCTCCCCCACCGGAAAGAATCCCTGGTGATCCCTCGGACTCTATATAAACTGATTGTATACATTCTGAGTGTTATATAACTGATGATGGCTTGACAGACGAAGCCGATTGTGAATTTTACCAGGCTGTGGAAGTCACAAAGTTTTATCGTATTTTAGCGAAATTTTCGCTTTTCAATTTCTACCCAACCCCTACCACTTCTCTTTGCGGTGACGCAAGGGGTAACATGCAAATTTAGATGTAAGCAAGAAAGACTTCGAGTGGGGAAGAGGATAAGAAGCCACTGGAGGAAGAGATAGAGAGAGGAACAGACGACATTTGGAGTGCAAGGGTGAGAATGAGTATCTCCAAGAGGGGCGTGTCGCCTCCTTCACCGATCCTTACAAATGAGAGAGAGAGAGTGATTGGGGTGGAGTTTTTGGGGTGGTGGGGGTGGGGAGGCGGTTGAGACCGAAGGGATTTGTGGATGAGATTCTCGTGTGGTGCCGAGCGATCGGCTTGTTCGCCCGCGGCGGAAATTGGCGCTCGTTCCCAAACACGGGGGCAAATATCTCCCTTCCGCTTCCCGCCCCGGCACGGCTTCCTTCAAAACTCTCGCGCCCCGCCCCGCAATCTCGCGAGCCATCACTTTCTCCCTCCCTCTCTCCCCTTCCTTCCCCCTTTTCCGAACCCCGGAATCCATCTCAACCCCCGACGTCGGGGGATCTCGCTCAGGGAGGGCTCTCGTACCCCACCCTCCTTCCCTCCCTCATCCTGGAACCCTATCTCTCCATCTACGAGACATCTCGCGCCAAACCCCAACCGCGCTACCCATGCCCATGAAATCCCCGACCTCGTTTGCGAGGAATGGAGGAAAAAAAATAACCTCTTGGATAAAAAAATAAAAAATAATCTCTTGGGGATTGATTTTATTCGCGATCTATGGTTACTTCCCGTAGTTTTAGTAGTTAGCGACGATTTTACGACGGACGGTAAACTAAACCTTGATACTTTTTCTCAGACATGCTGAGAAAATGAATCAGGATGAGAAAGTGCAGGCCAAAGTAAAGCGTGGATAAATGTAAAGGAAGAGGATATGTAGAGAACAGGTGAAGGAAAGCTATGGAACAAGCATGCGTTTACTAAGCAATTATTGTATGTTACGCTTGTGTAGAAAAGATGATAGGACAGCGTGGAGAAAATGAGGGAAATTTCCTATATCTGAAAAGTGTCATTACATTTTTTAGGGTAAGATCGCGATGATTTGAATGTACCTACAAATGAGTATCGACATATACTATGCAAGCCTACGCAGCCCACGTCACATGCACTAGCTCAGTTGTAGCTCTGGTTTTGTAGCTCCAACTGGTCGCGTCAATTCTGGTTCTTTCGTCGCTAAGAGCTAGCGACCGCTAACTTTAGCGGTTGCTACGAATGAGCGCGATTCTGGGTTATGGTTGAATTAGCGACTGCTAAGGCTCGGGCAAGTTCGGAAGCTTAGCGATGAATTGAAGCAATTGAAGCATTGTTTCACGTCATTAACCATCAACCAATGAGAAGAGAAAAAAAAAACACTGATGAAACTCTTACGTCGTAGTTACCGCGGGAAATTATAAATAAACAACCGCATGAAGATAGAAGCTCTACAAATATCTGTGGTAAGTAATTTTAAAAAATTAATGATTATATAAATAAATTGCACAAGCATTTCAAGATAAGTGTTTTTATGCTGTAGCTATTTCAATATACAAGGCAGGAAATGTTATTCCGTTTACTTTCTTTTTTTTAAGGGAAAAAAATAGTGTTGCGGTAAAATCGCATCGTAAGTAATGGCAGACCAAGCAGTAATCTGTAAGCAGAAGGGTATGTGTTTCACACTCTGTTCGCAGATATCGAAAATTTTCTGTTTCTTCTGCTACTTAATGTTTAAAAGTAATTATTTTACATATTTCTGTTAAAAGTTGTGTAAAGGAAATCGCTATGATATTACTGCAAATTGTCTTGTAGTAACGTTCTCTCTAGATATGTTAAAATGAATACATCTTTGAGAATTTGTGGTCCAGAAATGAAGAATTAGTGTACAATTACACTGAATAGTATTGGCAATGTAATTTAGTTACTTTTACTGCGTTCAACTTGCATAAATTTTAAAATTGTAAATCTATATTTCCATTTACTTTCTTGATGTATTACTCTGATATGACATAGATACATAGTAATATACATGAATATCTTTAGTTAATTTACAAATGAATACCCTGAACTTTTTCCTCTAATATTTTGATGTGAAATCCCAACATTTTTCTTTATAACATACGTTGCATTTGTTTTATGAATGTTTGGTCAAACTAAATATTATTTTTCTAGTAGTTTATTAAATTCATTCGTACAAATAATAATTGTGCTGAAGAGTCTAATAAGGTTTAATTTTGAATCAGGGGCTAACAAAGTACAACGAAGGTGTGGAAGGGCATCATCCCAACAGTTGGAATATCTGGTCAACTACATGCTTGCCCATAAAGACTTTGCATCTGGACGACTTTTGTCCGTTTGTGGCAGAAGGGCATACCTTGACCAGTGGTCAAGGTTAGGTGATGCATTAAATGGGCTCCCAGGGCCTGATAAATCAGGAGGAGACTGGAAAAAGGCAAGTTAAAGTATCCACAATGGGGAAATGTAATTAGAACATAATTTTAAGCAAATTTATACAATACTTTCTTTTTCTGATTTTTGTCAACTCCCTTAAATCAGTACATTAAATCTGCATAAAAAATTTATGGATAGTTGGGAGCATTTAATCAAGTATTTGTTGACAATTGCCTTATTGCAGTGTTGGGTGGACCTCCGTTGTCATGTTAGAGATCGTGCTGCCAAAGCTAGATTAGCAAGGGAATCTACAGGCAATCCTAACACTGTAGCAGAGCCGACAGAACTTGATAGGAAGGTTCTGAGTATAATTGGAATGGAATCTTCAGTTGGTATTGGTCCAGCAGAGATGGGGTTTGGTGAGGTAATTATTGCTGTTGTAATTGATATTTAATTATACTGAGTGTAAATGGGTAATATCCAGATTATTAGTTTTTTTAAATTATATTCAGTAGTTTAATGCAAATTATATTGAATAACCACTGCTCATTAAAAATTCCATTTATGAACAAAAACATTTTTCTAAGCATGCATAACCAAAAATTCTGTATTAATTTCCAATGGAGCATAAAAACTCAATGAATTAAAATATTTCAGTGTTCAGGTAATAGTTCCCAAGTTGGATGCACAAGTGGCATGATACAAGTTCCAATCATTGAGGTAAGTTTTCACAAGAACAATTACTAAAAAACAGTGATTATGATTATGTTTTGAGGTGCTCTTATAATTTACAATTTACAATAATATCATAATTTTGCAGATTATTGAAGAAGTACCTCAGGAACTGCACGCTTCATCACCATCCTTTCCGTCACTTCCTCCCATACCTTCCTCCATACCAGTTACCCTAATACAAGAGACTAGCCTCATTCCCCTATCCCCAAGTATCATCCGTGCCCTCATCCTTTGCCCTAAATCAGACACTAAGAAGTGTGACCCCTAACACTATCCTTACTTCACCAGCACCTACAGAATCATCCCAACCAATCCCTTCTACACATATAAACTCTGATACAGATCAAAGCAACATTTCATCTAGAAGACCTTATCACAATAGTAAGTAAAATTATATCTGAAACAATATCAACAATGTCTAATATGTACTAAAAATGGTAGTGCTTAAAACCATAAGCCCAATAATCCTATAACTTTTTTCAGGGAAAGAGTGTTTAATTGAAAAAACTCTGTTAGCAACAGAGGGACTAAGGAAGGAGCAGCAGATAACCAATAAACACTTGGAGGTTCGACTCAAAATATTCATTCCTCTTTGCTGCTTGAAACTAAAATAAGTGCTTTCCATGAGAGGAGTAAAAAAAAATTTAACTCAATATTTCTCTTATTTTCCAGGGGATAGACAATTCCTTAAAAGAAATGGCTTCCACTATGAAAACATTAATAGAAATAATGCTAATGAAAGAAAGTGCCCCATCAGCATCATCCTCTAGATAATTAACAATTTAATATTTTAGCATATCTGCCATATTTAGTTCTTAAAATTATGAAACATATTGATGGTAGTGAAGGCTGCTCGGGTGCTCCACCGGGTAATCTCCTCCATGGCTGCCGACGTTTCGGGGTACGAGTCGTACTCCATCATCAGGGCTGAATGTCGTGGCTCGAAAAGTGGCCGCCTTATATAGCGGTGTCGGGGCCTCAAGTTACCTCTGATTGGTCCTTGGGTTTAGCCAATCGGATGCTTCGTAGGACAGGTCGCCAGGTGTTGCTAAGGGAGTAGCCACCGTCTCTATTCATGCTATTGTCCGCAAGCCGGATCTCTATGGCCTCCTTCGTAATCCTTTCCCAGTATTTCTTTTCTCGAGAGATGATCTTCACCTCGTCCCAATGGATAGCATGGTTTTTGTGGATGCTATGTTCGGCCACCGCAGATTTTTCAGGTTGACATAGCCTGAAATGCCTTTTATGCTCTTTTATTCTCGTGGCAATTGTCCTACCAGTTTCCCCCAAGTAAATATCTCCGCATTCACAGGGAATCTGGTATATTCCGGGAGTCGCGAGGCCACAGGGATCCTTCGCTCTAACTAATTGGTCCCTCAGCTTGGTACATGGCCGGAAGAAGGATTCGATTCCATGTCTCTTCAAAATTCTGGAGATTTTGCCGGAAACCGTAGACACGTATGGTATTCCGGCCCTTGCCACCGGGTCCTGGCGTTCTTTATCCTCCCGGGCGTCTTCTCGAACGCTGAAGGCCCTTTTAAGGGCCCAAGATATCTCCTCCTTGTTGTAGCCATTCCGGCGGAAGGTTTTTTTGAGATGATTAATCTCCTGCACTCGGCTTTCCGAGTCGGATATGGCCCTCGCTCGGTGGAATAGCGTGGACAAAACCGATCTTCTTTGGGAGGGAGGATGATGACTGCGTCCATTCAGGTAAAGGTCGGTGTGCGTCGGTTTTCGGTAGACGCTGTGTCCAAGTCTACCATCTTTCCGGCGGTGGATCAGGATGTCGAGGAAAGGTATCCGGTCGTTTTTCTCTCTACCGGATGCCGGTGGAGCACCCGAGCAGCCTTCACTACCAGCATACGCCGGGAAAGCATCAGATCCTTTTTCAAACATATTGATGTTCAATTTATTCAGTTACTAAAAAAAATTATTACTATAACTGTATATTATAACATAGCTAAGAAAATTAAACTAAAATGCATAAGGTCATAATTCTTATTAATTTACAGAACATAATTCCTTACAACTAAATTCCTTATTCTAATTCCCTCTCCATGCCTATCTCCAGGCACAATAGCATTGCCTTCGTTGGCCATAACCTCATCTAAGGGATCTGCCTGCTCAGCCTCTCTATTATCAAGATCCCTTACTAAAATATTCTTATGCACTCTCATGTTATGGAGTGTAACACAAGCGTTTATTATATCACAGGCTATAGGAGGAGCATAATGAAGGGTTCTGTGATGAAGTAGGCAACGGAATGTGTTCTTCAACACACCAAAAGCCCGTTCCACACAATTTCTCGTGCGGCAGTGAGCTGCAGTATATCTAGCCTCAGGTGAACCCACTGGAGCATTCAGAATTGGGGTGAGAAGCCAAGGCTCTAGTGGATATCCAGAGTCTCCTATGGTCAATAAATAACTCTGTTAATAATTATTTCATTAATTATGATTTAGTTTGTCTTCGCAATTATAAGAATTGTCCTTAAATTACCTAGAAGCCAGGTACTTTGGTCTCCCAAATCCCACTGCTCAAGCATCTTTCTCCGCACCAAAGAATGTCGCCAGATAAAAGAATCATGGACTGACCCTGGGTATCGAGCACTTAAACTCAAAAACTCAAGATCATGAGTACATACCTAGATGACAAATTACTCACAATATATCATTTATGTCTCTTTTATGTCATTAATTAAAGATAAGTTCACATATTGATCTTACCGCTTGAACATTTATTGAATGAAAACCTTTATGGTTCACATAAGCCTCTTCATGCTCTCTAGGGCGGATGATGGCTATTTGTGTGCAGTCAATGCACCCCAGAACACCTTTCATTGCACGTGCTTCACGGAATCTATTGGAAACATTAGCATTGAATCATATGTAAGGAACAGGATCCACAAAGTTTATAGATACAATAAAAAAATTCATCAGATTAATGAAGTAATCAATCACCTCATTAAAATGATATGTAAGACTCATTTTCATTCTATCATTTGTCAAAATGTACTATTTATCTCGCATCCTTGACTTAGATATTCTTTAAAAGCGATTAGTTTGTTTTGTAACCTAAATAACATCTTCATTACAATGTTCTTACCTCCTCTTCAATACATTCCGTTGCTCCAACGTCTGTGGGAACTTCACCCACTCTCCCCCCAGGACCTCTCTTATTCCCCTTGCTACATCATTCACTGATCTGCTGACAGCTGACTGGGATAGGGATACAAAATGTTCCTCACCAATACTCCGCTGGTAAGATCCCACAGCAAAAAATCTCAGAGCAGCAATCACCTAAGGTTAGTTACATGTTTCATAGTAATTATCAAACATTCCGTAAGTGAGGCATATTCCCAGAAGATTTCCATACCTGTACTTCTACAGCCAAGCCATGTGAACGATTGCGTTGGAGCAGCCCTCTCAGAGATTCACATATGTAGCCAGCCATTTCTTTGGTTATCCGGAATAGGCCCATGAATCTGTCCTCTGTTAATTCAAAAGGATTCTGAGCATCCCTGAGCAATCGCTGCTCCAAGGGTGCATTGTCATCATCCAAAAAGGCGACTAACATTGGTATAACTGCTGCCATTGTATTTCTGAATGGACAAGAGTAATAGATAACTGTCTCTAACATACCACTTTCTATCATTCAAAAGCTAAGCTATGGCTTCTGTGCCAGATGAAACAATTCTTATGCTCTCCTCTTTAAATGCTATATGAATGGGTCTACTTCCTTAGTGATTTTGCACAGGCATTCATCAGGAAGCTTTTGAAAAATTATTTCACTATGACACTGCACACTTGAGTATTTACTAGTCAGACTTATCTTATGGTTGAATTTCTAATTATATAATAAAGTCTTACGTCATTATTGGTGTTAATTACGTCAGTAACAGCGTATGAGGATAAAAGGGAGGGGCCCTCTCAATCAAATCAAAGACACAGGTTATTTCTACTGATTTAAGGCTGTCAAATGGCTCTTTACAGTTCCTGTCAGTTAGAAATACTGCCATTCCTGTGGGGAAGGACTAAAAGAGAAGAACACGTTTTCTCGGACGAATACAACCCCAAAAGATAATAACAATTTCGAAATGCCTAAAGCACTTCTAGGACCATATGGGAACTTTCAGGGGCATAGAAATGTATGGTAGAATTTCGGGAAACCTACCTTTCGTCAACTCTCCCTATAACAGTTATGAAGTACTATCTGATAACATACGTCAGTAGGTAATACAAAAAATGAATAACAGCAGGACCATGCAGTCCTTTGATGATGAATTCGATATTATAAGATGATAATATTGGACACTTCTACGTATGACTCATTTAACAAACTTTTTCTACATACCACATACAACTCAATACATTGGAAGTCCGAAGATTAGTCCGCCAGCATCAAAATACTGCCGCTAATTCTTACTCAGACTATCATAATAACTTCACTAGGGTCTTCCGGAAATGTTTCGAAATTGCTGCGCTCAAGATAAGGTTATGAGATATTTTTGAAGGTACTAGTGAGTGATGATTTCCATACATATATCTATGCACTTAACAGTTAAACAAATTTTCATTACGCAGTTTAAGATTTGCGAGTGATGAAAAAAGTTTGGTGAAAATATGAACAAATTAAGAAACACTTGATTCTATGCAAAAGACAACAAATGGAAGGAAATTTAAAATGAACTCACCGTATACGTTTTTTTGGAGTGTTAAATGTCCTAAGAATGATTTTGCAGCTACTTATTAACTTCACTGGTATCTTAGAGTGGATTTACAATCAGCGATACGTAAATTAGCGTTTGCTATGAGTTAGCTACGAATTAGCTACTGCTAATACGAACGAGAATATAAATTTGATGTTTATCAGTTGCTATCGGGCCTTAGCGACCGCTAGCTTAGCGTGGAGTTAGCGAAAATGGAACCGGAATCTGATTTTTAGCGACAGTCGCTAATACCGTTGCTATGTGTACTTAGCAATCGCTAAAAAGAACCAGAATTGGCGCGGAGCGCGCCAATCAGGGAGTCAATCCCGAGCAAACTAGTGAGACGGTCTAGGTAGGTACGCTATCGATTACTCTTCGCAAGCGAATCGGCTATTGGTGACGCTACCTAGACTTGACTTTACCATAACGTTGGCCAGATGGATTATTTACCATCATGATAACGATAAAGAATTTTCTTAGCCGAAATCCTATTTCATATGCAATTGATTATGACTCGATCTCCTGTGAACCGCTGTCGTGGTTGGAAAAAAAATTAATTCACATATAATCGGCTGACAATATGCATTATATTTTCCAAATTCAAAAGTTCTAAGTTATACTACGTGGCATACCATATAGATCGGAACCTAAAAGAAATGGATAAAGCACACATTGCTTGAAGTACTATCGCCTTTCGAACACTGCGTTATAAAATGGTATTAAACCTAGTAAATGGGTGAGTTCACTTCTACTTTGTTAATCATATCAGTAACAGCGATAGGAGAGAATATAGCATCAGAATGAAAGGCATGGAATAGGCGTAGGGATGTAAACATTCAATGACATCAGGGGGAGGTTAATACTTCACTGATGATCGTAAAGTTCACTAGAAATGGCTGATTTGTTATTGCCGTGTATCATAAAAAATTGTGATCTCTGAGACAACAGCGATTAATGGCATTAATTCTTCTTTGCATTGATAGTATAATGTTCAGCACCTTAGGGAGAAAATTGAAGCACTGACAATGTTTGCTGCCAGTGAAAATATTTTAATTGTAGACTGCCGATACGGAAGAGTAAATTGACCCTAGCAAATAGTCATGTTTAATTAAAAGGCTTGAATTAAAGAAAGATCACAGGGTAGCTGAATTTTTTGGGGTTGGACAAACAAGGAAACTAATATGTACCTAATGTAGCTCCTAAAGTTTTTCTTCATCCAACTGTGGTCGCAAAAGGTATTTCTTATCATCTAACAGCTTACATACCACGCTCTTTACTTTGTTTGTCTTATAAACAGAATATGTTCTACCCTCCTTCATAGTGTATTGGTTTTTATTTTTCTTGCCCCTATCGTTTTCATTAAGACTCCTCTGCCATTCCATTCCTCCTTGTATTTTTTTCTGCCTGACACCAATTTTCTCTGTAAGTTTTTTTTCCTTTCTTGCCACACAACATCTATCATCACTTCATCCGTCTTTCTCTCAACTGAGATAACCTTCTTTATCCTCCTCACAACCCATTCTTTAAAGTCCCCACCCTACACTCATGCAGCATTCTCAAAGTCCAAATTTCCTAATCATCTACTACTACTTAGTAAAATCTTACCTAATTAACACGCCATAATTTTCAGTCATTGTCCTTAAATAACACATTCTCCAAAATGCTGCTTTGAGATACAGTCATAGCGAATACGCAATGGTCCATTGAGAGGCTACAATATTCAACGTCACTAGCCGAAGTTTGACCTTGGCCTTTGATTGACCAACGCAATGATTTGAAAATGATAAATAACTCTTTTAGCGGCGGATATTGAATTAATAAAGTGAGATCATATATCAATTAATGGCAATGCATTTTAAGTACAATTCACGAAATGAGATTTACAAAAAAAAACATTTGCCGTGACAGAGTGAACTAGCTCTTAGTTGAAGATGCATCTATTTCCGTTGGGGACCTGCAGTCGAAGAACTTATATTGACGGCTATAAACCGACGTATATAGCAAGGAAAAGCGAGTAAAAGGTGAATTTGCGTCATGCTAGGGCACGATTCAACATCAAAGGAGAGGAAAGGGATTAAAAATACACAATAATCGCCTCAAATGGTTTATTTGGGATGTCTTGTTAATGAAAATGGACAGTTACGTTATGCACATTTGATCAACTAGCAAACGTTAATGGAAGCTCAATGCGTGTCTCTTATCATCATACTCATTATGTGTCCTCTATTCGTCCTTTAACCTATGGCGGTGATCATACACTTCAATGATCTTACATGTAATTATCGTAATGGAGAGTTGTAAAAATAAAATACCAGGGTTATATGGACGATATCTACGCAGCATGTTTCCAATAAAAACTAATAACTTCATTCTTCGATCCATATTTATACAATATACCAAACTATGGAGAGATGGAGGTGAATTTTCAATTGTCAATTTAAATCAAATTAAATTTCCAGAGTTAATATTAGCTACCATTGCATATTGCAGCCAAATACTATTCGCATTCAGGGAATATTCATTAAATATTTATTACCCTTTTATGAAGAGAGCTACAGTTTCGCAGAAAGCTATGGAAATTAAATGCACCCAAAATAACTATTTTCGTTCAAAATTTAATTCAGGCGCCAGCACAAATAATAAAAAAGTATATTTTAAAAATAATCTGCTATTGTAAAAAGTATATTTTCCAACAAAAAAGCAAATTTAATATCGGACCATGTGAAAAATGTCTTGGCTTAATGCCTATTATTATCATATTCTTTTATAGTAGCATTTATTAAAATATAATTATTTTTCTTCCATCAGGGTCACCATCTGTATCACAAATATATGCATTTCTCTTCTTTCATTAAGGTCACGAAAAATATCATGCCTGGCAGCAGACAAAAATCTATAATTCACGACCGGGAAATGGAATCAGAACATGTAATTGAACAGTAATGTGGTTTAGAATGGAAGAAATACATCGATAATATACGAGTTCATCACAGTTAGTTGATCATACCATCCCCACGTATTCATCAACATTAAATAAAATTGTATCTTCAAATTAGTTATCTCATAATACTCGTGAGTCCTCTTCCTTCATTGCATGACACTGTCCTACCCTCTCTCATCATCACCCAATTATCTGCAGCATTTTATTATCACTCGAAGACGGAAAATCCTTCGCAATTTCCCGTAGTTAAGTGAGACGCTGGAAGACGCCCGAAGGCTCGGGAATGGATTGTGAACCGGCCTAAAAAGGCTGAGGCATTCCTCGTCAACCTCAACCGCGCCGGATGCTTCAAGTTCCCGTTTACATCGCAAGGCATGTGAGATTGGAGGAGAGGAGGGTGGGGATGGGGGCTATCCCTCAACCACCAGTACGAAGGTGGGATTGAAGCGGATGGAGGCGCGGAAGTGGATTTTGATGATGGAAGGACGTGTAGCGGGGAAGGTAAAGTAAGCAGGGAAGCGAGTTAAGTAAAACGAATGGGCGAAGAACAGGAGAACCGTGAGTGGAAATATGGCAGCTAAAGCATGATGGGGTTGGTGAAAAGATAGGAAAACAGAATGCAAGATACATGCATCAACTAAACAAGGATAACGGCTTGCATTGCCGATGAAAGTATCTCACTCTATTTTATCTCACTCTAATAAATCTTCTGTAGTAACAGAAAGTATCTCACTCTAATAAATCTTCTGTAGGAATAGAAAGTATCTCACTCTAATAAATCTTCTGTAGGAATCTTTAGGACCGATGCTTCTTAGGAGTACGCAAAAAATAATTTTTAAATCCCAGCGTATGTTTGGCTATTCCATAAATATTAGAATGAAGTATGTTCAGTAGTCCAGAAAAAAAAAACGACCAAACTACTCCAGACAAATTACTACATAAATATTAGATTGTAGAGAGATAATAGGAGGTTTAAATAACATTTTGTTCATTTAATATAATAGATAATAGTAGATTTAAATCTAAGTCACTGGTGAGATGATTCGGATAGGTAATAAGAACACTTTTCTGTCTGTCTGAAACTTCACACGGGTGAATCTTGTTTTGCATTGAACAAGTTAGGCGTGCCACCAGAAATAGTGGCACTAGGTTTGTCCAGTCTATATATTGTGATATTATTTAAAGATGGTAGACGGTGACGGTGACACTACTATTTTCCCTCAATGAATGCAGTCAAAATTGAAACTTGTACTGCTGTTTCCAACAACATGGCTTACTCGTCATTATTGCTATTCATCTGTGGAGACCTTCGGCCACATACACACCCTTATAGTGGCCCGCAAATTACGGAAGCAAATTTTTAATCTGTCGCTAGCAAAATATTGTTTCCCTAAATTAGAACTCCAATGCAAAAAAATATTTATCCTAGCTATAGGCAGTACAAAAATAATACTACTGAACCTCACATTTCAGTTACTTAAGCCGTTGAAAAGCCGGTTCCCGAAACTTCATTATAGACTAAAGTGAGGCAAAAAAGTCATACCTTTTGGGTGATCTGAATCTACGTAATACCTTGCAAACCACCGTGAGGGAGTGTGGCAGAGGTGGGTGGGTGATAAAGGGCCGTATCAAGGCAAGATGGTGTAACTAAAAAATGGGAAAAACCATCAACGGAATAGATATTCCACTTATAGTAGACGTTCCCTTAAACAGCACAATACAAATCAGTTATAGGTGATCCTGATGCATAAACTAGTAAATTTTGTCATGGCACAAAAGTTTCATTCCCTACTGGCATATTAATTTTGCAATAAATCATCATGAAACGTAATATCTGGTTCAGTATAATAAAACAGGTCTCACCCGCACTCTACCTTCCTCGTATCTGGTATTACCTTGAGCCACAGTAATGAATTACTTTAATTGGTTGCCCAAAAACTCTTCTGATAAAATGTTTTTGTTTGTTGAAATCATCCATTAATCCAGTTATGCATTATAAATGAATTTATTTTTATGAAAATTATTTCTGTACATTTTTAAATATATTTTATTACAGAGTAAATCGATGCAAACGCTATCATATTGGAAAAAGGCCGATAATACTAAGAATGTGACAGTGAAACCAAGCAAAATTTCGAGAATGCCTCAAACACAAAATGGCGCATTGTTGATGGTAGCTTCAAGGTCTGCTGATGCTTCTAGGACTGTTAAGTAAAAGATCATTTGCAATTCCCCCTGCAGATCAATATTCTTTATCCTATAGTTTTCTGTTTAACTAACAGATAAGTCCAATATACTCTTTTCAACACAACTAACTCCGTTCCCTTTTTGCAGCTCTACATTTCACTATTTTTTTCTCGTATATTACTGTCATCTCAGAGAAAGTTAATTCACCTCCTCATCTCAGGGTATCAGGGACATTGTGCCACCAGAAGCTTACTACCCCAAACCGGTTCTCACTCCCAGTTTCCCTCACCAGGATGAAATGAAAACAAATAGCGGCACTGGAGAACAGAAATAAATTTTTCACCCAAGCTTCTATCTTTTTCCTAGGGCAGCATGGGCTTCATTATAAGTCGTATTCCCAGAGAAAATTCGAACCTAATAGAAAAAAAACGAAAAGAAGAGGGATGAAATTCATGACATTTGACTCCAATTTTCTTCAGCCTAAGCTTGTAGCCGGTTTTTTTTGCCATGAAAATACTTTGCTTCCACTTTTACCTCAGTCTTCCGATTTTTCATCTAAGGTATTTTCTCAACATATCTTCACATTCTCTTACACATTTCCATTTTTGTTTATCATAACCCTATTGCCGATCGCTCTTTTCTATGCATCACCAATCTCCTTTCACATTCATTTAACAATCCTCTTTTATGTTTTCAAACCTTTCTCTCCATTTTGATGTTATTCCACGCTTAGATGAAGGAACAGGATTGATGGTTTGATTAACAGCGTTCAACTGTAAAACTAATATTGCATAAAGTGACCGAGAGACCGATATTATCCTGAATCGATTGTAACGGAATTCGAAGTCCAGGAATGATTAGCTACTTCAAGTGCTTTATTTTTTCATGTCTTGCCATGAGGTTTTGAGAAATAAAGAGATAAATACTAGGAAATATTCCAGTTCACCTTTGTGTTTCTACATCCTTGATGATTGATTTTTTTCAGATTATGTTTTGGATAGTTTTATACATATGAAGGCCATTACAATATGACTTCAATGTGTACTTTTTTTCTTCCATTTAGAAGTCTCCAAATTTATTCTTATTTTGACATAAATATCAATTTCGTAATGCTTTTATCTGTACTAAATATTTTCAGTGTACCTACCTAGTTAGAAATTTCGTTCAATATTTAGGAGGAAACGCAAATATAGTTTATAGAAATATGAATTTATCATGGCTTTAAAACTTCTGTGAGTCAATTACTCTCATTTTATTTGCATAATAAAAATATTATGCTAAAAATGTTCCTACGTAACAGAAATGAACGTGAATTTCGAAATTAGGCAGCGAAAATGAGTTACCTTTCCTCCTCAGTCATAATATCTCAAAGCATTACGTAGCTGGCCGATTTTTTGCAAACATAAAATAAACATTTTATTCTTCCTATGAATTAACAAATGAAAGTCTTAAGGCATAGTTATATGCATCATATGAAAAATAAATTCTCTTCCATATGTGATCTTAAGACAACCGGGTACGAATCCTTAGTCATTGCACCCTGCAAGAACCAGAGGGACATTTTCCGGATCATATGCTGCACGAACTGGCATGTACCAAGTAAACCTATTGCCTAAAACCTGATGGTAAGAAACGCTTATTAGAGATTTTATGATCTCCACATTATTTTCTCGTAAGTGAACGTAAACGTGTACATTGATAACGCAGTAGTAAATATGAAATGAGGAAAGGAGTGAAAGTTTCGAAAGAAAAATGCATTCTAGACAGAAGCTTTTTAATCCTATACACTTGCAGATATGTGCAAAAAAAGAGATGATGTATTTCATGTACAATGCTCACGAATCAACAGCACCCGATTGCATCAATATAGAAGGAAATGTTAATTTTCGCTATTACCCTTTTTCTATTAATCAGCAATTGACTCTCTATAAATGTCTGTTTTTATGTGCAACACCATGTCCAACTACATTTGCGTGTGAGAGATCGCTCATGATTACCCTGCACTGCGAATAATCCTCCGTAATTTATCTATTAATGTAAAAGTTGTTAAAGTGGAATTCTACGGATAGAAACAAATTATACAAAAATGCTGCAGCAGCAGGCAGCACATTATGCTAAAAAACTGACTCAGATTCTGGGCTTAGGGGGTAAATTTACCACAATAGCAATGGCCTTTGAATTCCAGTTCATATTAAATCTCACTCTATTTTAGCTATACTCACAGTTTACCCCATGTCATAGATTGATTTGGCTCATTAGATGTTTGAAATTATCTAGTTCGGTTAGAAAATTTGTCATTACTTTTAAATTTGCTCGCATCAAATGTGTAAGCTGAGGGTAACCACAATTTATTTTCCGAAAACATTAAGCCAAATATATTTTAGTCATCACATCAGCATAATGGTTCAATGTATAGAACTCAAACAGTTTTACTAGCTTAACAAAAAATAGACTGGTATATTAAAAGTGAGACTTTTTTCTAAAATAGCCAGTAGCATTATTGAAGGTTAGTTTAAAGCATATTATTCTGGGAAATAAATATTAATAAAAACCTTCTCAGCTCAAAATATCTTATTGTAGTGAAAAATAATGATCATTATGTTTTTCCTTGAAACATGTAGAGATTTCCTCCACATTATAATAGGGCAAAAACTATCAAAAACCTTGTTTTTCCCTTAGCTGCATATTCTCGAGAAATTCTCGGTCGCATAAATCAGAAAGTTCAAGCTAAGAGAAAAAATGGTGAACGCTTCCATGCAACAATATCCACGCGTTTCCGAGATGAAACAGAAAAAGATATTACGCCCGGTATGCTGCCGCATAAACGTGGAATATTATTCTTAATTTTTGACTTGGAATATTCTAAAGACCATAATATTTTGCACGAAATGCCAAAATATTTGTTATGCAAATTATTTGCATATTTCATATTTCGATGCATATTTTATCGATATTTGCAACCTTTTATAATAAAAGCTAAATAGTTTAGTGGTAAATCCTCACAATTAGTACATTGTACAAATCCACAAAAGCACTTGGAAAGTATAGAGTGTACTTACAAAATATTAAATGATCTGTACTCGTAAAAGACTTGTTTATGGAATTATTTAACGCATCGTATAATAATTTGGCTTGGGACAATTTCTCATTGTAATTTAGTGTAAACTGAATCATTGAATAATACGAAAGTTGTATATATTTTCCTTTCGTATTTCTAGACTTTTAATTCCACCCCGGGTGAGATTATAGCCACGAAAATTGCGGGTAGTCATCGATGTATGTGAAAAATTATCTCAGCGAGGTCACCTATACTTCATACTAAGACCCTGTGAAAGGTCTTCTCCATTCTTGCCCTTCAATAAATTTTTTCCTCCAATAGGGAAATGAAAGTTGTAACCTTGTAATTCCACATTCACCTCTCCTACATATTATTCCTTCTCTCAATACATATTATCCACCTCTGCTGGAATGTTTTCCATGAGTATAATCCAATGGAGGTTTAGACACATTCAATTAATTTATGCACTCCGCAATTGTAACAATAAATGGTTCAAAATTCCACTTATGAAACAGTATTTAATAAGGTTCCGATCACTACGGGAAATTTCTATCCATTTTTAAGATAAACCTGTGATTACTCTTTTAGCTGGGGCTAAAGGTGTATTGTAACTAAAACGGCCCTAATATCACATAAAGATTTTTATCCTCAAGAGAAAACTTAATTTAAATGTTATAAAGCGCAAGTGTCACGTGCGAGTTTCATCACAAAAATTAGTGTTATAATTCAAAATAATCGAACTCGATCCTATATATTTTCTCAAAATATTCCAAAACTTTGTGCTCAATTTATGTTTATTTTTAACTTACGATGTGACTGATGATTGAGTGACCTCAGAAGGTTCAGAAAAATGTCCATAGTACGAATATAAAATGTTGTACAGCTTGGCTCTATCTCGAATTATGATTTAGGATAGCATTTTTTGTATACGAGTATTTTAACTCATTATTTCCTGTCGTTAATTTCATGCGGTGTGATGCATTTCTTGAAAAATCACAGATCACAAAAATCACAAATGTGACGCCTATATAATGTGACGCTCAGTCACTTCAATTGAAGGTACAAGCTGATGAAGCTATCTTTTTTTACTCTAAAATGCCTCTCTTTCAAAGTATTCAAAATCATCCGCCTCTAAAATCATCACCACTAGTTGGTTTAACTGTTAAACTTTAACCTTCCACAATATCTATCTTCTGCAAATAATAGGGATCACGCCATGGTAATAGCTAGAATACTGGCTTCCAATCCCGAGGCCCCGAGTCCAAATCCCTTAATTGCAAATAAATTATTCATTTTCACACAGGTAGGTATCAACTTCAGTACTGTATGGAGAGTACTTCAAGTGAAGTTGTCCTTCTGTTAGAATAAACGCTAAACCGTTGGACCCTTTCGCCATTCGTGAACCGTAGGTGAATACTAACGCTTCTCCACACCTATTCTTCTTTCCTGAAAATTTTCTATCTCTTCCCAAGCAATCGAAAGAGATACAGTCTATTCTCAATGGCTCAAATGATCTTAAATATCTGTCACATTAAGAGTGGACCTTCATGCTCATACAGTACAGGTAATTGTAAACAATTATTCATGTTTTAAGATTTATCTGCGTAATCAGCGTGTCTGCCTTGCACAAGCATACAACTTATAATCAGTGAGAATCAGTTTGTGGACCTATATATAACATGCAATTATAACAGAACGATGAGTCTTACAGCAACACCAACTCCAAGGAACTAATCTTCGGCCGAAAACTACAAATCACGGCAAACTTTTTCTCCGAGGCCAATAACTAATTTGTATTTAAATGCTCAACGGAGATACAACTTTCAATCACGCTGTCTGGCGGGTGTTTCAGTGGAGATGACTTATTAGCGAGGCTTTTGGGCTGCTCGGGAGGCGCCGTCCCGCCGTACCCTCATCTCAATAAACTTTCCAAGGATTAAATCCACCCTCTCCCGGCCCAGCATCCTTGTGCTGCATCCTCCAATCTCCACCTGCCCCATCCCGTGGTTTCTCCCCTCATGCTGATCCACTCCTACGTCTTCTGGGTACATAATTCACACCCTCACTGAGGGCCGGCTGCGGGTCTCCACGTCTTTCTGCCTAATGATAATCATGGCCCCAGGTTTGAATTACTTCCGATTCCTTCCTTCTCAGCGCTTTCCTGCCGGTATTCTTCATCTATCTTCTCCTCCGTACGTGCACCCAAGCTTCTCTTTCTCCAACCATCTCATTTCAGTCTCTGGGGATTTGAGATATTGGAATTTGAACATCGCCGTTGCTATTTGACTGCTTTACTACACCTTGTGCAATACATTATGAAGCAACAACATGAATGAACTTAAAAGTATTTGGCATCAAATTATCGCACAACTTCAGATATGGGAAACGCATTGACGTATTTGAGCTTTGGTGCTGGCGTAGAATTCAGCGCATAAAATGAACCGAAATGAGAGCTAATATGCCCATTAGCAGAGAACTTAGCTTCTCCAGGTGTCTTCTTTTTCGTGTCAATCAAAGGATCCAACAGGTCATCCGGAATAATGAGAGATGAGGTGGGGAGAACCAAGAGATATTAATTCTGGAAGGGAAGACTGAGGGTACAAAAAGACTAAATTAAGACGATTAAAAGAATTGCGGGAGGTGTAAATACCAAGTCAGAAAAAATAATCAGTTTACCACGTCAGAAGACCTTATGACGGGCTGAAAACTTTCCGGGATGGCAACACTTAGTTACTGGAGTAATGACGCTCAATTGGAATAAGCGTAGAGTATTCCTCTCAGGTAAAATGGCTCAATATAATACCCTCAAATTGGCATTGATTATTATTGATCGTAGACTGGCATACTATATCTCGCAACTATGTAGCACATAACACCCATTTTAGTATCACACAGATATATTGCATTGCATTCAACAATTACTAAAGATTTATCGTGGGGAAGACACATCCGGGAAATATGCGGCCGAGGAAAAGAAAGCTACGATTTATGAAAAGAGCACTTGGGAAATGTGATGAAAATACAAAAGAGTGAAGTTACTTTTCACTAGTTAGGCACCACCTTGAGTATGCAGCCAGTGTATGGGATCCGAATGAATTAGGTTTGCTCAGAGCACTAGACATGGTGCAGCGTAGAGCAGCTAGGTCCGTTAAAAGGTGTTACGATCGGTTGAGTAGTGTTTCAGAATTAATACAAGATTTAGGGTGGGAGTCATTATCCGAGCGTAGGTTAAGGCACAGATCAAATCTATTAGAGAAATTTCAATCGGATAGCTTTACTGAAGATGTTGGGCACATATTTAAAAACACCACCGTATTATGCTAGATATGACCAGATAAATAAGAATAGAAAGATGGATTGTCGTACTGATAGATTCAAAATGGCATTTTCCCCTGTACTATAAGAGAACAGAATAGGTAACATAGCAAAGGGATAGGTAGGGGAAATATTTTAGAGTAGTCTGTAGTGCGTGATGCATGTATTCATCCCTTAAATACTATAAATATTAACAATTTAGTTTCATGAGACCCTAAGGTTGCTTGTTTACATGTCGGTAGTGGATGATTGGTGGTCCACACCCCCTGCCACACACCCTCGCGGCGGCTGGCAGGGTATCATGTAAATGTAGATGTATTGCTAATATTTTAACTGCAATTCTTATCAGCTTAATAACTAGAATAATGTTTAATCTAATAATTAAAAATCGCGGTAAAAAGATTTCTTACAAAACATTCAAATGGGGTCATATTTTACATTAACACCGATTTCAAATAAGAAAACGTGTTAATGTTTCAATATCGCAAGTTTCAGCTTTGCGGATAGGTTATGCACCCATCCGTTGCCCACCTTACCACCCACCGGCCTCTCACGCAGCCGCACTCCAGCTACGCCCAATTTTTCGATTACATTCAAAAGCTGATATTATGCAAACTATTTGACTTTCTCCCTTGTCTTGCATATATGCCCTTTTCCCTGATATACTCTCTCCCTTGAGGCATTAAAGAAACTGTAAGATTTATTTCTTCCGTCCGTGGAGAAAATCGATATGCACTTGAGACCATAATTTTTCGCTTGCTAGGGCAACAGTTCCATGCGCCAATACAGCCTACAGCCTCAGTAAGTGCTCGCCTGCAGGGAAGGAGTGCACAGACCTGTGTATACTACCGTGAGTGAAAGTATGTCAGAGCCAAATACGTACAGGTTCGAAGGTATGTATTTCAATGGATGAATATGTGGAGAAAGAAAGGAAATAAAATCATTTAGGATAGGTGGGAAATTGCTTAGACGTAGGAATATTTTGTGTAACGGAGCAAGGGTGGAGAGAAACCCGATATAGGCGTTAGCGAAAGGCACCAAGGGATCCAAGGTTTATCCGACAGCAGCTCTTGGTGTTATATCCACACGAAACTAAATAGGAAGTGGTTAGGGACCGGTTAACATCTCAAAATAGGAAGCGATAAAAAATGCAAAGCTATGTGCCTCAGTTGGGCTAAATTCTTCCCAAGCACACCCTTTCTGGCTTCAATTACACCCGTAGCCAAGGGTCTATATGCCCTTTCCTTTGCCAACTCCTGGGTCAAATAGAAAGAATGGGAAAAACGTGTCCACAAGTTACAAAAAGAAAATTATTTGTAATCATTGAAAAATAATGGCGAATGGAGTGAAGGGAGGTGTTAGGCAACCACAGTGGGAGAAGGATCTCCATCAACGTCGTATACCACCTCATATGTAATATCTTTCCCGCTTTCCATATTTGCTAGTGCATCACTCCCCTTAATATCCGTACGAGTAATCTCCGAGCGTATTGCAACCCTTCTTCTCGGCACTCCTCTCCCCCTGTCTCAGAGCATGATTCTTCATTCAATTCTTGCTTCAAAGTTTCAATTCTTTCCTGTCTCCCTCCCACAGATCCACCCGTCGAACTGCATACAATTGAATTTTGTTGTACTTGGCACCTTGAAGCCTTTAAATTTCTCGGACACTATGTGACGCACTATTCCCTCTTCTCGTTGAGAAAGAAGACCGTGACCACCGAAATATCCCGTACAATACGTGTGAGTGTTTATTTTCTGCGTTTTATATATATTTTTGGTTACAAAAGAAGGATTTCAGATATTAAAAACGGCACAGCATATCGCGCATCGCTTCTCTCATTCCATTGATCCTCACGTTAACCTCAGCCCGCCCGATCCTTCTCTCATCCTTTCAATCCTCCCTCCCCCCCCCCCCCACTCTCTCGCTCGCCCTCTTTATGCCTGGATGTGGCTCATCTTTATTCATTCCGTCAAATGGCGCAGCTGTTCCCGCGTACTCCCGTCTCCCATGTTGATTGCCTCCCTCCGAAAGCTGTCCTCTATCTCATCCTCTCACCCCACCCACTTTCCCTCTTCCACCCCCTCTTAGGACTCTTCGGAATGAATTTTATTACTTTTCCATCCCCTTTCCGTCCTCTCTTTCCGGTCGCAGAAACATTTTTTTGAGGGTCCCGCCAAAAAAAATAAAGAACTATTAGGAATACAATTTGAGGTCTTTCAAATGAGGGTAGGGACGTGCCGTAACCTTTGCGTTAATCCCGTCCCTACCGATTATGGGGAACACCGGGCACGCGGAAATTAAACGCTGAATGCGAAGCCGTAATCCCATGAAAGAATATACGACTGTTGCGGCCGCATGATTCAAGCCGTAAATTTGGTAATCAGAGTGGCTCTAGCGCGGGGCAGAATGAATTTTTCCTGAAAACTTTCATCTTGTCTTCTTTTTATCGCCATTTTGAGTACGAATAAATCACAAGAACATTTATTATTATCTATGTATATTTGCTTGTGCCAACATTGTGTTGGGATTAGCTACTATCGCTCAAATTATTTTTCACCAATTTTAAATCGATTTTCCACGAGTTTCATGATACCTTGCCAAAATAAATTTGAAGTATTTTTAAGTGTGCCAATTGACATACTTAAAATACTCAATATAATGGACTATAATGACATTTAGAGACACCAGCAGCATCTTTGAAATAATTATGAATTACGGCGTAAAAATATAGCCAAGAATGAAGAATAAAAAGTCCACGTCATACATTTCACGTCAATTCGACCAGGAAATCGGCAAAATGAACCTAAGGTCACCGATTTTGATCAAATTTGGCATAACGGCTCCATTAATTAAGAAAATGAAAACCCCAAAGTCGTTTAGCAAAAATCACAACCGTTTCCGAAATATTGCAACGTTGCAAAATTCGAATTTCGCTAAAGTTACTACACATTTTACGGTATATCTCAAGGATTATTTAAGCTACGGACGTGCTAAAGTGCTGATTTTAAAGGTCTTGAATTTTACAAATATAATAAAGGATTATGTTTTGAAATATAAGCAATTTTATAAATTTTATAACAATGTTAAAGCTTCAAATCGGTTTTTGATGATGAATCTACGCTTTCGATTTTGCTCATTTTATTATGTATTGTAGACAAAACCCTCTTCTAGAAATTAAAAAAGTTTTCTAGAGGTAACACTTCATTTAAAAGTGAAGGCGTGACGCCCGCCGGTCACCTCGGGGCTCGCCTCTCGACCGACGCTATGGTACTCTTGTGTCTTCAGATCTCAGTAACTTTCTCATTCGTCATCTTCCCACCAATTTTTTACCATACACCAACAGTTTGCCCGTGCATATCGCTATTGCTTCGCCCAGGTGTGACCACAGCCTTAGAATCTATGAAGAGTGGCACCTGGCTTTATAGCGGTCGGCCACGGAGAACAATTGACAAACCTTGTCCCGTCCTCGGCTTCCAGTACTACTCTCCTAACATACTCTATTAGCATGTTCTCCGACACCTCTTTTTCAGTTCTTTTTTAAAGAAACGGTTGCATTATTCCGTCGCCCACCATCTCCCATTCGAATTTTAGTCTAAAAGAAAACGACGGGGAAGGTAGAGCGCTACCCATATCATCTAAACGGATATTTTGTTTCTCTTTGCATACAATAGCCTCCCAGGCTAAGGTGGTACACTCTGGTATCCCATAGTTACGTTCCCGTACCTTTTTAAATTGTTAAATTTTTCACTCTTAACTCATGTTTTAAGCATTTTCCCAGCTTGACTTTACACATACGAATGATGTAGGTCTCCGGAATCAGTGAAAAAATATATTATGTTACGTGAGAAAACGAAATTAGTTTCACATTTGATGTCTAGATGAGTTGTAAATATTATTTTTATCTCTCTTTATTCAGTAAAATAAAAATTATTCATATCTTTAAATACCATACGCATTCCTAAGCCTGAAATTCCTTATTTTACCTTTACATGCAGTTTATTGAGCGGTACCAGAAAGTTTGCATAAGAAATTTTTGACGGAATCTTTTGCAAATCCTTCATGCACAATTTATGTTACAGCCCAAGCATCCCTTATATTATGAAATTATTGTAGTAGCAGTGAGTTGTAAATTATTACAATAATAATGCGTGCAGTAAAAATCGAAGGCATATTTATCAATGTCATCTCCGTTTAACCTGATGCCGTACTGCTGTGCTGGCAGATTGATATCTGACGTTGATTTCCTCCTTGCCGCAGAATTAAAAGATGAAAGTATAATACTATCGTCTAAATTAATGTTTCAATGTACAATTTTACATCGGAAAACGCTAACCTTCTTACTTCACCTTCAAAAACCCATGTTCTCCTCCAAACTCTCCTAATCCTATTTGTACCACAAAATTGAAAATTTTGTTTTCGGATTACTGAGAATGGTACTTCAGCAGTAATTCTTCCTTCGATGTGGATAGCCGTAGGGTAGGCATGAATACAGTCCATGGCAGGTGTATCTCAGAACCTTCTTATCAGGCTCATCTTTTCTCCTTCACTTGCTCGTTGGATACAAACTCAACGTTTTCCTAGGGGTTAAACTCCTTTCACGTTCGATGTGCCATTTGTAAAGTACCTCAAGAGCCTGAATTTGTTTCTTATAATTGAGCTTCAGACTGGGACGTGTGGATTGTCCTCAGTGTCCCTTTAAATCCGTCACTTGTATCCTTTCCCTGAGATGTGGTATACAAATTTCATTCAGCATCGAATCCAAAATCTTGGCGATGCAATAATTTCAACATTTTGTAGTGGTTTTTATATTGAGTCCCCGCAACGTCGAAAAAGTAAAATTTTTGAATAGGTACGTTTAGTACACTTGTTACACTATAGAGCAGCGTTCTTTGAAATATGGCGTTATGTTTATAGGGTCTGAAATAATAACCACACTGAGGGGCACACACTTGATCGTTCATATCTCCTGTGCAACATGTAATGGAATGTACCTACCATGCCTTGCAGTTACTCCAGTGCCCACCTTTCACTGAATCCCACTACAGATATTAAAATTTCTCGGAAAAATCGCCCACAAAGAAAACTTCACATGCTTTCAGGTTGTCTCTGCCTTCCAAGTTATATACAATTTGCATACGAGCAATATAGTCATGCCGTCGTTCTCACATAATAACCTCAGGAAAAACCACGCAGAATATTTTTAGAAACTTAATCTTAGTAGTTAAGGTACAGAAATTTTCCTAAGTTCGTTGTTTGAAACACTTTTCATCATGTAAAGTAGGCGTGGGAAAATTCAGCAAGGTGAAAATGATGGCTCAGGTAATAGGTCAGTAATAGTGTATGAGTTTATAAAAGCAGTGCATGGACAACTACCGGTTAACCGTTTATGGCGCAGCTGCGCCTTCATACGGTGCCACTTTGCCAAATACATCTTAAGGGTCTCAGTAAGAGCCATGTTTCAGTGCCGCGAAAGAAAGTAGGACTAATGATATCTTGAGAAGAAAACTGTGAGTCGGTACGTCCAGGAAAAAAATCGTTACGCAGTTTGAACAAGACTTTGGAATTGTTAAATCAAATATCTGCTATTACTAAAAATTCTTTAGATGAAGTAAATATAAATTTAAAAAAAAACGTAAAAACAATCAGTAGCATTGGAAGCCGAAGACGAGACAAGTTTTGCCTATTGTTCCCCGAGGCCGACCGCTATAAACCCAGGTGCTGCTCTTCATAGATTCTAACTATGGTCGCTGTGGTCACATGTGGGCGAAGCAAATAGCAATATACACGGGCGAAGAGTTTGTATACGGTTAATATTTGGTGAGAAAAAGATGAATGAGAAAGTTACTGAGATCTAAAGACACCAGAATACCATAACGTCGGCCGGTAGGCGGGCGCCGCGGCGGTCGTCACGCCTTAACTCAAAAATATTTTTCTTCCTTAAATGAAACATTAAGTCTTGCAAACTTGTTTTAATTGTAGAGAAGGGTTGTGTTTACAATATGTAAAAAAATGAGTGAAATCAAAGGTGTAGATACATCGTCAAAAATCGATTTGAAATTTTAAAATTGTTAAAACTTTATAAAATTGTTTATATTTCACAATGTAATCTCTTATTACATTTGCAAAATTCAAGGCCTTTAAAATAATCCCGCACTACCGTAGATGCAATAGTATATGAGATATAATGACGACATGGAGTGACCCAAAGATATTTGATAGAATTGAAAATAGCAACTATTTTCTGTCAATATGGATTACGCCTACCATATTTCTTGACCATATTAATGAGCTATAAAACTTAAATTCCAACTGGTTTCAAAGGAAATAATTGAAGCTGTGACACTTAACTACAGTGGGCATTGCGTTCTAATGGTGTTAAAACCAATTCAATTAGTGTAACTGCATACAGCTAATAGTTATATTTACTGCAATGAAATATTTTCATTAATCAAAAAATAAAGGTTAACCAATGTCGAAACCAAGGTTGGAAATAAAGTCATGTACATGTGTACTCTACTAAGTTTATTTCATCTTCTACTGAAATACAGTTTCACTAAGTTGGTAGTATCTGAGATTATCACGTTTAATTAATATATTTGCTTCAGTTGGCTACTTGTAATAAGCACTGCTTTGGTTTTCCATTTTTTTCTAATACCTATCTCTTATTTAGCTCTGCGTTTTTTTTTCGTTTAATAACCTCGCCCACGGCAATGAATTATCATAATAGCCTTTTCTCCCTCTCCATGGCAAATATTTGCCTTTTAAAAGGAAGCAAAAACATTAGAGGTCACAGAAGTAATGCGTTCGAATTCCCTATATCATAGGTTTGTAAGTGCAATTTGCATTCCGTGAAGTAAGTTCGATTTCTTTGAGTGTGGATATAATCTATGATTATTAAATGCATAAACCTTACACAAAATAGCAATCAGGTTGTATTACTTCTTCCAATGCCTAATAGGGGAAATGTTTTCGAAGGGAAACGGTAAGGCAGAAACACTCTTCATCGCAAATAAAAAAAAGCGTTTTTACCACTTAAGGATCTTTCAATATCCCAATCAAATCAATGTAAATGAAGCCCAATCAAAGCGAGAGAAGCAATTGCTTTTATTATCCTGGTAGCGATTTCAAAACAGGCATTCATTGAAATAACAGTGATTATGTATATACGTTGCAGCAAATGAAACGTCATTTCCTCTTGCATTTGATTATATATCAATAGCTTGGCTCACTTTCCGCATCATAAAATATATACCCCTATTGATATAGTTACCGTCAAGTAATAACGGTCCCCTTGGATCGTTAGTATGTACTCCGGCATTACAAATCAGGTTTTTCCCTAATTTAGGGTGACTAGTAACTAGAGAATGAAAGATTCTAGTTGACTAGTGGTAGTTATTTGGACGAGGTGACAGATATTTAATGCCATTTGCCTTATTTGAAAAAGCTTTTTGGGAGCGTAGGAAAGGCGGAGTGAAACCTGGCGTCGACTTTAGTATGCTCTCAACGATAGGCGCTAAGGCGTCTACGGTTTAACGTTCCATCCGACGCATCCGACGGACGAGGTGCTGAACTCGAAGTGCTTCCCCATAAAGCACCCCAGTGGTGCTCCGTGTACCTACCAATGAAAAATCTACCTCCCAGCCGATATTCGAGCCCAGGTCTTCGGTATGGGAGGAAAGTACTTTTGGTGCTTATTTTTACGATTTTTCGCATGAGACTTATAGTTTTAAAGCTACCTCTCTATGTCTATCATACCTATTCATTTTTCTGTTCCGAAAAAAAAGTCCGATCCTAATACAGAAATACTTCTCACATGCGTCACACAATGAGACATACAATAGCACAGTATTCGTTCAAATATTTGGCCGGGGATTGCGAAACTACTGCGAGCATTTAGACCAATATATCGTCTCACGAATCAATTCTGACATTTTCTCCCCAATGCATCAATCCGCCTCCGCGCGACTCGAGAGCAGTCATCGCCATTCCCTACCATTTCTCCCCACCTAGGCCCTTTTTATCTCATTTGCGTCCGCACCGGCTCCAGGACCCCCTTGGGAGGAAATATAAGGGGAGGTTTTGGGCCTCGGGAGGGCGTCACGGTCCCTTCGGCCGTAGTGCGGCGGGGCGTAAAAGTCTCCCGCCATCCATCAACGGAATGTGACGACCATTTTTCCCGCCGGGAGAGAGATTCCTCCGCCACCCTTAACGCGAAAGACCCCCCCTCCGCCCCTCAATCCCTACCAAACCACGTAAGGTCCCAAACAACGGCCATCTTTCACCTTCACGTCCGACGAGGACTCTAGTCCCGGCGACCCTCCCTCGAATCCTGGAGAGCAAGGGAAGTGTTTTAGGCTTCTTAGGTGAGGGTTTGATTTTTTCCCATCTCCTTCGCCAGAGAAGAGAGGGATGGATTGAGTGATAACTCTCCACCGTTCTCTCTCTCTCTCTCTTTCTTCCCATCCCACGAAGTGATTGATTCCACCCGAGATCTCACGGAATTGGTGGCAGAAGGTGCTTTCCCCGACTCCGCGCATATGAGAGAGCGGCATTTTGGCACGCAAGACGGAAATTGGGTCGTGGAATGAGGGGACTTGCCACGGACGATTTTTATTTTCGCCCCCGCTTTATCTTTTCTTTCTCCGCAACAGGACCCGGACGTACGGAAAATGTTTTCCGTCCCGCTGCCACCGAAAAAAAAGGACAAATGACTCTATGGGAAACGAGATGAACGTGTCAAGGGCGGAATTTCCTCACGCTGGAGATTATGATGAATTCTTCGCTCAGGCGGGGGAAGCCATTTCCACCAAACCCTGATATGCATGCCACCGCATCACGAAACACGCCGTCAAAAATGTCTAGAGCAGAGGTAGCTCTAGACTTTTCCGCGAACAGCCTAAAATGATCGACGCAAGGACTCAACATTTTTTATCGCTATTTTGGCGGCTCAGTTATATGAAAAGCGTGGGAGTGCAGTACAATGAGTATGGTTTGACTCTTCACACACATTCAAGTGCGGTAATAGGGGTGCGGTAATAGATATAAGGTGAGTGGACCATGAGTGCATCTTGACTTTCGTACAAGAATATACCTTTGTAGTTTGCAATGGAAGCAAAATGTTTATATTTAAGCGCTAGAGATTCGGATGCCAGTGAATTATCTCCAGATAAAATGTAATGAGTGTAAAATTAAAAAAAAAATATTTAACCAAACAGAGGAAACTTTTCTTTGTTAGTAGGTATTTACGCTGAGTGTCAAAGCACGGTAGCAGAGAATCGATTCTCACGTATTGCACAAGACAAGTATATAAATTAAAAATGGTGTCAAAAAAATTACGTGGTACCTTAATACCATATTATACTAAGGTTTTGTCTGGGAACAAACATAGAGATAAAGTATGTAATAAGAAAAAATATACAGAAGAACAAATTTTAATTAAAATGCTCTTGATCTACGGTAGAGGGGAAAATGAATATGATATATTCAAAATTGCAAAATTATTGTATCTGAATAGCAACAAATGTATTTAATATACTCTATCTTACGGATAGCATATGTAAGACAGCTTTCCTCAAGCTATTTATCCAATCTTTCCTTCGCAAATAAAACTCCTATATGCTGCTATATAATTCAAATTTTCATTGGAGTCAATTATCCTCCGATAACCTCTCTTTTAACATATCCATTAAATTTATTCTCTTCAAATCCCCCTGCTTTTCGTTACTTCGAACCTTTTTATAGTAAACAGGTACGAACCATAATGATTTTCCCTCTGGACGTTCTATACGGTGATGATGATTAAGGTCGCATCGCATTAAAGAAATGTGGAGGCAGCTGATGTACTGACGTCTAATGACATTCAAACATCAAAGTAAAGTGTTGTAATTACATTCAGCATACCAACTCTGGTTTCTCTGAAAGATATGATTCAGAGAAACTAATAACAAAGCGAAACAAAAGTAACTCAGCTTGAGTGAAGCCGCGTGCGTCCAAATAAGAATTTTCCAGCTTTGAAACCGGGACCTCCGGTCAAAAGCCCAACGTTCCAGCCTCCGGTAATCTGCGCCGATAATTACAGTCAATAATATTCTTTAAGGTGTTTAGAATATTAGTGACGCATAAATGCCTGATGAAATAGCACAGATACTTAAATAGTACCTAATGCATATTAATTGATAGACGAATTTTCATCGATAGGCGATAGGTTCATTAAAGCCTCAGAAGTGCTTAAACCTTTTCATTTTCATAATTTATTCCGCAAGTAACTGGCAAAAAGCTCTTTCGAATCATAAAACTCATAGCTTAATATATATTGGAATAAAATGAGGTGAAAAAAGTGCGTGCTTAATAATATTTACTTCCATTTTCCCGAGATTAATTATCTCTTTCCCATACTCGTGATGACTCAAATTTGGAGGGATATAGGTATTCAAATTATCCTATCAAGTGCAATTTTCAGCTCCATTGATATAGCATTAATGGGAAATAAATATTCTATATGGGTTTTCGTGCAGTTTAAACAATATCGTGCTGCGATATGCATTCATAATAATATTGTGCGTGATATTTTGAATGCTCAGAGAAAAAATGCCAGAATAAAAAATAGGAATTCGAATAAAAAACGGAATTAGGGCTAATTTCAGAATGCACAGGTTGAATTAAGCGGGAGTAGTCTGGTCGGAAAGCTTTAAAAAATAAAATAAAGGCAAATTATATTGGTAGAGATTCACATGCAAAGAGGGACAACTCCCAATTAGTATTTTTCCGACGTGCGCCTGGCATTCGGAACTTGATAAAAAACATACTTTCGTCATCAACAGAGCACGCACGGAATTGTGCTCTGACGTAATAGAAGAACAAACACATATTCTAGAAATGCATGCTCTCACATATTGGTGGAATGAGGTTATTCAGTCATAAATAGGGAGAAAGATAGACAGACATATAATGGCCATAATCTCCGAGCATGGATATGAATACGAGATTTATTCATGTCGGATATGATAGTATCATCTGTGGCACTTTTAATCAAATCCTCTCATTGGGTTTAAGAGCGTAGTCTGAACATATGCATTGATCCTGTCTCGCTCCAGTAGTAAGAGAAAATGGCAAAAAAATAGAAAGTTTTTTGGATATGAAACAAGGATGGACACACACATTAATACACAACATTCTATTAATAACGGAAATATACATTGAGGACGTGTTTGAAAATTTACTCTGAACAGCAATCACTGTTCCTAATTGGGAGAAAAGGTAAATTTTTACGAGAACCTTGCTTTAATCTAATTTTGTGATATTTTCAAATATCACATCCTACTAAAGTTCTATTCGTTTGAAAATATATGCTTTTGGTTAAAAACAGGAGATTTAATACACTTACAGTATATTTAAAAGCATTTTATTTTTGTTTTAAAAATGAAGCTGTTCTTAAATATTGGCCAGTTGGAAATCGGGAAGCAATGAACCGCAAAAAAATGGAAATAAATGATTTACAGTATTTCACATTAATAACGCTCACGGCCCAGTGAGTTGAATTAGTGGTCTCACCAGCTCCTTGAAATTCCTGAGAGCACCTTTTGAATATCCATGGGCATGGAATATCTTCCAAACGGATACTGCAAAGGCAGAGACTCAGTCATATCAGGTCCGGAGCGTTCGTGCGTGTAGATGCGCTCAGGGAAAGCGGTAAGGGTGCGATCATTTTACCAGCAAGGGTAGGCCTATTAGTTTAGTCATGTAGAAATGGAAAGAATAAATTTCGCGGTTACGTGACGTGGGTACCTAATTACGGAGTTATTAAAGGGGCAAGCTTCCACTGGAATTCAGAATAGTGATTTTGAAGAAAAAGAGAAAAGATTTTCGCTCGTAAGAAGAAATTGTGCGCAGAGTATGTTATTTTTGCATAATCCGGAACGAGCTTCCTCGCAAAAGGGAATTAAAAAGTTACGCTAGCTGGAATTATTTTCTAAATACTCTGAGAACCAAAAATAATTGAGAATTCTTCAATGAATCCATTCATTCAATATGTAATGCACATGGATATGCCGCTCGAATATGCGAAATAGATAGCTTTCCATCAAATAAACTTCTAAGAAGGACGGCAAGGCTTTCATATGCATTTAAAAAAAATTGGTGCGCCTGACGTGACTCATAGATCCTTATTTTAAGGAATGAAACGACCAACAATACTAGTTCGAAGTAAAGGACCGACCATAAATTACGTCACGCTCAAGGGGATGGGGAGGGGCAGTCCCAACTGCTACAAGGTACGATTCGGGGAGGGGAGAGAGTCCAGCCTTACGCTACAATTGGAGGAGTATGTACTAAAAATGCACTCCCTGTTCACATAATAATGATGGTACACTTAATATTGTGTGAATGATGAGTGCATGTTTTATCATTCACCAGAAAGAGGGGTTTTATTAAGAGTTTTACGTAATTTGTGGTAGAGGTCTCTAAAGACTTCTACGGAGCATTATAATGGTGGATTTAGGGATGAAAAAAATCAGTGGTACGTAATAATGGGGCATTAGATAATATAAATAGAGATAAGGAATAAGCGATTAACGTTCAATCAACTAATACTTGACAAAAACAATAGCATGTGCAGAGAATCACCAATGAAAACTGATATTGGCTTTGATTTCTACCACGATGTTAAGCTTTCCCGAGAAATGCATAGGGCACTAACCAAAGATTCCGGCTTCCGGAATCAATTTCAAGAGCCGATATCCTAGCAGTCGATGCATTGGCCAGATGAACAAAATGTTTTTCAAGATATAATAATTTTAAAGCACACTCATTGAGAAACATATCTGTTGTTACTGATTTCAGGAGTAACTATACGTATACTTCTCTTCAATCAATCAATGCAAAAATGTTTAGGGCATAAGCGTTGCTTTAAATATAAGACAACGCTTAAAACTAGCAAAATCGGAATTAGAGCATTAAACATACATGTTTTTACTTTCTCAAAATGATAAAAATTTATAGGAAAATAATGAACCTGCACATATCCCAAACAATTATGTTCTTTTCAAAGGATTGTGTTCAAGGAGATGTAAGAACTAGGATTTGAAAGAAGGACAGGGAAACCCCTGTCTTTAGCATTGGTTTATTCTGTCACAGACATCCTCCGGGTCTAGTGCCTCATTCAACAGGTGGAGTACCCCATTTTAAGTACCTTCATTGTCCACGTAAATGTCTGCCCTAGAAGTCTCCTCACTGCCATATCTCAGAAAGAAATTCGGTCTCTTGGCATCTTTAGCAAAACTTTTGACTGCTACGGACAAGCATTCAACATATTTTATTTGGAAGAAAATTGCGGGTAAATTGTACCGGGTTCAATATCAAGTACCTCATGTTGAATTCTTATTTAAATATACTCAAAATATTGAGTATATTTAAAATGCCATTCATTTAAAAAGTGCGTACTCAAGTATAGGTATTTTTGAGGGAAAGCTAGGTGGTTGAAAGCCAACTTCAACACTCAAACAGAAGCTAAAATAATTCATATACAGGGATAATTTGAAATGATAATCAAATGGAAAGGACCGTAACGATGAAAATGAAAAATATATGAATAAAAAAACAATTTTAAATGATAGTTGTGGAAAACATCTGTGATTTAAGAGCAGAAGCTGCATTTACACTAAGATTGAGCATCAGACGACATAAGTGCAATGTCCGGTGTAGCATTAGAACCCAAAATCTTTCAGTTTCAAGCTCACCACTTAACTGGAAATTCGCAGCATCAATAATATTTTAACTGGCCTTGGTTTCAACACAATCTCTCCTGATTGTTACACGTACCTACTCAATAAACTTATAACTCCCGTACTCAATGCACTAAGCACAAAACGATGTAGGATTTTTGAAGATGTTGTATCTAATGGTACAATTTCATGTTCATGAAATTGAATAATATTACAATTTCACACCTCATAATATTCATTTTCAAGATAGGCCTGAAACTATACCAATAGCTACTATATCCATTATTTAACAGTAACGAAGTCTCCAATTTATTTTCTAAAAATCCTCTGTGCATGCGCAAACGAACACATTATTAAAATTCATGGTAACGAATAAAATAATAAAACTTTTAGTCAATTCCACGAATTCATCATTCACGAATTAGTCAATTCAACGAATAAAATAATAAAACTTTTCGTCAATTCCACACTGTTTACAAACAGTGTGGAATTGACTAAAAGTTTTATTATTTTATTCGTTACCATGAATATTACAAATTTCCACAAAGTGACGCCTTCAGTGTTATCTGATATAAATTATTAAAATCTGGTTTTCAACAATACAGGTTATATTTTAGCCATCACTATTTAATTTCATTTAATTTAATTATAGAATACACGGATCGATATCCACAGTGTCCCAGATAATAAAACAAATTATTAGCTACACAAGTTTACAGCTATTAAATTTAGCAACATGGCAGTTCACCAAAGTGTGCCCTTTGGTATGGCTGATCTGTAAAGATTACATGTATCGCTTGTCAAAAACCTTTTCTGAAAGGCACAAAAACTAATCAAACGCAACCGGGAAAATTATCACCACAGCATGTGTCAAATCCGTATCACAGATTGATGTTTCGAAATAAGTGAAAGTTAAACACTGTGAGATTGTGGAGGAATCAGATTATATTTTCACGAATGGAGGCTTTCTGCGTCCCATCTCTGTTAATTTGTGTCCAATTATTAAACGGTGATTCACATTCAAAGCTCAATCGATCTCTTTGATAGCTCCGCAAGAGAACTGAGACTAAAATCCCTAAAGAACTTCATAAATTTATGGATGATCTTCTATCGATGGCAACAATTCACCCCAGATATTTCTCAAAGGATGGCATATAATATTTTCCCTCCATGAAATGGAAATCAACATGGATGGGATCGGATAAGAGGTGAGGGTCTAAACGGGGTTCAATCTCTTTATTCAGTTTTGCCAACAAGCGAGGCACACCGAGTGTAAAATGGGCCTTTACAGATCTGAAACAATCTTAAATCAACATAACGGGACGGTTATCGATCAGCTGAACAGAGTACGGTCGACTGAAGTTTATGTCACACAAAGAAAAGTTTCGAACATTGCCATTGCATTGACTTTAATGCTAAAAATAATCTCTAAAAGTAAACTTGAAACTAACCAGGAATACGACCAATATCGGATTTACCGTTGTTACCCCATAGTAGCACGTTGAGGGTTGGTACAATAATATCGCATGTTGAGTACAGGGAGCTATTACTTTTCCTCGCCCGTAAATTTTCTGGCAGCAAAATGAAATTACGCATTCAGATTACGCACAGCATGCCCGAACGTATTAACTGATTCAACAAAGAACTCTCTGAATGGCACGTGCACCATAATCACCAGGTGAAATAAAATACATATGTTAATTAAAAGTTCAGTTATGGAAGCCCCTACTAATAGCTATGTCAAGTGATAAGTAAGTTTTAAGCATAGAAGTTCAGTCTCCGAGAAATTATTACTATACTATTATTACTGTGAACTCAAGATATTGAACCTTAAATTTCATGAAGTGTACAATCTCTATATTTGTGTTTTTTTAGATACTTGTATCATTCACTCAAATGTACATTATAGCATCACAGGAAAAAGTGATGATAACAATCTCAAACCCTGGCATAGGGTACCTTCTTCAGCAATCTTCAAAGCATGCATGGTAGGATTCAGCGACTAGGAAAAGAAAATTGGAAGCATTGCCTATTGGGAGAGTAGGAGAGACTTGTATAGATGCTACAGTTAATTGGTGGCTTGAAGTACACATATTGAATAATCTAAGGAAAAGTGTGAGTGAAAAGAGTTGGATTTCCACGGATAAGAAAACAAACAGTTTTAGCACGCATTTCTAGAAAGATGAGTGATGAAGACGCTATGGTAAAATTGAGTCTAAAAGTTACAGAGGTCAACCCTGGATGGGACACGTTTACTATCAAATGTAAAATCGATGCATACAAGGGAAGATGGAGATGTTTACAAGTAGAAAAATAAAGTGTACAATAAAACTCCAAGGAAAAACTACTCCTTTTTTTATTTTACCCAGAATTCTCAGTTTCTCAACTTATTTTTAATTTACACAAAGGCATTTGATTGAAATAACACCAGAGTGGGAACAACAATGCTCAGATAAAGGCTAACAATCTCTTTCCCGTTATTCATCTCAATAATTGCAATTTACAAAGTAATCCTCGGTATAATTAAGGGAATTTAGGGAAAGGGAGAAAGGAGTGAAATTTTCTCTCTTGCCAGGCTCCTACATTACCCACTACGGTGACCAACATGTAGTCACTAGGGATGGTAAAATATAAAAGTCAATTAAGGGACGTCCAGAGGAGTATATTTGGAGGTCATAGAGGAGTAAATATTCATACGTATGTGGTGATTTAAGACTCTACCCGAACTTAAATGTGTGCCAGCTCTTGAAGAAAGGTACTGTAATAGCAATGGAAGGGTAGGAGTTAGGGTGAAGAGAAACCCGGAATCGGCATTAGCCTGGTCTTAACGGATGACCCCAAGGAGACCACGGTTTATTGTCCCATCCGACGGACGGAGTACTGAAATCCAATATTCTCCGCTAAGAATTCATGTAGGGACCTGCTTACTTTCGAGCAATTCACTACTGGGATTTGAACCCGGGGTTGGAGGCTGGTACTCTTGATTATTACAGCAACTAACAAAGAGTACCGTGCGCACTAGATGGATAAAATCCACCAGTGCACTAGCAATACGCCGTCAGCTTTGAGTACCAGAGTTATCTACCATAAAACCTAACTCCGTCACCCTTTCCTTTCGTCCTTTCGTCTCCCTTGCCAATTTTGCGCGCCCTATCGTATTACTTTGCAGAGAGCGGGACCAAATGCAAAGGCATAAACTTTGTGTGTAAAATATTTTTGGTGCAATAAAAAAATGCCATCATCAATAATGCATGCAATAAAATTTATTATACACCTGAATTCTTCGCGGGTTCAACACCGGGTTAGGGATTTGGCGACTGCCGACGTTTCAACGGCTAGTACTACCGTCATCTTCAAGGCGATGAGAAACGGTATGTCAGCCGTCCAAACGTCGGCAGTCACTGAATCCGTAACCCGGTGGAGAACATTAATCGCCGGGATATTACTAGATTCTTCATATTTATTATGTATCAACAGGGAAAAATCTCATTTGTTTCAAATATTTTGCTTATGAAATGTCAGCATCAACATTTTACAACGAAGCTGTAAATAAAGGATAGTTGTTGACCTTTAGCAATAAGCATAATTTAGTACAACGACTTTTAATAGTATTAATACATTTAACAGAGGGATTGTGGTGACCTAGTGGGTAGAGCGTTCGGATATGGACCGGAGGGTCCCGGATTAAAAACTCGAGCAGAAGCCAATTTTAAACACCGCCACCTAAATTGTCCGCAATGAGGAGCTTTACCCTCAACTATTCAACCAACCTTCAGACTGAAAAACCAAGTTAATAAGCAAGAGTGAGTACAATAATGACAAATGGTATTTACTTGCCAGGAATAACCTAAATTAGGGTTTCTAATGTGAGTTTTGCTTTGCAGATTAGGAAAGGGTACTCTCTTGAACAAAAAACCTATAAGAAATCTTCAGTAGGTATTTGTAAAATGCACACATTGCATCCATGGTGAGAACGACCCTCACTTTTCCCTTTCCAATCCTGATTCCTTTCTACATCTACATCTACACGATACCCTGCAAGCCACCGCGAGGGTGTGTGACAGGGGGTAAAGTTCACTAAGCATGCACTACTAACATGCAAACAAGCAACTATATTGTCTCATGCAACTTGATTGTTAGTATCTATAGTGTTTAAGGGGTTAATACATGCATCATGCACTACAGAATACTCTAAAATATTTCCCCACCTATCCCTTTGCTATGCTGCCTATTCTGTTCTCTAATAGTACGGGGGAAAAATGCCATTTTGAATCTATCTCTCTAATCTTATTTATCTGGTCGAATCTAGCATAATACGTTGTTTTTTTAATATATGCCTAACATCTTCAGTAAAGCTATCCGATTGAAATCTCTCTAATAGATTCAATCGGTACTTTAACCTACGCTCTGATAATGATTCCCACCCTAAATTCTTTTATTAATTTTGAAACGCTATTCAACCTATCGTAACACCTTTTAACGAACCTAGCAGCTCTACGCTGCACACTGTCTAGTTCTCTGATCAACCCTAATTCATTAGGATCCCATACACTGGCTGCATACTCAAGGTGTGGCCTAACTAGTGAAAAATGGCATCGCTCTTTGTTCTTCTCATCACATTTCCCAACTACTCTTTTCATAAATCCTAGCATTCTTCGCTCGGCCGCATATTTAACTTATGTGTCTTCCCCACGATAAATCCTTAGTGATTGTTACACCTAAATGTCTTATGGTTTCAACGTTTTCGATCTTCGTGTTACTAATTTTATAGGTACGCTCTATCAAATTATTCCTCCTCCAAAAATTGATAGCTACACACTTTTTAAGGATAAGTTCTAATTGCCATTTGTCGCACCACTCTTGAATTGCATCTAAATCCTTGCTATGCGATTTCCTGTCCTCTTCTTTTGATATACCCCTGTACACTACTGCATCGTCTGCAAAAAGTCTAAGCTTACTACTAACTACGGTACCCACATCGTGTATGTATAAAAGAAATAAAAGCGGACCTATTACGCTACCCTGGGGAACTCCCGATGTGACTTTAATTGTGTCCTACTTTCTAAGCCCTCCCTCTAATTAACATCTAATATCCTCATCCAAAACCGTCACTGCGTCTATTTCCATATATTAGCCCTATATTAGTCTTCATACCCTAAAAACCTCTCTCGACCCCTCGTATCATTTCATCCGCAAGCGATACGACGCCCAGCCGCTTTCTCTTTTCATGAGACGACCGACCCCAGACCACCCAGCCATACCCCGCACTCCCTCCATGGCTCTCTCTCCTTTGTCCATTCCGCTTTCCCCACTTCCGCTCCTCTTGCCGCCACTTCCTCCCCTGTTGATCCCACCCCCTCGGCCCCTGAATCCCTGACGGACGAGGGGACCGAGGCGAAAGAAGGGCAAAGCAAAGAGGCGGGACATGACCCAGGGCTTAACGTTTCTCACGCCATATGACTGCGTCCCCTCCTCTTGAGGGTACGGAGACGGAAGTCCGGGAGGGTACGACGGGTGGGGGAAAGAGGATGGATGGAGAGAGGGAGGAGGAAAAACCTTTTCATCCCCGTCCCTCCGAAAGGGGAGAATTTTATTTTTCCGCCATTTATTGCGTCAAAATATTTTTCCGACCTCACGAATGAATAAATAAACAAGCTCGCGCAGGTAAAGGGAAGTATATGTGTGTGTGTGTGTGTGTGTGTACAGATGGAATTATTCCCTCTAAACACTCGAACACGCTAGCAAACGCTCACGCACATCCCCCCTCCCCCCTATGTCGTAAAAAAAAGACGTCCCACGAAATCTCCATCTCTCACCTTTCACTCCTTGACCACCACGTGCCCCCCTCATCCTTTGAAGGTCTCCCTTTTCCCGACGTGGCTCAGCCCTCTTTCTCTCCCTCTCTCTCTGCAGGAGTGTGTGAGTGCGTCTCTGAGGCGCTCCATTCTTTCATCCCTCCCTCCTTTGACGACCCGAAGTCACCACTCGACGCCATTGAAAAATTTGTAAATCGTCCTAAAACCCTCTCGCATCCGCTTACAAGGCCGAGGGGCACCAACTTCCTGCTTCAAAGGAAACGGTCCATCTCGCTGCTTACTAGAATTATGTGCAGAGAAAAGTTAAAAACACAGGCAGAATGTGTGAGATTTACCTAATTGTAGATAAAACACAGATAACCATTCGTTGTGGCTAGAAATCGATACAACCGGCAATCGGACACGTGCTTTATTATAAACATACGGTTTTTTCCAAGAAGACAGTGCGAAATTTTTACAAAATCATATTATTAAATTATCAAGGTTAAAATTTGTACGATAGAGGTATTTTGCATCCGCAGGATATTAAAACTAGATATATCCTTTTGTATGGAGGTTGAACAATAAGACCCAAGTAAAGCCAATGATGACGTGAAACTGCAAATATATATTGGAAAGTATAAATTTAAATTCATACTCTCTCACTATGTATTTTCCAAGGAAGTTATTTACTGCAGGCTAAATGTGCCGGAAGTAACTTAAAGGGATTTTATTATGGCACTTTTTAAGCTTGTTCGCTACATTTCAGGATGAAAGGACATAATAATATTAATTAATACAATGGCATTAGGCGTAACTTTGTGGAAACCCTTTATTTTCCCCATATAATGTTCCACATATTACCTACGACCTAGATTTCTTTTTAGAATATCACAGGTGACAACACCAGACCTGATGGGAAGTATGACAACGAAACCGAAGTCGTGGATGATAAATCAAGCGTGGCAAAATGCGTGCAAGTCACTTCTTGTTATTCATGTGAATTGATGAGTAGTCTTAAAACTTCACGAGATGTCGTGATGCAAACAAACCATGTGCAATGCAGGAGAGAGCTTCTGGACAACTATTGCAAACACAGCAATTTCTTTATTTACATGTGCTTGATTTTCAAGAATTTCAAAACAATAATGCGTTGAAATGGTGCAGTATTGCATCTTTCTATTCCACTTAAGCCTTAGCAAAGGTTAGGGAGCATCATTTCACAAAATTCCCAAGTAAGTGGAAAATTGTTTTGCATTAGGCGATAGAATTCATCCTGAAGGAAAGAAAATAAAACTTCTCCAAGCGTTCGAGTGCCCTCCCGACAATTTTCAACCTCTGACTTCCGAACCATATCACCTGGTTGGTGTTTAAAAGAGTCAGCGGTTCTAGCGGGTTTCCGTCTTTTAGAAGTTAAAGATGTTTGTCAAGAAACACGATTGCCATTTTTCACAGCGGTAAAATATAAATGTTCTAGTAATCTTTTCGTGTCCTTAAATTCCTAAGATTTCCTTAACTACCTACTGAATATCATTAAAAATTCCAAATCTTCTACTTTCTCTTCTAGCTTTCTAACGAGCACTTCTATTTTCCTCACGGTACACATTCAATAACAAATTTAACCGGGATTTCAAAGAATACCCACATGATAAAATGATTAAGAGTGCCTACTTTAAACGGATCTTCCTTATTTTTTCCCCTCATTATATATAAGTTCTGCACTTCCCCCTTAATTCGCTGAGTAACTTAAATTAAAATTTTAAGCTTTAATTTTTTTTTTAATTCACTGATCTTTCACCATGCAATTCTTTTAGTGCAACTTCCTCTCTCCCGAGGAAATGAGGCGAAAGAGAAAAACTAGAAAAAAGTTGCTAATGAAGTAGCATTGCCATAAAAATGAAATATTTTTCCTCCTAATTTTTCCTACAGCATTCGCCGAACATTTCAATACTAAGCAATGCAAATTAAAAGCCATGAGGGCTTCAGAAGGCCCCCCTTATATTTACATTAGAAAAGGCATTACATAAATCTACGCAAATTGTTGACGCACAATTAAAAGTTGTCTATAAACAAAGTATTGTTCAATTCTGGTTAGTCACTAATCCTAGACTATTGACTACTCATTGGACAAACATGAGCGGCAAGTGTGTAAAATTACGTGGACATCGCCGCACACTGAAATAATAATAATACTAGTAGGGTAAAGGGGGGTGAATCGGACCAGCGGGTGAATAGGAACGCTTTTCAAAAAGTGCGCTCAGACCCGAAACGGTATCACTTGAGACTGACTACGTTTTAGGAATTGCTTCTTTGTAATCTTGTCCTTCTAGTAGAGTGAAAACGAGAACTCGACGACTGAATTTAAGCAAATGATACTCTGTCGAATGGAAGCCTACCATACGAGAGAGGTGTGAAATTGGGTATTTAGAAAACCTCGTATAGGTTCAAAGTAAGGTGACATTGTAGCGCTTACTCAGATTTCAAGTTTTTCTTTCCTGAAAGGAAATCTAATACCATAGCTGCCACATTAGGTTACTTTTTTGAGCCTTGTATGAATATCGGAGTTACCAAACATGATACAAAATCATATTACTTAGTCGGGTGAAAAGGACCAGCACGCGCAGGAGTTCAGTTCCAAGCCGCTGATCGAGGGTGAAGCATTGAACCAGTTATACTCAACTGATACTTGGAAAAATTCCTTCTGCTACTGAAAAGTAAGTAGATATACAACTAATATTGATAAATTGCTTACTTACACTTAATGTTTTACATTAAAAACATCAAATGTTTATAAGAATGTTTGAGCGAAAGTGGCTAAAAATTTGTTTTTAGGCCATACTCTTTTATTTAAGTATTATAAGAAGTTTAATGGAATAAACCTATTTTAATGCTATTCTATATCACGTTATAGATATTTACTACGTATAACGAGGAGGAGGAAAGAGATTTTCCCCGTCATAGAGGTGAATTAATACGGCGACGAGCACGATTTACAGGCTGAGCGAGAGGTAAGCTACCTTCGTTTGATGTAACATATGTTGTGTACTGTTCCATATATATTAACCAATTATTCGCTGAAACAATTTCATAAAACATACGCATTTCGTGATGGAAATTTATTGTTATTAATTCACATTGAGTTCCATACCTATACATTCTACATTACTCAGTGGTCTATATTTTCCAATCTGAAAGAAAAGGAGGTGATATAATGTACGTGATAGAGGGATTGCCAGAGTATTAAATATTATATATGGCAACAGAATTAGTTGTGGAACGCCTTACAACCTCCTTTTGATAGCGTGCAAAATTTCATTTAAAACGTATTTATAAAAGTGATAATTTTCGCTTACCGTTAATGTTTTTCCTTTTGGATTAAGATGGGGAAGTACCGGCGAAAAACGGAACAGACATGGACAGAGGAGGATGTGAGAATGGCGCTGAAAGCTTTCAGAGAGGGAAGAAGCATGAGGCATTCTGCCGAACTTTTCAATGTTCCCCGTACTTGCCTCTATCGTAGGATAGTAGCGGATACGGAAAAATTGAAGACAAGAGGGGGGCAAAATGTCTTATCAGTGGAAGAAGAGGAAGCATTAATTAGAATAATTCTTAGGTTATGTGAAATTGGGTTCGGATTGACAAGAGATGATGTCATGAAGGTGGCATATGAATTTTCCATTGAAAACAACATAAAAAACAATTTCTGTGCGTTAAAAAAACGAGCAGGCAAGGATTGGTTCTTGAATTTTATATCTAGACATCCTTTAAGTCTTCGAAAACCCGAAGGTTTGTCAGTTGCTCGAGCTGAGGGTTTAAATAAGGAAGATGTAGACGATTTTTTTTCAAAGTTAACTATTTCGATGGCTGAGGCTGGAGTTATGGATAGGCCCCACCTTATATACAACGTTGACGAAACGGGATGTGTATTAAATAATCGCCAAACCCAAAAGAATGTTGCAAGAACAGGATCTAAGGTAGTCATAAAACAGACGTCAGTGGAAAAGGGGGAATTGGTGACAGTTGTTGCGTGCTGCAATGCAAGTGGACATTACATACCACCTTTTGTAATTTTTAAGGGGAAAAAGTTCCATAAGGAATGGGAGGATGGATTTCCGTTGGGATCTAAAATTTTTATGTCCGATTCAGGGTGGATAAATGAGGATCTTTTTTTGGAGTGGCTAAAGCACTTTCAAGCAAACAGGATTCCTGGCCGATGCATTTTAGTCCTCGATGGCCACGCATCACACAAGACTCTTCCTGTTCTACTGTTCTGTGAAAGGAATGAGATCACTCTCTTATCACTGCCCAGCCACACTACCTAAAGGTTGCAACCTCTGGACAGGTCTTTTTATAAACCATTAAAGACATACTACGATATTGAAACAAATGCGTATATGACAGTTTGTAAGGGGGATAGAAAGATGACTAAATTTAATTTTGGTCGGCTTTTTCGAAATGCATGGAGCAAAGCCGCAACAATCGGCAACGCTGAAAATGGATTCCGATCAACAGGAATATTCCCTCTGAATCCGGGTATCCTGACGGAGTTAGATCTTCATCCTTCTAATCTCGGAAGCTCACACGCCCCAGAAGAAGCATCAACTCCTTTTTCGACAAATTCATCTTCCGATCAAAAATTAACTGCCAGTCCCTATGAAGAAAGCCAATCCTCGACATCAACATCTGAGGAATCGTCAAATACTTTGGGTAGGTCTTTCCATAATTTACTACCTACACCAGAAAAAAGAATGAAAGTCAATGTGAAAAGGTCAAGAAAGCAAATTGCTCAAATACTTACTTCTCCAGCTGTAATAGAAGAAACAAAGCAACGACTGAAGAAACAAAATATTAGGAACGCGAAGGGAACTTGCAGAAACTTATATGAATCATCTTCAGATAGGGACGGCAATACTGAGAATGGGGAAAACTCAGCTGATGATACGCTTTGTGGCTTCTGCTCCAAGTCTTATAATTGTGCGAATTCGTCAAAGTTTAGAGACTGGATTAAGTGCATGAAGTGTAATTGTTGGTACCATGAGCTGTGTGTAGGTGCTAAGGGGCGAGATAAATTTACTTGTGGTAAATGTGCTTAATTGTTTTGGTAAATTTGTTCTATTTTGTTCTATATGTTCAGATTTGGTGATGTATGTCTATTTGTAAAGTTATGTTTGATTCTAAGAAGGTGTCGTCGAAATATCTCCAGACTGCACTACATTGTTAATAGCAATGATGCAAAATTTCAAAATTTTATGGAATAAAACTTAAGAAAACTAAAATTTATAACGTTATTTTACTGGTCCGATTCAGCCTCTAATCTGGTCCGATTCGCCCTCCAAGTCGTCGGGCGAATAGGACCATGCAGTCTCTTGAAGAAATTGCTCCAGGACCGTTCTATTCAGAGCAACCACGCTGAAAATTGCGTTTTAAACTGGAAAAACATCAAGTCCTTTGCTGATAATGCTTTCAGAATGTAACTGTTTACACAAACGAGGAAATCGACGATTTTCCTTTTTGTGGCCCGATTCACCCCCCTTTACCCTAGTATTATTATTGCGCTACTAGTTTTATTATCATTACTACCCTTGTTATTCTTCAATGATAATGCCAGTTAGTCTGGACTAATTCGGATCCATCACAGATTTTAAAATAGAAAATAGTATAGAGTAGTGACTTTTTCTCACCGCAATACACCATTTAACATTAGATCAAATATAAGAAGCAAATACAAATTCATAAATTTCTGTCAGGTCTTGCGATTTCAGCGTATATAAATTATAACGTTTACCACACATGACCGCAAAAATGCATCCCAGTTTTCCTGTAAAGAAAGAAGACACGAGACTATGTATCATACGGGCACATACTCTTTTAATATAAACATAAATGATGATAAGTGCCATAGTAAAGCATTCCATTTTCAAGTTCATTTTCCCAAAACTTCTACTCGCCAATTGTAGCTTTACGAAAAAAGCAGTGTCGTTGCGAGAATGACCATTTGTCAAAGGCATGCATCAGTTACAGCCGGAAGGGTCATTGATGATATCTCTGCCCGTATCACCAATATCCGTTGTTCCCCACTTCACCCCTATATGGGGCGAAGCGCCGATATTTTACCCTGATCAGAGAATTTTGAGACCCACTCAGCTTCACACTTAGCGGGAAATATGCGACCACTCGTTTAAACCGGGGAGGTAATTTTGGCTCTCAGTTTAGTATAAAAACTCTTTTTAGTTATTCCTTTTTGAGAATAGAGGTCCGTGCTGTAAACATAAGTCAACATTAGTGTAGTCGAACCTTTCTCTTAAGTAATTATTTTGACTAAGAAGAAGGCACTAGGAAATATGGGAAGAACAATAACCAGATATCATCCAAAGATCAATTAAAAGAAAACTAAGGTTTTGGTATGCAGCAGAAGAAAGGAAACCAGGACCAATGTTAAGTAAGGAAAACTAAACATTGAGGAGGGGGAAGAGCTGTTAGCTAGGAAGCCGATTAACCAGCGATGGACGAAGTAAAAGAGAAATTGCCAGTATAATTGTCCAAACAAAAAGGGCATTTTATCTGAAGATGATTCTGCAAATACAAGCGTGGAATTGAGGAAACATTTAATTAGAGCATACATCTGGAGCATTCTACTATATGGCAGTGAAGTATGGACAATAACAGCAGCAGAGAAGTACAGGCTGGAAGCATTTGAAAAGTGGTTCTACCGCAGAATTATTAAGATGAAATGAATCGATAAAGTGACAAACAAAGAAGTTTAAGAAGAGTGCGAGAAAGGAGATGTCTACTGAAAAACCGCAAAAAGAAGACGGGACTACTTAATAGGCCACATCTTATGACACGATGGCCTGATCAAGACAATCGTCGAGGGAAAAGTGAACTGGAAGAATGGAATAGGCAGGCCTCGTATGAGGTACATGGAGCAAGTTGTGGAGGATGTAAAAGAGGGGAGCTACGTAAATATGAAGAGGCTGGCCGATAGAAGAATCAAGTGGAGGGCTGCGTCAAACCAATCCTAGCATTGTTAACCGATGATGATGATGATGACAGCTATGCTATCGAAATCAAATTTAGACAAAGAGCCTTATTAATTAGTATGTTGCATAAGGTGCAGGAAGCACTGAACATGTCAATCGCATGACTATTTTTCGTATTTATGGCTGAAAACACCTACCAAGTATGCTGTGTACTCTTAAATGGAATAATGTACAGAAACTTAATGATGGACTTCATTTCATACGGAAAGGAAATTCAACAAGATTCAGCACATCATCTTTATGGGACATTAATGAACGTCATCGATTATGCACGATCACTTCATAAATATCAGCTGCCTGTGAACAAGGATGGATCACTTCGGCCAAAATTCTATTCCAAAAACATGACCCAGTTCTAAATGAAAGGATCGGACTGCTCTCCCCGCGAAGAGAATCCCAATACCGTTTCGCGTAATGATGTTTTCGCCTCAGCCTGTTTAGGGCGATCTCCATTACCCCCCGGAGCACGGTGTGACACGGTCGTGCGGGGCACATGAGACAGGTCGGGAATGGATAAACAGTGTTCCCCTCGGAATATAAACAGGAGGGGAGCCTCTCTCACCCCGGAGGAGACTGACAGAAAATGAGGCGGGGGGTCGGAATGAAACGGTGGGGGGATTCGCCGGGGTGAAAGAGGAACCGATGGCTTTTCTAATCGAGTGTCTTGGAGCAGTTTGCGGAGTTTTGTGGAGTTGATGGGATGGCGGAGGGCTTCTAATGTCGTGTCGTGTCAAGGGGTTGAAACGAGAGGGGCGGCGATGGTGAGGAGGGAGCCCGGAAAGGAGCGAAGGGAAATGAAATGGGCCGGGGTCGGGTGAATGAGGAACCGCGGGAATGGCAATGATGGGAGGGTTGATTTGGCAAAGTTTCTTTTCTTAAGGGAAAAAGAGGTGAAATGAGAAAGAGCGAGCGGAATAGGAGGAGAAGTAGAGATCGAATGGTTGGGGAGCTAGTTTAAAAGTCCTCAGAGAAAAGAACGGACGAGTAATAGTTGTTGCAAACACATTTTCTATGATACACATCTACATCTATATGATACCCGGAAAGCCACCGCGAGGGTGTGTGGCAGGGGGTGAAGATCACCTAGCATTCACTACTAACATACAAACAAGCAACTATAGGGTCTCATGCAACTAGATTGTTAGTATATATAGTATTTAAGGGATTAATACATGCATCATGCACTACAGACTACTCAAAAATATTTTCGCTACCTATCCCTTTGCTATGCTGCCTATTCTGTTCTCATATAGTACGGGGGAAAATGCCATTTTGAATCTATCAGTACGACAATCTATCTCTCTAATCTTATTTATCTGGTCGACTCTAGCATAATACGCTGGTGATTTTAATGAGTGCCCAACATCTTCAGTAAAGCTATCCGATTGAAATTTCTCTAATAGATTTAATCTGTACTTTAACATATGCTCTGATAATGATTCCCACCCTAATTCTTGTATTAATTCTGCAACACTACTCAACTTTTCGTAACACCTTTTAACGAACCTAACTGCTCTACGCTACACACTGTCTAGTTCTCTGATCAAACCTAATTCATTAGGATCCCATACATTGGCTGCATACTCAAGGTTGGGCCTAAGTAGCATCACTCTTCTGTGATCATTGACTTCTGGCTTGCAGTGTAAACATACAGATCGGATGTTAGTTAGATTACTAAGGCGGCCATCGTGCTGGGTTTACATCCCCAGGGTTCACGTTTAAACCCGGAAAAGGAGGGTATTTCAGTATTAGGTATCTCTTTTTCAATTTAATGACTGTGTGGAGAGTGCTTCGAGTGTAGGTATTACTACTTTCACCGCAAAGGACGTTGAACCCTGGACCCCAAGGCGTCTTTCGTCTAATGCCAACGCCGGTTTCTCTCCACCCTTCCTTATCTCCCTGAAGCGAAAGAACGAAAGTGCGCCGGTAATTTACCGCAACAGATTGTTCTGAGCGGCAGAATGTACTTTAAGGTTAGTTTTTTATATCGATCCCCACATTGCGATGTGAAGTATTCCTTCACAGTTGTAAAATTGGAGTGGAAACGGAATAGTTACATAGAGTTATAGTGGATGCTGGGGGTGTGCCTACGCACCCTCTTGCGCGATTCACTGTATTGCAATGTATTGGCGACGCGATGTTGCCGAAAGGCCGCCACACACCGAAAGCGATGCTAAGCGAGAGAGCTGTTCTCGCTACGTGCCTTGAAATCTCTCCAACGGATTTCCTACTGTCCGCTCGCACCAAATGCGAGACATGCCAACCTATGCGAGCTTCCCGAGCACTACGTCGCTGCACATCGCACTACCGGCAATTTTCTCTTCGCTTAGCTTTCGTGGCGCATGCGCAGTTCCGATTGCCACCATCTGTCGTCAACAAGTCAACAATGAGAGTTGAAATACGAACCATACGAACTTTGGTACGGCAGGAAGCAAGAAGAGCGACGTGAGAATTGAAGATGGAAGAATTACTTATTTCCGAAGTGGAAAATTATCCATGCCTCTACATTATGTTTGATGAATTTCTTCATCTTCGCAGAAAACGTAAACATTCCACCATCTTGTTACGTAGCTCGGTTTGCTTAGCTGCTGGTGTGTGGGCGCGCGTAGCGGACGTCTGCTGCGTGAACAGCTCTCTCGCTTATCATCGCTTTCGGTGTGTGGCGGCCTGGCATACGTAGATTGGCACATTGTTACAGATCCGCTAGTTTGAATGAACCCCTACTTCTCGTCATCCGTCATAGGTTTTTAGGCGATCCTTCTTTCTCGGCTTCAACTATGTAATATTGACGACATTGTGTCACCGAGTAAGGAATACGAGCTCTACAGAACATTGTTTTCGCGTGGTTTCGTATTTTCTCGACTGAGGGTGCGTTTCTAAACTTTGGCGGTCCATCCCCTCCACCCGCTTTTGTTTGGATGCAGACGTCTCGGCCTATTCATTGCATTCTTACACAACTACCCTTGCATCCTTAGATACCGTTTTATTTTCCCCATTGTCTATTGGGCAAACTTTGCGCAAATTTGTATGGGTCGACATTTGCCAAAAATTAACGAAAAAAATTAACTGAAGTTATTTTTGTATCAGTTCATGTATGATTTTAACGATTAAAATTTAACTCTTCTGAAAAGTAACGATTAAATTAAATAGTTAACCACATTTTCAACAATTAATTTTGATCGTTAATCCCAACTATTTTTGAGACTAAAAGGCCCTTCTTTAGTGTAAGCCCTAAGTTAAAGAGAGTAAGACCTTACACATCAAACACGACCGTTTTTGACAAAATTTCGACTGAAAATATATTGACTCTCTTCGGACTCAAATATGCTCTATAAATACTTGTTTGCGCAATGATGCCAAATAAACGTATAGGTATAAATGGATCAAATAATTCATAAAAGCGCCTTTCACGAGAATCCACTGAAAAAACAAACAAAAATATCTAGCAAAATGTTATTATTCTTGCGGGAATATTAAGTGTTTTGACTAATAATGATCAGCAATGGCCACAGAGAGGTATTTTAGCTAAGCGCGCAATAAAGCGTAATTTTCTAATTATCTTAATTCATCATGCCACTAAACTACAAAAGAAGTGCCATGGATTTGAAGAGCGGGACGGCCCTTGGAAATTGTCCATCAATCCTAAAAAGTGCTCATCTTTTGTCTTCCTTAAACGGCGGCCACGAGCATGCGCAGGTTCTCCCATTTTCTGCGGAAACACCTTCATCCCAAATGCGAACGAAGCAACGTATCCGGGAGTAACCTTAGATAAACGCCTTACTTATGTTTTACATAAAAATCCAAGATTCATCTCAACAAATCAATCTTGTGGCCGCTACTTTCATATGATTCTCATGTCTGGCTCCAGGCTCCTAAAACCCATATGAACAGATGACAATCTACGTAACACAAAATAGTGAGGAATATCTTAGGAGCTCCTTAGTTCATAAGAAATAAGTAAATACGAGAGGATATCAAACTTACAGTCCTTCTTTATCAACTTAAAGCATCTCTTAATACACTCAAAAACAGTTTTACTTGACCCAATAAAAAATATTTTGCGAACCCCAACTTACTATGGTATACTTGACCATAATTAAAAAATAGAGAAATTGATAGCTGAACTGACAGATTCAAAATGTTCTTTCTTCCTCGTACAATTAGGGATATGAATAGCAGTAAATATATCCAATACGAGTGTATGAATAGACATCATGTTGCATGTTGGTATAAGGGCTATAAGTTAACCCCACTAACAGCATGTTTTTGCATGCTCGCTTTGCTATATTTGTCTTTATCTAATAGTGAAGTTTAGACTTGTATATTATTACTAATCCTTTTTTACGCATGATATATAGTGCATTTTTGGTGAGAATTCACCCCTGCCACAGACATATACGGTGGCTTGCAGGGTGTTATGTAGATATAGATATAGATCCCCATCCCTGACTGATTTTCATGTCTGCCATGTTCTAAGGGAATAAAGCTCAAATAGCGAAAGATGAGCCAGCAACCAAAATTTGAGAAACTCCTCGTTAGGCCCCGTTTCCACTACTGACATTCTACCACGGTTATTTCAGCCCTCATAACCTACCTGCGTTCCAGTTAGCTACAAAGTTACCCTTGTAATCACTGCTTTCGTCAAATAGCGGTTACCAGTATTCCAGTTCAAAAGAAAATCGACGATCGTTATAGAAATGCGCAAAGATGGTAGCACATTGAAGTGTGTAAGCACTTGAAGTTTTATTCAAGAATCTATATTGATTGTTATAATAAAATATCGTCGGGATTATCGCGTACGCCTAAGGAGCAAGTCCGTCTCCTCGTGATCAAAGTTTTTGCAATTCTTTTGTTCGGTCATTGCAGGGAAAATAAAATAAAATTATGTAAACCATAGGTAATAACAACTCTGGAACATCATTGAGCATAGACAAAAATCAAGTATTAAGCCAAACAAAGACACCACACCAACTACGTTTTCCTAGATGCACACTCCGCGATCCTTCACCGCTATCCGTGATTCAACTGTTTTCCCATAATTCTTACCAGGATTTTGACTAACTTGCGTTCCAATTACAAAAGAGACGCGACGGTAACCACTATTCCCTGATCTAACAAGGGTAACTCAATGCTAGTAGGACTATCTACCATGGTAGGCGTTTTCGAGCGTTTCCATTACTAGCATTGCGCGGGTAGAGAGTTACCGTCGTAGAAATGTCAGTAGTGGAAACGGGGCCTTAGGCAGCCTCCTACTAGAAAATAGGAAAAGGAAAAACCACCTTGAAATTTGGGCGTGGCGTGGCTAAGCATCATGCCAAACAATAACAGCGATGCTGGAATAACATTCAATGTATGTGAGGCTAATGTGCACAAATAAAAATCTGCTAAACACGAAATAGGTGAAGCTAAATCTACCATACTGGTCCATAATGATGCCGATTCCATGGTGTAGAAGAAGAACCATGAAGTTTATGCGCACTTAACGGTAGAATGGCATGTTCGTTTCGAGGGGAGGCATGACTTTGAAATCTCAGTTGCTGGAATAGCTTAAGTTACTGAATATATCAACACCAGAATTTAAAAGTAAGACTGGTGTTCAAGAATGATGCGTGAAATAATCATTCTCTATGGCATCGAACTTTACTGTCTTTGCAATTACTCTACAACTTTAGCGAAAAACAAATAGATCAAAGTGATCGCCTAAGCAAAATGTCCAATTACGTATTTAATGCTATTTGGTAATTACCAGAAATACGTAATTGGACTTTCTGTGATCTCAAAGTGAACGCTTTTCAGCATGAATATTTGTATTTTAAATGACTTAAAATTTCATAAGGTAACTCATCATCATCGGTCAACAATTCTAGGATAGGTTTGACGCAGCCCTCCACTCGATTCTTCTATCGGCCAACTTCTTCATATTGACAAGAGGTTGGCAGATAGAAGAAATGAGTGGGAGGCTCAAACCAATCCTAGGATTGTTGACTAATGATAATAATGAGTTACCTAATGAAACTAGGTAAGCATTAGGTTACTAGAAAACTAGGTAAGGATTAGGTAACTAGAAAACTAGGCAATCATTAGGTAACTATTCTCATGGAAAGTGGAGGAAAGATACATTTTTCAAAAGAAGGTTGAATTTTGTCTGTTTACTTTTCAAGAGTACTCCATTTGAGAGGTCACCTAAAAATAGAGTTAATACGACAGTTACACTTCATACTCTTTAAAAAGCACGAAAACATACGTAACTATGGGTAAGTACTCATCACTGTCCTAGAAGAGCACTATTCCCACGAAAGAAAGCAATAGTCCTTGATGAAAAATACCATTTCCCCGAGGGACTCCCTGAGAAGTCTTGAGATTTCCTTCGATTGGCTAGGAACATCCCAAATTCTGAACAAAGTGAACCTCTCTGATACCCTCCAACTCTCTCCACCTTCATCCTACGCACACACACACTAACGCAATTACACGCACATGGGCACACACACCCATGGGAACGGAGGGAAGCGTGGGATATTCAAGTCAAGTCAAGGGTCACAAATTAGATTATTATGGGTAGCATTCCATTCTTGCCTTGTGGCCATTCATGCGGAACATTCGGAAGCTATCAGACTTCTCCCATTTCCAATCCAAGAGCAGAAATGGTTGCCAGCTCCGACTTAGAGTAACAGGGCGAAAAGGTTGTGATGCACAAAATATAGATTTGAAATTGAAGGATTTGAAATTGAAATTGAGCTTTGGAGAGGGAGAATAAAAGTCACACTTGAAGGCAGAAGTTCAATGGCTTGAGAAAAGTCATCGACATCATCAAGATTTGATATATTTTATTTGCCTTAAATGCAGAGGAATTACGGTATGCATCGGTGAATTCAATATCCTGGATATATAAGAGTCGTAATTGAAAATTCAATACATTTAAATGAGTCTAGCCATTTCGATTGAGTGGTTCGTAAAGTACGAGTGATACCAGTAAGTATACCAAGCATAGTTTTTGTGTTTAGTAGAGCTAAAAATAGTTAAAAATTTAAATTTAGGCATTAAAATTTAAGATGAAAGAAAAATACGTAATGAACTTAAATTGCGATAAATGAAAAATCTGTAAGTGAAGCTAAAAGAACAAATAAATGGTTGTTTTTCTCATAAATAATACAACTAGTACTGAGAAAGAAAACTACTGACAAAGTTAAAAACGCACCTGCTAAGAAGCCACTATTGGCTTAGCAAGACCATGATATTTTATCGTTGATTGTGTGTATTTATTGTATTATGTGTTTCTTCTTCTATATCTGATACATTAAATGTGAACGCATATAGCGCATTGTGAAATTTGGTTATTTTCCTTGTCAAGTGATGATTATATATTATACAGAAAAAAACAAAAATAACACGTTAGGTCTTATAAATACGCCTGAAAATCCTCCTCACCGGCCTCAGTGGTGGAAGATTTCCGGCACACCCCTCGGCAGCCAAACACTTGGTCGTTACTTGGACTGCGCGAGTTTCGTCGTCAATATAATATTTTATACCCAAGAGTAAAATTTTTAATTTTATTAATATAATGTTTCGTAACAATATAAACTATACTAATCTTATTTTTTTAAAATTAACATTATGAACATATTTTTCACGCTCGAGACTAATAGAATAATTAGAAGAAATATTTGAGTGAAATATTCAGCATTGTTACTCAAAAATTCTTATTATATAATATCTGGGTTAATTTATGGAGGTTTGGTCGTCTTTTTTAAGAAATTCAACTTCCTTTTCTTGCCAACGTTTCGCCTTTTAATTAAGGCTTTATCAGGGCTACAGTACAATGTAAGGAATACAGTTGGTAAAATTATAATATTACAAAGATAAAGGAGTTTTCAAATATAAATTTAGTACCTCAAGGATTAACTTTTTTACTGCGACAATGGTAACTCAATAACAAACTTCCTCCTAGTAACAAAGTCAACATAAAAAAATCAACATTAAAAATAAACACCAAAATGGAAAACCAAGATAAAATTTTGTTTGAAAAATATAATGAGTGAAATAAAATTATTTAAAATGAATAGTATAAAGCATGAATTTAACCATTAATTGTATCGTAACTTCAATTTTCCAAAGAAGTTATTATATAATGCCCCACTGAAATATAGCAATATCACATTAGAGGAAATTATCATATTTCAGCCGAGGTGACTAGAAGATGAACAAGGCTTAGAGCACGTCGACAAATCGTAGCCAGTAAAATAAATCATTTTTCTTATTTATGATTATGCTGAGCCACAGTTCACGATTGCGATGATCGAATGAAAACTGTCACGAAGACGCAAAAATTGAAGCAATTCTCTATGCCTGATAATTTTGCAGAAAAAGTTGTAATTCTTTCACGAAAGAAAATTCCCCAATGTATGCGAGTTGGAGCAAACACATAGATTTCTTTTGCTAAATTGGATAGGGTTGATGTAGCGGCAGAAGAACTAGCGACTTATCGCGAGAACCAGCTTCACATCTTGGCAATGGCATTGCATTTTCATTGGCATTCGGAACCCTACTTGAGTCGTGTGAGAAGATTACATCAAGTGCAGTACTAGGTTCGTCGGATGGGACGATAATCCATGGATCTCTTGTCGCCTTTTGTCAATTAAGGGCTAAATTAGACGCCGGGTTTCTCTCCGTTCCTTTCTTGTCACTTTCTTCATACCATGGAAATTCATTCCCATACCCATTGACCCAATTATTGTCAATGAACAAAATTATTTCAGATGGTGGTCGCCTCCTTGGAGCAAATGCTAAGACATTCTGCTAAATATGCGACAGTTGCTTTAAATGAAATAGGATAAACTCAATAACCATTGAACAGCATTATTTTATACTCATGTCATACTTCCCTAGGAACCTGACGAGTAATTCCATAATCCATGTCCCAGACCACACACCCGGAACCTTTAGTTCAGATTTCCCAAGAGGCGCGTAGTTTTTTAGGCATGGGGTTTACCTCAAATTCATCGACTGATACTCTCCCATAGCGATTTAAAACCCTAACTCCAAGATACGATAGAGTGCTCCCACGCATATTTGAAAAAAAGGAAATAAAAACCGCGTAGTCGATCATAGGCCTTCTGCGGAATCACGTACCGTAAGCAGCAGCGACTGCAATGCAAGGCGTTCGATTCCGCGCTCTCTCAAGCCTTGGGGAAGGGAGGACCAACCGGAGAAACGGATTCAAAACACTTGCCAGGATATCTTGCGGGGAGTGGAAGTAAAAGAAAAAAGAATTTCCCGATGTGACGACGAAGAAGGATGGATGGCGGGAGAGAGGTTGGATTTTGAAACCTCCTGGAAATCGTGAGCAGTGGTATAGGAAGGGAAGGAAAAAAAGTACCAGCAGACCTCAAGGGAGTAGACGTGAATGAAAAACGAAAGGATTGTCGGGGAGGAAGAGGAAGAGAAATAAAGCAAAAGACAAGAAGTAGGCGCGGGCGGAGCAAACTTCGACGGAGGGGAACGCTGTGAAATGAGAAAAATTTTACGCTTCGAAGGGAGGTAGGTAGTCTGAGAGGGGGAGGAGGACGGGGGGGAGGGGATTCATAGCGTGATAGACGAGAGGGTGGGGGGGGGAGAGGGGAGAGACCAGCGAGGCGGAGGAGGAAAGGTAACTTATCGCCTGATCGGTTTCGAGCTTAGCAGCGAGATGAGATGTTGATGGAGGAAGGGATATATTTATATTTTTTTCTTTCCCTGAGAGACGTCGGAGGTGGATTTAGATTTTTTCCTCCCTTTCCGCTTCCCTTCTGCTCCCTTCCCCTCCCACCCTGGGGGAACGGGTCTCAAATAAATCGTTCAAGAAGTTTCCGGTTTAGGCTCAGGGGTGAGTATGTAGGGGGGGGGGGGGGTGAAGGAGAGGGAAAAGGACGAAATTGAAATCTTTTAGCAAAGGACGCGGAATTTCGTCACAATGCCTCGACTCTGTTGTATTTCTGGTCGGGAGCTGAGGAATGCTCCCTTAACTTCGGAATGCGGTATACTTGCACACGGATTTGGGACCGATTTCAAAGATCTGTGGAGTGAAGGGATAATTAAATTTTGGGAGAGGGTTTGAGAACAGGAAAATTCAAAATCAACCGCGGAGGTATTCCTATTATCAGCTCGAAAATACTTTAACCCACCCCACGAATTTATTCCATCGTTTTACCTCATGGTAAAAGTGACTGTAATTTAGTCCAAAAACAAATGACTTAAGATTCATTTCACGAGCTGAAGTCACATAAGCCCCTCTCACTTATGCTTGGGAACATCATTTCTAGAAAAGAACCTTATCCATTTCGGAGGCAGGGTTTGATTGATTCCTTATTATTAGAGAAAACGTTTTCGGCAAACAAATCTTCTTCAATGAGTTTAATTTTTGTGACGGTGATTAAACCCTTAATCCTCGTTAAAATAAAAACGTTTCAGAATCAGTATGATATTTTACGAAAAAAATGTGCATGGCGCATTTTTGTTTTCCTGAGGTCGAATGCTAAAGATAATGGTTGATCTATTATACTTAGTCTTAGAAATTTGATGGGAAGAATCAAGAAAACATTCTTATCACCACGGTTAAGACACATATAGGAATAATGAAAAAAAATGAATTGTAGTTTCAAAAGCTTTATTTAATTAAGAGGGGGATCAAAGAGCTATGAATATTAGAGGAAACGATCTTTCACCAGGCAAAAGAATAAAATATTAAAAAATTTCCTCGCATGTACAATTACGCTCTATTCATTAATTTTCAATTTTTTATTGATTTTCTGTGTTTTTGCTTTTTCGTCGTAATTAACATGGTAATTTGTATAGATCAAGTTTTGTTCTCGACGTGGGTAGCTAAGGTAATCTTCACGTTTTTGATACTAACTCATGACAAATTTCAAAATATTATTCAAAGTATATTCATTATCTTTCAATAACTTTTATGATCTTTTCAGGAAGGAATATCAATATTAGTCATCGAAAAAATTCGTACCTTCCACGAGTAACGATTTTACTTCGTAATATTTATCAGAAACTATTTCAGACACGATCATCTTTTTTCGTCCAGCATCTAATTGTGTTCATATATTCCAAGCGTGTAAAACCCTTGATGAATTCCTGCAAATCAAGTGATAAAAATATTCGAGAAATTGTGTAAAAAATATTGTAATTTAATTTATTAAACGGGAATTTTGTAATTCAAAATAGTTCATACAATTTGGGCCAAATAGTAATCTCTAACACTCATAGAATTCCTGCCAAGTTCACATATTTCTACTAGGTATTTAGTGGTACGGCATCGCCTGAAAAAAAAGCTCTTGATGGGCTGGAAGACACGGTGTCAACCATGTGGCAAGTGTTGCACTTTTATGAAACTAAGCGAAAGTCCATCACACAAATGCACTCAATATCAACCTTGAATTGCGCTCTAAACTCATATTTTTTTAGCTGAATAATATTATATTATGTATAATATAATTGAGCTAAAGAATTTAAAGGAAAATATAATTATATTATATTTTTCATTGAATACAACGGTTAACATTAGTGGTTTGTTATGTAGTATGAGATGCAGTAGGTTAGTTTAAAAGCAACATATATGCATATAACTCGTAAACAATTAAATTTTCAAAGAATTTAGTCTATTACATCCATTCAAGTAAAATCTATCAAACATACAAATAGTTTATTATGGTTGAAAAGATCAGTTTTTTTACAAAGCGTTATTTTTGTCTGGTCTTAAACTCAATGAAATCAATCCAAGATTATTAAATAAGTATATATAATACATATTCATAGAATATTTAAAAATTTTCCCAAAGAAACGACGTAAATCGCATCGAATTAATTGGCCCATATTGAAAAAACGAACAGGACTACTATCTTTTCAAAGATAACTAATAATAGATCAATCAAATTGCTGTTGCCTAAAATTGAATCATTATTACTCCGCTGGTATATTTTTGAAGTTACGTTATGCAGTGATGGAGAATATAGGTCTAGCATTTATTTTAGCAAAAAAGGAGAAACATTAGTAATACAATACTTTGTGAATTTTTGATCAAACTATAAGACTGATTTGTTGTTAAAAATATTCAGATACAAATGCCGAAGTCAAATTCGTTCAGCTATCCAGTATCAAATAATAGTTTTTAAACAAAAGTAATATTGCAAATTAATCTAATTTCCCAGTAAAAACATTTGATTCGACGGGCTATTTCAATTTTGCAGCAAAAATTATTTTAATTCTTTTTAATTTTATATGTTCATTAATTAAAAGTTTTTTCAGATTTTCAATTTGAAATTATCCACCGAAAACTGTTCCACATCATTCATATAAAAAATAAATAATGGCATTACCAAGAAGCTCAACAATGAAATATATCCCGATATATTGGATTCAAAATATTTATATGATAAACAATATCTCTAATGAAATGAACCCGGCTAAAATGTTGGATTTAAAACACTGCATTGTTAAAAAATATGGTATTATATTCAGTTAAGCCAATTCTCATCCAATATTTTAAGGAGCTCAGAAGAAAAAATAAACTTAGAAAAATATATATTTGAGAACCTTGCTTTCTTATATCATATTCTACTTTCTCTGTGCTTCAAAATTGAAACACTACTTTTTGTTTATCATTTGAACCTAGAAGAATAAAATATATTTACTAGACCACTGTTGAGATTCTAGACAAGAAAACAAACAGCGCAACTGTACCTATATTTTAGAAGACAACCGAGAGAAGAAACAAGCAAAAGTAAGGTAAAAGGTTTTCTTGGAACTCAGATGACTCAGTTTAGGGAATTACACAATGTATTCACGAAAATGTTGTTTGGTTTCATCGTGTTAAATATGTACATCTACTTAATACCCTGCAAGCCACCATAAAGGTGTGTGGCAGGGGGGACGTGGGAAAATGGGAATAAAAAGTTTTTTTTATTTATCACCCAAGGGGTAATGGGCAATATTGGCAAAAGTTTAAGCTAAACGAACGGAAGGATCATACTCACTCTTCTTACTTGAAAAATTTGGGCAATACTTTCCTTTCAATCATCTCTATTTTATGAAGCAAGTGAAATATTATCTTACTAAAGCACCTCGACCAAAGTTTGTTTATGGAGCTATTATTTTGGGGTTAAAAAATAAAAAGGGAAGAGGCTCTGAAGTTCAGGTAAATGCATTCTCACCGGCTATTATCATTCAATAGCTTCCTTTTATGCAGCCATGAAAAATATGGGAGCGTTGTCCAAAGCAATTTTACACTTTCTCACACATTAAAAGTCATTCGTGGGCAAAAATTGATTCAGCGCAAGTTTTTTCAGGCATGCATAAATTCTTCGTGCAGGTTTATCTTTAAATTGCCTTGGATGGCAATAATGTTTATTTTTCTCATAAAGTGGCAGGGCACAGTTTATTATACAAAGCCGTTTTAAATCCAAGTTCTAATAAAGACCACGCTTTCAAGTGTTTGCTCGTAACCAGTATTTTGCCTCAAGTATACACATTGAAAATAAATAAATTGTGAAAAGGAGAATTCATTACGTAAATTAAATAACAATTCAAAAGAATGCACGCATGTCTAAATGTATTTTCATTCGAAATAAATGTGAAAATACAAACTTCCTTGTCCCCATATGTTAATTCACGATTTGCGTTGAAAGCAATAATAGTTCATTAGTTTCTTAAAATATATGCGGCAACTATAACGTCAATTTACAATATTCGGTATTGTGAAAATTTAGAATTTCCAGATGAAATCAAGAAACACTTAGATGCACCTTAGTGTAGAGTTGTGTTTATTGCAGGTAAATTATTAGAATTAGTTGAGTGACAAACGAAGAAGTATTAAAAAGAGTGGGAGACTCTTCTTAATACTTCTTCGTTTGTCACTTGGTATATCCATTTTATCTTCATCATTCTTCTGTAGCACCACATTTCAAATGCATCCACCCTTTTATTCTCCGCTTCTGCCATCGTCCATGCCTCACTGCCGTAATGAAACATGCTCCAAATGTACGTCCTGTTGAATTGTTTCCTTAATTCTACGCTTGAATTTTCAGATTTGAGTAGGTACTTTTGAATAAGTATATATACTGATTGCATACGCACAAGATCACGTAAATTATCTACAAGCATGAATCTATCAAAAATCTCTTTTTCAATGTATTCACGAAACTATAACGTACTCAAGGTGAATATTTGGTTAAAAGGAAGCTTTTACAAAACGACTCCGGCCGTTGATGAATTATATGATACATAATTATTTAGTGATAAAAGGAAGATTGTATTTACTAACTGAAGAGATTAACAGGCAGGTGATTATTTATAAACCAACTTTGATTTCATATCTATGATACGGTCTTTCTAAACATAATTATAATTCACTGATTGAAATAATGATACTACCATACATAAGATGTGAATATGTTCGTAACATCAGGTACGGAAATATTCGAAAGGAATAAGAGGAAGAAGAAAATGTGAATTTGGTTATGTACCTAATGTTTGGAATGGCTAAAGCCAGGATGAAATCTACTAAAATTTAGGTGTAGCTGATTTAGATAAGTATTTATTGCAGATAAATTATTTGCACCATGGAGATACACCATAAAGATTAGGAAATGTTGTTGACGCCTTCAAACGTTTTCTTCGTGCGGCAGCATAAGACGAGGATTGAAAACTGTAACGAAACAACACTGTATAAAATATAAACTCTTCAAAAAATTGAATGCGATAATTGAGAGGCTGGAATGAAACAAAGAGACGTACAAAGAAAAATGGATTATGAGAGAAACTTTTGGAAGGCTTCGAAAGGAAGAAGATGATAGTAAATAGTACGCATTTTTAAAAGATGCGTGCCTACCAAAGAGCAGAGAAGTGTAACATTCATGGGAACTGTTTCGGAGGAAGATCAAAAATGAATTCACAAAACAAGAAATCTTCCGTGAATGCGAAAAGCTGCAGGGGAGTTGTGAGATTTCCAAGAAAGAAATTTTTTCTAATTGCCTCTAAGACCTGACTGTGGATTAAAATCATATATGAAATGGCAATAATCGTTATGAATACCATTTAAATATATGTTTAAAGTATGCATAATGCATGTTTAAAAAATGTGCATATAAATAAATGTGCGTGTAAAAGTCCTACAGTTTTCTGCCGCAAGCCTTTGCTAGTTTAAAGTGTATCATTTTAGCCGAGTAATCTGTAGATAAATTAAAGTGAAAAATCCGTAGATAAAATAAATGAAAATTTATTCGGTAAGTTTTCGAATATTTATTTCACTGATATAACCTTGTACTACTAGTATCAGTCGTAGGTTTCTCTGTTACCAGCTTTAACGTCTCTCAAATCCGACATTAAAATATTCTTATTGCGGCTCACAGTAATAATACGGAGAAGTAGATGGGTAATTTCAATTGTTAACCCAGATTGAGGTTATTTAATTCATCAATTCTCTTCACAAAAGGAATTGATATAGGAAATGAATACGTTTTTCTAGCTCTAGTCCAAAATCATTCATGATAGTGCAGCAATGTGACCCCGAGTGCTGTATTTATTTTACATATATAGTCAGGTTTGAGAGTATTGCTATACAGCTAAACATTACTATCCAAAAGTTACAAGATATTTCGTTCGCAACACATGTATTGAAACATAAAATGCCACTTAAAAATAACCATCGAAAATAAATCCGATAAACTCATCCCTGAAAACCTTGATTGATAAGTGTTTATATCACAAATATCTCTTTCTAAAGGCATATTGTTTTAAAGACTGACAAATGTCCAGAAAGTAAATAGGCTTACGCAAATACTGATTCTTGGAACATTCAAAAGAGGGTAAAAATTTAAGAACTTGGCTTGAATTAAAAGTGAAACAATTTTAGAAATATGATTGAAATCTGTTGCATAGTGGTTCGTATCTATTCTCTGTTCTATCCAATCTGCTTGTTTCTGGCGTTATGTATGCATGCCTTCATTAAGTTGGTTCTTCTATACACTGAGAAAGAAAATGATGGAAAAGGGGCGTTTTAATAGTGATGCCCAAGAGTGTTTGGGGGAAGAAATAATTCTGGGTACTTAAAAAATCTCAATGGTAACATAGAAATACAACAAAAACGGTTCATATAGAGGAAAAACATAGTTTATGAATTAAGCACGTGAATTTGCGCGTTATTCATTTCGCTCACAAAATATTTATGCCAGTTAAATAGATCAGATTTCACATTTCTTTTGGACAAAGGGCTGCTATTTTCCAACCAATATATTACCTAAAAGCTGAAATAGAGAAGAAAAAATTTTCAATGCGGTGAGAAACATCACAGTACATTTGAAAACTTGTTTACCATTACAGAATCAAACAATAACGATTTAGTTTCTTAACGCTAAATGTGAAAGCATTAGGTTTTCACCCACATCAGTTGTTTTTGAAGACAACATTTTCCATGATATATTTTAACCTAAAGATACCGTTTTAAAACCAGCAAAGCTGCAGTCGTCAACAAATTGAATTCGCAAAAAAATATAAAAAACTTCTGTATATGTATTTAACTTTTCACCCATGCAGATAATGCAATACATTTTCATTATTCCTTGATTTTGTGAAATCGATGCAGCATAAGAGAATATTGTTTAGTTACCTACTTGCAGTTTCATTCAGATGCATCCCACGGGAATTAAAAACTATTGATTTAACGATGCGCTTTTACTAGCGCAAGACGCATTTTGGAGTAGCTTGCTCCCTTTTAATATTTATGAAGGCGAGAAAATACCAAGCCACCTAAAAAATACAGTCTCCTCTTGAAGTGTCCTTTTGAGGACTTTTACTGCCATTTTGGTTCACCGTAGACTCCATCTGTTACCTTTGCATGCACGGTGAAACCTTAACTTTCAAAATCTCCCTCAACTTTCCCTCAATACTATTCAAGGGAATATGATACACTAGTGAGATTAATTCATTAATATATTGACCAAAATCTTTCTGATGAGATTTCAAATCGGAAATAAACTCTAGCTAAATCCTCCACCAAAAGTTTCCATGGAAAATTTGAGTTTTTTTTTAAATAGTTAACTTGAAAATATTTATGCAAGTTATGCAACAGAAATTGAAGTAAATATAAGGTAGGTTAATTACTTATGAATAAATTAAAAGATGAATATAAAGGTAGGCAAGTGAGACGAGAATTTTTTTTAAAATTATTCAACTTTCAATTGAAATTAGTAATTTCATACAACATAATTCGAGAAATTTAAAGTTTGTTTCTAATGCAAATAGAAGTGGCCAATGCTATTAAGGATTTTTCCAAAAGTCATTCATGATCCCTTCCGCAGCCAATAATTTCATGCAGATGAAACATTTTAAACTGTGAAATTTGAATTTCATTTTCGACATGGGCGGAAATAATTTGGAAAGGCAAAGTATATGAATAGCAGCAAATACAATCGTAGGAAATTTAAATCACTTCGAGCATGAGAAATAAGAGGAACTCAGTCAATGGAATTTGAATGGGACTGTGTCAGTCATTTTTGCTATCACATGCATGTTTCTGAAGGTATGTGCCGCTCAAGCAACATTGAAAATGCAAAATTATCTCTTCACTTGTATCGCTTAATTCAATAATTGCACTCATTTATATATCATCATCATCATCAAGGGTCAACAATCCTAGGATTGGTTTGACGCAGCCCTCCACTCGATTCTTCTATCGGCCAACCTCTTCATACCAACGTAGTTCCTCTCTTTCACGTCCTTTACGACCTGCTCCATGTAACTCATACGAGGCCTGCCTCTTCCATTTTTCCCGTTCACTTTTCCCTCGACGATTGTCTTCATCAGGCCATCGTGTCTTAAGATATGGCCGATTAGGTTGTCCCGTCTTCTATTTATAGTTTTCAGTAGACTTCTCTTTTCTCCCACTCTTCTTAGGACTTCTTCATTTGTCACTCGGTCGATCCATTTAATCTTCATCATTCGTCGATAGCACCATATTTCGAATGCTTCCACCCTTTTCTTCTCCGCTGCCGTCATCGTCCATGCCTCACTGCCATAAAGGAATATGCTCCAGATATACGTTTTAATGAATTGCTTCCTTACTTCCAAGCTTGTATTTCCAGCTGTTAGTAGATTCTTCTTTTGATAGAATGCCCTCTTTGCCTGGGCTATTCTACTCACTATTTCTTTCTTGCTTCGTCCATCATTGGTTACTCTGCTTCCCAGGTAACAGAACTCTTTCACCTCTTCCAGTTTCAGTTTTCCTAGTTTAACGTTGGTTTTAGCCTCTTCTCTTTTGCTGCACACCAATATCTTAGTTTTTTTCTTATTGATCTTCAGCTGATGTCTGGTCATTGTCCTTTCCATGGTTGTTAGCATCTTATTCAGCTCCTTCTCTGTCTCTGCTATGAGAGCTATGTCATCAGCGAATCGTAGCATGCTGATTGTTTCTCCGTGGATGTTCACTCCAGAACACTTCTCCTTGACTTCATTGATGGCTCTCTCAATGTAGACGTTAAAAATTACGGGAGACAGTGCACAGCCTTGTCTCACTCCTTTCCTTATTCTTGCTTCTTCACAGCTGGGTCCAGATTTAATCACAGCTACTTGGTTTTTATACAAACTGTGGATAATTTTTCGATCATTGTAGGAAACTCCAATTCCTTTCAGAATATCAAGCATTGAATTCCAGTCCACGTTGTCGAAAGCCTTCTCTAAATCCACAAATGCAATGAAGGTCGGTTTGTTCTTCTCCATTCTCTTCTCTATAAGCAGCCTAAGGGCCAATATTGCTTCTCTTGTACCCTTACTTTTCCTGATCCGAATTGATCTTCATCCAGGAACTCCTCTGCTTTTCGTTCTATTCTTCTGTAGATGATCCTTGTCAATATCTTCGATGCGTGTGTCGTCAGGCTTATAGTCCTAAAATTTTCGCATTTCTCTGCTCTCTTCTTTTTGGGAATAGGAATGATGATGTTTTTCTCGAAGTCCCTGGGTATTTCTCCTGTTGAGTACATGTCGCAGATGGCATTATAAAGTTGGGTCAATATCCTCTCTCCTGCATTCCTTATCAGTTCTGCGGGTATATCATCAATTCCAGAAGCCTTATTCATCCGAAGGTCCCTTACTGCTGCGTCGAATTCCGATCTCAATATTGATGCTCCCATATCATCCTTCTCGACTTCGCTTTCCTCTTCATTTACTTTCGTGCTGAGGTCGTTCCCGTTGTATAACTCTTCGAGATATTCTTTCCATCTCTTCACTTTGTCTTCATTTTCAATCAAAAGTTCTCCATTCTTGTCCCTTATAGCATTGCATCTTGCGCTCCGTTCCTTGAAGTGGTTCCTCACTATCCTATAGGCAGCTTCCACCTTTCCAATGGTAAGGTTGTTTTGTACATCTTCGCACAGATTGTTCATCCACATTTCTCTAGCTTTCCTGGCTTTGCGACTTACTTCGTTCCTTATTCTTTTGTAGCAAAGCTGCCCTTCTTCAGTTTTCGCATTCTTGTACTTTCTTCTTTCTTCAAACAGCACTAAGACTTCTTCCGTGATCCATGGTTTCTTCTTAACAACTTTTCTTCTTCCAAGAACTTCTTTTGCGGCTTTTTTTAGTCCACATTTAATGTTTTCCCAACGCTCTTCTACTGGTTTCTCAGTCAGGTCCTCTCCTATGTTGTTTTCTACTGCTTTTTGAAATTCCAGCTGATTTTGAGTCTCCTTTAGTTTTTCTACTTGCCAAATGTTCTTTACTGTTTTCTTCAATCTCTTGAATTTTAGATGGCATTTCATCATCACTAAATTATGGTCGCTGTCGATGTCCCGCTTTTGCAGTCCTTCACCTGATTCCTGAACCTCTGCTTCACTAAAATGTAGTCTATTTGAAATCTTCCTCTGTCTCCTGGCATCTTCCATGTGTATTTTCTTCGGTTGTGATTTTTAAACAATGTGTTAGTAACCACTAACTTATGTTGTGCGCAGAACTCCAGCAGTCTTTCTCCACTTTCGTTTCGGTTTCCCAATCCATATTTTCCAGTTATTCTTCCATCTTGTCCTTCGCCGACGACAGCGTTCCAGTCTCCTAAAATAATTAGGTTTTCTTCTCCTCTTACCTGTTTTATTACTTCAGTGATATCTTCGTAGACGTCTTCCACTTCTTCATCTTCGTAGTCCGACGTAGGCATGTAAACTTGCACCACAATGGTATCTGTAGGCTTAGTTTGTATTTTAACCATTACAATCCTTTCACTGTATTGCAGGAAGCTCTTCACACGCAGTCCCGCACTCTTCCTGAGCATTATGCCTACTCCAGCGTTACCATTCAGTGATCCGGTGTGAATAATTCTATAACTTCCACTCCAAAAGTCTCCTTCTTCGGGCCATCTCATTTCACTGATTCCCAATACATCGAGGTCCATTCTCCGCATTTCCACCTTCAGGTTCTCCAGTCTTCCGCAGGTCCGAAGTGATCGCACGTTCCACGTTCCTACCCTAAAATGAGTATCATACTTGACTGATGTACTCTCTCGGGTAGTCCCCGCCCGGAGATCCAAATGGGGGACTATTTTACCTCCGGAATATTTTACTCGAGAGGGTGCCATCACGTCTTGATAATAAAGGAAAGAGTGGAGTAGCTGCGACTCCTCGGGATAATAATGTGGTGGTTTCCCCTTGCCTTCCACATCGCAGTACTACGGCCGTTAAAGTAAATGTTACCACGCCTGTAGTGAAATGAGTGTCGCTGTACCGACCACTGTGGTCTCCACCTTCACTCATGTGAAGAAGAGCTGCTGCCCTCTCCTCCGGGTGATGGGAAGCGTAATTGTTGGCGGCCTCCATCGCCAAGTCACGGCATCTTCATAGGTTCTGTATTATTTAAGGCCTACCTTACCCAAGGATAGACCAATACGCCCTCGGAATGCCGTCGCTTTTCGTCCACGACTGCTTATTCGACGAGTAAACTCGCTTATCTCGCAGCTAACCTCTATATCTAGAGGTCGACCCACCATCCGCAACCCAGTGGACGTACTCGGTGGCTTTAAGCTCAGCCGCGAGTCATTTATATAACGTGTTGAAAATTGCACAGGGATCAACTCAAATCATACCTTCTGTATCAAAGCGAAGGTAGAATTTAAATGAAAAGTGACAGAGATTTAAGATATAGTAGTCTTCAAGAAAATAATTAAATTAAGACCCATGGGAGCTTAACACATTCTTCTGAGCACATATCTTTCAGGGCTGGCAGCCTAATTGACAAAGCGTATCTGTATTCTTAGAACCCTCGGCAGATTAAACTCAGATTTGGACCCATTATTTCCCCAAAGGGGGCGTTTACTCGAAACCGAAATCCCAATTATGTACACGAAAACGTTAGATGGAAACAAAATAAGAATTATAGTGAAAAAATTAATCATCTAACCACAACCATTCACTCATAAATCAAAAATTAATATAAGCAAAAGGTGACGCCCACCGAAAAATCTGCTTTGATATCATTGACGTCATTTTCCTCCCGTCCCTGGCTGCTTTTAGGGGAAGGGAAGGGAGTGGAGGGGGGTTCTCGGAAGGTCTGCTCGCACAGATGCTGTCGCTACCGCTCCTATTGGCAGAGTCAGCTGTTTCCCCCCATTGCGATAAGGCAAAGTAGTATCACGGGCTCAGTTGTGATTTGACGAAGCCGATATACGTCAGAGGTTGCACCACGACCACTTTTCCGAAAGGATTAAAAACATCAGTTTTTCTCCGCTTATAACTCGATAAATAATTGACGGAGAAAAAAACGGAAAATAAGGTGCTTTTTATTTTACAGACTCTATCAGATTCGGCAATAAAAATAACATAATTAACGACCCCAAGCGTCAGTTATTACGCATCCAGTTCAGCCGTTTTGCATTCCTGAGAGAGACTTGCTCACGCTTAACCCTTCTCTACCACACATCTCTCTCACACTCATGGAACGTTCTCGCAAGTCACCGACGCTATCTTACCATCAAGCTAGTTCTTCAAACTTCTCCAACACCGCCGCTTTGGCCCGAATTCTGAATGATCGTGCGTCGGTACTAAACTCTGCGCTGTCTGAAGATGCTATTGGGGAAACAATAGCTCCAGTTAATGGGTCTCCACCCTCGACCAGGCAAGACGCCCATCGATCTGTCCCCACCTAAAGCTGCGAGTGTTATATACGAAACATATGCATCACAAAATCTGAAGAATCTTCCGTCAGTCAGTTGAATGGATTCGACTCCGACTCTGATTCCACGGAAGCTGTCCTAGTTTTCCTAACAAAGAGAAGAAGGAGAGAGTGTCGTAAAAAGCAGTCTCTGAATCTCTTGACTTACGCTGAAGTCTTGACTGTATGATAACAATGCATTTACAGATGTACTTAAATGAAATTAAGTTTAATTTGAAATTCCCTGTTAAATATTTTGTGATTTAATCAGTACCTTTCTCTATAATTAGGTCAAACTGTAATCATTCCTCCTCAAACCGACAGTTCTGAGATGCGTATAAGTAGAATAATTTGTTTAGCAAAGGTAATACGTAGTTAAAGCAAGATTCTCTTCTTAAAGACAAATGATAATAAAGTGGACACACATTATCCAGCAAGATTGAATTCGAATGCATGCCAGTAAATACAAAGTTACTGTATTGCTTTCTATGATGTGGCAAATCAACAATCTCTCTTTTTTGGTCTAAATCTTTGGAAATTGATGGGCGTCTTGCCTGGCCGAGGGTGGAGACCCATTAACTGTAGCTATTGTTTCCTCAATAGCATCTTCAGACAGCGCAGAGTTTAGTACCGACGCACGATTATTCAGAATATGGTCCACAGCGGCGGTGTTGGAGAAGGAGAAGTTTGAAGAACGAGCTTGATGGTAAGATAGCGTCGGTGACTTGCGAGAACGTTCCATGAGTGTGAGAGAGATGTGTGGTAGAGAAGGGTCAAGCGTGAGCAAGTCCCTCTCAGGAATGCAAAACAGCTGAACTGGATGCGTAATAACTGACAATTAAGGTCGTTTATTATGTTATTTTTATTGCCGAACCTGATAGAGTCTGTAAAATGAAAAGACTCGTATTTTTCCGTTTTTTTATCTGTCAATTATTTCTCGAGTTATAAGCGGAGAAAAACTGATGTTTTTAATCCTTTCGGAAAAGTCGTCGTGGGGCAACCTCTGACGTATATCTACTTCGTCCAATCACGACTGAGCCCGCAAAGTTACTTTGCCTTATCTAATGCATCAATCTTTTATTTATTGTCAAAAATCTTCATCCAGCCATTCTTGTTACTGAAATTCACTCCTCCACCGATCTTTTTTTTCGGTTCTTAATCTTCCACCAATAAATTAATCAAATAACTTCTCCTCCTACTAATATATTTTGTTTTTGATTTTTCACCAATTTCCTTTGACTTTGATACTCCTCAATTACAAAAAAACTCAATTTTCTTACTTATTTATTTATTACTCGTTTCCTTAACTACGTACATAATATATTCCTATAATATCGTATCGGTCAAATAAGGCCGTACGTTAAATTACGCTATAGTTCTTGCAAGTTTTACTAGGATAAGGATAATATTTATCAACTGTGAATCAGTAAAATACTTAATTTAGCCACTTTAGACATTATCATTAGCCAGCAATCGTATGATTGGCTTGGCTTATCAGTCCACTCAATTTCAACTTGTTCCATGTATCTAATCCGATCCCTGCCTTTTCCATTCTTCCTGTTCAATTGTTCTCGACAGTTGTTTACATCTAATGTCGATATTATCACATTGCGTACCTCTAGTTACTCATTGGTTTCTATGTACGCAGGAACCTGCCTGGCAATATGGAATTCATCACGGCAATGAAGAATTAAAACAGGCTTAGTGCTTCAGTTTTCTCATTTATCTCCCTCAATCTCAAACAACCAAACCGGAATGATTGTGAGTTACACAAAACGGTAAATTAACCACGCATAATCAGTAATAAACTAAAATCATTTCTAAGAGGTGGCGCTATTACAACAGCTATTCACAAGAATGCATGAAGACTACTTTCTATCTCACGTCTGAATTTTTCGCCTGTCGATGCCTAAACAGAATTATATATTAAAAAGCGTTATTATTATATATTAAAAGGGTACATGACTTTTATGGGCTTTTATGGCTGAAACACGAGTTCGCAAAATGTTCTCGTAAGGCTTCACCGCTGAAGATGTAATTCTCCTTAAAATTCTCATTTTTTCTATAAAAGTGGCTCAAGTTGATTTAATTCAGATGAACCTAGTGCACTTTTGACACCCAAAATCTAATTTTCGCGCAATTTAAGTTCACCAGCTCTGGAAGGAGATGACACGATAAACTTCAAATGTCATTCTGTGATGAAATTTTCCACTGCCTTCGCAATCTCATTTTTCACAGGTGAGGCACCGAAATGGAATTGAGGAAGGCGCATAGGTGAGTCGACCACTCGTAATGCACGAGTGGGTACTCACCTATTTCCTCAGTGACCCCATATTCGCCCTCTTGAGACCAACTTTGAGGCTGGAAAATACTCTTTAACTTCCCAAGAGTATTCTCCTCAAAATCACCGATTTCTGATCGTCCTTCTGCGTGACCATCGGCGCCATCGCTGGCTCAACAACTCCGCATCTCCCGGCTGTTCTTCTGTCAGACGCGACCTCCCCTCTCCCTGTCTTCTCCTCTCCGGAAACTGAATTACGATTTGGGTTAAGCTCTGGCCATCGGGAATATGTGCTTTGGAAATGCATTCGGTCGGTCACGTGCTTTCCAGGGGGTTGATAATTCCCCAAAGCCCCTCATGCAGGGGCATCGAAATGCCCATCTCTCCGTGTTTACTCCGCCGTTTCCTGTGTGTTCTCCCCCGTCAATCCTCACGGGCGCGTCCGTGAGGATGCAGTAGTCACACATGTTTCCGAAGTGACGGCAACTTATCATGGTCAACTTATCCGTTTGCGTCAATGGAACCTGAAAACTTTCCTAGTTGAAATAAGGTATAGTTTTAACTCCGTGGTCTCCTAAATTAATGAAAATCCATGATCACAATGTAATAAAACTGTATTTTTCTCATATATGTATTCTTGTGCAACCGAATTCGTCGGTAAGGTGACATCATCTGGTTATGTCGTCTTACATGCGACCCTACATGCAAGAATAAATATTCTTATGCAAAATACGAAGTTTTATTATTTTGCGAAAGTATAGTTTGGGTAAAAATAGACCTTGGAATCCGTATGCTTCACGATCACATCACTGTTTTTTAAAATATTACTAAGTACGAAAGCATCAAGGTGCTCTTCTGAAAAATAACCTTCATGACATCGTTAGAAGTCCATCATTCGTGAATATACCTGAAAAAATAATCGAAATCCCATCAATCTGGAAATATTTTCGCCGGTCACTCCACAATTCTAAAGGAAATTGCCTGCCGTGCGGTAAAATTGGAAAAGTTGGAAAGGAGAAGTATTCACACGCAATATCTGACTGGTTTAGAGCATGGAACAGCTGAAACGGATGACGTAAACATACGCAAGTGAAATAACGGAGTCTAGACGCCAGGTATGCTCGGAAGACTTCCACTCTTGGGCAACCTGATGCACCGGTATTGTAATGGCGCCATCCGCCTTCTCCTAGGGAGTCAATAACTTTCGAGATATGAAGCGAAAATTTTCAAAGCTAGTCATATGCTAGTTGCATAATACATGTTCTAATGTGTATTTAATCCCTTTAGGGATTCACTAAGTCACACCGACCTTATCCCAGGTCACCTCTACCAGTTATGTGTTTCTGACAATTATTTGAGCATAGTTTAAATGGTTCAAATTAATTATTCCTTTAAGTTAATTTTAATTCCATTTTAATTCCTTTAAAATTATTCCTTTAAATTAACTGTTAATTCCGTTTAAATTCATTTAATATTATTCTTTAAATTGATCTAAATTATTCCGTAATAAAAATTCTGCAATAACGTTTGGAAAACAAAAATAAATCTCAAAATACGTTCATCTAAAAACATTCAAACAATTTTTCATTCCCAGAGTATTGTCAAATATCATGTAATTTATATCAGATTCACTAATAAAAATGCTTTATTGTCTAAGCAACTGATAATAAAGACTGAAATGTAATTAGCAGTCTTGAAGGCACTAAGTGACGAAAATACAATCCTTTGGAACAGTGAGCAGACAGTGGAGACGAGTGTATGTCGGTAACGGGAGTAATTGATATGATGGGAAATAAAATCAGCTTGGCTCGGCCCATGACAGCATTGTTGGAGGGTAAAACAAAGAATGGCCTGCTCATTATAGACAGTAATTGAACTACCTACACGGAATATAATCGAAGCCATATCCAGGTAAGTGGACCACAGAACGTGAATCACAGAAATGGCAAATTGCTTGGTGGAAATTTACGGGTCGCAATACCAATAAACATGAGTGTCTCCCACAAATAATTCAATTACTTGATCATCGGTAATGCGCCTGTAGCGCTTGAGTGCCATGTGACGCAGCCAACGGCCTACTTCGATGATTTTAGGTTAGTAGTCACTAAATTGAGAATGCCGATGAGGAGAAATGCCAGGAAGGAATTATACCCCAGCAAGATATGATTTGTAATCAAGTATGAACATGCACTATTAATCATTCCTTAATTTTCAACTACATCACATAATACACTCCACTTAAACACCTTCGTTGTCATTTCAACTCTGCATTGGCGTCATTTGCTTTTCACATAATTATGACACGATTTGGCCAGGAGAAATCGACAGGATGAGTTGAAGATAAAGCAGAGTTTAGTTAAGAGCATTTGTAATATATTTTGGAATCGATCGCGTCGGAGAAAATTAACGAATGTGCACATAGCATACATTTTCATTCACGCCAGAGAATTTTGCTGATACCAGGACACAGAACTCAATGTAGATGCAATAACAATTAGGGAGACGCAGTATTTAAAAACTATTTATCCAGAGCACAAAATTCAGTTTTTTAGATTTATTCACATTCGTATTTCGTCATGTCAGGAACAAAAACCGTGCTGAAGGTGTTGGTCATTACATTGGACACCATAAATCGTGGTTTCTGTTACCTTTGTAAGTAATGACTAGTATACTAGTAACGACGACGGCAGCTTTTATTGGCTTATAAATAAAGTTTATGGTAAAATCTTGCATAACATATAGAAGAAAAATGTTAAATATAAGGGAAAATCTATCATTAAAGGCGTTGAAGACAAGGTGCCAGAACTGGGAAAGAATTGAATCTTTAATTTTAGAATTTAAAGTAAGTACAGAGAATATGTTTAAATTTATTCAAATATCAAAAATATGGAGAACGTTCAACCTAGGCGTGAAACAATATGCACCACTAATATAGTAACCGCAGCAAGAGAGTACAACTGCCAGAGAATAGTTGCCATAGAGGTAGAATAACGTTGGTTACAACTTGCACACATTTATGGCTCAAAGATCATGGTCTTGTCACGTTCTGCCATCATCAGCGTAATCACCATGATGTTAACGTAATGTTCCGAAGCTATGCTCAGTGAACGATAAATGAGTGAACATTTTAATACTACTATTTTACTCTTGCTTGAAGATGGACATTTATTATTTACATAAAGTTGGTGCCGGCACTCTATCGTGAATTGGAGCGTTTTATTTGCCCCAAACGGTAAATTTTCATCATACCCCTCGTTCCTTGCTCATTACCGTTTGATGGCACCATGATTTCGGAGAGGAACACGTCAATTTAACTTACCCATAGGAATGCCGTTCACCGGCATCCAACCACATCATCGAAAATTATTGCGCTACCTTCTTCCCTCTCAAATCCGAAACGCGTTGCCCACCCCCAGGTAGCGTCCACCAGCTAGCTAGCTCACCTCCGCCACCCCCGCTAGTTTCGCTCGCTACCCCCAAGTCCATTACTTGTCCCTTTCCACTCATTCCCTCCCCCACCTCCCGATGTGCCCACCCGGCTCCCATTTCCCCATCCCATCAAATCCCCACTCCCCACACAGGTCCTTTCGATACGTGCCCTTTTACACCTTCAGCAGCCCATTTTTTCCATCCATCCCTCACTACAATGGCCGTGGCTTTCCCATTAAAAGGCACTCCGTGATCAATCAATCCTCCTGCTAGCCTGCCTATGGCCCGTTCCCTTCCCCATGCGTCGACTCCTGCACCCAACCCGGCATTCATTCCTTCCTTCCTCATCCCTCCCCATAATCCTCTCCTTGAAACCAGATTGCCACAGTCAAATATTTTTTAAGGAAAAACAACTTTGGGAATCGCGTGCTGTCTATTTAAAAAAAATCTCAAAAACATTTTCCCCAAACATATCAGGTAATATCTCGATTTATAGACAATCATCTGTTTTCATTCTTGGTCATCCCAAGGCCACGAAGATGAAAGTTAATTAATTATTTTCTCGTTTGTAAATAAGTATGAGGTGTAAAGAGCACTCTAAATCCTTCGTTAACAATGACAGCAAGTCATTTTTTTCAAAACATTTACGTGAAATGTCACATATCCAAATTTATAAACCTATGATTCTACATGCATGTGAACAAAGTGGCAAATTAAATATCCTGGTATTGTTTGAAAATTTAACAAACTCTAAATTATATGGCCCCATTTTTTTAAGCGACTGTATTCCTGTGAACCCATCTTATTGCTAACCATCCCTTTGACTAACCCACCCCACTCTGCTCTCCCCTCCTCTCTCCGTAACCTTGCAAACCCCGCCTCCTTTTTTCTTTCCACTTTCTTTAAGTTTCCTCTGAAAAATTGCGCCCCCAATTGCACCCCGACCTCACCAGAACTTCCCTTTCTCCCCACTTCCCGCACCCACAGCAACCCTTGTATTTAAGAGCTTGCCACACCCTTGTTCCCTGTCAGACCTCTTGAGAACGAGGTTCTTTAACGTTGGAACCGGTTGAGGCCAATAAATACACATGGAATCTTACAATGTGCATTGATTTTATGTTAATAATGTAAATACGGTTATTCAAAAAAATGATTTAATGCAAAAATATTAAATCAATCTAAAAATTTGGGATTCGGGTCGTCGTGGTGGCATCAATTTCCATCCCAAGGACCTAAGTTTCACTCCTGGCAGCGGCAAATTTTTCACTTGAGTGCCGTGTGGAGAGTATTACTCCATCAAACGTAGTACTCCACCCGTCCTATGGGACGTTAAACCGTGGATCCTTTACCAATTTTCGGCAAGAGCAGGTTATTTTCGACATCAGGTTTCCCTGCCCCATTTTCCAGCTCCCGTCGAATACCCCACGATTCCCAGTCACGCATCTATGCTCTACGGCGCAATATGACCTCAGCTGTCTATCATCTCCACTAATCACAGCATGGAACAACAATATTGAATGACTCTTGCGTATATCGTATAAGTAATTGTAGTCGTAGAAGTGATGCGACCGACAGCTAAGATCATTTGTGACATTCTGTTGGGTGGGTAATTGGATATGGGTCCGAATTTTACTGGAATCAGAGGAAGGATCAGGAAAAACGCAGCGTTGGTATTAGCCTGCTGTCAAGAAAGGCAATCGAGGTGTCCACAGTTCAACCTTCCACTAAAGGACAGCGCAGCGGCACTCGTAGTGATCTTCACGTAGCTCTTACGCAGGGACATAAATGAGTGAAATATCTTCCTCTGCCGGGATATGATCCCAGGTCCGCAGGATGGGTGTCCAGTACTTAAACCCCACGATAATTAGATACCTTTCATAAAATAAATTACCTCATTAAGTTCTATAGTATTCCCTAGCGTTCTCATTTTTTATGAGGTGCCCGCCACCTACCCGATCTCTTGCAAAGTGTATCCAAAATGTTACTTTAATCTGTATATTTTTAATGTTATAGTAGGATATATTAGTTATAACATACGAGCATCCGATAAGTAGCAATACCAGATTTACAGGCAAAAATGGTCTTACACTTTTAGGGCAATGCTAAGTTAAGTTATATGTGTTACAGCACAGATAAGTCTTACTTTTATCCTTGGTCTAATCATATTCGAGTAAATTGATGTAATGTATTTTTTCTATGTTTCCAATTGCTCCTACAATGTGGCTGTGACTTGTCAATTAAAGCTTAATTTTCGTTTGGTAGAGAGCTGAGGGGGAGTCCAGGGCCCCTTTGTCTCCCCACGCTCGTGGGAGCGCCACTGCCTAGCGTTACAACGTGAGCTACCTTCATATAACCAGGGAAATTATTTCTTCGGCACTAGGCATAATTTCTGAAAGAATGGAAACTGAACTCCCTCCGAATGCAGCACTTCATTCTTCTCACTGGAAGCTTTTCATTCGTCCGCCTCGCATAGGGAAGCATTCTGGCCTCCCAAAGGCTCCCTCCTCATCTACATCTACACGATACCTTGAAAGCCACTGCGAGGGTGTGTGGCAGGGGGTGAAGATCACCAAGCATGAACTACTAACATGCAAACAAGCAACTATAGGTTCTCATGCAACTAGATTGTTAGTATATATAGTGTTTAAGGGATTAATACATACATCATGCACTACAGAATACTCTAAAATATTTCCCCTACCTATCCCTTTACTATGCTGCCAATTCTGTTCTCTTATAGTGCGGGGGAAAAATGCCATTTGAATCTATCGGTACGACAATCTATCTCTCTAATCTTATTAATCTGGTCGAATCTAGCATAATACGCTGGTTTTTTGATATGTGCCTAACATCTTCAGTAAAGCTATCCGATTGAAATTTCTCTTATAGATTTAATCTGTACCTTAACCTACGCTCTGATAATGATTCCAGCCCTAATTCTTTTATTTATTCTGAAACGCTACTCAACCTATCGTAACAACTTTTAACGAACCTAGCTGCTCTACGCTGCACACTGTCTAGTTCTCTGAGCAACCCTAATTCATTATGATCCCAGACACTGGCTGCATACTCAATGTGGGGCCTAGCTAGTGAAAAGTAGCATCGCTCTTTTGTCTTCTCATCACATTTTCCAAGTACTCTTTTTATAAATCCTGGCTTTCATCAAATCCCTCATTCGCCTCCTCTTCGCGGTCACCTCCGCCTGCTCCATCGCCGTGGGCCTGCCCCGTCCAAACGCAGAAGCACCACATGCACAAAACGCCCTTTTCCTCCTCCAATCGACTCTCCCTTGCTGACCCCCCACAACGCTCGCTTCCATTTCGCTCCTATTTATTCCGTTCCTCCGCCATCACGACAACCCTCTGCCTCGCTGTCAGACGAAGATTTGTACCCGCTCATGCAGTGGCATTTTGTTGTTTTCCCAACCCCTCCCCCAAGAGTGATGTGCGAGTTTATATATGGACTGGATTCGCGGCCCGTGTTAACTCCCGCCTTTTTATACACAATGAATGGCGCAGGTGGAATTCTCGTTGCAAAGGAAGTACTGCCTCGAGCTGAAATCGCCCTCATCCGAAACAAAAAAAACCGGCTCCATTTATAAACGCTACTTTTTGAGACCAATATTGACCTAAAACTAACATTCAGTAAAATTGAATAAAAAAGATTGAATTTCAATGTCTTATATTCGAGGCAAGATCGTAGACTATTAAATATGCGTAATATATTAATGACAAGCGAACTTCCCTAGTGGTTGTGTTGCACATTTAAACATATAAAATGAACCAACGTTGCAAGCATTCTCACTTTTTCACACTTTTTGCGTGTCTGAAAAAACTCTATGGAGATGACGCAAATTTTTTTAATCTGACTGAGGTAGTTTAATAGGAATTTAAAAAGGGTGCATTTTTACTATATTTCTGTAACATTCATTAACTGAATGAGTTAAACATTTCTAATTATAGCCTAGTAGACATAAACAAAATGTAGTTATTAGTAGGTAGCTGATAGCAGATGCCATTTGACTTTTAAGAATAGGTCGATAGCAGAGTGTACGCAGGAAATTTCACAAGGAATAAAGGTATGGTGGAGAGATATCAGGTGTCTACTATTAGCCACCAATAAAATAAATTCACAATGAAATCCACTGTCCCACGTCGTGTCTATGGGATGATGAAAAATATAAACGGGTCAAATTTACTTACAAATGATGACATCGTATGACATCGTTATTATAACCTTAATTAATGCTAAAATTAACAGAACTTAGACGCTTAACTTTAAATCTTCATCTGTACCGCAATGTAATGCAGTTTCGTAAAAAAGAGGCTATAATGAAGGTCATCTAACGAATCTGGGATTAAATTCGAAGGCACCGCAAGTCAAACGGGAATGAGTAACAGCTAGGATCCATTAGATCGAGAAGGGTATCCAAATATACGTCACGAAAGAGAAGAGAAACTAAAACTAATAGGAAAAGAAGAAAAGGAGAACCGTCGTCGATCGAAGAGACGAGAGACAAGGGCCGTAATTTGGCGTGCGGGAGGATATGGGTCGAGAAACAGCGCTCCTCAATCGTGGAACGAAGCGAAAAGGACGGGTGAGTAAGGAGAAGAGCCTGGAGTGTTTCAATATTAAAGGGATCTAAGGCTGCAAGGGAGATAGGGAAGGTGTGATACGAGATTTCACTTCTACAATGAACACCATTGCTACGAGTATTCAATTGCAATCCTAGATTTATAGCCACAAAAAAATCTGAAAAATATTTAGCACTGTCATTATTCAATAAGAATATAATGCATATTTGACAGTTCTATGTATGATATTAGTTACATACTACTCATTACCACATTTAGTGCCATTTCTGTCACCTTGCACCACTAATGACACACTGCACTCCTCTTAAAGTCTACTTCCCTCTCCCACTCTTGCCCACCAATTCCAGTTTTCAAGAGTTCTTTGCCTTTCTGCACTCCACCCACCCATTTTTTCTTCTTCCTACGAATTTGAGAGTTATCTTTCTTCTCTCGCTATTCTTAACCCTTCTTCATTCGTCTTTCTTTGCACCGATTCATTCACTTTCAAACTAGTGCATTGAAAGTCTCCATTCTTCATTCACCTTCCTTGTACAAATACACTTAATAATTTGTTGAAAGTGATAGGAAAAGGGAATAGGATAGAGACTTATAAAATGCGGTGAGTGAATAATATGCGTAAAATGTAAATATTTGATGATAATGAACTCAAAAAGCAATATTATTTTATGTGTGGCTGAAACGTAATTTTATTGAGGTTAAGGTAATCATAAAATTAACGAGTAATCATTAATTATTTATTAGGTACATACATATTAGGTAAGATGGGTGAGGAATATATCAAATCTAATCCTTGTATAAAAAGGACTATGTCAGACTTTTTCCCTTTTGCTCCATATTCTTTCCGAATTCACCCGTCTCTCCTAGAATAGGAATTCATCCCGCAGCACTGGAAACCCACCACTCCATCACGGGCGACAGTATCCCATTTCACCTTATAATCTGCACCATCCACCTCATCCGCCAAATTCTGATTTCATCACATACACCAGATCTTTTCCTCTCCTTTACCTTCCAGCATTTCCGCCATTGTGATCCTTTCATTACAAAGCTAACGTGATAACATGGAAAAATAAATCGAAATGGTTCATTGGTTCGACGTCCTGTAATAATAAAATGTTATCGTATGATAAAAATTAAGAGTTTACCGCCAAGCTATACGCAATAAGAAGAAGATGAATTCGCGAGAACAAAAGTACGTGAGTCGTGATATAAGTGGAACATTATGCAGCCCATGAGCATAATAGTTCCGAAAAATTCACATTACACGACTCGCTCGTCACAAAAGTAGGTACTCTTCAACTTCCAGTGTTATATTTTCGAATTCCCATGGATAAAGAGGGTGATAGATGCCCCCAAGTTAGGGAATATAAACCTTTAAACCGTTCAAAAAGAGTCGGAGGAGAAGAACAAAAAACATGGATCACTAAAATGAGCACCGATAATAAATTACGCTGCGGAGCGAGAGAGAAAATTAAAACGGAAGGTTCTTCGGGCGCAATGAAATACGGGAATGGAGAGTGAGTAAATGTGGCAGTGGAATGGGTGGTTTGGAAGAATACGGGAAACAGGGCGAAGTCAAAAAACGGGTGATGAATGCAAAATTGTTCCGTAGCTGAATTAATTGAATAAGCAAATGAGACGGGAAGAGTTTTGTGGCGTGCAATTTGAAAAAAAATCATTTCGACCATCTATGCTCATTTTCCTCTCTAGCGAATATCCTCCTAATTAATAGTCAATGTATTTCAGGTTTTAATAATTCGCGCTCAGTTGTTTTTTGGAAATTATTTTTCCCACATCATGCCTAAGCGGTTTCTATGTTTTTTTTCTGTTTTTTTTCGAAGGAATAGGTTTGAGTTTCCATTTTTTGCTAATCTCAATAATTGCAATTATTTTTTATAAGAAACTTGGTTAGGTGGAATTATATTCTATGGGCCATCATTGCTGCGGAAATAAATAGAGAAAATTTCTGAATGAAACGAGCAATTCACTTGTAAGAAACACTAGCGGATTATTAAGACCTGCAAGTGTAATTTTCAACCCAAACGTAAAATACGTTTAAAAAAACGTAAAACACAAAGTAAAAACAAAAAAACGTCAAAAAAATCTGAAAATTTGTGTCTCAAATTGCAGTAAGTTTATCAAAATGTAATTACAATTTTGGATTTTTTTTTTCCATACATAGGCCAAAATAGCGATGAAGATGATGAGATCACTATATTCTCGCTAAAATTTGGAGATTAAATACTGGGTTACTGCTTTTATTTCTTAAAAGAAACGTTTTAAGAGGCAAACCATGAGTTGTATATGTCGTAGCTAAGCCAAGTAAATTAATTACCGATTCCTGTCAACCTCCATAAATTTCAAATTGACTGACTCTTGTCAGTGATACCGCAATTAAATTAAGATTGATACGTGAAAAAATAAGGATTAACTCCATAGCAATAGTAAGTTGGAGGTAGACCTCAACCAATCTGTAAATATTTTACGTAGGAATCATATGACCATGCTCTATAAATTATAATGGGCACTATAGCTCAAAAAAGATTTTAAAAATTACATTGAGTAATAGGTGCTGAATTCGATTTAGGAGGAACTAAGGGCAATAGAAGTTACTTTTTACCATCAGCCATGTTGTCTCTGATACCGCCGTAACATGACACCTCCTATTAACAATACGACAGTGAAATACATTTTTATAATGTATTAAATATATAAATAAATTTAACTAAGCACTTATTGTAAATAAGAGAATGGACCGCATTGCCCAATTTCTGTTTTTTACCTTTGTTTAACGTGAATGACATTAGGACAAAGGGATTCCAAGCAAACATTTAGTCAGGCAGAATTTGGCTACTCACGCATTTATTATTGAAATCTGATCAACGCACTGTTCTTCACAAACCATTAATTATATCTCACGCTGAAGAGACGAAAGAAATACCTACATGAAACTTTATCAAGAAGACATTTATACTGAATATGCAGTAATAATGAGGATGTTAATCATATTGATGCCATAAATGTGAGGCTCTTTGTTGCAGTTTCTATAATCGATATCATTTGAGGAGGCTAATACCTATGCATGTATATTTGATCTAGACGTAATATATAACTTTAGGTAAATGTTGAACAGCCAGGGGCTGAGTAATGAACTACAAAGTAATGAAGATTTATAGACCGGAAGAGCATTCAAATTTGCAACCAATATTCTCAAGGTTAAGTTTGATAAATGAGAGCGCTGAAATTAGAATTGAAGTTCGCTTCGTTTTTCGCGTGCTCGTAGTTGAGCAAAAACGTGTGCTAGGTGCGCTAGATACAATTAATATTTAGCCAAAAGCTACATCTAATAAACTTAATCCCAGTAAAAGTATAGTTGGTACTAAAAAGATACAGTATCCGTGCTATTCAGATTTTATCAGAGTCATCAAAATTCAATGCAGGCTACAGATGACTAGACTGAAGTTAGAGATTCCTTGGTCTTGGCATTTCTGTCATCGTTTCTCTACTTAACAGTCATTATTATATATTGACTCTCTAAACGGATCTTTTTTATTCAATGGAGGATTTCAGGAAACATAAAATATTGTTTCAGTTTTGCCTCTTCAAACACCGCCCACTAACCTAGATTAAAAAATAAAGCTATCTATGCATCGAGTAATAATGATGAAGACTGCATCCTGTAAGTTGTATATGTTTGCCTAAATACATAGTTTTAGGAATTACTTGTGATAATGTATGAGAAATAAAGGAAACAAAATCTTCGAATAGAAATTAAATGCCCTTGGAATGTCTCTGAAGCTTCAAGTTGACTTGAGAAGTAGCTAAGGACAAATATATAGAAGCATAGCGAGTTTCAGGATAGTTTAGACACTAAGGGAAGAAATAAAACTACCTTTATGCGAAGGCTGGTAGTCGTATTATAGATGTAGAGGTTCAGAAATGATTCATTCTTCCCCTCTATATCTATACTGGAAAGAAAAAGGAATACTTATGAATGATTACAAGGCGATTGATTGTTCACTATAAGGTAATACAAAAAAAGTTTCCTCTCATTAGTATTTTAGACCTACTTTTCAACATCAAATTGTGTTACGCTTTACAAGTGTGATTTTAATGTCCCTTACTAACTGCTGATAAACAGATAAGCACTTCACCCTTCTATCTTTCACCGCGATTGGAATACAAACTTTCTAACGGAGTCAATATATCTTTGTCTTCAGGGAACTTCAGAGAAATAATTTTGCTGACATGATACTTGTTCAAATAGCTGTGACACTAGAGATTTACTGATATAAAAAGTAACGGTTATCATTGAAGTAATTGAAAGACTTTTGTGACTTCCACAGTTTAATTATATATTCGACCGGTTATGGCTGTTAAGTAATCATCAGGTACGCATTCACAAGGGTTCGGGGGACCATGGGAAATTCTTAGTGTGAGAGGAGGGGGGGGGAGAAAGGGATGGTTATTGGGGATAGGTTAGGGAATGTGACATCATTGAGGAGGTTATGTTTGTCCTAAAGGACAATGTTTTTTTATTGAGGTAGCTATGTTTTTTTCCTAAAGGCTGACCTTCAGCTGTACTAAAGCGTCCATTCTTCATTCGTTCTCGGAGAAATGGAGCATTACAACTGAGAATATGTACCTGATGATGGCCTAGCAGCAGAAACCAGTCGAACGTATGTGTGGAACTTTGGAAGTCACAAAAGAGCTTTAATCATTTCAATAATGACGCCTTTCTACCGAGAAAAAACATTACGATTTGAATTCAACGGTGATGCCCTGCCACACTTCATGAGCATAATAATCCCTTTTAACTATTTAGATATCTTAATCTGCACTGTAAAAAGTAGTAAATTTCCGGGTATTAGTAATTTGGCAAAAACGTAGTGAATAACCCAGCAATCCTTCTTAGTGAGGTTATTGAAAAAAGATATGGGTTAGTCAAGTAGCCGAAAAGTGAGCTATAAAGTTGGACTTTAACCAGAACTTGGGAGCCATAAACTTTAAAAAGCCACCGAACTGATAATGAAGCCTGCATTCATCGAGAATTGAAAAAAAATTAATGGGGCGAGGCACGATTGGAAAAATAATCCAATAGGCACCTCTAAACTGCATGGCCACGGTAATACGGGGCGATCACAATGATTTATTAACTTTGATGAAAACACCCGTTTTCAAAAACTCGTTGCGCAAACTTTTTCACGGGGTGAATTTTTATTTTCTCCGTTCCCCCATTCCCTCCCGGCCATCTCGCACAATTGAGATTGATGGCGCGACACGGAGAGATATCGTAACAAAAAGCTGTTAACTCCTCGGGAACGTCGTCAGGAAGGAGATTATGAGGAAAAAAACAAGGGGAGCGGGTAAGAGACCGAGAAGAGGAAGTGAGGGGAGGAGCGGGGCGAAGCGAAAGAAAGAGAGCAGGGGGACACGGGATAAAAAGATGAAGGGTACGACGCCGAGGAGTGTGGGAGGGGTGGAGATGGGACAGCAAGAGCAGCGGAGAAATTAAGACGGACGGCAAACGAGGTTTGTAAAAATGAGGACGCGGGTGAGGATGGTGGAGGGGTCGCAAGAGACTCCGGGGGTAGATCCCGAGACAAGGGGAGTGAGACCAGACTCAAAGAGGGGACGTGGACAAGGGGGAAAAGGGGGTGTTTGCCGTGGTAATTACGCAGTGGATTTATTATCCTTCCCCTACGACGGCCCCTCCCCATGCAAGATAGATGCCAGAGTTGCCCTAAAAGAGGTGGGCGGAAGAGGGAAAGAAACCGAGTAGGTAGTCGAAAATATAAGAATGGCACAGGACGGTTCGTTTTCTCCTGCGATTCCCTCCCATCCCTTCGCAGTTCTCAACGGTTAGGCAATCCCGGAATCCCGTTCATTACAACCCATAGCCGTTTGGAAGCACAGGGGTGTAAATGAAGGAATGGCCAATTAAAAGGCAGGAGTCCATTCGGTCCACTTAAAATGAGTTTGTTTTTCTGCAGACGGTCCTCGGGGAGGAGGGATAGCCTGCTATCCTTCTTACTCTAGTCTCCTTTTTTGCTGTTCTGACCTCGAGAAATCTGTCAGGACTACCGAAATAATTGGACACATGGTGACATATCTACTTAGAGCACTTTCTAAGTTGTCATTTTAATGACTTCTTGTAAAATTTAATTTAGTTAAAAATATCTGAGTAAATTGTGTGGCGAGTCATCTGCGGATGATAAAACCCTGCAAGAATGGATAAGGCCAAGGTAATAGGAGAATGTTCCTCATGACTCGGAAAAGTTTAAAAGAGAGCTCAAAATATTATATCCATCTATTAGATTATGAATGACGACATTTTTGATGAATATTATGCTTCAGTCTTGTGATAATTGAAATGAATATAACATCATCTCCGACTATTTCGTAACGCAAAAGGTACTGGCAGCGATAAACCTTCTCTTCACCTTACTAGTCTTAGCACTGTCATAGGAAGGACTAACATATACCATACATATTTTAGTAAATGAAGTGCGGCAAACTGGTTTCTGGCAATCGGGAAGCGATTTAATTTTCATATTATATTTTCCAGACTGAAGGGATAGAATTTAGAGATAAAAACAACAGTATTAGAGAAATGTAAATGTTCTTAATGGAAAGTTTTTAGTTACAACGGTAAAGTTTCCGCACCAATACTCATATGGGTACCTTTCGAGAACAAAGATGTAAAAATTTTTTTACTGAGTGGTCACACTTGACATAAAAATGCTTAAGATAATATTTATCGAAAACTTCGTGGTGTTACAGCAACCTAGCTATTGGATAATATATCTCCATAGTTCACCTCTCAGGGCTATGAAAGTTTCTCATGTGCATGAGAAAGACCTGGGCGGAAGCATTAGATAGGCTCCACTGTGTTAAAACCCTTGTTTTGTCTCAAATGGAGTCAAATGGATAGCTCCATTCCAATTTAGTGGCGAAAGCAACTTTCACGGGACATAGCGGCGAGGAAGGACTGGAGGGAGGGGAAGCAAAAGGTTTAGGATCCCCGTAAAGGGTCACCCTTCTCTCCCCCCGTCCCCCACCCCCGATTTACGAATGTCAAAGATATGTATTAAGGGGGACCACGAAGCTCCCCCGAGAGCAATGCATTACGTCAAGTAGCGTACACTTCGGGTTGGGAACACGACGCGGCGATAACGATAAGTAAGCCCGCATGTTTTCACTTTCAGTTTTTCCCCCACATCCCCAACGAAATCCCAACCCTGCTCGATTCACGAGCCTTTCCAGTCATTCCTTTCCCTTCACAGCATTTTCCCCGGAGCTATCTCCATCGGAATGGTTTTATTGTGTCCCTCACCGAGAAGAAACGTTTTCATTGTTTGTCCCCGCAACCCCTTGGTATTCTTCCGCGCTCCATCCTTCGCAGTCTTCCGACCACCTTCGTCCTAAATTTCCTCATCTCCCCCATCCGAAGCCGCCTCTACGACACAAACATTCATGAGGTCGTCAAAACACTGGGTGGGTAGGAATGCGTCACCTGCTTGAATAAATGCCTCCCCCAGGGAGCAATGTAAAGCCCCCCCGCTTCGAGGAAGCAACCTCGTTTCGGACGCTTCGCATTCCAAAGCGTAATAAGTTTTTCGACAGTCCGCCGGGCAGGAATGGCATTATTTTTTCCTTCAGTGTAACAGAAATGGGAATAGCGTAGCAGGAATGACATTTCGTCCCTTTTTTCTCCCAAGGTGTGTAGAGTGAATGTGTCATGACCTGACCGGGCCAAGTATGATTTTCCTAAAGCGGACAGCATAAGAAATCAACAACGTTCACTTTCAGATCATTTCGCATATTTCTTTAAAATATGAAAGACCAACATTGGGGGCTCAGTTATAATTTAAATTGAATGTTTATTATCTCCATCGTCTCAGGCTCACTTTGTGGAAGTTCATTTTCTCGTAAATGAAAAGGAAAAACTTTGTTATATTCCACCAGTTTATTCTCAGGTACAATTAGTTTCGACGCAGTGGCGTCATCGTCAGGTACCTGCGTCGAAACTAGTTGTATCTGACAATAAATTGGTGGAATATAACACAGTTTTTCCTTTTCATTTACAATTGAATTTTTATATTACTTATTTTATTATAGTACTCTATTATTCTTGATACCGCCATGCAATAATTGGATTGCAAAGTCGTTTCCTCAGCAGAGCTAGTGTCCATCCAAAAAGCAAATAATTTCATTACATTCTAAATATTAATCTTGAAACATATAGAAAATATTAGTAACACAAACTAAAGCTCGAAATGAAAGGGAAAGGATTAATAATCAATTAAACCATAATACTGAAACATTCTGAGACAGATTTTTCCATATAAGTTCCACACTCAAGATTCCGTATCCCCAGCTAATTGAAATATAATTATTATTTATTGTATTAAAGCTTTATTTTTCACTGTGTTAACTCACTCTTAAATGTATCTAGTAAAATAACGAAATATACAGCCATTAAATGGTGATGAGGATTTTCCAAATAACACATATACTTCAATTAGTAACGAGATAAAAAACCTAGGAAATTCAGAAAATGTTTCAATTCTAATTTCAATTCATTTCCAAGGTGCAGAAAACGAGATTACTATTAACGAGTGACTGTGACGAGCGACGGTTCTGTAAAAAAATCCCTTTTTTCCCATGAAATGAGAATGCGAATGAAATTCCTTATCTAGTACCAATGCTAATATGTTTTGATACCAACTTTATATTATTTCCCCGATAATTTGTTTCAATTGACAGATAACTTGAAGTTTGAATGAGACAGCGGCTGGCGAAAACATTCATAGGTTTTTATTTACAAAATAAAAAAAACTAAAAGCAAAGATGCGATGGATATGAGAATCAGTATGACGAAAAGGTAATCACATTTTAATCATTGCATGAAGTGAGTGAGTAAAGATGTTTATGAAGAACTGGAATGAGGGAAACGATGACCTCACAATACTGCCAAATGCCAACACCTGTAGTAGAGAATAAAGGAGATATTAGTGTGTAGTAAATAATGTCATTTTTGTGGCTATTTGTGCCACTTGTAAGGTAAACGTGCGAAAAGCGTCCATCGGTGAAAAAAATATCAGAAACGTAGAACAAACGGAGTGAAGGGAGAATATGTAGATGAAAGGTAATTAAAAAACTTGCTGTGCACTAATAAATTGAGATATTTGAGCTGACTCAGTGAGCATAACCAAAAATAGGCCTTGGCGCATTTCAACGCAAAAAATAGTCTGAACTTTTCATTGTCACATATCGGCAAAGACACGGGCAAGCGTGCTTTCCGCGTGCGAGTCCGGAGTTTGACACCAAAAACGCTCTGCCTAGCCGAGAGTAAACGACCGTACAAAGAGGTTCTTGCATCACCAGTTCTCTTCCTTCATGTGCTGGGCTATATTCTCTTTCACCCCACCAAACCTCTCCTCAGCCATGCGCCAATCAGTAGGACTCCCCGTGCATTACCACACCAGGAACGCGACGGCACGTAAAACACTCTGGGGCCAGCTGTCTTTTGCATCGCCTTTTTCTGCACAGGAGTTTATGGGCTGCCGGGAGCCCAATGTCCCACAAAGGGAAAGGAACAAGAGGTTATACTGGGGGTGGTATGGGCTAGGAAAAGGACGGGAGAGAGGTTTATGAAAAATATGAAGAGCGTTCGAAGCAGCGAAGAACCTCTCTGGGGCGGGGGTGAGGAAGTGGGGTGGGGAGAGCGGAAGGGATGAAGGACGAGGTCTAGGGGAGGGAAGGGGAGGACCGGAAAGGTTTAGGGTGCGGATCATCAAAGGATGATAGGGAAAAAAAAGGACGGAGCAGAGAGGGAGAGGGAGATGGGGAACACACTAGAGGATAAGATACAAAGAAGGGAGGGATGCCCGTAAACAAAAATTAGATTTTTAAAGGCGGATGTATTACATGCCCTTGGGTGGATGCTACCACAGAAGTAGTGGAGCACGTAATGCAAATTTTATACCAGCATTAACATGTACGTACCTTTTAGAAAACAACACACCATTCACATTCGAGTACAGTGATACCTCGTCTCGCAGAGTGACTCCGTTAACGAAGATATTTTTCTCCGTTATCCCAATTTGGATTAGGCAAACAAACGTTGTAGTAGGTATATGTATGTGCTAGAATAGCAATTCAACTTGGTATGGGGGTGGTATGGGCTACGCATGGGTATGGGGGCAGTATGAAATTTGTATAAGCATATAAAAACCTCGTGTTTATTTATTGAATTTCATAACGTCCGCCCAGGTGGCGGCGGGGTAATGTCCTCGCCTTCTAATCCTAGGGTCGCGGGTTCAAGTCCCGCCTGGGTGGGTTTTTCTACACCCAGGGAATAGATGTCTGTCAAGCTCTATTTGTTCAGCCCCTGGGAAACCTGATGACAGGCAAATGCCTATTAGGATCCCAGGGGTATATGGGCCAAAGGAATGGTCCGGATGCAAAAAAAAAATGTATCGTATATTATATTTTCAGTATACCTACAATGATAAAATATTGAGTCAAAAGTTTATCACTTGTGCAAACATATGTTTATCAATCCAATGTCCATACTCTTCACCAAATATGGTTGCTATTAATCTCAGTATTTGTTTAGCTCTGGATTTTTTCTTGTTCTTATATCTTTCCATTAAAATTTATGCTAGATAAGTTTGTTGCAACTAGAACAAATTAATTAATTTTTCATAGAAACCTATGGAAAATTAATTTTTGTCCTACAAATGTTTTTGCGAACACATATGATTTCAGAACTATTTAGATAGCCAGTTATCTTTGTTATCCGAGGTATACTGCATTTTAATGCACATTTTATTCATTACATTTCTAACTCACAATTTTGCGATGAAGAAGAAAATTCTTTTAAGTTACAAAATTTTTGATCAAAAAAATAGGAAACTGATTTTATTCTCAAAATGTATGTGAAAATCTACGAAGGGATAGAACAAGTATTAGCCAAGGTATGTCACTAAGAGGCAGGAGTAAATTTTTGAAAGTCTGAATATTCATGCTTATGGAATGTTTACATATCTCTTCCTGACATGCATATGGTTATGGGTTCGATGTCTGTTTGAAAAAGCGATTCTGCATTTAATTTGGAGGACTTAATAAATGACTCAAATGTTCAGAATTTATGAGTAATGAGCGTAATAAATAGTTACATAAGTTCGTTCTATCGGTAGTTACCAGTGACACATACTCCCGATATGCAAATGCTATCCCACAATGAACTTTTCAAGAATCACCATTATTTGGAGAAACTTCCTACTTTTTGACACAAGTATTTCGCCTTCAATATAATGATGTAGCTCTTCTTTACAGCCTCACATACTGTAGCTATATTAACCTTCGTGTTCAATAAGGAAGAGCTAATGGGATAAAATGGAATAAATTATGTGAAAGGAATATTTGGAAGAGAATATGCACGGTGTTGGCGAGAACGTATGGTGTTGTTCAGCAAAAGAAGCGTTTACGAAGGCAAGTAATTTAGAAAAGTGCCAGGTTTAAGGCAGGTTAAATATTAGTTTCATCTCTCAAAATTTGGCAAGGGAAGGTCGCGAGTATTTGAGATAATATGTTGAAGTGAGCGACGAGATAAAGTAAGGGGTGAGGGAAACCCTTAAGAAGAGATCATAACCAAAGGAAGATGTAGGAAGACGCAGTGAGTTGAAATAAGTGAGAAACAGAGAAGAAAGTATTTTATGATTCATATGTACACGCAATTCAAAAAGACAAGATTATTTTAGCGAGACAATTACAGGAATAGGATGTATAGAGTGATATATTTTCAGCATGGCTACGTGCTTCCACTACACCATTATGCCTATGACATTTTTTATAAATATTGATGCTACAGATATTTTTAGTACACTTAATGAGCCAGTAATTTGACAGCCAACAGCTGTATCACCACAAATCAGAAAGAGAAATTCTAATCCTTTGACTCAAAGGTATGAAAAAATAAATTTAATGCAAAAATATTGCCCAGCTCCGGTTGGAAATATGTTGGCCTACATCCAAGCTTTACCCAGGCTACTCCAGACTGAACCCCGAAAGTACCGCAATTTAATATTACACGACTCACAATCGACCTCGCATGGCGCTGAACCGTTCCACATCCGTTTTGATTCATCGCCTTCCGACCCAACCACTTTCAGTGGGGGTGCAACGGGGTTGACCGCGATTTCCGGCTTCGCCGCCTCTCACGCCGTAATTATCCCAAACCCCCTCCGCTCTCGACGACGCGAAGAAGAGAGATAAACGCTAATTAATATTAACGAATTATTAACGGAATTCTCCCAAAGGGGAGATAGGGGGGGGGGGCGCAAAGCAGGGGATGGAATATAAGTCCAAGGGGTGGCTCATTGGTCACTGGGAGCGTAAAGCAGGTGAAAGTGGAAGATGCGATGGAGGAGAAGGAGAGACGTAGTCTATGCAGGTTTTATGGAATGGAAATAAGGATTTTAAGGGACGGAGGAAGAAATGTGAGTCCACGCAGCCGACTGAAGTGCAGAACAGCGATAAATTGTCACCCCCTCCTCACTTTTCCCTTTTGTAAAAAATGGTAATTCACGCGAACACGAACGGGCGGATAGGGTGAATGTCTTAGCGGGCAATTTCTTCCGTCTCGCAGGCGGCGGAAGATAGAAGATTCTCCCCTTGCCGCAAACCCCTCGTAGTTCGACTCTCCATCCTTGAAAGGCCTCTCAGACGTTTCCTGCATACCAAAAACCTTAACACTTCAACCCACAGGTCGGTTAATTAGGTGAACGAGGAGGTTACATAGGGCTGTCGAACATGGCACCTAAGGGTGGGGAAAAATTATTTATTCTAAGTGCAGCGAACACGCACGTAAATTTTTATCCCGTTTCCTTCCCGTTAGGGTCTTTGATATTTTCAGAAGCATCTAATATATGTATCTATTTTTGAATAATGCAACTTTTGTTGAAATGAACACCTACCTCAGGTCAGAGGTGCACCCACGAGGGGGCCAAATCAACTCTGCTCCCCAACCCCCACCTTAGCTCTCAACAAAACCCAAATTAATCTTTAATCGACAAGTCACAGTTACATGGTAGGTGCAATAACAAAATAGGAAAAACTCATTACTTCATTGTCCTCGAATATGACTAGACCAAGGATAAAATAAAGGCTTTTTTAAATCTGTGCTGTGACATATAACTAACTTAGAAAGGCCTACAAGTTTATGACTATTTTTGTCTGTAAATTTGATATTGCTTCTTATAAGATGTAATGCAATAACTAATATGGCCCACTATAACAGTAAAAATATACCTAATAAGTATACATATATAAATATAAGTGTAACATTTTGGTTACACTTTGCAAAAGATTAGGCAGTTGGGCGCCCCCCTCCCATAAACATTTTTAGGTGAGCCGCTGCTTCAGGTTATGGAAGGAAATATTACTTTTTCGATTTATTTCATGAAGCTATTTGGTGAGCAAAGAACTTCGTTAGGTTGTCTTTTGTGAATAGCTTATTTCAAGGATCAGCTATCCTTATTACTTTTGAAACGCTGAATAGAGGTATTGTGTACAAGAAAGCTTAAGTGTTACCACCTGCGGGGCTACAAGTGAGTACTGCGAATGTTTACTGTGAGTGCACACTTTAAATACTAGCTTCGCCACAAAATTACAGATAGAGCGACATAAACTATTAACAATGACAGATTTTATTTCATTTTCATCGGTGGGGAAACATAAGCGGGTAACTAAAGAGATTGAATTCAGAAGACAGCGTCTGTATTATAAAAACAATAAAATTGTGGACAGAATAATGAAAAATAATAACGATAAAATCAGCTCATATGACTTTAGTGGAAGGATATTTCAGCATTAGATTGAACTCATCGCCTTTCAAAGACGGTTGAAAAAAGAAATCATGTCGTCAGTACGAGCGTAATGTGATTAAATTCTCTTACAAGAATCGTAAAAGAGTCATGGGGAAGGAAAGCAATGAAACTAGGATCCCATAGAAAAATCGCGCTCTCAGTCATGCTACATTCTAGGATGAGGAAAAAAACACTCCCGACCTTCCAAAACGGAAAATTCTCCATAAATAATTCCACATTGAAAATACAATTAAGGCCTTACCATTTGGTCATGGTAATTATCCAACAGCAGTAACTGGAAAGATACCCAGGCTTGGTTACTTACCTGAAAATAAAAAAATATCATGATTAAAAAAAGTCTAAAGTTACAATGAAAATTATAGGGAAGAATTTTTAGATTCCTAGGGAGATTTAGCTAAGGTCTACTTATTCCATGATCAAATGAATAAATTATTGGTTTCATAAGTGAGAAAAACGTACACGGCTTGCGAGAAAAAGTGAGTACTTCCCTGTTTCTTCGGTGCACATTCCACTCCTGGACACTATCCTTATCCTTGGCAGTTTAAAAACGTTTTTAACCTATTGGTGCTATAAGATGCTGGCAATATGTTTCTTAAGTATAGAAACCGATTTAGCAGCGTCGATCGCTTCCTTATAATGGGTATCAAAAACATTTTGGAGACTTCATTACCTATACGATGTTGGCAACGTAATTTGTTAACACAAATATATTGAGAATTCATAGTTAAAGCTGAACTCAACTGAAGTGAACCCAATAAAAAATAAAAAAATTATTACTTTAATGACAAAATTTGACATAAAAGATTAATTAAAATTTTCAAAAATGTCTGCTGGATGGTTTTGAATTTTTTTCGAAGTTAAAACAAATTAGATGTCTAATTGCAGTTCATCATTTGGTGAACTCTTCAGTTTACTTTAGCCATCACTATGCCACAAGCTAAACCTTGCTTTTAGAATGGCCCCTAATGAACCTTAAGAACTTATATCTACAGGGACAGAACCTCATGAATACTATGCTAAACATATCCCGTGAAAATTTGCGTAATGATAATTACTCCTTTGTCTGCTTCTTCATTAAGATTCATCCATTGCAGAATTGTTTTTTAATTATAATTTTATCTTTTCTACCACAAAGAACGCTCTAAAACATTCGCTTATGGAAGAGGAAAAATAAAAAAATGCTTCATTTTGTACTTCAAATGGTTCACTGCGTTGTACATGAAATTTAACCCAGAGTCATAGGTAAACATAACCCCAGCAAAACTAAAAATAGCCTCTACATATTTTAGCAGCATTGCAACTGTGATAATTTAAATTTTATTTGAGCCTCTCACCTTGGGCACCCACCTACACGTTACAAGCATCATCAAGATAAACAATATCGATTCAGGCGAGATATGGTGGAAACGTTCCATATTAAAGAAAAGATAATGCAATTTTCCACAAGTAAAGTTTACTTGTGGAAAATTGCATTATCTTTCCTTTAATATCATCAAAATAGATATTCAATGAAAGCACAGAAGTCATCATTTCCCTCTCTCTCTCTCTCTCTCCAGCATCCTTCCTTAGAATTTAATAATTCATCACCTACTGAAGAGAGGTTGCGGGAAGCGGAGAGAAGACGCGTTACACTACTGCAATGCAACACGAACCGAAGCAGCGAAATTAAGTTGTAGACCTTTCAAAAGGAAACTGAAGTTCAATAAAACTCGGAACAGGGAAGTTACTTGTGCAGAACTCCCTTAAATTCACCCGAGCCCGTCATATAAAAATTTTACTCAACAGGAGCAGTGGAAGGCAATGTAAATATAAAAGTAAAAAGTTCGCTCATTTTTCTACCGATTAGGGAGTTCGCACGAATTTTCTAAACGTACAAAGAGGGAGGAGAGCATGCTCGGTAGGAAATCCTATAATCCCCGAGGAATATAACACGAAATAAAGGCGCGCGCATTCGAAGTTTCATCGAACATCGTGAAGCCCATTCATTGCTTTAAAAATTGCCGGTTCGATTGTCACCTCTCCGAGTTCTACTGTACGAACGCACGGGAGGAGGAAACAATCAGGACGCTCGAATTTACTCAGTCGTTGATGTGAGACGGGAACACGTTTTTGTCTACAGCCGTGCCTATTCATGCGGTTTCGCATGATTTAGAATTTAAATCAAACCTGATTCGTGAAGCCAAAATAATGAACAAATTGTTAAGCCTAACGCACGTGTTTTCAGGCTATTTTCACTGCATTTTTCCAATATATAATTCTATAGCCAACTTCAATTGAACTCTCTCTTGGTTGAATATTAAAATTTTATTGTTAATATTTATATTAAATATTTATGAACAAATTGATAAGCTTAACGCACGTGTTTTTCAGGCTATTTTCACTGCATTTTTCCAATATATAATTCTATAGCCAACTTTAATTGAACTCTCTCTTGTTTGAATATTAAAATTTTATTTCCTACCTATGTAAATGCTAGGACAAAAAACAACTAACAAAAAAATAGGATTTGTAAGTGCAGCTGGATACGGTAGAGAAGGCGATTACCTGCCGGGCTGCCATCTAAGTTCCGCGGGTTCAAATCCCGTCTCGAGCGTGGTTTTTGAAATTATCTCTTGTTTAAGAACTTATTTACTGAGGATTCCGGTCAATGTGAATTACTTATGAACTCAGGTTTAAAAATCTGTGAAAGAACATGAGATGTTGTATTACAAATTCGTGGTAATATATTTTATATCCTATCAGATAGTCGGCTGCGAATGCCGAATTGCAATTCCAAAAGTAGTTGTAGCTTTGTTAACCGTTCAGATAGAAAAATCTTCTCAAATGGCTTATTTTAGAGACACACCTAGAATATTTTTGATATAATTTTACTCCTCAGAATTCATCTAACAACGAAAAAATATGAATTTTAAAATGATGCGACTGGAGATTAATTTCATGTTAACGATATTAAATTCTACAAGTAAAGTTTCCATCTTGATCGTGGAAGCCTTGTTTGTACAGGAGTTAAGTTAAGAAAATATGAAGCAATATAAGCACAGTAGTTAAAGCGACTTCTGATATTAATTCAAAAAAGAGATATATATCTATTACATGTATGTTTCCATTCATATATTTTACTATCCGGGCTACGCTGGAGGGCTATGTCGTGTTAGCTTGTTCATAAAAAGTTTAGAGATCGGAACGGTTTTGAAATTACCCAGGAGTCTCTTCAAAGTGGAAGCTACGATACTGCACGATGATTCAGAGAGAATAAATGCAGAGGAAAATGTGGGGCCGTGAGTTCAAAGTGGGACATTACAGGAGGAAATATTCCAAGTTAGAGTACTGGTCCTATTTAGAATGAAGGAATACAATTTGCATCAATAAATTTATAATTATTCTTATAATAATTGGAGAATTAAAACACTATGCTTTGAAGCGTGTATAGCTACAAAGCTAAGGATACAGTATCCTTGAGAATCATCGACTAAATATTTTTCACTCTGTTCAGAGTTCACTCTGATTACTATCTCTATGTGCTCCATTGAACTCGTTATCGGAGAATGAAGATGAGGTATCATGACTAATCGATTGCCTTCAAAGTAGGTTAAGTGCACTCCGACGGCCTTGGATTTAAAATCACGATATTCTTGTCTGTTGCTCACAATCGCGCTAACTTGGTCGAAATCTAACTTTTTTTCTCCATTTTACTACTTTTATTCTAAATATTTTACCTGGAACATAGACGCTATTTAACGTTAGTTTTAGCAGGTGATAAATGAATACCTACATTCGTATTAATCATTGATGGGGCTTTAGGACTAGGACCAGATATTAGCCGATCAAACCGCAGTACAGTCATGGATCTAAATCCAGTCTTAGGGATGACTGATTCTTATTCTTGTAGATAAATAACTCGGTTGAAATCGTGTAGCCGTTGGAAACCATAAACCCATAACGTACCTACTGCTACCAATAAGGAGAAAATTATTATTCAAAACAACGCATTCAAGCATTTGGAAATGAATTTCGGGAATTAGGTGCCCAATTGCTTAGGCTTTTAACGACTATTTTAAGCATAATCTATGATACTGCCAACTGAAATGGAGCCGTAATTCGAACATCGTGTTCCCAAGCCGGTGCGTAACCGAACTGACTGCCCGTCTTGGCTGTATTCCATTTACTGATTTCCAAAGAGGCCTTCATAAGACTTGGACACCAACCGAATTATATTGCCATGAGTAATAATTTATCTTACTTCCTATAATCTTAGTGAGCTGCATACACCCAACGTGGTGGAGTTGGTTTTCCTCTGGGGTCTCTTCAGCCGAAGATAAGCTGAGTGAGGTGGACTGAAAGAGTTTTATGAATTGACCTGTCATTTTCGGCAAAGTGCGTTTAGCCATCACATCAGCAATTCACCATGTGTCTCTGGACTGTGCCGCGACCCGCATCCCCTGAAATCTGTACAAAATATACCTTTTCAAAGTTTTCCACCCCAAATTCCGCTTTAACTTCCACTAAGTCAATTTGCTTGGGTTTTCTCCACTCCACGAACCCCTTGTCTCCGCTATCCCTTCAGATTAGTCACATAGGCCTTTTCATCCCTTCGGACGATCACCTTCCTTCAAGACGCTGACCCCGCTTGTGCCTCACAAAATCTCTCTTCCCGTTGACTCTCTCCCATCCCACCTGTTCAGGCCCAGGATCCGCCCCATTGATCCCCGTTCTACGCTTCCCTGTCGACCATCCTGCACCCCTACGGGTTTGTTCTACAGCCTCTGCGAACGACAGGTTCGACAACACCATTGGCCGCGAAAGGAACCACCACTTACTTCCTCCAGGCTTGCCTCAGCATGAACGACAGTGACATTCTCAGGGGACATCTTCAAATCCTGCTTCGTTATTGGCACGTACTTATGATTTACTCGTGCGGGCAAATGTCAATTGCTGCAATTCAAAGGTGATGTGATAGCAGTAGAGTCGGTAGTCGTAGAATTAGGAGTACCTGTATGAGGTGCTCCAAAAACTAAGCTCATATAAACTTATGTTCAATCCGAAGTTTGGTTTTTGATAGGTGAGGGTAGATAGGGATGAAATTCACACATTCAAGGTTGGGTGGCCAGTTCCTATCCTTGCGCCACTTGTGCTTTTCTACGAAATTCTGACAAACATAAAATCGAATCGCGAGGATTTTAGGTGGGGGTGTTTAGAAAGGTATAGCTACGAGTATGTTATCTCAGTACTAATCTTAATCCTAAGACAAATCCGATACCTATACCCTAATCGTGCTACGAACGTGCGTTATCTGGGTTTCTGGGTGTTGATGATCCGACAGCCATTGTCGGCTGATTTTTCAGGTGAGGCGGATGCGCTCCCGGTTCATTGAAATGGTTATACGGGGGCAAGATTAGGGGACAGACATCGGATACAATCTAGTTATTTCTCAGTCAGGAATACTTTTTTTTTAATTATAGAGAGGAAAACGAAATGTGATAGATAACTCTGCGAGGACCAAAGTAAAGATATACTACATACAAAGCCATGTATTTTGCAAATAAAAGTTATAGAGAAAAAAGTGCTTGGGACGCAAGTGTAGACCAAAGTTATTCAATGAAACTAATAATAAAAATAGAAATTAAAGTTATATAAAAAGAAAGTTCAACTATAAAATGCAAAATGCTTAAATTTAACCCAAAAAGTATCTGTTGCCAAAAGATTCAACTAGTCAGTAATAGCACATTACACATGAATCTAAGATAAATAATCACAACTTCATGGTAAGAAACACAGTAAAATAGTAGTGTACTGAGCTATACAACTATGCGTGAAACGAAGTGTTTCATGCTGTAATGTTTTAAATATCTACTCACACTGATTTATGTTGAGTTCTAGCACTTTACAAGAGATAACTTATTATAGAGGATCACTCAGCAACTGTGCATTACAAGTATGACAAGTGAGAATAATGGAAAATGACTTTTCCGTTTAGTGATAAAGTTGCAAAACCACTTCAATGATATTATCAATCGGACCCATTAAGCAAGACACTCCTAAGAAAATATGAAAAACAAGAGCCATTGCTGTAGTAACCATTTCGATTTCTTAAATAATATTTCAATCGAAGGCGCATTTTCACATGCTAAAATAATAGTGGCATACAAACCAAAGTACTTCCTTGCAATCAAACACGAATCACACCCAAGCGTATCACGTAGCCAAAATCAAATTTCATAAAGGATTTTTTTGAATTCTATGATTTTTCAAACTTAGACATTTCCTTGAAGTTAAAATCGATCACCTGAAAAGCTTTATCCTACTTGGACAAAACAATTGATCATTTCAAAAAATTCATTTGTTGCCTTTGACTGATACAAGCTCATCGACATTATCTACCCCAGCCTCCAATGAATTTCGTCCAATCAATCTATCGTTTCATTGAGAAATAAGTAGTTTAGCTCGCAAAGCAAAAACCGAGCCACCAATTTCATAGTTATTGGCTGGAGTAGCAATAATATTTTACCCAGGCAGAAATCGGAATCATTTCTTTTGAATATCGTTATAATTGTCCTAGCTACATATTAGAGCGCTCTTCTCAAACCATCCCTCCAATTATGACAAATCCGGAATTTACTGTTTTAGATCCTTACCACTAGTACCATGCCATCTTCATAACTTCACTCACTAACTACAGCAAGGAAATCTTTCCAATGCCCGTCTATCTCCCCACTCCTTCCCGCGGGCAGCTGCAGAGATGTACCTCTCATCTTGTCCTGGTTTAACTACTTTTTTACTGGATCTTCTTCGTCCCCCCTTACCACACATCTCACTCTGGCCCCCCATCCTGAGGGTAGTGGTACTAGTTGTGACTGTGTCAGAGTTTCTTAGTGGTTTGTTGGTTGGTTACTCATGGGAGGCGACCAAGAGCTGAGGTCATTTGCGCCATTTAGGATAAGTGGGTAATTGAGTAATGGTAGGAGTTTTCAGAAAACGGAGGAAGGGTGGAGAGAAATAGGCACCAAGCGGACCAAGCGACTTAACGTCCCATCCGACGGACGAAGTACTGAACTTGAAATACCATCCATTAGGCACTCAAGTGGGGACCGGTTTTCCACTGAAAAATCCGCCACTGCCGGGAACCGGGACAAATGAATGGTAAATGCTGCTGGGAATATAACAGGAAGAGTTTAGCAACCGTAGTACATGGCTCCCAAATGCGAAAAAGAGGCCAAAGCGTTATCTCCCAGTGCATTGATAGTGCAATAGTAAACAATTGAAGGGCACGGGGACATAAGTTCTGATGACAGCGTCCCAACTTTCAAGTCTCCAGAAGTTAATTTTTTAGTTTCCACTGACACATCCCCCAAGTGTTTAATAATACATGAAAGGTTGGGAATAGAGAAAAGCAAGTTATCACCGGCTTTCAAACTTCTTAACTTATACTTAGTAAAGCCTTGCTGTTATAATATTGCATTAAATCTAAGGAGTTAGATCAGGAAACAAATTTTATTCATATTCAGTCAACTTTTTAGCTATTTTAAGCAACCGAAAATGTCCATGGCTCTTTCTCCCATTTCTATTGCCATATTGAAAAATGTATGGCAATATGAGGCAATAATTAGTACACAATAGTACATATACTGTATTACTGGTAATGATATCACGCATCGCATGATAGCGCCTATCATCCAAAACGACAAATCGTATTCCCCTGAAGCTCAATATCGCTTCACGATATCACCCGAGCATCGCACATCACAGTCTATTAATCGCTGTACCACAATGACGTATTTTGCCTTCGGGCATGTTCAATAGCCTTAGCCGTGGGGCCTAATAAAATTGCACGACTCGACCATGGTAACTAATCCGCAGTTCCCATTTAACCCACGACCCATCTCCGAACTCTAACGCCCTCCAACGCCGACCGGAAGCTAAACTTGTCTCAACTTCGCGATTGAACCGCCATCGGGGCTTGTGCAATTTTGATACCTCGGTTCAGGGAGAAGTAATAGAAGAGCAGGTAATGGGGTGAATCAGCGCTGAAGGACGCGGAAAGCAGGGCGAAATACGGGGTCTATCGCGCTGGTATGAATATGAGTGGGCATAAACTTTAGTATTTTACAATGGTTGGATAGCTCTGGGCGTTCGTGATGGACTGGATAACGAGATAGTATGGTTGATGGAAGGATCTCGATTGACATGAAGAGAGTGGAATGCAGAAGGATAATGGTGGACTGAAGGCTACTAAATGAGTCAAAGGAGATGAGCCTTAAGTGATGAGACAGTTAAGGAATAATGAATAAGAGAATATTAGCGAGTTAACGTGAAGGTTTGCATATATCATCGAATACGAAGGAGCCAGAGAAGAAAAAAGAGCATGTTTTTTTTAAGGCCTTCTTGGTAATGAAGCAAGTAGACCATTATTCAAATTAAGATTATAACTAATAACTATTGCTACTTGTAAAAGTGATGCATATTCAGTGGAAGTTCCTCCAATTTATCAGTATTTTTTTTCGATTTATTTACGTCCATCGTAGATATTTGGTGATAAATCCCCCACTGCCGCACACCTTCAAGGTGGTTAACAGAGGACTCAGCATATAAAGAAGAATGCACAGCACAGGATCTTAGCATAAAATAATGTTTCAAATTTATGTTGTACAATTGAAGGTTTACTCATTGCATGCACTCTGGTAAAGGTGCCCAGTTTTTAATCCGTCTCAGCTGGAATAATCTCTCATTCTCTCGTTGAACCACTCGTTTTTATCAAGGACTGCACATTCCCGACTCAATATTCCTACATTTTATTCATATATCATAGCTGTCCTTATGCCTTACAACATCCTTCTGTTTTCTGGCCCTCCCCACGGTCAATTCCCGTATGCTGCAGCCCTTTCTGGCATTCATCGGAGGGAATGTACATTATAGCTTAAATGTTATTCCTCCATGTGCTGTTCAATTGTCTTTATAATCAGCCACCTTCTCCGAAAGGAGTCCACCGCTTGAGTGGTGACAAGTCATTCCTTTCATAGCATGATAAGGGTAGAAACAAAGATAAATCCAAATGAAAAAACAATTTCCCAACGACGGTAAAGTTTAAGTGACAATGGAGACAGAGGTTATGCCTAAATGTTTCAAAAATATAGATCTGTACCGGAAGAAGATTCGTCATCGTGTCCAAACATATGGACCATTTACTTCATGGAGCAATCTTTGTGAGTTTCATGGATGGTTCTAGTGGAAGGAGGCGCGCATAATGGTTAATAAAATACGCTAACTCTCCATTGTCCTGACTCTCAGAGCGAATACAATAGAGTTATAATTCTTCTCTATGTGTCACCCAAAATTATGGCCACGCCGCTTGACTCTGGCATGCACGGTTGCGATAATTTAACAAAACGAGAGAATAACATTCATGACGCGAATCTTAGAGATAAAACGAGAAAGTTAAGCTAATTGACGCGGAACAGCACATTCCCTTCCGTTTAACGGTCTCATGAAGGGAACGGAGCTAACATTCAAATGCACTGAAGACCACGTACCATGCTCCTCACTATTTCCTTGCCGCGTCAATATCGAAGACGGAGCAAGGCGTTAAGTAAGCCAATGGGATGCTTGCCCGTGCGGAAATTACCAGCCGGGCTGCATGTGCGGGATACCCGTTTAAGATTCAAGTTACACTAACCTGGGGATGAATAGGCAAATGGGTATTCGTGCGGAGGTATCAGGTCTCGGCAAAGGGAACCATTGCCCTTGGAGGGCAGAGTTCTCCCCTCAACTACTCACGTATGCCTTTACATACAGTGCTCCCTTCCGAGCCAACTACTCGTTAGAGAATAAACAGAGTGAATTTTCGATTCAATGGGTAATGTGTACCGTGGATTTGGGAAGTATTTGAGGCAAAGAGGGACTGAGCGATAGCGGTGGGCCACAAATTAGAGCAAACAAAAGAGGCATAACGATAATGACGGACACTCAAATGATGGTGTCAGAAAGAGCAGCGGATTTTATGATTTATACTCGTGTATTAGGGATATCAAAAATTTCCAATGTAAAAAAGATAATATATAAGTATTCTTTTGCTTGGGAAATGACAAAGTGGAGAAAAATACTCGTGGAAAGGAATAAAAATGTAAAAATTCCTGGCAGGAAGAAGTTACAAGAAACGCTACGATGTGAGAAATTTGGAATAGATGGAAAATGCGGGAAGGAAAAATGGTAAAATTATCAATCTTTTAGTGACATTCATGACCCAACACATCGAGTAGCCCATAAATACGAAGAGGTCGGTAATACAAGGGTGTCACATTCTATTTAGGATATTAGGTTTTAATGAATATTAAGAAGTACCTCATATGGTTGAATGGTGTCCATTAAGGCCATTTGCGCCCACCGCTGATCGCTGGGCTGATATATGCTTTAGCAAGTTATGATGCAATACTAATCAGAATACGGAGAGCGTTTTTCAGAACTGTTTTCACCCTTTGTAGTCTAGGGGTTAAGACTCTTATTGTAAGGGGCGCGTAATCTACTACATTTCCGGAAAACACTCTCATTGCTAATTTTCAGCCAGGTTTAATCGAAGTAAATTAACATGGCCATGGGAACAACTTCTCGACCTGATTTCTTGTGGGAAAATAAATATCTTTTCAAGAGGAATATAATATAAACGTGTTGAAAAGTGTAGTAATCTTATTCGAAAATACTATATGGTACCTACCAAATGAAAAATGTCTTTTTATCTTAAGATTTAAAAAAAATATAATGCCACTCAATTAAACGTTACCTTTAAATCTATATATAAATCTACGTAATACCCTGAGATCCATCATGAGGGTACGTGGCAGGGGGTGAATATCACAAAGCATGCACCATTTACATGCAACTAATAGCAACTAAGCCACGCGGTCATCCAACTAAGAGATACCTTGCAACGCTAATCATGCAACTAAGAGCTACCACTACCGGCCACAATACTATATGAAAACAAGTTTGGTATAGAAGTCACTAGATGATAAGTATCTATAAAGTTACGAAGTGATTACCGGTCAAAAAGACTTTCACTAAATATATTTATCTGTATTTCCCTAGCATGCATAGATTAGTAACATTAAAACATGCTTCATGCAGTACAGTCTACTCTAACAATTGTTTACCCGCCTGACTCTTTTATAGGCAGCCTATAGTACTCTCTCATGGCATGCAAAAATATGTAGAAGGCCTCAAGCTTCATAATTGCACGTAATCGCACTCATGAAAACTCTCCAGTACGGAATTGCCAACCACATAAATTGAAAAAAGGTAAACGATTCATTAAGGCACAGGCGGTTGTTTGCAGTATTCGGAATGGGGAGCTGGAATTTAATTCTGAGAGGCAATCATGAGCCGTTTAATAGCAGGGGACGCGAAATGAATACTGCCGCAGAATATTTATTGACACGGTGATAACAGCCTATTAAATCTCCAAACAAACACATACACATTGGTCATGAATCAAAAAGCCAGTTTGTGAGCAGTACATGGTCTCTGCTCGATGGATCCATGCTGGACGTTTATGAATTTTGAAGTAGATACCTACAATTTTAACGAGAGAGGTGAGACCATAAAAAATTAATGAGAGGATGCTTAAAAGATTACCATCATTTTTTGTACAGCCTTCTAAGGGAGTAGAGATGTAAACATCGTCTTAAGAAGGTTGTTCTGCATCCAAACAAAACTGACAGTAAAGGAGCGCCAGTTGTAGTGCCTATCCTTCATATATTTTAATGTTACTGAATTTCCTCGTGGTCACAAGAGTTTTTTCAAGCCATGCTCTTCATACCAATGGATAACTACCGTTTCCTGAGTGCATGCTTGAGAGATTTTACAGATAAATGCATTTAATATAAAGAGACGGTGTGTCATGAGAGAACCGAAAAATTTTGATTTTTCTATGCATGCAAAATTTAAAGACGTAAATTTTCACAATTTAGAAATAAGTCATCGGTGATCTCGAACAGAAAATTCCCCTTTAGCGTTAAAATTTGCGAAAACATAGTATTAAACGAGAATTAGAAAAAACGAATTTGGGAATTTTCGTTTAAATAGTTTTTTATTGGGTGTGATGCATGTCAAATAATACATACTTGACATCAATGCAAATCAATAAATGCAAAATTACTCTCTTCAGGAAATAAAAATACCGTAACGGTAACATATAAACATAATGATGATGCAGTCACTGGACAGAGCATACAACAGTAAAATATTACCAGATTTAGGGTTTATTTTTCCACTAGAAAAATTGTTGCAATTACTGTCCAGAAACGAAAAAACCGGAACACCCAAAGTCAATACGATGAGTATTACGACACTTGTCTGCTTCTTTTTCTTCCCTGCGGATTCATTGTGCAAGCACCAGTGCATCTCCGGCTCTTAGGCAGTGGCCTGTCAGTCTGAAGGAGTCACAGCGCAGTCGTGGACAAAAAACTCACAATTAAAATGGGTTCGCGGTGAAATTTCTTTAAATATTTTTCCCCTCCCTGAGTAAATTTAAACCATACGGAGATAAGTGCGGAGGACGTGGGCACCCTGTGGAGGTGGGCATTAAAGGACATCACGAAGATACGAGCGAAGATGTAAATGTTAAAGTTTCCCCTAGAATACGTCGTGACAAGGTGCTGAAGGGGTGCGCTCGGTGGTTAAGTAGCAAGTGACGTAATTGAGTTAAACTTTCCAGTCCGTCTCAGAAGCCATCTTGAAGCCTCCTTGCATGTGATTCAATTATCTCTAGTGCAGCCTGTCCTTCTCCTCCCATCTACTTCACACACAGATGACTCATTTCCAGACCGTCCTCTCCATGAGAGGTGGTGGCTGCGCCGCTTGCTCCATTCCGCTGTTATATCTCAACGCGCGAGATATTGAGTCTCGTTTCCTCTCCGGAGAAGTCATCCCATCCACCCTCACCTCTCTAAATCTCTCGCTCCTCCGAGAACCCTTCGGTTTTTAGTCTGCAAGGCACAGCGGGAAACTTGGGAGATCCCCATGGGAAGTTTACTCGTGACTCCTCTCCGCTCTCACCGTGTTTGGAAAGCGGAAGCATGGGGTCTGTTTATTCCGTTGGTGATTTTCTTTAGCCATCTGAAATTAATTCAAGGTTGGAGAATGGAAGGCGAGGATGTTGACCACCATGATTTGTATCCAAAAGTCGTGAGTGACAAGAAGTCGAGATTTAATATATTCCTCCAATCCCCTTATAACCCTTCTCCTCACATACCCTCATAATATATCCTCCTGCCCGACATGTTCCTCCAATTCCCTATTTCTACAATCAAAGATCTATCAGTGGCCATTTTTTAAAGATAAGAGAACACATTGTAGCCAGGCTGGAAGAGTGCTGGCTTGATCACCCAAAGCTCTCAAAGGTTCCAAATTCCTTTAATTCTCACGTCGTGGGTGATCCGACATTTTCACAGTACCTGGAGTATTTTAAAGGGTATCTTTGCGAAAGCGAAAAAGAATTGTAATATATCGTAGATCTACGATATAATAAATCCATCTGCGGTATAACAAATCTATCAATATCTACGATGCAATAAATTTTGTGTTAGTGATATGAACTACTTTACTTAAATACAATATCTTGAGGAATTCAAGCGTGTTTCAATTGTAATTTATTCTTATTCCACTCATTTATAAATCCACTTCTTTATAAATAATCACTTCCGGCAATGTTTTTAATAGTTTTTTACGAAAATCTTTAATAGTTATGTGTTTTCACCTGCTAAATGTACGCTACCTAAGGTCCATCGAGTAATGTGCAATTTTTTTGCATAATATCAGCAGCCGTCGACATTAAATTACGTATCACTAACGTTAACTATCATGTAATGCAGGCGTTAAGTTCCTTTAGTTATTTAAATATCTGGTTACAAAAAGGACATAATTCAAACGATTAGTGGTCATGAACCTAAACAGCAAGACGTGTAGTTTTGCATACATTATCCGTATTAACCGTTCAATCATATTTTAGGGACGTATACATACTATCAATTTACAAATTCTGTTACGTATTCATAGAGTGTACAATACACTAGTCTTTCACTATAAATGACTAAGAGATGTCAACTAATCGACCTGTAAGTATTTACAATTGGCATTCAAGTTATTAAGTATAGCATTCCCCGCTGAAGCTTGAATTATTTCAATTAAAATGGACACAATTAAGTACTTTGTCCAAACTTAATATGTTAATAAACGTTGATTAGTGCCATTACTAGGGCGTGAAGTGAAATTGCTTGTGCCTCTGTGCTTAATGCATCTTAATACATAGTTAAGTAAATATCTGATAAAATATCGATACCTACTTGGTTTCCACCTATTTTCTGGGCTATAATTTAAAGCCAAGCATTCAGGAAATTACCCACATTTAGCTGTCATAACATATGCTTAATATTTTAACATATTTTCAAGTACCTATCCAGCTCCAGAAAGTAAAATAGCCAAATAAAAATCAGCTAGTGGATTACATTATTTAAATATTCTTTGCGCAACGAGCTTAGATCCCTATTTAAACTAAAACGTCTTTCTGCCAAAAGTACGAGGTCAAAGTGCAGAAGTCATTTATTCAAGAGCACAAATTTAGGAAATTGTACTATAACAGTCGAGTACGTTTTACAAACTTGCAGAAATATTTTTTCATTTCAAATATAAACAATAAAAATACATGATAAAAAACAAAAATAAAAACAATGATAATAACATGATCAATCTAATAAACCCACAATAATGATGTTGTTAACGATCGTACGTTAAATGAGCCGTGGCTTTAAAGACCTTAAGTAACAGTTTTTTGTGTCTGTATTAATAATTTAAAGTAGGTATATGTTTTCGTATCGGTATCAAGGATGTTTTGATTCACAGAACCCGTAATTAAATGATTGAGTCACTTAGTTAGCCACGTATTCACAAATTTATCATAGGCAACGTTTCAAACTCTATCGTAATAAGTACCTATAGATCAAGACAAGGCTTCTGGTCTAGTTTAAACGCTGCGTCTATACTAATCTATTTCAGTGTGCCGCTTAAGTAAGCGTGTAGTGAAATATTTTACATCTATCCATTTGTTTTCATGAATTTTCAGTGCTAGCTATCATTAACTGTTTCAGCCTATTTCTATATTCTCTCACTTTATTTCACCTATCAGCATTATTGATTCCATTACGAGTATCAGCTTTATAACTGGGATGAGAGAAATACCTACAGGAACTGCGTGCGTGCGTTCTCAAAGCAATCGCCTGGGAGTATTCGCTTCAATTCACTCTAAAAATGGAGGCAACCCTTATTCGTTTTGTTTAGCAAGAAGGCGGGTATAAAAAATATTTTTACGTTTGAAAGCATCGTGTGATGTGGGAAAAATAAATGAAACAGGCGTATGAGAGATAAAGAAAGAGATTTGAGAGATATACGTGACGGGGTTGCTGAATCGAGGAAATATTCAGGCCAGCATTCTACCATCACTAGGAAAGAGTTGCTCAGTGCATTGATAGTGCCCTATGATTTTCAAAAGCCTCGATATCGTGAACAAATATGATAACCTATACAATGACATCCCTATTACTGGCCTGAAATACTTGAAAAACGAATTATACCCTCCCTAACTTGATTATTTCGTTCCAAATATAAGAATTGTTGGAAAATCGTGGCGGGTGCAAACAAAAGTATTGAATCTACCATTTTACCCAATATCATCAAATAACTTGAAAACTCCTTTTAATTATAGCGGTTTAAAAACGTTTTTCAAATAATTTCATACATACTTATATTCGATATGATGCAAATGCGAGTAATTCCCGCTCATTATTGGTTTATAGCTTGGACTTACACTCTCAGGTCTTAAAAAACCGCGTATCTGTTTTCGTACACTTTGAATGTGATATGTCAGCAGGTAGTTACAGAGAAAGAAATTATGGGGTGTAAAACATAGCCCTTTTTCCTGCACTATTATACAATAGTATTTCATGTATTATTCCACATCAGTTCCAAAGCATTGCATATTCCTGCAATGCAGTCAAAAGTGCAATAATTTTTAGGTTTTAGTAGAAAAAGTAGGGAGCAAAAGTTTTGCGTTACCAAAGTTTTTAAAGTCAGAGCATGAACGCGGCATACTAATTTTGATAAGTCCAAATGAATTGTCACGAACGGTGGATTATCCTCTGGGATAAAAGTTCTGCAATATGGGTGGATAAAGACAAAATTTTGTTCCAGATAGATATTTTTACGTTTCTCAGCGATTAGCGGTGAATGTAAAAAGCCTTTATAGGACCTCACATATACTCCACCTTAATTCAAGAGTCCAATTTGGTTAAAACCATACCCGTTGTATTTCCCGCAAGCAATAAAGGAGGTGCAGAGCAAGGCGCCGGGAACTCATACCCTCTCTTCAACGACCATTACTCAGAGACGCGGGCTTTTACATCACTCGAGCATGTACCACAACTCGTGATGACCACGGGATATTCTCGCCAGCTGAAGCCGCTTAGGCTTCGCACATCACCACATTTTCTGGCAAGCAATGTAACCTCAGTTTTGCTTGCAATACCAAAAGCAGCCAAGAAAGCTTACGAGCCACAATTACAGACGGAAACCAACGGCTGCCTATTAGTAACAGAAGAGTGCGCTGTATTCGTAATATTGAAAAATAATAACGATAAAGTAAAAGTGAAAAGTTACTGCTCTGAAATTAGGTAAAAATCAGGATTGGATCGTTAAAAAGCCGCGATGGACATAAAATATACTTGGTTATTCTATATAAATATATTCTTAAATAACGACCTGGGTTTCGACGCGGAACTTCATCATCAGGTGCGTACAGAAAAGACAGAATAGCTTATACACAAAATCTAAGATGGGATGGGTTGCCGTTGGGAACGTGTTGAAAGGGGGCTTGGGTTGGGTCGAGGTTGGTTTCTGTACGCACCTCATGATGACGTTCCACGTCGAAAACCGGGTCGTTATTTAAGAATACATTTATGTGGAATAACCAAGTACATTTTGTGTTGATAATGAGTTCAAAATTCCACGAAGTCGCGCCTGAAATCATCGGTTTTAACAAGTCGTGAATTGACTACAATGTCAAGTGGATTCAAGGTTTCCAAAAAATTCTGAAAGATGAAAAGAGATAGGAACTCGACTATTATTGGAACTGTGGTAGGAATAATGGCACTTGATATTTATTTAACATTCATTTTAGCAAATCATGCAAGCTTGAGGCTAACAAAAATGATAGAAATGTAGATTTATGCTGCATTATGACTAATAAATAGTCAGTATAGGAATAGGCATGACTAATGAACGGAATGGTGCAATGGTGCATTAGATGTATCCTACGCATATTTAAAGAAAGCAGGGAAAATAGGGTTAAATTAATGTGACTATAGGAATCAATTTTTCAGCCATATTATTTCCATTTTTTTTTATCCCCCCTTCATTAAGCCTGTTGACCAAATATTCTCGTTCAGGCAGAATTTAGGGCGGATTCCTGGGTAAAATTGATGGAGGAGACCGATTCGACGGAATTATCGCACTTGACCTGACTGAAGGAACTCAAATACTCTTCACAGGGCAATGAAATGGGGACCGAGGTACCGAACAAAAATCACCATCAACACCGCGTCCCCGACTCGGGCCAAAAACTGTGACTGTAGCGGGACGCTCTCAGACAACCAAATCCATTCAAATGTGTTCACGATCCGGTGACCTTGCGAGGGGAGAGGGTCATAGTAGCCTAGTGGGTAGAGCGCTGTGCTGCTGACCGGAGAGTCCTGGGTTTAAATCCCGGGTAAGAAGCTTTCTGGACACCCCCAACTAAAATGCTGGCGATTCAATTTTCTGCATGTCAGAACTTCGCGGAAGGGTAGGACATCGAAGGTGGCCCAGGGAAAGGAACTGGCCCCCGAACCCTGAATGTGTGAATCAAAACCAACCTTCGGGTTGAAGACACCTTTATGAAGAAAGGGGAATCAGCGGAATGATTTGACGGTAAAGTAAAGGATTCTAGTCGAGGATGACAAAGGCACAGAATATTTTACCGAGTGGGAGAAAGGAATAGGAATCATTATCTAAGGACCCGCCCCTTCCCTGACAGCTCCTCACACCACCTCCCATCAAGCCTTTGGTCGGGACTCGAATGGAATGGTCTCATCAAGAAATCCCGATTTATGTCCCCAGGGGCCCGTAGTCGGGATCTCCTCCCTTACTCTCTCCACAGGGTTCCGCATCCAGGCGTTGGGGTAAACTCGGCGCTCCCTCAGTTGAAGATAATGGCGTAATAAGGGAATTTAGAGGTGCGGATGGAGAGAGAGAGAGAGAAAAGGGGGTTAGGAGGAGGCTGGGGGAAGTTCGGACAGGGATTTGTGCGTGAGAGGAGAAGTTGCATGTGGACGTGAGAGAAAAGCGAGGACACCGCAACGCCTCCGGGGGCAGAAGAAGTGCACCCTCCAGACTTCAATTGTTTATGAATCCAAGGAGAATAGTTGTAAAGGTCACAGGGGGCTGGAAAATGCGACGGATTTGCGAGGAGGTTAAGGAAACCGGGGAATTAAATTTCCAGAATATTTTATGAGCCAAAAAAATATGGAGAAACTTTTCCAAGAAAAATGTTCCAGAAAAAGCTGAGGAATTTTGCAAAAATGATAGCCACGTGTATTTGGTGAATGAAAATGAGATAGGCAAAGGATGATCTTCATAAATCCTCGCCTAAATGGAAGTAAAACCATGTAAAGGTTAAGGAAAATCTTGAGAATATATACAAAATTGTTTATTCATTCACTATTCTGAGAACCTGTTTTTATGCAAAGTGCAACATTGTTTAGTCAAAGGGAAAAGCACAGCGCTGATGAAAAACAGCGAGGGTTGGCCAGCAATTAGAAGCTACACTTTTTGTTTACAGTGTTTTATATTTTAGCCATATGGTCAAATCGTACTTAAAGCATACTGCTTTTGTAATCGTGGCTTTGGAGAACAATCCTTTTTTCTGTATTTTCCGCATGATAAAATAGCTTAATAAAAGTAACTTGAATACATTGTTTCTCTCCGTTTTGAACTTTTAGAACGTCGTATTGATTAAAATATTACTATTTTAACGCGACTTGAGTAAAGATTCAATTATCTCAATGGCAAATTGGAGTGCAGATGATGAAAATAAACTATGACAAAGAAACTTAGTGCAAAAAAAGAATTTGATTTTTAAATCCATGGCATTTGTTTTTAATTTAAAAATATTTTACACATGCCGAATCACAAAAAAGCTTTCAATATTTTTTGTTTCTTTTGTGGTTGGCGGTTTTTATATTCCCACTGTTCTGTAGTGATATCCATAAAAGCAAAAAGGAAAATTCGGAGTTCACTTGCCTCTCTACGGGTAGTATTAACTCGGAAAAATGTGAATATGGCTTAAAAACATTAAGTATTTTTTGAGTAAAATTTTAATCAGTCTCTTGTTGGTGTCACTTTTAGAGTCCTCAGCGGGGTTTGGATTTTTAATCTCCTGCGATGAAATAATAATGACCAAACTTCGGAAAAGAATGACTCGAACGTCCTCATTCTCTTTGTTGCTCAAGACCAAAGTAAAAGCTTCAGTTAAAAATAGAAAAGTAGCTAGCAAGGAGATGAATTTAACACAAAAAAATTGTGGAATATTCAGAGCCCCAACATGATACATCTTTGGTATAGACCTTGATTAATTGATGTTCCTCAGTAGGTGTCTCGACATTATGTTTAGGTTTGTCAGGAAAAAGTAATAAGAAAATGATCATGGAATGGATAATATCAGTAGTTCGGCGGCATATTTCCTACCATGAAATTTAAATTCTATTTTTCGTCACCTAATAAGCAACATATTTCTCAGAGTGAGATAAACTAGAATTAGAGCAAATCCATTTTAGGTAATACTCAGCAAGAGGTTATTAAAGGTTTTATAGTACACTCTCTTGCAAAAGCAGTTACCTTTAACTTGCAACGGTACAGTTTCAGAATATATGAAAGCATTTGGTGTTAGTGGACCCTGAGAGGAAGCGATAGATTGGCAGAGGTTTCCAATAACATTTCCCCAATAATTTCACCTTTATTGCACCACTATGTGTTAGCTTCATTTGGGAATAATAAATATTCCACATCAAGCATCCGCAATTACGTAGCTCCTAGGACTCGTGCAAGATGCATAGCCAAGCTAATTACATAGCATCGCCCTTTTACCGACGATGCATGCCTCAGTACACGCTACGTGGAACACGGACATTTAGCGGTTGCAAGCAAAACATGTCACCACCTAATAATGAAATATCACGGTACTACATAAAAAATGCACGCGCGATTGATGAAATTTTACTGCTTTTACAGAAAGGCTCTCGCCATTAGAAAGTAATATGTAAGTATGAGTTCCTAAACTTAAGTTAGCAATTGTGATGTTTATGCAAGTAGACACTTGTCTAGGCAATTGATACGCTGCCATTTATGGGCATAAAATTGTATATTGTACACATTTTTCAATCTTTTGTATGGTTATTTGTATAATAGTGTTGCACTTTGCTTTGAAAGTGCTCATTAAGGGAGTGTGTGACCCCATCTGTGAAGACTTTGTTTCCTCAGATGGGATCACCGACTATATTTCTATAGTACAAATATTGTATGTAAGAAGTATGTACAACAATATGAGTCATAAAATTAAAAAATAATAATTTTAGGTCAGGGATTTCCAAATTCTGAAACTCATTTCTGACCGTAATGCTGCTCTTCGTTACTCTAGGTAAGCCCTGTCGATGAAAACCCATACAATGAAAGATAAAGTTACTCTACAAATTTTGTTGGCACTGAATAAATCTGGAGGTCGAAAAACTAATGATTTGGATGGAGAGATTGAAATGAGATTTTTCCGGAGAGCTGTCACTCGCATGTCACCTTTTCAAGGAGTGTGTCACTATAAGAGACGCTGATGAAGATGCATGATGAAAAATATAAAACGCACTCAACTCATTCAGTTTCTCAAGTATCCTGCATGATGAGAGCCATATAAGGAATAAAATGATTGCCCCTGAGATGGCTTTCAGTCAAAATTTATAATAATGGTGGACTATTATCATCAATATCAATTTATCACACTGGATAGGTTTACCTTATCTTAAAGTTGAATGGCAAGAATAAAGTTATTTTTCTAGCATACAACGTTTGACTATACTAGCGTAGTCTTTCTTCATTTTCGAAAAAGCAACACTTTATATCACATAGGTACTAATATATAAACCCGCAGTAAAGTTACCGATGCGCATGAATAGCGATAGCATTGTTAGATGTATTGCACGTAGATCACTGCTTTATAGCCGATATGGTATTAAATGTTTTTCCAATGAGGCTATTTGATCGATAAATGTAATTTACGGTGACACAATATATATTATGATACGCAAAAGAGCTGAAATTCTATTGAAAATGAAGACTTATTCTATATTGCTTCGATGATATGATCCCAGAGGGAATCCGAAGGAAAATCTGAATTTAAATTTTACGGGGCATATAGAAATATGAGCCAAATTCAAAAGGATCTCATCTCTTCCGTCTCTCCTGAGACGAATCCTTTTGTTATGAGCGTTATACAGGTGATTTTATTCAGAGAAATGAAATCACTTCTTAAAAATCTTCTTAGTTGATCACCTTCTCAGAGAATCTCACTCATTTTTTCAAAAGAAGCAATAAATGCATGAATAGTTGGAAAGAGAAACTCTTACTAGTGTCCCGCTGGCACCTAAAATGGATTTCTTTTCTTCACTGCACAATGGGAATGAATGTATTTCCCAAGAAATGTAAAATATGTGCCTTGGTTTATATGATAAGATAAAAAAAACTCAACATATAGTGTTGGATGCCGGTAAGAATAAACTTTTTAAGCTGAACTATTGTTTGATAAATGAATATGTTTGTATATAGCTATACATAAATTATTATAATATGATTATAATATCAAGGTCTTGATAATGACGGTGACCCGTCGAAACCTTGGTGGCTGTATTTACTTTGTGGATTATGCTACTTAAGTTTCTTTCTTTTTACGATAGTTAAGTTCAACAAAGTAAAGCCAGAAATAATCGGTTTAATCGGATGCAATCCTGATGAAATGTGAATCCATCATGGATTGTAGTCGTCAGGGATGACAGTCTGAAACACCAACTATCCTATTCTTAACGCTAATGCGTAGCTAGGAATGAGGCAAGGTTCTCAGCTTTAAATCAATGCTTACTAATAAGCAATTGGATTCGAGAGCATCAACTCTATAAATCCTTGTACGGCCTTTAATAATCTTTTGCTTTCAATTCCTCGGCCAAAAATTAAAGTCTCTGAGAAAAAACATAATACTTCAAAACCACACCCAGGAAATACAATAAAACCACCACAGAGGGTGAGGAAACACTCAGTAAAAAACATAATAATAATAATACCGAAAATGTGAATAGATTAAAAAGGCTATGGGAGGGAAAGAGAGAGTGAGAAGCACACCAATTGAAGTATTGTGGATGCTGAGAGTAAAAACATAAGCGGCGTGTGTGAAAAGACATGTTACTGGGAAAAGCGGTGGGCAAAATTGAGGGGTAGGAGATTCAAATATAACCAATAAATAGAGAATAAACGGCAAGACCTAAAAAGCGGAATTTCACGTGTTTCAATGATGACGGCTTGTCTCCACACTTCAATACAACTTCGTTCTTTCCTGCTAACGCTCTGTATAGCTAGCACGAGTAATAGGATTATTATGTCCAATTCAGGCATTGATTGACAATGCTTGGAATAGCTAAGAGTGGAAAAAGTATGAGAAAGCATGGAAATAACTTTACAACTGCCCCCATATCTCAGAGAAAGTGCCTCAAAAGTCATAATTTTTAATAAATAGGCAACCTATGGTGGTAATTGTGACCAATGGTGACTTATTCAGAGGTTTTCGGAAGTAAAATACACGTGTTGTCCGAGGAAACGGATACAAATGAGTGTATCGTTACGTTTCTGTGGTGTTACAAAAAATTATAGCCACTAAAAATCTAGTAACTTCTGTAAAATGGTCACTGTGCTATCAAGCTAATTTACCACTAATGAAATCCAATTCAAATAATAAAGCCTTTTCAATTTCACACTCACTTGAAAGGCCAGCAAAGTTAACGTTTCGTGGCTTTCATTGCTACGTGATGCTGGTTCCAATGCAGAAACAACTCGTTTTTCAATAAAAATAAGGATAAAGCAAATTGATAAAGATTCTGGTTATATACCTAATCTCATCCTTTAAAAAAAGCCTAAAACTAAGTTTCACCAGTGTCACACAGTAGTTACCGAAAATTCCCACGGCTAAATACAGCTTAGCAGGTGACGATATCCCAGGTAAAATTGCGGTGTATTTTCAGGTGAGAAGAAAAAAATGCTCCTTTGAGTAATCTCTATTGAAATCCTTTGCGAATTTGTTACTTCTCTGAGGAGAGAAGGGCACGGGCTTCAAATTAAAATTTATGTCGAACAAAGAAGAGGATTGAGATCCAAATTGGATAACTTTTCCCATTATCCCTTATTCCTTCCACTAATGGCAGTACACTCGGCACAAATCCTTCACGTTCCCCGTTCTCCAGAGCATGGAAACCGAACTTTCTCATAATCCCTTCTTCCCTCGACTCCTCTCTACCTTATTCCCATTCTCACCCTCCTCCTTTTATATCTTCGCCTTTCTCCACAATGGAGGAATACGAGTTAAGGAGCCCTTATGCACACTATGGTGGTCTTCCATACTCGTCCTATCATACCCTTTTGTCCGGCTCTCCTAATTCTCAATCCCTCCCGTTGAAAGGCCCTTACGGATGACTCCAACCCTCAACAGAACCCAGGTCCAAATCCTCATGGACCTTTCATTCGAACCTTGGAGCTATTACTGCGAAAACATTCAATAGGCCTCTGCGTGACTTGCACACCTCTTCCGTGCCATGAGAACTGAGGCGAGAAGTTAAAAAGTTACCCGTGGCTCCCGAGTTGAGAATTCCTGATCCAGGAATCACACAAGAGAGCAGTCATTCATAGCTTTACTACGAAAATAATATTTGGCCATGAGTAACCACTTTTGACAATTTACCGTGATATTCTATTGTTGTAGAAGACGTTGCCCCTAATTTTAGTTCTCATCCAACGCTACAGAGATGATAATTTGCTCTGGAAACGATGATTCAGCCTTGGATTAAAGTACATATGTCAGCTAGTATTGGTCTCATCTGGATCCTCTTCGCTACAAGTAGTTGAAAAATTACCACTATTATTCTTCCAAATGGCCATGCATCTCATTAATGCTTTCTCGTAGTACTAAACTCTATTTAGGAATACTATCTATCAATACCGGGATTTAAACCCGAGCCTTCCGAATGGGAAACTATAGCTTGTATACTAAATCCGATCCCCATGAGTTCATCGCGACTCAAAAAGTGTTCGATAAACCTGTATATATTAATTTTCTAATTTCCAAGAGATTTCTTTTCCTATTTTTCTTCTGTCAATCTCTCAGTAACTAACCGGCTCATTAATCCATTCTTCAGCAATTCTGATTTCAACTGGTTCTAGTTTTGCGATATTTTTGGCTGGCAATGCCAATGCTTCACTGCAAAAATGGTTCTCACACGTATTTCCTGATAAGGTGCTTCCTCATCTCAAGAACAGGTTTCCAGCCGTTAGAAGAAGTTTCTTTTAACATTTTTCTATATTTCCTTAGAAATTGCAGCTGATATATGCACTAAGTGTTAGATTTTATAAAATAAATAGTTGTATTTCATTACTATTAGCCCAAAATATCTAGATAAAGATTTCCACATCCACATCCATTAAGATCCACATTTCATTTTGTTAATTTATTACGAGAATTTCAAAAAAGAACTGGTATAGGAAAAGGCTAACTAAGGAGGCAATTAAAATTTGACTCGAAGAAAAGAACTTCAATCGAAATCAGATTATGTGCTCGGCTGAAAATAGAAACCAATTCTCCGGAAAATAAAGTCAAGGAATTTATCAAACCAGCCAATTGGAGGTGACCTGAACGACGATATGGCTATAAAAGTGGCTACACATCAAGTTCTGGCACAAGCCCTTACCTGACGAAGGTAAACTAAGCCACCAAAACGTTGGCGCGTGAAACATCAGTACAAACCCTGTGGGAAGAATTCACACGATTTCACCAGGGAAAACTGCAACCTCTTCATAATTTCAGTTTTTCCTTTTAAAAACGATCCATTTCCTGTGTAAATATTGTGCTCTCTTTTTGTGATCGTTCAATACACATTTTTTATTTGCATTCATCATATGCTTCAACTTTATCGAAACCAAGCCTAAAACCGAAGTTCAGAGTAGCTATAGAGGATAGAGCAGGCAGTAAATAGGAAACCCAATGGTTCGTGGAATTCACATGTCAGGGTATCGGGATAATTTCTTTCCATGCTACATATGTGGTTTCTCAGAAAACTTATGTTCAAGAAATCATATTTCCTGTTTCTTAGAGTTTTCCTTTATATTCGAACCCAGTTTGCACTTCTGGAAAGTAGCCCAACGCTCTACTCATGAGGGTGTCATACCATCCATTATTACGACATACCAAATCTTTTTCCAAAGCTTCTCCCCATTTTATTTCTACAGCGACCTCTAAAGCATTTGCGACCATATTCCTTTCGTAATTCGCTAACTTGCTTTGTATCTAGCCTCTTCGTTAAGAAATATATTTTTTATGTACTCGACAATCTTTACAGAAAGCACACAACAGAAAAAGATATTTCTGACAATAATAAATAAGAATGGTAATATTAAAAAAAAAAAAAAAAACCGAGAACAAATATTTAAAACAAATTAATATTTTTACGACCAGAAATCAAAACATTTTCAAGATTTTGTTTTGGCCCAATACCATTTTCTTCAGGGTACTGGGATAAACTGTCATAGCCATAAGGAATAATAAACTTATGTTCAGAGAAGATGAGAATATTAAGTTATATTTCACGAATTCCGATATGTAACTTTTTTTATTGCGTATACAACTCATACTTGCATCTCATAAATCAATATTTATGTAATACCTTGCAAGCCACCACAATGGAGGGTGGCAGGGGTTGATTCGTTACCAAGTAAGCATTCAAATCAAAAGTGAATTACATTAAGAATATTTATCTCGCATATAAAATGAAATTCCGTGAATGCATTACCTACAAGCAACTAAGAGGTCATCATCGTTTTTATCCAATAATCAATGTAATATATGCGATTCTTTGCTGTTTAATTCATCTATAATTATCTTTAAAGTCATAAGGTGGCATGGAATAAAGACTGGTAAGAAATTTGAAGGCAAAACCCCCATGTAGCAACTCCTTATGCAAGAGTGGCACTTCTATGGAAAATAATGTGTACTTGAAATGCATGGTAAGAGTTGACTGCAAAGTACCAAAGATAATGCCCAATTAGAATGTGGACGGGAAGATTGGAAAAGCAAGCCTCGTATGAGATACATGGAACAGGTTATGAAGTATGTAAAAGAGAAGAATTACGTCTCAATGAAAAGGTTGGCCGATAGAAGAATTGAGCGGAAAGCTGCTTCAAAACAATCCTAGGATTTTTGACCAATGATGATGAGAAGGTGCGTAAACAACGACATTCTCAGAGAGAATAGTGTGATTTTTCAGCGTAAAGCAAGTAATTAGCGTCCAAAGGGAATCTTAAAAACATGCCAACCCCGGAATCCTGGTATTAATGCGATCCTCTCGGGTAATCAAGAACGGGTGACTACCTAATGCTAGAAGAGCGGAGATAACGGCGCTTGAAGCAGACAAGTACCTTGATACTTCCCTACTTTCGCTAAGAATAAAAGACATCTGCACTATTCATCCTTCTCCTTAACGGAGGGTGGAGAGAGGGAATAAGATGGGAGTTTAAACACACAAACATACCTGTATGGCGTCAGATTGGATATAAAATAGGCAAACGGGAGGAAGAGAGACAATATTAAAAAGTCAGTGAAATTGATGACGCATAATTGGAATACAGCAGGAATAAATATATTTGAGTAGCCACATTAACATGTTACCAGATTATTACGGCCTATTAATGCTATGTTTTGTGTGTAAGATAAATAATGACGGTATTAACCTGAAATAGTATTCATCGTCATCATCATCACCATCATCGGTCAACAATCCTAGGATTGGTTTGTCGCATCCCTCCACTCAATTTTTCTATCCGCCAACCTCTTCATACAGAAGTAATTCTTCTCTTTTACATCCCTCACAACCTGTTCCATGTATCTCATACGAGGACTGCCTTTTCCAATCTTCCTGTTCACTTTTTCCTTGACGATTGTCTTCAGCAGACCATCGTGTCTTAAGATATGGCCGATTAATTTGTCCCGTCTTCTTTTTAGGGTATTCAGAAGACTTCTCTTCTCTCCCACTCTTCTTAGAATTCCCTCTTTACTTACTCGGTCGATCCATTTAATCTTCAACATATTTCTGCTGCACCACATTTTGTATGCTTTCACCCTTTTCTTTTCCGCTGCTCTCAACGTCCATGCCTCACTGTCGTAAAGAAAAATGCTCCAGATGTATTTTCTGATAAACTGTTTCCTTACTTCTACGGTTTTATTTCCAGTGGTAATCAGATTCTTCTTTTGATAGAATGCCCTCTTTGCCTGGGCTATTCTGCTGACTATTCCTTTCTTGCTTCGTCCATCGTTGGTTATTTGGCTTCCAAGGTAACAGAACTCTTTCACCTCTTCCGGTTTTTGCTTTCCTGGTTTGACGTTGGTTTTGGCCTCTTATTTGTCACTGCACACCAATATCTCAGTCTATTTCTCATTTATTTTCAGCTGATATTTGGCCATTGTCCCTTCCATGGTTAAGAATCTTATTCAGATCTCTCTCCGTCTCTGCTATGACTGTTATGTCATCAGCGAATCGCAGCATGCTTATTTTTTCTCCGTGGATAATCACTCCAGAAGATTTCTCTTTGATTTCATTGATGGCTCTCTCGATTTAAACATTAAAAATCACAGGAGACAGTGCACAGCCTTTCCTCACTCCTTTCCTTATTCTTGCTTCTTCATAGCTGGGTTCAGATTTAATCACAGCAACTTGTTTTTTATACAAACTGTGAATAACTCTTCGGTAATTGTAGGAAACTCCAATTCCCTCCAGTATTCCAAGCATTGAATTCCAATCCACGTTGTCAAAAGCCTTCTCTAAATCCACAAATGCAATGAAATGAAATCCACAAATGCAATGAAATGAAATCCACAAATGCAATGGTTGTTCTTCTCAATTCTCTTCTCTATGAGCAGCCTAAGGGCCAATATTGCTTCCCTTGTACCCTTTTTTTCCTGAATCCAAATTGATCCTCATCCAGGTACTCATCTGCTTTTCGTTCGATTCTTCCGTAGATTATCCTTGTCAATATCTTCGACGCATTTGTCGGCAGGCTTATAGTCCTAAAATTCTCGCAATTTTCCGCTCTCTTCATTTTGGGAATAGGAATGATGATGTTTTTCTCGAAGTCTCCAGATATTTCTCCTGTTGAGTACATGTCGCAGAAAAGTTTTGTATAGATGAGTTAATGTCTTCTCTCCTGCATTTTTTATTAGTCTGCAGGAACATAATCAATGCCAGAAGCCTTATTCGTCCGTAGGTACCGTACTGCAGCATCGAATTCCAATCTTAATATTGATGCTCCCATAATCTTCGACTCCGCTTTCCTCTTCGATCACTTTTGTTCTGAGGTTGTTCCTGTTGTATAACTCTTCTAGATATCCTTTCCATCTCTTCATTTTCAATCAAAATTTCTCCATTCTTTCTCTTATGGCGTTGGATATTGCGCTCCGTTTTTTGACGTGGTTCCTCACTATCCTATAGGCCGCTTCCAACTTTCAAGCAAGCACCTTTTAAGTGCAAGTTTGTTTTGTACATCTTCACATAAATTCTTCATCCACATTTCTCTAGCTTTCCTCGCTTTGCGACTTACTTCTTTCCTTATTCTTTTGTAGCTAAGCTGCCCTTCTTCAGTTTTCTCATTCTTGTACTTTCTTCTTACTTCAATCAGCATTAAGACTTCCTCCGTGATCCGTTACTTCTTCTTAGCAACTTTTCTTCTTCCAAAAACTTCTTTTGCGGCTTCCTGTATTCCACATTTAATATTTTCCCAACGCTCTTCCACTGATTTCTCATTTAGATCCTCTCCTATGTTGTTTTCACTGCTTTTTGAAATGTCAGCTGATGTTGAACCTCCTTCAGTTTTTTTTACTTGCCACATATTCTTCTTTGCTTTCTTCAATTTCTTAAATTCTTCAATTTCTTACGTCAATTTCTTCATTTTAGATGGCATTTCATCATCATTAAGAAATAGTATTAAGGATTTAATTAGTAATTGATGCTAAATATTTATTTAGCTTACATACCAAAATAACAATTAATGAAGCACGTTGATTCTCTATTGTCAATTGCTCATTGGTACTACCTCACCGTTAGAACTGTTTTTTTTTAATAAGGGGATATTTGAATTCAGAATCGGGGTATTTTAGCATACTAAGTGGGAAAAATAAATCCCTGATTAATGACAATTTGCGAAAATAAAAATCTTATAAAATCAATAGAAAATCAACAGATTTTCTAGCACATCCAATGGATTGCTTACCTCTGAAAAAAATGACAAAAAATTTATCAGTGCCGCTTGCTTTGCTAAAACCAGATGTGGCACAATTGCTAAAATTAAATGTGTCATAAACACCCGAGACCAGAAAAAAACTGTGGACAGATGGATCAAACGAATTTTTCTTACGGAAATATACTGCGATTATCATGCACTGACGGAAGACTTTACAAGTGTTGCCTGACAGAACCATTATCTCTTTATCACAGTTTTACACTAGTCGGCTGATGATTGGTTATGGTTTTATTTTATTGTTAAATACAATAATAATAATAAAATTTCAGCTGAATAAGAGGCTTCCAATCAATTGTAGTTTGATCCTCTTTAGTGTTACAACTACATATTAAAAATTATGTTTTAGCAGTACAAGTAGACTCAAACCAATTGTAGGTACTTCGGCATTGCAAACTGACCATGATTGGCCATGTGTATTATATTTTTCTTTTTTTAAAGAAGAAAAGCTATGAAGTGCCGCAAAGAAATTGCATGACATCGGTAAGTTAAAATTCAACTATGCGGAAAACATTCAGATTAGATATCACTTAACTAAGTCAATGTTTACACTGCAATTTTTAGCATACTATTATCAATCCTTTAAGCAAAAGGCTGTTTTTTTACATGCCCTTGCTGGACACATAACATTTGAATTGGCGATGTAATACGGACGTAAACTTAAAGTTTTTTTTTAATTCTTAAAATTTATTTATGTATAAATCAATATTATATATGATTTCCTTATTTATAGGCAGTTCTGTTATATAAGAATACCACTGAGTTCAAAAATAATCCTTTCAACAATAAATAACCTTCTTTTCATCAAGTCCAAACGTTGCCCCGGTAAGCTTTCTTTGCTTTCAACTCCACTTTTAATCTCTAAATCCGTTATGGACAAACTAATCCTACGAACCCATCAGGGACTCTCCGAGAAGAGCTCCCTGAATCCTTGTCACTACCGTAGAAATGGGGTCGTAAGGGCTCAAATATAAAAGACCTAGTGGGATGTGCGATCGTATATATTCCCACGAGGTAAAATTGTGCTCGACAGCTAAAACCCTTCATCAAGGCAGGACAAAGACTGGTGCTTTCATTGTCGACTACGATACACCGAAAGTAGCCATTTAAAATGACTAGTGACCGAGTTTCCCAGAAATCCTTTTCGAGTCAGCATTCAGCCTTCGCCTGCTCATAAATCGGAATCTCCAATGCCCGATGATGGTCATACCGTGTTACTTCGGAGTCAGGCATTAATAATAGTGCGATTTTAATAGGAAGTAAAAATTTGCAATAGCCTTTTTTTGGAGCATGGGCGAAATAGTTTAACTGATATGCTGCCTATAGCGCTGAAGATAATTACACTCGGCTGCAAGTCCTAAGTAGTGTAACTTACAATTAGTTAAAACGGTAAGCACAAAAAAATCTCACTACCTGCAAAGTCTAGTTTGGAAAAATGCAATTCACTACTGAAGTATACGCGTTCTGATATACTAGTCAAATTAACTCACGGTTAGTAACAGTTAATTAATGTTGACGAAGAAAAATACATTACCATTTCAAGTAAATTCAAAGTACTTTCACGACTAGCAGGTAATTTTCAGTCACCTTATAAATCCCTTTTTTTACCCTCATTTTCCAAAGCTTTTAAAAATATATATACCAAAATGTCCTTGATTCATTATTTTTTCTAGTAAAATGCAAAATGGTTGCTTTGTCGATTGAATCAACATTTTCTCGTGCAAGCATAAATATTCAAATAATCTCTCAATCGATGCAGTCACCTTGCTAAAATTTTAAAATGTAGAAATATAAAAGTACCTATCAGAACAGTTCCAAAAGACAACTAAGATATATGCAATATTTTAATCTATGCAATATTTTAATTTTTTTATTACACGCGTACCCTTTACCGATGGTATGCTGAAATTATAAGTTTTTCTCTTCTCATTCAATAAAATAATATTTCATTAGCAAAATTACAAATGTTACTGCAAAGATATAGGAGATAAATGTTTAGATAATAACAATCACCATTATATTGTTAAAGTAAGCATTCCCACAAAAAATGTGCCATGCTAGGAAAAATCGTGTTATAGTCTTACTGAGAAACACGCCTAAAGCATATCTTATTCGGAGAGTAAGATGTAGGTTAAGTATACACCCTTAGCAGTAGAAGAGGTGGATGGAAAGTAGTCCATAAAAGATTAATATTGTTGAAGAACAGCCATATTTAGCTAGATTTGCCAACAAAATATTGCGAAAATGATCAAGATTCAATTAATAACTGGTGATGATGCTAATAAGGTATTATAGTATTAGGTAATAGCCAATAAGGTATTATAATTACTAAGATGCTTACAATAGTCTCTGGGATTGCGATCGAAAATCCTGATAGTAAAATCTGATTCCTAACACTGTGCAAAACACATCAGATGATAATTAAGATAGGGTGTTGGCAGCATTGAGATATCCTGCAATAGATAAACACGTCCCTGCTATAAGCCAATTTTTCAAAGGGAATTGGATTTTAGCCTTGAAACGTTTATTATTAGCTAGGAGTTTAGCTGGGAGAATTTATGCAATATCGACTTTTACGAATTTCGTCTCTTACTGGCAAATCCTGGTGTATTTTTCCCACGGAGACCCGAAACACCAAGTCTTACAGGAGAAGATGTCCTTTAAAGTTTTAAAATTTCATCCGTAATCAAATCTTAAAGTTGCGTGCGTATTTTTTCTTCATAATTGCTTTTTCTACGATGCCACTTATTTCCCTTATTCCATTTCTCAGGGCGCATTTCTTTTTTTTAAGAAATTTCGCTTCAAGAACACTCCATCGTTTTCTTTTCGCCCATACCGCTCGCCGCAACTTGAGAATTATTCAAAGAGTTTGACTCTTGACAACAGTCGAGTTTGAGAACTCTTGGAATTATCCTCAAGTCCGGATTTTTGCCTTTTGAAAATGATTTTTTTACCCTTTCTCCTTCTCTCTCTCTCTCTCCCGTCTTCTTTCACCGCGCTCGTATCTTCGCCGTCGCGACTCCATTTATTCAAATCCCCATTCTTCACCAGAAGAGACTTCCTCCCGGTTCTGAACTTCCTCCCTCTGCTTTGCGTCGGCATTCCTTGAGTGACCCCCTTCGCCGACCGCCTTGATTGCCTTCTCTGAATTTCCATCCTTCCCTCATCCTCCTCCTCGGTGCGTTTCACGGATTCTTTTACTTGCGCACAGGACCCTTCCCTTTTTTCTGTCCTTATAGAGTTTCCACGCCCTCGATTTCATGACTTTTGTGCCACGAGGCATCCGGTATTGTTGTGCGCGATTTTTTTTAGTCGACTGAACCTAAGGAGGTATTGTGCCTCACTCTCTTGAAAAAGACATTCTTCTTCGCTCGCTCCACTCATATTCGTCATCGGCTTCCCTTTAATCTCCACGCAGATTTTTCACAGTAAAGGAATAGAGTGTGATATGTCTCAAGTCTTGAGAAACTCAAGCTCACTTCACATCGTTCTCGGAAGCAAGGAATACGAAATTAGCAAAAAAAAACTCTGAGCTTCGGAGTAAACCAATATACTGATATCACAGCCATAGTACATATTACTGTTATGGAGGGGCGAAGTTTGAATCAATGCTTTCAAAAATAACTGATTAACAACTAAAAGACTATAAATAATTAACAGCCAAAGAGACAATCTTCCTTTCATAGAAACATTTATCCACACAAACTTATATTTCCAATTGGCAGGATTTTGACTTTTTCTCTAAGGATTTCCCGATAATAGACTGCGCTGAGAAATATTTTAGCTGATAACTATACGAGAAACAGTCCATAAATTAGCTAAATTACCCGTAAATTAGGGTTAAATATTAGCCTGGTTTGTTTTATCGGCGTGTTTGCAAATATTTTCCCTTTAACTCGCATATAATATACGTTTCATATAATAGCTATACAATTCTATATTAACGAATATTCACAATATGAAACTATTACATATTCTATCAACATAATATTACTCTCGGAAACATTTACCATCATTTTCCTACTCATTCTATTATCAAATACCCCTATTTCCGCCTATACTCACGTGAATAGTCTTCTCAACATTAAACCGCCACCATCCCATGTTAAATCACTTTCCGGAAATATATATGTTTTATGCCATCTTAAACATATCTCCTTTATCTTTACGTCCTTATCTTCTATATGTTAATCCTATTATTTTTGACAACTGCTTCACAATATTCTTTAAAAAGAATCCCAGTTCATAAAATCATATAAGTGTCATTCATTCCACTAAATCTTTCCCTCAGAGCTTTCTGCTGAACATTCATTTTTATTAAAATCCCGAGATTTTTAAAATTTCCATGATTCATTCCTACTGGATGACTTCCAACTGGGCACTCTAATACCCTCTATAATACCTTTCCCAAATACCTAAATTAAATACCCCACCAGTGGAATGTCTTCACAAGTGACGGATCAGACTTTATCAGTCACACAGATGATCCCATTTTTCCTTACACATGCTCAAATTGCAAGTTTATACAGCCTGGAAATAAGAAAGCATGCTCTTTCTCTTCTTTGTTACCCTGTTCTCCATTATTATGTTCCATTCATTTGAATAAGTTTTTCTGCTTCACTGCTTTGTGGTACTGATTTCAAATAACCTCAAGCCTTCCTTTTCAAATCTGCGATAAGCATTATCACTGTATAGAACAGAGGTTAGTAACCTTCTGCGACGCATGAGCCAAACATTACCCAGACGAAAATAATAAATATTATAGGAGTCATGAATATATTAGTTCAAATAAGGAATATTTAAATTGATATTACAACAAGTTAATTTATTAACTATACTCTTATTAGAAGGAAAGAGGTTTACATAAAAGGTATTGTCATTGGCTCTAATTAGTGTGAGCAATCAGCGAGCATTCAGCATGAACGTTTCTTTGTCCAGTACGTAACTTATGTCTTTTACGGTGCGAATGCATGTTGGAATCAGTGGGTCAATACATCATATTTCACATCACAACAGCAGTCGCTTTCACTTAACATTCATTAACCATGAATGAATTGCACTCATAACTGCTCTAACCTAAGCCTAGTTGCATGCCAATAATACATGCTTGGTGATCTTCACCTTCTGCCACACAGGTGCTTCACCGGTGCTTGCAGGGTGTTGTTTAGATTAAGATGTCGAAGCCTATTGTGCCTATTTGATTAAACGGTTTTTGTGTGAAATTAGGGTGTGTTTGCACTACCTATCTTCTGTTGATGGCATATTGTCCAACGGCCTTGAGTGCACCAGTAGAGCAGATGTTCAACCGTATTTATTAAGAAAGGGGAATTCCAGGAACTTTTTTCCATATAAAATGGATCGGAGCTCAAAGCTCAAATCGAAATAATTTTTTAAAACTTTATGTGACTGCTCGTAGTAATCTATTTCCATAAAAGTTAAGTAATTGCCTTCAAGACACGGCAAATGAATTTACCAAATGTTCTGTGAAGATTATTTTCAAGATCATATTATCACCCACTCACTCAGTGATTCAACCCGATGGTTGGTTTTGAAGGGTGCGAGTAGAGTTCACTCCGTACTAAGCCAATGACGTGTTAAATTCACACATTCAGGGTAGGGGGACAAATTCCTTTCCCTGGGCCACCTGCGATTTCCTACAAAGTTCTGACATGCAGAATATCGAATTGCGATGATTTTAGATCGGGGTATCCAGAAAGGCTTTTGCCCGGGACTTGAGCCCGGGACCCTATGGTAGCCCAGTGCTCTACCCACTAGGCCACCGCGAACCCCGATTATATTATATATGTATTAAAAATTTTTAACAAGAAATTTGTAATGTGGAGGCCGCTTGACTTTTATGTTTTACTTCCTTATTCTGGAGTTGTAGTGAAAAAATGCTGAATGAATAGCGTATATATAATTGCGGTATGGAATAACCAAGAGGTATAAATGCTGACTAAGAACAAAGACAATGACAGAATACATAAAAAGTAAATAGGTATGGATTTATACAAGTCCTTTCGTTCCGTTTTTAAGCAGTTTGGCATTGAAGGTAAAAAATGGAAGCTTACTGATATATACACATTCAAGTAGCCCGATATCCGAAGACTAGAAAATCCAAATGCCAAATTAGTCTTCAAAAATTCTAGTCTTCGGATATTTTCTATCAAGCCAAATTAAGGAGATCTCATTATTCCATCTAAGTAGCCCGATAGGTACGGTATATTTTGCCTGCGGTAATTATCGAAACTTTTAAATTATTGTTATATTCACATTTATGGGCTGAAAAGATGATCTAACAGAGGATGGACCAAAAAATGGACATAAGAGGGGCCAAGAGACCAGAGGACCACTTGGTTGTAACTTTTGCCTCCTCAGTTTATTGAAAAACATAACACTCTCACAACAATACTTGGACAGAACTTTTCATTATTTTTGTAGATCGATGAAAAGGCATGCAGTTTACGAAATTGCCCAAATCAAAAAAAAAATCCCTGCCAAGAAAAGAATCAAAGACTTGTCCATAGGAAACTTCGAACTATCCCCTAAAAAAAACAGCTAAACAGCTCCATTCGCAACAAAACTCGCACTTGTGCCTCCGGTCAACAAGTCGGGACTTGTGAAGAAAGAGAAAAAGGGCGAAGTGACTAGGGAGACGCTGGCTGGCATGCGGGGTTCCAAACTTTTCCAATCACCGGCGCCATCCGTGCCTACGGGCTTCCGTCTTCACGTTTGATGGCATATCCCTCCACTTTCCTACCATCTCTCACGCCCAGAGACGCCAACGTTTAATGAACTTCGTCAAACGGCATCTTTCGCGGCCCTTTTTTTATTCCCGGCGCGTTTCTCGGAGAGAGTTCGAGGAGGGAAGACTAGGATGGAACGCACTACCTTCCAGCGTTCCTGACAAGGGATTGTGGGCGGGTCTTTTTTGTCTTTTTCTTTCCCTCCATCTCTCCCCTCCCCACGAATTAAAAGAGAAAACTTTGAACTGCCGGCTAATTTACCTCCTTTGATCTAAGTGGATGGAAAGGGATGCCAACCTGCCTCGAGGGACTCTCAACCCACCTTCTGTCGCCCAACTCACGGTTTCGCTCGACCGTGGTCGTGAATCCTGAATTCACGGACGATTTCCTCTCATTACAACGAAGTGCCCCCTTTTATCTCCCCCAATGCACTCCTCCCTCACGGTCCCTCCCTCTCTCGACGCAGCGAGTCGCTTTGAACCTGACGCACGATAAGGTTTTTATTTGTTTTCAAACGGGAAACGAAAAAAATTACATAGTCCGTTTGGCATTCTGCGGGGTGTAAAATTAGTGTCGTCGGGTGATTGAGGAGGGGGAAGATACTGAAATTGACTGGGGGAAAGAACGATGAAAAGTTTTCTTCCTCCGACTTATTTTTATGATTCGTTCCACCCGAACACAAATAAAACGCAATTCTTCACGGATTTGGAGACAGAACTCAAAATGATTACTTCCCGCAGATCCATTGCTCCAGCTCATGTGTTCGCTCCTAGCTTCCTAAATCGCCAGTCAGGTAGTTATTCAAACATCCTGCAGCTGTTTAGTATGACGATAATTTGCATTATCAGTGATTACAATGGATGGAAAATGCAGTCTATTACGATCCAAGCGTAAAAATCAGCATACGCTCAATGCTTGAAAAATCTAAGCAACTTGAGACTCGGCGATAATGAAATTTGGTAGCCCTATTAGGACCAATTAATGAGTCCTCGATGGTAGTTTTGTGGTTAGATTTTGGAATATGGTAGTAAAAACACATTATTTTTCGTAAAAAAAGGAGGAAATCCTATATAAAAAGAAAATTGAAATGAAGCAGCATACACTGGAATATATGACCGTTGAAATAGAATGGCTAATAGAAGTTTTAAGACCTTCTGAATTAAGCTCTGTGACTCTATCATGAAGATATTGATCTAGTATCTTCTGCGGAAAACGAGAAGTTGGTATACTCTCATTGAGCCCAATAAGATATAATGTGGATTATAAGGAATGAGGAAGTAGGCATTGGATATGGAAGGTTACTCATATATATAAGATGTGTATTAAGGTGGTCCAAAATCGCAAGAAAAAAATAAAAGTTAAAAATGTTCATCTCCACATTGCTGCCCTTGTTCCACTTGGTAAACTGAAATACCATGCCGAAATTTGGATCAATAAGATGATGTTTAGGGGTCCCTATGATTTGAACGTTTTGAAGAAATACGCATTTTTTGGCAATCACTTCTAAAGTTTGCCATTTACAGGTTCCTGTTAGAAAATTACTGGACTATTCCAATGTACTGTAAATAGACAAGAAGTTTTACTTAGTTATATCATTTCTCAATAGATAATAGCACATTCCAGTGTTTACTGAGAAAATATTTCCATAGAACAACACTAGAAAGCAGTAGCAGTAGCGAACCTATAGTATTACCTAGGTATTCTCATCAAACTCACAGGTAGCCATTCTGTGCCAGCTGTCAGTGTCATTGTCATACTTTGTAAATCTCTATTCGAATACAACACAAGGTATATATAATTAATAATACCTAGATTTTAGAATGAATCACACAATATAAAGGTTAAATTGACGTATCGAGTACCTACCAGACCTACCTAGCTTTTGGAGCGCATGTTTGCTAAGGTTAATATGGTAGATCTTATATCTACCATATTAAATCTCTTGGTTGCAGGCAGATGTGGCTCAATGGAAAGCCTACTGAGTCACTGCCCAAATCTATACTTTCAAAACATGTTACAACGACTTGTTTTCCACCTCATTAACCAAAATTTGGGCTTAAAAAAAGGTATAAGAGCCATTGTTGAGGATGCACCAAAAATTTGGGGTATGACAAGAATTCCTACTCAAAGAATAAATGCGATTGAAAGAAAACTTATTAAAATGTACTCAGACAAAATGTGCAGGCTCTAGTATTTGACACAAGAGCTGCCAATACAGGCTTGAAGAGTGGAGCATGTATTATTCTCGAGGAGAGTGTAGGAACTAGTCTTGTGTGGATTCCATGCAGGCACCATGTACTTTAAATCATGTTGTCTTCTTTTTTACCACAGCATTTGGAGTTAGTGGGGGTCCAGGTGTTGCAATATTTAAGCCTTTCCAGAAACAATGGCCTCGTATCGACAAGCTAATATATTCTCAGGGGAGTGATGATCTGTATGATTCCAATGAAATCAAAATGTTAAGAGGAGAAATGATGGGATATTATGCTGCTATTTTAGAAGACCCAGTTAAGTCAAAGTAGCCTAGAGGTGATTACCTCGAGCTTTTAAAGTTGTGTTATATCTTTCTTGGTTGTCAAAGTCCTAATTGATCCAAAGAGAAATTGCGAGCACCAGATGGTTTGCACAACGCACGTCGGATGGCAAAGGCTATTTATTCCCTTAAAAGTTACTTATTTAGAGATCAGTTCACCCTTACAGCTGGAGAAAAAAAAAGGAATCACTGAAGTAAGCTTGTATGTAGCTCTCACCTACGGTCGACATTGGAATGAGGCCCCCAAAGCTGAGAAAGCTGTCATGGATGACCAGATTCTTTTAAAACAAATTGAAGCTTATCCCAACTGCAATGTTAAGAAGGCTGCTTTGGTATCTTTTCACCACCATCTGTGGTTCTTTTCAGAACATTTGGTTGGACTTCCCCTCTTTGATTCCCGTGTCTGTGACTCTACCAAAGTTAAAATGGTTACCAACCTACAGTGCCCACCAAAAGCCAAGGCTCTTAAGAGAGTTGAGAGTAAAACATTTAAACATGACACTCCTCTGGAAACATATGTGACACAGCGAACTGCAGAACTCTTTGATATTCTCCATAAAGATGGGAATGAAAAGGCTACTTCATTTCTTTGCAAAGAACCTAAGTTGTGGGATTCGGATTACGATTACATACAACTCAAACAGGCTGTTCACATGATGAAAGTAGTTAATGACTGTACTGAAAGTGACATTGCCCTGATACAAACATTCAATATGTGTATAACCAAGAATGAAGGCCAGTTTCTGTATCTTCTTCGGATTGTTAAATCACACCAAACCACATAATCAACTTGTAAGAAGGCATTACTCATGGCTGACGATGATGATGGTAAAGAGGCTTAGTGAAAAAAACATATTATAATCTTGTATTGAACATACCTTTTACCTTTTCAGAGACTTATTAATGGTCACAGTATATACATCATGATCATTTAGCATTATTTATGTATTCAGTTTTGTCACCATGAAATTTTTTCATTAAAATACTATTGTTTTAGTTAAAAATCCGCATTCACCCAAAAAGTGCTCAATCATAGGGACCTCTAAATATTAACCAATTTGCCTGAATTTTTTTTCATAGCTTTCTAACACCAATTGAAACAGGGGCAAACATGTGGAGCGGGTGTTTAAAAAAAAAATTTTTTTGGACCACCCTAATGTGTATTATTATTATATTGTCCAGCTGACATGACCCGAACCTCCACTCGCTTCAATATTATTTCTCCAGTTCTTGAAATTGTAGGCAGCATATCGGCACTTATCCCCATTTATTTTTAAAACCATATCTACAATCTTTTTAATGTCCACTTTAACAAAGCCTTTGGTCCTCTAGGTGAGGGGTTTTTAAAACTGCCAAATTTTACTAGATATTTTTATTTCATCAGCGTTTTCATGATTTGGGAGAGAAAACTTTACATAATATAAGTATACATATATATAAATTAGTTTTATTATGGCTACTTTCTCGGGGTTTATGTATGGTGTTTTTACGGTTAAAAATAGTACTTTAAGAATTAACTTTATTCTGCATGCTGAAAAATCGATTTTATAGCGTAACCTTATTGGAATATGCAAAAGTGCGTATAGTCAAACCCAGGAGTGCCATGTGAGTATAAGGTTATCCTTTACTCTGCGGGTTGATTTAAAAGATTTACAGAGTTTGAATTTCATGCGAATTGCGGTTCCCTAATATAAAAAAATGAGCCTTGCTCTAGGGCATTGCACATACGTGTCTTGGGCTTATTTAATTTATTTTTTAAATTATAGAATGGGTGTATATACCTACTAATATGATGTCATAGGCGATACTGTAATGGGATGAGAGGACTGGAGAAAACCTTGCTGAGACGAAAAATTGCGGGGAGAAAACAACCCGGAGTATCTGCGAAAGACAGACGCCTTCGTTTTTTCCCCGTCTAAAAGACCAAAGGAGGTCTCTGGCTATATCTCCGTGTCTTTTCAAGTCCCTTCCTCTCTACCTTTCACAGAGGCCTGCTTTGAATGTTTGCTTCTGCTCCCCACCAGTTCCTCGCCTCCTGAGACCCTACTCCCTCCTGAAGGGGAGAGGAATCAAAAGCTGGAGCGGAGACCATAGCAACGGGAGGCAATCAGAATGAGAGCGAGATGGATATGGAGATTTGCATTCATTTTTTTTCTCCCTCTGATTTTCCTTTTACTTTCCTCTGAAGAATTTCCGGACCAAACGCGCACTTTTCATTCATTTATTTATCTAAAAAATTAAACGCTTGGGATCAAGGAGAGTCTTTGTAATCAATTCTTCGGCGTTGGGAAAAAAGGCGATTTAGCTTCCTCCCAACAGTGGCTGAAAGAATGGAGATCTCCTGAAACGACTCGGAGGTTATTTTGAATGAGAAAATATGAGAAAAAAAGAAAAAATTCTCCCTCTTTATTGCCTGATAATTGCTTTCCTTTGATTTCGTGATACAAACAAAGCTAAATGAAGCATTAGTTGATCCATCATGTAATGTTGCATGAAATATTAGGCTACATAATTGGAGCAAACGAAAAGTGCATGTATTCGAAGTGATTCAAAGGTATTTTGATTAGAAGCTAAAGTTATATGAGGAAAAAAATGTTAAGGATCATGGTAGCAATCAGTGACCAATTTCAAGTCTGTTCCATGCTTTAAGGTGCCTCAAAGAGGAAGGAGATGTCAGAGTACATCATACGGGTATCTCGTCGAATTGGTTGAATTTTGTTTATCCAAAAAATGTGAAGACTCGTATCATGCAGGATGAAAGAGTATCAGAGAGTTACAAAAAGGAAGTGATTCCGCCAATCTGTCATCTCAGAATCCACTTGCTTAGAACAACTTTATTTGCCTCAACGGAGTCGTTTACCATATGTTTATTGCCAAATTTGAAAAAGTTTGTAAAATAAAAAGACCCGTATTTTTTCGTTCTTCGATCCGTCGACTAGATCTCGAATTATAAGTGGCGAAAAACTGATGCTTTATAACCCTCTCGGAAAAGTGGACGTGCACAGGACTTGCACGTCATCAACTTAGTCCAGTCACAACTGGGACCGCAAAACTCCTTCACCCATTCACAATGGGGCAAACGAATCACAAACGAAGAAGTCCTGAGAAGAGTGGAAGAAAAGATAAGTCTGCTGGAAACTTTGCAAAAGAGATGGGACCTCCGACCATATCTTGAGATATGATTGTCTTCAGACAATCGTTAAAGCAATAGTGAAAATTAATAATTGCAGTTAAAGTTTTTGTTAAAAAACGGAGCAAGGAATGAAGTATTTACCAGCAAAATTCTTTTTTACTATGCATGGCTTATAGGAGGAATGAATGGTGAGATTGGTTGCCGGAACAGTCTAAAACAGTATACAACAGAACAACGAAAAAGTCTAAAAAAAAAGTCTAAACAATAAAATTGATGACAGGTGATAGTGGTAGTGGGCCAAATAAGTATGGTCTCCGTATCAACGGTGTAGTTCATGTGGTAGAAACGTACCTGCGAATAAAAAATAGATGATTCCTTCATTTTCTCACGACCAACGAAATATTTAGAGGGTAGGCTCTTGAAAAAACAAGCAGACAAAAATCTCGGGAATCTTCCCAAGGAAGTCTTAATTTTTGGCCTCGTATATTTTCTGCCACCATGTGGTTCCGTGTATTCCTCCCCTCACCTCCTTGTCTCACTGTGATGACATCCTTCCGAAATTCCCATTATCTCAGTACCAGAAATATTGGAAAAGGAATCGTACATAACCCCATGCCACCGAACTCACATACTCCATCGGCACCCTCCCTCTTTCCTCTTCCCCGCCATCCGCTCGACCTTAATCCTCTAGATCCAGCCCTCAAATCATTTCCTCCGTCATCTCTATCTCTCTCTCTCCCTCTCTCTAATTTCGCCAACGGAATCCCGAACGAATACACTCACTCACACGTAGGGAGGAGGAAGCACCCCCACCATCGCCTCAATTTTTCATCCAGCACCGGGGACTGTCGATGGATTACGCCCCAGCGCCTCGCGCGAATGAAATACGAGAACGGCGGGAGACTCGGTCGGAGTAGGAGGTGAAATAGAGAGAATAACTGTAGGGCGAAGGAAAACTCGAGTACCACATACACGTATGTACGGTGAGCTACTCAACAGATAATACTACCTTTATCCCCCCTCCCACACCATCGGTCCGGCATCCCTATAGTACCTGCCTGTTCCCATTGGATTTTTCCCCGACTATGGAGATTTTTTGGAAGGGTGAAAGAAGGCTTCCCGAGATCAAAAAACGCGAGGTTAAATTTTTTCCCCGTGAGATAAAAATGCGACGTGGGGATGAGGGCGCGGATTTCCACCATTGAGTGCCCCGAACGCTTTAGGATTATGAAAATAAAGAAAGGCCAAGTTCAGAACTGAGCAGGGCGAATTCAAACCTCGGGGAAAAAACATTTCATGCCGCGCAGGAGACGACGATGATGACAAATGCGAATTCTCGAGGAACAATGCAGTGTGCCGTCTCAAGGGAGTTATATTTCCAGGTGTAAACTTGACGAAGCCACCGTAAAACATACGGGAGTTGGGCATTGCTACATTTATGAAAAACGGTAGTAACTTAGGTAAACGAAGGTGAAATGATATAAAGGCTTGAAATGGCATGAAAAGAAGGATGCGGATGGATTCGAACGGTCAAACTTAAGTAAATGAAACACGAGAGTGGTTGAAGTCGTAAACATAAAGGAGCCGAGAATAACTACAGAAAAGTTATGACATAATTTGAAGTTCAAAATCTGAGATTAGGAAGAGTTAAAGAAAGAATTACCGGCATATAAACATCTTCGACGCAAAAGCATAATAATAAAGAGAATTGCTAAACATTTGAGACAACACTGCTCCGTTTGTTACGTCGAGAATGAGCAAAGTAGCCGGGAGGACGAGTTAGTCTGGCATTATAAAAATGGGTAACATACATTATTTTTTATAACTCTTTGAATGAGAAGGATATTAGGCTAAAATGTACTTGGCGAAAATGCTGCTGAAAAATTAAGTTGTGTTTCAAAGATATCACCCTAAGAAGTGAAGGTTTCGACAGCTTGAAAACACGACTTCATCGCATGATGTCACAACACGGTATCACTAAGGGCGTCGTTTATCTGTTTTTCGTGGTGGCAAGGCAATGAATACTTGGCAGAAATGTATGTGTTTACCTCGTTTTTTTAATGCAATAAACTAATGTATAACTATGTTTTATTAAAGTAGTGCAGATCGTAATGAGCAAAAAAATTTTAATACATAGTGTTAAATGCCTGTGCCGCAATGGTTATGATAAAAATGTAATACTAGAAATACTCACTTAACCCCTTAGGAAATATTCATACAATCCACTAAAAATATGTGCTTCTATTGAGATTATACATTCAATATTGTGAGTAGTGTTTATTTTCATGATCACATAGCACATAATGAATAAAATATTTCACCATTTGGTTGATTCCACTACTGATTTAATTGACAGGACCTGGATATGTAGACATTGTGTCATTAAGATGAAGCCCGAGTACTGTCAATAAAATCATTTGCGGAATTAACCAGATGATTAATTATTTTACCCATAATGGACATGTTTCACAAAGTTAAACCTAACAGGGTTTCCTCAGTAATAGATACACGTTATTATGATAATCAGTTAATCCTTTCATGTCACATTTCTCTTTGTCTTTTGTTAATCCGTAATTTTGCAAACTTCTCAGCCAACACTCTACCAAATGTTATGATAAATTTAGGCTTTTTTACTTCCTTTCTCGGGAAAAAGATATTCATTTCTCTACTAGATAGAGCTAACAACAAGCTGTACAAAACATCGCTTTATTTTGAAGATAAAAACAAAACAGTCAAGGCTTTTAGACGTTCAAAATCATCTCGTTTGAAAATCCACATTTAAATTTACTAACAATAAGCCATTTTCTACTCAACAATAAGTATTCCATGCATTCTACTGGAATTGGATTATCAAAAAGGCTTTCTTAGACTAGATATATTCGAAAAAATGATTTTTCTAAACATTGAATGGTCATAATGAAACTGCTACTACCTAAAAGGCATTAGCAAATTTGATGAACACTTATGCGTTCTAAAGTTGGCATTGAAATATGTATTTGTTATATATATATATATATATATATATATATTCGCGGAAAAAACGGAATGAAGTGTACACTATGCTAACCTTATAAGATAAAAGGTCAGCAAATAAGGATATTAAGTACTGGAACGGATCAAAATACCAAAAATCTGTTTGGAAAAACTATAGAGACCTTTGTGTCAAGACAGTAGGTAGTCCGCGCTGAATACTATTATGGGGAAGGGTAAAAGAAAGAGTGCCTGTTGGAAAATGGTTCAAATATCCTTGTCACTACTATAGGTTTATTTCATTTTATGTAATCATACTTATTGCAATATATAATAATATACCTAATATAATAATAATCATTTTAGGATATAATGTTCAAAAAGTTGTCCAAACTTGAAATGAAAATCCGGTTGCCAATAATGAATTTTAGTATGGGAACGATGAGTGTAGAAACGATCAATTTCGACAGTGACTAACATATAAGATAAATGATCAAGAATTTAATGCCAACCAGCTTTATCAGGCTCAACTTGTAGCCAAAACGTCGCGGGTACAAGCATATCCTCTGGCAGGGGTGTCGTATTCATCTCTAGTTAATCTGATGTTGGCTTCCTCGGAATTCTGGTAAAGAGCCAATCGCAGCAAATCGGAATACCATGCCCGGGTGGGATACCAGACCCAGGCCCTTCTCGAATGAATAATAACCATCCGGGACATGAATTCTAAATACGTTTACCGTTCACCAAGCCAAGGGAAATATCCTGGATTTCATTACTGACTTTATTCTTCATACCTTTACGCATGTAATCACCATAGATTGTTACCAATTAACGTTCCTTCGTATTTCGTAAATTTTTAGCATAGAAAGTATGCAATTGAGCTTAAAAAATCGCGTATTGAATTGTTACAATTGAAAGTGACAATAAAAACTGCATCTTTTGTTACTTCAGAATCTCAAATTAATAAGTTTTGGAATTGAAATGTTGGCAGATATAAATTAATCGGACGAGAAGATGGAGTAACAAGGTCCACAAAAACTTATCGCCAGCTGATAAACTCAAAGGACATATCCATCATCAATGTATTCCGATCACGAGCATCCGATGAATTCCATTTGGACAGAATAAAGTAGGTCATACGGGATTGAGGAGAATAGCGCCATTCTTCTGTTTTCCCAAGACGTAACGTAAGAGATTTCGGAACTTGAAATATTTTCCTAGACTTTCCCAAAATATAACCAAAATTTTACGGATCTCCAGGTAGCCTCACTGCATAGTGAATCCCTTCGGAAGAAGTCAGTGATTCATCCTACTTCGGGCATGTTAATCGAGTAGATTTAAAAATATCTTACCTTAGTCTGAAGAAGAGCATGACCCAGTTTCTGGTTAAGTAACGTAGCAGCTTTAATTACATTTAGAGGGTTGATTCACAAAATAATTCCCATTTTTTTCATTTAATGTTTCTACAAAAAAAAGTTAATTACGCCGCGAATATATCAAGAAATATTTAGGGATGCAGTAATCAACGCCGATGTCATTACATAATGCCTTGAAATACTAAGAAAATTATCAGTGATCCTAGAAATATCTAGTTGCTGAATATCAACTCCAATTCATGCCATATGCTAGTTATAGTGTTTCGTCCTTTGGCATATGACGACTCTACAACTAATTCGCTTTTTAATGGAGTAGCAAGATCCAGTGCACCTTAAGGGGATGGAAATCAAAATTTGATATTCCTCAACATTAAAAAGAATGTAAAGTAAGAACAAACAAAGAAGATATTTGTAATGCATAACTGGCGGACCACTGACTTTGTGAGATGAATGAAAAAAACTGTATTGAATGAAACTGAGTCGAACTATTGTATGTGCTCATCACGGTCCCTAGGTAAAGGGAGAGTGAGGATATCAGGCGGTACTCCTAGCGAACAGCATAAGAAAACAATGTTTGCTTGAATGCATACATATAATAAGTACACCATAATTATTTTAGCCACATAGGTAAAGTACGAAATTACCTCAGTGTCGACCTCACAGTTGTAGTATATTATCCCAAGGTAAGGGTTCAAATTGTATATGTGGCATTACTATATGAATTAAATAAATATTTTTAATAAATAGCTTTCTAAAGATTGGCAGTTTTGTAAATGAAGCGTGCGTCTTCCTGAGATAAGAGTGTCAGATCTAGATCAGTCTACAGATCTACATTGTCAATAATGACGGCAATTGATCGCTAATGTATCGACAAAAAATCAACCAAAATGTCAGAGATGGGATGGAATGGGATTTTAAACTATGGTGGCATATCGAATTTTCCATTGTGCCGTTCCGCTACAGTTATAAGACTAATAATTCTCATGATATATCCGCTAAATATGAGATCCTATCGATGATAAGAATTTTCTGGGGATGTATGGCATTCTAAATGTACGTCATACTGCCACCTTTAAGCTGTTTGGCAGGAGGTGCACCATCAACATGTATTTTCAATCAAAGGAGAATTACATTTTTATTTTGTGAATAAAGGAAAACATACATTATTACGACATAAAATTCTTTGTAAAGAGCGCTGCAGGAGAAACCTCAATTCCCCATTCCTAGGATGGGACATAAAGGTATAAAAACCTCAATGCCTTTCACAAACGCCATTCAGGCATATGCCGATGCCGGGTATCCTCTTTTTCCCTACATTCTAATGCTCACCCTTCTCTCCTTCAGCCTGCGCTGCCATTATTTGCGTTGGACACGGAAAAATCGACAATGAGCACGGTAAATGAGGTGATACTTATTTTTTATGTGGAACACCGATGCTCATGTTGTTAGATGAAAGGAGGTAAAGTTATCCACATCTATATTTTATCTTGCAAGCTGCCAAAAGAGCGTATATAGGCGTATAATGATAGATAACCAGCCGTAAAGTTGATTTTAGCATGTGATGAAGGTATTCAGCGTTATTTCTTCCTTCCGGGCTCCTTCCGTGTCTGTCCATAATGTAGGGACAACAGTTTCGCTTATATTGAAACTAGTACCTTCAGATTCGAAGTGACGCTAGCAGCAATGTTGGCAAAACTATTGTCCATACAACTTGGACAGATGCGAAAGAAACCCCGGAAGAAATAATATTCAAACCCTGCACACCGTGAAAGCTTTCACAAAGAAGATATGAATAGATAGTAACTAAGCAAGTTGAGAAATTTTAATTAGGTGAGGACAAATTCGTATGAATGGACGTTGGGGCGCAGAGTAGTTTAGCAATGCTTTAACGGAGAATTACTACTTTATGAATTTTAAAGTGGTTGATCTGGAGGGGTTAAATTGCTTCGGATGATAATTTATTCATTTTATTATTTTGGATTTTGGCGTTTGATGTCAGATTATATGTATGTTAACACTCATTCTTAAGGCGATAATTTTTTTTTAATCTTCAAAAGTAAAATTTGGCCTAGCCTATCAGCTAATAAAATACGCATGTATGTTTTTGTTTTTTATCAGACCTAAAAAGATTATATTAACCCTATGTAAAAGGTAGAAACCTTCTAAGAGTGTACATGACAGCAGCATTATGGCTAGGATGACATTTCATTGTATTGACTACTTTTATCGGACTGTACTCTTGCGAAAGGTGAAAATATGTGACAAAATGTTGCAGAAATGTTTTTGATGTCCCAATTAGTGTCACTATTAATACATCATTTCGGATACTCTTAATGTAAAGAAGAATTTGGTACCCTTATCTTATCAAGAGATTGGTTACTTGCTATTGATATTAAAGTTAGTATCATACCAGTTAATGGGATGCCAACTGCCAACAATGTGCCCAAATTTATGAGGAGGGTAATGAATCATATATAAATGCTTACCTCTCATACTGTAAAAGTAGAGACAAGGAATACAAGGGTATAAAAAACTCCAAATATATTTATATAGCACGAAATTGTGCAATCATTGTTTGACAAAATATTAAAAGCCAAATTTATGATTTGCAGAAAGTTTATAGAAGAACTAGGTGAGTGAATGAAAGCAACCGATAGAGATCAATGGTTACAAATTTTGAATTTTGTGGCAAAAGACTTCTTTTTGCGATCTTTACACAGTTCAAGAGGATTCTTTACAAGTTCAAGGGTTCAGTCAAGCCAGGATCGGTAAAGGTGTCGAGTACACGAAAAGTGGACTAGTAGCATAGGACAAAAGGGAGCGACTGGATGCCACATTTGATTCCAGTATTTGACCAATCCTTTCGTATTTAAGAGGGTTTACTGCGGATAACGGGCTGTAACTAGCGCGAGGCAGGAACTCGAATGAGAATAAAGCTGCTGCCGGGAGTGCTCTTTTCCTAAGGGCTCTTAGTGCAAAGGGGCCTTTAAATACTGATTCCGAACACGATAAAGCAGAACTCTTCCCTCTTCCTCCTACCAACGGACCACCTGTGGTGCGACTGTTGTGTGCACTCCGTGTTTAAAGGAGCTCCTAGTACATGAATTCGGTTTTAGTTAGGCCAATGGCTTACGCTATATTGCTCCATCTAGTATAACGCAAAAGTTGAGAATAAAGCAACACCAATGCTCGAAGTGGGACTCAAACACGTAACCTTTCGGTTGCAAAACAACATCGTTACCGACCCGTAATTTGTTGTCAGCAGTAAATCCTTAGAGGGAATAAACAGATTTTTAATATTTTACATTAATTTTTCTTTGCACATTGTCATAAAAAGCTTCCCTGTATTAATTTCGAAAATGTGATAGAAAGGTGATCTAAATTCTATATTTACATTGTACCTTGCAATCCATCGCGAGGGTGTGAGATGGGTGGCGGGGTTGGACATTGAACAGGTGTCTATATATTTTAAATTAAAATAGAATTAAATATCAGATCCATTAAATGAAGCTTTGCGACTGATTTCATTTCGTGTGACATAAATTCGTTCAAGGGGGTCAAAAGGATTTCTTCCCAGAATTAATCAATGAGAGCCATATTGAACACGAAAATCTTGTAGCACATTGTATGCAGTTATGATCAATACAGTATTAAATACGCTTGAGGAATAGTAATTATCATCTTCTAATGGCCTTTATTGATCGTTTTAGATCTAAACCTCAGATCAAAACGTGGTAAGAATATGGACTTGAATATTCTTTGAGAGGCTTGTTCATTGCTGTGTAGGTTTATGAAATAATTGAAGTTAATAACGAACAGAAAGTATTGTATCACTCTTTTTAAGTGCACTCAAAACCCTTAAAGTGCACGCAAAATCCCGCATTAACCTACATGGGAGATTGATAATCATCATATTCCCTTTTTTCTTTTATTTCACTTCATATATATAAAAAGAAAACGTTACTCCTGCCGACTTCTAGCGTATGTTATAATATCAACAGTAATGAAAAGTACAATGACTACCTACGTACATCCAATAACTCACCGTTCCTGTTATTATTTCTTGTAAGAATGTTATAGAATACTTCCTTCATTCATTGCTCACCATCCCCTTTATTTATCCCTAATTTATCTCAAATTACATGTTCAAAATTATTGATATTCCTTCAGCGATCCAAAAATACTTCCTTACCCCTTCGGTGAACGGCGCAGGATATCGAAACAGAGATACTGTTTACCATGTGTGATCGGGCATACCTAGATCAACTTGGGGCAGCAATCAAGTTCGAGGACGTACAATGGAATGTGGGAAACAGAAGGCGAGGGAGACTGTTCCCTAGCTGCAAACGGAGTAGCTAGGGCGGAAGGGGAAGAGGTCTTGTAGTGAAAGGAAAGGGGCTTGAATTAAATAGGCTGGGAGGTTGTTTGGGAGGGAACGGTGGGAATCGAGAGATGGAAATGATGTCGAAAATTGAAGGAAATGCGGTCGTGTTCTTTTGTGAGTGCTTCCACCACCCGCCCTTATTTCCTCAGCATCCCCGCACCCATTTGCTTGGGGTGCTTGGAGGATACGGTTAGCACCGCAGGGAGTAGGAGGTGCGGAGAGAGAGAGAGAGAGTAGGAGAAAGAGAGCTGGAAAGCGTTGGAAAACGGATACGTAGGGGGCGGGGGTGTTGGCTCGACAAGATGAGAAGGAGGGGGTTTGATCAGGGAAGCGAGAGGGATGCACGGCGAGGGAACAAGGGAGGATTGGGCGTTGGAAAGAGTTCACAGGGTTATGTCGGTGGGGTAGAAGCGTGTTTCGTTCTGCTGAGGACAAACCGCCTGGGAAAGCTGGGCTGCCGAAACTTTTATTTTAATACCTTTCGTTTTGCCAGGAGGGCGGAAAGCACAAAAATGCTCGCTCGTCGGCTACGTTATACTCTGGATGGGACACCCCCTATTTTACGTAGGAAAGTATGGCGTCTGCGAAAGATGATTGTCTCGCATCATTTTGATGATCTCCAGAAGAGTGCAAACAAAATTTCAAGGAAAGTTGCGAGCGCATGACATAGATTACAATTCTACAGCGTAGTATAAGGCATTAGTTGTTAACACTTTATCTATATAACTCATAATATGGTAGGGAATGGTAACGATTACTCGGAACTGAAATTGCTACTGCATACATGAAATCGCTAGACACAAGCGAAAAATTAAATCTGGTAAAAACATTAATTTTCTAAACAGAGCCGTACACTCATGATTTTAAAATCATGATACGTAAAAGATGATGCCCTTTGAAAGAGTTGCACTAAAGACTGATACGCCATTCAACTCCACTCCTTGACTATTTTGGCACGAACAGGGGCGAGGGAGACCTGCGTACTAAGCTCTTGCGAATCCTGTGAATAACCCAAAATAACCGGACAACGAAATTCACCAAGTAGGTTTCACGTACATTATGTCGTGAATATTAGAGTACAGAAGTTAATATACTTTTTCTCATATTTCGATGCAGCCGAATATGCAATGCCTTCCGAAATACTCCGCATGGCTTCTAACAACCACTTTCATTGGCAGAATCATCTGTGTCCCCCATTCTGATTGGACGAAGTAGTGACGTACGAATCTTCCGCACGACTGCTCAAGCGATAGGATTAATAGCATGAGGTTTTTCGTCACTTAACACTCGAGAATTACGTGACGGATCGAATAACGGAAGAATACGGGCCTTTTTATTTTACAAGTTGTATCAGATTTGGGAATAACAAAATTGTGGTAAACGACCCTATTTTATGTGAATCCCTCACGTTAGCTAAATGAGTCAAATCGCTCTTCAATTTAGCCTTTCCTAGGATTAACGTTACTTTAAGAAGTCGGAAAAACTTTTCCATCTCATTCCGTCAACGCTATTGCAACAATGTACGCATTCGGTCCTGTTGAGAATTCGGAAACAGTTTTCCACCACATTTCGTCCACACTATTGCAACATTATACGCTTTCAGTCCTGTTGATTAGGTGGCGTGTAGCTAAACTAAGAACCTTAATCTTAACTAGGAAATTTGAAAAAAATAGGCATGCTTTTGAAATAAATCGTAAGTTATAAGACGTCAAACGGCAATAAAAATTGAAAAGTTTGATGTAACATTTAGGAAAATTATTTTCTCGAAATGCTATTACTAAATGTTGCCTATCTTACATAACTTTTTAAGGCTAACTTTGAAAATGTTACAGAATTAACTCTGTAAGTCATTGGACATTTATAAGAACATAAATTCTCTCTGTACTTCACATGCCATGTAAAAAATCAAGAACCACTTACGTATTAATTTACACTAAAATGTAACCACACATACCATTTCCAATAAATGGTATAAATAATCTTCTGTACGCGAATGCAAAATCTGAAACTACAAAATAACGTCAAACTTAATTATAGTAGTTCTTATAGTAGGATAAACCCTGATAAAGTTTGACTAAAAAATCACACCATTATGCTAAGCCTAAGATGAAACAAAGAAAAACTTTATGTTTTTTACTGCGACCACTAAGCAATATCATAGATACCGTTTAAAATATGTTTAAACTAACGACTGATATCTTAGGTATTAAGAACGTTGATAATGACTGTATAAGTCGAAACATAGGTCGGTTTTAATAAAAGTTGTGGAATTTTACTACGTGAATTCATTTACGTTATCAATATGTGGTTCCACGAAGTCAAGCCTAGCAATTTGTTATAGCTACATTAAGAACATGTTACCATCAAGAACACTTAACCATCCAGTCTGGCAAAATGTCAAACTGTTGATCATTGTCGCCCATGAATGTTACTAAAGTGCTTCATTCTTGGTAAGACCTTGATGAATTTGGTTTGCACCTTAGAATTGCAGATACAATATAACAAATGGATTATTTTGAAACTACTATTTTACGTGGTTAAACCTCACATTACCTCTTTATGGAAAGTCATTTAGCAAAAATGGTATTGCTTAAATTGCCGTTTTCAACTTTATATTACAAGAGAATAAAATGGTAATCCATTGAGACTTCCATAACGCGTTCAAAAATTTAATTTCCCTCGTGCAGATTCTGTAAAATGAATGGGAGAGGAATGAGTGATGTAGATATTCGGCTCGTCCTCATTTTCACTGTTGGCGGAGAGACGCCTTTCTTTTATTCAACCCACTTTCTCCACCCGAATCCATTAACCCCTTCGGTCATGCCTCCTCTTCTGACGATGTCCCTGTGCGTTCTCCAGCCCTTTCAAAATTCCCCTCCCTTCCAACCGGCCATCTCTCTTTTCCCTTGTTTTCTTGCGCGCCACTTTAATATAACCCCTCGGACCTTAATGTCCCGTCCTTCTGGGCAGCAATTACTTTCCCTTTATGAATCACTGCCCTCACGCCCTCGCAGGACCGCCATTCCGCCACCCAGGGCCCATATTCTCCCGCATCCCCATCATTCTGCCCGCCCAATATCATCTCGCCCAAAACCCGTCCGTTCTCCGTAACACTCACGACTGACTTCACGCATATGCACTTAAAAACCATTGACTTGGCCGGGGAGGTAAATTCCGCCATTTCCTTCATTTCGTCTCCAGCATGCGTTACCAGACGGACCCACACGCAAAGCTTTCGCATCCGAATCCCCTTTTCTCTCCGCACTTACTACCTCCCACCCTATCTTTTAACGCGCGTGTTCATCCACGCTTCAGCGGAGGCTATCGTCAAACCTCTCCTCCCACTTTTTCCACCTCATTCCAAAACCCTACCCCCCAAACTACTCATACTCACTTCCTCCCCTCTTCCCATTCCCAGGATCCCTTTATGGGATGAGGGAATGAGAGAAAGAAAGAGAGGGAGAGAGAGAGAGAGGAGGATGAGGGAACCCATTGCAGGAGCCCCATTCAACTTCGCTGCCTCTCGAAAACCTCGCCTTGAAAGCTCTTTACCCCTCCCTCTTCTCCCCCTTTCCGCCCTCCCCCACAATGCCTCGGCAGGCCACCGCTTCAGGAAAAAATACTCGACGCGCTTAACCATTCGGACGTCACATTTTTATTTTATCAGTGACCTCCAACCCACCCCAACAGAGGACGTGACCAAGACTCCCTTTCGTCTGAAGCCGAACGACTACGAGGAAACGAGACGTATGATTCAAAAGAGCGAGCTCTCTCACGGCTGTCCGCTGAGTAGACTCTCGAGAATGGATTATCAATGGTTTTTCGCATATTTTTCGTGCATTGTGCTGAAATATATCGCGGGCATCATGCTGAAATTCTTTACCATTCCGTGTGACGCCGTACTCCCGAGCCTCAAAATATAAGGCGAGAATGGAATGGGTTGCTGCGCATCCTGCAGTATATGCAATTTTATCAACCTTTCGTGTTCTGCAAATCGCATAACGTTGCAGGAAAGACACGTCATTTTTAGCCTAAGGTTTTTCTGAGCTTTTTTTAAAGCGCACTAGAGCATTCGATTACTTGAGGCAAGACACACCGACTGAGGTAATTTTGTTTCTAGAAATTTCCCGTAAGAATAATAAACCAACGTAAATTATTAAGATTATTGCAGAAGTTGCTCATTCCGTGACGCCCCAGGTCTAACGTCCAACTTAACTTTTAATTTGCACGAATGAGGTCTAAAAACTGCGAGCATTTGACCCTCCTCATTAGTCACTATTTCTTGAACGATACGGTCTTGCTATTTGTGTGTTGCTAAAAAGTTACAGTGCTTGCAATCTAATTTTGTTGTTTACTATGACTAGTGCTACCCTTACTCATCTGTACGAAAAATACTAAAATTTTCAGGTCAAATGATCAACACTTAGATTTTGGACCGATATGGGACTCTTGATGGACAGTTCTGGTACGAGTGATTAGAAGATATTTAAAAATATTTTTAGCTCTTTTATCAAAATTGACTGCGACCCTACTCAACTTCAGCCTTTTGAAATTTCTCACATTTCTTGCCAGCCATCAGGTAGAGATGATAATATTTTGACGGCGCTAGTAACGCAGATACGCGCCGAGAAGTAGGTTTTTCCCCCTTTTTTCCAAGAATCCGTCTTTGGGCCAATCTTAATATATTCTCTTTTAGACTTCTGAGTTTATCACTTGCTAAAATACTACATTTGTAGGAAATAGAGTTGGATACTCTTATAAAAGGTGAACAGTGAATATATTTACGACGGAAATTTCACCAATAGGGTCGTTTCCTTCATCAAAGAAAACAGACTTCATTAATTGCGATTTGTGCCCTGCCATAAATGTATTTAATTTACGCAAAAAGTTTGTATTGACAAATCCCAGTTTACGGGGGTGCGCTGCCTTCTTGCTGACGTATCAGGTAGGTAGTTTACGTTGCGAGGCATAGGAAAATTCTTCTCCTGAACTTATCATTGTATTTCAGGGCCCCTCAGCTCTAGTGAATATATATTAGTAAAAAGCCTGTGAATACTATCAACGCTCGAAAAGTCTTCTCTGTTAAACATTGTATTAATAGTCGTTTTATAGGCTCCAGGGCATCCTGCTCGTGGAGTCTTCTGCTACGGCGAAGCATGGCGTGAAGGTCGCGCGGCGATTGGCGAGCTACGGGGTATGCTTGTAGAAGGAATACTAACTGTTGCTAAATGAATCAACTGCATAAACAATATTAAATAAATAAATAAAAGATAATTATAATGAATCAACGAAATAAATATACCTCCGATACTAGTTAATAAGATTTAACGGAGTGCAGCGTCTACGTGGAAGCGTCCGCAGCACTACCTGGTGGCAGGTAGAGGAAATAGTTTAACGTCACACGTAGGATTAACCGGCATGCAATAGTTTGCCGTCGCGTTTTCGCGCCATTGATTTTTTTCACTTTTTAATTCATGAGTGAAAATACTTAACGTCATTTAAAAATCGAACGGCTTAAAACACGTACTCCAGAGGTTATAAACTTTCGATCAAGACAATAAAAAATAAGAGGAAACTACCCTATTACGATGAGAAATATGATATACAGCAAAATTCCTCTTCCATCTGTTATGGTGTAAACAAGGAAACGTGTCATGCGTAATGGCTGGGGCACAATCAACGTAAACGGGTGACGTGCGTCGTTTACCCTAAAAAGTGAATAGACGCGAAAACGTTAAGAGTGCATGGAAGGGAAAACGGAAACGGGCACAACCAGCGCGTAGCGTGAGACCGTTTACGTGGAATATGGGCATCTCCCATCTCTCACGTTTTTATGCACACGGAAAACCAATGAAAACTACCCCAGGGTTTGGCGACAAGGAGCCGCCAGTGGGGAGTTTTGGAAGTTACAAGTAAATGCATGCCTCTTCTGAACAAAAATTTTAGTCTCAAATACTGCAACACTTATTTCAAGTCTTTAGTTTTACCAAAGAGAATTTACTGACTTTTTTGCCATAAGGGGATCAGTGAATGTATGGCTATTTGAATTTATTGTGTTTTATTGAGATTTTACAAGGTAAATAATGGCAAGAAAAAGCTTCTTTGCGATTGTTTGAAATGGTTTTACGGTGAAAATTAAGTTAAGAAGGATTGAAGATGGTACTCACGAAAAATTTCTTGTGAATCATAATAAACTTAAGTGATCTGGTATCTTACTTAACGGTATTAAATATGCAAGTACCTCTACGGTCCACCTCCAGAAAACAATTCACGTCGAACGAGGAGACCATAACCCAAACGGATTAATATTTTGAGGACCTCCTGAACTCCTCTTTTTTGGACAGCTTAAAAAAGTTGGAGAAACGCTATGAATAATATAATGGACATAAAAGGAGGCTATATTGAAAAATAAAGAAAACTACCCTAAATAATTTGCTTTTCTACCTTTTTCTAAGGACTTATATTAGACGGTAGTATTTAGTCAAACTGTAAGCCTGAAGGCCACACACGAATGGCGGTTTAGCATTCTCAAAAATATGGCCAGCTAGAAAGTTAGTAAATTACCATAATTCATTAAGATAATCTTCTAAACATCATATGCACAGTAAATGTCATCTAAACACAATGCATACAACTCGTCACACGCAAAACACTTAGCACTTCCAGAAAAAAATACTCTATCAACATCACCATTGTTTTCAACTTTTCGCTGATAATCACTAAAAACTGCCACCATATTTTATTCTCGATTGATATATTCAATTCATTCTAAAGCAATCGATCGCATATTTTTAAAAAAATTCATCATCACAGGCATTGAAATTTCAACACCATTTAATGCTTTAACTGCTAACAACATTTTAGCTGCCTTAAACTCCTTTAAATTGTTTGACATGGATAGTAAAATAACGATATTATGGTCGTTTATGGTGCGCAGATGAAAAGAAAATATTATGCAAGGTCGGCAGTAAATTCCTTTCTCTCAAGAAGAATACTGTACTTTCACGCGGTTGATAGATATAAGCAACCTATGTAACTGCATGTTTAAAAAAATGTGACTTTTGTTGCATTTTTTATAGAAAGACAACAGGGCACTTTCGAAATAATTCTATACAGAACAGGTTGACAATCGAATTGGATGCACAATCCAACTAGTTGGAGCAAGACTCATTATGAGAGCATCAAATTAAATTTGATAGGCCATCCAATTTATTTTGATTGAAAGTTATCACCATCTTGGGTGTCGCATCGATTGTAATTCGTATTCAGGCGATTTCAGAATATTTCCCATCCAACTAAAATCGTGCGCCTCATGTAACCTCTTTTATCAGTGCACTTGTGCATACATATTTTATTCCCTTATCTGATCAAAACTTTATGGAAATTTATATGCCTTTCTTCTTTTGTTTTTTTACACTATTTATATCCAGTATAAAATCCGATATTCAGTTGGCTTTGGCCTATCAGATGTATTAATTAACGCAGTTTTTATCATTTGAAGATCGTCCTATGAAATCTTATGTAATGTATAATGTCTAGCTTCTCATGTTTGCCGCAGGAGCCAAGATGAAGTTACTTCGTTCTTAAAAATCCTTATTTAATTAGAATAGTATCAATAACGAGTGTAATATCAGAATTCACGTGTCATTCATTCTTTGAGTAATGAAGGAGAATGATATATAGGCTATAAAAATTAATTTATTTCCACCATTAGGCCTAAAACCTACAAATTAGGAGAATATATAATTTCATAGTGTGGTAATGGAGATACATTTGTGGTTTTTGTAGAGAAGAGAGAAGATACAAATAAACAACATGACTAAAATGAGAGAATGAAGCACTAAACGAAGAGTTGAAGGACAGAAGGCGATCCTTAAATATTGTAGAGAAATGGTGTTCTTCCCTTGCCTAGGATTGTAAGAGAATGCAGATTGTAGGGAAGACAGAGTTATTAATATTTTAATGTCTTATTATAAAGGTAATCCACAAGAGAAAACTAGGAGTCAAGGAAAAAATTATAAGTTTCATGAAGGATTGAAATTGATTTGTGGCGATAAAATCCTTGTGGGTATATGAAGGACATGTTAGGAGTTAGTGAAATGAGATGGCCCGATGAAGGAGACTTCTGGAGCAGAAGTTATAGAAATATTTTCACTGGATAAAAAATGGTAGCGCTGGAGTAGGCATAATGCTCAAGAAGATCGCGGGACTGAGCGTGAAGAGTTTCCTGCAGTACAGTGAGAGTATTATAATGGTGAAGATTGAGAGCAAGCCTACAGATAACATTGTGGTATAAGTTTACATGCCTACTTCGGAATACGAAGATGAAGAAGTGGAAAACACCTATGAGGATATCATGGAAGTAATAAAGCACGTAAAAAGAGAAGAAAACTCAATTATTTTAGGAGATCGGAACGCTGTTGTTGGCAAAGGTAAAGATGGAAGAATAACATAAAAATATAGCTTGGGAAATCGAAATGAGAGAGGAGAAAGACTTATATAATTTTGCACACAACACAAGTTGGTGGTGGCAAACATTGTTTACAAACCACCAACGTAGAATATATAAGTACGTGGAAAATGTCCTGAGACAGAAGAAGATTTCAAATTGACTACATTTTAGTGAAGCAGAGGTTCAAAAACCAGGTGAAGAACTGCAAAAGCTACCCGGGTGCAGATATCGACAGTGACTACAGCTTAGTGATGATGACATGCCACTAAAAACTCAAGAAATAGCAGATCAATGAAGAACTCAATGGCAAGTAGAGAAATTAAAGGAACCTCAACAACGGCTGGCCTTTCAAAATAAGGCTGTGGAATACAAAAAAGAAGAGGATTTGACTGTGAAATCATTGGAAAAGTTATGGGAGAACATCAAAATTGGACTACACGAAGCAGCAAAAGAAGTTCTGGGTAGAAGAAAAGTTGTCAATAAGAAGCCAAGGATTACAGAAAACGTCTTATAATTGATTGAAGAGTTAAGAAAATAAAAAATGTGGAATCTGAGCAACTTCGCTACAAAAGAATCAGGAATGAAATAAACCGGAAAGCGAGGAAAGCAAGGAAAATGTGGATGAAGGATCTATGTCAAGATGCACAAAGCAACCTCTAACAGGAAAAATGGAATTTACCTACAGGATGGTGAGAAATCACTTCAAGGAACGGGCTGCAAGATGTAACAGCATCAGAGACAAGAATGGAGAGCTCTTAATTGAAGATGAGGATAAAGTGAAGAGATGAAAGGAATACTTGGAAGAATTGTACAATGGAAGCTATCTTATAGAGGAAGTAATCGAAGAAGAAAATGAAGTTGATAAGGATGATTTGGGAGCCCTATTATTAAGATAAGAATTTGACGCAGCTGTAAGGGGTCTGAGGATAAATAAGGCTTCGGGAATAGCCTTCGGCAGGCTTCGGCAGGATGATATTCCTGCCGAACTAATTAAAACTTCCGGAGAGAAGACATTTACTCAGCTATGCAAAACCGTCTGCGACATTTGTTCTACAGGAGAGATACCCATAGAGTTTGAGAAGACCACAATCATCCCTATTAACAAAAAGAAGAGGGCTGAGAACTGTGAAAATTTTAGGAACCTAAGCCTGATGACACATGCCTCGAAGATATTAACAAGAATCATCTATAGAAGAATAGAGGGAAAAGCTGAAGATTTCATGGATGAGGACTAATTCGGGTTCAGAAGAAACAAGGGTACAAAAGAAGCAATTGTGGCCCTCAGGCTACTTATAGAGAAGAGAAAAGAGAAAAATCTACCGACGTTTGTTGCATTTGTAGATTTGGATAAGGCAATTGACTACATGGATTGGAACATGATGCTAAAGTATTTGAAAGAAATTGGAGTATCATACAATGACCGAAGAGTTTTCCAAGGCTTGTATTAGAACCAGGTGACCATAATAAAATCAGGACCCGGCAGTACAAAAGCAAGCATAAAGAAAGGAGTGAGGCAAGGCTGTACACTGTCTCCCGTATTATTCAATGTATACGTCGAGAAAACCATCCAAGAAGTCAGAAAAAAATTGTCTCCTGGAGTGAATATCCACGGGAAGAAAATTAGCATGCTACGAATCGCCGATGGCATATCAGTCATGGCAGAAACATAAGAAGATTTAAAGAAGACATTAGGAAATATGGAAAGAACAATGGCCAGATATCATCTGGAGATTGATAAAAATAAAACTAAGTTATTGGTAAGCAGTAGGACAAAGGAAGCAAAGACCAATGCCAAACTAGGAAAACAAAAAATCGAGGAGGCGGAAGAGTTCTGTTACCTGGGAAGCCGAGTAACCAGCGATGGACGAAGTAAAAGAGAAATTGCCAGTAGAATTGCCCAAGCGAAAAGGGGATTTTACCAGAAGAAAATTCTGCTTACAGCAGCAAATACAAGCGTGGAAGTGAGGAAACATTTAATTAGAATCTGGAGAATTCTAAAATATGGCAGTGAAGCATGGAAAGTAACAGCAGCGGAGAAGTCCAGGCTGGAAGCATTTGAAATGTGGTGCTACCGAAGAATGATGAAGATAAAATGGATCGATCGAGTGGCAAACGAAGAAGTGTTAAGAATAGTGGGAGAGAAGAGATGTCTACTGAAAACCTTAAAAAGAAGACGGGACAACTTAATAGGCCACATCTTGATACATGATGGCCTGATGAAGACACTCGTCGAGGGAAAAGTGAACGGGAAGAATGGAAAAGACAGGCCTCGTATGAGGTATATGGAGCAAGTTGTGAAGGCTGTAAAAGAGAGGAGCTACGTCAATATGAATAGGTTGGTCGATAGAAGAATCGAGTGGAGGGCTGTGTCAAACCAATGCTAGGATTTTTGACTGATGATGATGATGATGGTTGTATTAAATAAATTACAAGGAAAAAGAAAAAACATTATATGGATAGTAAAAAAGGGGTTAAATATAATACGTCTTGAAGATATTAATATCATTGGGGTGTAGCTGAAATATGAGTTCAATGCAGACTATGAACACTCCATCATAACCTAGCCTAACCGGTAAAAAATATCCATTATCTTACTAGACGTAATACGAAATAATGCGTACCATGATTGAGCTATTTTTCATGATGCTGATCTATACATTCCATCATAAAAACGAAGCAGCTTGTATTAAGTTTGTGTCTGTTCCCTATTTTGTGGCAACTTTTGCGGAACTATATATATGGAGGAGAGGAAAAAGGCAAAATCAGGCTAAACATTGGACTTCAAGCACTTCACAATCATGCTTTATGGCGTATTCCAGGGGCGGACTGGCGAGAGCGGGTGGGTGGAAAATTGAACTTTTGTTTAAATCAATAAATATGCTAACCTAAATGTATTCTCTCATTCTTTTGTGTGGGCTGTTTGTCTTTTTAGGCCCAATGGCCACGTCACCGCCGCAGCACACCTGGGCCCTTGTGTACCTATCTTGCCACTGGCGAAGCCAATAATAATAATAAACTATTGGAAAAAATTAATTCGTCAAAATAGCTCTCTGGTTTCCTGAGGAATATTTTCGATGATGTTGTCTGTATGCTTATATCATATTTTCATTCCAGTTAAAAAATCCCATCTAAAAAACTTGCTTCCAATGAGAATAAGAAATACACAAATGGATTTATTTGCCAATCAACCATTTTTAATTTTCAAATTAAGTCTCTTTGCAATGTTAAATAAACGCAGTATTTTAAAATACGTACGATTCACCAAATTACATTGAGGCATTAGTTCAGCGAAATCAATTTAATTACATTTCTATGGATAAAAAAACATAAACGTATTAGTTCATATATTGTTCATTGATTATTTCAAAGGCCAGTGGTTTTCGTAGTTTTGATTGAGACATTTAAGTACTAGAGTAATTGAACACTGTGACCCATATCGCTGATAAATATAAACTACCGTTTTTTTTCCTTTCAATTTTTACAAAACTTTCTTCATGCTTATCCATGCTTGAGAAAATAAGTCACTTAGGTAATTTTTTAAGTCCCTTAAATAAAAAAAGATTTGAAGTTATTTAGCCGGTAAAATGAAATACTCTCAATTTCTAATGCAAAAACGAATCCAAATATATGTAGCTAATCGCTGGAGATTATTTATCACGAAAGGCATGCTCACAGATTTATTTGGCTATAAAAATTGCTAAATCGGTGAAAACTGAATGCCGGAATTTTTAATATCGTTCAGTAAAATGATATAAAAGATAATATCTCACAGAAATGGGTAATAAAGGTCACTTTTATATACATGTACAGAAAATTTATAGCAGGCTTTTAATGGAAAGTGAGAAAATATTTTTATTAAGTTAGTGTTAACCTTGTCAAAGAGAAGGTTTGGGAATGGAACAGGATTTTGGGACGGAAAATGGAGAGACTTATGAGTGCTCCGGAATAGGAATGGGAAAAAGGGGGTGAAAATGAAAACATCACCGTACTAGGGGATTAGTACCGAACATCTACATCTACGACGACTCTAAGTGTAAAGATCGAACTATATTCGTCAATATGTTTGCGTTAGGTACAAAAAAGTCAGCACTCCACAAATATTAGGTCTCAAAATGGATCAAGGAGAATCATACATTAATATCTATCATGTACATAACACCTCCAGACACATCATGCGTACACTACCTATTCTTTCTCAGCTGTTTTATCGATAAAAGAACTATTTCGCCGTGAAAATGATTATATTTTAAACTTTTTATGTTATGTTGAAATTGTAATATAAATATAGTTTTTATAAATATAGCTCATGTACTGGCATTAATCATAAGCACTGTTAAAAGATAAGATTAGTATGAATTTGTAAAAAAGACTTTTTCACTCTCTATATCAGAGACAGGTATTCAATGGCATGATAAGCCGGTAGCTTGCCAATTTCCTATGACAGGAATACTACTGACCACATGTTTAAAGTATTTCTGTAGCTAGAATCCAAGAGAATCTTTTTATAATAATATATTTCCAAAAAATTTGAAATTTTTTGGAATGAACATTCGGTGATGAACTAAAAAATATCTATAAAAACAAGAACTTAAAGAACGTGGTTTTTCCAAGTGGCATTCGGCTATTGAGATTCACAATTAGTCTTGGCTATATTTGGCTATCACCTGCGTCTCTCAAAATTTATATCAGAGCGTAAATGAGTATTTTCCATATGGACTAAAAACCTACTTTCAATATAAGATATCAGGTGACCCATTGCGTTCTATCATAAAGAAGTGTTTTATGATAGAACGAAATATGAAGAAGATTTTATAAAGTTTCTGGTCGTTTATTTTCAAATGATGCTGTCTTTGGTGATAGAGTTGACTATAATTCCATGAGTACCTAACTAAAGTCTTGGTAATGAATGCATTTGAGGCACTATAATAAAGTTAATGACTTTAAATTGCATAATTATGGCTAGGATTTTATCAATTTTTGATGAAATATACGCATGTTAGCATCGAGTTTTCTATCAGGGTGATCAAAAGATAAGGTTTGAAATTTATTTCCGTGCAAATCAATTTTCAATTTTTTTACCTCTTATAATGGTTCTGCGAAAATTGATACAATTTATTTCTTCACTGCAATGATATTTCTTGGGAAAAACTGTTAACAATAAATATAGTTATTCGTTTAGGGTAAGGGTAATTTAATCTTGCATGTTGCCGATGTTTGAACGCAATTGCAGTTTAAATCATGAACGGCTAAAGATATTCATGTGCTGGACATCAGCAAAGGTTAACCTTGTGTCTTAGTAACATTTTGGCCACGATAACGGCATTGTATGCTATTCGTCAGAAGCTCCAAGAAAACTGTGGTCCAAAGCTGTGATACGATTCGGAAAACCATCACTTAGAACTGCGACACGGAAAATGAAATCTTGTGTGATGTAGTGTAAACAATCTAATCACAAGCCTTAATACCCGTATTTGTGTAATGCATGTGACCTTTCTTCACAAAAACGGTTAATACTGCATCCCAGGATGCTTTTCTTCATATTTTCTTCTCGAAGAGTAAGCATGAACATAAATTAAAACTAGGGATGGGTCGGTTCGGTTCTTCGGTTCTCGGTTCCACCGGTTCTTGACCTTAGAACCGGAACCGAGGCCAAAAACAATCGGTACCGAAATAATTGGCGCGAATACCAGTCTGAAACCTACTCACACTCCGAAAATGGAGACTTCACATTAAAACCTGGTGAAATAGTGTACTTAGATGCTTCAAAGTCGCGAATTATTCTAATTCAGTCTCTGAAAATGATTATTGATTACCTTATCTTACCATTGAGCAATGCAAAGTAAGTGGTAAATTAAGAACCGGAACCGAGAATCGGAACCGAGAACCGAAGTTAAGAACCAAACCGGAACCGGAACCGAAAAAAAGTGGAACCGACCCATCCCTAATTAAAACCTATTGGACCCAATACATAGTTGCATTTTTGGACTAAGAAACGCGTTTTATGCATAAAGAGGAATATTGTTTGAAGCTGGCATCATAGAAGGTACTTGAGTACTCAGCATTGACAATTGCGCGGGCAGTGAAATGTGTTAAAAATTAAATTTGCCATTATTTCGCAAACTAAGATAGAAAATATGAGAAATTAGCTGCAAAAGTGATATGTTTTGTATAATTTATCTGGTTTTTAGAAGTAATCATCATTTTTTTACGTTCGGTAAAATGACATAAAGAGTGGAGACTGAGGATAAATCGATTAAGTTATGAATTAAGAATGTTACTCCTATGAATGGAAAGAATACATATATACTATGCTGCATTCCCAATCATTGGTGACGAATCAATAAATGACTCATACAATAAATTTTCGCTCACACCTTTCCTTCATTTATCTCACAGCAGTAGCACTAGAAGCTCAACCCTTAAAAATAAAGTTGATCCTTGGTAAAATTAAATTTTTCGGGATTTGAGGAATTTCCCCAAACGTTGAAAAATAAACTTGGCCACTTTGTTAAATCCACTAAAATTATTTTACTGTACCATCCAAGTTTCGCCATTTAAACTAAATTTTATTGTAGTTTACGCCATCTCTATCATTAAATTGTGTCTCCAGAGAGGGGTTATATGAAGAGGAGAAGGTGTAAGATGCACAAGTAACTATTATTTAAAAAGTGAATGAGTTTCTATTTTCAAAAGTAATGCAGAGGTTCAGACGATCGAAAAACCACTACTGCAAGAGTGTGACCTTATAACGATACACCCAAAAACCTTCATTGTCATCATTGGATATGGCACATGTTACACTAGGCAAGTCTTTCCATGGATTCACCAAGGTACAAAACCCTGAGGTTGCCGTGCGATATTTTCTTCAAAGAGTTACGAAATAACAGGCCGCAAAGCGATATATCACGATCATACTACTGTCCACCCCTTTAAAAAAGATATAAACGCCACACTATTTAATTCATAGTCTCGGACTATCCATTAATTTTCTCTGAATGGGCTTGAATTGGAGTAAAAATAAAAAGAATCAAATTTGTCATCCCATGTAATGAAATTACAAATTATCACTGTCAACTATAGAGACCACAGACAAATGAACAAACATGGCTATTGAAATACTGTTTTTTGGGTTATCTGAATTCATTTTTACACAATTGATTTCTAATTTCTTCTAAATATTACTGATTATAAACAGTAGGTTAATGCCAGCAATAGCGCCATCCTTTCATGGAAACAGTCCTGAAAACATTACGAATACGAATACAAAATGTAATGGAAGTTATTTTTTCGCAGTAAGAATGTGCACAGAAAATATGGGCCGACCGACATTAAATATATTCTTAGTATTTCGTGAAATTTATTGGAGCGTGAAAACTTCGCAACAGTGTCACGCCTTTTAAAATGTCACCTGATGATTCCCGGACGATAATGGGATGGATTTTTCGCCAAAAAAAACAAACTCCATTCCAACATTATTAATAAATAATGAAGCATTATTTTAACAGGACAATATAAAACTTTTGTAGGACGGTATGTTTCGGTATGGTAGTGTCTTTGTGTGTAGCTGCGCACGTGGAAATACTTGTATTCAATAATAAACTTTACTATATTGTACAATATTAAACTTTTGTAGGACGGAATGTTTCGGTATGGTCGTACCTTTGTGTGTAGCTGCGCACGTGGAAATACTTGTATTCAAGTATACAAGGCCGCAAACAAGGATTCCTGCGACTGAAGAGTCAAAGCGGTTTAAAATGGAACTTGAACCCAAATATGGTATAATTTCCAGGGTAAGAGCACCGTAAACGAAAGCAATAAACATTACACGGTACTCTTTGGCAGTAAAATTTACACTCCTTTGAAGGCGATCTTGGAATAAAAAAACAACAACGGAGTCCCGCCACAGAATACGCACGGAGTGCACTCGAGCTCGGGAAGCGTACTCACAAAGGCTGGGACGGGCATTTGAAAAAAACGCAAAACGTAAAAAGTATTAAAAACACGGTTGCTCATAATGAATCCTGCGCCCACGCGGCTTCGACAGTGCCTTCATCTATCTTCCCGTGTTACCATGGGCGGGCACGGACTGGGATGCATCGCTTTGCTCTCGATTGGCGGGACATGCCTGGTGTTCTTACCCCGGGAAGAGGCCAAGGGAACGGGAGAAATGGGACAGGAGAAAAGACATACGCGAGGGGCGAACGGGAAGCAATTATTCGCAACGTACTCATCCCCACGGGCCAGGCGTCTAAGTCCCCCTGTCAAACTGGGTCAAACATATATCACGCTCTCTGTGGTCGTGCCAAGAGGGTTTTAGAAGACTGCCCTGGGACCCTATTCCTCTCTTTACCGCAGCATCGTCACTAACGTCACCGATGCAGCATTCTCCCAGCCTCCACCATCGAAATGTCACGCGCCACGACGGGGAAGATTAAAAAAAAATTAATTAATGAGCGCACGAAAGCGGGGGACGAACTTCCTATCCATATCCCATATCGCATCCCAGCATCAAACTCAGGATCTTGCATCAGCCTCACTCCACAAGCCATCTAATATCCATCCAGCGTCGAAGGTCGCCGGTATTGAATTACGCGCTCGTCATTGAGGAAGGCTGTTTGAAAAAAAAATTAAACGAGAGAAGGTTAAAAGCGTTTCGGCGAGCCTTTAACTGTTGTTGTTCCCGTCCTCGGCAAATACCGCTCCGCGTACCCTTTTACGAACTCTGTTCGGATCGTAGTAATGGGAGGGACGGAGCTCGAAGCAATCGCGATTCGATTTTTCGGGAGAGCAGCGTCAATCGAGTTGTCCCGAACTTGGAGTTACTGATGGCATTCTCATCCGACTTACCGGTCGGCATATCCAGGATCGGCTAAAAGATAACACAGCAATCAAGATATTTTTAAGTGTGTATTAGCCGAAAAAGCAGAAGCTTGATTAAAGCAAAATAAAACCATTGATGGCATCAAACGGCAACAGTGTTTTTGCTCGAGAGTTGTGAAGGAAGATTTTTGGAAATGGAAAATTCGTGAACTTCCACCCGAATAACAGTCCCTAAATATTATTTTCTCTGTAATATCAACACCAGTGGATGGAAATGTTCGGTTGCTTATTGAGGCAATAAATTGAATGAGAGTGAATTGACTAAAAAATAGTTAAAACCACTCTGCCTTGATTTCAAGTTTAAAAATAAGCGTTATAACAACGACCGAAGTTTCGTTATTTTCTTATCAACCAAAAAATCCGTGAAAAGCGTTGAATTCATCAATTTGGCTTCGGAAAAGTTTGACAGATTTAATACAAATGAAATATATTCGATACGAAATTGTTATCTCTGATAATGTATTCCCATACTTAAACGTTGAAAGATCAGCGTTATCTAGTGCTGAAAAGTTTTTGCTTTAAATACGAATTTCAAAGCCAAATTAGCTAAAATAGATATGTCAATATTAGATATTAATACGATCCTCTGTTCCCACATAAAATCATTAGCTGCACGGAATCTTCAAGACAAATAAAGCGTCTCAAGATGCCAAAATAATTTTTTATCTTTGACTAGAAAGAAGATTCACGAAATTACGTATGTTATATATTTACCGTAGGAGCATTTACTTTTGCAATAGTTGTAACTGCTTTCAATAATACAAAAAAACAATTAGGTATTTTAAGTTACTATGATCATTGAAAAGGGAAAATTCTTCGTGAAAAACATTATGTATCTAATAAAAACACAAACTGTATCAAATTATGTAGATAATGACAATAAAACAAAAAATATCAGGATCAAGTGCAAGTACAATATCTGGAAAAGAAATGAAAATACTGCAAGAACAGTGTTTTAATGGGAACTTTCATTTTATAGTATCATTTTCTTCATTTAGTAACAATAAATTATTTGTAGTTCTTGCGATACCTTTTTGTATGACTTTACATCGACTTCTATTGAACATGGGAGAATGAGCAAGGCTATCAATTGAATATTCATTAATAATCAACATTTTTTTTACTCTGAGATGAAAAAAGCTCAACTGCAATTAGTTGGTGTTTAAATACCAAATCCTTACTTCTTTTTTTTGAGACACATGGGAAAAATGATAATGTTCACAGCATATTACCCGCAAAGTCTGAATAAATCCACGACTTTTAGAAATGGACAATTTTAGCCATGATATTTATGAGACACAATAACACTTCAACTTCGTTACAGCATACATAGGCAGATAATTGACGGAAAAAAGACGTTCAGTGCTATTCCCAGGCTATATGTAAGGCCTGAGTGCCAAAACTATTTCTCTAATTGATAGGAATCCATCATGCGTTTAGGTATAAGGCAAGGTGAAGACAAAGGGATGCAGTGGCCTGCACGATACTATATAATCAAAAATGAACTCATAAAAAAATGATTGTTTTGGTTTAGACATTATAATTTAAAGACATATGTATCGCTTTGACATTTATTTCGGAACATAAATGAAAATTACTAAACATTTGAACCAATAATTTTAGAAAACCCGCGTTTTAATGAGGTATTTTCCAACGAAAAGTAAACACGATATAGAGGACTTTTAATTCACTCTTCGGCTTCAGGCCTAATTTTGAGTAAATGCTTAATAACCACGTCCACGTTTACATCCATGTCCATATCTATGCATATAAAATGTGTCCTTTAGTTCAATTCTCGCGTAACTTGAAAATATCCTTTATATATAATCAATTAGTCAAAGCCTGTCGATATGTAAAAATATATGTAATGCAATGCCGTTGTAATGATGATCAGGACTCATGTTCCCATCTGTTTATTTTCTCATTCCTCGTGTTTAATGTCATTCATGCGGGAGTAAAAGTGTAAATACTTTTCTACCATTTTAACGATTTTCATTGCAAAAATATTTTTAAAACTACATAAAATAACTTTAAAACCCTTAATCTCGTAGCATGAATTGGCATATTCTTACAAAAACTAAATACCTAGCACAAAACAATATCAGATTTTGTAACGGAGTAAAATATCATGTATTCCGTTGATATAAAAAATTAACATTATCTTTTTATTAGCTTTTAAAGAGGTTTTTAAATTAGCATAAGACAATATTATTTACAGCCGTTACGATAATGATAATACGATAATAATAAGCCATCGTTATATAAATATTTTCTTGAACAAACAGTTTTGGGATTTTGAAGTACATAATGCATAATGGACGTAATAATTACAAGTGCTGCATATAAATTCCTCAAAGAGACTGCTTATTCTTTTAACAAATTTTTAATTGCCCACTGAAAAATCAATATGCTGCACAAAAAAGGCGTGGAAGGCGAATCTCGTGATCAATTTATACGCGGAAATACCCAAACAAATCTGACAACTTATTACCTTTACAAATCCTAAATCTTTCTTCATGCCAGTCTGAAAACTTGGGGTATAGACTGTAAAACTAAGCTGACTTTGGTTTCTCTAAACGGGGAAGAGAAGATGTAAGGGTAAAATTATCGAACTTGGGAAGTTGATGCCAATGAATCCAGGTAAGTTAAAACGAAGGTTACGGATTTTCACATCGGTCAGTGTAAGTAGAGGCGATTGACTGTATTTTAGAAAACAGAGAGTTTTCATCCCGTAAGGCCAATAGTAAAACAAAAGTTAGGGCCTAGAATGCTCAAAAGTAGTATCAGGAAGCTTTAGTACGATTTTGACATCGTTAGTTCTAAACAAGGAATAGATATTGGCGTTTAAGCATCGGTATTTAATGTTTTTGGTATGAGAAAATAACAATTTCTCCCTGAAAAAGCAAGGGCTAAATGATTGCCACGTTAAATTTACATTTCGGTGGAATGTGCATCTTGTTATGAGGATAGATTTTATGCATAAACATCATTACATTTAGCTCTGCAGTAATGAACAACTTTTATTAATTTATTAATACTCTAGAGTAAAACAGTAAAAAGCCTACATAAAAACGAAAAATCCTGAGTTGGTATGTGAGGACATTACCACATCACCGCGGATGGCTGTCGTGGCGAGTGAAGCTTCAGCTGTATTAAAAACCTTGAATACCGAAACAGAGTTTGAATTATGATTTAGGTAGAAATGGACTCGACACCCTAGCTACGACCAAATGATTAGAATTATTTTTGCTATAGAATTTAAATCATCAAGCACTTTATATCAAGATGCATGAACTCTATAGAGCTGGACTTTTGATACCATAAACTCTAATTCAAGTACTTTACTTCTTTAATTACTTAAAAAACGGTAAAATCAAGCATAGAAAATGAGATAAATATTAAATATATTAGTCTTGTATTATTAATTATATTATAAATAGTTATAGATAGGAGGATAATGAGTTATAAATATTTTTACCGCAGGCAGGGAGGTAGGTTGCTCATAAAGTATTCTAGGCCTATCAGGCCAGTGATAAGGGTTGAATATCATTTTACGCTAATTACAATCTTTTCCACAACCGATTCCTACACGATTACTCAAAAATCATACCTCCTTATATGCCATCCTTCGAGTCAAAGTTAATGTTTTACGTTTATGTTGTAAGTGAAAGTGATCATTAGGCGAGTAGCAAGAAAAAAATGAGATCTTTGAAAAAGTTAATCATTTCAATTTTTACTCAAGTTACAGAACTAAATTTCCTATCGAAATTGCATCCAGCTATTAGAAATCCCGATAATTTCATGACGAAATATTTTCCAAGGTAGGAATTTGAACAATATTAGTCTATGCAACTGTAAAACATAAAGGCAACTTCAATATCCCCGAGTGGTAGTGAAACAACTGTCTGGAAGAAGTGAAATTGGCTAGTCTTCGAATAACCGTCATAAAACTCAGTAGTGTTTGTTCATTCCATAGAGAAAGCATCTCGGTGTGATTAGTTTAATTTGCATATGTTAAATCAGCACTTACTAACAGTTTGTGAACGCCTTTCAAATGATGCAGGAGTATTTATCAATACCGAGTAGACAGATATATATCTTGCCTTTAAGGAAGATGCATCTTTGAATAATCGGGTTATAGATTGGTACAATACACCTGGCAAAGAAATAATGCGACGAAGACAATACATTTATTAACTAATTATAACAATACTTCTGGTGATAGTATTCGAACTCATTTTTTGGAGGTTTTTAATCACTTATATTTTTTTGGAGGTTATAATAAGATATCGGCCATATCTTAAGACACGATGGCCTGATTAAGTCAATCGTCGAGGGACAAGCGGATGGGAAGAATGTCGATGGAAGGTCTCGTGTGAGATATATGGAAAAATTGATGAAGGATATGAAAGAGAAGAAATACGTAAATATGAAGAGATTAGCCGATAGAATAACTCAGTGGAGAGATGCGTCAAACCAATCTGAGGATTGACGACTAATGATGATGATAATAATATGACGGTAACGGATTTTGGGCTTTCCTCTGCGTCCATTGTGGATAAATGCCGTGGAAACCTCATATCAAAGTAATAGTAAGATGTTAAAATTCTTCTTTTAACAGCCATTGGTTGCATGACTCGTAGGAATATAAATTATTGGAGCAGGTAGCATGAAATATTATTGCGTCGTAAGTACATGCTCACATACTTGTCAATGAAGAGCACAAACCTAGATGGAGATGTGTGCCTCATTTCGAGTAATAAAAGCGAACTAAAATTTCTAATTCCAATCCGCTTCCCCCAAATACACAACGACCTGAATTTCTAGCTTTTTCATTGTCATCTCGCGAGCAGAATCCCAAATACTGAAGAGGGGCGCTCCCTGGAAACCAAGAAATACCACTCTTCTTCTCGATTCTTGGTACCCGTCCGCAACATCATCCGTTTCCCTGAGGGTGGCACCGTTCCGATTCCTCACACCTCCTTATATTCACACACCTACGGACACACGCGAGGCCACGTGAGCATGCCCTCCCCCATTTCCTCACCGTCTCGACGAGGAGAGACGCTGTCAGGTGGAGGACAGCAGGGAAAGCATTCTGGAGACTCGCCCCGGGGAAACAAGACTCGTGTGCGGGGCAGGGGGGGGGGGGGTGTTCGTGAGAACGGCAGAATGAGAGATGCACACACCAGCAACTTATGAATGAAATATGTGACACTAATGGAAGTCCCCACCGCCATCTTCATTCTTTGTCTGGAGAGGAAGTGGGGCCAAGGATAAGGATAAAGGAGGATAGATGTGGAGGGTCCCAATCCCTACACCGATGACGTTTCCTGCGCATGGATTTCGGCCGCGGAGTGGAATATTGGAATTTCCGTGAGACCGATTCAGACCATCCCTCCACCTTCACCCTACCTACCCCAGTTGAGGAGATGCCTAAAGTAATAGGAGGGGCAAAGGCACCGATCCATGAAATACGATGTTACGCCTCATGTGACAAAAATTCACTGCGTTTCACTTGAGCGGTCAAGTGGCGAACATAAAATTAAACGAGACAATTTTTGCGATAGATATGATTTATCTCTCATTGGCCGATAACTACTTTCATTTGGACATTTAAGAATTTCACTATGGATACTTTTCTAGGGGTATAACCACAGGGTAAGTCGTTACATGAAATAGGTAATAAGTGTGCTGATATATGGAATGAAGTTATTAATTGGGAATCGATTTTTGCAAGTGAAAAAAGTTACAAAAATTAATGCGGTTAAATAAAGATATGAAATTTCTCTTAGTATGCAAATGCTTTTATTCTTTGAATAATTGTGATGCCTTGAATAGGAAGCGTACAAGATACTAATTTATTATAGTTTTGTTGCGTTACAAAGAGAATTAAATCTTCTAATCTTTGTTGGTGACCTTTAATCTTAAGGGGAAAGAATTCCACATCCCTTCCATGATAGAAATGGAACGTAAATGTCAGATATTAATACGCAATGAATATACTAGCTATTATTTTTGCAACTCAACATGGGCTAACTCCAAATAATGAAAAATCGATGAACATCTTTTTGAAATCGAACATAAATAAGTATTTGTAAATAATATTCCTAAAATATTTCCAATCATTGAGATATAAACCAACCAACAATCATTGAGATATAAAGTGTTCAAATCGAGTTATAACTAAAACTATATGGATATAAATTTATCATATTTTCATATATATTGCATTTGATAACAATATTAAAGAGGTTAAAGAAGAGTTTCCATCAATATTGCATTATGCTGCGTCCACGGTCAAAGGCTGCGTCTATTGTAGATTGGTTTTTTAACACTTAGTGATTGCACTGGGCGCGTAATTTGCCAAAAATTCAGAATAACATGCATATTTTCAAAGTGATGGCACGTATAATTTATCAAAATAAGTCCTAAAACGTGCCAAATACATTTAAATTTGAAATTACTATAGGAGAAAATAAGTGCAGATGTTTTGGTGCTGTCATGTAAAAACCATCGTTAGGATACACGTTCTGACTTGGAGATTTCTACCTACTTCTCTGAAAATTGCACACTGTTATGATTCATCTTATACATGAAGATGCAAAAAGAAGATACTATAAAGATGCAAAAAATATTTTAAAAAGTAACTAAAAACGCTACATTCCTTAGATAACTGATAAATTTGCAATATAATGATCATCTTCTCAATCTGGATGTGACTTTGCGGATAAGCACTACGATTGGATACAGCTTCTGCAGAAACGTAGTTTAGCATTTTCAACAAAATAGTGCAAAATCAATTTGGATTCGGATGATGCATAAGTCTTCGATAAAAATAAGAAAAACAGAAGCAAAACTTACAGGTAACATTACGGCCAAAGATTTATACATGCCGAATCATTCATAAAGCTCACATCTCAACAGAATTTACACAGATAAGCACTACTCATTTCTATAAAAACGAGACAGTGAAACCTTAGCAATTTTGTATTCAATACACAAATTCAGGGTCAATACATAAACTGACTCGCGCACATAGCGAAAATTCACCTACAGCTGTCTCTTGTGATGGAAATATAACTTCACGTAAATCAGTGGTTGACGGCGTAGCTAGGAATCATGAAAAGATTTGACAGAGGGTCAGCGGTAGGAGACATAAAAAGCTATGAACACAGAGAAGCTTCACAAAAAAAGATAAAGAAGGGACGTGAATCGATTGTAGCATTATGACGTATCCGATATCGCCGACTAGAGGTTTCTCTTCGCTCCTCGAACCCCCCACCCCTCACCAGAATGCCTTTCCCTTCACTACTCAGTGAAAAATCGAGCGAGTTATTGGGAAACAATAAAAAGGAAAAAAAATATGGAGTTGAAACTCCCAGTGAAAGTCCGTTTCCAAAAGAAAATCCAAAAAAAAGGAGAGTGGAAAAGAAATAAATATACGTAGAAAATATTTCGCGCTCTATCTTTTATAAATGGTGAGGGGGAAAAGAGAAAGAAGGCCCACGAAGGTGCCCAATAATATACAGGACATGAGTTGAAGATGGATCATGGGAGAGAATAAAAATACTCAATACTTTTCTCGGCCAAGGTAAGCTATGGTATTATAGACTAAAACTCAGTGACAGTTTGAAATTGGGACAGTCTATGAAGAAGAAAAAAGACCTTTTTACCTTAAAGAAGAGTATGGTGATGAGCTGATAGAAAGAGAAAGTAAGAACAATACATAGGCACTTTGGGAAGCCCTTCCCTTTTCTTCTCATTACTTGCGTAGTTTAAATACCTGGGGGACTTGCATTATATATTTATTTATTTTAGGGCATTGAAGTAAGGAAAAAAGTTCTAAAAAGTATATTTCAAAATTGAAATGAAATGGAAAATAATGCAATATGAAAATTACATGCAACAATTTTTAGTTTAAAAAATATAAAATTTCATATTTATTGCCACTTCCGGAGCTCTAAATTATTGTGTTATTTTACGACCATTATTTCAGTAGTAAATTTAAAAAACTTGTGTGGTCAGACATAATAAGCAACTACGGTGCGTAAACAAATGGTTAAAACCGGGGTACTATAATTGTGGTGTTAAAAATATATTTTAAATATATGATGCCTAAAATGTTCAATGACTAGCCTCAAACTATGCACGATATGAAAAATGTATCATTCAAAAAAAGATTTAAGTGGTTGGAACAGAATCGGTAAGGGGGTTGTATTTTACCGTTGATATAATAGATTGGGTGTTATGTTCCTTGGACACAGGCGGATGTTCGGAGAGAGGCAAGAAAGTCTTTCAAGGTAGCGGTAACCAGCCCCTTCGGCGGAAGGCATTCTTTCTTATCCCCAGTATCCGCTAATTCCCAGTGAGTAAAAAGGAACATATGACCTTTGTCCAAAAGCACCCCAATTTCAAACCCCAAATGTGAGAATAAATGTATCGTGTCTTATATATACTTATATTTATTGTATGTATAAATGTATTATGCATGTAAAAACAATGGCACCTGCTGGCAAGCCCAATGGCTTGGCAGGACCTGATTGATACTTATCATAAACTAGCATGTGTCATCACGACTTATTGAATAATGAGTAAATAACTTATTCTATTATTTTATTGGATTTCATTATTATCAGAAATATCTCTATCTTTTCAATCATTTTTATTGTACTGCAATACTGAAATATTTGTATCTATGTAATTTTTAAAAAATGAAACCATAAACACTCAACGCGTCTCGTCTAGTGAAAAAATCACATTCATTGGATTCAAACTCTCGCAATTATTACAATTTAAATTCTTTTTCTATACCACATCAAGTGCATGCCGAACATTTTCTGGCGTTAACCGTACCTTTAAAAAGTTTATGCAGAAATGGATAAGTTGTCTGGAGTTGTTTGGTCGTTTAGAAGAAACACCAATTTTCGCCAACGTTTCACCTCTTTATTGCGGCTTCATCAGGGCTATTGCACAATGTAAGTTTTTATATTTTCATTAATTCTTTACAGACTTAGATCAGAATTTAAAGAGAGGGAAAAAAATGATTACAGAGAAATCTTGTTACATACCTATTGGTGACAATTTTTTTTATAAACAACAACAACAATGTTACGCTTCTTGGTTACATAAATTCATCACAAACTTTATTATATAAAAATCGAAAACAACCAAAACTTTAAAATTATTGCATAAAGAATATTTATGTATGCATATAAATTTTTTATTTATTATTTTATAATATTTTAAATAACAAAATTGAATATTGAATGAATATTAATTTACAAGTTGATGGTACTGTTGAGTAAGATATAGGGAGAGCGGGGTTAAACCGTACAGCGGGGTTAAACCGTACACCCAATTTCCGGGTCTAGATTTGAAGGTAGAGAAGTCAGATAGGTGTCGCAGGCTTGCGACGGGCCACGCAAGTTTGCAGGAGTCAGTTCGTTCTGTTGAGCTTACGAGTGTCGGTGTTACACTGGAAAAAGTTGTTTTTGTGTGTTCTCTTATAATTTTGGGGCAACGCCAAATAAGAGATATGTAGAGAACCTTTACTTTCAAACTAGTATCTATCAGACCATCAGAAACTGCTGTTCTAAAGCTATCTTTTGATCACTAGTTATGATTAATTAAGTGATGAGTTTCGAGGTTATGTTACAAAATTCCCACGAGGTACGGGATGGGGCTAAACCGTACACTTCTGTACGGTTTAGCCCCTAATGGTTTGTTATGGCATCATGATTAGGCTGGAATTTATGAAGGAAATATCACAAATATTATAATTTTATAGGCTTACTTTACAACGTGGATTGGATTATGACGCTAAAGTTTGTGAAAGAAATTAGAGTATCATACAATGACCGAAGAGTTATCCACAGCTTGTATAAAAACCAGGTGGCCATAACCAAATCAGGACCCAGCAGTACAGGAGCAAGCATAAAGAAAGGAGTGTGGCAAGGATATGCACTGTCTCGAGTATTATTCAATGTCTACATCGAGAAAGCCATCCAAGAAGTCAAAGAAAAGTCTCCGGGAGTGAATATCCACGGATGGAAAATCAGCATGCTACGATTCGCCGATGACATTGCAGTCATGGCAGAAACAGAAGGAGATTTAAAGAAGACACTAGGAATTTGAAAAGAACGATGACCAGATATCATCTGAAGATGAATAAAAAGAAAACTAAGGTATTGGTATGCAGTAGGAGAAAGGAAGCCACTACCAATGTTAAACTAGGAAAACAAAAGATCGAGGAGATGGAAGAGTTCTTATACTTGTGAATCCAAGTAACCAGCGATGGACGAAGTAAAAGAGAAATTGCCAGTATAATTTCCCAATCAAAAAGGGCATTTTACCAGAAGAGGATTCTGCTTAAGGCTTACAGCAAATACAAGCGTGGAAGTGAGGAAACATTTCATTAGAACATACATCTGGAGCATTCTGCTATATGGTAGCGAAGCATGGACAACAACAGCAGCAAGGAAATCCAGACTGGAAGTATTTGAAATGTGGTGCTACCGAAGAATGATGAAGATAAAATGGATCGATCGAGTGACAAACGAAGAAGTCTTAAGAAGAGCGGGAGAGAAGAGATGTCTACTGAAAACATTAAAAAGAAGACGGGACAACTTAATGGGCCACATCTTGAGACATGATGGCCTGATGAAGACAATCCTTGAGGGAAAAGTGAACGGGAAGAATGGAAAAGACAGGCCTCGTATGAGGTATATGTAGCAGGTTGTGAAGGATGTAAAAGAGAGGAGCTATGTCAATATGAAGAGGTTGGCCGATAGAAGAATCGAGTGGAGGGCTACGTCAAACCAATGATGAGTCTTTCTTCCCCCCTATTCAACCAAGCTTTTTTTAGAGTACACATATTTGTTGAAATACTTATTACCGTAAAAATATTATTTGAATTACCTTATTTATTTGTATTCAAAAAACATGATTTGGCAGCAATAACAATAAGGTTTTTTCCAGATGGTCCGTAAATATCATAGAACAACCAAAAGAGCTACATGGACCGAAGAAGGAATGAAGTCCGCTCTTGATGAAGTCATAAAAACATTAAAAAATTAATGGAGCCAGTCAGGGTTTACAACGTACCAGTAATGACGCTGAGTGGTAGACTTAAGACTCACAACTCAAAAAAGTTAGTTTTAGGGCATATGCCTGTATTCACACAAGTGCAGGAAAATTAATTTGCTGAACAAGTTTTACCTCTCGCTTAAGTGTTTTATGGAATTTACTCCGTTGAGCTCCGCCGCTTAGTTTTTGAATATGCTGAGAAAAATGGCAATCCACACCCATTTAACAAGGCAGTTAAATTAGCAGGGCAAGATTGGCTTCATGGATTTTTGAAGCGGAACCCAAGAATCAGCGTTCAAAAACCGGAATCAACAAGTATGAGTCGAATTACTGCGTACAATGCAAAATGCAATGCAACAAGAAGTGGATCTTTTTTCTCCAACCTTGCACCTGAAATGGACAAACACAAGTTTGACGTATCACAAATATATAATTTTGATGAAACCGGGATATGTACGGTTCATAAACCGGGAAAAATTTTGGGCCCGAAAGGAACTAAGCAAGTGGGTGTTGCTACAAGCTGGGAACGGGAGAAAATATCACTGTGGGCTATGCAATGAGCGCTGCAGGTGAATACATCCCACCAATCTATATCTTCCCTCGGCAGAGAATGAGCCCTAATTTGGTAAAAGGCGGACTACCAATTGCAATTTACCATTGCAGTCACAATGGGTGGATCAATGAAGATTTGTTAGTTTCCTGGTTGCACCATTTTATTTCCCACACAAAGCCAACTAAAGAGCAGCCCGTGCTTCTCGTAATGGACAACCACAAAACCCACACTACCTTAACAACGTACAATGTTTGCAAGGAAAATGGAATAATTGTTGTGACACTTCAACCACACTCGTCACATCGCCTTCAGCCATGAGACATCACTTTGTTTAGCAGCCTAAAAGCAGCATTCAACAAGGAATGTGACAATTTTCTTAGGTCACATCATCATCAGAAGACAATACCTTATGACATTGCTGCTATTTTTAACAATGCCTATGCGAAGGTGGCTAATATAGCGAAAGGTGTAAGTGGTTTTTCATCGGCTGGGATATTCCCTCTTGACCCGGAAAAATTCACAGAAGAAGATTTTGCAGTGCGGTCAGGGGTTGAACAGACTACCTGTAATAGAAGACAATGGTGTTGCTGATGGTGTAGGTTCGACAGATCGGTATCAGGAGACGTGAACAGCCCTACTACAGCCCATATCGATTTGGAAATGACCGAAGACCCAACTCCTGATCAAATAAACTTGGGATCTACGCAGAATTCACCAATCACGTCTTGTACGGGCAAAAGACCTCAAGCTAAGCTATCTTTTAAATCTCTCTGCCCCACACCTCAGTCGAAAACAGTGAATGCAGGACTAACTTCAAGACAACAAAATTCAGTTATTTTTACTAAGTCATCAAATAAAACAAAATTGGAAGAGTCGGCTACAGTGAAAGAATTAAAGCAAAAAATTCAACAACTGCAGGCCAAGATCAAAAAAAATCAAACAAAAATTACAAGATAGGTCTACTCAAAATTAAAAGAAACTCTAAACCAAGAAAACCCGTCTAAGGTAATAGGCTCTAGGAATACGACCAACTAAGTCCAAAATATTTCTTCGAAATCCAAAAGTCGAAATATTATGCTTGATGATTCGTCATCAGATGATGACCTTGCTGACAAAAGAAAAATTTGTCAAGATGATTCTTTTAATGATATGGACACACAGATGTCATTTCAAGGAGGAGGATTGCTAAGAGAAGCCTCGGGCTCAAACGACATGTGCGGTGAGTTTGGCAAGGACAAAGAACTGTGGTTTAGGTGCTGCACGTGTTCAGGGTGGGTTCACTCAGCTTGCAGTGCTTCCGAGTCTGCAGACAACTTTATTTGTGATTTTTGTTTTGATGTAAAACTTAAAATATTTTTTTTATAAAATTTTATCACTTTTTGATAAACTTTTACCTAAAACTTTTATACCATTATCAGTTGAACTAAATACCTTACGTTATATAGTGTATTAATTGAGTTTATTAAGTAATAAGTCATAAAAGGTGCTGTATGCAATAATTCATTAATATTTACTTCCCTAATCATGTGATTATTTTACTGTACGGTATAGCCCCTCCTAATGTACGGAATAGCCCCGACCCCCGGGGCTATTTCGTACAGGGACATGTTTTTTTTCTTATTTAATTTAAAAATATAAACAATGAAATAATTCAAATTTCTTTGTGTCCAAATGGAAGCCAATGATCCATATTACAAGTTGCCTATTTTCTTATAATTTTCTACCCAATTTTAGCTGAGAAATAACAATTCTCGCTTAAGTGTACGGTATAGCCCCGCTCTCCCTAGTACTGATAAAGTTGATATAATGTTACGGTATATTTTACTTAAATTTTGTATATCTGTTTTGTTATTGCATGCGGTAGGATTTTTTACTATATTAGCCATTTCTTTAAAAGGCCTCTTTTGAAGGTTTGATTCAAAATCGATCGATTTTGCATCTTCAAATATAAAAGAATAGTTCTTTTCCAAAGAAGATCGTTGTTGTTGTTTATAAAAAAAATTGTCACCAAAAGGTATGCAACAAGATTGCTCTGTAATCATTTTTTTCCTCTCTTTAAATTCTTATCTAAGTCTGTAAAATATTAATGAAAATGTAAAAACTTACATTGTGCATCAAATAGCCTTGATGAAGCCGCAATAAAGAGGCGAAACGTTGGCGAAAATTGGTGTTTCTCTTAAACGATCAAACAACTCCAGACAACTTATCCATTTCTACATAAATAAAGTGGTCGATAACATACTTCATTTTAAAAAGTTTATTCTTTCAATTTTATAATATTCAACGTGTAACATTCCAAGCATAAAAACTATTGTTCCTAATTCAGCGCTAATAAAGGCAATCACATGTATTCTAAAGTTAGCACCCATGCTAATTGAGACTTATCTGCCACCTCCAGTTCTACACCGGAGTGTTCATCGTGCTAAATTGATTCTTTTCTAAAATCCAAATACGCTCACAAAAATGGATTAAGAACATATGAACACATGTCTATTTCAATTATCCACAGCATACGCTATCTCAATGGCGTTATATGAAAAATTTTCATTCTCAAGATCTACCTTTAAAGTTATGGCAACTATTGCGGGGGTAAAAAGAATTTGGCCTTAGATTTCAGGTTAGGATAGACGGAGCAATATAACCTAAAAAGGTTGTGCCCTTAATAACCAGTCTAAATTTTCATAAATTAATAATATAGATTAAAACGAGGTGATTCTAATTAACACAATATTACATATTTTTCTTATATCATGCCTGTAGTTGCCAGAATAAACCTCTATTAAAACTTAACTTGGTACTCACGCTATCACAAGGCTTATATGCTGAAATCTTTCAAAGTAGTCCAGGTAGGTAAGGAGTCACTCACCTGCAACATGAAATTAAATAATAATATTAGTCAATTCCAAACGTTTCAACGTCAAATGCAAAAGTTTTAAATTTAGGTGTAGAGTAAGTTCAATCATAGCAAGAATATAAGGAAATGTCAAATTAACGTGTAGCCATTTCAGTTCATTATTAATATCAGTAGTATACACCTAATTTACTGGTGTTGCATAAAGAAAGAACTTGTTTGTCTGGATTCAAGTGCTATCCAGAAATGGTCTTTATTTGTGAAACTCAAAAGCCATAGTTATTCAAAATAACTTCAGTTGAATGAAAAAGGAGGTATTTGCGAGAAGTTGTGGAATTTAAACACGTTGATTGGCCAAACAAAACGTCACATGCTATATTTTAGTGAAATAGAATCTTTTTTTCGCAGAAAATTACATTTTCATTAGATCCGCCTACATGTATTGGGTATGTATGGTGGGAACAGTTTTTTCTTCTTGCATAGAGGTCGCAGAATCATTTACAGGAAACTGATGGAGTTAAAAATGGTAAAGCCATTGCCACGTGGTGAAGTTTCTCTCACACACCGCTATTTTAGATTTTTAAGTAGGTTTTTCATCTATAATTGAATCTTTACCCCATGGGTAGAGACTAATTCCTGGGTCCCAGGCCGATAACCAGCGTTCGTTTATAATATTCCGGATCGAGTGCCACTTACGACGTAATATCGTCCCATCGAAAGCTATGTAAGGGGGTGTATCTTATCGAATTAAGAACCGAAGGTTTATATTACTCTCCCTTGCAAATGTAAGCATTTCTCCTCTTACCTTACCCTTCTACCATTTCCTCGCTTCTCTCCTCGCTGTCTGTGCCTCCAAAATCCTCATCCATCCACTCAGCCGCTAACCCTTTTCTCCCAAATGACCCTTGAAAACAACTCAACCTCATCCCGTCAGGCTCCTATGGGCCCATAAACCCGCTCGTTTTTATATTTTCCTTCCTACAAGGTATACCCCGTCTGCTCTGCTCACAGATCAGCTCCTTAAATTTTGTTTTAGGTAAATGCCGCCGAATTTGATCGATTTAGCCATTCCAGAAAGGTTATACTCCTTTGAAGTGTAATCGCGTTTTCCAGGTTAACGTTGGAATTTAGGTACGATGTAAGCTTATCTCCCTTTGGCATAGGTAACCTATACGATCCACTAAGTTCAGTAACAAGAAAGGGAGCAAACGGCCATCAACGAGACTTATGTATGGCTCTGAATCCTGTGCACACCGCGAAATGAATGAATCGTGTTAAGGGTAGTTTGAACGGCCAGCCAACTTTAATAAGTATTCTACATCAGTCATTGAGATGCATGCTGACTCCAAGCCGACATACTTCCCCAAACACGATAGCTTATAAAATTATAATCTTTGGAAAGAAGGTAGCGTACCCATTCTGAATTTACAATCCACGCAGAGAAGTTTCTGCCAATGAATACCAACTACTCAAACCACTCCCTCCTCTACCCCTTTTTTCCGTTGTCACCCTTGGTTTAGGCCCCCCCTTCCCCTCCTCTTTCCTCACTCCTTCTCCCCCCCCACCCCCGGTCCCTCCCCTCATTCGTGTATATACTGGACTTTGTTGAGATTTGTTCACCTGATGATGATGTATCACATCGAAACCAGTCGAAGTAAAGATTTGTTTGTGGAAAATTGCCAAACTTATTTAATTATGTTATTCCACCATATAACGCCTGAAACGTCTCTTTTTATACTCAAACCACGCCTTCTCAAATAAAATTCAAGGCACTACATAGTAGGCCTTACGAGATATGAGATGGAGACGAGGCAAGACGTGTTTGACGATGCAGGTCTTTATAGACTGGCATGCATAGGTTAAGCAGCTCGTGAAGGAACACAGTAAACATTATGTGTACCTGTATGTTCGAGATCATTTCAAAAAGATCGATCCGTAAGAAAAAAGACATCGAGAAATACCACGACAATGCTCAATGCAAATTCAAAGCACTACCTAATAGGCCTTAACAGAGAAAATATGGCGACGAGACAAGACGCGTGTGGAAATGTACGGCTCTAAATACTGGCATGAATAGGTTAAACTTTTCATGGAGGAATACGGTAAACATTTTTTTATGCTCGAATTCACTTCATGAAGGTCGATCCGTAAGGAAAAAGATATTGAGAAATACGTCATGGGAACCCTTCATCAAGAGTGATGTTGGGTAGGGAAAATCAGGACGGAAAGAAGGGAAAAGATCCGAGGGAACTCAATTAATTCCATCCACGGCATCGACCCTCCTGGCCAAGGAAGGAAGTGAGGCAAATTAAATAAAAAGAGGATCGGGAAAGCGGAAGAGGGGAGGTGAGGTATGAGGGGACGGATGGCAGCCGACGGAGAGGTTGATTTTTAGATCTTTAGAGCTCTTGATGGAAGAAAGCAAGAAGGTAGCACCCACGCCCCGCTTACTCACCACTGCCAAGAGTTCACAACGATCTGAAATTTAATACCCGTATCAGAAGCTCAAAATAAATGATGCAATCAACCGTCACATAATCTCTCACGAGACTCCCACCGGCAAATCAAAGAAACATCGGCAAAAGCTTTTTTAACGGATACCTTTCTCACTCGGAGTCGGCTTAATAGTTTCCGGGGTGAGAAGGTGAGGCAATGAATTCAATTTCATACAGGTGTCGATCTTCAAAGAGATTTTAATCAAAGTGCTGGGGGATAAATCTAATAAGAAGTTTGTCTCAATCTTAGCTGCAAAAATTTAAAGATATTATTTGTTTAGCATCACACTGATAATTCTTCGTTATGAAAAATAATTATGATCCATTTTAAAAATTAAATTTGGCGTAAACTTATATGTATCTTAAATAGTTATTGAAAAAATTAAAAGAAAATTTCAGATCAGTCCTAAGAGGAAGAATTCACTCACAACCCTTTGCTACCAAGATACGTGCAATTTTTCACCGCGTAAGTTAAGCAAATAGATAGTAGCTTAAAACAGCAATTCTGTGGAAACTATAGAACCACTATACTATTTTTAATAATAGTATCTCTTGCAATGGATACTTTTGAGCCCAATGAGCCCTAACTAATCTGTGAAAAAATTGCAATCAGTCCTACTCCCAGCTCATCTCCACCAACAACTATTAAATAAACCTTCAAGTTGACAGCTCTTCGGCGGAGGTGGTGACTTTACGTTCATTTACATCTTTGAAGAAAGTTGGGTAACAGAGGTAGAAGCTTTTAAGGAGATGAAGGAGTGGTTCTGCACTCGAAGTGCCCTCCACACAACACACAAGTACTGACAGGTGTACCTATGAAAAATTCCAGCTATAGCCGGGATTCAAACTTAGTATATCCACAGGATGAAAAACGGATACTCCAGAAACCACACGCACCCGATCCTCTAAATTTTGGCCACTTGGCATTTTCAAATTATATAAATAATGGGGGTGATGTGGCCTAGTGAGGTGGCCTAGTGGGTAGAGCGATGAGCTACTGACCAGAGGGTCCCGGGCACAGGGCAAGAACTTTTCTGGGCATCCCCACCTAAAATCCTCGCGATTTCATTTTCTGCGTGTCAGAGCTTTGTAGGAAATTGCCGGTGGCCCAGGGAAAGGAACTGGCCCCCATACCCTGAAAACGTGATTTTCACACGCTTAGTACGGGTTGAGCTCTACCCTCACCTATAAAATATCAGCCTTCGGTTTGAGCACAACAACCTCTTACTACTTTAAATAAGGAAAGGGATTGACGCGCACAAAGGCGTTCTTATCTTATTTGGCGAAGTGCTTCCATTTCAAACAGGAATGAGCGCGTATGAATCCACTCTGAAGGATTTTATGATGACTAATATTGATTTGCCGCATATTCCATTATCTCTGCTTACCAGAAACGTTATCTAACCTGCCATTCTAGGCAGTATCCTGTGCAGCACTTCTTGATTCATATTCTAGAAATTTTATTCCGGTTAATGTCACTGTCTGAACCTTTTTGTGTCTATCGCGAACTTAACATGTTCTTTCATTAAATTATGTTCCAGCTAACCTTCAAAACAGATAAAATACCGAGAGAAAGCCTTCTGTATTGATGCTGGATTCGATCTTCCAAATGGGATCCCATTACCACCACTGAATTTTACCAAGTCTTCACCAATACTCGCAAAACTTTTAGAAAGCGAAAACAGGAGATTAACTCACTAACAGCGTTACTTTAGTTCACGCACTGCTTATCCTTACGGGAGAGAACGCAACTAACCCGCGGTTAGGAATGTTTCCGGGGCCAACATGAAAGGATTCCGTACGAAAGGAATGGAATTTTCTTTGACTGGACCACGAAGGGAGCAAAGGTAAAGCCAAGGGGGTGTGGAGGGTGGGGGCATTGCTTCTCTATGTTCAGCGCTTGCTGCTTGACATGGAGGGACGGGATTAAGAGGCGCGCAGGGGCCGGCCGTTGACGGAACGCGGGACATGTGTCCACCGTTCGGAAGAGTGCCTCTTTGATTCCCCTCGTGGTCGACGGCAACGGTCGGCAATTATCGTACCGGGGCATTCCGAGGGAGGTCGTCGTCATAAAAGGATCCCTCACCCCCCGAATGCGTGGGAGCGGCCTTTCGCCTCCACCCCCACACTACCATTACCCCAACGTGGACTTTCCTTGCAATCCCCCCGCGGTGATTTCGATTGGATTTCGTTCGTCATTCGTGGAAACGGCAGTGATTCCCCAAAGTGCGGTTTCACCCTCCACGTTCCCTTCCACTCGTCACGTCGGATTATCCAGTCCGAATAAGCTTTCGTCGACCTCTCGCAGGAAATTTTGCGAGAGAAGGGAAAATTTGGAGAGGGTGCACCTGATTTAACAAAAATGTCTCCATGAAATGTTCAGGCAATCAGCATACTGCTAAAATTCATGAAATCTATATATATAAAAATGAATGTATGTGTGTGTGTGTGTGTGTGTGTTTGTGTGTATGTCCTTTATGCATTACTACACCATTCATCGGATCGCCATGAAACTTTGGGAAGTTGTTGAGTACATTACCGAAAAGAGGACTACGAAATCGATATTTCAATATCGATACTTTATCGATATAATATCGCTAAAGTATCGATAAATTGATACATTATTGATACAAAATTGAGGTGAAATTATTTAGTTTTTTAAAAGGAATGTATCGTTGCAATATCGATACTGTATCGAATGTATATAATGTGTTTGTCCTTTATGCATTACTACACCATTCATCGGATCGCCATGGAACTTTGGAAAGTTATTGAGTACGCCCCGCGAATGTTTCTACAAAATCGATAATTCAATGTCGATACTGTATCGATATAATATCGATAAAATATGGATACATCGATACATTGTTGATACAAAATTGAGGTGACATTATTTAGGTGTTTTTTATCAAAGTTTTATAAAGTATCATTACAATATCGATACTGTATCGATACAATATTGATAACTTCATGCATTACCACAACAATCATCCAATTTCCATGAAGCTTTGGTTAGTTGTTTTGTTCACTCCATGAAGGTTTGTACAATATCGAGAATACAATATCGACACTGGAGACGGGATGTGCATCCCATTGAACTTGCAATTCATTGAAACACTCACGTGCAACATATTCAAATCATCCGGTATGGGACAAATATTTCAGAAATGCCAACTTATTGCTTGGGATGAATGCAAAATGGTGCACAAAGCATCGCTCGAGGCTCTGGATCGATCATTGCAAGATTTCCGTGGAATCCTGAGACCATTTGAGAACGCATTAATATTGCTTGCACGACATTTCAGGCAAACATTACCTGTAATTCCTCGATTGACACTAGCGGATGAAATAAATGCTCGCCTGAAATATTCTACTTTGTGACGACATGTAAAGACGTTAAAATTATATACAAATATGCGTTTCCAGCTGCAAAACAATCGATCAGCTGAGATATATTGTATACCCATAAGAATTGTGAAATTAAACATACTATAAACGTGCGCTTTCCATTTAACCAGATTGAGCCACAGCAACGCGTGGCCGGGTCAGCTTGTATTCTATAAAGGTCGTTGGATGCATCCCTTTTTGTTATAGAGAACACAAGTTATTGTTTATTGAGTGAAATTTGAGCGTAATCATGAAATAATGAAGTTAATAACACAGAATAGTAATCTTTACGAACGCTCAAGATTTTCATTTAGATACAGCGTCCATGATCTAGATCTTGGCCGTAACTAGGCAGTAGAGACATCTATTAATGATAATGCATCACAAACCATTCTACATTTCAAAAGATTTAATTCAACTGAATGACCGGTTAACAGCCTACACTCTCTGTATCACAACGAGCACCCAGATAGTGCATTTCAAATACCAGTGAGATTGAAACCATTGATTATTAGTTAAATTAGAGGATCCATAGGCATTTGGAAGGTATTCGAGGTTGCATTGTCTATTTTCTCAACTAGGATTTTAGAGTACCAGCTGTCCAAACATTCCCATCGCTCAAGTGACAACAGCTTGATAATTAACTCAATGCGTTTATAAATACACATGTTTCAGTGGAGAGTTTCACTTCATAATTGATACATAATTGTGATATTAATTAAGGTGTTAATTGGCAGGTCAACGTAAAATATAAAATATAACCGTTGATAAAAAAACGAATGATATACTACAAATGACCATTAATAAAAGCCATTGAACTCATGGACAAAATATTTGTACATCAGTCTGATCGTTGAGTTTGGCTTCTACACCTTAAAGATTCTTTTAAGTGATTAACAAACATTTTAAGGAAATTTCTTGTGTTCAACCGGAAGGTTAGTTTATTTGATAGGTGAGGGTAAATCTCACCCCGTATTAAGGTTGCATTCAGGGTAGGGGAGGCAGTTCCTTTCCCTGGGCCACCTGCGATTTGCTACGAATTTCTGTTTACAGGAAATCAAATCGTGAGGATATTTAGGGGGGTGTCCAATACCAGGGGGGAGGTCCAAGCTCTTTCCCGGGATTTGAACCCGGGACTCTCCGGTCGGTAGCTAAGATCTCTACCCACTAGGCCACCATGACCCCTTCAAGAAGATAATAGCTGGATATTTCTCATGAAGCTACAAGGGGGAAGAGAATTCTCTCTCATATATTGATCGTATCAAGGCACAGGTTTTCGTATTCATACTATTTGTGTGACCGTATTTCGCGACTTATCTTCTTCACAAGTCTAATTTTGTGCTAATGAAAACCTAAAGAAACTCGCTTCCATGACACAGAGGAATGTTTGCTTGGAATTTTCTTTTCATTCCCAATACGGAAGGTATATTTTTTAACATTTAGTCGCGTTGATATTTTTGTATCAAACGCTCATCAATTTTCATGTTTTTCGTACCTTCATTTAAATTTTGCTTGACCCATTCCAGAATGAATATATTTGAAATAATATATTAACTTGAAATCCTGGAGGAAAAGTTAGTTAGATGGGATAGTATACGAAGCCCACTTCTTCCTCAAAGGGAAATGTAATTTCTACTCGGTAATCGAAATTTACTCAGAGGATTATTCATCCCCAATCTTAATAAGCTTCCTGTAATATCTCATCACCTTAAGCTGACATAATCCTACTTTACTGTGAGTGAAGTCGTGTGGTGTAATCCGGTTTTCTATAAGGTTTTTATAATGAAGAATTTTCAACAAGCCCTACGTTAATTACTGTCTCTCGTAGAGATTAAAGATTTGCCAGGCATGCTGGGAGTTTAGCCAAAGGGCTTATGGCTACGATTCTATTCTTTGTTGATAGACAAATGTATGAATCCAAAATTGTGCATGGACGGGAGCAGAGTCAATGCTTTTGAAAAAGAGATGAAGAGAACGCAATAGGGCAATTCAAAACAGAGGCGAACTGATGTAGGTTCAGATGGAAAAGAGTGATAAATGGGCCATTGTCAAAGTGGCTTCGATAGGGAATTTATTCAAAAGGGTGCTCAATGGAAGCCATTCATCATCAAATTATCTGAGCCTGAAAAACTTAATCTCAATGCCTTCGGACAGTGTGCTTGGTATACACGTCTGAACCAGCTTATATGTATTTTTTTTAACATCTGTATCAAAGTATCCATCTCATTTTTTAATTTATTTATGCCATTTTTAACCTTTGCGTCAAGCAGAACTCGATGAAGAGCCAATGAAATATGCAAAGTGTTATCCGGTATTATTCTTTTTGCAGATAGCGACTATAAAAAATATAATTAGTTGTAATTCTTTTTACATCTATCCGATATTGGAGGCTATAAATTTATTTATTTATAATTATTTAAAATCAGGAAGTTTTCAATGAGTATTTAAAGCTGTTTTCGATAAGTATTAGCTTTATCCAAAAGGCATTCACCATTATTTTTCAATACTAAGTGGTAATTTACTTTGGTGGTTTTTAAGCATGTTTTTCCCTTTCGATTTACATAGGCACAAGGACGTTAGATGGTACAGTAAAAGACATGCATCGTAGCCTACGGTTGACAATAAAGCCAGAAATGGTGAGTTTGTTAATGGTTAGGCCCCACCTTTTGTGCACAAAGCTTTGATTTTTTTGGCCTACTTTGAAGATTTCCTGTAAATTAAAATATGAATATTAAAACTCAAATTGAGTTGCTATGGCAGCTAGTCTCACACCCCTGTGTTCTGGGTTTGAACCCTGGCAATTGCAAAGACTTTTTCAGTGGTTCACTGCTCCCTACTTAGTTTCATGTGGAGATATCATTAAGCTCTGTACTATATCCGTCGGATATGACCTTAGCTCGTGCAGCCTTCAGAGCCTTACGTCAATAAATATTCCTACCTGTACACAACTGCCCACCTATCCTAACAGGCATAAATGGTCACCTTACGGTCCACACAACCCACCTTAACCGAATAATTACAGCTACACATATTCTTATGGGGAAAATTATGATGTTATTCTCCCCAAAAAGCGTAAGGTGATGACAAGTAACCTTTGGGGAAGAGGCAGAATAAGTGGAAAATTCGTTACGGGAAGATTTGATCTGGGACTGAAGAGGGAAATAGAAAGTGGGAGAGAGGGTTCCTTTCCCGACCCGTTCCCGTGGGATGGTACTTCGGGCCGGGAGAGGGAAGATAGAGGACTGCGAGAGCAGAAAGATGGGCATAGCACCACCATGGGAGGTCAGGTGAGGATAAGTATGTTGTTTGCGAGCGCGGGAAAGGGCGTGGCTTTTGATGGAAAGGTAAGTGTATTCTCCTAGGCTACGCAGGGATAAAGGGAAGCGGAGGCCGGCGTTGCCGACGACTGGGGGAAGAAAAGATGGAACAGAGAGAGAGAGAAAAGAAAGTTATTCCTTGAGTGTTTATAAGCGAAAGCACGCGCGCGGAACGAATGGGGAATATGCACTATTCTTTATAACTTTTTGAATGTGAATTTTATTAGCTGAAATGTGCTTGCCGAAAATTTAGCTGAAGAATTAAGTTGTGTTACAAAGATACTACTCTTTGAAAATTGTACCTTTTTGGAAGCTTAAAAACACGACGTCATCGCATGACGTCACGGCACGGTATCACTATGGGCGTTGTTTATCTGTTTATGCGTGGAGGTAAGTTGTTAAATAAATACTTGGCGATAATGTTTGTATTTATATCATTTGTTTAATGGAATAAACGATTGTATTTCGAATTTTTATATACGTAGTATGGATTGTAAAGAGCAAATCGTCCATTAGATTATTCTTTATAGGTATTATTATTATATAATGCCTGTTTAGTGTCCATGAATTTCTACTACGACTATGCAATTGCTGATTTTTTAAAGAACGCCGCCATAAGTGAGTCAACCAAAGGAAATTGTCGGAATGTGCTTTTTTTAAGTATTTTTTCAGTCATCGTTTCGTTCGAGAAACGGCTAAAAACCTCAAAACAATATATTCACTTCGTTTTATGTTAAAAATAAATGTCTATCTTCGTAGCAATATGGAAACTATACCGTGCAGTGACGTCAGAAGGCGTTTTAGGTCACGTGACTTTCGTCAATTTCCGGGAACATTTTAATTCATTTAATAATCTTTGTGGTGGGCGCAGAAAAATTTGGCTTATATATTTAAATTGGTGAGAAAATTTCGCATCAAGTATATCATTAATCTTCGAGAAACAAATTTCATGCATATTCCCCATTGTCGCGTCGTTTTCTCGATTGTGAGCGTCTCCAGGTAGGCTTTCCTGCCCCTCTCCGCATAACTTTCCCTCCCGCATCCGCACGCTAACAAATATACTGCACGCATACTCAAGCTTTCCGTTTACGCACTGGAAGCATTACCTGGAATGGGTTAGATGAAAATGGGAGGTCGCAAATAGGCGGGGAAGTTAGGATCTCGGAAGTAGATAGAGGAAGAAGTGCCTGAGGGTATTCCTCAAAGCTTTTCATTCCAGGGAAAAAGAGGAACTAAACTATCCTCTTATATGAGGTTCAATCTTAAATCCGTGGAGGTAATGCGGCATTAGGGGATGAAAAGAGGATGAGGGAGGGATTGGGGTGGACCACGAAATGCACTTTAGCTCTCCGAGCGAGGAAAATATCAGCTGCACATTTAAAAAAAATCCCTAGCAAACGCCTTCAAGGGTAGAGGCTCGGCTTTAATTATACCACGTTATTTTAATTTGAAGTCCTCAGATGAAAGCTCAGAATGATATAATTTTGAGTACGGAACAAGAAAGATTTTTTCCCGAGTGAGACGCTGCTCTACATTGCGAAGTGAGACGTTACTCTACATTGAAACCACTTAAGACAAAATATGTTCAAGAACAATCAAATGTCACAGAAGCAAGAAGGAAAAAGACAGAGGCAAGAAGCACAGAAAAAGGAGATAAACCTTTAATTTAGTCACAGAAGCATGTTCACGGATTTACGAGCATATTTAGATACGGTTGGGGCAGATTAATGATGAATTTTCAATTGTGAGCTCCAAAGTACGATGCTCCCTTCATAAACGTTTATCACAGAAAACAAAAATAATTCCAAGGACAATCATGTCATAATCATTAGAAATCCTTTAAAGTAATCATCGCTGAATTAGTAAAAGAACACTACATGACATACATAAGGATTTCTTCAAGTTACGGCGAGAGAATTTAGAGGATGCTTTCACATGGGTGGCCAAATACGCCCCTGATAACGAAACATTAAATTCCCTAAATTAACATCGCCGTCAAAATTCGTACCGTTCCAAAATTCCTCCAAAACGATTTTATATCAGGTTTATTGGGTGATCCAACCAAAAATCCACTTTGAGCTGATCCAATCAAAAGGCTTTCCGGTATTCCTGAATTTCCCTTAGGGTCCCTTAATCATATCCGAAGGTCAATTGCCGTTTCAGGGTAGCCGTGTGTGTAATGGGTGGTACGAGAGGAAATGGAGCGTTTTCCTTCCCTGGTCCCCTATTAAAGAATATACCTAAGTTCTGTGTGCGGTTGAGACAGAAAGCTCCCTTAAAATTAACTGTTTTTTCATACCAAAGTAGGGTGAAATTCTATTCTGTCCTAGTCCCGCATGAGTATCACACTTCGCCTCGGCGAAAGAGCTCTCGTCATATTGGTAGGCCCTAATACTATCAATTAGAGTAGAAGGAGGTGGAGATTAAGGCTTAGAAGAAATAACGAGAGAGGAAACCTTATAAGATAGAAATCAAGAGTAAGCAAAATCCTAGAAACATTTGTTGATTAGATAGAAGATATCTGTCGGAGGATGATTATAGTTTTTAAAGTAACGAAAATAATATGTTTTTGGACGTTAAGAGTAAATAAAAATAACAAAACAAAAAGGATAAAGACAGTGAAAGGCCCAGGTATTAGTCTATCAGCCATACTAGAATATCTCTCACTTAAAAACTTTAATTAAGTAATATATATGGATTGCGCTAAGACATCGCATTGATATTTAAGTAATGACTCAGTCTTATGCTTCTCATATTCAAATAATAATGCCTAGAATGAGGATATTACTCTTTCTTATCCCTTGTCTGCTGGTTTAGCGCATGCAATGTGGACAATTTACGCCAGAATATTATTTACCTATATTATCTATCTATAAATATGTCAGAAATATACTTATAAAACAGGATATTTTCACATGCAAAATATTTACTACCTCTGAAGGCTACACATATTATTCTAAAGGCGTAATAGAAAAAAATGCATATAATATCAGCGTTCGATCCCTAAAGGCTCCAGAAAAAACTGTCGTTAGGCCACTTTCTTTGCCATCCAAAATCGTGGTCTGAGCTGATTGAAGGAATCGATATTCAAGCAGTATCATTTATTAAAACATCTATGCAGTCTTTTCAACCGGTAGAGTTGGAAGCTAAAATAGCGAAGTTTAAATACCACAGCGAATCAGCATATCGATGGTGTATTCCCGGTTGTTGGCAGACAGAAGCAGACTACACGTGCGATCGAAATATCAATGTGTCTTCCGGCGTCGTAAACGGTCTTTCGGCGTCGTAAACGGTCACAAATGTTTCAACGGATTTTAACACAATATTTTTTTAATGTCTCAATATAAGTAACATTTTGTAGCTTGACGAAGCTTTCAACTATTATCTTGCATGAAGACTAAAACTGACTGAAAATGGGCTCTAACATTTTGTTCTATATTTATTTTAAATACTACAATTGAATCATGTAACTTGCGCTGGCATATAAAGGCAATAAACGTTCTATTCCAAGGTACCATTCTCCCCCAAAAATATCATCTCCCCACGTCAAGGAAAATTGAAGGGAGCCGTTTTTTGCGAAAATTAATCAAATCTTACTCGAGTAAATTGTTAATATAAGAGAAACAAAGAACGTTATATGTTAAACCAAATTCACCAATAAATAGAGAATCACCGGGCATAGTTCCAAAGTCTCGACTGAAGAAAAATACGTTTTAACTCCTGGCCAGTTTTTTACGAATTCAGTCCACTGTGTACCGGGTATTTGTCTAGTCTCCTCCAATTTCCTGTGTAGCACGTTGGCCTACGGTTCCTAATAATGGCCTTCGTAAATGCAAGTGTGATGTTTTAGTGGCTAGCATATCATGTATCTTAAGGAAAATTATTTAAAAAAATACATTAAATGTACAAGGAAAGTTAAAAATTGAGGAAACTTTAAAAATATGTGGACGATTATTTACGTTTCGCTCAATAAATAAATTTATGTTACTGGGCAAGTATTAATCATATACTAAGTGCAAACAGACAACATTTTTATTCAGAAATTTACTTCAGTGGGAGGGGAATATTACAAATTACTTCTTGATTAGTGTTGTCAAAAAAGGGAAATCAAGGTTAACGTGGATCGTCATGCGATTTTTGAACCAAAGATTGTTAAAAATAATTAACCGTAAAGTAATAATACAACTACAGTTGAATATTCCTAAACGCCATGATCGGAATTAAATCAAAAATTTTATCAATTACGGGAACTTAGAATTATCGCCCTGTGCAGTTCTCATCGTAAGATCCCAGGTTAAAAACTACTGGAGAAGTATTCAGCCCATCTCCCAGGTACGAGTATGGTAGTGAGTACAGGTATGAGTTAAACAATGGTATTGTGTTCTTAATATATACATCGCATTGAATTTCAAATAAAAAGTCCAATATCAAATGAACTAAGAGATAAACACTAATATGAGAATATTAATGGGTTATTTTGAACTTATGAAGAATGTTTTGTTGGACATTGAATTTTGGACTTATGAAGAAAATGTTTTTTGAACCTCAAAGTTTGTAAATTAAGCAGGCCATTTGAAAGATTACGGAACGAGAAACTAGCATCAATTCATAGCGTTAACAGCTAGAGACTATCAGATTAAGGTCCTTTCGCCTCAATACGAATGTCCGCGGCCACTTTTCAGGAAGGGCTTTCAAAATAAGGTCTCATATCTGAGACTAACTTAAAGCCGACAGCTATCATTCCAGCGTTCTTGCGAAAATACAGAATTTTTCTACTACTATTTCCGATTTATAAAGCCAAACGAGAAAAAGTTAGAAATAAATTGTCACTTCGGAGCATCAGAAATCCGTATATTTTGAAGTATTTACGGGAAACGGGGAGTATTAAAAGTGGTTTTGGCTAATTTTTCTAATATAATTGCACTCAATGAAATATTAGAAGACTTATTTTTGGAAAGGTCCACAAATCAAGTATTCTTGCTTGAATATAAAACTAGCACTCTAATATTTAATCAATTGTAAATCATTCAGAAACTGGCGATAAGTCATACAAACCTGAGTCACACATGAGTACCTGGTACACACTCTTTGAAATTGAAATAATTATTGAGGTAACTATGCAATTTATTCAACCGGATTTTACACAGCAATAAGTCTACATGATGAAGTGCCTCATACTATTAGAATAGATAAGCACCACCACACACGTTGGCGCAATTGCAGAAGCACAATCGACACACAGATAGAGACGTCCTAAAACATAATATAACGCTACGGTCTTGCAAAATTCTGAGAAGGGATTTGTGCAGAATTACTGACTTCTTCCGAAAATACACCACGGTTTACTTTCTCAACGGCTGAAACTTTCCGCAACTTCTCTCATCTTTTAACGGAATGACGCAGAGGAAAGAATATTATGAAATGGTAGATCATAAAGGGTTAAATCAAGTGAAGCGAGAGGAGCCCACTTTGAGGCGAAAACTTGCTGATTGGAGGGAGCAGAAAGAGAATTGGGCTGAAAATGTGAAAGAGGATAAGCCAGCAAGGTGGGTTTCATCTCTGGGAAGAGGCTGTGTTACAAGGCGCCCTCTGACCTCGTCAGAAACCGTACAGTTGAGAGGAAATCTTTTTTCGGAGGGAAAAGGTCTTTATACCTTACTCAGGTAAGTGATGTATTCATTTTCTTTCCCCGTGTTTATCGATTTAATTCAAGCATCCGGAGAATTCTAAATGAATATTCTACTGGATAGTAGCACGTGAAAATAAATTTGAATGCTTAATGAAAATTAAAGACCCTTCCAAATCCAAAGCGTAAGAGTTTGAGTGTGCTCCCGAAAATATGAAAATATTTAGAAGAATGAGTAATTAAGATATAATAGGTAGACAATAATTTCGAGGAATCTTAATACTTGTTGAAATATTGATGAATATATATTCTATCGTGAGAAAAATGTGAAAATGTTAACAAAAGCAATACATCAAAGTTTAGGTTCGTGACGAAATACAGCACCAAGAGTATCACTTATTTCAAATTCGTGAAGTAGTTTTTCAGGTTAAATAAGTGTGCCTCAATACAAAATCTCCGCCGATGTAATGAATTCATAGTAAAAATATGACAAAATTCCACTGTAGTACCCATGAGAATAGAAAATTAAGTACGGACAATTGGAGTATTTCAGATATCGGATTAGTATGATGACTGTAATACTGACATCCCACCCCGACAGTACAGGCTTGAATCCAGGAACTGGCGAATTTTTCATTGGTATACCGATTATTACTTCAGTGTTTTGTGGAGAGTATTCGAGTTCAGCTCTCTTTGCGTTGGATGGATCGTTGATCCGTGGTTCCCTGGGCGCTTTTCGTGAAGAACATACACAGTTAAGAGCAACATTCCTGCCTTAACCCATTTAACCACCTTTTCTCTCCGTTGAAAATACCTCGGCCGGCATGTTGACCTTCCCAAAATGACTACAACAACTCGGACAGATGTATTACACCGAGTAAATGAGTCATTAATTGTTGTTGAAGAAACATGCAGACAATATGGGCACTACTCAAAAAGATGGCTGATCTTTTATGAGACATTGCTTTTTCCCGTGTCAACAGATACTGGATGTCTAGATTTCTATTGCAAATTTTCACGAAAGAACACCTAACAGACTACGAGTGAAAGAAGTTATTTTCATGCTTAGAAAAAGGGCAGCACCAATTCCCTTCTCTATGGACTGTTGATAAAGTAAGTACTAATTTTTATTATCCAGAAAAGAACAAAAATCTACAAGACTTCATTCTGGAGAACGATGTTAGGAATTAAATGAATGGATAAAGCGAAAAACGAGGAAGGACACCGAAGAGCTAAGGAAGAGACATTTGCGTTGAGTGCAGTATTTCACCTGATCCCTCTTCAATCTTAACAACGTAAAAATAAGCACATCCCTCACAACTACATGTATCTATGGCTGAAATTGTTAGGTACGAGCTAATTACCATTGCCGATGAGACATTTCCATTTTGATATTGTTGGAATATTTTCATTTTATTCGGGTGAGATACCCAAAAATACATTACACATAGATGCTAAATAAAATGGAGATACGTATGTTACTTACGGAAGTCATGTCCAGATCAATGAAAATTTATGACATTTTATTTTCTCAAGGCACGTATTGCATGTACAGATCTCGCTTCAAATAGATTTAAAAATCACTTTTCAATGCAATAATTTAATATAGTTTATCTAACTCTTTTGCGACAAAGTTTGAAACGTTATAATCCTAGGTTATTAAGAACCAAAAACTTACTAGTATTCATAAGAAATTCATTGCGTCTCAAGATTCTTTCAAACTCCCTGGAATTTTCGTATTCAGCAAGAACGAGAAGAAAGATGGAAAAATGCTTTGAAAACTCTCCATTTACTCCTCCAAATTCTGGTTTCATTTAAAGATTAAGACAGGAAATCCTAAGTAAACTTCGTTCGGAATGAAGTAAGCCAAAGTGGGTTAATCAAGGCAGCCAGGGATGAGATTAATGGTAGCTATCGCATGTAGTTTCTTCCAATAACTTCGTTAACTATCTAGGTCAACTCAAGGACGGTAAGAGATTTCTAATCCATATGTCTTATCCTCGAGAAACTCAAGGACATCCATCATCGATCCACTTTGCCATTAAACCGGGAATCAGAAATAACGTTGCAGAATTTTTAAGCGTATGAATTAAAAATTGACCAATATCATGATATTGTTGAATCAATATGTAAGTTAACCATTGGATTTTGTAGCAACCCAATGATTATTACTCAGAGAAAAAGTTAGGGATTTGAATGCATTAAAATATTGAATCAGACAGCAACGAATAAAATAATTTTTTAAGGAAAATAAGAGTTTGCATGTAGAGAATTGTTAGGGTGCACTAAAATGGAAAATCTTATTGCTGCACAGAAAAGGAATTCAAGGCAAATTATACGATATCATCAATTTTATTGAAGCCTTCGAAACGGAGATCTTAAAATTGATGTTAAAAATATTGACACCAAGCTTGATGCAAACTTGGTATTCGGTATTCAGATTATCATTTTTTAAGAGAGAATCTACATATAAACAAAAATATGCATTGTATATTGATGTAGCTTTCATGCTCCAAATTAAAAGTAATTTGCACGAATATGCAATTGGAAAAAATCAAAATGTGGTTTGCATGTTGGTGAGTAAATATCCATAAATAATTCTATTACGCAGCACATATAATGATACATTCGATATCGTTTCAACTCGTTCTATTTGGCATAAAACGGCATCAACTGCCTCCCTTCCCATATTTTCTTTGTTGATAACATAGGATCCTTATTAAATAAATACTCTTTCATCAGAAAGGCGCGGGTTCTGGAAAACGGTCTGCAAGGGATATTGAAACTCGTATAGTAAAAAATATCATATTTTATTTCATTAATCATCGAGACAGAGAATCTTGAGAAGAACTCCCACGCAGTACATTTGTTGAATAGTAATGGTGACTTGAAACACCTCAACAGCATAACCATACGGGTAGATAACTCTTCAAAGCCTGCTACCCTCCATGTCTCTTTCGTGGACGTGGAATTCTTCAATATTTGCTTCTTGATACAATTGTTATGGAGTCAAAAGGAATATTTAAGGCACATTTATTTCAGTGATGACACTGAATATCAATCGCTATTGATTTGACCAGCTGCTCTCAAAAACTTAAGAAGACAATTCCGAGTACCATTTCAGGAACCAGTGTGACCAGCCACACTGTGATGTAGAAACGCTCAAAAAATTGCAATACATTCGAAAATAATATAGTTCATCAAGTATAAAAGGTAATTATTAGATATTATGTTAGATTTAGAGTATATGATATTATTTAGAGGTAATTATTAGATTGATATTATCAGATATTTATATAAAGTATGTGTCCTCAAAATGGTCATCAATAATTACCACAGCCTAAAAGCTGTCATAGATAGTGAAAATCTCACAATCAGTCATCTATACCTATTTTTTTCTGCGTTAAATGAACTGATTTTTTAAGACGACTATTGCGATTGTTTCTGGAACAGAAAAGGATCATTATAAAGCACAATGCTTACAAATCCAGGTATCGGTTTAACCATTTCAGCTGCCCTTATACATATTTCTGTAAAGCAGACCGCGGAGTCGTACATGTTTCACAAATTTAAGATTAACAAAAGTCATATTCCGACCAATGATGGATATTCTTCTCTCATGCTCATATTTCTCAGATTAAAAAGTACTGATGTGATTATTAACAACAATTGATAATGCGATGACTATGAATAGGTAACAGTTTTAGGACCAAGAGAATAGGATCATCACTGTCGCAGTGGGTAGCAATAAAGGAAATTCGTCGATCACCTCTCTAAGCCATTAAACAGTGGTTTTTCAAATCCCAATTGGACGAACGTTGCCCGTTCGAGCATACAAAACCAACCTACATCTACGTAACACCCTGCGAGCCACTGCGATGGTGTGTGGAGAGGGTAGCACACGCTGAAGCTAAATCGCCCCTAGACAATGGCTCGCTAGTCGCCATCTTTGATTGAGTCCGTAAGGTAAGATGTCGGAAGCACGGTAACTCAGGTGAGAGCCGAGGAACAAAGACCAGGATGGGCGAAAGGGATTAGAGAGGTCAGCCCATTGTCGTTGTTTTATACTGTCCTGCCGTTTCCCTGGAAAGACCAGTGCCGTCCTTCTTTCGGCCCCGTCCCGACCACCAAACAACGGTTTCCTCCTTCCGACACAAATGCGGTTCTTCCGGCTGCCCGGAAAACCCCTCTCCCTTTAACTCCCCACACTATCCCCCGCGGCGGCCGCGGCTGTGCTCCGGATTCCAACTGAACATCCCTCCTCCCTCTCCCGAGTCAATATGTACAACCTCCTCCACACCCTCCCAACTCCTCTTCCGCTCCGCCACAATCTCCCTCTTCCAACCATCCTCCTCTCATCCTCTGTTTATGTGCGTCAAAAAGGGGCTTTTCCGCATCGTATTTGCTCGGTCTGGCAGAGGGGGGAGAGAAAGAGGGAGGGAGAATCGCCGCCAGGGCCTTCCGAAGATGCAAGGGGGAAGGTTTGTTTCGTGTGCGAGCGTAGTGTACGGAAAAAAGGGACATCGCGACATCATGTGGGGGATGCTGAGGCGGACGGAGACGTTAACCAAAGGCTTCGGACCAATGCTTTATGCGCCCTCATCGGTTGTTTTGCGTTGGCGGAACAGCGGAACCAACTTAATCACCGCGCCGCGTTGCTTGGATACATCATCAAGGGTCAACAATCCTTGGATTGGTTGGACGCAGCCCTCTACTCGATTCTTCTATCAGCACCCCTCTTCATATTGACGCAGTTCCTCTCTTTCACGTCCTTCACGACCTGTTCTATGTAACTCATGCGAGGCCTGCCTTTTCCATTCTTCCCGTTCACTTTTCCTTTGACGATTGTTTTCATCAGGCCATCGTGTCTTAAGATGGTGCCGATTAAGTTGTCCCGTCTTCTTTTTATAGTTTTCAACAGACTTCTCTTTTCGCCCACTCTTCTTAGGACTTCTTCATTTGTCACTCGGTTGATCTATTTTATGCTTGGACACATCGGTACGAATTTTCATCTACGCTCAGGAGAACGAATGTCCGATTCAACTCTTCACTTCTTCTTGTGGACTTCTCAACGAAGGTTTAAATGGGCATTGGATATCCACCATAATTACGGCACCATCGAATTTTTCCTTAAGCACAAAGGTCTTACAGCGAAGTACTGATCGCATTGGGAAAACATTCAGCAGGTTAACGAACATTTCTGATGATATGACGGAAATTATTGTATAGAGAGGAAATGATGGAAATGAACGGATAGAAGTCGGATAGAACGAGCCTTGAACTCTAATAATTAACTGGTAATAATTGCATCGCAAGAGTACGAAACTCGACCTCAATACATAAATCGTTCAATAGGTAGTAAATTTAACATAAAATTTGAAATTAATAATATGAGTTCAAAGGAATATTAGATATTATGGGTACTAAAATGCTAAATTTAAACTGTTTAAAATGTTTCTAACCGTAATTCCTCATCCGAGATAATTTTACACAAATATACTATAATTTTATACCACCTGGACGTATATCGCTGCTAATTATGACACGTTAAATTTATTTTAAATCTATCAGTTATTCAAAAACAATTGAGATTAACGTTTTCTAGAATTTTTAATCTCCATATGCACGTCTTATTGTTAGTTAACAAAAAATAATCAATTTGGGGTATTTAAGACTAAAATAACTAAATATCGTCTCTACTTAGATACGTCATAACTATATCCTTGTGTACCACTTAAAGGGAAATGTCATTCATGTCAAATGAAGTTACCATTGATTTCTTACCACCTGGTATCTTAATAAAATACTCAATACATTTTACCCATCACAAAATAATCATCGCCAATTTTCCGTTAAATTTAGGAAGAAGTTTTAAAATTTTCGAACGACAAGAGAAATATTTAGCAAGCAATCCAAACGTCATAATATTGAAATGATGGCCTCAACTTCCGCGAGGGCTTCATAATATAGTTGTCACAATTACTAAAATTTATCTTGGGGAATATACATTCTGAAAATATACAACCGAACCAGTGTAAAAAAAGGATTTATTAAAAGAGTACTGAAGAAATTTGATGAGAAGACAAAAGAGTGATGTCATTTTTAATAGTTAGGCCTCACCTACAATACGCAGCCAGGGTATCGGATCCAAAAGAATGAGGTTTAATCAGAGAACTAGACAGAATGCAACGTAGACCAGCTAGGCAGCTAGGCCCCCCAGAATTTGCTCCGGGCCCAGATGAGTTTTCATCAATAAAAATTAAATTTCACTTGTTTCCAGCTTGCCTTTTCCCTTTCTGACGCATATTCTACCAAATTCATATGCATTTTTAGCAAAATTCTAGTCTCAACTCCCTCTTACCCGCAAAAAAAAGCGGGCCCTTTTTATAAGAGGCGGACCCTTTTCTTAAGAGCCGGGCCCTTTTCCAAAGAGCCGGGCCCTTGTCAAGGTTGGCCACTCTCAGCAAAAATAGTTCCGACGCCCCTGGATAGGTTCACTGAAGATATTAGATACATAATGAAAAACCATGCGTATTATGCTGGATTTTATCGTATAAATAAGATACGAGAGAAGGATTATCGTTGCCGTTTTTCCCTAAATACAGGATAATTGGCAGCATAGCAAAGGAAAAGGTAAATAAATAATAGTTAGCATAGTCTGTAGTGCATGATGCATGCTTTAACATTACTATTCCATGAATGCTACGGAAATTACAGGTAAATATATTTAGAGAAGTGCCTCTATTACCAGTAATCACTTCATTACAATACACATACTGGACATCTAGTTACACGTGACTTATACCTAACATGTTTACATGAAGTAGTTGTATTGTAGCTGCTAGTTGCATGTAAGTAGTTCATGTTTGGTAATCTTCACCACCTGTCACAGCCCCTCGCGGTTGTTTGCAGGGTATTTCGTAGATGTACCTAGATCACCAAAATACGATTACATTAAAAAGTGCGCTTACTTCAAAATAAAACTACAGCACCAACTAGCAACATTTCCTCGATTATAAAATGACTTCATTCTGGACATAAGAAAATCAGAAACCGCAATTATTTCTGGCTCATCTCTCTGCGGCTCATACAAGATAAAACATGGAAATAAGAGCATACAGCATCCACAAAATTATTAATTTGTTGCCTACGCCAGTTTACTTTCAAATAAAAATATTCAATTAAAATAATAAAACTGAAATACACCCTTTCAAATATGGATTGGAAGAAGAAGAATATCGCTTTTAGAGAGAACAATCCTTCTTTGGTTCTGTTAGTAGTGAATGATACGTAGGTTATAGGTTTACGAAAAATGGAGTGTCTTAGCTCCAATGCCTTACGAGAGTGGGAGGATTTTTTCTAATTAAAACCATAACTTAAAACTGTACTCAATACAATTTATCACATAATTATAGAGACGATCGTTGGCCACGCTCTGGTCTCCTCGTGACTCATCTTACGGTACAAAGTGGGGAAAAATCCATGGTTACATACTCTCATTAAGTTATGAAAAGTAGAGTAGAAGTGGGATGGTGAGGGAAGGTGTTGTGGCCGCTGAAAGCGGCTTTTTATAGTGAACTTGTGGCAGGCATTGATAAGTTTTGCTTTGAAGTTTTAAGAGGAATTTTCATAAAGTATAAGCCGAATCTTTTACCCTCATTTTTAACATATCATCTCAATATTCCGATAAAGTGATACATAGGTGCTTATTAAGGCTGAAATAGGGATACAGCGAAAAACAAAATACAGTATGAACATCTAAAATTCCATAGCCTCTTACTGCAACTCAATCAGTCACGATCCAGTTGCTCACTGAGCCAACTGTTGGCAATTAAATACATTATTAAACCTTTAACAATATTATTAGCTCATGTCACATATTTCTGCCCTCCTGGCGAGGCTAAATTTTCTTTTTACTTCCAAAAAATATAGTATGATGCATTAGTTTACTTATAGCATTGAATAATTATACTCTGGTTTAATATGTTCATCCCTACAATAAATAATTACGCGCTACCTCCGTTCGTTCTCCCTTGGCACACATAGATGTAGGCTTCATTTGGAATGTGAATTACATCGCATCAAGTATTTTTAATAACTCTAAGTGAGTCACGACCTCAGGGCCTTTTAAAAGACTTATTTTCGTTGAATTATACTCGCCTGCTCATTGCGTAAACGAAAGAAATGAAATCCTTGACCTCCATTCTTCCCAAGAGATTTTTTACGGCACATAAAGAAACCAAGAAGAGTATGTGGTGGATATTAAGACGTCGTCCGGCGAATGAGAAAGGCCAGAGGTCTTTAAGATAGCAATGAGAATGCTGTAGACGACAGGGAGAGAGACAGAGAGAGAGAGAGAGACAGAGAGAGAGAGAGAGAGACAGAGAGAGAGAGAGAAAGATATGTGTTAAGGGATGCCGAGGAAACGGTCGATATGGGCAGTGGGGTGGATATGGTAATGCAGAAGAAGGTTATGGGATACCAGCAAAAAAAAGAGGGTTACAACAGCTACAAAAGGAGAGCAGATATGGGATAATCCAATAATAAAGCTTAATATGTGACTAAAATACATATTATCGCATGCATTCAGCCAGGGGAGTAAATATAGACTACAGAATTTATTTTAGGGGTAGTGAGCAGAGATGGGAGAAATGAAATGTAGAACAATATTTCGACGATTAAGCATTCGATTAATACATTAATTTAAGGGGAACCTAATCTCTTGAGGGATAGAGCTCGTGAAATCTGTTCTCAACAGAAAAACAAAAATAAATTGACATAACTGTATTCAACACTAATATTGGGTCGGTTGATACGGGTAAAATACCCCAAGAATAACAGTTGAGCATAAAGGCGTGGTATATCATATCATGGTAGGATCATCAGCTCCTTTCCCTGTCCCGACCGTGGTTTTGCGGTAATATTTGTATTTCATTTTTATCTGACAATAATCCAGCATTGGTTTGACTCGACAAGTCCAAATGCCTCTCCCAGGATTCAAAACCATGACATCCGGACAGCAGTCCAACATGCTACCCATTTCGGGCTAACAAAGCTCTCTTAAAAGACTGCTGCTCTCTGAAATTGGCCGAGGACCCTTTCAGCTTGAAATTTAGATACGCTGATCAATACGGCAAATAATAATCTAAAACATCTTACGATAAGATTTCATGGTGGTTACAATCCTAGGTCTCGCGGGATTGGATTTTATATTCCGGTAACGGATAAGTGAATAATAAAACTTTTTAATCAATAATCAAACTTAAACCTGCAACCGTTATTCATTACGTTTAGCAACCCATAATGCAGTCAAGCGTCATAGAAAATGTTTGAGGACTAAAATGATAAAATTATCTCGCTACCAAGGTACGGCAACACAAGTATTACTTGATAGTCACCACTGATCCAATGAAAGGGAGTGAGTAATTATTTCCCTGTGTTACAACATGTGCCCTTATAATTAACGAGGTTAATTCACAAGCATAAATTCGCCTATAAAATATTAAAGTGCAACAATAACTTTTCCCGATTAGTGAATGAAATGCATACAGGTCGTGTATTACGGTACGGGGGAGTAAAAGAAGTCCAATATAAGCACCCGTAGCTTCACGAAGATGTCTTGCGTTAATAAAGATGTAACCTATACCAGTATCGTAAAGATACCTTTAGTTTACAAAGGTAGGTATCCTATGGTTTTCTAGTCAGCATAAGATATCGACTCATGCTTATTCTGACATTAACAATTGCGGCTATATCTTTCATAATGTCATAGATATAAGCGATTTCTACTGAAACACACCAATAAGCTATTACACGTTAAGTATATCGTATCACCCCGAAGACATTATTAAAGTTAAAATCCTGAGTGAAATTATGATGTATACAGTTCACATTAGACAGAAAAAATATAGGGGGGCAAACATCTAAGGAGTTGATGATATCACATCACATAATGAAATTCATCACATAAGTATGCAACTACTTCAAAAGCATGGCTATATTCCTATATTCATATATGCAATACAAACTTAAACCTGCACAAATGTTAAGGACAAGTGAACTATATAGTAATTTGCTATGCTGTTCAACCATTAATTTTTGTTACCACTGCAATTCTACAATTTATCGCGTTATCAATACATTCTTGGTGTGACTGTGCAGCAGCAAAAGACTAGAAGGATTTACGTGAGGAGTTTAGATCCTTTAGTTACCCGCTTTTTTCATCAACTCTAGTGCCTGGCTAAAATTATTCCCACTCCAAACCTCTTTTTAGCTACCATTCCTCCGTCGTAATCTCGGGTGCTCTTGAGTCCACGTCAACATTATTTGAAATTCTTCGCATTCGACTATATCTCCTCCAGTCCCTCCAGATCCACGATATTCCTTTCGAAAGGCCGTCTGTAATTTGCGCGAGTCCATATCTCCTCACATTTCGTGAGACCGTCACCCTATTCCTTGAGCGTTATCGCCCGCAATTTCGTGGTCTGATTTTTATACGCGATTGGAATCAGACTCTCACTTTTATGGAGACATCTGGTCATAAAAAGGAGGAACGAGCTATATATGATATACTTCCTCCATGACTGGCAATTTTTATGCTCCACTCTCCCACAGGAAATTACTATCTAGCCTTTCTACTTCACACTGCTTGCGTTTTTCGCAGCAACTAGTTCATTTCACGATGGTCCCACCGAATTGTGGAGACCATTGTTCAAAGAATGGGGTGATGAACAGCAATATTACGTATCCTTGTTTCGATCTCCTTGATTCTGTATTGCTCTTTAACTTCGAATACCAAAAGCCATTATCGATGATGTTTTCATGCCTGTTAAGATTAACCCTTACCTTTTAAGTGTGAAAATCTTAAACTTACTTTACTAACGCACATTTTTCATTTTGTTATTCGCTAAAAAAACTTAAATTATTCTATTTTCACTTTTTAATCAGCTTTACCAAGAGGTTCATTGCAATCAAAATATGTTGTCATTTGTTCCCCGAAGCATTGATTTTAAATCTTTGAAATTTTTATAAGGCAATAATAAGGGCGTTCAAATTGGTGTTAAACAGCCATAACCATATCCCATACATAACATATTATAATTTCGCCAACTTCAGCTATGATTTAATTGGCCCCGCAAGAATATATATATGTAATAGAAAATAATACTTCCTACGAATCGGTATAAATATTTTTTATTGATGCATGTCAATTCAATGTTATTCCGTGAATAAGAATGATCTATTCATGAATTTCAATATGAAAATAACGAAAGCTATTTGTTGCAAAAATTGCAAGAGAATTATCTCGTTCATGTTATACGATACTAAAATATCTTTTTCTCTGTTGAATACAGTATTTTTGATCCGCTGGTAGAAGTATTAATGGCAATTGTATAAGCTTAATTGCTAGGCTGGGAAATTGGAATCAGTTAATGTCCAATGGGAAATACCTAACACACACCTTATGGTCAAGGACTTGCATTCAATAGTGACGATATCCCTCCATAAACTACGTTTCAACTTAATGGTGGTACATTTTAAATAATTCACATGAAATTCTGCGTCGTTAATTATTATATCTAGAAATATACTTTGGTGAACTAAAAAATATTTTTACAAATATCTAACTATTTTTAAAATCATACATTGCATCAAAGGAAAGTAAAAATCATGTTACCATCCTTTTTTGAATTCGTAATGGCAACCAAAATACTCCCGTGAAGAAAATATTTTGGTGTCCCTTGCACTGCTACAATATTAAACCGAGCCTTTAATCATTGAGTGAGAGTAACGCACTCAGGATTTTAATGGTGAATGTGGTAGAGAAGAGCCTTGTAATGGATGGGCATAAAAGGCAAAAAGAGAAGGAATTGTGTGCAAAGATGCGCAAAAGATTTTTAAATCCATTTAAGGTGAGCGTTGCGGTGCACGAAGCGAAAAGGGTTTGAATGAAAGGGGGGTGCGGGGCGGAATGAGAGCTGTGTGAATTCCCTTAAAATGCAGCAGATGCAGCGCTGGAGCAGCAGGGAAATGGAATCATGGGGCTGGAAAAGTGCGGGTGGAGAAGGATTTTGCAGGTGAGTGGTTTTCCAGGTGAGAGGGGAGAGGGATTAAATTAAATTTTCTGCTGATGGCAATCAGATCGGCTTGGATGGCGGCGTTTCAAAATTCTCCCCAGAAATAAGGCGCGGATTCAACGTTGACGAGTGGTTATTGAATCCTAATACATAATTTCAAGTCTTTATGCGGCAACTTGCTTTTGACATATCAATTAACATATTCTCCCACAAATTTTTAAAAATTTAAATTCTCATTCTTCAGCCATTCCGGTTCAAATGGGCCATATTTCCGGGGCAGAATTCAGCCAATTTAAGCACCTTCAGGTGATATATCGTTTCAAATTAACAATAATCACCAATCAAATAAGAACGACATATCAATTTCATTGAGATATTACCTTAAATTTTAAGAACCAAATGACTTGTAGGACTTTTTAAAAGGCTAAAAATGAAATTGGTTTTAAGGCGATTGATATTTTTATTGGTTAACAATGGCACCAAAAGACGCCAAATAATATTTAGAATAAAATAAGAAAGTCTCCTAAGCACATATGAAAAATATGAGCGAAAATATGCTCAGACGTCTCTTGCGGTACAAGCAATTAGTCTACTAAGAAATATTTATCAAGCAAAATAATAAAGGGTTTTTGTTGATCACTTATTTTCACTCAGTTTGATTAATGCATACAATTTTAAGGGATATGTGTATTGTAATATGAATAGCGGCATGTGAATTGCCTCTGGTGATGGTAAAAACAAGAAAAATCCATCGTTACCACTTTTAAATTATTCATGTGGAATCCTTTTTTTCCATATCCAGTGATTTTCATTGTTTATAATAATCTTGAACCTTATAGCCACTTAAATTATTAAGAGTGTTCTATGCCGTTCAACTACCTTACTGTTCAATAAGCGGCTGGTAAATCAATGAAAATTGAAAAAAAATTAAAAAATTATATTTAAAAGGAATGCCTTCAATTTGCGAATAAGAACTTAAAGATTTTAGGATAAACACTATTTTCAGCAATGAAATCATCATAAATTATGGGAAGTTCTATCTATTTATCGTAAGTCTAGCAATATAATTATCAAAGTTTTCCTCTAGCAAACAAAAATATGTGCCTGAATTTATTCACCTAGGTTAATTTACGTAACGTTATTAGATTATTTTAAGTCTTTTAAATAGTTACTAAACAAATTTAGACAATATTCAACAGTTAAAATCAGTGTGTATTACGAAGTTAATATTCATGAGCATAATTTATGAGTATATTCATATGTTCACATAATTGATGTGTGAATCGGTTTGTTTTTTTATTCTTTTGAGTAATTGTTATGTTCATTTAATTTCCGCAAGTGATTGATTATTTTCATAGTATAATTAATGATCCTTGGATATAAGTGAAACAATAATTTTATTAATAATATTTTCGCACTAAACACAGTTATATTTATGTACCGTTGATAGGATAACCCTGAAAGAAATGTATGGTTACTAGGATAAATAGCAAATTAAATATGTAAAATAAATAGGCAACGAAAACTTCCCGTTTCAAGCTAAAATATGAGCCACCGTGTCTAAAATTAATAATGAAAGCTTAGTAACGAATCAACCCTAAACCGTTGACTCCAGCGGTATTTATCTCACTTGAGCAAAAATCAGTATTACGAATCAATATTATTTGTAATAAGTAATAATATAGGTAAATATGAGACACTTTAGGTCCTCAGAAAAAAAAGATATATAGTAGATATATGAATGGTGGGTGCCTCTTATTAGCAGATTCTTCAACGATTTACGAGAATCATTCGTACTCAAATGTTCTAGATATAAGATTCGCATCCAGTGCATGCAAAGAGTTCTCTTTATATGTGAATCACCCGACGATATAGATTACCAAATTATTTGACGGTTTCAGTCGATAATTCATGCTTCCATCAATAAAAATTATATTGTAAAAGTTAGGTAGGTTCTATTAATGAGCAACAGAATAGGCGTGTACTTTTAGCTGTGAGAGAATTCACTTCGGTATAGTGAAAAATGAAGCAGGATTTTTTAAGTGCTAACAGGTATACGTGTAACTTATGGAATGCTGCACCAAGGAGTAGGAACTAAATGATTCAGTCACTCGGTACCGACATTATACTATGGTTGGTACTTAAAGAAGTGAATTAATCACTCACTAGGCGTCTAAAGCCTTCAATTGACGCCGAAACAATATATTTTCTAATAGAGAGAAGATTTATAGCTTTACATCCTGCCAAAGATTTAAATAATTGATTGCCCATCAGAGCCAAGATTTTCCTAACAGCCTACTTGAATACGCTGCCCTTGGAAATAATCCAAAAAGGCTGTGGGAATTAAAAATAGATTCTTAGACGTTTGGATCACAGCCAAGTCCATTTCCAAAGGAAAAAATACTTGATTTGATTGCAAGGGATCTCATTTGATAAGAAAAATTCAGGAAAAAAAGAAAGCTGCATTTAAAACAGTTGTATCAGCCGGCATGAAATTAACGGCATAATGGTTTTTCAAAAAGGGTTTGGCGAACCTCAATATTTTTTTCTGTCTATCCATCCATAACGAGAGAGTTTAATCTCTGCGACTAATTTGTAGCAAATCGTTTAAAATTTAAGTACTTAGAAGATCCTTGGCAAATTAATTTAACTAAGTTTGACAAACTAGTTTGACTAAGGATTACTCAACTAGTTTTTTTCATAATGTCACTCACATATTTATGGATATTTTCTAATATTTTCAATTAAAAATTAGGATAATGGCATGTAATACTTAATCATAAACACAGCGAAAAATCCTTGAAAGTAATCAAAATGGAAACAAGTTACAGGACCACAGTCTGACAGACATCTTTTCATCAAGTCATAGAGCGTCGATCGTGATTCAGTTAAAACAAACAAATATTTAACATTTCATCACAATGACGTTATGAAAATGATTAAATTTGCATCTGATCTTTCATTCGTGGTGAATGAAAAAAGTAGTTAAATGTAAAAAGATGTTTTTTATAGCGACAGGCGGGAAATATATAGGCTTCCACCGCACAACATCATGTGCACTAGGGTGGAGTGAAAAAAGTCAATATTTTTTTTTCGGAAACGGGTACCCTTCAATGACTGTGTATGAGACCTAGTAACAATTCTGTAAAATATTTAACTTTTACGACGACATCTTGAGTCTGCACATTTCACTTAAAGTTTGAAAATTTTTTAAATTTTTTGCATTTTTACAACATTTTTTAAAGTACTTGTACAAAAAAAACCTGATGGGTAGTCACTAAATAGTTGAGCAAGACCTTAAATAAAGACAGGATTTAAAAAGATATTTTTAGGCGGTGCTTTAGTCTGCACATGAGGCTTGAACTTATCCAAATATTCGCAAATTTCTGATATTTTTAACGTTTTATGATTTCTGATATCCTCTTATAATCTTATCAAAACTTGTTATATAGGTTTCGTTAATCAACTTTGCATTGTTCAACTCCTCGCTAGTTCATGTTAAACTACCCAGGACTCACCACAGGGAGGTGGTTGCACTTCGAGTCCCACCCATACCCTCCCAACCACCCTAACATGAGAGCATGTATTTACATCGTTAAGAAAAGTCATCAACAGGTAAATCGTTTCTTTGTGTCATATACTGGACGGATATTTCTATCAAACATTCTAGTTTTGATTAAGCTTTCTCTTTTCTTTTGATCACAGACCAATTTTGAGGAAGCAGTGACATCTTTGACAGCTCTTTCTATCGCTTGAGCGTGTGATGGGAATTCAAAAAGAGTGCACTCAGAAGCTATGTTTACACTCTCGGTTCCAGTAACCTTTGCAAATCCTGATTTGTCAAATTACTTGTGAGAGGTGGTTCTGTCACTTCCACATCATTGCAAACAATCATATCGACATACTCTGATGCTCCAAAATTTATTTTTGGGATTTCAAACCGTCTTAGTGGTTTACTGGCTTGTTCTCTAGATTGAGCCTTGTTGATACGTCTGAAAGCCAATTTATTTATATGATCTCACTTATTACAATGTTTCAATATCGGAAATAGTTTGCATTGGTTGTGATGGGTGCCCTACAAACACAGGAAAATATAATGGTGTAATTCGCTCGCTAGAAGAGAAACTTGGTAGACCTCTGCAGTGGGTTATTTGCCAATTTCATACAAATGAACTTCCATTACGGCATTTAGTGGAAAAGATGGATGGATTTACTAGCGAACCAAAAGGATTTGTTCTACCTGTCGGTCAAAGTTTGGCAACATGTCATGCAGTGAAAATAGTTTAGTTTGAGTCCATAAAGTTAATTAGTGATATAATCGATCGTGGTGATGAAAAGGGTTTGAGTGCTGACCAACAATACCGTTATGATATTTGTAAAGCTGTTTCGAGAGGGAAAATATCTCAAAAGTTAAAAAACAGAAGTCCAGGAAAGCTCTTCCATGCAAGATGGTTGACTACTGCTAATAGAATTTTAAGATTATACGCAGCTACAAAAACTCCATCGAAATATTAAAAGAGTTAGTAACCTTCATCGTGAAAGTTTATGCATCTAGTTGGTTCAGGATCAAGTGTAATCCAAAAGATTATAATGGAGGACAAAATAACCTTTGTATTTCCACAATTTATTCTCTCGCACTACTAACATGGTTTCTACGATTAACGTCATCCTCAAGTGAGGCCAGAAACCGTCAATCTTACAATGGAGCTCAAAACTGGTGGGAAACCATTAAGAGTTGCACTTACCTATCTGAGGAAAATCAGAAAATTGTACACAAATGTATCCAAGACAATGAGTACTTTGCTCACTATGAAAACATGCTCATAGTTGGTTGATAAGAGAGATCATAGAAATAAATTGGCTTTCAGACGTATCATCAAGGCTCAATCTAGAGAACAAGCCAGTAAACCACTAAGACGGTTTGAAATCCCAAAAATAAATTTTGGAGCATCAGAGTATGTCGATATGATTGTTTGCAATAATGTGGAAGTGACAGAACCACCTCTCACAAGTAATTTGACAAATCAGGATTTGCAAAGGTTACTGGAACCGAGAGTGTAAACATAGCTTCTGAGTGCACTCTTTTTGAATTCCCATCACACGCTCAAGCGATAGAAAGAGCTGTCAAAGATGTCACTGCTTCCTCAAAATTGGTCTGTGATCAAAAGAAAAGAGAAAGCTTAATCAAAACTAGAATGTTTGATAGAAATATCCGTCCAGTATATGACACAAAGAAACGATTTACCTGTTGAAGACTTTTCTTAACGATGTAAATACATGCTCTCATGTTAGGGTGGTTGGGAGGGTATGGGTGGGACTCGAAGTGCAACCACCTCCCTGTGGTGAGTCCTGGGTAGTTTAACATGAACTAGCGAGGAGTTGCACAATGCAAAGTTGATTAACGAAACGTATATAACAAGTTTTGATAAGATTATAAGAGGATATCAGAAATCATAAAACGTTAAAAATATCAGAAATTTGCGAATATTTGGATAAGTTTAAGCCTCATGTGCAGACTAAAGCACCGCCTAAAAATATCTTTTTAAATCCTGTCTTTATTTAAGGTCTTGCTCAACTATTTAGTGACTACCCATCAGGGTTTTTTTTTGTTTCAAGTACTTTAAAAAAAGTTATAGAAATGCAAAAAATTTCAAAAATTTTCAAACTTTAAGTCAAATGTGCAGACTCAAGATGTCGTCGTAAAAGTTAAAAATTTTACAGAATTGTTACTAGGTCTCATACACAGTCATTGAAGGGTACCCGTTTCCGAAAAAAAATATTGACTTTTTTCACTCCACCCTAATGTGCACAATATATCTACTGTATTCTGTTTCCAGGCATATATGCTTCCGCATTAGTGCCTCCGTTGGGAAAAACAAGTCTCCTATTACGAAAAAACAACGAATGCAACTCAAATGGTGAGGTACACATTTTTCTTTCCAGTGATTTCCGGACTGGCATTATTTCCGCATATCCTCGGAGAACCGTATTTCGCCCAGTGGACGGGGATTTCACTCAATTATGACACAGGGCGCGAAACGGAACGAGCTCGGCAAATGGAGAAGGCACACTTCGTACCATGATGTGCATACGTTTTTGTGTAAGTAATTTCCCGCTGCAGCTCTCCGGTTGAAGTAGGTTTGAAAAACATGCGTTCACCATGGGATTTCGTCATAGGCAATGAGCAAATGCAGCAGTATGTCATGAAATTCACCGTCATTCGCCGGCACATTTCCTGCCATGCATCGCGTCGATCCCTTCACACCCGGTGAGTATCCTCATTTCGGTGCCCTAATCCATTCCCTAATTACAAGCAATGCAAAGGCTAAAACGCACTCGACTCAAAAGAAACTACGGCTAGCTGCCACCGGATTTAAGGCACCGTTCCGTTGCCAGGAGGATTAAATTAGTTATAACCCGGAAGGATGTATTGTTGGCCACTTAGCCATTCTGCGCCCGGTAACAGCTGGATTATTTTACGGACGCAGCTGCGAAATTCGTGCATTGGAAATGTTTTCCTCTCGTGATCTACATGCTCTAAGATGTAGTGAACTTAAAAATGCTAAAAAAAATTAATGTTTTTCGATTTCTCGTTTGATGATTCACTTCTCGGAAAAGGGTTCTGTGCTATTTGTAAGACTAATTTAAAGCTTTACTGCATAGCTGGATTCGATGTTCGTTGCAGCTCGCAGGATTTCAGGCAAGTTTATTCCCACCATGAGATTTGCATCTAGCCTCCAGTGACTAAATTAAGGATTCAGTCCTCCCACCACCATGCAGAGGATTTAAGTACTCAGCACGGGGCCCGTAATCCACCAAGTGACAGCTTAATACAGCCTAAGATAGCGAGTTAAATATCTTGCGCACCAGCTTAATTCATTATTTATAAATAAAATAAATATATTCCCCAAAAAAATGCCTGTCGTGCCATGCCTATATGAGGCCATCTTTAACATGCAATGAATATACCCCTGCTTCTTTCCCTAAATGAGATCAAAAGTTCGTGAACACAGCAAAAATTAAACTTAGGAGCAATATATATGTAATTTTAGATGTCTTAGAGGTTTTGAAGGATTAAATTTATGCATCGACTAGCAGAGCTGCCACTGGAAATTCTACGGAAGGAACGCATGAATGCAAGCAGTATTTAGTAATTTGTCGTAATACTTAGTTGAAACTTTCACGGGTCATTATAGATGTATACATCTATTTGTTGTTCGGGTGCACGCCGCGTACTATAACCAGGTGTTACCGCGGTGGTACCAAGGTCACCAGGTGTAACCGCACACTATAACACCTGGTTATAGTACGCGGGGTACACCCGAACAACAAATACATATATACATCTAGTAATTTGTCATTTTCCAATAAGGGACAAGGCCGACTTTGTGTTTTGAAGCTACCTATGCTTGAAATTCTGTATCAGAATTGTAAATCTAATTTAATCCAAGGTAAAATTATACCTGTGGCCAGGGGTCAAATCCGATCCTTAGCAAAAATGGGAATAGATTTTCCAGGTTTTCAGGCTACCCAAAACCAAGAGTTAAAAGGTACAGGAGGGATCACATACATGCTAGGCTATGAGTGATAATATTGGGCTTAGGGTGGTTTTATCATCGTCTCCTAACACATATAATTGCGTTTTTGTGGTTTTTATAGGGATTTCTTTTGTATTAAAATATTAATAACGACGCTTCAGCATCAAAAATTCGTATTAGCGACATTTAACCTACCTATGGATATTTTAGAGAAGTATTATTGCATTTTATTCTACTGCATATTTGAGCACCTACTACTGCTTATTTCACGAATTTTAAAAAAGGCAAGCCATTATTCATCTGACTGCTCTTAGTTTTACCACATTCAAAAGCAGCATGATCCGTAAGTAGCGCGAGTAGTAAGCTTGAATGTCTGTGCCGAATAATTTGTCAAACTCACTTCAGAAATCAACTGCAATGTCGTCTTAATTACTTTCCAATCTCACGTGAGAATAAAATTAGTTCACGGCACCTCTTTAGGACGAGCTATTTATGTATCATCAATATCTTTACTCGAAGGTAATTCGAAGGTAACAATAAATGAACAGCCAATTAATTTCGATTCAAATGACATATTTTAGAGAAATCTGGAATGCATAGCGCATGATGATTACAAGAATAAGACATGTTGAATCTTTGTCTATATATGAAGGAAGAATTTAAGAGCTCAATTAATACTTAAGTGTGTTAGTGAGGAAATGAAAAAATCTAGAAATCGCTTTGAATAGAAAGCCATATTTTTAAATTTAAAACTTGAAAATAATTTCAAATATATGTTACGTTGTGGTTGGTTGAGAAAGCTAAAACGGGGATCACGTTGGTGTGGTGGCTAGATTACTAGCCTCCCATCACGGGGGCCTCGCGCAAATGATCTCAGTTGTTGGTCGCCTCTCCCAAATAACGTCAAAAACAATGATTGCTAAAAACATTATTGCATTAAAAAATAACAAGGAAAAAATCATTGAAATCATTTCATGAAAAGTTACAGAGTTGCAACAAACAGAAAAAGTGATATTTATTCAGGCAAATAGATAAACTTCAAATGTTCTTATTTTGTTTCTTTTTTATAATGTTACAAAATTAAAATGAATTAGGGATATATTTATTGTACAATCTGCTTTGTGTATAGTTCCATTAGGGATATTTCTAAAAATCTGCATTTGAATAAATTGATTAATTTTTGGCGAGTACTTATAAAAGAGAACAAAACATGTAACGTGAAAGGAGTTATTTTAGCACATCATCTCCTGATTTTAATTACACTAAATGAAAATGTTTGTAAAATACCGGGAAAACCTTATGCGTATAATGAATCACAAATTCTCAGAATAGAGCAACTGTTTTAAACATTCAATGCCTTGAAACAACATCTTCAACCACGGGCATTGTTTAATAAAATGCATTAAAAATTTACACTCATTATTTAAACTTTAGGCATTCATACATTAATTAAATGCATTTATTTGGCAAAATAACACAAAATTTCAACTAAAACCTAACAAAAGCAAATAATTATGTAGAGGAAATGTAGCAGTTACTTAAAGGTGTATTAGTAATTGTTATACATTTAAATGCTATTTTTCCCTTCAAAAAATAAGCCAGAAATCACGAGTGTGAATAATACATCTATTAATTGGACTAACGCGTCACCAATGAAGGCCACTAAATTTGGCGCCGGATGAGGTTCCACTGGCAGAGCTGTGTCTGTTTCAAGACGTCGACTAAATTCTTGCAAGCACTGAGGAGATCAATACTTCAACGCTCTGAACGTAAATCCTCGGAGTCGATATTCACGCACAAATCTTCATTGCCTCGGAAGCAAAGGTCGCGAACATCGCATTCCTTTCCTATTCAGCCTTCTCCGCCACCGAAGACTACGTAACTGTGTCGCTCCCCACCACAAATTGAGACGAGGACCAAAGAGGAGACTATGGAGAGGATAGGGATTCGAAGGGGAGGGTGGAAACGAGGGCGGTGCGCGGTGATTTAAGACTCGCAATGCCATCGGGTGTAAATTCGAAGAGGTGGGAGTTCTGGGATGTGCACTGGAGTAGAGAAAAGGGTGGCTGTGAGGCAAAGACGGATTTGCCGCCGCGCGGGGGTCTGTCGAGGAGGGAGGAGAAAGGGGAAGAGACTCGAAGAATCCGATCTCCTTCCCTTGGCCCCTATTTCAACCGCCATACCCGTGCGAACCCACTTGCACCACTTGAGAGCCCGGGAGAAGAAGAGGTGGTTCTGGGGCGTAATTTCGGGAAATCTGGCTGTGGGAGGCGTACTCGTGGGAGGAAGGAGCGTAGGTAGGTGAGAGGAGGAATCATTGGAGGGTGTCGCGCGATGTCGGGAGACAAGGGGGAGATTTTGAGTGTCAGAGTGGAGCTTTGCGCATGACGATATTGGGCGGAAGGCTGGTGAGAGGCTGCAGGGGGGGTGAGCTCTTCATGAAATTCCGTTCACATACTACCCCACTGCAATTCCCTACGTGGCGGGATCGTGTTAGATGCATGGACGCTATAGACTAATTGGGAAACTGGTAATGAATCATTTATTTCATTTGAGATTCAAATTCATTAGCACGTTACTTATGAAGCGGAGCAGTTAAAAAAATCATGGGCAGCATACCACAGTTGGGAATAAATAATTCCACATTTTTACCTCTTAATACTAATGACTGTTTCATTTTCTTGTATTATTTTCAGATCATTTTTATACTGTGTGGCAGAAAAGTATAAAATTACTACGGCGTTTCAACATTAAAACTGTCAAACTGTACACGAAGACCTGGTTCTTGCGGTATACGTGTAATGACATCTGGTTTCTTCAGGAAAGACTTTTTTACACTTTACTAAAGGTGGCATATTTGGTTGCTAATTCGTTGTCGATAAATTTTTTCCAAGTCCAAGTTAACCTAAATACAGATCGAAGAACATTTACTAGCTTATTACGCCTGATAACTATTCGCTTATTTACAAAGGGAAACGTGCTCCATACAGATCGATGCACAATTATTCTACTGTACTTGAATTCATATTCACTCTTTATCACAAGCATCTCAACATTTCCCCTTCGACAATCATCATCCGTTAGTTCGCATTGTGCCCCAGGTCCTCATTTTAAGACAAATTTTTACAGTTCAGAATGTTTTTCTTATATCACAGCCTTCTTGAGTTACATATTTTTGTTGGTTTCTCGTTTTTATAATCTTAAAGCCACATTTAATATGCATATCCTATTTTTCTAAAATATTTTTGCTGATTCACCAATATTAACGAGAAAAATAATGCTCCGTACCACTGGATATAAATACATACATTATTGATTCTTAGTCATCGGTGTAGTTGTAGGTTATCTTCGACTGCTTAAGCCGCCCCAGTTAATTTAAACCACGCTAAGGCCGATGTATATTCAGAGCTGTAGCTTCATATGCAGCTTCCAGCTTAGAATTTTCAAGTTAAGCCGTAGATTGAACAGGTGGCTGAAGCGGGCGCTTAATCTACAGTGTGCTATTTTCAATCCCTGCAAGGCTTAGGGTGAAGTCTAACTTCACCTTTCAAACGAAGCATAATTGCTGCCAGCAATGGTAGATAATTCAGCGCAAAGGAGGTTCACTACAGATGGGGCAGTGGTTTAAATAAATCCTGTTGTTATCCAGAATGAATAGCAAATTCTGAGCTCTTTGTGAGGATCAGTAACTGCACAGGGAATGCGTTTTCGACCACTCGAACGCTGCGGCTACGGAAATTCTGGTAGAATACTTGACGTAGATGTAACAAAAAAGAGCAGTGAGACGAGAATTCAGAATTTATATTGATTTGAAGAAGGAATTATTGCCACTACGAACAAGCAAAGAAAAGCCAGGCATTGGTTGGTGTGTTTTTCATAGTGAAATTGCCCATGATTATTTCAAGAGATAAATCAATCTTAAGTAGGGGAGGGTGGGGCTAAATGGACTTTTTTTCGTTTGCGGTGTCCTGGTGGACGGATTTAGGCAATTTTACTTCCGAAGAACAGTCCATCTTGTAGTAAATTTTGGCTCTATAACAGCTACAAACTTATCAATCCGTATGAGCATTGGAAGTATGTTTTTTTTTAAAGTGCGCATCCGGTTCATTTAGCCCCACGGTGGGGCGAAATGGACCATGGGAGGGGCTACATGAACCATAACATTTTTTAAGCAAAATTAATGTTTCGAGGCGGCTTTTGAAGGGAGAAAAAAAAAGATGTGAATTAATAATAAAAGAAGCGATTTCGCTAACAAAAGTCATTATAGATGTATACATCTATTTGTTGTTCGGGTGCACGCCGCGTACTATAACCAGGTGTTACCGCGGTGGTACCAAGGTCACCAGGTGTAACCGCACACTATAACACCTGGTTATAGTACATCTATATATATAACATCTATAAAGTTATTAATGTATAGTATAGTCCTCGAAAGAAATATGTTCGAATTAATTTTTGTGTGGATTTTTCGTTGGACGTCTTTGGAGCTGCGGGTGCAGTTTTGCGAGCCGCAGCGCGGCATTCTGCTCAGCTAATAGATCCTCCTTGACTTCATTCTCCATGAAAGCAAAGAAAATGCCAAAATGTATGCAAAACACGCGATCCATTTAGACCCACAGCTAGTTTTGTCAGGGGGGAACGTCGCACAACAGAAATCCACTAGTTGATCCCCTAAACTCTATTTTTTTTCGAAAGAGCAATATCAACTTATCTTGTGTGCCAAAATTCACAATAAAAACTTCACAAATACTCTCAGACACCAAAACTTTCGGAGCACAAAATATTTTGAGTGACCACATGATAGCAAACACCAAAACATAAATGGGTTCGCATTGCCACAAATGATGCAAAACGGCTGACGTTCCTTAGCGGTGCCAAAAGCTGTCTACAGCAAAAATTTGAAATATCTAGCTCATCAAAGATGGTCGCAAATTTAAATTGAATACATCAATTGCGGTCCATTTAGCCCCACTCTCCCTAGAATTTTTTGTTAATTTGCGTTTTAAAATATAATCCCATAAGTCTCAGCGGACTAATCGATGTGAGTGAAGTCAGTCAAGGGCAAGATACAACAATCATCATATACCTATTTAGAGGTGTTTTTAGTATATATCCCTTTTTATTCCTTCATACGCAACCAAAAGCGATGATTGAGGGTCCATTTTAAATAACCTTATATTCGTTTCTGCCCAACTGTTAACTTACATTTGCAGAATATACTGTATTTTGAAAATTGAAGTTAAAATATTTTATGTTGTTATATCGTGACCCGATTGCATACTTCCAAGGATTACACTTAAGGGATGCGTTGTGTCGGCAAGGCTCTGATCCTTTTTTTCTCCCGCCTAAAACTATCACAAAATTGAAACTAAAACCATCGATGAATTTTAAAATATTTTAAATTAGAAGTCCTACATTTTTAATATTCATAAATAAATACACTATTTGATTAAGGCTTTCCTCCGTAATTGTAAATATTGATAAAATAATGGAATCGATTAATGTTGTCATGACGACTTTTGCTTGATATGGACAATGCGACAGTAATTAAACCACGTTATTGCTGAAAGTTTGCATTAAGAATTACGTAGTTACAGTAAACATAGTGCCAGGAATCCAGGAAGAAATTGGTATATTGTAGGCATTACCGTAATTAAATTTTATCATCGGATTTTTATTTTAATGCGCAGGATGGGCACGGGTCCACTAGATATTATTATTATTTCTTTCTCCCAATGAAAGTAGGTCTATATGGACATTCAATTCCCTAATGTTCAAAAATCTTCCCTTTATCACGTCCTTCAAAACCCCTTCGCCCTACATTACCTTATTCAGTCCTGCCCCATAATGCCCTCAAGCAACTTCTTTTCCTTTCTTATCAACTCTACACTTCATCGCCCGTCCTTCTTCTGACCCTCATTACTTTCTAAATTCTTCTCCATGCCTACAATTCAAAAACCCTTCTTAGTTTTTCTTCTATATAGGGCCCTTTTTTATCTTCTTTCCTTAAAGATCATGCTTCCGCGCCATTTGCGTACCCTCCGTATTATAAAATTCCCATGTTTCTTTACGTCATTAGTCAACTATTTTTCATAGGTTTTCACCTACGATTAAAGCTTCGTCAATGCAATTCTCCTTTTTACTTCAATGCTGATATGCCCATTTTCCTGCAAGATACTCCCAGTGTAGAAAAATTGCTCCCGCTGCTTTACCCTCTGCCATTCTACTTTTTAATTTAATCTCGTTCTCTTTGCTCTCAAAAATCTCATAACTCTTTTTCTAGTGGTTAATCTTCATTTCTTCAATCTTTTGTTACCCTATTTTCTCTACAGGAATCAGTGATTTTTATTAAATCCTCCGCTCAAACACCTTTCATAGGTATATCCTAAGACTTAAACAAAGACTTAGGCAAACAAGCCCTTAAATAATTAGTCTTTATACTCTTCCAAAATTATTCAGCATTTAGAATGAGATGTTATCAATCCTCATTACTTGGTTCTCCTTTATTTCTTGCAATTACTATCTATAAGTATTTCTTATCCCAGATCATTCTTATCTACGTCCTTTTCCCCTTCAATGCTCAAGCTTCTTGGCCTATTTGTACTGTCACACAGTTGTTCCACGTATTTCTTCTACCGACGCTGTATTTCTCATAATATCATCGCTTACTTTCCCGCCCTGTCCTTGATACACAATAACATTTTCCATTTCTTGATGCATCACAACATTTTAATCTTTGAGTACAGGACGCCTCTCTCTCCTTCTCTCTGAAGCCTCTCCGTCTTTTATAATTGCCGACTTCACCATTTCTATCTCAGTTTCTTCGTATCTCCTCCAAGTGTTGTTTATGTCCTTATGTTGTTTTCGGCCCAACCTTGTGTTTACATTTTTTATTTTCTCCTTTTGTAAAATTTTACCATCACATTTGCTCTTACCTTGCTTTTAGGCCCACAAGTGACTATTCCTGTATTGCTTTCAGCCGGTCTTCTTATCTCACCTCCCTCCCGATTTAATATCTTCCCCTCTACTGTTTGTCACTCAGTAACTTTCACTACAGTATTCTTCCGTCTTCTTCCTTACCTCGCTTACTCCCAATAAATCGGATTTTCCCCTTGCTTTATGTTTTATTTTCCCTACCCTTCACATCGTTCAAACGTTTCACGTACGGATTATTGACGTGGTTACTCTCTGCTCTGATTTCTCCTTCACGGTGCCTCTGCCGTTGCTCTAGTATCTTTTTCCGAGCTTAGATGTTGTGAAATGACTTGCGCAGAGTCCTATTTCCCTATGCTAGAGGTAGTAGCAAAACAACTGCCGTGGGTTGGGTAACTGGGCAGTGTAGTTGCCAGGATTCAAGTCTTCTATTGCTGAAGTCAATTAAAGTCTAGGGAGAGTTTAATTCAGATAATTTCTCATTACCTGCCTCAATAGTGTATTTAACGTGACACAATCGCTAAATATGTTTCCTTCTCACAGTCACCTCATTTAAGAACAGTCACTGAGAGCACTGAAAACCTTTCGGTTTCCTTCCCCTCGGCCTATCTAGAATGGTTGACCCGACCAGGAATACATGCAAGCCAGTCCCACCTCGAGAAGACGTAGTTCATGACGAGGGAGACGCAAGGATACTTTCCAATTTTAACATGTATCTCCTCCCAAAAATATATTTATAAAACATTTAATTTCTGATGTTTGTAAATTTCCAAAACTATGAGACCATAGATAATAGTAATACTTATTTTCCAATGTCCAAAACTATAAGACCATAGATAGTTGTAATACTTTTTCCATTATAACTTCCTCTTATTTTCATCTATCCAGGATAACCCATAATTGTATACGCTATGTCATCGGCAAATATCTTTTCAAGTACGTTCGGGGCACTTTATTTATGCCAAAATGTCACCAAAATAAGCACACCAAAAATTCGTACCCCCGTATTAGAAAAGGCATGCGCGATGAGAACCGCAAGCATATTTTTAACTGACGCTTGAAACCATCCATGCGGTCGGACGTAAGAGGAAGAGACATGAAAAAAACAAGTAAAAAATAATGAAATCATGATGCCACTGCTGTCATTCTATGTGGCTCATCTTAATACCATTCGTTGAATAAACAACTAATAATAGCAACAAATGCCTATTTAAAAACTGATTATTATTATTTTGTTTTCGATATTTGACTTTGTAATATTTATAAATATTATCATTAAAATCAGGATGCATCAGTTTTAGAAGAAGGTTAAAAGAACTTTATAAATTCAACAACTGAAAAAAAGCTAAAATAGAGAATTTAAAAAAATTGTTTGATTATATTAGCGAATAGACTGATAAGCAGGGGAGAAGAGTAAAAATCATCATGTATTGTTTATCTCTCTGCCATGAGATTAGGTAAAAAGGTAAAAGCTTGGGAAAGATCGTGCATGTGATTTTTCCACAAGTTATTCAGCTATGAAATCGATAGATTCGGCTTTCACTTGGTGAAAATTCATGTTGAATAAGAAGATGCAACCTATATAAATATTCACAGACTTTTATTTGTGGTACAACGCGTTTTGACGCTAAGGCGTCATCTTCAAGTACAAAGTTTTATGCATAGAAAAAACAAATTTTCATTGAGTAATCACATCCGTCCTAGCAATTTGCCTCACCAATACAGCGATTGGCAGCTACATACTGCAATTACTTTTACAATGTTAATACATTATGAGACTAAAATTAGAAAGTGCTCAGGAATGATAGGTATATTTTATATATAATTTTATGTAGCTTTCAATTGTATCCAGCATTTCTTGATTAATGGTTACAATTCTTATCCATTACGACAAGTCTTTGGGAAGGTAGCGTGCCAGCAATGGAATGATTTGGCATTTAGTGTAATTCACGAATGTACAGAGGTAACCAACAAGAAAATGAGATAATGTGGATTATAATTGCCAGTCCCTTTCTAAAGGGTTTTATACGCAGTTTGGACTCAACCCAGAAAATTGAGTTGGAACGAAAATGCGTGTCTTTAGAGACAAACGAGACAGAAATGGATAGAGGCGAGATTGCGTGGCCAACCTTGATCTTTTAACCGCAAAGTTGTCACGGAGATGCTATAAAACAGTAATTTTGAGTAACAAACGTAAAAGGGGAAATGTTTTCCATGAGAGGACTTTTTTCTCTTACTTATGCCACGCAAACAAACGTGACCTTCCGTGCATACATCCTTCCTTCACGTTCCACCTCAAGCTGACGGCAATTGCAGTGGATCCAACATGGGTTAAAGTGGGTCATTAGTCTTAAGTACACGTTGAACACCGTTTGAACTCTTGTTCAATCCACGTTAACTGTAGTTCTAAAACCGAGGTGCTTACGTCTGCAAATCGGACAGTTTTCTCCTGCATCACTCAGCAAATATAATGAGACACCTTTCGGAGAATATGTGAATTATAAAAAAATGCGGCTGAATGTAAAGAATATGATAGATACTCATGGATATAAATATATTCATCTGAATTTTGAAATGTCAAAGAGAATAAATTACATCTACATATTACACTGCCAGCCACCATAAAGGTGTGTGGCATGGGGGAATTACAGCTGTAATGATGTGTAACATTCATGACTTGGTCTTGAAATTCGTTTTAAAACCATTACAATTACTGGATGCGTATACATGGTTTAAAAAAAACTGTTGCATAGGAAAATATACATAATCGTGCAGGGAGATCTAATTTAAATTTATTTTAAGCTAAAAGAGTATACCTATGAGCTATTAAGGTATTTCAGTTATGTCATTTTTAGGCTGTAAAACAGTTTACCCTCCGACGAATCCTAACTATGCGCACTATTGAATGCATTCATATTTTTCCAGAGGTTTGCAAATATCGATTCCATCTTTGCCATATTTCGCTCTTTAAGACTTAATTCTATTTTTCTTTTTATAAACAAAATTATTTATATGTTCCAACATATCCAAACTAATAAGATGCAAATGTTCATATCGTGAATGTTTACTACTATTTGCAAGCCTGCTATTTACCTTTGACTGGAAATATTATGCCTCTCAGTTGGCTCTTTAGGCTCGGAGTTGTATGAATTTGCTTCCTTACGTGGTTTTAAGGTTAACCTTATTAATATTCTGATTGATAATGTATTTCTGGTGATGGTTTGATCCCCAACACATACCCTTGCGGTGACTTTCAGAGTTTTATTTATGTACATATAGATGAATATATTGTTTAACATTGTCTTCATTGGGTAAACTGCAGTAAAATATTACACCGGAAAGAAAAACGGCTTGTGCGACGATTAGAACATCAAAATTCTCACCTTTTTCCAAAAATTGTATCATTTAACAACAACCCTAATAACAGCTTCTCCTAAGGACAGTGCCTCCCTATGAAATTACCCATATCTCAAAAGAAATAATTAGGAACTTTTTGCTTAAAAATTGCTACAAGATATATATTGGTGAAATTAGGTACATGAAGGGAATATGAAATCAAAAGAAATAACTCATTACCAGAATTATACGGCTAATATATAGCGTGAGTTTTTGCTAACCCTGAGCACTAATTCTTAATTCTGATTGAAAATGAGAAGCGTAATGACTGTATTTTCAATATTATTAGCGTATATTGAAAACTAATACGCTATGCTAAAGTATTTCCGTTCCATTTATGATCATTAAATGATGAAAAATCCTTTCCAAAGAAAAATAAAATAGAAGCAAAATTAGAAGCAAATAATATTGTGCACCACATAGAGGCACGAATATTTGGAAGTTCATCTGATTGCGCAAATATATCCCTTGTTAAAAAGTATGGTAGATAAAGCAGTGTTAAGCAACATTATTTTTTACGGAAATTGTGTCACGGAATGAGGAAGCAACGCGAAAAGGATATCGGTAACCTATTTTGCGAGTTCAAATGCATATATTCACCGGCATTAACCAATGTTTATAGTGAAACACATAAAAATGAAAAAGTGTCTCAACCTAATTTAATAAAATTTGAAAGTACTATGCAGAATAACACATCATTCCAGTTAACCATGTCATGAACGCGATTTAATTTAAAAATTGAGGTAAAAAAAAACCATTCATATTCACCCCGAACGAGAAAAATTGAAATACACTACGAATATGAAACATGTATAATATGCATAATAAAATTCGATTATACTATAGGCAGACCCGTGAGCAGTGAATAAGCATTTGGCTGTTCTGAGAGCCATTGGGCTGGAGAGGTGTATACACATGTATTGAGAGCCCTCCAATGGCCACAGTTCCCTCCACACCACTCCTACCATTTTCCCCTCACTCTTCTCACTTTTCTATCCTCTCCCTCTCCGTGGAGAATTTCACTCTTCCCGGATCGGTAATGGTGCCATGAGCACAGTAACGCCTCTGATATACCTATGTGAGTTTCTCCTTTTTTGTGTGTCTATGTTTAATGTTCAGTTTTTATTTTTTTGGGTACATTTTGTGCATCCTCCTCTCGCGCCCTCTCTTCGAGTTTATATATATAAATAAATAAATATATTTATATATATATATATATATGTGGAAGGAAAAAAGAGGCAGAAAGAAGTCGATCGAATGAAGAGGAAATAAACGCCTTACTCTTCTAAATGGACGGGGGAGCCCTCTGACTAAAATGGCATTCGACCCTTGAAGATTTCTTCAGACCTATCCTCTCTTATCCTCCAGCCACCTCTTTCTTTTTCCTCATACTCCCTTTCCTACCGGTACAATACTCCATTTCCCCTCTCGTCTCAGGCTAAAAAATAAATAGAACCAGATTCCCACCCACTATTGCCCTTTCTTCTTTCCCCGTCTTCCCCACATTTCTCGCAGCCTCTCAGCGTTCCGAGAGAGGAAGGGGACATTTCTTGCCACTTCGTTTACTCTTCCCTCCTTTTTCCATTTCACAAGAGATACCATCTTACAAATCTTTCTCTGGATAAAAGCAACTTTGCGCTCAGTACTATTTTGTCTCTAATTGCGAACCTCTCTTTATGGACTGTTTTAAATGGTGTTTCAAGGTAAAACTGCTATGTTCCGGGAGCGAACGATGAATATTAAAAAATACCAGATTCTGATATGATTCCGAGCTTGAAATAAACCTGTTTCTAACCAATCACGCAAATAAAAATTCTCCAGAAAGGAATCGACTGCCTTAGCTACCATACTGATCAAATTCCCATTTAGAAACTTTTACTTTCATTACCGGACGTGAAGTTGCTTTCTATTCACAAATTGCATCCCGACGATATTTAGCATCAAATTCCACTTTAAAATCTCAGCAGAAAAAATATATCGTTGCTGATAAAAGATCTAATTTCTTGCATCCAATCAGTATTATCAAACCCCTATTAAATAAAATATGTCAAGATTTGTATTATAACTATTAGGATCACCCAACAACTAAAACTGTAAAACTTTTATTAATTTACCAAAGGACTTGCCGATTACTAAAGAACTAAATATTTTTCAGCGATGTAAATATTTACTTTTATTTAACATTGTTAGTCTCCCTTTTGAGAAAAACTTGAGTTTATTCTTCCAATGGGAAAAACTATTAAGACGTAGACAGCTGAGACCTTCAGATTGATGATCAGATATTTCCTTATGATTCCTGAAATCCTGTGTGTTAGTTTCAGAGAAACTATTAAAATTGACATTACTGTTTTTCTGTGAATGGCGTCAAGCTGTCTAAAATCGTAAACCCACACATAAACCCGTAAAAAGTTAGCCATTTCTCATAGGGAAAATATTTAAAGTTTTCTTAACAGATTAAAATGAAGGGACTATCAACATTGAACCCACTCATGAATTTTTTCACAAATATTGCTTCGGTAGTGGATTGTTTGGCGCACGAATTCAACGATGAAAAACAGCAATATGTGGTAGATATACTGAAATCATTTTTCCCGAAAACATTTTATTCCACACCCAACAAATCTTCCTGCTCGCATTCAATTGTTAAAATCCTTATTTTTATCGGTGGCATGGAAAATAGCTGTCTAGCTTCCTCATAGCCGTCAAACTCCAACTTTTCCCATCCATCTCCTCAAAACATACAGTGATATGCGATGACCTCAACCCAATACAGAGTCTAAAACTAATAGGGACATTTTGCATTTAAATTCTGCTATTAATTGAAACATTAAAGAAAATAATAGGAAATCTAATCATTAAAAACGAAAATGAAAAATATTTTAAAGGCACTGAAACTGCTTATATATCTGATCTTTTCAACAAATTGAATATTGACAGAATATATTTCCATTGATTAATTACCAATGGTTGGCTAATATTAATTTTAATTATGCAGTAAATTTTCAACGTGTAAATGTTTGCGTATAATCTAAAATTACCTCTGAAATGGATAACAACAATGACCTGACTATTAATAAACGCTCGAAAATGACCGGAACACGATGCGGAACGTCGATCAAAAACCGAGCAATCGTCATGGACGTGTATTTTTAATTTTAATCACCCCCAATGCATAGAACCCCGCGCGGATGCCCTGAATCGTTGTAACAATTTCACTGCTCCCCCTAACTGTGCCTGAGGGAAAAAGAAAGGCAAGCGTGTCCGTGAAAATTTCAGAGGAGAGGAATCCACGTCGCGAGAATACTAATTTGCCTCGGTCGGGGTGACGGTGATGCCTTATTGATGGGGGCCACTGACTCGGCGGGGACAAAGTGGAGCGCCGCCGCTGCCGCATGAGTCATTCACGAAGGAAACAAGATTGGGGAAGGTGAGCCGACTGAAGGAGATGCGTCCGTCAATTATTCCTCACGCACGTGCGAATGGGAGAGTGTTGACGATTGAAACATAACGGAGGTTGCATCACATACGTTCGCCTACTACGAATGAAATGAGATACACATGATTTATCTTGCCCGTGTATCTCAATAAGCAAACAACTGCCCCCAAATAATGGCGTCTTTTTGCTACGAGATATGAATGTTTCTATGAAAGCAGGGCAAAAAAGATGCGGTATAGAGAGGGGAACACAATGATTTCTAGTGATAGTTTCTTGAATACGGAGGTGCGTACTGCAATATCATCCACACTCAAATCACGTATTCTATCAGAAATGAATGGAGTAATAGAACGTTGAGGAAATGAAAGCGTCAATTCATGCTATCGCCTTCATTTCGTCTTCAGCGTTGAAAAATACGAATCTTGCACCAATTTCTTTAAATTATCTTTATGTCCGATTTCAGTTTCTTCTAAGCCCAACTTTTTATGAATACTTCATAGCCTATCTTCATTATATTTTCAATATATTCTTAAGTGAACTCTTGGGAAAAAGTAATCAGTGAACTATTCAGGGCATAAACTTATTACGCATTTCGAAATGACTTTCTTTTCATTAGGTAAATGGCTCATATTTGTATCAGGGCATCATAGAGGTTTTATGGAGGAAATCGAGTTATTTGTTGAGTACCAAGTGTAGAAGATTACGTGATTATGTCTCCGTCTGTTAGATTAGGCAATTAAGAGTACCTTTGTGAGAAGTGGTATTTTAGAGTAAACGTGATGTAAGGTGAGGCAGGTCTTCCGTCTTTCGGCCACCCTGGATACACAAACAAATAAGGCAATAATTAACTGCCACTCATCAAAATTGCGGATACCACATTGCCATTTACCGACAGAAGAAATAAAAATTCTTTTTAATTTTTTTTACTAACTTTGCGAATAAATTCGTGAACAGGCAACTCCGAATTTCAAGTCTTATCAAACTCAAGTCCAAATTTCAGTGGCATTTTAAACACTACCCCAGAAAAAATCCTCATCCTTGGTACTGCAAAAGATGAGTTTTAAATTGAAATACACACGTCTTAGTGATTTTGATGACTTAAAACCAAGCCTTGCATAGACTTTTTCGGGTTTACGCCACCCTCAGGTACATTAATAGCATATGCTTCGTCATCGTCGAGCAAAGGAAGTGCAGTGACTTGAGGGGCCCTTTTGGTGGAGGGTTGAGAAAGTAGAGGGAGTGTGCTGCATATGTAATCCGAGCAAGCACCTGTTTCGACAGACAAATAAAAATCAAAGTTTACGAAGAAATGCTTCGATGATTTTCCTTTCTATACTTTTTTAGCTTGAGTAAGCATTTATTTCTACAGATAGCTTAAAACGATTGATAATATAATTCTTGATACAATAATAAGGGTGCCATTAATCACCCCAATTGTCATAAAGATCGTTTCTACTAAGTAGGTCATAAATCATCGGGTACTAGGTTCCGCTTTGGAATTTATGAAGATGGTACCTTTTTGGAAGCCACATAATGTGCCATTTTATAAGCGAAGAAAGTAATGAATTATTACATTTAATGAAATCTATAAACAAAGAGAGTTAGCGTGCGAATATTAAAACATTTTGTTACTTTAGTTTACTTGTAACTTTTATTTTTTAATCATCTTTTAATTACTATATCACATAACTACTCAGAAAATCAAGAAAATATTGGGAATTGAGTAGGTAAATTCTTTTTCCGAAGTTTCGGTGGCTGATTCTTCGAGTGATTGACGGTCTTAAAGGATTCAGCCCTAAAAGACGTTGGCAGAGTAAGCCACCAAAATTTTGACACCTGTAATGCCAACCCGGTGAGAATCCCGAGAAGAATTTACTTGTTTTTTCCGTCCGGAAAACTTTACATCGGGAATAAATTTCATCATTTTTAAACCTTAACTTTTCCCATGAATATACATGGATTTACCGCAAAAATGGATATTTTAACTGCCGTTATATGGATATCAATGTTCGTAAATTAAAATCTATTACCACACTTCAATAAATTTATGCAGGATGTTTAATAAGCGTTGTAGATATAGATCTTTATTGCAGATGAAATATTTCTCGCTTCATGCTGACATTGAAATTGATTATTTAGCTAGTAAAAATGATGAAAGCGTTTAAAAAATTAAGCATATTTAATTTGTCGTCCAGGTACAACAATAAACACTAATCATTTGTATAAAACTATCTTTAATAATTTTTTCCTACAAACTTCTAAATTAAAGCAGCCATATTTTGGAATAAAATTACTGGTTTCAATTCCATTGATTCTGGTCATAAGATGGTTATTTATCCATAAGTATAACAGGCGGCAAAATTTTGTGGTGCAAGTGTTTTGCTGGAAAAACGCCAAAATTTCATTTCTCCAATGATTTTCCTTGGTTTCTGCAACATGCATGCAATTCTTGGATTCATAATATCGTGCTTATCGCAGAAAATGTTGATTTTAATCTCTTATTTACGTATAGGTCATTAAAATCGTCAAGCACTTTTATTTTTGCATTAATGAATGGCAAGAGGCATCATTATATTGAAATGAACCTTCAACTCTTTAAATGAAAATTACAGACGTGATTATTCCCTGCACAAGATAAGAAGTTAATGAAGAATAAGCTAGCTAATACCTTATAGCCCAAATGTGATATTTTCAATATTGTTTTAAGATCTATTCACTTCAGAAATTCAGAGAAATTTGCGAAACGTTAATCAAAATCGAGATAAAAGGATTTAAACTTTTTCCAAAGGAGATAAATCCATTATTCAAAAAAGCCTGTAACGTTCCCGGAGTTGATATACACATCTTGTGTATTTATTAGTTATTTTAGATGGATTTATGCGAAAGGTGAAAATTTAAATATCGCTGTAAGGGTGGAATAACAGATGGTTGGCTTCGCTAAACGCGATACCAGCAGAAAGAAAAAGTCTTGGATAAAGGATTGAACATGACGCGACAAAAGTCAGACGGAAATGCGGATAATGAGAAAATCACCATCATGCTGACGAATTTTGCGTTTAATTAGAATTGCTAAGCAGAAAATGAGGACAACCTTTCCGTGGAAGCCATATGTCTGGACAACTAGAACTCGACAGAGTCGGAATAACTAGGGAATTTTAATGGCATTTCCCCCATCTTGTTATAATTTTGTGATGTTTTCCCTGAGACAACAGCTGATATGTCAGATGCACGGGCTGATCTCGCTAAGGTTGGGTGTATCCATATTCTGAGTTATTTCTTATCCAGCAACCTGTGCATATAATTTGAAATATTATGACGTAGAGAAAATTAAAAGTAGTATTTTTTAAATTATAAAAATATATTTATGGTAAATTAGCTTTAAGATGAAACACATTGGAAACTTTTCACCATTGAATATTGTTGTATAAGTTGTAACATTTATTTAGCGTCTGCACAAAACAATGAAGCTTATTTTTGTCACAGATTTTTTGTATAATACAATTTAAAATTTATGCAGAAAGATGGCACAGTTGGAGATTATTAATGCCACATGTGCGAATCCCAAAACCACTTTTTAAGATAGTACTTGCTTCAGTTTTGGTGCACTTTTATTCCTATAATGATTATGGTATCGCAAAATAAGTATAGTAATGCCTTGTGTGATTTAAATTCAAGTACAGTAACTACGGCCAACCAAAAATACGAAAACCAACTTGGTTAAGCGATATACCGATTCATTACTCAGGGTAATGAAGTTATCTGGATATAAGGAAGCCAATTCAATCACGATATATAGCTAAATTTCAATAATTATAACGCATAACACAATGAGAATGGATCCTACGGTTAGAACATGAAAGTTGGAGTTGGAAACATGGAGTTACGGTTAGATAGAACATGAAAGGCAGGATTTGTGTTTTTCCATCTGATTTCAAGAAATATTGCGCTAACGGGACTCCGTTTACCGTAAAATTCATCCCTAAGAGGAACGTGATTTAACCAGGAATCACACTGACCCAAAATAACTACAGAAGGAAAGATATTTGTTTTCAATTGAGATATGCTTAAATGTACCTTTCTATCTCCTGAGACTATAAAGCAAGGACAAGAAATAAATATAAATTCACATACTTAATTATTCTTTACTTCATCTTAGGTCTCTGCATAAAAGTAAAAAGAACCGAAGTTTGGCGCAGTGATACGTTTTACCCTAAACTGGCGTAATAAAAACCATCACTAATAGCTGCATCAATTAACGTCATTCAAAATAGGCGGGTATTTGTTATAGGAAGGAAATTAGAGACGATGGAGAAAAACCATGTGATAGAAACCGACAATCTCAAGTAAAAAACTCCATTGGGTCCTCTTTTTTACGTTCCACCTGACAAATGTAAGTTGAGGTGGTCTTCACATGAGTAGGTACCTACACACAAATCATGCAAAGCTTGGATTCAAGTTGCCCGTTGGTACCGCGTGGCTTGGTGACACAAGAGCGTATTTGAATCCCACCTTTGGTGTGGACGTCGTGTTTGCCTACATGTAAGATAATCACTGAGCTTAGATATACCGTATGATATTACCTTTGCCGTTAAAGTAAAGTAAAACTCAGTCATAGGAATTAAGAGTGAAAGAGACATACTACAATTTCCACACTTGATTTTATTTATCACGACCATGGTTTAACTGTCATGCAACATCTTTAGGCCTGATTAATGTCAACTAAAACACCATTGCTACTCAACTGCTACTGCTCAGTGCTACATTACTATACCACTGTAGTACTGGTGTTTAGTTAACAGTCTAAATATGGTAATAAAACCATATTCTACTAGTTGACTTAAACGATTTTACTTTGAGAAGAAAAAACCAGCTTGAGGATAAAAGTCAAGAGCATCATGTAAGTTTCCCTATTTATATATCACGCTTTTGAAATGGTGAGAACCCTGTGACGTCTGTTCTCACCCTCATATTGTCTCAAGAATAAGGAACAAAGAACATTCTGTCACTTGGTATCGATATAACATCCTAATTTGAAAACAATTTCTGCAAACATAACCCATGCCTAAGCTTCAGGAAACGAGCAGATACTAACAAGGATAGGTTCAATTCCTACCTTGAGTAGAGTTACATCCTTTCCAAATTCAGTCATCGTTTATCGTATTTTATGAGGCGATAACCGATCGGTTACTAATGACCACTGACAAATCGCTTAATCTTGATCTTATCTATAGATTTCATGATCGTAAACAATATTCATTCTGCCATGCATATTTGTCATTCCGATCTTTTTGCCGAAATAAAAACAACACAGCGGAAATAAGCGGCCAATAGTCGAAAAAATATTACATCTATCTGAGGCTTGGCACGGAGTGATAAGTATTTTGTGATATGAACGCACCATCAAAATTAAGTAGCCGCATCGTTTTATCGAGACTGATAATGCAATTGAATCAGAGCTGAAATCGATAACGATTATAAAGTATTTATTATCTTAAATAAAGTATTTTGATCAAAATATAAGAATAATTATATGTAAACTGTAAAAATTGTAAATAGCTCGATTTTAGGAAAAGTATGAAGAGTCATTGAACGTTTTATATTCACAGAGCAAAGGCAACTATGTTAACAACAGTAGGCGATCAATAGCTAAGGTCCTTTGAGCCATAGGCGGGTATTTGGAAATATGTAGGACTTATGGGGTGGAGGAAGGGTTACGAGGATCCGGCGTTGGCATTATCCTATTGCCAACCTTAGGAGACGAAAGTGCCATGGTTTTACATCCCATCGGATGAGCGTAGTACTACTGTAGGTACTTAAAGTTCTCTCTCCCGCACATGTTCTTAGGGATTTGTGCGCTACGGAAAAATCTACAAACTCCTGGATTTGAACCCGCCACCTTGGGATGAGAAGCTAATGCTCTAGCTGCAAGACCAAACTGAATGACGTAAAATCTAATTTATGGAATTTCAATCTCCATTTTAATCAAAAACGTATAATTGAAATGAAATCATCTAGGTACTTGTTTTCTTTATTGTACCTTCATAAAAATGTTTCGCATACATATTTTAAAATTTCATTCCAGTTTCATAATTAAAAAATCCGATCACTTCATATTACTGCACTGTCTTCTTTTCTGAATGCTCTCCGTGCGGCCAAATGATCATTGATAATCCTGTAAATGTAAATTTTTCTACTTTGATCATATTTTGGGTTTTGTATTTTATATTAACAGATCCAAAGAAAGCTTCCAGAAATCTCGAAAAATACCCCTTGGACTCCCAATTCGTCCTACTACGTCGTCCAATTATTCCTCAGGTTATCATTTTGTGCTATTTAAGGAGCTCCGATTCCAAGAGACCGACCCATTTGTGAGTTTTACGAGGTCATCAAAGCGGTTTAGGGTCCAGCTATAAAAAAAATGTCAGCCCTTCTAATTCCGCTCATTCCACTTCATCCCCGTAATCCATTCCCCTCCTCATGCCTCCCCACCTTCCTCATATCACGCCATACACTTTTCCTTCAATGCCCCAATCTCACTCCTTTCCCCATACAAAAATTGTCCTTTTTTCCTTTCAAGTCTTTCACATAAGCTTAATAAGAATTTGTCGATGTTATCTACAGTAAATGTAACCTTGATATGGATTAAAAAAAGTCAGACGAAGACGCTCTGATACAACTTATTGAACGGCTTGAGTCAACGTCACTCTCTTCCATATTTTTAGGCACAGATTATTTCCAAAAACGAGAAATATTCACACAAAATTTCGTATTTATTTTTAAATTAATTCTCAAACACCGGAAAACAGCAACACATGGCCTTTTATATTGCCACTATCACCACTCACAAATATACATTACACACAGCCATGCTCTGGTTGTTAAAATGCCGACCCAGGCGGGACTCGAACCCCCGACCCTAGAAATAACAGGCGAGGAATTTACCCAGCCGCCATAATACAAATTTAGAAAAAGATCTTGATTCTATGCAGGATAAGACTGTCCAGACATTTAAATCAGTGGAATAAAGATATATTTCCGACTGCGATTGAAACATGATCAATCTGCAGGCAAGTTGCAGAATGTCAGTCTAGATCGTCTAGATATTCATGCCTTTTCCCCAAACTACTGTCCTCTCACCCCATATTTCTACATTCCATCCGCCTGTTTGCTGAATATATTAGGAATCTCTTATAATGTAACCAGGAATCGGTTTGACGAATTCATGCCAGCACTTACGTTACTTTCTAAAATCCTCCTGTTTATCTCAAGAGAGTACGCATCGTCAAAAAAACCGGAGTTTGGATTATATACTGCTGTCCTTGCCAAAATTATATGGGCTTGGTTTGAGGCTTTATTTTTCAAATGGGGATGAAGACATTTTTTAAAAGTATATCAATGTGTAAATAATTGAGTTCTACGTCGAAAAGAGCATTGTAATTTTTTTCATAATTCGTCTGAGGTGAGTTTGTTCAGTAACAATAGCCTCGTTGTTTGAGAGTATTGAAGTGAAAGGTAACATTGGCGTTTCTGAATAACAATGCACACATTTAAGGAAATTTTATATAGCACGAGTAGTACTTTTCTCATGATGCTTGAGAAATTTCAAGAGAGTATAATTATTTGTTTACGGGATTTTATTCAATTTACGAAACATGGTTTACTCCGTGAGTATTCCACTTGGAAGCACGCAACATGCACCATTATCTTCCTCTTGAAATTTATATTTTAATCCTATAAGTATCACAAAAGCGTTACGTACCACTGTATTTTATATTGAATTTTATATTTTTTAAATGAATGCGGCGAGAGGATAAAATATCGGCCATGCCGTACAATCTAAGCGCTGGATCGGTAGCATTCGCTTCGTACTCGTTTTTTAAAGTATGAAATACAATATTAAATGTAGTGTTAAGTTTTATGATGCTAATGGAATAGCTTCCCTCCGCAATTCACAAATTACGGGGTGATTTTTAATTATTACTGTAAAACATACTTCAGAAGACTTATAAAACAATCCCTCTATCGTTCAATAAACATTTACGAATCGTATCGTATCGTAAACTCGTATCTACATTAACCAACCGATTTCCAATTACTTGGAAATCGGTTCATCCGTTTTTAGCTATAAAGCCTCAAACTCGAGTCTAAAGAAGTATGACGAGCACAATAAGTGTACGCCAATATCTAATCCAAGTATTGATGCTTATTATTTTGGTTGTATTTAGGAAAGTTATATATAAGGTACGTATGGAATGAAAAGCACGAAGCAAACATTTTCTAACGTGCTCTCAAAGCTTCATTGATGCTTAAAGGATTTTAATTAAAAACCAGTCACCAGTTTGATGTAGATAACTTACATTTTGGCTGATATCTGATGAAGAAATTAAATAAGAAAGACAAACTTATAATTACGCAAACTCCAAGGCACCGGGTACAACATGCGCTGAATAGAAGTAAAAAACGAATTGAAATTTTCATTTAAGCTTGAGCGTATTCCAAAGGTTAGTATACGTCTTTTAGCATGGGTCGTATTCGCGGTATCAAAAGATACACCTGTTCAGCGGGATAACTCACTGAGCTGGTTAAACCATGCATAGCGATATCGCTTTTCCGAGAGACTTACTCAGATTAAGTTATTTCACTGACTAGACCGACAAGGGTTTCCACACCATTCGCCCACCTTCGTTTTCAACCATTTTCCCTTTCCGTTCCCTCTCGGGTGCCTCGGTATATTCTCTCCCACTCCCTACCGCCGCACCATCACCCCCCTCCCCCCACACATCCGCCGTCAATTGCCCCCATCACTCCTCAGGTGTTGCACTGGTGACGAATGCCCCCGGTTGTTTGCGAACGGATAAGGGGATGATTTAGGGCATTGGGCGTCCGTGGCAGTGGAGGTGAAAGTTCACGCATCTCCACTCCCCCTCATGCAAGTCTTGCTTTTATCGTCACCACTGCCGTATTAAAAAAAGGAAGAATAAATATTATTCATTCCAGTTTCGAGGTCTCAGAGTCACACGGTACACAAAACCTTCTCTATTATAACCGCATGTCTGTGAATTGAAAAATAAATCTTTAATCATTTCACTTACATCTTCTCCGGTTACACAATAGCAAATTTTCCACAGAGAAAAAATCATTTGCCTTGACCGGGACTCTAACCCGGACCCCCTGATTTCCGGCCAGGAAATCAGGGGGTCCGGGTTCGAGTCCCGGTCAAGGCAAATGATTTTTTTCTCTGTGGAAAATTTGCTATTGTGCAATATCAGCGGGTAACGCCGTTAAAGTTTTCACGGCTAGTTCGTGGTCCTTTGAATTTCTTCTCCGGTTGTTGAATTTGAACATAATTTGTCATTTTGATATAATGATGCTATTCATACAATTAGGCGTTGTTAATAGTTTCAGCCTTAACACTATGGAAATCTTTCATCGTAGGAATGAAGGTTGAAATTGAAACACTGCAATTTCCACACACAGTTTTATTCTCCACAGCCATGGTTTCGTTGCAAGGCAACATTATCAGGTGAAATATTAAGTACAGAGAGCAGTACATATAGGTGGTATGGAAGGAGGGAGGGACGGAGATTCTATACTCATCCTCCCTAACCCTTGCACACCGACCTCCCCTTTCTCCCTTCTCTCCCTCCCTCCTTCCACACCACCTATATATACTGCTCTCTGTACTTAATATTTCACCTGATGATGTATCCTTGCAACGAAACCATGGCCGTGGAGAATAAAACAGTGGAAATTGCAGTGTTTCAATTTCAACCTTCATTCCTACGAATTACTCATTGGTTTCAACTTATGCGCAAATTCCCTAGAATTTAAATCTCAGGAAAAGTTTGTTCTATATTTTATGTATCTATTGAGATACGAAAGGTAATTTAAAGAAATATCTGTTTTTTTATTTTTCCTAACATACTTCCCATTTCTACTTAATAACACTTCTCATTTAATCAGCTAATGAGTGCAGATAATGCTGGGCACAATTAGTAAATAATTAGCAAGTGAAACATTTCATGGAAAAAAAGTGTAAAAACTTTTTTCCTCGCCTAAATCGTTTAAATACTACTTTCGCCAAGCAAAATGTTCTCCCTTTTGATAGTAGAAGTGACAAATATCTCAGGAGTCATTTAACTGTCCACCTTTTAAGAATAGTGCACCATTGTGTTTGTTGCAAGTAAAAAAAAAGAATCGGAGCTAAAGGGTATGAAAACCATTCTACCGTTAAGGAACCCATTATAAATCCAAAAAAAAACTCCTACAGGGGGAATAAAATACCCATTCACGATGAAAGTATTGAGGTTTCTGTATCCGTTACAACCAGCAAGGGAGATTATTCTCGTTCTTGAGAAGATTTACTCATATGATACCCCTGTAAATCAACGGATTCCACGCAATTAAAGCTCAAAATTTACAAATATGAATAGCAGATTGGATTACAAGGTATTAAGCCAAGAAGCCACTCCGAAAGCCAGCATCGATCCTTTTTAATCAAATATTTATTGAAAGAATACTTTTTTTAATCTCCACAACGATCCAGTTTTATCCTTCTCATTTTTTTAACAGTCGCTTTTCAGAACACAAAATAGGAAGACATTAATTTTTCTATGGTGTTAGCATCATAAAAATTAGAACATTTAATATCAAATGGCAATGAATTCTTTAAAATCAATTCTCAGGGGGCGAAAATTTTCTCGTGCATCTCTGAATGATATAAGTGCGTAAAAAACGGTAAAATATATTTTACGGAAGAAAAACGGCTCTGTACCTTAAAGCCATGGACCATTAAATTAAATGGATAAAAACTATTTTTTTTATAAATGGGTAAATTGAAAAATATATAATCCAGAATTTTTAAGTTTGAACGCATTCACTATATTCTAAATTGGGAATTCAGTGATCCTAAATCTCTCTGGTTTTTATTCTCACCTAACTATAAATAATTTAAAGTTATTAGAGCATTGAATACAGGTATAGCATGGTACACTTTCTAGAAGATCATGCATCACTGGTAAAGTAAAATTTATTCTACCGTTTCAATAGAAATAAATAGCACTGCTAATGTTTTCCGTGTAACAACAATGCCAGGATCATTTCTTATTGATTGTTGGATCTTTAGACCACAGTAAATCGTGATGTTGTATCAATAACGACTCATTTAATATGTTTTCAAGATGTTCCATCCAGTTTTCTGCAGCTGCCTCACTGCCACCTGCCAATTAGCGCGGTAAATAACGTCGAACGTGAGAAACATGGCGCAAAGTTTACGCCCCGTCAGCTAGGAGCCACTCTACAATCCATCAATCACTCCACCTGTCCTGAAGGTACCTCGCGGCGATACGCCTAATTATTGCTGAAAGTGGGCAAACATTCTCGAAGGACTCATATAGAGGCGAACACAAGCATCAACAACCGTCATTCGTCTGTTGGCGACTCAGCTGAACAGAAAACTCATACTACAAGCACACCAAAATTGTTAATGTTTCTCCTTAAGGGATATTATCTACATGTCCTCCACAATCATGTTTTCGCGATTTGGAAATATAATTACTTCAGTGAATTCGTTACGCCGACGACTTTAGTTGTGCTGTCTACTTATCCAAATATTGGTAAACCCTGAAGCAAATATGATTCTTGACAATTTGTTTTGCCTACTTTGAGTAAGTGTACTTTGAATGCTTCATTGGAGGATGAAACAACTGGACAAACAACTTATTTTTTCAGCTTCAGTGCTCCACCCAAATGTTGAGTGTTTTAGTTGTGCGTAACATTCAAAATATTGCAAGCAATTTCAAAAATATCCATTCGTAAATAAATAAGTTGAAAGACGACAATTTGATTGTTTTTCCGTTACATTGAACGATCCTCAGCATTCTACACATTTATTTGTGCATATTCCTAGTTCTCCTAGTTCATATTCACATTTTAAAGATCATATTCCAGATTTTTGAAAAATACAACGGGCAAATAAGTTAATGTCACAGGGAAGTTTTTGAAATACAAGCTTAGGAAAATTTCTCTAATTTTCTTCAAAGACAAGTTCAAACACCAGTGAAAATTCTGTCACTCACTCAGCTCCATCTTTAGGCCCAGAATCATTCACAGAGAACTGCCTTTTCCCACATGTGCATATACTACAAAGGAAAGGCTTTTTCAGGTTAATATTTTGAATCATCATGCGATCTTCCATCACGTCATAACCATCATCTCCGAAATCTATCTATATTTCGGTTCGTATTAGGGAGAAGAATTATTTTTTTTCCATTTTTAAGAGAGTTAGATAAATAAGACCCGTAAAAAAAGGGAATGAGAGCTCAGTGGGAGTGCTGAACTCCATGTTGGAACAATTAAATAAGGTATTATAAACTATTAACAACAAAAGTTTAATAATATAGGCACGATGTTGCTCGCGACTCACCAAAATTGCAATAATTATATCTAGTGTAGTCACAACCTATGTTAGTCGCACAGTTTGAGCGTGGTGGTTCAATGCATTTTTCAGACAAAGCAGTGTTAATCACTGGCTTAAAATTTGCCCGTAATAAAAAGATATTAAGTACAAGATAATTGTATAAAGTTTCACAGAGTTAAATTGGTAGAAAGTTACAAAGATGAAGTTAAGCCATACTGAGACGTAAGCGTCCATGATCATTTATTTTATTTACCACCCTCATTTCAAAACACCAAATTTTAAACTAAATCTCTCATGGTAACCGCGATAATTTACTCGCGATAATCAATGACCTCCAAATTATTTTTCAAATAAGTCTAATTAATATGAAGTATATCTTGCGGTAATAGGTATCCACAGTCCTAAGTTCAGTGCTAGGCATTTGCCGCATGAATAATGAATAATTAATAATAATTAAGCATAATAACTAATTCATGCTTGGCAGAAACATTTATAAATAAAATTTGCATGCTTCACACTTTCAGTATATTCATGTACAAAATACTTTTCGTAAATCTTCTAAACATTAACCACATTTCTTCGCATGTGTGGATTAATTTCGGCTAGAGTACTTTCATTCAGGCTAAAGTCGCTGTTACATTAGCCTTACTGCTACCCAAATATGCAAACCTGGTCCTACAAATGGCCTCTAGAATCGGGCTTGTCGTCAGACACCTCCTTTTCTGATGAACAAATGGGTAAATTGAGTAAAAAATGAAAATTTCGGAAATTTTTGGCGACAGTTATTGCTCAGAGGAATTTAAAAGGTACCCTTTATTTGATGAGTCACATCGTATCCTCCTCTGAAGCATTAACCAAGGTAAATAAACTGGCCCGATGGGACTAGAGCCAATTATTTCCGAAAACGTTTGTTGAACATAGATTACCAGGAGCCAGCAACAAAAAGGGTAATAAATTAAACGCTGGTTGTTAAAACTGAAAACAAGTGAGTCTGATAGCTCAAATCGCATCATAAATGATAATGAAGGTGCGGCCAGGTTTCAGCGAGGATTTTAATTTGAGCTCATACGTCGGGATGCTTGTTTGAGTGCCAGGAAAACTTTTTATCCAACACAACATCGAACTCTAAGGAAAGGATGTCACACTTATTGGTTAAGTCAATGGCAATTCAATCAAATATAGTGAAAAAGTAAGCTTTAATTGCCTAATATAGCCATCATTTTGCTAAATAAAGAATATTTGAAAACAAAAATATAATATTTGTGCAAAAAATTAATACTTAAACGAGCTTCAGATGCATTATCATTAAAGCAAGAAAAAAGAGAGGAACCAAGTGTAAAATGGCAAGCCCCTAAGTAAAATGAAACTGATACCAAATTCAGGTCACACATGTAAATATCAATGGATATCAAATAGATTTTTTAATCCTTCTACATTAGAGCAGAGTACTATGATATTCTGAAGGTATAAAGGTAAAGACAGATGTTACAGGAAATGAATTATGAAGGAGGGAGTATAGAATAAATGTTATCTTACCTACATATTAAACCTAAATTAAAAGTTGAAAACATTTTTTTTCTAAATTAGCTTTCCTTTACAATAAAAAAATGATAAATATATCTCAGCATATTTTAAATATAGGGTTACCGCCGAAAATTAAGAAATCAAGAAGGCTTCATTTGCCTCATTGGAGCATAAATAAGTCTTTATATTTACTAGAGCATTTTCATGAATGTCAATAAGGAAATAATTTGAAATAGTTATATTAAAAAACATTTTTACTTTCCTAAAATTTGAAGAAAAATATTTCAAAAACTGAAGGAAAGGTACCAAGGAGGCAGCAAAATTGGCAGAGGACGAACAGAATTGTAGTACAATGTTGAGAAGAGGTAACAGGGAAGAGTATGGTGGTGCGGACATGAAATAAGAATAATAGGAGCTAATATCCGTAATAAGACGTGATGACGATACTTAAAGCTGAAAGATTCAACGGATTGTTTAGCTAAGGATAATTAGGTATCGTCAGCGCAACGGAGGAGTAATAAAGCCAACTTCTTATGACCAATCGACGTCTGAAGCATTCCTGATGAGACTACAAGGAGAGAAAATTAAGCCCCAAAGTTGGGTATGAATATTTAAGCGGCTCTTGGATACTTTGAAATTCAATACCCTTGAAGTTAAAATTTCTTGTATCTAAGTATTTATTATTTAGACTCATTTGGCTACCTGATCAACGACGAAGTGACCTGAAACCCTTAGCTCAGCCGTAAGTTCTTCGTCTCGTCCTTAGCTTGTCCCCTTGCTCTAGGCGCTTTGAATCCTCTATCCCCTTGATCTCCACAAAATTATCTCATCTTGACTTTTTGAACGACATGATTGTAAAATATGTCTACCTCACCTAAATAACATTTACAATATCATTGGCACTAATCGTTTCACATGTTTGGTGGTAAGTATGTTTTTAAAAATATAACTTTAAATCATATTGCATTTACATCATGTATGCCTTGTGATGATCCACCCCTTACCATGGGCCTTCGACATAAATTACAGGGTACTGAGCAGGGGTAGGTGATCTGGAACTTCACTCCGTACTAAGACCAAGATGATGGTTAGAGTTGTAAGGTTCAACGGATAGTTTAGCGAAGAATGATATGGATGATATGTACTAATAACCACGCAATGGAGGAGTAATAAACCAACTTCAGCAGACCAACCAGCCTGACACTGACAACGGATTTCTCTCCACCTTTTCTCCACTCCCTTACGAGAGCTCCTAGATGGTGCGGATGGCCTTCGTTATCGGTCACCTCCCCTAGCAACAAAAGAAAACATGGTTGCTCCTCTACTAGTCCCCAGATATTTCCTCGCATTCAATTGATTAGGACTCAATGCAGGTGGACTTCGTATTTCATCCACATGGCTCAAGACTCTAAAACTATCTCCTCGGTTGTTCCTCGCTTCCATCCACTTCCTTTTCCTCTTTTTACGCCCACCAATTCCACTCTAAATTTCTCCATTTCCAGTTTTCTTCCATTATCAATTTCACTCTCAAGGTTCCACCCAACCAAAATCCCATGAACGCTTACGATCTCTTTTCTTCCGCAATGGCCCTCGAAATCCCTCGACGCATACCATTCATATCTCTTTTCCCCACAGGAAAACTTTATCCACATTGTAATTAACCTCGTGCGACACTCACTTGAATACATGCCAGATATTATCTATTCCCGCACTGGAACAAGCCCATCGCCGCCTTCTCCAGCACATTCGTAACCTCATCCGCACTCATCCTATATCCTTCCACTAAGATGTGTCTTCCCTCCCTATTCTTTCCTTCCTCCTCATCTATTCTTCTTCGTGGGTTAATAAGTGATGATCCGAGCGGTCCGTTATCCTCTTTGGGACTTTCGGATCTCAAGAGTACCTACCTACCAGGCTCGCCACCGCTCAGTCTCTCTCGTGCCTGTTAAACGCTTACCTGAGGGTGGAAGTGGGATTCTTTAAGCTTCCTCCCACATTGTCACCTCTTCCAGGTTTGTCATTTCCACGGAAATTTCACACTTCGTTTTGCCGCTTGCTTCCCTTTGCCACCAGGCTACTATCACGAATAAATGCCAGATTTTATGCGTTAGATTAACGATGGAAATACATTCACTGGAGAAGACTTGATTAAATTTAAAAGCTTCAAGCTCGGGACAATGAAGACTTTGCTCTCCTCCTTGAGGAGTTCCATCCCTACTTAGATGCTGAATAATGTACCATGAAAAGTTCATTGGAATTAATATCATAGTAAGTGCAAGGCGAAGGAAATGAAAGTAAAATTAGTTTTAGAGGAACTTTTTAGGTTTCTTGATTGGCGGTAAAAAGTAACTTTTATTATGGAAAAGTATACAGGAAGGGGACGAGAATTTTTTTCCTGTTCATGATGATGAGACAATCATAATATTAACTTGCTAAATTCAAATGGCCTAACTAGATTATTGGTAATTTATATTTTGAATCGCAATAGAGGGTAGCTCAGGATGTCAACGTGTACTACGCAAAGACATTCGATTCTTTACAATGCTATGGTAAAATTTTACCTTTTCCGTTGCAAAAGTGACTGAAAATCAAAGGAGACCAAATATCATTCATATAACTTCAATTAACACTTTTTATAGAATTCCTTCATGTGTTCTACAATTTTTTTATTCCCACATACCGTAACCATGACCCTTGTAACCATATCATGGATGGCCTTCACAAGAATCTGGATCTACAGCACACATCATGCGCAATCGGTATTTAATCTCTTTTCCTTTAAAAAAAATGGGGCAATAAAAGACTACAGCCGCAAGAAAAGCTACAAAAAGTGGCCTTAGATAGAAAAAAGTCTGAATATAACGCTGGCATAAAACTTGTGCTACTTGGTCATTTCGTTCTGATTAGGTAGTAGGCCTGAATTCAGAGCTTAAAGCAGCTCTTGGTGCTTGTAATTACTCAGGCTGTATTAAGCGCTGAAACACAGACCAGACTTCCTATTTAAATACATGTAGGAAATATATGCATATCTGTCATGCTGCTACACATCCATGCCGGTTGGTCATCGTAAAATTATATTTTCAAACTAATTTCAAAACACTTTATATGGAATCATGTAGTGTCTGCTTATCGATTGAAAAGTTACGTACCAAATTATGTTCCAAAGTACGTGGATAATAGGTATATATATCTGTGTCTACTGGACCTGGATTCCAATATTCATTTCCGTAAATTTAGTGAATAAAGTAAGCTGTGATTTCCGTATTTAAAGAATGAAATGGAACATGGAGATTAAGTACCTTTCTTCAAACATTCACGACCACTTGGTTCTTAAAATTTGCCACACTAGACCTTTATTATGTTAAGAGTTGCTGGGATACGGAAAGGAGAAAAAGCTGTAATTAAACTAAGATGGCCCGGAAGAACCAACGCGACTGAAAGGCCTCTTGATGAATCGTCACGAACTCCTTGCCATCCACGCCGTAGAAATTGCGGTCGTCTACAAGAGCCACGCCTCCTCCCACACGACCCCAAAGCTCACACACTCGTACGAGCAGGTTACTCCGGTGCTGCATGCGATCCCTCGAAGCAAGGCAATAAAAAGGAAGAACTCGGCTCCATAAAGCGGAGGGATTCTCTCCGCCGGGACCATTCTCCCCCACTTCCTCACCTCCTGGCTTCCGCGTCGCCTCCGACAACTTTAAGCGATGAAACTGGAACTGTCGGCAATTCCGTGCGTGCCTTTCGCATCTCCTGTTTTGCCCCTTACCTCTCTCGTCATCCCCCTTCCTCTAACCCTACCCATCTTTGTCCCACGAAGCTCTCTACCCCATCGATCACGGGGCCTTCTCCTGAACATCCGGCGTGGCCCATAATGAAAACTGAGGGAGAGGGACGAGCCTTTGAGGGAAGGGGGGGAGGGGGATTTCGTGGTGACTTTTATCATCATCCCCGTGCTCGAGAGTACTCCACCCTTTTCGGCAAATTTCTTGGCACAGCCGCCACAGCAGTACATTAATTGCTGCCTTTTCGAATAACGGGCGATACTCCGCCCGCTGTGGTAAGTTGCGATACGCCGCAAGGTAAGATTCCGTCGCAGAAGATAACGAAGAACATTCGGCTACGGATAAGCTCCCAGCAAAGTTATCGACATGGTTTTAATTTACAGGCGCCGTAGCTTCAAGCCAATGAACTAATGTAATAAGCATAATAAATTAATTCAATTTAAACTATAAGTATTATCCAGTTGAAACCCCGTAGTGCAGAGAAAAAAAAACTCTGACATTAATTTCCATTAGTAATACACGCTGGAAAACTAGGTATTTATTATATAAGTGGATTTATCTTCTTCAAGATTAAGGTTTTACTACTAGCTCTATCTATTACTAGTATGATTTAGAATGAGCAGCTAAAAGTGGATATGCATCTTTTTCAAGGCAATAATGTTGCATCCTTCATTATACTCCTGCAATTCCTAGACGCAGCAGCTCCAATAAACAAATTTAAGTTAATTACGATAAAGTACGATTTAAATTCTGATGTCATAAGTGAAAATACTGTATCTTGAAATTACTAGTAGATTAAAAATTAATTATACAATTCAAATAGCTAAAATAATCAATTAAAAATCATTAAATAGGTATGAATTTAATTAAAACACAAGAGTTGTACTGTATACTTAACTTGATGTATAATAATGCACCACACGTGTAAAAACGTCTCGGGCGTCATCATCAGGGCATCATCTTTGTTTTAAAACGAATAGTTTCGAATAGCTCATGAAATGATTGTTCCCCCACATAATGCCATATATATTGTCGAATTTATTAGGTTGGTAGTTATTTTTATAAGTGTTGTGGAGTTTAATGCTATGGACCACCTACTGGTGAAGATGCCGCACGGGCACGAATATATTGACTAGCCAATAACTTCGTTCACGCTTACCCTCGACCATAACGGCGATTTGTTGCAGTCAATACGAGCACAGAGGGTTTCTTTCTATATCTCCTTTCCACATTTCTCTCTTTCGGCTACATCTTACCCCTCAGCCACATTCACATACTGCATCAACATGCTCTCATGTTCAGTGCTTCACGAATATGCTTCATCAGGGTATCATCTAGCTCATAAGCATGATTCTATCATATCCCTTTCCTTAAAATGTTAATTATTCTACAATACACATTTGCATGGTAAATAGGTTTTTCCCATACTACCGACATGGTTAACAAAACCAACCGCATTCCTTTCAAAATTGCCCAAACTCTGAGAATCTTTGCACAGATTAAAGAACAACTTCACTAAATACCTTAGACACTGTACACCCTTTCATAGTTAGGTCCATAATCTGTCCTAATAGAAATATTTTTTTAAACTCTTCTAACCGTTTTATTTTCGTTGCATCATGAAAACATGTCGTTCTATTTAAATTCCCATACCTGTGTTATCTTTTCGGATACCAGTTTATACTCATTTTAAACCGACAAAATGAATATTCAACTATTTTAGCCTTTGATTATACAATATCCGCTTATTCTGGATAATATTTTTAGGGAGAAATATAAAGCTATTATAAAGGTTCTAATATCATTAACGAATACTTCTCTCCTGTTAATTACGAATTTATATGTCAAATAAAAATAATATGAAAAAGATATGTCACAGAGTAAATTCGAATAATGACGAGTGAATGAAATATGTTACCTATATATTTACGATTTTTCCATAATGGTAATTATTTATCAATACAGTCAATACAGTAATAAACTTAATTATTCTCCTTATAATTTAATATACATAAATCCGTCTTGTAGAAGGAAGGGACGTACCTACTGCATAACTTAAAATAGACATGAGGACGCATAGGGCTGGTAAGTAGTGGATGTGGTGGGTAAGTTTTGTGATGAAAGTAAATAAGAAATGGAAGATTTATCAGGATGTTAATGGCTACGAACAAGTCACAAACCCTTAGTCAGGTAAGTTATTATCCTCTATGGTAGGAAATTTTCGCTCGTCTATTGATTTCATATGCAGGGTTATAATCTTTAACTTGAGCCTAAGTGCTCTGGTGAAGATTGAAGAGTTTACCGAATGTTTAAGTGTAATACAGTTTTTCTGGCATTTTATAGAATGGTTTATTCCTATTGGTCGAAACATTTTCTCCCCGAAAGGTGTGCAAGTACGAAAATGGAGGCAGAAAATTTAGATAAAAATAGACCCGATTACCATATCTTAGGTGAATAATTCAATAAACTATATGCTAAATATATTTTTCCTTGTAATCTGGTCTTGTAGTAACTAAAAATTGCCACCGGGATATTTTAAGTATTTGGGGGGAATCCTTCTTTCTGCAAAGATGAAATTTCAGCCAAAATACGAATTCTATAAAATGCTGTAGACGTATGTCACTCAATCATCACGTTTCAAATAATTAGTTTCCATACATGGATTTTATGGGAAAGCTTTGCTACAATTTTCCTACTCCTTTTTCCCATTTGCATTCACCAAAACTTTTTCTGGCATTATCGCTCATCTGGCAATGCCTCAATATCATTTCCCTCATCATATCGGTGAATTTACAGCCTCTCTTAAAAATCCGCATTACCATATGAGTTTCCTGCCCATCCTTAATTGTGTTTTTAAGGAAAGCCACTAGCACAAGATTGTTTCTGCATTGTTTGTTTTATCCAACTACTTTACTTTAACTTGATTTCCTCTAACAATCTTCTTTACTCTCCTGCCATACTCAAAATTACTTCATTTGTCCACTTTTGGCATACAGCACTTTTTCCATTGCCCTCAAATCAACTTACGTAAGGCTCCTCTTTTATGAAGGTTATCAAATTATTTCTCTACAAAAGGTGAGCAAATACGAAAAGAGTACCAAAAAAAATTAAATGAAAAATATCTGTCATCTGGGCTGCATTTCATGCACTTCTTCGCCACATAAGTACCAGAGTAATTCCAATGGTGGGAGAGGTAAGACTTGCACTGTGGTAGGCATAGGTTATATATTTACCAAATGGGCAAACGGTAAGTGACCACAGGTTTTGCAATTAAGCTTTTGTTTCATTGTTGAGACAACTTGTAAAGACGTCTTGTATCTTGCCATATGTGGCGAAAAAGCCGGGACCCCATGTTATTCGTTTCCGTCTCCTTTCAATTGTTTTAGAAATGTTTTTAAGCCTTATCGTTTAGGACTCATTACACTACACTGTGTAGTGTAATGGGCAGGAAACTCATACGGTAATGCGGATTTTTAAGAGAGGCTGTAAATTCACCGATATGATGAGGGAAATGATATTGAGGACTGATTACACTACACAGGAACTCCGATATCTGTGATATGAAACATTGCGAGAAAGCACTATGGAGAAAGTTCTTCTGAAATGATGCTGAACGTTACTGCTTCCTTGCTGCACAAAGTAGGCCTTAATTCGAATAACTTCTTCGAGAAACCGCTGCCCATTTTTAGCTCACATTAATTAGTCGCTCAAACAAACGTCAAATTTAGGAAAGGGGTCATCACAATTATGCAATCAATAGACCTTAATGTTAACGTGAAAAATATTTCTTTCGAAAAAAACAACGCAATAACATAAATATTTTGGCTAATCTCAGTGACAACTATTAACCAATACATTGATTTTCTATGAAAATAGTTGCAGGAAAAGATTTCAATGAAAAGTACTATTTAAACAGTCATTATTAGCTAAGGTCACATGATTATTAAAATTAGACGCAAAGACATATGGAATATTATTTCACATTATTAAAATTACCAAATACTGAAACATGATGGGTAAAAAGCGTGTAATTTGCAATCTATTGTTTACTAAATATTGTTTATAAAAGCATCTATATATAAGCAAATATACTGGATACTTGAATATTTATATAGATATGTATGTGTGTATATGTGTATAAAATTGAATATGAGTATGCATGTTAAGGTTAAAATTAAAACATGGTTGTTAGAAGATCAAAATGATGGGTAAAAAAAGCGTGTATTTGTGCAGGATATTGTTTACTAAATATTGTTTATAAAAGCATCTATATATAAGAAAATATACTGGATAAATAAATATTTATATAGATGTGTATGTGTGTATATGTGTATAAAATTGAACATGAGTATGCATATTTATATATGTAAATAGGGAAAAATGTATATATCAGGAAAAAATGTGGCAGCCATATAATTTAATGATGTTGTGGAACCCGCTGACAAGTCCTTGGGACTTAGCGGGGCCAAAATTGTTATATAAATAACATTAATATGTATAAAATGTAAATGTATTAATAAATGCTTATCTATCTAAAAAATGAAATCAGAATCGCCATTATATATTAAATAATTTGATGAATAAGAGTGAAGGCATTTTTTTCCTAACCTCCTTGGTAGATATTAATTGACGCTTTTGGAGGCTTATTTTTATGTTCTTTTAATTCTTGTAATGTCTATGACATTTTTTATATATTTTATTACTTTTAGATTTTTTGTGGGAGCTTTAGAACCGTTTCAAAAGTTGCATTTTTCAGTTCCTCGTCACAGCTTACGACAAGCTGTCCGATCCATTCTCAATATGTTGGCTCATTCAAATGAAGGTGATGGAAACATTTACAGCTAACTCTACAACCCATACTTTGAATAAATGCGACAAAAGTAATTAGAATTTGGGTTGATTAAGGCGTGGTTCAGAAAGGGAATTAGCGTATTTTGCTTTCACTCGACAGGAATTCCAATCCTCTTCGAATAACCACTGCGCATTTTTAGCTCACATTAATTAGTCGCTCACACAAACGTCAGGTTTGGGAAAGGGGTCACCACAATTATGCAAACCCAATTGAGGCTGCAACATCCGGGGCCACTGCGACAAATGTGATTGCTCATTTCTATTAAGAGGCACTTTCCGGCGTTCAATTCAGGTATTGTTCTATATTAATCCAGTGTTGTAATTAATTGCAACTCAAGCTGAATTAGTGTCACTGTCTCAAAATTCGAATTTCTAAAATCAAAGTATCACGTAAAATGTCAATCCTTCAATTGATGCTAAAAGGACAAAAAATGTACTTCTACTAGAATAAATTCATATTAATCAGATAAAACACACCCATTCTGTCATTTTTAAAATCATTTATCAATGAACGTTTAACAATAATCTTTATGATAATTCTGCTTTGTACAGCCATTTGATTTTAGTTTAATAGCAATAGTAGAATTGCAGCACCAAATAGCCTATTGCTATATTTCTCTTGATTCGATTAAATCTTATTACACTTAGCTTTCATTTGTGATTCGTAATAATTTTCAATAATAATAATTTGTAATTTTCATTCTTTTGTCGTGCTATCTTGGCAGACTGGCAGAAAGCATAGTTAATTGAAGGCATAGGAAATATAATTTTTAAGAAACACAATTATATCTATGGTCTGAGTTCAGGGGAAAAATGATGACACTCTATAGGTTAACTTCAAATATTAGTAAATAACTATTGATTCCAATGTACCAATGTCAATCCCATTCTCAATTTCATCCAGAAGTAAATAATAGTCCTTCTTTATTAGAGAGAGCATGTGTTCAAATAGTTTTACATTAGATAGGCATTTATAAAATTAGAAAATTTATTAGGGTTTGCATTTGCCTATCAAATCAAAAAGAACCTGCGTATCGAGTACTTCTTTAAATGCCAAAAATGCTCGCAAATACCTGAATTTAATTTACGCCTGCGTCTTCAAGGCAAGCAGGACGAAAATGCTTGTAACGCTTTGAGGTTAAATTCTTATATCTTTTATCCATGCAGGAATATTTAACAATGGGCCTGTCTGGAAACAACTTCGCCTTCAAGGGATTATCACATCGTGAAATTTAAAACCTAAACTTCCAAGCATTTCGGCAGAGGATTTTCTCTTCCTCCGATAGGGGAGATCTTTTACGAAAGCCAGGTCGTGTGCTCCCAATAACAACGAAGGAAAAACTTCCCAACTGCCTCTCAAATCCTTCCTTACCTCGGAAACCAAACTACCCACAAACTTGCCTCACTTTCACTATGTCCTCTCCTCCTTTTATATCCTTCGATGCCGTAGGTGGAGGGGCATAAAGATGAGGAGCAAATCTCTTCACCAGCACTTCTTGAAGCGGATGAGAGCAGGGATACGTGGGTTGCAAAGGCAAAGAAGAGGACTCGAATAAGACCCTGCCCATCCCTAACCTTCAGCCCCGTAGTATCACATAAATTTAACTTTACCTTAAGAGTTTGAGAGAGGTTTGAGTCGATAAATAAAGACGTTGCAACAGACTTCCTACACTTTGTTTCTTCTGGCACGTGTTTCGAAGCTTAAGTATCATTATACAGTACCTATATGTAATAAAGTCGCTTCTTAATTTTTCTTAGTTGAATTGCCCATATTGTTCTGTCGTGGTAGGATTATTAGAGGAGGGAAAGCGAAGGGAGTTAGGAGAAAGTACCTCTTCCTCCTGAGAAGTACATTGGTTATCACGTATGGAATATAGTAAAATTTTCATAATGACCCTTCAGCCTCAACACACATCTTTTGCGTGGGCTTTAGATTTGAGTCCTTTAATTTTTAATTTCGTTTTAATAATATCCAACACTATTCCCTATCTAGGAGGCTTGAGCAGTAGCTTTTGGGTCTTTGCCTCGTTCAATCACCGTTATCAGAAGTACGTTTTCAATCAAATAGTTAATACAACAAGAAAAATTAATTATTTAATTAATATAAACTTCGAAAAGGTACAAGCAACTATTAAGGCAAAGTTTTTATTTAAAAGCAACTTCCAAATATCTATCCGTGGATACGCTCATGACTAAGATATTATTCGAGAATTTATTGTTCCAGGTACAAATGAAACTCGAGAGACTGCTAAGTAAAATATGTCTAGTATCCTTCGGGTGTCCTCTTCACCCCTAACGATTACATCAAGTGTCCAGGAGACGTCTCTTTCACGGTGTTGAAATACTTTGCTAAATATATTAGTTCTCACTCAACCTTCTCGAATATTTAACCTTCCATTGTTTATTCATTATTTGCGGCATCGACGACAAGAGCCAGAAAAATGTAAACATCCCCACCTACCAAATTCCACCTACCGTTTTATGGTGAAGGTTAATTATCAAACCGGTATAATTTGGCTATTAACTTAAAAAATCAGGCGCTTGTCACCATAAAAAGAGTTTTATCCATTTATTATCTAGTCTCCTTCGGCAGAGACTAGGCCCACAGCTCCCATGCACATCCGAGAAAAAAAATGTGCTCCTTTCCACTCCACCTCTCCCAACCTTGTCAACGTGGACCGCAAGTCACGTCTCCTCAATCTAAGCTTTTGAAGGCGAGTAGTACGTGTAGGGGGATGTAAGATATCGGGCGAAGGTGGCTTCCGAAGGGACGGCAAGAAGCATCATAGAGGAGGGATAAGGGGTGTTGCGTCGGCGTAAACAAGGAGACATGAATAAAAATGTATTGCAAGAACCAAAAAGGTCGCCCATCTGAGAAAGGGGACAGTACATTGAGAGTCAATATTCAATCAAGTATCATGATCAAAACTATTTTTTTCAGGCACGTCAGCTGCTCTCTTCTGTCCCTAACAAATGGCAAAGGGTTATAGAAGAAAAGGAAATAAAGCCTGAAACAAAACCAATGGAAGAAAATAGCATAAATACACAGAAGGTTAACCAAATTAGCAAAGGAGAAACGAGTGATTAGAAAATAGTAGACAATGATAAATCATAATACAGACTATTGACATCTATCAACATTTTTGCATGAAAAAGACGAAACCCACGGTTATTACATCCTCATTTTTCATCAAAACGGGAAAATGTATACTTTATAAATATGATGATTTTAAAAAACATGATTAAAACATATTTTATGACATTATACTAAGTGAAGTCAAAAACACCAAAATAACAGCGCAGGTATAAACTCATGATGCGGAATTAATAGACAAGTTTTATTTAAAATATTTTTTTAGAATTAGAATTGGTGCTCCCACAAATCGAGATGGCCGTCTGCCGAGTACAGAAGTATTGAGTAGCCTGTATAAATTAACGTATCCTATACTTACTTCATGATATTAGGAAAGTTAAAACATGAAATATGCGCAAGAAAATTACAGATTTCTGATCTTATTATGTGAAAATTTATAGTATAGAGCGTTAATAAACAATATACACCAAGCTATTTTTATTCGCACAGCTATGTGTTTGGTAGAAAACCTTTAAAATTCCGCCAAAGGAAAATATCAAGTTACAACAGCCAGGAGCTCAACAAAGGCGTCGGGGTTGAGAATCGATTAGGAGAGAGAAGGAAGGATCAAGAAAAGTAAAACCTGGGAAATGGAGAAGGAAAAATTGAGGACGGGAATGGAAAGGGTAGAGAACCACGAGGACTGCGATGGAAGCGGAGAATACGAGACTTGGTAACCGAGTATGCTTGAGGGCTAAAGTTTGGATGGTTAGAAAAAAGATCGTACCTACAGGGCGGACTCTCCTGATTACGAAGAAAGAGAAAAGTAAAATGTTCCGGAGAGGATAGGAGTGGCCAGCGATCTCTGGGAAACATGATTACCAAGATGAGACACCATTTTATGCTCTCAACGGAGTTGTATGCTAGCGAAAAAGTCACTGATGAATCAGTGTGCAACCTTTCTAGTCAAAATACAGTAAATATTTGATACAAGTTTGTTCTTTCTGGAATACACGCTATAGAATAACTGAAGAAATAGAAAAGAGAATCATCGTATACGATATTTTATCACAAAGTGGACTCTGGATTATAAACGTAAAATTTGATTAAGTTAATAAACTAATAATATAAATGCATGCCTTATACGATAATTGCGTCATATATTTGTTGAAAGTACACTAGCTTAAGTCACATTTAAAAAAATGCAAATGACAACCAAAATCCAAAAGATTAGCCTGATTCAAAGTAAATGAAGCACAATATACTGATGAATGAATACTAAATGTTTCACGTTTTGGAGTTTTTGGTAAATAAGAGCATATAAATGTTTTCAGAAATTCACTTAAGTATTGAAGGTTAAATTCTGATATCTCACCAAAGAGATTCGATCCGGACAAGTGTACGGAGTTCTTCTCTGAATGCAAAAAAGATAGGGTAATGCCTAATAAGCTGGAAAGAGGAGAGAATATGAAATATACTATGTCATAAGCCAATAAATCTTCCGCCACGTGGGAATAAAAGTGAGCTATCCCATCAGTAATGATAGGAGAGCGATAAAAATTGCCCAAAAATTCAGTAATGCGGGATATGACGTCACAATTGGAAGGAAATTATTGATAAATGAGAAAAGCTCTGAGGTTAAAAAAGGTGAAGACCTAATTGAATGTAGAGAGTGGGAGAGAAATGTGACCTTGTACGCAAGGAGTTATAGAGAGTCCACGGGTTAATAAAGTCACGTGGACATCTTCAAGAAATAGGAAGATAAGACACACTCTCAACACTTCTTTAATAGTATATTTTTGAGCGGCCATCAGAGCTGCAGCACCTTGAAAATAAGTGCTGTGATAATGGTCGAATTTTCATAAAATATGTGAATTTCCTTTCCATTTATTTCCATAATTAATGAAATAATCTATGAATCACGGAGATTTTCACTTAGAGCAGATACATTCCTCCAATTGTTACGTCATTAACAAAGCTAATGAATGCTTAGGCGATTTTCCTTGCTCCTTCATCATTACTGCTGGAATAATTTTATAATTAGGTCTCTTTTGCTCCCATGTGACGGAAAATCTAAATCTACCGCGGATATACTATACTTTCACAAAGTAATGTGTGAAACTCAATTGTGAAAGGTCAAATATTCTTTCTCAAGTTTGGTTGATGGTAAAAATTACTAAATCTGAGGAAGCGCGACGGAAAATAGACAGTCTTCACGAAAACAGCTGAATGTGGGTGGAGATTACGTGAAATAAAAACCAGGGAAAAACGCGACATAAACGAATTTTTCTCTGATTTCAACTACCAAGGAAATAATTCCAATGCCAATTTGTTCTCAACAGTGATGGCAAAGGGAAGTGAACTCAGTGTAGAATTCGTCCGAAGAAGTTATATCGGAAACAGAATCAAAACATCCATCCGGAATGATAACTGCCGCCATCTTCTCACAAGCTTGTACAAATACCCTTTTCGGCAAGTGTGGGCTAAAGATAGAGGCTAAGTTTTCGGAGTTGGATTGAAAGAAAAGCAGTAGGATTGAGTCATCAAACAGTCAGTCAAAGGAATATATTGCGAAGGAATAACCAATAAAATTGAAAGATAAAATAGGAAATTAAGCTGCTCTATTGGCGAGTGGCTACACGATTGAAATTAATTTGACTCACTATTTCAAATCTCTAATTTAGTTTCGAAACTTAGGGTCTAAGATTGCTAGGCCAGTAAGTATAAAGCATTGCTCCTACAGTTGGAAAAACTATAGTTGAGATTAAATAGCTATAAGATCTTCCTGTAGGCGCTCGAAAGTGTTAGGAAGAAGTCTGCGTGAATCACTATTCAACGTGAGAAACAAATGCAGAATTCCATACTAAGAAAAACATTCAACTCCTAACCACCAATAACTATAGTTAAGATTTTATGCGCATATTAGGGAGGTTCTACCCCCTTGTTCGCAAATATCGGCCTTACTTTCTTCTTCTTTGGCTCGCTATGCCATTATATTTCAATGCTGACCAATAATTTTCTTTTGGTAATTTTTCAACACATTTTTCACATTTATTAATCATATTTATTCATTCTCTTTACCGACGGTGGGAAATGAAGCCAGAAAGGGTCTGCTTCGGAAATATTTACCCCCACCTCTTCGGCATCTTCTACAAAGATTTTTTGCAAAGAGTTTTCTGTTGGCTCCTACTTTTAGTTGGTGGCCATTCCCTGCTTAGAGCATTGTGCAGATATCTTCAAGTATCCCTAACTTCCGATTTTACGCTAAACCATGGGAACCATATTTTGGCGAACCATCGTACCCTTTGGCACTTCTCGCTAAGAGCTGGCCAACGCCTACTCCAAGTTATTCACCTCACTAACTCTCACCTGAAATATTCCTGCGTTTATATACATAGGGGATCGGGTTGATGTGGTGGCTAGAGTACTGGCCTTCTATCTAGAGGGCCCAGGTTCAATCCGCGGTGGCAGATTTTTCAGAGGCAAACCGGTCCCTACCTGAGTGCCTAGTAGAGGGCATTTCAGGTTGAGTACTCCGTCCGTCGGATGGGACTCTAAGCCGTGGTCCCCTTGGCGCATGTCGTTAAGAGTAGGAAAATGCCGACGTCAGGTTTCTCTCCATCCTCCATCACCTGAAAACTCCTGCCATTACCCAGTCACCCACCTGTCCTAAAATGGCGCAAATTACCTAACTCAGCTGTCGGCCGCCTCCCCTGAATAATCAACCAATTTACACACCTACCTTAAATGATCAGAGATGTTGGTCACCTCACCCAAATAATTACTAATAATACTACTCAACAAAGGTATCGTGCACAAAATTCATCGCAGTGACGTCGCTAAACTACGTTAAGCTCTTTAAGAGCAGTATAATTGCATTTTATTCTACTGGAAGTAAATTCTATTTCTAACAGCTTGTACAAATTAACATAAGTAATTAAAAGAGTCATTTAGCGTTTGTTTACCTGGTTTCGCACTTTTCCGGTGTATTTGCACAGTAATCTGCTTTAATTGTTGTATGTACTACTCTTAGCTTTATCGAGTGATAAATATATTCATCCGTGAATAGTAATTTCGTATGTCCGTGCCTATCGAAAATGCTATTCTTTACTTCACGAAATCTGCCTCCAGCACCTTCTAACCTTCTTGAATAGGCCTGTCTTTCCCATGAAATGTACTAGGAGTCAACTTTAACAATACTTTTGGTCATCAAGGTAAGCGTTCCTCAAAACCACAACGTTTAACTGATTTTAGATATATGTATATAATCTGTTATTTCATGATTTGAATCATAACACTATATTTCATGGAAAGAATGTCTTTTCTTGTAGTACATACATGTTCAGTGTTTTTAGGCTAGACAACTTAAATTGTCAAAAAGAAAAGAATGCTGCATGCAGAGTAATCAATTTTTCCGTGTATTCTTTTGGAACAATGAATAAGTGTCTTAAGTAAAAACTAGCGGCTATCAAGTAAATAAAAAGTAGTATACACTCTGCGGGATCACGGTCTTTAATTCTCCACCAAGTTTCGTGTCCGTGCAACTTGTGGTTCTCCAAATTACTGCGCATCGCACTTCTACGTCGCGTCTTTGGACTTTTCACAGTGTAGAATAGATTAGAGGAAAGTTATAATGTTTTTTTTTATTTGGTGCAAAATGAAATATGTAATGTGTCTATTACATGTTTCTTCCCCAACTTGATGAACAGGTAAAACATTCGGATTGAAAATATAACGATTGGCTATGTATACCGCCTATTGATTTCATATTTAACATCTGAGCTCTGGGCACACTGCACAGGCTGTTAAAATATTCAGTTCTCTTTCACAAAATTGTCACTGAACTTTAATTATTATTTTAATATATAATATTTCAAGCCAACCGAAAACATCATGCAATAAATACAAGAAATATCAGAGCTGACTGATATGACAATCAGCCTGCATGCCTAATAATACTCCTCATGAGCCTTTTTCCTCCATAATAAAGTTATTGCGCTTTTCCGGCGTGCCCTATGAGCGAATTCTTCACGTATCTTGAAGATGAGTAAGTGCTTCATCGAAAGGTCGGAAGTATTCAATATAAGCGGAGAGACCTAGAAAACCGGCAATATGTGTCCTAAAACTCCCCTTAGTTTTGATCTAGAAAAAAAGACGAGTTACTATGCGTTCCACTCAGCAAGAAATCACACATCCTCGGTCACGAACTTCTTTATACTGCTCACAATAGGGAATAATATACACCTTTGCACTTTACATTAGTTAGTGCATCATATGCTACGTGGCTAATTATAGGCATATTCCTACATTTAGGTGATTTTGGATCATAATGGAACTGATTCTGGCAGATATATTGAGTAAGGATTTTGTTACTATTAATTACGTAACTTTTACAAAAGAGATGGCAAACTCTGGATTAAATACTCGCTATCGGCAAAAGATTCCGGATTCAAAATGGCGCAGGTGCAGATTTCTCAGTATGAAAGCTGCCAATCAACTTCTCTCTGCGCTAAAACCCATCATTAACTCAATATGAAATTGATCATAGCTGTTAATAAAACTGACAGCGATATGATCACTAAGCGTTACAATTTGCATGACCATTTATTCGATGAACACACTCAGGAAATAAAATATTTATGATGGCGTTTCGAAATTTATAGTGGTTACAAAAAAATCAGTGTAAGGGAACATTGACATGCAGTTTTCTATCTCCGGTAGCTTATTCATTAAGGGGGAGATATAAAATATATTTCCTTGGTATTTAGGTTAGCATTTCTCACAAACGCAACACTCACAACTGCCACCGCAGCAACGTATTAATTTTAAAAAGTACTTCTTTGTAATTCCAGTTGTCCTGAGCTGAGGATCACCGAGCCAGAGATTGCGATGCACCTACGGTGCAGTCTAATACCATCCGCATGCACGGTTTTCCGATGCCTAACGATTGTGCAATAATTATGTGTTTAAAATCAAAAAAAATCCAAATTCCCATGCTCGTCCTTGCATGAAGAATAACTGCTCCAATTCAAGAAAAATATCTTTTTTATGCATGGCTCATTTAACCGGCAAAATTTCAAATATAAAATGAATAATTAATGACCATCATAAGCACAAATTGTGCTCCTGAGATTCACACACAACACAAGAATATGCTTATAATATTTTAAAATTATCCTCATGAGCCTATTTGAATCTTACAGGCATATTTATCGTATTCTCAGTTTCAAGGAATATCTACATGTGATGGATACTATGGTATGCTATCTTTGTATTGAACAGCTTATTTTCAATAATTACATATTACCGACGTATGTTTGTTTTTCGGGTGTATCCCGCGTTCTATACCAGGTTTGACCCTGACGTTTCGTGGCCGTTGCTGGTCACTTTATCCAAGGGAATGAGGTGTTTGTCGAGGTGGAGGAATTTATATAGGGGATTCAGGGAGGGAAAAGGATGGGAAGGGGGGGCGTGGAAGGTGTAGTCATTGTATTTTTATTTCGGTTTAAAGCTGGGTCCCACGTGTGGCTGACTTGGAGGCCACAGTCCCTATTATAATTTTGCTGGCATTTCCTTATTTCTAAAGCTTCGCGGATCAGCCGGGGTTTGAAGTTTTTCACTTTGGCGATTATCTTGGTTTCTTTGAGGTCAATCGCGTGTCCCGAGGCTGCATGTTCCGCTACAGCTGATTTTAAGGGTTGTCCCAGTCGAATAGCCCGCTCGTGTTCTTGTAAGCGGGTTTTAACGGAGCGTCCGGTTTCGCCGATATATTTCTTCCCGCAAGTTTTGCATGGTATCTCATACACTCCTTCCACTTGAAATGGTGTTGAATCCTTCACACTCCTCAGGCAGTTTCTGATTTTTAATTGTGGCTTGAACACAGGTTTGATGTCATGTTTGCGGAGGATGTTTCCTATTCTATCCGTTACGCCCCGGACGTAAGGAAGGAAGGCTCTCTTGGGTGCAAGGTTGTCTGCGTTCGGAGTCCAATTTTCTTCTTTTGGGCCGTCCTCATCCTTGTTCATGATTTTGAAAAATGTTTTGGAGATGGATCTCTTGTCATATCCGTTTTTCTGTAGAATGGCTTCCACTTTCTGTCTTTCGGCCGGGAAGTTGGTCTCGTCACTAATTCTGCAGGAACGCTGAATTACGGTGTTGAGTACCGCATTAAGCTGTGCGGGATGATGGTGTGAATTTGCCCTGAGGTACCGATTGGTGGAAGAGGGTTTTCTATACACCGCGTGTCCAAGCGTTCCATCATTTCTCTTTTGTACCAATACGTCCAAAAACGGAATTTTACCATCTTTTTCTACTTCCATTGTAAAAACAATATTGTCATTTATACTATTTAAGTAATAATAAAATTCATCTAGCTTCTTTCGGCCATGCGTCCATATAATAAAAGTGTCGTCAATGTATCTCAACCAAATTTTAGGCTTATTAACCACGTTTTGAAGTGATCTCACCTCGAAGTTTGTCATGTAAATGTTCGCTATCGCTGGTGAGATAGGCGATCCCATAGCTGCTCCGGACGTCTGCTCGTAAAATGTGTTCCTCCACCGGAAAAAGGTGCTGGTCAAACATATCTCTGTCAACTTGGCGATGTTTATGGATCTTAGGGAGGCCATATATGCAAGGAGTTTTTGGGTCCTGTGGGGTCAATCTCTTCTTAAGTTCTGGATCTTCGACACATTTTTTGACGCCTTCGGTTACTTTCCTTTTATAACGGGTGGTCGGATCTTTCTCAACCTTGCGGTAAGGACCATTTTTTAGGAGTTCCTCCATCTTGTTTTCGTATTCCTCCTTATCCAGTATAACTGTGGAGTTCCCTTTGTCGGCTGGTAAGATGACGATGTCGTCATTATTTCTGAGGTTCTTTAGGGCTGTTCTCTCTTGTTTGGTGACGTTCTGTTTTTGTTTCTTAATGTTAGCTGTTCTTAGGACTCTGCATGCGTCCTGTCGTATCACTTCCGCGTCGTCCCGGGATAGGTGTCCGATGGCGCTTTCAACTCCGCTAATAATTTCTTCCACCGGAATCCTTGTCGGCGTCAAAGCGAAATTAAGTCCTTTTTGAAGAATTGATATCGATGCGGTATCAAGTGGGAGTCTTGATAAGTTTACAATCAAATCTGGTTCGTTTGATGGGATAGGTGCTTTCTGAGAATCTTTTAGTTTCCCGAGTTTCCTTCGTTGTTTCTTCTTCCTGGTTTCCGCAACGGATTCCATGTGGGCCGCTGTCATTCTGTCCAGTCGATCAAAGTCTTCTTTCTTCATTGAGTTGGCTAGAAACAAGTGAATATGAAGTAGTTTCTTGCCGACGTTGTCTAGTTCGCGTCGGGTTTCTTGGATGGCTGCTCGTAGTAATGACTTACTGGCTTGTCGAAGGATCCTCGGTGTGCGGCGTGAATGAAGGTGGTGATGGAGTCTAAGAAAATTCGGTATGATTTCTTCCTCTCGGCAGCATAGAAGGAAGGCTAGTTGGCAGAGAAGGGATGACTTCTTGCAGCGTAGTTGGTCGAATTTCTTCGATCCGCGACGGTGTTCCTCCCCGTAGAGGCGTCGTTCAGCGTTCCTGCAGAATTAGTGACGAGACCAACTTCCCGGCCGAAAGACAGAAAGTGGAAGCCATTCTACAGAAAAACGGATATGACAAGAGATCCATCTCCAAAACATTTTTCAAAATCATGAACAAGGATGAGGACGGCCCAAAAGAAGAAAATTGGACTCCGAACGCAGACAACCTTGCACCCAAGAGAGCCTTCCTTCCTTACGTCCGGGGCGTAACGGATAGAATAGGAAACATCCTCCGCAAACATGACATCAAACCTGTGTTCAAGCCACAATTAAAAATCAGAAACTGCCTGAGGAGTGTGAAGGATTCAACACCATTTCAAGTGGAAGGAGTGTATGAGATACCATGCAAAACTTGCGGGAAGAAATATATCGGCGAAACCGGACGCTCCGTTAAAACCCGCTTACAAGAACACGAGCGGGCTATTCGACTGGGACAACCCTTAAAATCAGCTGTAGCGGAACATGCAGCCTCGGGACACGCGATTGACCTCAAAGAAACCAAGATAATCGCCAAAGTGAAAAACTTCAAACCCCGGCTGATCCGCGAAGCTTTAGAAATAAGGAAATGCCAGCAAAATTATAATAGGGACTGTGGCCTCCAAGTCAGCCACACGTGGGACCCAGCTTTAAACCGAAATAAAAATACAATGACTACACCTTCCACGCCCCCCCTTCCCATCCTTTTCCCTCCCTGAATCCCCTATATAAATTCCTCCACCTCGACAAACACCTCATTCCCTTGGATAAAGTGACCAGCAACGGCCACGAAACGTCAGGGTCAAACCTGGTATAGAACGCGGGATACACCCGAAAAACAAACATACGTCTATAATGACCCGCGAGAGTTTTAATCAAGAATTATTACATATTACCACCTTTCTATTTCGCCCATCAAATATTTATGTAGATCCGGAGATGAGAAAAAAATTGAAATTTCAAACCTTTTGGATTCCTCTATATTTTATATCATTTAATATTAACTTGTGTGTAAAATATTATGCATAAAAAGTCCAGAAATATTCCTAATGTGAATTATTTCCAATTACTTTTGGAATACGCAATCATAAATGGCTCGCAATAGGGATATTCTAACGCAAAGCACTACAGAATATCCCGGGAATATTTTATAACGATTCACCCTTGGAAACAGAATTATTTGAGACTATTGTAAATTATCCCACAATCGCAAATTTTATTATGATATGCCTAATGACTTCATTTGTACCATCTGAATGTGCGAAACTGCTTAAGCAGTCAACGAATTTGGAGATCTCCTCAACTTCTCAAATCCGGAAGTTAAGTTGACGAGCTGTAGCGAAAGAATCAGTAACTCCAATAAAAGAGTGAAACTGGACCAAGAGAGAAACTTTTCGCAGTCTCCGGCGCTATAAACTGTATTGTGATACTTGACGTCGAGTACCCGTATACTGTGGGGAATTTAAGCACCGACCGCAAAAACGCCTCATGGCCTCGACTTGCCAGAGATAACTTTGTCAGGCTATTACCCGGGCCTAATGGGGATGGGGAGTAGTGGGAAAGTTGCGATGAGCAGGTTCTTGGCAACAAATGTTTACTTTAGGACAGGATTTGGCTGGTGAAAACCCTCTTTTTTCCACCCTTTACGCACGAGAGAACGGTTTCGAAGGCTGAGAGGGAGAAGATGTGGAAAAATCACGAGATGAGGGTAAGTTGAGACGGAGAGCCATGGGGGAAAATTCTTAACCACTAAAGACCGAATCTCTCTAAGTACATTAAAAGTTAAAAGCCTTCAAGCCATGGTTCCACAATTTTACGATGATTCTTCTTATGGTCTTATTTTCCTTTCCAACTACCTGAGTTTTGAAATGTCACCGGCCCCCATCGGCGATTCATTACCTTCGAGAAACCTGCCCCCATATCTGAAGAGAAGGAGAGTACACATATATTTGCGAAGCGAAGTTTTTATCATACTAGCAATTAAAATGACATTTTGCATCATACAAAGTGTCGTTTTGGCGCGATAAATGAAAATGCGCTCTTGGGCGTTGATTGGGGCCAACGTTGCTAAACGTTTAATTCATTCACACTTCTTAGAACATAGTACTTTTACCGACAAATACAGGTACAATACGGTTAGATGCATCTTCATTGCACTGTATAGTTTATTGATTTGGCCAACTATTTCATAAATTGATGATGAAGAATAAGTAAATTATTCCACAGGTGATCACAGATATCAGGTGATTAAGAAAAAATTAGCAACCATATAATGATTTAAAAAATCTTAAACTGCATACATAATTTTTAAGTACTGAAAAATAGATAGAAGAACACTCCACGACGGGAAAATTTGTTCATTAAAATGTTGTTGAAAATTATGTTCATGCAGCAATGGAAAAAATATTCTCTTTCCATATTAACAAAAAAATGTAAATCAGACGAAAAATAATAAGATTTACAGAATTGAGCCTTTAAATATACCCAGAAAACAATACATTTTATTGCATTTGCTTAAGTAACGATACATTCTCTATCTGGGTGAATAGAGAACTTACAATTGATTAATTTTTACCGTTAATGTAGGCCAGGAATTGGATTACAGTAATTCATGGCACCCATAAGCACCGTAAATCACACTTCCATTTACCTATTCAAATCCAAAATCATTAATTTCCAATAAAATATGAGTATGCATTAATATGACAGAACAAATATAATAGTATGAAAGGCCAGAAAAGGAATGCATATCGACTGAAAATTGGAGCCGAAAGTAGGTGTCCGAGTAATGTCAGAGGGAAGAAAATATGATGTGATAATAAAACTGACACCAAATAAATAGAAGCAAATGATGTTAAAAAGCTATTTGGTGCTGAAAGAAGCAGCAGGAGAATAAATACTAGAAACACAGTATCGAGCAAGGAAGGATAAAACAAAAATATTGTATGAACCCTAGCCGATAGACTATACGAGGCTTTGTGAAAGATAAAAACGTACGGAAAACCTAGTTTACGGCCAAAGAGAATGATTTAGAAAGCCCAGCTCGACGCTCAGCAGTATCATGGGAGCTCGGATGCATTCTCTCCGATCAACTCCATGCTTCCGAGTTTCCATCTCTATAGAGAAGCAAAGTACATACTTCCCATCGAGAAATTTGCTTTGTATTTAGCATCCTTATGAGAACCTGCAGAAATATAATCTCACTAAAAGCAGAAGTCACGTCTTAATGGATAGTAAAACATTAAATTTAAGAGCTGCAAAGTCCTATTTTTTCTCAACATACTCGCCTAAAGTTTTTTTAGAGATTTTTAAATCACATTCCAATAAACAGACACAAGCTGTAGATTCTAGATGAGTAACAGTTACAATTAGCATGGATCAGGCATGTAGGTTCTGTTACAATGATTTTGAATGTATTCCTCTCTTTTTAAAATAAAATCTCTTAATCGTATATGATATATGAGACATTAAAGACTAAAATGTCTTATATAAAGTAAAACCTGGAAAGAAAAAGTTATATTTCAAAAATATGCATGAAAAATCCTGCTCCACGATATTGGATAAGTTCGTTTGAGTAAAAACTCTGATTCATATCACTCAAAATACACGCTTTCAATAGATTATCAGTGTACTAATAAAAAAAATATCAACATCCGATGTTTTACTTCCGAATATCGCTTGAGAGATTTTGCGACGACCCAAATATACACTGTATGTGTCTGTTCTGGAGCCAGATACTAATTAACCTGGTCTGTGATCGGCAAACTATTGAGACGGAAGCCAATCTTCGCAGTACTATAAAATCCATCCGAGAGCTATAAATATATTTTTAGAAACAAGCAAAATCAATATTACAAATAACATCAATAATTTTATATTTGTATTAAAGTAATATAAAGGATAATAATCGCTCTCATTTGCATCAATCAGTATGATAGCCGAACGTGAATTTACTGAAGCAATCGTCTCGTCCGGTTATTGTCATAGTTTTACATATAAATCATGCTTTCAAGGTGGTATAAGTTATAAACGAATCACGGATTTATTTACTGATGCTAATATATCTACCTATGCTCTCATATAAAACACCGTGGTAGCTAAATTTTAATTTTGAACACTACTTTGATGACACCTAATCCGGGGCCATAACTGCCTTCATTCAGCAAGAGCAATGAAAAATTTTTATATTGACACAATCACATATTCCTTTCAATTGAATCATGTTTCTCGCACGCATCTGAAATCAAAGTGCAATAGACTTCCTATGAAGCGGCAAAAATGCTACTTTTTTCGTGGTTACAAACGTAATTTTAACAATTTTTGGCGCAATACTTCAGAACAAGAGAGCAGAAACCAGGAAAGGAGAGGGAGATATGGCAAAAGGAATAAAATAAGAATGAGGTGACATCTAGGGGAAGTTTGGCCAAAGAATGAAGGGGAGGAAATGTGGGGCGAGAGATAGAGTAATGGGTTCGAGACCTTAGCGGAGCAGTGATGCGGAAAATGATGAAATCGAGTGAAGAATGAAATATCGGCGAAGGAAGAACGCTAAAAAGGGGATTCGACACGAAAGCGTACATTTACGTTCGGGGGGTGACAGACGATTTAAAGTGAGCAGACGCAGTGCTGGGGGGTTAAAAGGTGAAAGCATAACATCGAAAATTGATGGAGTATGAAAAGACAAAAGAGGTCAACCGATGAAAATGGAAGATGGTTGCATGAAAAAAGGCCAGGATATGAAGATCCAAGGTCAGTGAATGTGGAGATGGAAGATATGAGGTTTAAAAAAAAAATACTCTTGGTGCCTAAGAGCATCTCATGCAGAAATCAAACCAGTGACAGAGGTAGTGAGCGTCAACGCATATCTCTGTACGTATAGCGATAAATGTCCGAGAATTCACGTTTCCCACAATCCAAATGCCTAAAGGGTCTCTTCACGAAATGAATTTCAACCTGCAATTCAATTTCTGCCAGTGTCACTAGCATTTGAGCCTGACCATATTGTAGATGAAGGGTGAGATCAAGTTTTCCCTAATGTCTGACATTTTCATCATGGAAAGAAGCAAATGGAAGCAATCAAAAATTAAAATAAATATAATAAAAAAACAGGGAGACAAAGACGTCTGAGGGAACAAATAGATAGAAATTCCAATTTTTGAAAGTGCCGTTGGGGGAGTTAAAAAAAAATACACATATATGTAACACTCTTTGTTAAATACCACATAAAATGTGGAAAAGGTATTACAGGTGTTATATTTTCGATTTGAATAGCAATTGAGCATTCCTTTTAACGGAGAGCACGTTTGCCTTTTCAACATTCCCACAAATACACAGGCAGAATATACACAAATATACAGATTTCCCACAAATATACAGATTGTCTTTTTTGTGGTAATTATTAAAAAAGTACGGTCACAATGTCCTGCTTTCCTTATTTTGACTTCCGAAAATTTCCTTTCATGATCATGAAATACGTTCTAAAGAATATTTTGCACCTATACCCCTATTGTTTGGTTAGACTTACCATGTTTAGGTTCAATTTAGAGAGTAAGAATAAATACCTCGTCAAAAATTAAAAATGGACGCCAAAACCTAAGATAAGTACTTCTGATTAGTTCTATTTTAAGATAAAAAATTGAAATTGTTGATTTTCAATGTTAGATAAAACTCCTGGCTAAAGAGCTTTCATGTCTTTCCATTCGGTTCAAAACTATTGCATTCTAATATTAATGCTAGTACGCTTATGTAAGACTATGAACAAAAAGAAAAGCGCATACAACACATTTACAGATATTTTTAATAATTACTTTATTAATAACATAAAAACGCTAAGTTTTACAATTAAACTACAAAAAATATTTCTCGCGCGGAGTAAGAGTAAGAGTAAGTTAAGTAAGAGTAAGAGTAAGTTAAGTAAGAGTAAGAGTAAGTCACTCTATCGAAAGCCGGGTTTTGTCTTGTTTTAGTTATTTTCTAGGTGCATAATGCTAGGGGAAAAATACTGTTGTCTGGCTTTTTTAGGCAAATATTTCATTTATCAAAGCTATTTTCTCCTACCATTAGTAAATAAGTAATGCCTCAATGAGCATTGGAAATGACATATCTCTCAGTGAGGTAATACTTACAGCAATATACCTTGTGGATCAAGACACTCTCAGAGCTCAAACTTAGTTAATAATGTCACTAAATGAGTCTACTACAAAATATTCCTGTGCATATCCTAGAAAACTTACGCACAGTACTTTCGATATCTGCTTCAAGAATGCAATCATGCGAAAAACATTCTTCCCCTAAAATTTAGACTTTTTTAGTCCAGCGCCATTCTGAGCGAAAGTTACTCATATGTGTTATAGAGTTGGTTTCTTGAACCATTTTCAAGCCGATTTAGAGATAATGTGGAGCTTTCAAGAGGTTATATTCCTTCATTTCATTTCCGAGAGAAATTCATAAGGTAGAGGACATTGTGTGCCGTATAGCCGGTGTCATTTCGTCGCCACTGAAACTCCTCTGAGCATTAAACGTTTCTCACATCCGTAGCATCGCCTAAGAAAGATCTCGATCACGGTCACTATACGAAAGGACTGCATGGGAGTAGAAAGGCTGCAGAATGCTGGAAATACAGTTTCCATGCCCCGTTGAAAACAAACTCCACAGGGTAAAGGGAAACAGAATGCCTGGATCTGCCAAAAGGAACCCTTCCTAACGGAGGGAGGAAAAATTCAATATGGATGGAGAGGCGGACGAAGCGGCACGACGGTGAGGGAAAAACTAGTGTGCTCGGGTGTGGTAAACCCTCTGAAGTACTCGTGGCGTTGGGTGACCGCCCTTGTGTGCGGCTGAGGCACTGCGAGAACGGGCATTCGGAGTCATATCCGAGTGAAGGGGGAACGCCAGAAGGAAGGCCTTCCTTTCCGTCAACCTTCCCACATACGTCTCGAGAGTGTATTGCGACGGATTCTGTCTCAGGGCTTGGGGAAAATGAGGGGAAGAGGAGAGAGAGAGAGAACGAAAAAGAGAGAAATCGAGAAGAGGAGAGAGATAGAAGAAAAGAATTTTCTGCCGGATATTGCTCTTTTATGGAGGAAGGAAAAATACATGGGGATGCCGTTTACGGCCAGGGACCTGGGAAGTATGACGTAAAAAGTGAGTCCGCGGGAGCTTATTGTGGTTTCGTAGCCGGTGGTGCGCTGGAGACGCCCGCCTGCGCAGCGTTTAGTTACGCTGTTTCAATTTTACGTTCACCCACGCCGACACGCGATCCATCCACGCCATCAGAATGGCGAGAATTTTTTCGCCAAAATACGGTCAATTAACTCAAAACACTGCCTAGAAGGCAAATAGTAAATGGAATCGAAATTACTACGGTTGTACTTACAAATGGTTAAATGAAATTAAATAGATGTGCTGAAATTTGCCGTAGGAAATAATGTTTCCGAGACCAAAATCTTTGGTTCGCATGGTTTGGTTGATGACGCACGGCCGGGCTGGGACGCGAACCACAACGCTACCCAGGATTCCTGATCCCAAGAATAAATTTTAGAATAATCTATAGGAACTTGCTCAAATTGCACCTCAACTGCATCAACTTAGGATTTCTTCTCTGTATCTAAGCGAGGACAGTTCGCATTCCCGATGGGAAGTACACAACGTGGCATGCCAATACGGTTAGCGTAGCTCACGGTAATCATTTTCCTGCCTTTGATAAAAATATTTATTCTTCAAGACCGGCATAACCGTATACTGTAAGTCAGTGCCAACGTGTGATTATGTACGTTTATGCAAATATTCATGAGGTGCCATGCAACAGACGTGCTATGGAAAATAATTCTTCCCCAACGGCACTCTCACTCAAGGATTTTTCAATGCTGAATAAAAAAATTATAAACTCTTTGATAGTTGTAACACAATGACATGGTATTTTCCTACCGCTACGTGTGCCGCGTAAAATCCTTGAATATGGAAGCTTCCAATTAAAAAAAACCTGCAAGGCTAGATGACCCGGAAAACTTGACATCTGCCTTACGTATCATGTAAAATGCAAAGTGAAATGAATTTTAACTAAGTTTTTTTCCCAACCTAAATATTATGAAGAACAATTTTGATCGGATCAGCTGAAGAAAGGAAAACTGATTAGTTGGGCGACTACGCCACGAACCAGATTTATCACAAAATTGACTTCCTTAAGGCTCCGTGATAAGTATCCTGGCAATATTGAACATCAATAAGTAGATATTAATATGTCAAGTGTCGTAAGTTAATGCAAACTCACCAGACATGTCGCGCATTTCTTTTGCCACACCCCAAGACAGAGCTCACAGTCTCACTAAGAATGACTCACCTGCAAAACAAAAGATCATCATTATTAAAATTAAATTTTATATATTTGGTTTTACTACAAGTTAGTACCTAAGAACCAGAAGAAACGAATTGATGATACAAGGAGATTTCGTTTAAATATAAAATTAAGGGTGATATTTCACTTATTCACAAAGGGTAGCAAAATATTGAGAGAAAAAAAAAGAAAGAGAGAGACAAGAATTCGGCTGTTTTACATATATGTACAATGCAATAGCTTCTTTTTTCTATTGTTGTTGAATTAAAGAGTTTGTCTGTGCACTGTTGTCTTGCCAGAAAATAGTAATAAAATTTGACATAGCTTGCAATGTATTCCTTTTATCTCCCGCGAAATTAGGAAATACCATGCGTAATAAATGCCTTCCACAAAGGAGGAAGATATCTTAAACAAAAGAACAACATCCAGAAAAGAGTACAGAGGTACTTCAAGCTTTTTACCAGTTGGTAATGTGTTTATAATGAGAAAGTTTTGATCCATGGCATTCTAGGTCTCAGTTTACGTGTACTACAAATCAGGGAAATAAAATTGCACATTACCACTCCGGCATTAATTTTCCTGGTAGATAAGAAATGGCGTGTAACTACTATGCTCGAAAGTGATGGTTGTACAATTGCAATGGGTACACCGGTAATAAGAATATAAACTCCATCCTATCGTATGCTTCAACGCTGTGCAGCAACTTCTCTTAAAGTAGTTAGACGATTTTAGGCCAGACTACTTGGAAATATTCCATTGTGGTGGAAAAACGGAATGTTTCCATATTTCTTTATTTAGTACCATGTAAAAGAAACTCGGCAGAAATAAACAGTTAACAAATGTGAAATTATGTTTTCCAAGCATTTGTAATTGATAATTTGGATAAAACAAGAGTTTGAGAATCAGAACACACAGTTTAAGGACTTGCCGTAATTTTATCCCTCGGCAGCGGCGGGGTTAGCCCCTCGCCTCCTATACCTAAGCTACCCTTCAAAATCATACCCATATTATAAGGTCGTAAGTTTGAATACCAACAGGGTGTGCTTTTCACCATCCGGAGCGTGGATCTTAAAGTTCTGCGTTTAATTGCTTTTGCCATAGACAATGGAGAAGAAAGTAATCGGATGTGTGAGTTCTGTGTTTAGCTGCTTTACGTATCCTTGGGTAGAGGAAATTTGATTTACGCCGCAAAGTTTTGAGAAATTTGGTAATTAAAAGAATAAATATTAGCATATTTATTCTTTTAAAATATTAGTTGATTTTTATGCTCTATAAATATACTAAATAAATGCTATATAAATAATAGTTGCGTTTTTGCTCGATTCAAATAGAGCAAAAAAGTAAACTATTTTGGTAAAAAAGTGTTGAAGAAAATAATCGACCATGTTTACCCAGCTGTTCCACTTTAATACACCGTGCGCCTGATCTATTTGATACCTCTATATGTACGTATAAATGATTCATGGAAAGGTATTCGTACATGCTCTGCAAAAAAAATAATTATCACCGTATCAGAAAGCTGTAACCACGTCACATTTTCGGGAGACCGACAACATTACCATTAGCCCCTCCGATGGAAATCCCATGCACTGCTAAGGATTTTGATTGGACTTCACGACTCGAAAGGGGGACCCTGAAGGCCAACTCGATGAGGCGGGGAAGAGGCGGCGTCAAAAATAAATTGACGGGTGAAGACGTTACGCACGTGAGGAGGAGGACGAGGGAGGGAGGATGGGAGCCCGCAACATGGAGGATCTTTTCGAATTGAGTTAGTGGAAGCCACCGTTTCCTCTCTCTCCCTCTCCTCCGTCCCGAGTCGCCTCAAACCCACGCTCTTGACGACACTTTTTCCCCGCATCTTCCCTCCCAACAATACTGCTCCAAACCCTCACACTCCCTCGCATACCCTCGCCGGCTCCCTCTGCTATCTGACATGCTGGAGTCTCGATAATGGCCCATTATTCTGCGCCAGTTTCACCCACCCTCCCATGCCCTGTGACCTCGCATCCACACTCTACGCGTCTCCTGTCGGGGAAAAAGGTCGACACGACGGCTCCACTGAGATGCCCGTCTTTCTCTTCCTAGCTTTTGACCGGTCTCATTTTCGGACCTGCCTACGCAGGTCAGCGTAGCTTATCTCATCCTTCCTACCACAAGATATGCGTACACGTTTTAGCTCTCTCGTTAGATTTTCCCGTTACGTAGATCACCATCAAGAGAGCATGGTAACAATGAGGTAAATGAAAAATATTAGGGTAAGGATAAACATGTCCGTATTGAAATATTTTGTAACACTTTAATACGGTATTCTTCATTTTAAAAAACAATATAACAGGGAAAGTCAACATATGGATTAGAGCTGACCAGATGAAGATAAACACAATAATTGGATCACATTTGGGTCCTAAACGTAACCGCTACCACATTTTCCAGCGCACTACAACACTTAGCGATCACATTGGTCTAAATACATTTTGAAAATTCACATTAACTCTCCACTGCGCAAAATTTGCTATCCGATAATCTTTCAATCCCATAGTCTTCTCCGTAATCATTTTGAATTTTCTAATGTAATGGCGGATATGAAATTATTCGTTAAGTTAAAAAACCAAATATATTACAGGTAGGTATGGAGGCTATATGCCTCTAGCTATTTCAAAGTAGCACAACTATGGTTAAAAAATATAAAAGATTTGCGAAATTGAACATTCATAGTAGGGATAGTTACATCCCTAAATACTTACGATACGTAAATGGCATCGTTGTAAGAATGGGAATTGCTGTAGAATATTTTGATACTGAGATTAATTTTTCTATTGCAGCATTTGCGATGATGATAGATAAAGGTCTAAGTAAAATAAATCCTCTTTTGTATTATTATTTTTGACTCGCAATCGGATATAAACTCATACTATGCTGTTTACAATGCTTCAAACGTATTAAATAGCAGGATACTTAAAAACCCATTACAATATGTGACGGTAATGATTGATACAAATGAAATCGTAAAACAATTTTATTTGCAAATTGATTAATGTTCATATTCGACGTCGTAAAATGACAATACGGTAATGAAGATAGTTAATGACGAAAAGACGCATTGTATCTATGAATGCGGAGATACATGCATTGAATGTAATTTAAATGCGTTCAAAGTAAATTAGGCTATCTAAATCACTCATCTACATAATAACTTAAAAGTCATTATAAAGGTGGGTGGCAGGGTATTTTTTATCCAGAGTGACCAATAGAAGTGAAAGAAACTATGGAACATTACCCTAGACGTCAATGGACAACCGGATTGGTGACCGTTGTTTCCTCACTCCCGAAAACTGTATTTTTACATAAATAATAAAATTCTTCAACCGAATACTAGTGCATATTTAGTTACAATATATCAAGTTAAATGTTATCTTGTGTAGCTAGAATTGATGTCACTTTCTTATATTTCCAATCAGCCAGATAATACAGATTGTGTATAATAACATGAGAGATATAAAAAAAATTGGAAAATAAAATTTTGAACTCAAGTAAAAATAAACTCCAGAAAACTAAGATGTGATTGAAATAAAACATTAGGAGTCAGGCCTAAGATATGCCACGGTTAATAAATATAGTAATATAATATTTATAGCAGAATTTATCCATAAGAGCAACCAATGAAATGACAGGTTGATGGATTAATAGTGAAGCAGTGATGCATTCCTCGTGCTTCGGCGCGTCACTTTCTTTACCAACGTCTCGAGACTCAATCCTTGGAAGCGTTTGTTTCGCATTCGATTGCTCTCCGTGGGAGAACTGGGTTTCGGTCGCAGCAGCAGTCGAATCGGCTGAACTTGAAACTGCATTCTCAGGACGTAGCAATCTTCTCGCCCTACATCGCCCAAGGACTCTTAGAGAGCGGAGAGCGAATCCGAAGGCGTCCCCTGCCTCCCTCCGTCCGCCTCCCATCTCATTCCCCCACGCTGCAATTGTTGCGCGCCGAGACGCAGCCACGAGAGCGGCTCCAACCCTCGCGATATCCGATTTTTTTTCGCCACGAGGAAGGGGTAAAAGGTGGAGGAGGAAACTCAATGGTTCTAGTCCTATACTCCGTGGTAGAGTAAGGTTTCGAGGTGGTGGAGTCCTATGGGAGAGGGAAACGGGGACCGAAGCGTAGGGAAGCGGGAACGAAGGCAATTTGGTGCCTTATGAAGCAAGCGTGGAAAGGGAAGGCAATGGGGGAGCGGCAGGAAGTGTGAAATCGGGTGACGGGCTAAATGAGGACGAGTGACGAGAGGCCCCTAATACTCGCCAGGGCCAAATGAAGACTACAGAAGGAATTGAGGCAATGGCACGATTTCAGGATTGAAAGAACAGTGCAAACTAGAATGAAATTAGGTGCCGCAACAATATGTTACGCGTCCCATTAGTGAGCAAATAATCCCATTCTGGATTAACAATCCCAATTAAAGCTCGAAATATTAGGGCTTCAGACGTAATATCCGTAAATTTCAAGGCGTGTAAGATGTAATTATTAATTAATTCAATCTGTAGTTTATTTATTTCATTTTAACGCCTAGAATTTCATCAGTGGACACTTATAAAAATCGACGTAGTTTGATAATACTATAAGTTTTATTTCTGAAATATGAGACTATATAGTTGATGTGATGAAAATGTTAATATATACATCACTAATCAAATTCTTGTCAGAGGTCGTGTGTATAGGTAACCTAAAATCAAGCCGATTAATTGAACAATATTATAGTACTTTATGGTATCATTATTTGATGTGTTTTTGAGTGGGAAAAGAAATTTCATGTCCAAATCATCAGTGGAAAGATGGGAAAGATGATTGAGGAGGATTTTTCTTTGAAATTTCATCTCTTTTTGAAAGCAGAGATATTTTAAAAATTTTCAAGAGTTCGAGGCCGCTTCAACTCGGATTCCGTCAACCCCCAACGCGTTTGGTGATCGGGTGGCATAGAAGGATAAAAGATGCTCCTGAGAAGAGAGTGCCAGGGACAAGAATTAGGTCAAAGAGTAAAGAGGACCCGACTTTATCTACCCGCTACCAGCTGAAGCTCAATGCTGAAAGCTTTGGAAAAGAGGCCTCTGGAACGAGGGGGTGAAACTCTATCACTTTACGCCAGAAGCCAAGTTAGCAGCCGAAATGTGCATATCCTGCTCAAAGTATGAAAAAAAAGACCTAAAAATCGTCATATTCAAGCAATTTGCTAGGCAAGGCATTAAAATAATGCAGAATTAAAAGCATACCTTACCTACAAGGTACGAGATAAAATCTATATGGAAGTCAATGGATAAGGAAGGGTGGAAGAATTATATGAAATAATACTAGCATTTTTAGGCATATAAGGAATCCAAAATTGTTTCCATTATCACCATTTGTAATAATGGAGGGTTAATTAATTAATTGATGGTGATCTATCAATTGAGGCCTCGACGCCAGGTTGTCCGTCTTAAGTCTGCTACTGGGCACTGATGACGTACGCAGTCACCAAAACATGGGGAAACTTGAAACGAGAAAGGCTCAAGAAAACAAGTGCGGTAGCAAGAGTTGGTGGCTCACATCTGGCGTAAGGACCCACGGGTTTTTCATTTAAATGCCTAAATAACGGATTTCCCTACGTTTTTCTTGTCAAATCAAATTTATAAGCCTTAAAATATGTAAGGATATCTGGTTGTCATAGCGGCTAGAGTACTTGCTTCCCATCAACAGGGTCTGGGTTTGAATTCCGGTCGAGATTTTTTAATGCTATAGTGTCTCCCATTTGAGGGCTGTGTGGAGAATAGTTCAAGGCCTCTTGGCGCTTTTCTTGAAGAGAAAGCTAGTGCCAATGTCGGGTTTCCCTCCACTCTTCCCCAAATCCCTGAAATATCCTACCTCTGGCTAAATAACGCAGATGACAGGCTGTCAAACACCTTCTTCGAATGACTCTTGCGAAACAAAAACCAACATTTTCCCCGATGCGTACATGAGGTAACTGTATACTTGTATTGCATAGCGGGTTATATATTTGCTTCTAACATTTTAATCATATGCATTTTATTTATCATGTAATGGATGAGGGCGAAAGAAAAAAAAATGTTCCATGCGTGTCTCTAGAAAATGGTAAAGACCACAAACGTAGTGTCTTACCTAAATATAGAGCTATTTTGACAAGTTATTCCATCTCTAGAACCCGTAAATATACGATTCCCTCGTAGCTGAGATAATAAATTTGTTATCAACATACGTTATAATAAGTATATAGAGCAAATCCATTTTAAGAGTAACTTTAATAATGAACAAGTAAGGATAAAAATATATGAATGTATGCTACAGGCAGTTTAATTGCATAAAATTGGGCACTAAGCCATGCATTTTTTCGTAGATTTAGAGAATATAATTTATGAGGTAGAAAAAGAAACTAAAGAAATGCAAGTAGTGTATTTTCAATGCACTCTATTGTGTTCAATACACACATTCATAGTATACTGCTGGTAAGTGTTCACTTTGTTGAAGTGCTCCAACCCCCCTTTGCATTGCTTATCTCAATAAATTTATGACAGCCATCTTTTAGCCATCACTCTCCGGATCAGCATATTACTAACATATCTTTCACTATTATAAGCGACTTTTTTCCTGCCTCTAAACTGCATACTCATCATTTAGTCCACTTTTAATCTAGTAACTGTTAAAATAGATTATTCGAAGGATTTATGGGGAAGAAAAGAAATAAATTAGGCCTAAAATAAGTTTTTTTACGCAATTAATATTTTCAATATTCTTCAGGAGGCTGTTAAAGTACCATAAAAAGGGAGTAAAGTAAAAAAAATCAGTGAAAGAAAGTTAATGCATCGGGAGTAAGTAACATTTGTACGCACATATCAGTTTTAAATGACCTCATCATATTTGGGATAATATTGAACGGAAATGAGAATCCAAAAAAGGTGAATTAGAAGAAGATTAGCCTTTCAGAAGGAAGAACTAAAACAGGAGAGAGAAACCCATGCTCACACTGGATCTACTATGAGAAACGCTTTAAAAAGGTCAATGGGGCTCGAAAACGGCACGTATAACATTTTGTTTCCAAGAACTGTTCTTTGTGAAAAGAAAATGACTTCATACTGTAGACAGGAAGTTTTTGAGAAAAGGGCACAGAGGAGAATGAAGGAAATGAGCTGGACTGGGAGAAAGGCAACAAAGCGCTGAATTAATTTGAAGCTGAGAATACGTAACTGAGGGATTTCCAGGAAGGAAGCAAAAGAGGATGTTAGATATTTAATGCTGCTATAGAAAATTGAAATTTACGCTTCCTGGGGCAGCGAAAACTATCATTCGGAACGGTATATAAGGCGGAGAAGATAATAGTCTCATATACTAAAACCACTGAGCATATATTCGTTCAGGCTGTGACGGTCTAATGCCTGTAATTGACTATAATAACAATCTAAAATATTTTATCTTTAAGTTTAATGGACATGTATTTTCTCTATCGTCGAAACATGTCCAGTGATTAAAATTGATAGGCAAAATTGAAATACGATAATCATTCTAGGTCCTACTATGCACTCACCTTCGGCTACGTTGCCATGAAGGTACTTACTTCCCAGATCAAAGACATTTGGGACCTCAAATCACTCAGAAAACATAATAACTACATCAAGGAGTCATTTTTAATTTTATTACTTCTAATTTCTCACATATTTTCTGGCGAGGGCCGTCAAATGTTAAATGCATTTGAACTTTCGTTTTATTAACTGGAAAGGGAAGCTAATCTCCATTTTTAATTCACCCTCCACTACACGAACAGGAAGGGATGTTAACTCTTTTTGTCTCTTTCACTGCATGAAAAAGAAAGCTGTTTATTTTCAAACCAGGAACGGACTTGAACGGAAGATCAAAAAAACCTCCCTTCTTTCCTAGATCCGAGGCAGGAAAGGAAGGTTTCACACTCACCCTGTTCATTCCGTTTTCCGTTTTAAAGGAGCCGAGGAAGGAAAAAAGGAGAGGGCTGCCAGAGTGGTGAACGAGGAAAATTGCTTGGATTTTAGGGAATTCGTGGAAGTCGAAATTTGGGAGAAAAATTGAAAGTGGAGAATGTTACGCCCCCGTAATTTTTTAACGTGAAGTTCTCAAAGAATATCGTATTCATGTATGCGAAACAGTTATGCAACGCGGAATGGCTCAGTTGAAAATGAAACTGGCACGGAGCCTGGTTGCCTACGTCAACCAATGCTTTAAAGGGTGTAAGTCAATTTGAAAAACTACAGAATGAGAATGCCAACCCTCAAATTATTCAGCATCTCTGACACTGCGTTTACCTGTCATCGTGCGCGTGCCTTATCATTAATTCTGACTGGGAACAACTGAAAGAGTTGAAGTGAGTGAGCCAAAAGGAAAACAGGGTAATGGAATGGTGGTACTGAGTGGAGATGGAGGAAGGTGAAAAAGAATTCTCTCGACGAGCAAAAACAGCGATGGAATACTAAAACATGAAGAAGAGCAACGTAGAGGATGGAGGGAGAATGAAAACCATTATATCATCGAGCAGAGATATGATTATATTGCTGCCTCACCAGTCAAAATATTGAATCATCTTTAGTCACGCAAAACTCAGTGATTCAATTATCGACAGAATAGCGTCGGAAAAGAAGATATTAAAAAAAGGTTTCAGAGGAGAACCACCGGTGAGGACAATTTTATATTTTTTATTTTCAAAATGTGCCATTTTTCTTTACAACAGGTAAAAATTGTAATATTTCACAGCATAGAAGGAATTTTAGTCTGACTTTCACTTCCTTAAAAGTGTCATTCTCGGCTGCTTAATGCATGAAGTATTTGTTGATATAACTGAAAGCATCAGGGTAGACATTTTTACCGGTTTTATAAATTTTCAGCTTATAATTTTTGCCCTTTTATGTATAATTATTTTTCTACTTTTGTCATTTATAATTATTTTCTGTAATTATGGGTAGAAGTCATGTAAACTGATTGAATCCAGAACTGTTTTTCTGCCAGTTTTCTTAGAATCTTCACATTTCTTTACTGTTCAACAATAATATCACGGGAGTATTAGATCGACATTCTCAGAATTTTCCCAAGAAATACATGTAAAATGGTATTGAAAGACGTCCATCGTTCCTCTGTATTCCAAAGGTTTGCTGTTTTCCATTTTCTCATCGTCACTCTTTAATCCCTCCACGGTCAATCAAGCTTTGACCGCGCTTATACTAGGAGAGTACTCCGATGCTCCTAAGCCGGAGAGATTTTCCTGCGATGCGGTCTTACTTTGAAACAACTTGTACAATTTTTGCGATAAATCACAAAAAAAATTCTGATACTGAAGAACTCAATGCAGCGCATTCTAATGGTGGATTGGTAGGCTAGTCGATCAAAATATGAGTTAAAAATGAAAATCCGGGGCCAACATCACAAGTGAAACGCAGCATGTCCGAAGACTACGTATCTATTGTATGGCATTTATTTATTCATATATCTATGCATACTTTGATGCAGTGCATGCATGCACTGTAGCTCCAAGAGAGAAAACACTTAGCAGTCAAAACGACCACAGTCAACGCTTTTGGACATGGGTCGTACATGGCGCTTCCAGTGTTAATTACATGGATATGGAACAATGCAATATAGATAGAACTGTAAAAACCCTATGTAACCTCAACAATGGAGCACCGAAAATCCTAAAATGCCGACTCTCAATTTATTCAGTATCTCCGTTACTGCGTTTACCTGTCATCGTGCGCGTGTCTTACTGACTGAGCTGATTCTGACTGAAAACTACTTACTTAGTTATGAGATGAGAGAGCCAAAAGGAAAACAGGGAATAGGGGTGGAAGTGCTGCTGGAATCACGGCTGGAAATACAACTATGGCATTTAAAAAGCATTAAATCTGACGGTACATTTAGTATATAACCTTTTACACTCATGAATGGAACAATAACGACCGCAGAAATAGCAAAATTCGAAGCAGTTCAATTTGCAGTGAAAAAGGGCACTAGAAATAAAACGTGAAGAAGCTCTGGTTGAAAAATAAGCAAGATGATATTTCTTGGAGACTTAGAAAACTTATCTGCAAAATCTTGAGGAAAGGCAAGGAGTGCATTATGAGTGGAAACAAATGCAAAAGTAACATATCAAAGTTCAAATTTTGAGGCTTTACTTTGTGGAACCACGCGATTGGAAATGAAAATTCACTTTGTACGTTACACACAAAGGTTTTATTGGTTTCGACCATGGTTTCGACAATATATGTCGTTACATATATTGTTTGTGCTGTTAATGACATATATTGTCATGCCTTGTCAATGACATATATTGTCGAAACCAATAAAACCTTTGTGTGGAACGTACAAAGTGAATTTCCATTACCTAACATATCAATTTTGTAATAGATGGAACCAATAACGCAGACAAAATTAGAGAGTTACGAGCGTTCGATGAATTCTCGTACGTTGTTAAGGTTACGTTTTTTAAGGATAAACGTATGGGAAGAAGTGATAAGGAGAGCTAAAACACAAACATTAGAATTATTATAAAATTACAATGGTAATGATAAAAATAACAAGACAACCTTAATTAAAGATAGTAAAGTTATTAACTGATTACCTTATGTAATTAATGTGCATTGTCGAATTTTTATTTAAAGTGATTGTTACGACGATTCATAGCCGAGCAATATATTTTGCAATCATTATTACTCATATGATTACAAATGTAATCTCGGTATCCATTTTCAAAAAATTAGTGCCAAGATAAATATCAGAATTAATTCCAAATTATAACTGGTGGAATAAGAATATGAATTGATTTTTCTTGAGCCATGTAAAATATACTGGTGTAGTTAGAAATATCTTGCAACATAAACTCTCAGAGGTTTATTCTCTTTCAGCAAGATTTAACGCAATGAATATTTGATTAGATCTCAAAATGATACATCAATTTTATCTATCATTAAATCAGTGTAATATAGAGTTTGCCATGAGGCATCCAAAACGAAATTGACGCATTAACATTAATTATGCAATTACGGTATTCTAAAATGACCCTTGATAAACATGAATTTCGAATCAGAGAGCGAATTATAATGGATCTTCATGGCTGCCAAAAATATAATTTACAATACTAATCAGTGCCGCTGATTCTCGCTGTCTTTCCAGTGAAATAATTCAGAGTTAGGGCGATCATGCGTATAATCATTGTTCATGCTGTACCAAAACGTTTAATTTAAGATGTGTATTTTTGAGTACCAGATTCGACTCGCAAACTGTAAAATGCATTTAATTAAAGGAAAATGAAAATTCATATAATAGGATTAACACAGCTCATTAGAGGTTTTAATTCCACAAAATTACGGAAATTTTTAGGGTTGCAATACGTGGACTGAAAGCATCACTATTCCTACCAGAAAGTTAAAATCAAAATTGTGCATTACAAAAGGATGGAAAGAATACACTACATCATATTTCGGCATATTTTCAAATGAAGTAAGAACGCATCTCAAATGCAAAAAGCATTTGAAATTTTGAAATATATATAATCTACAGGAGAATGTGAAGTACCAACAGGAATAAATAATATTTTTTCACATAACGGGCACAATAATATTGAAATTTAGAAATATTTAAACATTGATAAGTGATGAGGAAGCATAGGAACTCATCAGGGCCTGCGAGGCCCAGAAAGTCATTGACGCGCTGTATTATTGATTATTTATTATTTTATTTTTATAATGTAATTATTACTTTTAGATATACTTTTCTTTTAAAAACTGGTATTTCCTGCACTACCATGGACCTTCTAAATGCGGAGTCCGCTGCAGTTGATCCACTCGTCTTGCTAGCGGGTATGCGTGTCACTTTTATGCAGGGATCCAAGATGGGAAACGATGGTAGATAAGACTTTTCGTTTTTTTTCTTCGTAGTAAACAAGGAAGCAACTAACTGGAAAAGGTGAAAAAATGTATACTGAGAATTTTTGTTATTTATCTGTAAAAGGAGCCCTGCGTTGAGAATGAACTGCAAAATTTTGGAAAACTTGCGGCATCTAAGAATCCGAAAAATAGCATGCCTATAATGGTCTCATATGCTTAAAAAATCGATAAATAGGGCGTGGCCTAGCCTATGATGCCTTTTCGTCTAGGAAACGATGTGAGCCATCCAATGATACAGTAGACACTCTTTCAGCACATTAATTATTTCATAGGATGACGACGCTCTATTATATTCAGTGATGCTGATATAAAATCCCAGTAAATGTAGATAACTGCCTATTATTTGCCAAACAAACGGCCATTGTTTGTTACCTTGTTTTTATTAGGAAAGAAAGCCGCGAATTGCAGTCCTGGTTCTTTGCGGGAGGCTTCCTGATCGGGTGCTATTCTGAGGAATACGACCACCGATATACTCCCTCTCGTGATAGGAATGGAAATAGGTTTTCAGGTACTCAAGCAACAAAGGTTTTTGTCATCTACCGAGGAAAATCGTTACCTTGATCCTATGACGAAAGTTATCTCTACCCTCAAGGCAGGATTCAAACCCGTTAACCTTGGGTTGCATGGTCTGTGCAAGAACGACCTGCAACCGTGCCAGGAACCTCTTTTAATCCCTCTCATCACCGTATCCACTCTACTTCCTTGGTAACCTGGTTGATGGCGTGGCTAGCAGTTCTCAATCGAACTAATTGAGCATCGGTCTTTCGGCCGTCGACAAGTACACGTAGTTGATGTGAACCTTCTTCATCATCATCAGTCAACATGCCTAACGGCAGGTTATACATGCAGGTTTTACGCTGCTCTCTACTCAATTCCTTTTAAGCCAACTTTGCCATAGCAGCATAATTGTTCACACATACATATTTCATTCTTGTGCCAAGAAATAAATACTTGAAGCTCCTCTCCAGTTCATTTTATTTATAATTTTTATCAGATTCCTTATTTATCCTAATCTTTCTAGAATATCTTCGTCGCTTACTCAATTGATTTGCATATTTCTTCATCACTTTTCTATGGCTCTAACTTTGGAATACTTTCAAAATTGCCACTTATGACATTGTTATTATTAATTAATACGTCATTGATGGTGTATACCTACTTTGAGCCTTGAATTTAAATTTCCAGTTCATAATTGAATCAGTTTCTTGTAGAATATCCTCCATCCTGTGCAAGCACATGAAATCACATTGCTCTGAGGATCAACCATTATTTTCTTCCCCAAATAATAAAGTCTTTCAGCCATTTTAACCTTTTGTTAGATACTAACGTCCCCCTGAGCGACAGTTGAATTCCTGAAAAACCTCAAAGGGAATAGTCTCGTGCACATAAAGTCAAATCTTCGGCTTCGGTTTCTCAAAACCATTCGCCAATCTAAGAATTTTGGCCTTGGGCATCCGTCTTCTATAATTTTTGTCACTTTTGATCACATGTACCACCTTCGGCTTACCGGGAACTTTTACTTTTGAGGCTGTTTAGAAGAAGACTCATGAATGCTGTTGTGGTTTTAACACAATAATAACATGATAATATCTCCCTCATTTCTCCCGAAGTAGTGGATATTTTTTCACCTACTGTTCATTTTGATCATTTATTTTCGTATTTTAATATTCTCAGTCCATATTTTTTCTCACGCCGCGATTAATTTTGCTCGTTTTTCTGCAAGCCTTCGTTAAGACGTCATTTTTAATTCTATCTGTGAATAATTGTTATTATTTTTTACCTTTTTATTTTAAAATACCCCTCGGAATGAGCTAAAAAATATTTGAAATATTATTTATAATGATTAAACTGATATTTTTTCTGAAAATATTCATGTGAATTCATTTTTACCATAATTACTAATGCACTAATTAAATTTGGTGTTTAATTAAAACAATGCCGTGCACATTTGTTATCACAAATATCCTATGGAAATAAATATTAGGGTACAAGAAATACAGCCTTGTTTCGGTACCTTAAAAACTTAACACAAATACCCAATGGAAATGTAACAGGAGTTCATAAATAGGTACTATTTTTGGGTGAGGTTTTACTAAAATAAACATTTTTTACGAAACGGTAGCAAGTGTAACTTGTGGAAATCAATCATCCGAGTGACGTTTGAAGGAATTTCAACTCTATTATAATTTCCACATATAGCCCTATTATTTCCAACCAGGGTTCGTAACAAACCTCTAGGAACACCTCTAGGAACGTGTTGCGCGGTAAGAACACTATGGTCACAAAAAATATTGTAAAAATAGCGGTGATGAAATTCATTCAAACAGTGTTTTACTGATTTCAAATTGAGATTGTTACAAAATTAAAATTACACTTCACTAATTGGATTCATTTGAAACTCACTAACAAATAAATCAGCCAGCTAGCTGACTGAAATTAGGAGCAAGCAGATATACACTCCAAGAAATAATTCGATGAAAACAGGGTATCGTGCTGTATAAAATGCCAGTTCTAAATTAACAAAACATTAAACTTGCTAGACTTGATATGAGTTAATTAATTATCATATTTTCACACTAAATTTCCGAGAAAGTTTGTAGTTGTTAAATACACAATATTCGTTCTACAATCGCCCTCGTGTAATATGATCAACCAGTCGTATTCAACTCTAAACGACTGGCGTCAGAAGATGAAAATACCTCTTCCTGTTAGAAAAGCAAATATATTCTAAAGAGGCAATCATAGAGTGAACGTTTTGGGTGAGCAAGCTTTTGGAAAAGATCCTCAGTTAAATATGAGTCCAACTGTAATCACGAGGATACTTTGTATGGGGCCAGGTTATTTGAAATCGATTTAATAATGTGGCGTGACACATGACGTATTTCGAGGTAATTCAAACTTGGTCGGCGTTTGCATTTTGAACAGTAGTTACTGTAAACTATCTGAAGCATTACTAATTGCAATTAGTTATACATTCATTCTTAAAGATTCAGACCGTCACAAGAGCAAGAAAGTTGAGGTATCAAAACATGGGATAGTTTGTTTTTTAATTCCCCAGCGTACGCCAATTACATGCACAAATGAACTCCAAAGAGGCTAAATTCTCATTTAACTAAGAAATTGGCACTAATTGCCACGGCAAGCGTAAAGAAAATTTATGCTCGCAGTATGATTTTTTCACAGCCAGATCAAAGGCGTCATGACTCAGACTTTTTTCCCTTCTGCTCTGCCCGTAAATGACAAATGGCCAGGTTAAACACTGGGTCCTCAACATCACGGAGCTAAGTCAATCTCTCTCGCACGACATTGATAGCCGACAGGTTTGAGCGCCTGGAAACCGAATCATATTAATCTGCCTGTGATGTTGGAAATATAGCGCGTTCCCTCACGGACTTCTCCCGTTCCTTTTCACCCTGACATGTTTTACCCCGGGCGAAACTTTTCCTTTCTCGTCCGCAATTTCCATACATCTCAATATTCCTTCGTTCTTGCGATGTATTTTCCTTCGGGCTTCCGTCAATACGCGGGCTAAATTCCATCCGAATCCAGCCAGAGTTGCCTCCTCGTCTCCCCGCTATGCTCCACCATTCATTCCCCCTACCGCGTTCTCCATCAACCCTCCTCTTTCTCTCCTCGAACCATCCCAGCTCATTGCATCGCCGTCGAGCGTATATATCCACCACTCGACGCCGACCGGCACTCAATATCCACGCTCAAATACACCACGCCCTCTATCTGTCTACCCCCCGCCACCCCAATCGCCCTCCAGCGGGCTCGCGTTTATGTCCTGCCTTCCTCATCAAACAACCCGGAGCCTATCAATCGATGCGCCGCCACTTCCCGCGCCTACCCTGACACGGCCGCGCCCTCCCACTCCTCATCATCAACATCCTCCTCCCACCCCCCTCCCCCTATCTCTCCCTCCACCCCCACCACCACCTCGACATCAGACGCGGAAACAAAGCCACAAACGTGACACTGAATAATGGATTTCATCCATCGAACCGAATTCGCGCGGATCCCGCGCTCTAAAGGGGACCGGTTCCCCCCTGGTATCGCCGCTTCTTCCCGCGCTTCCAACTAGGCTCCCTCCGCATCCCCCCGCAGTGGTGAGATCGCTTAAATATCCCCTGCCCCCGAACGTATTCTCTAGGGCACGGAAAGTGGGCTACTAATCCATCCCTTCCCTGCCTCCATCCCACTGCCTGTGATAATCCAACCAATTTTGCGCTCGCGACAACGCGATTCAAAGTTCAGTTTGGTTTTCAATCACGCCCGAAACCTAGTTTCCCGGACGGCATTTCGCCGCGTCTTGATTTTTGGGCCGTCGAAATCGTTTGGAGATCGTTTTCAAAAAAGTTCCTTTTTGAGCAATGCAACTCAATATGGGCAAACGTTTCGTCGATCATTATAATGAATGTCACACCTCACGGCGTACAGCAGCTAGGCGAAGGCGAAACAGAGCCACAATAGCAAAATTATTAACAAATAAGAATAAAATGGGTTGATTTTTGGATTATCCCTTATTCAATGATATATGGATTACCCCTTACTCTATTACTCACGTCAAAGAATGTTGGGTGAACATTATCGTAATTCAACTTCAAACAATAAGTATATTAATAATTCATCACCTAATTATCCTTTGTTTGCAGGTCTTTGGAAACTATACATATTTTTGTTCAGTAGCCCTGAACTGTTTTACAGTCAGAGAATGAATATTCTAGAGCACTTTCTTCTAGAAAAGAATGCACTTTACCGGTGACTACATTCACTTAACTTCCGCAACACCATTTTCAAATTTCTTCTTTGCATACGTGGTAAACTTAATCAGCCATATCTTAAGATAGGATGGCCTGATGAAGACAATCGTCGAGGGAAAAGTGAATGGGTATAACGACAAAGGAATAGGCTGTGTAGGATGTAAAAGAGAGGAATAACGTTAATATGAAGAGGTCGGACGATAGAAGAATCTAGTGGAGTGTTGTTTCAAACCAATCCTAGGATTGTTGACCGATGATGATGATGATTTGCATACATTTTTCTTGGGCCTTATAACAAATATTTCCAACGTAGTTATTTTAATAGAGTTATTTAAAGCAATTTCTTTCGCTTCATCTAGAATCTAAATAACAGAGAAAATGTACTCAAGGTCAACATTAATTTAATGAACTTTTTAAGGAAATAAAGCTCATGTCGTAATAATAAACGTTTCATTGAATTACTTAGAATGGTAAACAACAAATATATGCAAAGCCGACACATACCGGGAATCGTCTCCACAACAAAATATCCCATTTCAGGAAAATAAAAGCAATGGGATTAATGCTACGAATAGAAACATGGATAAAAAAACTGGATAAAAGGAGGAAAAGTATGCCATATGTCACCATTTCTGTCTATTCCACAAAGATGAACGACTAAAATATCTTACCTCGCAGTCATTTGTTTTAAACAACGCAGTTTTCACAATTCTTCCACAATCATTTCCAGACTATAAGGTAATTATTATGCAAACAAATTTGATGTACGTTACATACTCATGAAAAAGATCGCATTTATATCAGACGCGTGAAAAACAAATCTTCAGCTGAGGATTTTCCTTGATCAGATAAAATCAACTTATAGAGGAGTATGTACAACTTAATGCAATGGAAAAAAACAATAAGTTATCTAACTCAAACGTACCTAACATTTTAATCACTTGGACATCAGTAATTTTTAGTTAAATTAAAAATATTTGAAGCATTCAAAACCTTTAATGTACGAAAATGAAAATAAAGTCAGAAAAAAATGGTTTTTATGGGCAATAAATCAACGCACAATAGGAGGATACCTAATTTTGGCCATTCAAGGCTATTTAATACCAGCAGAAGCATGCACCCTTTCAATGATTGAAAACATCCAAACAAAGAGGAAACACGGCAATGTACTATGTTTTCATGTTCCGCAGATCCTTTTCCTCCCCACTAGGCCAAGTAAAGCGATTGCACACGTTACGGAGCGGGGGATAAAAATAAAATGAATAAATTCGTAGCAGCAATAAAGAGCGAATCGGAATCTCGTTCGCCGTAAAAATAAATAAAAAGCTCATATACCCGATAAAAGTGCTTCATGGGAGCAAGGAAAGCGATGGAGGAAATATCGAGAGGGGAGGTAAGGATGAGGTCCGACGTCAGCATAAAGTTGAGTTGGATGGCCGATTGACGAGCTGATTTGCCACGGCCAAGCTCAGCCATTCGAAAACGACTCTCTTGACTTCTGACGTCAAGACCTAGCTGTGGACAATCGGCTGGGTGACTAAAATGTTGGGTGAAGTTACTGAAGATTCAGTGACAGAGAGGAAGGGTGTGAGAATCGTAGTTGGAAATAAAACTGGGATGAACGGGTGTAACTTCCCTAGTGAGGTTAAAGAGATTTGAACGTCGATGAGGTCCATAAGACCTGTAAGGCAAAAAGTGAAATCAGGGACCACGTGACTCAGGATTTTATCGGTGAGGTGGAAGTGGAGGTGGAACAGAGAAATCGAACGCCGACGAATCCTCTAAAACTCACTGGTCTAGAGAGACGACGGAGAGGAAAAAAATAATGATGGCGAGATAATTTTCAAACAGCAGCCAAATTTCTTATGAGAAATCTTTAGGACTCTTCTGGAGTTAAAATACTGTCCAAAGAATCATTGAGATGATGAGTGAAGCAATGAGGATACAATTTAACATTTGGGCATTCGATCCAGAGGATAAAACCATTTGCTATCCTATTTATGATACGGAGTAATGTGCCCAACTGTCATTTAAGGCATACTTTCTGTGATTGCGCTACTTTTTGTGCATTTTAATTAATATTTGGCTGATATTAAAGACAAGAATGGTCATTTTAGATCAAAAATCATTTTTTCTCCCAAAATATTTAACCATTAAAAAAAATTACTTTCACCGCGAAAAAAAAGCAAGTGGGAAAATTAGAGCGGATATCTATTGTTGTTTAATAAATTACTGCCATTACTACGGATTAAGGATTTACGCGAAAAAGTGCGACAGAAGACCCTTTTCGGAGTGAGAAAAGTAACCGCAAGAATTGTATGCGACTTATTCATATGCGTTTAAAGTATCTTAAAAAATCTGGAGAAAAAGAAAGGTATGGTGAAAGAAAAAGCATCATTTCAACAGTGGATATAAATCATTATACATATTATGGCTTTATAGAAAGATCTCGAAAAATACTGTTATCCCCAAAATGCATCCAAGCATTGTGAGGAATCGAATGATACAGTACTTCCTGAAACATTTTCTTTGCTAGGATATTAAGTCGAAAAATATTCTTTAAAAAAATCTTTTTATTGCTCCAACGAGTACTAAATCCCTGTACTTTAGTACTTTCTAGCTTTAAAGCATTATAGCTTTGGTTCATGCTATCGTAAGCACGGAAACATAGATCCGGCAAAGTATTCATCTACATCTACATCTACACGATACCCTGCAAGCCACCGCGAGGGTGTGTGGCAGGGGGTGAAGGTCACCAAGCATTCACTACTAGCATGCAAGCAAGCAACTAAAGGGTCTCATGCAACTAGATTGTTAGTATCTATAGTATTTGAGGGGTTAATACATGCATCATGCACTACAGAATACTCTAAAATATTTCCCCTACCTATCCCTTTCCTATGCTGCCTATTCTGTTCTCTTATAGTACGGGGGAAAAATGCCATTTTGAATCTATCTGTACGACAATCTATCTCTCTAATCTTATTTATCTGGTCGAATCTAGCATAATACGCTGGTGTTTTCAATATGTGCCTAACATCTTCAGTAAAGCTATCCGATTGAAATTTCTGCAATAGATTAAATCTGAACTTTAATCTTAATTCATCAATAGAACCAACTAGGAATAACTAGGGATTACGTTTCTGGAAATTACATTGGTAGATATTCATCCGGCTTGCCGCAAAAGGGTTTGCATTATCTCTTCCGAATTACATACATATGTTAATTAAATAGTCTATCATAGCGTCTAGCTGATTTATACATAAATTCATTTCATTTCAAGGTTCAAATTTACTCCCAAGGCAGAGGTGGCTTGAGAGAGCTTCCATACAAAAACCTGATTTATGGAGGTGGATTAGTTAACAATGCTACTCTACAAGAATTCTAGCACTAAGTAGGGCTTATATTAGAACAGGGATTTAGTACTCGTTGGAGCAATAAAAAGACTTTTTTTTAAGAATATTGTTCCACTTAACATCCTAACAAAGGAAATGTTTCAGGAAGTACTGTATGATTCGATTCCTCACAATGCTTGGATGCATTTTGGGGATAACAGTATTTTTCGAGATCTTTCGCACAATCCATATAAGAAATCTATTCAAATGATCGCAATTTCAAAACTTCCTTGACTTACACCACGTCTTCCAAGAATATCGCAGATCTTTTGGGGAAAATGGAAGGAAAAATAGATCCTACCAAAAACGCAAAATAAGTCTGTAATGCCCAACTGATGGAGAATAATGTCAACGTGGATAAATACGAAATACATGATCATTTAAGTACCCATTTTCAACTTTGTGAGCAAATTGTTGCGAGAGAAAGCAATCGGGCTATATAATACAAATTTAATATATAATATGTATAAATATATTTTAAAAAATTTCACTCAGAACTATTTTATTCGTTGGGTATTCATTCCTTATAATTCGGAGCCATTCTAACATTACATTTTACCATATTACCTTACGCCATATTTTAACGCTCGGCCAAAGCAGGGGTTTCTTGAAATCGGAATATTATGGCAAATAAGCATTTCTCCGCTGAAAATATATTAAACATTGAAATCCAAATTTTATTCTCATCTTTCTCAGGCTATAGTTTCTCATTCACTGTCAAAATGATATTAGTTTGTTATAACAAACGAGTCAAGGGCATGGTGCTTTGATTAAAAAGTAATTGCCACACATTTCAATTTCATAATTTTTATAAATCCATCCATGTCATTTTTTAAATGATTACACCATAAATCGCTCACCAATTATATCAATATTCATGATGATACGGCTTGTTGCTTTCATTCCTATTTCCTTTATAAAATATAAGTCACTCTCTCGTTTTCTTTCTGATGTACCTATTTGAATTTTATAACATGAATTGTTACTCCTATTCGCATTCTGATCATTATTTGTGATCCTACTTGCTTCTTCAATGGCTCCATCATGCTATCTGAACATAGGCCACGTTTCGGACAAAAATATAATCCAAATCCAAACCTTCATTAGTCTTTATGATGCACAGATACTTAATTAGTCTCATGCAGTGGAATTTCAAAATATCAGCCACTCAATATTTTAATATTACGGTTCAAAATATGCTACAGGAGCAAAAAGGAAGAAAATGAGTTTCACGAGCATATTTGATTCACATATATCTCACATCAAAGAATATTATATTAAAAATGTACTATATACGATAAGTAATCGATCAATAAAGAGACGCAATATACGCTGGGCGGTGTTTTTTTCATTATGTAGACTGAGGGAATAGTTCGTGATAAAGGGCAATAGAATTACGCCAAAACCTATTTAAAACATTGGCAAAGCAATATGAATTGTGAACATTTTTGATAGCATTTTTTCAAGATTGAAGATTTCAAAGGAAGGGGAAGATTAAAGCAGCAGGTCAGGATTCGTACGTATCTAGGTCAAATGCACTGCTGATGAGCCCGCAAAAAAAAGGAATTCGGTTAAGCGAATTACGAATCTCTAACGAATTTTTCATGATAGTTGCGGCGACTGGGCATTAGCTCCAGCACGGTATACATCCACCATCCGATGCCGCCCGCGGCAGCATCTCCTAATATCCTAACATTCCCACCACCCCTATTTCAAGCGGCGGCGGCAGCTACCCCAAAAACCCCACCGCTGATAGCATCGCCCGAACCGAGGCAATGAATATATACCCTTCCGGCTTACGACCCCAAGCGCTCCTCCAGCTCTCTCCACCGCAGGACGACGCTCGTCGCCTTCATCCACCCCCCCCTCTCCCCCCCTCCTCACCTTCCGCCCAACGACCTGAACAGGCCAGAGACACCCCCTCTCCGCTCAGGGGGACTGGGACATTCTCCTCTCCACCGTCGTCGCTCCTCTCCCATCTCGAGACCTGATGCATTCGCTGTGCCACCTTGAAGCGAGCTGACCTCCGCGTGGAGACGGCTAAAAAAATACGCCAAGACTCCACTCACTTCCACGGGTAACCGATGGTTCCGCGGAAATTGAGGTCAAAGGAAGACGACTCGACGCGGAGGTGATCCCTTTGAGTGGAGTCCCGCATTTGGGTTAGCCGCATCGCTTACCGTACCTGTTAGAAGTATTTTGGGAGAGGGAGAGGAAAAAAGTGGTAATGTACCCACTGATGTGATTGCATATTAGTGCAAGGTTTCGTTCGTTCGTAAGTGTGATAAAACACTTTTAAGCCAGTTATTTAAGCCTGGTTAAATACTTTCATCAATGGAGTAGCATCGTGACTGTTTTTGCTATTATTATCAACAGCTCTATACAATCCTTCGAGTATCCGATGTGAAAATATGAACAGTTAGTAACCAAAGCATAGACTTCACGCACACACAAGCTCAAGGTTAATGACTACCCCATATTTGAAAACTGGGCTTTAGATTTTGATTTTACTCGTAATTTTTATTCTTATAAAATGTGAAACACATGAACAAAGTTGAGCTCCACCAGTCATGGTACCATTGCGTTGCAAGAACCCGATGAATACGATGATAAATAATTTACCTATCTCCATTCCAGTTGAAAGGTAACTAGTCCCTTATTATATTTTCAATTGTAATGACTGATGATATAGAGAATATTTTGAATCCACAAAATGTAGGTAAGTAATATGGCAACAATTCATTTGAAATTTAATATTATTGCTCAGACGATTGGGTTTTTTGATCTGTGCTTTAAGATGTCAACCGGGGCGAAAAAATGTTTTCTACCTGACGTCCAGGAAAATTATTAATAGTTGTCATAAGCATGTATCAGGTAGCCTACAGTAGGTAGTACATAAAAACCATGCTACTATAAATATGTGGTGGAGGAATTTCTACGCTATAGTCAGTAACTGCGCTTTCAAATATAACAGTAAACGCGAAAATCTACTCGACAAGGAAAACGTCAGATTTAGAGATCTCAATTCCCTTATATCTGCGTATGAATGAATAACACTTTTTAATAGAATAGTTAAATAAAAGATAATGCATAATTAACTTTAGCCATGTTTTGTGAAAAATATGTTCATGCTGGAATCCATAGATTCGGCTTTAACTTTGTGAAAATTCATGCTGAATGAAGGGTTACAACCTTTGTGAAATTGCACAGAATTTATGTAACTGGTACAACGCGTTTCCACGGTAACATGTAAGTACTTGAGAATGACATTTTAGCATCAAAACGCGTGGTACAAGTTAAATAAATTATTTAAAAAAATTACATAGGTTGTATCTCTTCATTCATGTCCATGATATCTGATATAAAGACTGTTTTTCACGGCGAATGATCATGCCCATGAATTAATTCGTGAATGAATTTAAGTGATGACCTGAAATTGCTTCCTCTTTGGGCGTTTTAAACGGCGAATGATCATTCGAATTAACTCCTTGAATGTTCTGCGCTGAAAGGATGCGCAGTGGTAAGCCTATCGATAGTTCATATCGATTCACAGGAGATTTCCCATCAATGCAGCTATGTCGATGTTTACGTCGTCTGATACACGTGATTGGTGAAATAAAGTATGTTGTAGGTATATATATATATTAATTAAGATATTCATTAAACAAAGCTTTCTAGAGACTGAGGTTGAAGTTAATCTGAAGTGAATTAAAGCTATGAATAATGGATCGGTGTGGTTATATTTTGCATCTACTGCTAAAGTGTCCATTACAATGGTTGTAGCCACAGTTTTGCCCAAGAAGGTAGAAGAAGAAAGATAAGAGAGGAGAAATAGAGGTCGAGTATGATAGGTCTGATTCAAAATGAACTGTTATTTAAGGAGTGTGAAGCCTATCGTAATTTATCAACTTTTAGGTGACATCGTCATGAATGAAATTAGAGACCATGGAAAATTGCCCATGGAAATATTTTAATGCACGGTTTTCAGTTAAAGTTTTTATGTTCTGTTCTAATATTTTATTGCTTTATACTTGTCATAAGAATGAACAAGAAAATCGATCACCTATATAATATATGATTTTCAACTCCGGCTTCGCCCAAAGCGTGATTAATTGAAGAACGCCGCCAATGGAAATTACGTATAAGAATTATATAATATTATATATACTCCTCCGGGGCTGAGATTAAAGCCACCGAGTGCGTCCACCGGGTTGCGGATGGTGGGTTGACCTCTAGATATAGAGCTTAGTTGCGTTATAAGCGAGTTAATTCGTCAAATATGCAGTCGTGGACAAAAAGCGGCGGCGCTCAGAGGCGGTATTGGTCTATCATTGGGCAATATGGACCTTTTAATAATACAGAAACCAGGGAAGCTGCCGTGGCTTGGCGACGGGAGGCCGTCAATAATTATGCTTCCAAGCACCCGGAGGAGGGGGCAGCAGCTCTTCTTCACATGAGTGATGGTGGCAACCACAGTGTCCAGTACAGTGACACTCATTTCACTATGGGCGTGGTAACATTTACTTTAACGACTGTGGTTATGCGATGTGGAAGGCAAGGGAAAACCACCACATTATTATCCCGAGGAGTCGCAGCTACTCCACTACTTTCTATCTTATAATGACGTGATGGAACCCTCTCTAGTAAAATATTCCGGAGGTAAATAGTTCCCCATTTGGATCTCCGGGCGGGGACTACCCAAGAGAGTACATCAGTCAAGTATGACAGTCATTTTAGGGTAGGAACTAGGAACGTGCGATCACTTTCGGACCTGCGGAAGACTGGATAACATGAAGATGATAATACGGAAAATGGACCACAATGTATTAGGAATCAGTGAAATTTGATGGCCCGAGGAAGGAGACTATTGGAGTGGAAGTTATAGAATTATTCACACTGGATCATTGAATGGCAACGGTGATAATGCTTAGGAAGAGTGCAGGAAAACGCGTGAAGAGCTTTCTGCAGTACAGTGAGAGGATTATAATGGTAAAGATTGAGATCAAGCCTACCATTGTGGCACAAGTTTGCATGCCTACGTCGGACTACGAAGAGGAAGAAGTGGAAGACGTCTATGAGGAAATCACGGAAGTTATAAAGCTCGTAAAAGGAGAAGAGAACTCAATTATTTTAGGAGATTGGAACACTATCGTTGGCAAAGGTAAATATGGAAGAATGGCAGGAAATTATGGTTTGGGAAAACGAAATGAGAGAGGAGAAATACTTATAGAATTTTGCACACAATACAAGTTGGTGTTGGCAAACACATTGTTTAAATACCTGGAAAATTCCCGGAGACAGAAGGAGATTTCAAACCGGCAACATTTTAGTGAATCAGAGGTTCAGAAACCAAGTGAAGAACTGCAAAAGTTAACCGGGTACAGACATCGACAGTGACCACAACTTAGTGATGATGAAATGCCACTAAAACCCAAGAAATTGAAGAAATAAATGAAGGATGTATGGCAAGTAGAGATACTAAAAGAACCTCAACAACGGCTGGCCTTTCAAAGAACAAAGGCAGTGGAAAACAAAATAGAAGAGAATTTGACTTGGAATTAGTGGAAAAGAGATGAAGAATATCAAAATCGGGGTAAATGAAGCAGCAACAGAAGCTCTGGGAAGAATAAAAGTTGTCAACAAGCCATGTATTACAGAAGAAGTCTTAGAATTGATTAAAGAGAGAAGAAAATATAAAAATGTGGAAACTGAAGAAGAGCAACTTCGCAACAAAATAATCAGGAATGAAATAAATCGTAAACTGAGAAAATCAAGGGAAATGTGGATAAAGGATCTACGAAGATGTGCAAAGTAACCTCGCAAATGGAAATGTGGAAGTTGCCTACAGGATGGTGAGAAATCACTTCAAGGAACGGGCTGCAAGATGTAACAGCATCCTGGACAAGAATAGAGAACTCTTAATTGAAGATGAGGATAAAGTGAAGAGATGGAAGGAATACTTGGAAGAATTGTACAATGGAAGCTATCTTAGAGCGGAAGTAATCAAAGAAGAAAATGGAGTCGATAACGATGAATTGGGAGCCCCAATCTTAAGATCAGAATTTGAAGCAGCTGTAAGGGATCTTATGTATTTGCAATCTTATAGGAAGTAACAGGTAAGAAAGAAAAGGTGAAATTATTTAGGTTTCAAGTCATGAACTCGAATTACTGCCATTCTCTTTGCTCTTTTGAAGCTTTTTCTCTTTTTGTCCACCGCTTTCTAATGCTAAATTACCAAACTAAACGAATTGCTCAAATATCAATTCCCTAGTTCCGCTAAAATTCCTAAACATGATCTGTAAAAACTATCAGAGAAATATTTTGGGAGGATATTGAAGAAGATACGAAAGTAGAGTTTGTATATTAACAGAATATACGTTAAATAATACAAAAATAAATTAATAAGTAGATTTATTGAAAAGCATTAGCAGCCGGAAATATTTGGGTGAAGCATTAACCATACGAAAACTAAAACACTGTGGAAAAGAAAAATTCACTTCGTACATTCCACACTAAAGTTTTATTTACTTCGACCATGGTATCGAAACTTTTACTATTATCGACGTGTAAAAAATACATCTCCGTCCCTTCAATATTCTCGGGGAGGGGGATGAAAGTAAGGAAAGGAGTGGGATTGGGAGGAGGCACCACGATAGGTGAGTAATCCCTGTTTTGACAGTTGGGGAGTAGAAATGTGGGGAAGGGGGTGGTAAAGGAAGGCTAACTCTCACACAAGGACAGCAATGACGTTAATGCAAGAAAACAGGAGTCAAATACATGGTACAAGCCGTTAAAAAATCTAAAGAGGTGAATGACGATCAAATAGTGCATCATTTACTAGGTTAACATTAGAATTCTTCCTGGCTTTTCTTTACCGTTTGTCTACGGTGTAAATTGGTGGAGTTATCAAGGTGTGAGGAGAAAGAACAAAACATAAAATTAAGTTATTGGCTGAAACTAGTGGAACTATTTTTCAACGTAGGCCTTTAGTATTTGAAACAAAATAGCACTATCCTATTTATACTAGAAGGAGATATTAACTAGCCAAACAAGTATTTACCAACAAGTGAGAGGCTATTAATAGAAGCTTGAGCAAAGGAGAAAAAATAATCAGTGGTAGTGAGCGTGAGAAGGATCGTTGTCTGTGAATTGGAGAAGATACCTATCCTCGGGGTGATATGACGAGACACAGATATAGATTGAGATGAATTTGCGAAAAGCACAAAAAGGAGCACGATTGATAAGGTCTTTATCGTGGTGAGTAGGGAATAAATCTTACACTAGGTAGAGCATAAAGGTGGTACGAGAAATTAGGACAATGAAATATTAATTACTAAAGAATCTGGTAGAAAATGAAAAAGAATGAAGAATGGACTGGAATGGTAATTGCTTTGAATGAAGAAGATTTTGGAAATTTAATAAACCGAAAAGGGGAGAGAGAACAGGAAGAGAAGTCAAGCGAAGTAGGGATATTCCCTCATGATACTTGTCCAAATGAAATAAGTTGACAACAATAGTATCGCGTTACTATGAGGTACGCTGAAAATAGAATTGAGTGGAGAGCTGCGTCAAATTAATATTAGAATTTTTTGCCAGTAAAAAATTGCCAATAAAAATTATAGTAAATAAAATCGTTATTAGGTGGAATGGCGCAGTAGTTGGAGCATTATAATGGAGAAAATAACCAATTGTGCTGCAAAATTTTAATTATGAACTTACCCTAAGGCAAATATTGGAGCACTTCCCCAAAGAAACTGTAATCTCATACTAATTTCGTACATATTGGTCATTTCAGTGAGATCAATCACTGATCTTCTTCAGCTAATTTTTTCATTGCGATCATTGTAAAAAACGCTTTAGTTCCAGAGTTAAATGGGAGCCTCATAATTTATTACATTAATAGGTATTGAAATTTACATCACCAATAATGAATAAACTGATATAATGGGGTCTTTCCAAATCTCCTGAAGCATTAGAGGTGAGGTGACGCAAATTTTGATTAGCCATTTTGCATAACTAAAATTAATAACATCGACTTAATTGATTGGCATCAGCTGGGAGAGAACTCAGTCATCGACGGTAAAACTTAGACGGGCTCTGCTTCTGAAGGTCTTAATTATCAATCCCGGGAGCTATGGACGGAAACATAGGAGGGGAAAATGGGATCCCGGTGGAATTTTCAAACTTCGGACACTATCCTCGAGTATACTTGTCGGTGATAATGGTTTTGGAAGAAGTCCATCCGGGTGAAAAAGTTTCAAGAGGACTGACTAATTTACGGGCCGCGATCGTTGAATTATTCGAGCGAGCGCGGGTAGTGGGGGGGTGGGGGAGTGCGGGTGGGACTTGTTTGCGACAGGTAGGCGTAGCAGTCGGTCTATCTCCGCTTCCGGAGGTCCGAAGACCTCCAAGTGCGGCGGCGAACGGGAAGGCTGGTTTGGATCTCGGTCGGAAACCCCTTCGGAGAAGAATCGCTCAATTCGCTTCCCCTGCCACCCTCCCCCCCACCCACACGTATTGATCGTCGATTACGGCAAATAACTTCTCCTTCCTCTCCGCCGAAACGGATATGCCTCAACCCCTGCAGTCCCACTCGACCCTTCTCAGGGAGGAAACCTTATTCCGTGGAGGTTTATGGGGAACGGTTTGCTCGATCAAGGGTAGAGGGAAAAGGGATACCTTTTTTGCGGGAGTAGGGGTTATGGTTTGAGCGGTGAGGAGCGGAGGGATGAACGAGGAAGGATAGGGAGGATCTTAGGAGAGGGAGGATGGGTTCTAGACGGGGTGAAGTAGTGCAAGTGCGTAGGGTTTGAGGATTCTGGCCCCCATCACGCTATAAACTTATCCCCTGCCGATATATTCGAGAGGGGGAGTTTAGGAGAAAGGTTGACCGCCACCATTTGTCTCCTAAGACGGCGAGATAAAGAGATTACGTCTCTCTCTTCGGTCCTAAGAAGGACATACCTCGTGAGGAAATACTGTGGCAACCATATGGATTCTGATTGGCTCTTATTGCAAGGGGAACGACAGTGTAAATGCGCCACTGATAAAAGACATCCAAGGCAATTACTTAATTAATGTAATGTTTTTAATGTTCAATTAATTAGATATTTTCCACTATATTCACAATTTATGAGTATTAAATTTAAAGTATCATATCATGTGACGGAATATACGGGTGGGGCAGAATGGCCTCCCCGATTTGGGATGCAAATAAAAACCAAGCCAATAAAGATACAAGAAGAATGGATATCTTTCTAAATAGTGCATACAATGCAGTTTTAGATAAATTAATTTCAAAAATGACGTCATTTAATTGTTGACCATTATTGGCAATACACTGATTCCAGTCAAGTCACAAGTCCACACAAGTCTCTCCCAGTAGTTTTCCATGACCCTGTGGGTCATTTCGGGTGGAATAGCAGCAACTTCTTGTGTTATTGCCTCCCTAAGGGCTTCCAGAGTTTGAGAACGATGTTGGTATACCTTTTTCAAGTAGCCCCACAGAAAGAAATCGCACCGGGACAAATCTGGAGAACGATGGGTCCACCCTATGTCACCGCGCGAGGAAATAAGGGGCCCAGGAAACATTTTTCTCAGAATTCCGAAGGATTGACGAAAGGTGTGGGATGTCGCACCATCTTGTTGGAACAACACATGTCCCTTTCCATGTTCATGAAAAAGATCACCCAATCTAGGCCTAGTTCTCGGTAAGTGCACAATATCGAGTGGACGTAACCGTTAGAGTAACACCATTCTTTTAAAAAAATTACAGACCCCATACACACCAAACTCAAGAACTGCACACCACGTTGTAACCTTAGGACTGTGGAGCGGTCATTGTTGAAGTTCCCGAGGGTTATTTTCAGCCCAGTATCAGAAATTTGGCTTGTTGACCATTTCTGAAAGGTGGAAATGTGCTTCGCCCGTAAAGAGAAAAACTTTTCTGCGAGAAAGGTTCCGAAGTTCTTGACACAAAGTGCTACGGGTTTCACAAACTTGTTCACTTAGTTCTTGCGCGACATCAATTTTGTACGGGTGCTTTTTGAGTTCTCGGTGCAGAATTCTCCGAACACTTCGGTCCAATAGCTGTATGGCAGCCGCATGTTTCCATGCAGAACGCCGTGGAGACTGTTCAACCGAAGCTGTCACAGCAGCAACATTTTCTGGTCCTGTTGAAGTCCGAGGATGCCCAGTAGATGTCCGTTTTAACGCACTACCTGTCTGTCTAAAGTTTGACACCTAATTGCGGATTGCTTTTTCATCAGGAACGGGATCATGTCGAGCGAGCGAAAAGCGAACACGAAAGGCACGTTGTGTCGAAATCAGCGATCCGCCATTTTGAATAAATACCACTACCATGAAAGCACGCTGTATTCCCTACCACACCATGCTGTAAACTGTAAATGGCATCAGCAGGGCTGTCTTTAATCGCAAGTGTCAACACAGTACCCCCACCCTGCCCCTGGCGACAATGTTCTCAAATCGGGGAGGTCATTCTGCTGCACCCTATTTAATGTGACTGATTACGTCACCTACGATCAGCATCTCGGACTAAAATTTTCAACGCATTGAGATGTATTCGCTCATTCAAGGATGAGGTGAAGAGGAATCCTGAAGAAATAAATACGAATATGGGAGGAACAAAGAGGGAAAGGTTCAATCACCTAGGGTTCAGGATTGAGGTATGGTCCATGAAGAAAGTTGAGGTAGTAGCTAACTCCATGGTGGAAAAGAAAATAAGTTAGGGTTGATGCTAAGTTCGAAGAGCAGCGCTTCTTTTTTGGCTTGCGGGTAATATTTCATCTTCATGCATCTGGAAGGGAAACTAGGATTGCATTAGGAAATGAGCTCTGCCGCCGAAGAGGATGCACTTGAAACATCGTGGAAGTTAAAATTATGACCTCCTGCCGGCCGGAAGATGAATATTCAGGCAGAATCTCCCTAAAGGAGCCTCTAGAAGGACAGTATCCGGAGAAGCCGTCCTTTGGGCACTTCAATGTTCCTGTTAACTTCTGGTTTCGTGTATAAATAGCTTATGTCGTGACAACATCCCTTATCCGCCCTTCTTGCCTAAAGTTTTGACTTAAAGGTGGATGAAAGATCTAATGCAATGAATAGCGTCCGTTAAAACTACGTTAACTGCAATTCTCATATTGATGTGAAAGTGATGACAATAAAACTTTCTGCTTCGCCCACAAGATGACCTCAAGTGAACTTTGAGGGTGCATTTTGGTCTTCTTTTGTCACACATAAACTCAATACGCTTCCAATAAAAAATATCACACATCAATTCTATAATGTAAAAGTTAGGAAGTTTGAATTCCTTTCCATAGGTCTTACTCTAATTACAAATGGTGATAAACGTTTACCATAATTTAGACTAGGTACCAATTATCTTATTTAAAATCAGAAAGCAAATTATCCCTATATGTATAATTTAAGTTAATGGCCATTATTTAATTTGGTTCAACCCTTTCTATTAATATTCACATTATTTAGTTAATTTTAATCTTTAAGTTTAAGACTGAAGAAGTAAAGTCATATAGTAGGCATTTAGGTAACTAAACAATTCAGAAAGTACAAATCTATCACAGTAAAGAGAATTTTGGCGAGGGTATTGCTCTATCACGAGGATAGTCCTATATGGCTCAAGTTATTTACTAATCCATTCTACTACCTGCGAGGTACATTTTCTCCCCTCCTCTCTGATTCTCTCCCGTAAATGTGAAAAATACTGTATAAAAGTGTTAAACCGAAGGATCATATTTTGAATCATTCATCATGGATGGCGTGGTAGAATAGTGATAGGCTTGACATTGTCAATTGAGATCCTGAGTTCAAAGCCGAGACAGGTATGGTGGGAACACCTAGTTAAGGCCAAGCTCTGCAATTGTATTGGTTCTAGGCCTTTCTAGAAAACCGCAAGTCCACAGGGAGAGGAACTATACTCCCTTCCCCGATGTACGCATTTTGTAGTAAAGTGGGCGGCCGGGACATCAATGCGTGGGCCATGGATTTGTGTGTACACATTCATGTTTATCACTTGTTATGGTTGGTCACAATAAATGCACCTTTGAACTTGAACTGGGACGAGCAGTCGGTCGAAAACTCTCGGTCGGGGCGTGCCACACGCACCCAGTGTGGTCACAGACCCAGGGTAAAATTTAGAGTGCTGTTCCTGTAGATGTATTTATGAATTTAATATGGGTCTAAGAGAAAAGAAAAACCAAGCAGTAAAAATTGATTATTTCAAAGTGAGCTCAACACTCTCGACAGCTACTTTTATTTGCCCTTTAACGATTTGTAGGTAAGTGGAATGAGTCTGTAATTTTTCAGCGAACGGAGAAAGGGTGGAGAGAAAACTAACGTCGGCGGTAGTCTGCTCTAAAAGTCAAAGAGCCAAGAGGTTCACTGTATAACGTCCGATTCGACGGACTGAGTGGTGAAATTTAAGTGCTATCCACACAAAACTTGGGGTAATTCCGGTTGACCAATGAAAAAATCTCTACCTTAACCGGGGTTCTAGCCCTTGCTCTCGGAATGCCAAGCAAGTACTATAGCCGCCACACTAACTCAATCCCCTCTAACTTGGTCGGCCTCCGGATGGTAAATTCCTCAGGACAAGGAGCTTTTCTAAATCGGATAGAGAAAATCAGTAATACTAAATTTAACGGATTTAAGGATTATGAATAGTGTCACCACTGCCATAATCTCTCTTCTATTAACGCAACTTGATTTGTCCGCGACATGTAAATTCATTTATCTCCAACTAAATTCTAACAAAATCAGGGATAAAACATTAAATAGTACTATATATCTTAGATAGATTAAATAGCGATACAAGTAGATAGATAACTGGATATAATAATTATTAAATTGTAAGTAAATGGCGTTGAGCAAGTTAAATTGTTAATAATAAAATATTATGGGTAGAAAAGGCCATATTAAAATTATAAGTCCATGAAGTGAACCACTCAATATTTTAGGTTTATTTTTAATTCTGTGACTTCTCTGCCTTAACTAAAACACGACAGTGTTTAATATATTTTTTTAGAATTTAGTTTTTAGCATTAAGAGTTAGCAATTTTTTAAAAATATAGTTATCCCCATCATGCCTTTAATAAATTCAGATTCGTGCAACTCTTACAAATGAAAAATTGCCAATTTTAATTCAATTGTGTCTTAATCACGGCAGAATGTGAAATGTCAAATAATGACCTTTCTGGCGAAAATTATGGGGCATTATGTTATTCATTTTTGAATCAAAATATGAATATGAAATGCGGAAAATTTAATTAACTTTGTTTTACACATCATTTAAAAAAACCATTTGATTGCGATAACTTATTGAAGAAATGCTGAGCAATTAAAGCTTCATGCCCCGTATTCGTTGAGCCATGCGAGAGACATTTTCAAAAGAGCAAAGCTTTGTTGATGCCAATTACGAAAGTATTGCTGTTTTAAAAACATAGAGATGCACGCTAGCTGCATGATACAAATAAAGGCGATCAAAGTTTTAGTACACATGGGGCGAGATAGTATGTTAGACGGTATTGTTTGTGTTATTGGTAAAACCCGGTACTGTTCTCATCTTTTTGCTATGCAGATTGTTCCATACATATTTGTCTCCGTACCGAGTAATAATAGTTTATCAAAACATAAATTAGCCTGAGAAATCATTCTAAATCATTGCATCTCATATTATCTATACTAGTACGACAAAGGTAAAAGTTAACACCTAAATATAAAGGATTTATCAATCATCATAGAGAAATATTTATGCGAAAAGAGCATGCGTGATAACTACTCGAGAAAAATTTGCCCAAACTACACGCCTGTGTAGTAATGTTATGGCAATTTTTTGGTGCTCATTACCGCCGAACCATTCCAAAAGTATATAAGAATTACTTTCAGTCTCCTTCGATTCATGCTATGAAGCAATTCTCAAAATAATTACCAATCAAGGGCCATAACTCACTTTTCAGCTGAATTCTCACCAATAGGTGGCAATAAAAATTGAAATTACACTAAATGCAAATACTTATCTTAAATACGAAGCTATGAATAAATTCCTTTCCCCTGACTAATTAGGCAAAAATTATATCCAAAAAATTGTGTAATAACAAAATTATTTAATATTAATTAATGCAATTCTCTCGTGATTAACTGTCATATGATATGTATTCCTAACCCAATAAAATTTCAAAACCGTCAGGGTTTTGACTGAAGTAAGTGTTCGAGTGTGGTCAGACGGTTAGCCATTTGTGGTATGGACAGGTAAAGCATTATTTTAGAAAACTGATCTTCGTTTGCTGTGAGAATGACTCTGCGGTGATGCGTACCCATGCGGGTGCCTTGAGGTATACGCCCGAAGGAACGCTATCCCTGCGACACCAACATACATCAAGGAGAGACGTTCACACCTCTCGACAGTTTCTCTCACCCCATAGCATCTGACCGATGCCCCTGTTAAAGTCATTATGGACAAATGGATACCTCACGCAACGTCTCCACACTTTACGGTGGGGAGACCCTTCTTTTCGCCTGTCGAGATTTCACCCACATGGTCGCCTACAAAACGCTATGTAAGCCTCCTCGAGGTGTGTGGCAGGGGGTGAATAAATACCGAACCGGTATTGCGTACATGCCCAAATAGTTACAGTACTACTCAATCAAGGGTTGCTACTTATATCACGTGGCACAGACACTAGACGGTTCAGGTTTTATGCGATATGCAAGGAGATAAGTTATGAAAAACTACACACATGAATTTTATATGTCATTGCTCATGCATAAAGTATGAAAAAAAGGCTAAATGTAAATTTACCATCCACATGTCACCCACAAACCACCCACATACCACCTCGTAATTTCGGTATAACTTAGTATAGTACCTTATTTTAAGCGGAAGGTATGACACCACTCTTACTGCAAGTTTATGTTCTAGCGTTATGATCTATCTCAAAATTGTACTATGGGGTTATTAATATACTTTCGGCACGCTTAGAAAAAAAATTTAAAAGTGAGAGTTTGGCTGTTTTTTACATCACCAACTGTAAATTAAGTGATGTTATTGGTTATGAGACCAATTTATGGAAATATCCTGTAATAATGGTATTTAAACTATTGAAGTAGGTATATTAGATACTGAAGGCATAACGCTCCCTTCCAAAATCCATTGGGTTGACGGAAAAATACCCCTTTTTATAGCTCATGATTTACAGTATTCAGCATAATAGGTATTAGGATTTGAAAGCTCTCCATTCGTTTCCCCACAATGTGACCTTTATTCACATCAAATGTGCTAGGAGCCTTGATGCCCCATGAGTAATCATTTTCTATTGCAGTAAATGTAAATTCATGAATAAATTCGGCTGTTGAGCGAACTCAAAAAGCTGTTTTGAAAGCCAAACGCTTGGCATGTAATGTAAAACGCTTGGAATGGAATTTCTGAAAAAAAATTTGACTCACAGTGCGATTTTTCATATTTTCCGTACTAATTTCATTTTCAATCAAATTCAAAACCGAATTTATTTGCTTCACGCAATCGAAACATTTTCCACACACCAACCGCGACAAGACACAATCATTGCACCCATCAGGAAATAAGTTTCGGAACATTTTTTCCCTAAAAGCTAGACAAAACTTGAAAGAGCCTCAAGGAATTCAAAGACGGAGACATTTGCCGAGGGAAGAAAGAGAGGACGGGATATCGTACCTCGTGCGACGACGGCTTCGAAAGAATGAAGGGGGAGAGAGAAAGAGATATGAATGAAATCCGAGGAGATTTCCACCGTCGCCGGAAAGAGTGAAAAAATTAGCTCTTCATTCGTTTGAGGCGGAATTGAGCGTCACAGTATAAAACTTTCACTTCTCCCCTTGCCGCTCTCCTTGGCCTCATCCCCAAACACCGAAGCCATCACTAGCTCTCTCTCTCCTTTCACTTCAACGTCACTAAGGCTTCCATCAATTTTTGATGATCCCCTGCAGAGGCAGCTGCCGCTTGGGGATTTGGATCCGCCACCCGAGGGATCTCGCCTGCTCTCTCGATTGCCCAAGCTAATTCCTTATCCTCCATCTGGTACTATGTTTCTAGGATATTACTTTTAATTGGCAAATCGTGATTCCTTTTCTACCCTCGTATATATTTTAAGCTTGATTGAAAAAAACTGCAGGTGATGGACTCAGCTAATTCACATATTTGACTTGATTCCTGCAAAGTTTGCATGAAATTCTTGCAAAGACATCGAATTCTAATTACTAACACTACATTATATTCGAATATTCACAACCAAATTTATGTAGTACACTACAATAGGTAAAAACTATTATTGCGCATAAAGGTGTAAAATAATAAAAAAATTATTTTAATAGAAACAACCTAGGCCTTCGAGTAATTTTTTCATAGTTAACAAAAAGAACAAAAATTTGTGATTTTCCACACAGCTTTTAATTACCCTACCGGTTTCAAGCCATTCGTGTCATTATCAAGGGACTATAAAAATATTGTTTTAGTCCCTGGATAATGAAGGAATGTGTTGAAATCGGTATGTGCAAGTATGTTGTGAGGAATTACAAAGTTTTGTTCATATTCTCAATATTTCAGCTATTGCAAGTGTATCCTTGATTACCTTAATTGTGACTATTCATGCGTCACCATTTTCCCTATAATTATTGCCCATGTCCAAAAGACAACGCAGTGATGAATTGACTTTTACAAACCAGAATGTAATGCACTGACATCATCAACAGGTGCATAAATGACATGTATGCATCTCATAATGACGCCAAAGCATTGAAGTCCGGATTGTACCATTGTATTCTTGACCCTGTGAGTTGCACAAGTCAATTCATTCATTGTATTAATTAACATAAGTTACTTCGAGTCTCATTTCATTTACATGGCCAGAAGAAATTTAACATCTGTGAAAAATAAATTCAACCGTACGGATGTTAATCACACTTTATGAAAATCATAAAAAATCACGTGTTTCAAAAGTATGCTTGCTGTAACTACAGCAATCAGTTCTCTCTGGGCATAAAATACTATCCTGAATAAATGTCACATGCAATAATTTCAATGTCACAATCTCCTTGACAATCAACTCCCTTAAAATATTTTCCCTCAAAGCAATTCGAGCGCTCCAATTACATCCAGTGTCTTTTAAATGCCCGAATGGTGAATAATTGATGTTGCTGGCACACGAAAGGGAAACAAAAAGAAAATTTCATTTTTAACTGAAGATTAATATTCTACATACCGGAGGCTTTTTTGAGTAGCATATGAAAAATAACAAAGCTACTGATACGCTTAAAATAAGTTGGAAACTGGCTTTTAGAAGAACAATTATTTTTTTCCACCTGCATTATTTTTTTTAGATCACCCATGTATGTACAGTATATTTTCATTAGCATTTAAGGAGTTTTTTGTTGATAAGTTTTTACTCTCTACAACTAGAAGATAAATATGGTAAGTGCCCCTTTCATGCACAAAGTGTTCACCAAATTCATTCATATGGTATTTTACAGGTCTGCAAATCAATTATTCTCATATTCCAAGGAAGCCACACAAAATATTCTGCTCTTTGAAAATTTACTTCCGAGAGTTAATTTGAAACCTCTTTGAAGTATTCTCAGAAAAGGAAAGATAAGGCCATTTTCTTATATTCATAAAAATGCGATATACTACCAGCTTCATTATCCATCTCGCAGGTATTCGAGCTGCTATTATTGTTACTGTTGTTACCATTGTAGTTAAGGCAGAACACCATAAAATTATATGAGTCCCGTATATACGGCCTTCTTGTAAGCCATATTTAAAATAATTCGAACTAAATAAATAGCAATAAAACTCATACTGAATAAATATCAATAAAATTCAAAATCTCTAAAATGCCGATTATGGAGCAAAACTAAATGTTTGTGTAGGTCTTCATGCACTCCTATTGTTTTTACCGTCCATTGCGAATCCGGTATGCTTACGCAATGAAAAATATTTTAAATCATTGAGTCTAGACACAATTTTCTATACGTAGCCCACAAACTTCTTGAGCTTCGGGAATTTGCGTGATCAAATTTTGGCTTGTAATATATTCGGACCATATAATATTTTTAAGAGTCAGGTTTACCAGCATCAAAGCTCTCCAATGCTACATTAATGATTATTTATTTATTATTAAATCCGCATTAATTCTATACATGCTGAATAAGTATTAATGAATGATCACTGACGGGAGATTTTTTCTCAAGCGAACTAAATTGAGATTTCGTGCCACACAATTATAGTTAAATTATTTGATTATTCAATCACTAGAAAAAGCTTTGAAGCACATCTTCATTAATGATTCCCAGTTACTCGTTTAAGTTGCAAAAGTGAAGTGGTATGCATTTCCATAGTGTTTTGAACACTTCCGCCGCACGTTTCACGCATGACACTGGCAAAAGCCCGTACGGGACCATGAAGAAAACAAGTAAACACACCTTGATCTAAAATTACTCAATCGACTGGAGTAAAGCGATTAAATAAATGATGGTTGACTACCGAACACACAAGCTGTAACTTTCGATGCAATTAATTAAAAACGAAATTTTTGGACACTGAGTTGGAAGGGAATTTGATTGAGGAGGTCCATAAGACAAGAATGCGATCTTTTGAATATTTTCCACCGATTAGACTATGGTGCTCCTGGCAAGGAAAAAGAGAAAACTACCGACCCTTACTGGGATGTAACAAAGCAGAGAATCGTGAGGTGGAAACAACAATGATGATCAACTTCGCCGGCCGTAAATGCGTGCAAAGAAGAAATGCGAAATAAAATCCTCGTCTCCCAGGGTTTCGCCATCTCATCCAGGGTTCTCCTCTCATCCCTAACCCTTTACGTCCTCTTCACCCCTTCCATTCCAACCTATCACTCTTCCTTCTCCCTCACGTACACCGCTCTCATCCGGAACTCCTCCCCACCGAACCCTCACTTGTCGCAGATTGTCGCAACCCTCCTCTCAACCCTGAGGCCTATCCTTCTCCCACCCTTAGGCGAGGCTGCGGCCGAGATAAACAAGCCGCGTGATTTGTGGGTACGGTTCCGGTCGGCTGCGGCAAATAAGAAGGAGTGCACCAAGTTAGGGCGTCGACAGTTAAGGGTGGGAGTGGGGAGGGTGGAATTTCGGGGGCGTGCACTCGATAAAACCTGAGTGATTACGCAATACTAAACTCAATTTTCCCGAGTTTCGGGACCGGCTGTTTCCCGAAGAGTTAGGCAAGAAATGTGACAAAAAAATGAGCTTAAAGTTTTCGGAAAAAAAACTTGAACGGAGTAGGGGTTCAATTTTGCATTACAATCAATTCATTCACGCTCAAGGTCACTTATTACTTTCTATCTTGATCTAATTTCTTGAAATACGAAAAGCTTACCTGACAAAAAAACTAATATTCACATGTTAAACATAATATTTTATGGAATTATCGCATACGATGCAAGTACTACACTAGGACATCATGCATTAAATATCAAAATAATGATTTCCACCCATGTCACTATCAAACTAGCTTTAGAAGGGTGCAACTAAATAAAGTGTAATAATGTTAGCCCTCTAAAATTTTGCTTTTAAGATTTTGAAGCATGGGATATCACAAATAAAATTTGAAATTATCAATGATTTGGTGATAAGTAAGATTTATAATGAGACATCATAACCAGTGGAAATATCGGAATCATTCGATGGCGAATTAAATAGAACGAGTCTTACCGTTTCATGGTAAGTTATTTAGCCACAACTTGGTATTTTTTCTACCGTCGCAGGCCATAAAAGATACAAAATTCTGACTGACAGGCATAGGAATGCTTTTAATTCTTTGTAGCTTTTAATTATAAATATTTTACAACAGCGGATGGATTAGAACTATTACCTATACCATCCTTCGCTAATTGATAAATATTAAAATATGATCAAGTAAACACACCTCTTACGCTCATTTGAGGTAGAACCACAAAGTAAATGAAAGACATCTAATTCTACGAAAAGAGATTCAATACACATCCTTTTCACAGTTAAATCACCGGCTTTTCAAGGCAAGCCCGAATATCCATTTAGGAAAAATATTAATAAACCATCCTCAGAAACTATTATTAATTTAATATACTTTTGGATATATCATCCAAAAAGAGAGAGGTGATAGAAGAGAGGATAAGTTATTTAAATGATTCGATAGGAGGAAAAAAAGAACAGTAAAATACAGTATCTAATCTTTCCCGGCTTCTGCACTGGAGGATGATGTTTGAAGTTTCTAACCGAAATTGAGGAGGCTGACTTCGCCTTCAGGGTTAATCAATCTGAAGTCATCCGGAAGACGATGGTAGGCTAAGCCTTTTGAAACGTAGTATATGTGAAAAACTAGAAGGCAACTCGTCAAGAAATCGATAACTCTTCCTCTAGATAAAGAAGTTTCAATAGGTAAAACTAACAGATTTGTGCTAAATATTGGTCACTGCCTTGTCGTCTATCCAAGCCAACTGTTCATGGAGAAGCCTGGCATAAAATGAACTATATGAATAAGCATGGACGCGGTGGAAAAAGTAAATTACAACACCATGATATGATTTCGAAATATTTTCCCAACGGTATGCCTCCGTAACGCGACTCTTTCAAATGGAGGGACATCATAGCCTAAGCGTCCGCGGGAAACTCCTCCAAATTCGTGAACAAACTCTCGCTGGAGGGGAAAAAACGATGGGGGCGAAGGATAGATCGGGAGTCGGTCACCATCAAAAGGGTGCCTTCCCTCGCCCTTCTCCTGCGGGTTGATCGCGCACGTGCGACGCTGCCATAACGGTGATGTCCTCGGGGAGGCAGAGAATGGGGAGCAGAGAGTTTGAGGGAAGAAAAAGGAAATGCGGTCACAACCTGCCGCGGACATCTTTTATTGATGAGAAACTGCCCTCTTGCTGCATCTAAGGGGCCTCTTAGGAGGGAAGGAAACACCTTGGAAGAAGTTGGGGAGGGGTTTACATGCGTGGGTTCGGGAGCCCTCGTGTTCATGAGCAGGTAGTAGTGTACATACCATATATATACTTAAGTATGTATATACCTGTGGGGGGACCAAATGTGGGTTGGGTTGTCATCTGGCTTGCCCCTCTGGGCAACCTCATGCTTTATTCTGCTGCACCTTTCCCGCCTCAGCTCAGTAAGCATTCTCCACCGGCGTCTCTCCTCCCTTTATCGCCATTCTCCTTTAAATTTCATTCTCTTTCATCTTGCCTTGTTCCCATACCAATCATGCTTCCTCTTTTTATTTCCTTCCTCTTCATCACCTGCTTTCTGACCCTCCTCAGACGTCACCCCATTCATTCTCCGTTCTAACGCAGGTAAATAGTGGTAAAAACATGGAAGTATAGGGCACGATGGTACGATATGGGCGTGAACCAAATTGATAGACCACGTAAGCCATGCTCTTATATTGTTCCATCAAAAAAATATGGATGAATATAGGGATTCAATATGGTTGGGTCACGGTCGAGCCGTAATATTAAAAGCCTATTCTAGACATCACGAATGATTTCCAAAACTGACATGATTTTTCATAATTCAAGCAAACGGTTCAAACAAAAGTTCAGATTTCATGTTTCTCTCTTTATAGAAAAAATAGTCTTTAGAAAAAAGTGATTTTCTTTTTTGGGGGATGTTTGGGCCACAGAAAAACCTTGAACACACCAATTTTGAAAACAGGAGATGCTATAAGATATGCCATAATAGAATTTTCCACATCTATGTGCAACCCTTTAATATTTCATGATGTCAAAGCGGCTTCAACTATGCTATTATCCAGCTCCCACATTATTGCACTGGCGGATAAATAACAGAACACATAAATAAACCTAACTGCCATAGATCTCAATAGTCTTTATTTCGTTCTTCATCAACGTAATCCTCCCTTCCCTTCCTCTTCCACCACGATCATCTTGGTTCCGTCTTCTCCATTCCTTCAACCTCTCTCTCTACCTTCTCCTTCCACCTTCTCTTGCGGCTCTCCAGGGGACAAGATGACCCGGAATAACAAATGGTCCATCTCGAGAGACGCTGTCAAGCCACTCCTTGCAAGATGATGCGTCGAGTTCCCGCCCAAGAGGTCCTCAGCCCTTACTACCCCCCCCCCCCCCCCCTCCCCTTCGTCCCCTTTTCCGCAACCAACCTCCCACGCTCCCTTCCGAGACGCGGCAGAAATAAAGAGGGGACACGTGCATGAGGGGTGCCTTACCGCTCCACTCGTGTGTTTCGGGGGCAAACGGAGGCGATCTCATTTCCCGCGGAAACTTCCCATCTTTCCCATCCCCCCATCCCGCTTCGATTCGATACATCTCGACGAGAGTTGGGAAAGCAGCGACGAGGACGAGACAGAAACGAGAGACGCATGTCTGAAAATAAACAAGCCCGGAGTCGAGTCGTGCCTGATGACTTGGCGCACAGTTACCGACTGTCCCGGTTACTTGAGAGAGTTGCACGGTCCTCCCTCCTTGATGAAATCTGCATCTGCCAGATAACTTGGGAAGTTGCCGAAACTTTGGGTGCATCAAGGAAATCCAATTTCCTTCAAACCGAAGGAGCTGCTTGGTGCTTGCTGCTTGTTTTTTTTAAGCAGCTCCATGGATGAGATTGAGTTACGGGAATGCTATTACATATTGGAAAGTATAATTTTTTTTGGACCATGAGGTACGTACATTATTTGCCTCTGGGCCCTTGAGTGATCACTCATTATTGCCAAATATTAGAATTTTGCTGGTGCCAAAATATCTTATAGGGTACAGACTCATTTCCATAGTTGAGCGCAAGTCTAATGAATAATGAAAAATGATCAAATGATTACATATTTGTCGACCATTATGGTCTGGTCGCTAACGCAAAGGATCGACAATCCACAGGTTGCAGTGATTGTCTTAATATTAGTCATATTATTTATTTAGGTTGACGGTTCGATAATGCCTTAATATTGGAGCACCCTGAAAGATAACTGTATTTCGAAATGTGTATTTCTTGGCAAAGAATATTGAATTTTTCAATTTGATTATTAAATTATTAAATAAGTTATCAAATTTCATCGTAAATTATTGAATTTGAATTTTAAAGTACTAAGTCCAGAGAATATACGTTATGTTTTCCGGTACAGAGAGCTTGCAAGCTCACCCCGTATGTTTTAAAAAGTAAAATTCTTTAGGAAACTAACTTCTTCGTTTGAATTCTGAATCCCAGTTCCTTAAAATCAGTCAACAACGTCCATTATTTAGAGTAGGTAGTCATTTGAAACTTTTTAAGACAATAATGTAAAGTCAACCGTAGTTTTATTGATCGCTCTTTATCTGGTAGGAATTTTTTTAGGGTGAGACCTGTAACTTAGGTATGCTGAATTACTGACCAATTTTGAGATTATTTTGAGACTGAATTGCATTCGTACCCAAATCAATTCCTTCGTTAGATCCATTGGCAGAAACAACTCTTGTTACACTATTTACTAATCATCTAGAAAGAAAAGTTTTCTCATATTGAAGTAAATATTATCTTTTTTCTCTTACTCTTTCGTTTGGAAGTAAAGCTACTCCTCCTTGGTCTCAAAGTTACTCTGTTAAAAATTATACCTGGGGGGCGAGGTGTGAGCGTGGGTTGGAAATGTCACAAAAGCGCCCGCTCTCACCGCGACCCGTCGTTTGCCTTGACAGCTTCGCGGGGACAATTTGACGTCGGGGAAAGCAAAGCCACAATCCTCTTTGAGCTTCATTTATTACACCCTGGAGTGGTTTCCAATCAAATCCCGTCCCTAATACCGTCCCTACACCTGTTTGACCCTCACAACCTCGGCGCTGCCGCCGAAAGCCTGACGGCTCCATATCCTTCTACCTACAGCTACTTCCTCCATCTGTGATTCCAACAGCTGTGATCGGCCACATCTGTGATTTTTGCTCCTTACAATTTCTCGTGAAATACTCTCCACTTCCGAACGGTTGCATTCATTTCTTCACACTTCTCACGCAACGTATTGCCCCGCCGCATAATATCACCATTTTGTCAGATCCCTGTTCCACACGACATGATTGAGGGAAATATAATATTGTCATCATTTATAACGCGCGTAGTCACACTTAGAGCTATTATGCGCGTTTATTTCCTGAGGTTACATCTTCACGTCACCAAATTTACATTAACAATGAATGTAAAATTGATGGTTCTCAAAGATTTCTTTTAAGCAAAGAACTGGACAACTCCTATTAAACAAATTTTCGTATTAAACAAGACTGTGACCTAAATTTTACTAAGACGCTTAATCTGCTTAAACTAAAGTTATATTAATGCAAAAAATGGAATCGTGTGTAAACTATCTGTACCTGAGGACAGAGTAGAGGGGCATGAGGACCATTGGTGTGGCTTTCCGTTCATTATTTATGTTTCTTTGAAATAAATTCTATAAAGAGTTATGGCGTACAGAAATTGGATGCTTTAACATAAATATATGCCATAATTCCGGCATAAAAAGAGAATGTTTTTGTGTAGTCTTTGTATTAAAGTCTAGTTTCAGGGGGCATGGACGGACAGAAGGGTGCATTGGGCAGAAAGTGGAACAAAGAGAATCATGTATGGTTGGGTGGAAATAAAATTGCTAAAGCAAATTACCGAGATAAAGTGATTAATCAATTAAAGATATACAAAGATAATGATGGCCAAATAGAAGCAGTTATCCTGGGTAAGACATGAAGAACGGGTGGATAAAAATTATGAACAGGTTAAATGGAATAAAGGGAGATACCAAAAAGCGGACTTGTGTTAGGAATAAAATACTCATAATTATAAAATTAGTAACAGAGTAGAAGTGGTGCAGATAAACTACCCTGACTGATGAAATGCACCTGGTACCTGCGACTCACAAAAATATAATACGCTTTTTAAGATGTCCTACAATACCAAAACATGACGCTGACGCTTAGAAATATTAAAAATCGTATAAGTAGTAACCGAAAACTTTCATTTATTAAGAAAAAAGGGGGAAATTTACAATTTATGGAATAAAATGATTGAGAAAATCACTTTTTCTTAGGAAGATTTTCTGTGTTCTACTATTACGACGAAGAGCACAAACTTTCATCATGGGCTAATTCTTTATATTCTCAACTGTAATAGTCTTTTAAAAAGGGCTTTACACTCCCACAAATATGCATCATAGAAGGCATCTAGACACTAATAATTCAAAACTGGCGAAGGAATGAATGAAAGGATTACCATTCTTCTGCTCAATTACACAATTTCGTAAAACTTTCAGGTCCAATTTGGAAAAAAAGACTATAATCTGCAATTGAAATGCCTGATTCTCAATTAATATGCATAACGTAACTATCAAAATAGAATCCCTATTACCATTACCCTAGGTGGAGAACCTCAAGCCTTACATTAAGGGAGCTCGACAAACTCTTATTTACATAAATTAAAGCTGTGAATGCATGAGTCACTAAAATTTTAAAAAAACGAAGGATGAATCTTTAACACCCCTATGTGCCCAGAAAAGAGTGTTTTGCAATAAAAATCGCGTAAATGATGGAAATATTGGGTAAAAAATAAAACGCCAATTTCAATTTCTAAACAAATCTTTTTTCCGCCTGAGAAGTAATTTTTAAGGTGTAATGACTCTCCAGGATGAATACCTTTGGGGTTGCTTACTCATCAGAGCATTTGTGCTTCGCCATGGAACTTTCTTTTTTCTCTTTGCCGTTAGTTTCACTTATTTTACTTATAAATATGCCTGTACCTTTTTCCCGATTTACCTTGCGCCCCCTGAGTGGCTGTCGTCCGTTAACTTTTTAAGTGCTCCCAAACAATCCCAATCTGCAATATTAATTCGCATTTGAAAGAGAGGGATGCCTGAGATAATGACAGGGGACGGTACGTGGGATAGAGGCATACAGACATCGGAATTACACAATTCCATTTAAAAACTCTTAACGAGACGAAATGCTTCGAGAGGAGGGAAGTTTTTTGGAGCAGGGAGTGGAAGCAGGGGTTGGGGGGGGTCAACGATACACGACCTTTTTTCCTGAGCGAGTGCTGTGATTCATGACTCCTTTACGCTGACCGGACGTGAGATAAAAAGGCACGACTTAAATCATTTATCATAGTTCCTCCGCCTACGCACGGTGCAGTTGTCCGTGGCGGCTTTATTTACCTTATCTAGCATTGTTGTCGCTCCTTTTTTTGGCAGAAAAGTGTAATCTTGCGTGGTATCAAACGGCTCCTTTGTCTAAACATAAAAGAAAAGAAAGCACCTAAAATTATTTGGGCAACGGGCACTGAAACATAGCGAGTACACAACTGCGGGAGGGAATAGTGCAAAATACCTTGCAGATATCACGTGGATTTCAACCCGGCATGTGTATCGGACTCACTGGCCGTTTACGGAGCCAAATTAACCAAGTCAGCTGTTGTTGGGCGTGAGGGTTGGTCCTGAAGCGGAGGATGGATTAGCAAGGGGAGCAGGGATGGTTCCCAGAGGGTTTGGATGCGAGGAGGGGAGGGACATGGGGATGTGGCGATCGCGATAAAGTGTCGGAGAAGGGAAGCGCAGAAGATAGCGGAGGGAGGAAAGGGCACAAAACGAATGGGCTTGCTCTCTGAAGCGTCATAGCCCTTGAGGGAAGAGGCCACAAATTCATTCATCAACGCGTGAGAAATATAAACCACAGACTCGTTCACATCGCACAATTCCAGCTCCACTTTAGATACAGCGGAAATTAACTATGAACAAATTCCCATACGTAGTGCGTACCTGATTAAAACAACGCTCTGAAGATCCAGTGTGAGTAGGTATTTCGCCGATGCAATTATTCTCTATTATTATTTCGAATCCCTATTACTAATATTGGCCCCGTAACGAAAAATGTTTTCTTTCTCAAACCTAACCTATCTAAGCTTTACTCGCGGCACTGTAATTTTCGAGCGCGAAATGAGTTCCGCCATATCCCGCAGGTTTTTTCAAAATTTATCCACTGCCTGAGTTGGATGATGAGATGAAGCCGTTGGTATTATCCCCATTCAAATATTTTTGCTTCGAGTGGTTTGATCGAGAATTCTGCCGAGAGCTATATCCATAATGTAAAAATAAATTCGAAGCAATTAGTGGATAAGTGCGTACTACGTTGCAAATGTGCCATGCTAACGTCAAGACTTTGGTTCACTGCAAAAGATAAAATCCAAGAAAAACGTAGCAGATATGCTTTCTGGTATTTCATCACGTTGCTAATCAAATTCGTAAACAATAAACAGGAAGCCTAATGAAGTATATCCTTCTTATTCAACAGAGGCAATTGATTTTCTTTTTGAAGCTGAGTGTTTTCATGAATAAAGCCAAACATATCCAAACTTTTCATTATAATAAATCGATGACGCAACATATTTACTAATAAAAAAGAATATTAACTGAAGATACGAGAACCTTTAATATCACAGTATATAAAGTATCTTTAGTTGATAAAGTTCTCATTTCCATTTCGGCTTATGGGTACAGTTTTCGAAAGATAACCAAGCGTAGATGATTTGAGCGATACTATTGGGCGTATTTACCTTCCATGCCAATGTCACTTGTGAGAAAATAAATCCCAAGTAAAAAAGTTTAATGCTGAATTAGCGTAAGTGAATGTAACCTGTAGTGGCGTAACGTACAGGTTTTCCAATAATTCACGGAAAAAAGAAACAGTTTTACGGCTGACGTAGAAGAAGATTTCTTTGAAACCAATTAGTTGAAAGAATACACTTTAAAGTTATAAAATATTGAACAACGTGGTTGTTGGTCGAGTTGTCGAATTTTTAGCCCAGGCAGTTTAAAAAAAACGAATATTTACACGCTTAAAAGACGTTGGGAAATTTTGCAATTATGGGTATAATATCATTATAATTCCTTCAAATTCCCTCCGAATTATATGAACTTTAACAAAATATATGATTATCAAAGAAATAAGATTTTATACTAATATAAATATAATTATGCGTAACTAATAAATATAAAAATAATTACGCCTACTAGGTGTACGTGAATTTTCAAGTTATGTAAGGTGGATAAATCTGTTAACCCATTTTATCTCACATAAATATAGCCCAATAACATTTTTATCCGACAAAAAAATCATTAAATCAAGGGCTGCCGGAGTGATTTAAAACATAATAGCTTAAATTTTTTTCGAGAGCTTTAATTGGATGAATAAATCTGGAAATCACACTGAGTGCAAGTTTTAAATAATCCAAACACCTGCCGCACTGGAGTTTTCTTGCATTTTTCGAGCGAAAGTAAATCTCTACAAAATAATGGGCAAGAAATACACGGGTCAATTCACTTTCACCCCATAGTTTTCCGAGTAAATGTTACGTTACGTGCCCCTGAAAATAAAATTTTCGGAACGTTTCCGGCCCATTCGCTTTTTATGGCTCATTCTCGAAGAGAAACTACAAGTGTTTCTCGCAACTAACTCATTCCCTTTCTCTCACACGCTGATCATCCATCTTCATTCTTTTCCTCTCACGCTTTGGCAAAGCAGCATTCTGTTTTCCTTACCGTTTAAATGGAACGCAACCTTTTTTCGCGCCGCATTCATATGAATTTATTTATTCTTGTTTCTCAGAAAGCAGATGCGTTCCGCTATCAATTGAGCTTGACAAGGACGATTATTCAAAGGGAGACCTAGCATATTGTGCATGATATGCTATTTGGAGTAACCCAGTAGTGGACTCAACGCTCTTTGCCTATGGATATTGTTTTATTCACCTAAGGCTACGTATAATGTGCGAAAGCTGCTTGATGTTGTATACGTATGTTTTGCAGTGGAAATCACAGATTATCCTGCAATGTTCACACCGAATATCCCTGGGGCAGAGAAGCAGCGTATTTCATCAATGTACTAATAATTATATCATATTCAATTTATTATGCAACATAAGGTGCGTTTAGCAAAAAAGCAAACATATCTCACATTTTGTCCGTAATGACATTAGATCGATCAAAAACTATTATTCAGAATTTGAAAAAAAAAATCTTATTCTTTCTTCTTTAGTTTTCAACCTTATGTGTTGCCATTCTTTTTTCCGGATTCGGCAATGCATTAATACCCATTTAGGTAGATGCTGGGAAAGTATCTACTAATAGATTCACTCATTACCCTACAATCCACCTCGAGCAAGTGTGGCAGGAGTTCAGTGTCTAACAGACATGTACTTAATCCCTAACCCTATCAGCTTGTACCTACTCTGATCTTTTGCCGTTCGCGCAAAAATGATACATAAATCACCCTATTCTCTACGTACTCAAGTCATGCGATCCCTATCAAGTAAAATGACCAGTCTAGTGCGGAATATTTTAGCTTCGAATTTTCCTAATAAATTAATTATATTAGCAATTGTGATGAAAGGACATTAATTTTTATTTAAGGAATTGGGTTTGAAATGCCAAAATCATCATAACATCCTTTTAAAAATATTATCATCACTGCACAGGTTTTGTTTCGGAAATTATACCAGCCGAAATAGGGACATTAAGACACTTCCCAAATTCCGACACGGAAACACCAGTTCTCGAGGCACATAGGGACGTCGGAACCTTGGACCACGGAATCGGAGCCTATCTTCCCGAGAAAGTGCTTAGCTAATCGCAACTATGGCGATCTTTCCGAGAGAGTGACGTGTTACCGATTTCAACTCCCGATTCCGGTTTCCAATTGCTTAGCTGATAACCCCCTAGATTACATTTGCTTATTGCATTTAAATAAATCTATTGGTATCAATGGTAAATGTCAGAGAGAATTACAAAATTTCATTAAAGTTTTAATTTTTTTATTCTACTTTTTACAAACATTTTATTGCTTTTTAAAATACAAATCCATTCTGCACTATTCCGCTCTTCTGAAGGTATGTGAAATGAAAAATAAAAGCCCCATGGAAAGTTAAAATGCCCACTCCGATAATTGCAAAATTAATGAATAATCCATAGTCCCATTTTTCATTACCATCACTCCCAGAAAACTAAAAAAAAATACTCGTAGGGAGACCAGGAAAATTATTATAAACGATAATGCTAAATCACATGAAGAGAAAGTCCATTCATCGTAATTCCTGAGGCTGAACAGAACGATTCAGTTCCCATCATTCCAGGTACTACATAGCATATAGACCTTAGCAAATTTTTATCTAAGAAGATAAATCTCTTGATTTTAGACAAGCTATATGCATGAGTAAACTGTGAAAAACTTACGTTCATTAGTAATTTAATTTTAATCAAGCGATTAAAGCGTCTGTGTGGAGCTGAAAGGAGAAAGTGCTGTTTGTGATTCTCTAAACCCTTCTATTGGGTAAACTTATGCAGCGCTTTGAGTATGCTACTTGCCATATATGGAAAGAAACCATTCAGTAAAATATACTTCTTAGGGAACAGTTCTGCATTAAATTCATCGAATAATTTATGTTCTGTAAATATAAATGTATGCAATAAAATAGCATTACTAAAATATATGAACTTTGGTTCGTTTTTAAACCTGCAATGATAAATTAATGGCGGTAAAATCACGCATCTATGTATTAAATTTAAGTGATTGCGTTTACTCTTATTGCGTTTTCATTTTTACACTTTTCATTACTACTGTTTCAAATCCGCTGGTATCCCGAAGGCTTCCGAAACTTACTCACTGAAACAAAAGAAGTTTGAAAAGCAGCCCTTGGCAGTTCTGATCGAAACGAACGTCACGTTACGCCCACGTCGATGACACCGGAATCGCACGTACTTTGCATGGGCACCTCAAAATCAACGGATGATCCCCAGAGTCTCGACTCACTTTGACAGCCATTCGGTAGCACTCGCAGATCACGCCAACGCGCCGTTGCTTGTTTTTTTATAATACAAGAAGGATGGGAAAAGAGAGTACAGGCGAGGCTTATATTCCCCACCAAACCATTTATCTTTTCACCTTCCTCCACACTCTTCCCTATCTCCATCATAGCATTTTTTTCTCTCTATTTAGAGGAATTTCATTCGCATTCCCAAATGTATTGGTACATTTCTGTGGACTTATATGCACGTCTGGAACATTGCACTTCTATTAAAACATAATTGACCATAGCTAATATTTCATGAAGTATTTCCGCTTGATTTTTAATCTATTGAAGCCTTCCCTTAAATTAATTAATTCAACGGCTCAGAATATTTTTCATCTTCAGTCCAAATCGTCTAGGCTTCCATTCTCTTGGTCTCATATTTATATCAGCCTCTTCTTCCCTACACTCTACATTATTATATTTATTTTTCAGTCCCACGATTTTTGTCACATTTTTTTATCCCACAAATTCGAACCAAACTACGACATAAAACGTAATAATGCAGTTAGATATCAAGCTTGACACAACTTTATTTTCATTCACTACTACCCACCATTCTTTTACCATCTCCAAATTTCAAAGTGTCCATACATACATTACCTACAAGTTATAATTCCCTAGAGACACAATTAGGGGTCAATAAGCTATTCATTTTGCAGGGAAAACGGAAGTTATAGAGATTTACTCAATACGCGTGCATGTAAAGGTAAGTAATATTTTTCACGTGCTGCTCCTTTACCTTGCAAATAGAGGTTTAAAAGCGTTGAGCCCCGTGACTTCTCTTATTTATTATTCCCCATTGTAATGCAAAGTTAGCTCCCTTTTATCAGATTTCCCGAAACCCAGATTTTTGTTTGCCTACTATCATTTCTGGAAGCGCAATCATGAGTGAAATGTCTCAAATATAAGTTACTGGAATGTTGAATACTCTGTACACTCCCCGTATTTTGACCTAAAATTCAAAAAGGTTATATTTTCTTTGATTTTTACTTTATTTCAGTAGAATGATAATAAAATCATTTAAGAGATTGCATATTTTATTCACGAGACTGCATTTACCGTTGGTGTATTACCTCAGTAATCATTGTTCATATATGACCCCATAGAAAGCCAACCTCTTCTCTGTGTTTATGAAAAAAAACTTCCTGCTAGCTCATTATAAGTAACACGCGATATTAAAATGCTCAAAATAACTAATTTAAATGATAAAAATACTTCAAATATCAATATAGTTATATTAATATACTTAATATTTTACGTAATGTAATACATTACCGTAACACAGAATGCATGCTAAAATTATATTTTGTTTATACGGTCATCAGCCCTTAGCCTTTGAATGAATTTCAATTTTTAAAAAATAACATTAGGCTATCATTACTTATAATATTTTTCAGAATACATATTACTGTTCTCCTCTAAAATATTCATTAAATATTTTAGAGGATTACTTGAGGTTTTCAAGTCTGCATCCGCACTTAAAAGTGCTTCAGACAGGGAGGTAGATGAAGAGGAATGGAAGGGTAGGTAGTAAGGGTGACGATAAACTCGTCTTCATTATTATTCATGGAGTGCAAGGAATGCTAACCACCCAAGCAGAAATCGGCCAACGATGAAAAATATCACCACTGCCACGATTTGAACCCGAGATAGTTGTGCTCCAAGAATTACCATTGATAATTAACTTGAAATCGCTAAAATATCATTGGTTTCCTCGCCTCTAAAGTCGTAGAAACATTCAAACGTTCAAAACCGTGGTTTTAAGAAAAGGTAAATTATCGTACATCAATCAACGACACCACCAAAATCACAAAATATCTACTTATCGTACGTTATTTGATAGTGCAATCAATTTATCACCATTTGAACTACTGACCCCAGCAGGGCGGATAGTTTTTTATATGAATTTATAGCACAGCCTCCGTTATTCACCCATAAGTTACCAGCAGATTTACGGATATTCTGAGGGAAATTTATCCGTCCAAAGGAGGGATTGATAAATTTCACGTGGCTAGGAAGTTTTTCCGAGAAAGATTTTTGGTGTGTCCAAAAGCCTTGCAAATGTATCTTCAGAGTGTGTCAAGAAATATTTCCCATTAATACATCACCGAGGCACTTCAAGTGAGTGAGAGGGAGATTCCCTCTGCATCGCTCCTGGGGATGAAGAAGTAATCCCACGCATCTTCTCACCCAACGACAAACGACGTTCTGCATCTTTTCACGTTCGCGCTCCCTTATATCATCCTTCACGCTATTAACCTTATACTTTCTAATGCATTAAGGGGCCATTTTTCTTCGAGGGGTCGGATAAAAGGAACGCCTCCGGTGACAACGCCCGCTTAAAATCAAGTACATTATACCCTCCGCAAGCGTCATTTTTCAAATGACTCCCTTCTCCCAATTTCGTGCCATCGGTTATCCGTCAAGTTTCCCCAAACATCCCATTATTTTCCCTCCCAATAGTTCCCTCCCTTAGCATTTTCATTGTACTAAAGGATACAGGTCACATGCACCAATGGATATTTAATTATTAAATGAAAACCGGAAAGTTGTTTGGGGAATGTCAAATTAATGACATCTTATGCAGAAGTTTTTATCATGCAGTGAGTGGGAAAACGAAATGATTAATCTTTTCGTGTAACCTTTTTAGTCTTTACATTATTGCACTATTTTAAAGTCATGGTAACAATGCAAAATACATTTCTGACGAAACAGCCGAAGATCGGTCGGTGAACTAATTAATAACTTTACCCATCCGGAAGTTGTATCCTAATGTGAATCTGCGCTGGAGATGGAATAAAATCTGATCATTCAGACGACTCGAATTGTATGACAATCAGGCACTGTATGCTTCTGAAAGACCCCAAAACTGTCAATACTATCAGCCTTTTTACTCAAGTACGTCAAGCCTCAAGAACGATGAGCGCCTTCTCTGCTGTCGTAGTGTTCGCCACGCCTCCAAGTGCAAGTTCTCGGCTCCTGTATATTACATCATGAGCTACCACAAACTTGCTGGCACTTGGCAGGGGATGCAAGGTCGCTAGTATTCGAAATAGGTGTAATGAAGGGATCATAAGACTCTTGTCTCACTAAGGGTACTCTTATTATAATGAAAAATTTCACGCCTTCAGTGGTTTTGCCACAAAAAATACACTAATCTTTCTTTTGGGATCACCACATAATAGTGGACTTATCATCAGTCATAAGTGCTAAAATTAGATTTAAATCCGTAAAAAATATAGGTACTGTTAAAGCTGGATCATCAGGGCCGTCTTTTGGTGAGTCGGAAGGAATTCTTACTTTCGTCTCTAAGAACTTTTCAGGGCACTTCCGAACAGCATAGGGCCTTAATTCATACTTATTGTGATATCTTAGAGCATTTAAAATAATTGTGATAACCCCCTCCAACTGGTAACGACCATGACTGATAAATGTCTACCCTACATTCTTTTTAATACCAGATTTTTCGAAGAGAGCCATGCTTACTTTCCGTCATCCTTAGTCAGCAAACAACAGACGTCATACAAGCAAACATATTAGATGTTTTTTTTGACCGAGCATCACATTTTTTCCATCACTTTAACCTTAATCAATACGAATGTTTTAAGGGGCGTAGTTGTCAGTAATTATGCCAATCTAGGGGATCAGTTTGTTGTGGTGGCCTGAGTACTGGCACCTGACTTCTGGGGCCTCGTTTCGAATTCCGTAATTGGGGAGATGGTTCTGCCTAACCCCTGCCCCCAGCCAAGTGCTGAGTGAAGAGAACGCCAAGTACAGTTTGGGGTCTCCGTCATTTGGATGGGAAAATTATTGCGAAACCCCCAGCACGTAGGTGCAGTCGAAAATTGCAGTTGTAAAAGATAAGGTAAAGGCGGTAAAGACTCATTAAAACTGAAAAAATTAACTTATTTGCTAAATAATAATAATATAGGATTGTAAATGCATAGAACCACATGTATGCAACGATATTTTTAAATTTCAACAATTACTGAAGCATAATCTCCTTGGTAAATTTAAAAAAATGCCCACCGCACAACTATAACCGTATTATATATATTTGAGTATTATCTGAAAATTAACTCAAGGAAAAATGATCTTTTATAAATAATTCTAACACGAGGTAAACATGAATTTGACAATTATAAATTTAAAATAATGGAATAAAATGCTTAACTCGTAATTTATGCATCGTGTTAGAAATATATAACAGCAATAAAAAAGACGACACAGGATGAATGCATGGAATAAGTGAGTGCATGATGGACCTGTATGAATTTTAAGTTCAGCTATGCTTGTAGATATCTAGCATAAACTAATGTGATATGTTTATAAAAAAGACGACACAGGATGAATGCATGGAATAAGTGAGTGCATGATGGACCTGTATGAATTTTAAGTTCAGCTATGCTTGTAGATATCTAGCATAAACTAATGTGATATGTTTTTACTGCCAGGTATTATATTTTAAAGCGGAATAGTTTCCAATAACGTATATCTTCAGGATCTAATGAAATTAAATTAATTGTAAATGTTTCTAGAATAGCTGAAAGGAGTTTTATAATTGCATGTAGGAATATGTTTTAAACAAATTATCTGGGAAGATTCTTTTTTTTTGAATCACTACCTTATTTTTATCATAATATAAGCAATATGCGCGGGCATGATTGATATAATACGCACCGAATGCATAAATTAACGACAAGTAATCCTTCGAGTGTGCCTACATTCATTTTTATCGAGATTCAGAGCGTTAATAAAACGCTAACTCTCTAGGCCTGGAAATGAATAATGGATTCCTGTTAATGTTAAGCAAGATTAATTCCCAATGCGAAGCGCGGAGGGATTGATCGATCCTGCTTGCATTCGGCAATCCTTCACAACACGAGGGATCGAGGGGAAGGGAAATCAACGTCACAATTGCCAACGGGTTAATGCGGTCGGGTAACGTTAACACGTTTCCCTCGTGCGAAAAAATATGGCTAATGGAACAGGAGATAAAAAAAAGAATGCCCCCTCGTCGGATCTCGCAGGATGCAGGTGAACGTCACGGAATACCATCGCGAGTTACCGCCGTGTCACTGGCTAATACGGATGATGAAATCCCTGACAGCAGAGAAACCTTCAGCGTCACTTCAGCTGCGGTATTCAAAATGGGGTTTGCTCATAGCGTAGCCCAGAGAGGACCAGTTTAACCTCGCATATTAATTTGTCAAGCGAATGTCGCATGCATAAATCCTTCACCATTAAAAACACCATTTTTTCCTAAGCGTTGATGAATACTTTAAAATCCATATTTCCAGATATATTTTGTGCTACTATTATAGTCAACAAAATCGACGTTGTTTAATTTTTTGTGGGAAATTACTTCCTATAAGCGAGGGGAAGCGTAAGTGTAAGTAACTGCTTCATCATCAAGGAGTACGATGCATGAACAAAGATTTCACTGCATCATGTCAAAGACAATATGTAGCGTATTTTAGTACAGGAATGAGAATTGAATGTATACGTGCTGGGAAAAAAATAACGACTCCGATTGTGTATATTCACACAAGGGGATTTTTTTAAACCGCTATCTGCCGACCGTAGGAAGTCACAAAGTAGCAGGAGTCGTATGGAAACTTTTTATTTAAAAGTAAGAATGTTATGGCTGACTTAATCGAAACAATTTGTTAACATACATGAAGAGAGCATATTTGCTTGACATTATTCACGTTCGACAGAGGATAAAACATCGAGTTCCATCCGTCATCGGGGCATCAGCATCCTGAAGACGAAATTACGGGTTGTGATGTTGGATAATGCTCCGAAACCCGAGTTGGTTGCAAAGAAAAGTATTGTAGTATAAAAGTTTCTCTCTTCACAAAGATAATATTCATTGAAATAATTACTGTGAGCAACAAATTAATTTAAATGCTTGAGACCTTTTCAGCTAAAGACCAAGGTTGGATCAGTGGCAAAAAGAGGAGCATGGGCGATACTTAGTAAAGTCACTGTTCAAAAATAGCATAGATACTAATCAAAATTTTCTTATTAACGCATTTGAGAGTATTATACTGGTCTTTAATTAAAAGATCTAGTGAGTGATCCGAAGGAAGACCTTATTTCTTCTTCTTTACAATTCATTCGGTATTCAGTTATAATTAAAAGGAATCCTTCCGCACCCCTCACATTTCTATTTTTCATGCCATCATCAAGTTTGAGCCTACCTAATCCTCTTCCTTTCCAGGATATAAGGGCAATGGGTATTTACTCCTGATTGCCTTTACTTTGACTGTGCGTGGCGTCTTTACATAGTAACTCTCTCATACACCTACTGTGCCATAAACCGTAATAAGGTGAATGGGTTCAAAGTTTGAGGCTTTACTTTGTGGAACCACTCGATTTGAAATGAAAACGTTTCACAAAAAGTGGAACGTACAAATTGGATTTTGTGTGGAATTTGTGAATACTTTGTGAATTGTGAACTACATGGGGATTGTGGATGCTTTGTGTGGAACGTACAAAGTGGATTTTTATTTTCAAGGTGAATAGGATTGGTTTAGTGCTGTAGTTCTGACCCAGGTTCGAATCCCGAAAATGGTGGATTTTTCATTGGTATACCAGTTCCCATACCACTAGAGTGTCCTGTCTAAAGCACTTTGAGAGTACCACTCCGTCCGTCAGATGGGACGTTAAGCCGTGATCCCTGGTCGTCTTTCTTAAGGGGAGGCTAATGCCGACGCCGGATTTTTCTCCAGCCTTCCTCCATTTCCTGAAGACTTCCACTTTAACCCAGTTTCCCTCACATTCTCTCTGGCACAATTGAACTAAATGGAGAGCATGAATTGTTTTTTTACAAATATTTGAATGAGTAGTTTATTAGCTGAATTGCACTTGGCGGTAATTTTGCTGAAGGATTAAATTGCGTTACGAAGACATTGCTCTTTCAAAATTGTACGTATTCTGCTGCTTAAAAACACGTCGTTGTCGTATGACGTATGGGCGTTGTTTATCTGTAGCACGTGGAGATAAGTCGCAGAATGAATACTTGGCGTAAACGTATGTATTTATTTCATTTGTTTAATGCAATAAACTAACATATTTCGATATTTTATTCAAGCATAGTGGATCTTAATGAACATGTCGTCCATAAAATATATAATACCTGTATAGTATCCTGTTTGTTTACATTCCGCGAACCTAGCTACAAACATGCTGTTTTTTTTTAGAAGGATGCCACATTAAGTCAGTCAATCAAAGGCATATTGTCTGATAGCAATCTTTAAAATCTCTTTTCAGTCATTTTCGATCTAGGCACGGCTAAAAATCTCGAAACTATATTTGATTCTGCTTTTTTTTTTAATAAACGTCTGTTTTCGTAGCAGTACGGAAACATTATCGGTCAATGACCTCATAAGGCGTTTCAGGTCATGTGACGTTCGACAATTTTCGGGACTATTTTAATGACATTTAAATTTGTGAATTTGTGAGAAAATTTCGTATCAATCACATCTTCAATAGAGCAGAAGCAAATTTCATGCATATTCCCACTGTCAGTCACCTCTCCTAATAACAACAAAAATAACCTTAATAAGCGTAGCCATCTGCGCAATCTAATATACGTGCAGTAATCACATTTTCCCTCCTTTATAATGGGCCGTAGTCACTCGCGTCAAATAAGTGAAACTATAAATTGAGAACTGAAGGGGGAAATAATAGTTCATTCCATTATTATGTTGGAAGAGTAGATCACCAACGGATTCCCTTTCCCACTAACTCCGTGTGTTCAGTAAAGCTTGCGCTGGCCTCCTCGGCAGGAACCAAAACTTAGTGTGGCACCAATAGGATACAAAAAGCAAACGAATTAGAGTGTCGGCCAGCTAGTTAGTTACTTCCAATACTATTTGCAAAAAAGATACGTTAACGGTAATTTCATCAATCATGCCAGAAGAGACGAAACTTTGACGAATAAAACCCAAATGGAGTAGTAATGAAAGATTTTCTTAAAATTGATCCTATATCTGTAGTTAAAATACCGTGTACAGGAAAATCCATCATCCATCCATCGTTTCCATCAAATAATTCATTCTCAATTACGCGTTCCTTGCAAAGAATCCCTCAATTTCACGAGATGATGAAATGGAAGAAAATACTGCTCATTGCGTAAAAATAATATTGAGGATTTAGCCGTGGTTCATCCATAGGAAAACTACATTTTACGACTCATCACTTGCGGAAAACATTACAATCGGTCATTAACTGCCATGCTACTACATTGAATAGCAATAGGTGAAAAAAGATTTGAACCTATACCGGATATTAACCTCTATTTAAAAAATCAGCAATGGAGTGTTACTTTTCACGTTTTTTATTCCTAAACAAAAAAAATTTAAATTTTTGTATTTTTTAAATTCAATTTGCAGGAAAACTTTAAACTACGTCAATGCCTCTCATGTATATTTCTTTGGCATGCAGTTTATAATAATTTAAAATTTCCTCGGCCATGAATATACATGCATTAGTGTTTTCTACGTTAGAGGGTTACAGCATATCTTTGGGCTTGTAAGATACCACTCGAATCAATTGAAATTTTAACGCAATAAAATGATATCCCATTCTAATTTAATTATGCCAAGTATGAATATTGATGCAGAAAATTTATGCAGCACAAAGCGAGCCAATGCATGGCTAAAATCACCCTAACGAAAACATTATACTCAGTTCTAATTTTATACACTAAATAGTTCATATAAATTCAAAAACTTTAAATGGGTAATGCTTATAAGCACAGTGATATGAAACACTTCTCTGCATCCAATAGGATGCAGATCCTTGAACTGAAATAGTTCTAAATGTTTATTTTTAATTTATAGTGGGCATACAGCTCCAGTAAGAGAATGAGAAGTTCAAAGACAGCCGTAAAACATGTACGACCAAACGATATTTTTCAAACGACGCAGACTTTCGCACACTTCGTCTGTCCTTCGAACTGCGGCCCACAATTTTATCCTCCGACTTCACCCTTCAAAGAATAAACGAACCTCCCCGAGCCACAAATACGCCCATCCCTTCCATTTGGGTCTGAACCTTCCCTTCACTCCATCCAGGCCGACTCTTCTCGACTCCGAAAAACCCCTCCCTCCCCACATTGCCTAACCCTCAGAAAACCATCGAATCAATACCCCAACCGAGCCCAACGCATACACTCCCGCACTCACATAATATCACTCAAATCTATCTCACTCTCCACTCCTTTTCTCAGTCCCCTTCCCCTTGCCTCCTTGCGTCTGTCCGTCCGACATCCCTCTCGCCATGGCAGCCCTGCATTCTCACTCCTCCTCCCCTAACCCACTTCACTCTTTAGTCCTTCCCTGCGAGTCCTTCAACCCTTTCCCTTCCGTCTCTTCCCTTCGGGTGGGAGAGAAAAAGGGCGAGAGGCGCGAGCGAAGGGGGAGGAGGGAAAGGTTCGTGGCATGGCCAAATGTCACTCATTTGATTCATCTCAATACCCGACGCCCACGGGCCCTTGTCTTTCCCATCCCTCCCACCTCCCCCCTTAACCCTTCTATCCTTGGGCGGCGTTTATCCATCCTCCCACCCGCTAGACCCATCTCTCCCCCACCCCGCGACCCCCTCAACCCATTTCTCAACCATAAAAACACCCCCATAGCCCTCCAACCAACGCCGCCGTCCCCTTTCTCCGCACTCTCCTATAGCGAGCGAGCTATACACGGCTCTCTTAAGCTCCTCCAACCCTCCGCACCCCGCCTTCCGTGAAACCACCCCTCCCGTCCCTTTTTCCACCCCATTTCCCACGGTTCGTCCCACTCTTCAGCTCCCCCGTCAGTCCACCCTCCACTCTGCCGTCGCCGCCCGTCACCGATGCCGAGACCTCCCGTGTCACTCCAGTGCCATCACTCACTCACACCATCTCTCCCTCTTAGCGCTATTTTTTTTCTTTCTCTCCGCCCACTCCACGCACCGCGCGTGATCAAACGCGCACGCATACATCATTTGCATGCTCACGGACACATGCATCGAGAACGTGTCGGACAGGGGAGTATTTTGGAGAACGTGGTGGAAAACTGCCCTGCGTCGAGCGCTTTCTGCAAATCGGGAAAGTTCCAGGGATCCGGCCCTATACTCTTGTCCCATTATTGTTGCAATTGCGAAGATTACTCATTTGGAATATGCTGCCAGTGTATGGGATCCCTACGAAATGGGTCTAAGTAATGAACTTGAACGTATGCAGCGAAGATCGGCAAGATTTGTAAAGGGACGATACTATAATTATATTAGCGTAACCAGTCTATTAAATGAATTGAAATGGGAATCATTGTCAGATCGCAGGTTGAAATTTAGACTTATTCTCTTACACAAATTCCAAGGCAATATTTTCAGTGATGATGTTAAAAATATTTTACGAACCCCAACTTACTATGGCAGACTGGACCATAATCATAAAGTTAGAGAAATTGATTGCCGAACTGACCGATTCAAAATGTTCTTTTTCCCTCGCACAATTAGAGATACGATTAACGGTAAATATGTCCTATCGGAGAGTATCAATGAACAGCATTGGTAGCTGCATGTTGGCATGAGTACTTAAAGCTAACCCTACTAACAGAATGTTTTTGCATGTTTGCTTTGCAATTTCTATCTTTTTTAAATAGTGTAGTTCTGACTACTATATTAATACTATTCATTTTTTATGCACGATATGTAGTGCATGTTTGGTGAGAAATCACCCCCTGCCACACACCCTCGTGGTGGCTTGCAGGGTATTATGTAGATGTAGATGTAGATGATGCGGTGAACAGAAGATCGTTTCACTACGGGTATAATTGTGTTTGTCGCAGGATAAATAGCTTCTGAAAGACGGTGTTCAACACAAAAACTAAGCTCTTAAAGGTCAACAACATCCAGATTCTTCTAGTCATCTACTTAGAACACATGTGACAGAAATACACTATACCTACTCTAAGGTGTTCTTCTAGTTGAAATTGAAGATCTGTCTGGGTTGTGAGTAGGTTTGCCACGTCTATATTTGTCCATTGTGGGCAATATTTAATGTAGCTGGGAAACTTTCAGGAGATTGCGGTAAAATATCATCTGAGACGACTCTGGAATGATTTTACTCACAGGTAAACTAATGAAAGTGAAAAAAATTACATGAAAATCACGTCATTTTAAATTTTTTTCATTTACTGGGAGAATGAAAAAAGATCAGTGAAATTTCGCTACTGCCACTTCAAGAGAATGAGATTTGACAAATCGACATGGTACTCTAGGAAATTTCTACTGCCCAACGGGAGAACCATAACAAAATATGCATGCATTGGAGATACTTCCGGAATACTTGGAAATGTGGCAACCATACTGGTGATGGAAGAGGATAACAAGTCCATAGCACAAGGGTATGTAGTAGGTACTCACCCTTAATTTCATAGTGTGAGTGCCAAAAACGTTCTGAAACTCAGAAAGGAAACCAATTTAGCTAGAAAGGGTCAAATAACCATTTCAAATTCGGTCCAAGAACCTCCGGTTAATTGGTAATAAATTGTAGAACGTATTCAACGTAAGGCAAACTGATTCGTTTGTTTTTCACATTAGAAACAAATGTATACCGCCTGAGGTATTTGTATAATAATATCGTTCTGTTTCAAAATATTTAGCAATGAATTGAAGCCTGTCTTTGAAGGCCAGATGGCCTATAAAAAGTAGTGACGAACAGTTGAATGCATTTTTAAATATAATTCACTATAGTTTATTGGCTCAGACATCTAACACCTCTCCAAGGCAATTTAGCACATCCACCATTGGCGCAGAGACTCTACCTCGTATACGGCACTAAAAATCATAAGAAGAGCAAAAACGTTTAATGATATTGCTGATTCAAAGAGCAGTATCACCGTGTCAACCAACATTGGACAAGAGGAAAAACATTTTTAAGAGTAATGTACAGCTGACATTAATTAGCATGCAGGATGACATTTTTCCGATGACAATAATTTGACTCGACATCGTATGAATCAAAATTATTTTCCCATCTCCGCCTACTTATGAATTAACACGGTGGACAGAATACCAGTTTGCCACCGACCGCTGCATCATTTTCCAAAGAGGATTAGACTAAAGTGGATTTAATATTGATCTGATTTTGTTAAACTCATTCAGGTCTTTCAAATACGAAAAACATCCCTCCGTGAAATGGAAATGAGTCATTGATAACCAATAAATATGAATGATGGCGATGAATGGAAATGAGGAAAAATGAAGATTCATTCCCACAGAATTCTACATATTTACAAAATCACCACTATACAGAAATTTTAGGAATAGATTTGCGTTATAGAAATAATGTAATCGTTTGAGATCAAATAAAAATGAGATAAATAAAAAAAATTAAAAATGCGCCTGCAGCCTACGAGTAAATCTTCACCATATGACACATATGGAAAAAAACAACTGAAATATATTTTTCACAAAAAATATGCTTTCCTAAAAAATATAAACTTGCAATTAATGTAGTCAGCATTTGTAGAGAATTTGAGTCCTAAAATTTTAATCTATTGATCTTCGTCATAGACCATCACATTATGCTCACAAGGTGGTGCATCTGAGTTCTGAAATTTCCTTATGAATTATTTTATTAAAAAGTTATCACATTCTTTATTAGAACGCTCACAAAACACTACACTGGATACCTTAAGCTAGGTATCAAATTATATTTTTGCTACCAACGAGGGTGTTACCAAATTTTTCTGGCTTTCCGATTATTTACTGAATTTATAAATTACATTTTAACTAATTGTCTTCAAAAACGATGAAAATTTTATTAAAACTTTGAATTAAAAGCCTAAAATATGGCTATTTGTTTCTCTCGATATAAAATGTCATTAAGAAGTCGGAAAATGTGTGAAAGTTAATTCCGTATTTTTAGTAATCTAAATTGCAAGTGCACAGGATGAATATTAAATAATAATCACGATGCAAATAATCTACCTTGTAAACCATGTAAGAAATCATATTATTCAAGGGGATTCTTTTGTTAAAATGTAATTTCAAGCAACAGTAACTACATAAAATATTCCATAATGCCGAATTATGGCCTTAAGGGTCATGGTGTATGGTCTTCTTTAAAATTTTATTGCATAAGAATTTTGAATTTCATTGACTTTCCATTTCTTCTAATAATGGATTAGAAATATTACACTGAACAGGAAAACATAGGGCTTAATATGAGCCTATTCCGTAATTCAATTGAAGTACCTATCTTTTTACGCAACACATCAGAGGGTGCACAGGTTATATCTTGATTTTTATTATTTACCGTTCCTATCAGCGGTTAACAATCCACCCTAAAGAAAGCTTCACTAAATTCCTCTGAAAGCTGGTCCATCATATTAATATTATGATATTAATTATGATATTAATATGATCATATTTATATGAATGGCGAATTTATAATGAAATACTGCTCTTGCATTATTTAACCCATTAAGAAAGCAAGATAAGATAGTAATTCAACATAGATTTTGAATATAAAATGAATGAATATTACAAGCAGACAAACAGAGAGTGTCACGATAAATCAACAACTTTTAAGTGCCTTCCACACTTGGGATGGATGTTTTGATAAAAAATGAAAGACTATATCAGCCATAACATGTGCAAGAAGGCTTGCGAGAAATTTCCGAACAATTTTATGGCCAATATTCAATACAGGGGCTTATTTAGAGAACATAATAGGTTTATTAAATGCTTTGGGAGCAAAACCCTTAAATCTGAGTAATACATATTGACGTATATGAACTTTTTCGTAATAATAAAGGGCAGCATTGGTTATGAATTATTATAATAGTTTAAATTTTAAAAAATGCCATTTTCAAGAGAGCTAATTACCTAACTTACAGGAAATTGTAACACACGTTCTTAAACGGTCACAAAATATCACAGGTTTTAAATTCAGTGGGCATTGCATTTCATTTAACCGTAGACCTGACTCCTCTGACTAGAAAAAATATCCAGTCAGTGTAAAATTTCCCTCAAAAACAATACATGATAGCAGAAAAATAATGAATTTCTTACAAATATTATTATACACATTTCTCCGTAAACTTTGGAATTCGGTACCTCAAACTTCTATTGGCAACTTTTACAATTCCCTCCACATAAAATGAGTTTGAATCGACGTTTCCTGTGAAGTAATTTTTTACAGGCCTATGATATCTGTATAAAAATACATTGTCCATATTAAATTTTTTCTCCTTTTAGTAAAAAGATTTTACTAACATCATACTTAAAACAATGTAGATTTTATTTTGACCATTTCATGACCAATATGGTAAGAGTGACATCTATTGGGGTGATAACCGCATCTGTGGAATATTGGAGATTTGAGTTTTGCAGAGAGCGAACATGGGTAGAGAAAAACGAGACTACTAGCATTATGAGTCCTAGTCCTAGAAGAAAGCTCATAAGTGGTTCACAGGTGGTCACTTTGTAGGAAAGGAACTCTCACTTGGAGGTTTTTTCCTTTAGCAGCACTAAAATAGAGATGTTACATCTGTCAAAATCTCTGCCCACGAGGTTCAATCCTAAGTCCTTGGAAAGGAAGCTATCACACCAAAAATTCCCTACCCATCTTCCATTTTGTAATAAAATTTCATATGCTATTTTGTACAAAAAATGTGTCGTATAGAAGTGGCTCTGAAAACGCACGTTGATCAGGCATAAGTAACCAGAAATATAAATTAATTATGTTAGTTTAAATTATTATTTAATTTATTATTATGATTTAAATGTGCTTTAGAGCAACATTTGTACCACCAACGTCATTGACGTGAATTGATAAAAGGTCACTTTTTTCACTGTACGAGAGACTAAAATTCTGTGCTGAATTTACTACCAACGTCGTTGACGTGCATTGATAAAAGGCCACTTTTTTTGACTGTACGAGAGACTAAAATTCTGTGCTGAATTGGTTGATAATATCATTAACCAATAGGTATTTTATGGCAGATTAATCAATACCATAGTAATTTTTGCCCGCTGTCTTAATGCTGAATAGAAAATTGAAGCCAAGCAAGATGCCTAGACTACGAAAACAAAATGAAGGGTACCTGGATTTTAAAAGTTTTTAAAAATAATTTTCAACGCACAAATAAGGCTAAAAGGCAATAAAAACGATAAAATGGCGATTTGATGAGCATATAAAAATACCCTTACCCAATTGAACAATCATATTTTTTTGAATGAACGAGTCACAGTATTTTATGAAGAAAAATTTTATTGTTTTCTGTACGGGTCAATTTCTGTGAACTGTGACCTGTGCGTTAAATTATTTTGTAAATTTTAGAAAATCAAAAACAGATAAAAACTACGAGTCAATAACTTCGAAAATTAGTCATTGTAGAGCATATATATTCTCTAAAGAACGCGAATCCAATGAGCTTAATAAAACTAGATATGGAACGTAAATAATCTAAAAGCGTGTAAAAAGTACAAAAAAGAGTAATCAAAATTAAATATCAGTGTTTTTACATCCCTGAATATATTTTGATAGACAAATAGAGTTTAGTATTATGTTTTCCTGACACATAAGAATGTTAATGCTCAAAAATATTTTGTCCAATAGTAGTCATATAAAATATAATAATTATGAAAAAATCCTAAAGATGAAAGGAGGCCATTCATTCCTCTGCGAATCACAGCTGCAATCAAAAAGATCTTCTTCCTAATCTTCTTCCTACACCAATGTCGAATGGAGGAAGCCAGGTAAGTTATTTACTCCCCCAATCCGTGTCTAGAGCTGTTCCACCTTTTTTACCTTGGCCTCCTTCCGAGGACAACTTGCGAATCACCGATTGTGTCCCTTGGGAACGAAAGGGATTCAACCACTTCTTCAACTTCGACCGGGCTTGGGAGCAACCGAAGCAAATCCTTATCGATCGTTCCGTTACAACCTCGAGATAGTCGTCCAGTGGATCGTATCTATTCCTCTCTGCTCAAAGAAGAAATCTGGAGCGGTGAAAATAAAATATAGCACCGAAAGAGAGAACCTAGCTTTTATTGCTTCACCATCAACATTGCACCATCCTTCTTCGTTTAAAATTATTATCTGGCAGGAAGTTCACATATTTCCACTTATTATTGTTCAAAAACCTATATAAACCTCATATCCCTGTTTTTCTTTGAAATATTTTAAAGCAATAAGCTTTTGAAAAGGCTTTATAGCTGTTTATTATTTGCGTACTACATGCGCTACCACTAAAAACGTTTCCACGCAGTCCATATACCTTCAAAATATTGATCAAATTTTTAAAGCAACTTGTTTGAGTACTTGCGAGCCAAATCTCTAAAACAAACATCCATACATTTTTCACGCCGTTGGATTTTTCCGCCATTTTTCACTAGCAAAAGTCTGATGTGAAGACATTTCTCTTCATATAACTTTTCGTGAAACTTTATACAAAACCATGAAATCAGGCTACATTTCTAGCTTCGCTTGATTAATCAGTTGCGATAGAACATCCGTATGTGATAGTGTATGTAATTCACTCATCATCAGGATGGGGAAAGAGTTCTATTTCCTGTTCCTTTGTGATTATCAAGGAACATTCGGTCTCCAGAAAATCATACAGATTTTAACGATTGTGTCCTATCTTCAAATCTTCCAAATAAGAAGTCAGGGCACCAATCTTCAATTCACTAATCACCCGTATTCAAATCTTCCAGAACTGAAGTCGCGACCTCATGTGAGTACTCCAATGCTCTGCTTATTTAGCTACCTAGTGGCTAATAGCCCAAAATGACAGCATAAAATCTCATTCCAGTCAGAATATTTGACCTAATATTTGATCATTAGTTAACTTGAATTATCCTCTTCAATGAATAACTCATATCGTTAAATTGTTTAAAATACGAACAAGGCATTGCATGTACTTACATTTAGCCATCAAACGCTGCATGAAAACGAATCATGGAAACCGAAGAAGATTTCTGCATCAAGTTCACGTGGAAGTTACGCATCATTATTGAATCATTAAAGTTTTCCTAGGTGATATTTGCCTAAACAGTTTTAAATAGATGGTTAACTGCAGCGTAAACACATTGGTAACTATGCTTTATGAACGTAAATTGAAAGGAAAATGAAATTATACGTGACCTAGATACTGTTAAGTGATATAACTATGAGAACCAAAATATGAATAACTTTAGAGATAAGTCCAAGGGTCATTCATTAAATTTAAAATACCTTTTCTGACGATGACTTTGCGAAGAAACTCGTACAAAGGTTGTTAACATTGCAGTACTCACCTGGAAAAAAACCAAAGAGCATTTTAATCAGGGTGGAGATATGAAATATGTTAAGAATATCTTTGTGTAAAAATAGGTGCAAAATATTAGTAAAAGAATGTATCCTGTTTCTACAATTTTTACCAGAATACATTTTCACTGAAGGATAAAGGCGTCCGAGAAAGTGAAGATGCCTTTCGCCACTAACCAAAACATTTATTCTAGCGAATATATTTGTATTTATGGATTTTATTTCTCAAAATGGAATCTTTGCACTTTAATTTCCTCGATCTGGCACTATGGGTGTGTCCAATTAAAGATTTCAACATTGAAAAACCATTTTCACCACCTTCAGTTGTTGCATAAAGATTATAAGGGTCAAGCAACACAGTTTTGGTCGATGCGAAGTGACCCCATGTTAATTGTCTATGAACCAAGAATAGCTAAGGAGATCGGTCTACTAATACTAGAAAATTATTATTTTGTTTCACATTGCTAAAATTCTATGTACCAGCAAAAGGCCTTCAATACGATTTATAATGCAGGAGCGTGTCTTAGGGTGGACCCTAAACCCTGATATTAGGGTTATTAGGCGAATGTGTTAGCAGTAATTTTATGCTCGAAATGAGATACGATACGACTCCTTAAAATATTGCGTTTAATAGCAAAAAATTTTTATAGCGAAAGGGCTATATGTATCGCATTAAATACAATTTCACCACAGCTCGTTAATCGTACAATTATAAATATGAATTAACAGGGTACTGACATAGTGATGCTAATATTTTTAATACAATTATGTCTGAAACGTTCTTAATAATGAAAAAAAATGATAGATACCAATGAAAAAGGGAAAATAATCATCGCAGTATGAACTCAATCTTTCTAAAACCGATAGGTAAAACCTATTAGCCAACTGATATTGGGAAAAGTTAGTTAAGGAAAATTAAGGAAATGTTGGCTAAAAACATTGCTTACAGAGGTAAACGATTTATAATTTCCAATTATGAGTACCTATCACAGAGTATAATAGATAAAAAAATTAATAGAATGAACAGAATTTCCAACCCCCTATGAATAGCTTCCAAAAGAAAGTTCCCAATAGTGATACGAAATTGGAAGTCTGCCGCAGGCGGTGAAGGGAAAGGCAGAATTGAAAGGAAACTTTTAAGTGCCAGAGCAATAATAAAAAAATATTCTAGTGATTTCTGGGCAATAGGCAGTTAGGAATTTAGATACTGAAAAAAAGACGAAGCAAAATATGACGCCATGGTCTCGTTCAGTGCCTAAGAAGGCAAAATATATGTGAGAAAATATCTCTTAATGATGAAAAGAATGAGTATATTCGATATAAAATTATAAGCAAAAGAGGAGTGAATCGTAAATTAAAATATTAAAAAGTAGTGAGAAATGATGCCTTTCCGGCCCATTTTCTGAACTAAAAAGCACATTGAAACCATAGGTATACAATTTTCCAGTGAGCAACAAAGAAACTCGAAAAGAGAAGGAAAATAATTCCTCCACTGTGTAATAATATCGAGCAGTTAATCTGTTCACAAATACCCTCATTCATGTAACCATTGCAATCTAAAATTCATTCGACTGGAAATAATGGGCAAATATAACTGTGACACTTGAAATGCTGCCACCAATTCAAAGGAAAATGATTAAGTATTTAATTGACTTGCGCAACAATAGTAGTTTTTTCTCGCAAAGAACCCTCTTGAGTTCCATGCCCTTCCATATGCAGGACATGATTGACTCTTTAGCGGAAAAGTGCCTGAGAAGTGAGACATGTCAAAGAACACCGCTTGCGAAGGGTGTTCAAAGAGAAGTAGACGTGTCCTGAGCGGATGCCCTTCCTCATTTTTCACCTTCCTTCCACGAGATTGGATGGGTTTTGGAATGACTACGTGCGAGAATACCAGTAGATACCATCGAAATAAGAATTAACTGCATATAAAGGAAGGGAACCGGTGGAAAAGCGCAACAGTCAACCGTTAAGGTTAGGAGCAAGCGTAGGGAAGAAATTGGATCGGGCGCTTATAAAGAAGACGCAAGAAATTGCGACGAAGTGAGACATAAGGAGGACAGATGGGCCAATACGCGTGGAGAACGACGAGGTCAAAAGATATTGAGCAAGAATGACCCCAGCATCAATCTCTCCTCTAATGCGCACGAACAATATTTGTGAATTACGTAACTGAAGAGCTTATTATGAAATTTCAACCCATGAAACATTTATTCTATAGATCCTAATATCTGGTCAATCTTTGATAGTTTTGCCATTTATTGTCCAGATGGTTACGTTTTTAACAGACCTTGCTGAGAAAGCTAAGAACTTTCTCTATTGTCCTCTAGACTCATCATTTTATTTGTCATATTCATTACAAGAGAACGTCGCATAAGTATTAGATACTTATGTAATGATCTTGCAAATCTATTTTAAACGGTTAGATACACACTGTGGAGCTCTTCAATGAAGAAGTCAGTTTTCACATTGAACTGATTGAAAAAAGGTCTCATTATTTCCCTCGGGAATGGGGTTAGTAGGCATTTACGTAAAAGGTACTCCTGTGAAGTCATAGGAAGGGAAAGGGCATAGGTCACAAATTCAGCTGAACCTGCTCCAAATTCAATCGCAGCACGCATAAACTGGAAACCAGGAGTGTTAATCGCGTGAAGAGCCAGCGCAACCCGAAATCGAGGATCAAGGTAATAACACTCTTACGTCAATTGGAAGATATTTCCCCATTTCTCTTCCATTACTGGTGGGCGAATTAGGGAAAAGTGGACTTCCAGAAACCCAGACGGGTCCGGACCATGCAGCCGTTCATTTTAATTTCGGGGGCTTTGGGATTTCCTCTACCCGTGCCCTCTCTTCCAGCTACACAATGTGGAGAAAAGACGGAGGAGAACAAAATATTTTATCCTTCTGCTCTGTAATAGGTCACACATACGGAGTGAGAGAGGAACTTTGTGTGAAGTAACAAAAAGAGAGGGATGCTAGACAAAGGGGTTACCTAAGAGTAAGCAAGGGAAACACTGTATTCTGAATAATTCACCCTGCCAAAAATGTAAGTATACAGTATATAGGTCAATATTTTAGGCATAAGTATCAAATTATTGACATGCATTATGTCCCTTGACTTTCCAATATCCCTAGCTACGATACATTCATTTCATATTAGTAGTTGTATATTATTTTTGAGGTACATCGACGGCTACGGTCATTTTGCACCTTTCAATAGGCTGCTTAAAAACAGAATTAAAGATTTATAGACATAAATCCAGGCAAAACCTAGGATTAGAAAGGCCAGAAAAAATTTTTAACTTGAGGGATGAATAATTAAAGGTCGAAAAAAAGCCGACTCTCTTTTAAAAACAGCAAAAGCTTATCTATTTTAGATGAGTCATTACATAAAATATCGCACATATCTCCTGTGATTTGATGTTTTCTCCGCAGATCGGAAAATACTTGGATTTCTGATACATCTGCATCTACATCTACATCCACATGATACCCTGCAAGCCACCGCAAGGGTGTGTGGTAGGGGGTGAAGATCACCACGCATGCACTACCGATATACAAACAAGCAACTAAAGGGTCTCATGCAACTAGATTGTTAGTATCTATAGTAACCTAAGAGATTAATACATGTAACCTGCCTATTCTGTTCCCTTATAGTACGGGGAAATATGCCATTTTGTATCTATCAGTACGACAATCTATCTCACTAATCTTGTTTATGTGATCGAATCTTGCATAATACGCTGATGTTTTTAATATGTGCCTAACATCTTCAGTAAAGCTATCCGATTGAAATTTCTCTAGTATATTTAATCTACACCTTTACCCACGCTCTGATAATGATTCCCACCCTAATTCTTTTATTAATTCTGAAACGCTACTCAACCTATCGTAACACCTTTTAACGAACCTAGCTGCTCTACGCTGCACACTGTCTAGTTCTCTGATCAAACCTAATTCATTCGGATCCCATACATTGGCTGCATACTCAAGGTGGGGCCTACCTAGTGAAAAGTAACATCTCTCTTTTGTATTTTCATCACTTTTCCCAAGTACTCTTTTTATAAATCCTAGATTCATCTAGCTGATAGCAGATGTTTAATGGATAAGGGTAACTGGCCATTATCACACCAGGGTGGCACTTCATCAGTGGTAAAGAGGAATGAGTGGGTGAGTGCGGTGTGTCCAATACGCATCCTGGAGATGACTACCTCCTCTCTTTTACGGATTCTTATGGATGATATTCAAGCCCTAGAACTACTCTTGATGGTACGCAGTTTAGTGCTCTGAATAGATTGCTATGAGGTTTCCCATTCATCTAAATAGGGCTTTCTTAGTGAAGCTCTCAGGTCCATCGAATGAATGTAGTCAATATCAAACCTCGGCATATCCAACATTCATTTCATTCATAATAAACAAATCACAGGACATCATCTTTATGAGTCAAGTATCCTAAGATTTGTTAGATGTTGTCCTTCACTCGTGTCACCAATCCTTATATCTTACCTTGTCGTATTAACAAAATTCTGCTCTTTCATGTCATTAACAATTTGCTCCATATGTAAATTCCTTCCTTTTTATTTTTTTCCGGCCATTTTTCCCTTGACAATTTCCTGCATTACGCCACTAAAATTTGGCCTCTTATTAGATGAGACCGTATTCTTTTCAAATCATTAAGTACATTTCTCTTTTCTCTCACTCTTCTTCGTTTGTAACTCGGTCAATTCACTTTATGTTCATGATTCATTTCTCTACAGTACCTCATTCCGGATACTTACAGCCTTGACTTCTCTGTTGCTTTCATGGTTGATGCCTCACTGCCTTAGAGAACCGTGCTTCAGATGCAAGGTGCAAGTTGTAATGAAGCGTGTCCTCACATCAAAGCTAGTACTAACAGCTAGCTGTAAGCAGATTATTCTTTCGGTTTAATTTACGCATTGTTAGGGATATTCTACATATCCCTAACAATGCGTATATCATGTTTCCCTCTCACTTCGCACATCGCTAGGTTTTCTGCTTTCTAGAGAGAAATAGTCGTTTTCTAGATTCCAATAAGTGCTCACTTCTTACAGCTTGTGTCTCCAGAGTTCAGCCTCTTCCATTATTCTGTATGCCATTATTTTGTTTTCTTCTCACTCATCTTCAGGAGATATCTGGCCAATATCCTTTATGTGCTGAATAGTCTTCCTAAAATATATTTTTGTCCCTACTATCACCGGTATGTCATCAGCGAATTGCAGCATGCCAATTTTCCCCGTGAATATTTATTTCTGAGTCGTTCTCATTACGTTCCTTATTGGTTTCTTCGATGCACACACAAAAATTTACGTGGGACAGTGGACACCCTTGTCGTACTCCTTTCTTTATTCTTACTTCTATAAATTACAAAAAGTACCTTTATCTATCGCAGTATATGCGATCATCTTATAAAAACACATAATGAACCACTTTCGGTATAGTATGCAATTATAATTTGTCTCAAACTGCTAATTGTTGATCCACCGCTAAGCGGAAAATTTAATTCCGTTGACAACAAAACCTTTACATCTTCATTGAAAGTTACGTTTAGATTAATCGAAGGCGAAACGGTTTCCAAGAAGGAATCTGTGAGCTATATGCAGAGGGTAGAGAGGGCTGAGGTGCGCAGAAGTAATAGGGGTGAGGGTGCGTGAAGGGTGTTTAGCGTGCCCATGAAATAGGGCGGAGAGGAGGGCAGTCGGAAGGGGTGAGTTGGAATTACAACGCACGTGGGTTTACGCAGTAGGATTGTGAGAGGGGGGAGACCTAGAGCGATTATCAGGGCCATGAAGGCCCCGTAGGAACGAAAGCTGAGTGGTAAAAGGAAGGAGGAAGGTCCCAAAAACCCGAATTTTGGATAGCAAGACCAGCCAGAAGATACCGTGACTTGAGATCAAGATCGCGTGAGCAGATTCCGAATTCGTGTTCACGGGAAGGGTCAATAGTCAAGGGTCTCAGACACTCAGAAAGGGCATTATTGGGCAATTGAGCTTCCTGAGCTGTGATCCTTCAACTTTTTCATTCCTAATTTGACCCTTTTTTTCCGAATTCCCTACAACACGGTCCGTTATTCATTCTCGGATACTGTTACGCAGAAAGGGGGAAATTGAGTGAGATATAGATTACACATCAGCCTGTCGCTTAACCATACTTATAAAGGTTATGTAAATTGTACATATACGCCTTAGGAGGAAATTCGTTTTGGGAGACTACAGAGATCTTTGGACCCAACTAAGTTAAACAAGGACTGGTGATTGAGAATCCTGAATTTTTTCTGATAATTAACTATGATTACTTGGAATTTAAATTTTGTATTCATGCTAATCTTCAAATGACATCAAACTTTCCAGCATGTTAATGATGCTTCGGTGCTTCGAACTATTGGAGTCGAGGCAGAATTTTTCGCATACAGCATCTGTAAGAGCCTATTTTACATTTTTGGCGAGCCATCAATGGATCTGAAAACTGCTTCATCGAACGTTCTTCATGGAACTGATGACTGCTGCGAATGAAAATAGCCTCTCTTAAATCCACGGCCTAATAAAATGAGTTTGATGCTAGCATGGGCGAAAAAGTAAACGCCATTTGATTAAAAACAGCTCGAGTACGCTTGAATTCCCTCGTTCTGTGATCCCGCGAAATTTACGACGCTTTCTCCGCCCATATATCTCGGCCGCGCGAAAGACAAAAGATACAAAAATCCGCCATGTGAGCGAGTCGTTTCAATGCACGTACTTGTATCGAGCCCTCGACGTAAATGGCAACCGTTTCGGACAAAAGGCTATGCGGATGCGTGGGTGGGAGACGGCGGTGAGGGAGATCTTCGCTTGATTGAGATTTACGCTCGCACTCACTCCGGACTGCCGAAGCGTTCCTGCCAATGACTTTTGCAGCTCCCTCGGCCCCACTCGACGCCATTAGGGAAAATTTGATGGCTAAGGTAATGATAGGAGTGGAACGGGAGGACAAAGAAGGTAAGCCACGCACATGCTCTCAGTTAATGACCCTAAGCGTTTCATTTCGTCTGAACGCAACCCTGAGGCTTCGTCAGCTATGAAAATAATTTAGTCAAAGTCCCTTTAACGTTTAAGCTTTCATCATACAGCGACTCGGATGTAAAATTCTGTATCGGATGACGGCCGTGAAACGGATCTGGAAATCACATCGAATGATCAAGGTCGATTTACATGTGCGTGAAAAAACACGCGTATTGATTCGCCAAAAACCGAGGACAATGGAACGGGAATTTAATGACATACCTAGAAAATAAATTGACCAACGGCTGACAAGGACGTCAGATTTCGATGCAGAATGAGGCAGATACGAAGAGGGAAGCTGATGACTCCCTGGGTAGATGGATGGCTAAGCTGTAAACCTTTGACCCTCGAAGGACATTAATCTCTCCATCGCTCTCACTTTGACTCCTCTCCGCCAATTACCTCCCGAAAAGCTCTCTCTCCCTCTCTCTAGCGTCGATACATTCACCTTCATAAATTCGCTCTTTTCCCATCTCTTTCTCGCTCCTCCTCTCCTCCCTGTTACGTACCACGGCACACTCACAACCGACCCAGTCGGTCGGGTTACTGGGCCCAGTTTCATTCAATAAAAATCGAAAGATGGAAAGGAGATCAGGAGAGACCTCTGGCTTTTCCTACATGTAATATTTCCTTCTATGAATGTATCATGACTAGCCTTTTTAACCCCGTTTCACGACCTCTTAAATCGTTTTCATCACTTGCAGAGCATATATCTAAATCCATTCAGGCTCTACCGACTCATCTATCCTAGCACTGAATTTTTTGCATTATGGCGCGTTCTTGAGTAAAAACTCTTCAAATGTTTACACAGACAAATTATTGATCAAGAATTTTATTTATTCATGGCCATTTTACTTGAAAAGAGCAATGGCCAATGACATTATTTTACGCTTACATGATTATAGTTTTCCGTGTTCAACTATTTATGCACTAAGGAAAGACCAAAAGAGTATAATTTAAATTACGTTGTATGCTGCAATGCTGTACATATATGTGCTACCAAATATGAACTTTCAAATATGTCGTTTTGGGAGCGTGTACCTGTCCAAATAAAAACGTTCTGCTACAAGAAAAGCAAAACAAATTTTTCGAATAATAAAAGGAATTGGTCATATTTTTAATGAACTTGGATGATTTACTTTCATTATTTGCCTAAATTAACAAGTATTGATGATTTTACCTAAGCAATACAGCCTCTGACTCCAAGATAGACATGTTTCTAATCCTGAGTTAGTCCATCCCTCTGTTTTCTCGGGGTCGCAGGAGACTCTGGCGTATATGAACGGGCGTTGAAATCAAGGAAATTGAAGAATATTTTTCTTCTGATAATTTTACGATTTAATTGTCTTATCATTTAATTACATAAAAAGAACCATTTATTTGTAATACAATCCCTAGAATCAGGCAGTTAAAGCAAATGTATCCAATTATTTACTATCCACAGCAAAGGCATCACTAATCTTCTTCATTTGCCATCAGGATCTCCGTCTCACAGTATGATGGGTATATGTTAATGACCATCGTACGATTGCTCGTTAAATGGTACTCGTTTTAAAATAAATTTGGTATTAAACATCTCAGGCTTAAGAGGTAGTAGAGGGGTAACATCATTATGTAGAATGAATCACTGATGCCCGACGAATCATTTCTTATTTGCTGTTAATCAGTTGTAGAGTTGAGTACAACAAATCTTGGGATTGTATTCTTATGCTGATAATGACGATTAAAACTCATCCGAAACATGATTACTGACACTGCCCATCATATTTGCGTCCAACAAACCGTACAAAAAATTGGAAAATATTATAGGCTAAAATATTGGTGAAATGGAGACTAGAGGCGCTTCATCACTTTTATACAATGTTTAATATTAAATGTAGAGATTTAACACTATTAAAAGAACCTGAAATCAAAAAAGCTATTGCGAATGCTTAAGAACAGCATTAATCATCAATCGAATTTTCTACTTTTCCTGACCTCAATCCTTGACGCCTCTCAAGGTGAATTAGTGTCAAATATAGTTTTTTAAACTTAAATGCATATGAATACGCATATTTTCTTTGATCACATATTTGTTTCAAGTACCTATGCCTAACTTGTTGAGTTGCAAGTTTGTGACAGCTGCGGGAGATATCTACATCTACACGATACCCTGAAAGCCACCATGAGGGTGTGTGGCAGGAGGTGAAGATCACCAAGTAGGTATGCACTACCGACATGCAAACAAGCAACTATAGGGTCTCATGCTACTAGATTGTTAGTAACTATAGTATTAAAGGGATTAATATATGCATAATGCACTACAGACTACTCAAAAATATTTCCCCTACCTATTCCTTTCCTATGCTGCCTGTTCTGTTCTCTTAAAGTACGGGGGAAAAATGCCATTTGAATCTCTCAGGACGACAATCTATCTCTCTAATCTTATTTATCTGGTCGAATCTAGTATAATTCGCTGGCGTTTTTAATTGTGCCCAACATTTTCAGTAAAGCTATCCGATTGAAATTTCTCTAATAGATTTAATCTGTACCTTAACCTACGCTCTGATAATGATTCCCACCCTAATTCTTGTATTAATTCTGAAAGTTTATCAAACATGTCTACATCCTCCATCTTCCCTTCCAGAGCTACATCGTTTCCTGTTCCAGATCTGAATTTGCCCTTTCTCCACCACGTGCTCCGCTCTGAAATCCATACATTTCCTTCGTAAACATTTTGGGGAAATTCACACCAAGGAATCCGAGAACGGGAAGGATGGAAATGTATCCATGGGTCAAGGGGGAAGAAAAACCCGTGTGCCTTCGACCTCTCTGTGATCTGGAGATCATAGATCGGCGCAGGTGATTCATTATATTTTTTTGGGACCAGCCTTTCTCTTTCCCCTCAAATCTCCCCTTCTACCTCTGGATCTCTTTTTGCTGGTTTTCACGTGATTTTTCGAGCGCAGGCTGGTGGGGGAGAAAGGAGTGATCGTTTGACAATACACCGAATCCCATTCCAAAACCCCAATCTCTATCGCCCGATTCTCCCGGCCCCTCCCATTTCTCTACTGCCCTCTCTCCCTCGTTGGCCATTGCCTTCCATGCTACACGCATTCTTCCCCGCCTTAGGAACACCCTTTCACCCGAATACACACGGAAGGGCACACATAACACCATCCCCTACTGCCCCCGTGACCAGAGGCGCAACCACGCGTGGAGGGGAAAGGGGCCCTGTCCCCCTTAACTTTCTGCAAATCCCAAATAAATATTTAATTGACAAGTCGCCGTCTTATGGTTACAGCAATTGGAAAATAGGAAAAACTCGTTACTTCATTTTACTCAAGTATGACCAGACCTCTTTTATCTGTGCTATGACACATAAACCAACCTTGTTCAGTGGCAAGTTTGTGACAGCTGCGGGAGATATCTACATCTACATCTACACGATACCCTGAAAGCCACCATGAGGGTGTGTGGCAGGAGGTGAAGATCACCAAGCATGCACTACCGACATGCAAACAAGTAACTATAGGGTCTCATCCTACTAGATTGTTAGTAACTATAGTATTAAAGGGATTAATATATGTGCCCAACATTTTCAGTAAAGCTATCCGATTGAAATTTCTCTAATAGATTTAATTTTTACCTTAACCTACGCTCTGATAATGATTCCCACCCTAATTCTTGTATTAATTCTGAAAGTTTATCAAACATGTCTACAATTAATGTAGTTATAACGCAATTAATGGGCCTAAAAGTGTTTTTCTATTTTTGTCTATAAATCTGATATGGCTACTTAAAGGACTCATACATGTAATAACTAATATGACCTACTATATAATTCAAAATATGCTGATTTAAATAACATTTTGGTTACACTTTGCAGAAGATCGGGCAGATGGCGGCCCTCCCCCATAAAAACTTTCTGGGTGCGCCACTGCCCGTGACTACTGCCGTTTCCATAATCCTATCCTTCAGTTTCCACCCCTCAATGCTTTCTCAAACTCCAACTACTCTCCTCCCTATCCAATTGCCATTCACCCATCCTGCATCCCCACCAAAAATACTCCCTCCTACCGACTATCATACTCATCCCCCCCCGCTATAGAACCTCACTCCCGGTCCATCCTCTCCAGCTCGCCCTTTCCCCTGCCTCACACCGCCGTCAACAACCGACCTTGTATTTGCTCCGCGAAGCCATTTAAATTTTAACGGTCTTTTTGATGGGAGTTTTTGGATTACACAACAGGTAGGAGCAGGACGGAAGCAAGGCCGGGCGTTGGTGCACGTCGCCATCGGTCGAGATGGTCGATACCGGCTTCCTTCTCCATTATTTGCAGCCCATTAATTCTTGTGCAGGATTTGGGCAATGGAGTGGTTGCAATAAATGGACGGCAAGTCGATCGTTGCACCCTGTACTGCCATCAATTTTGCAGTTCCGAGTCGACTTTTCGAGTCAATTTATTCATTTACCTTGAGTAAACAAAAAGTTCGGATTCCATTGCGACGGCGCAATGCTGTTTAATTTATCGACATCTCTGAGATGATTTTTTTATCAGAAATGGTAGCTCACTGTGTTCCAGAAATGAGAGACCTCGGTCAAACAGCAAAAAGGGGAAAAATCTGAATTTTTTAGAAATTGAAAAAATGCTTATCAAATGAAAAGACACAGACATAGTACCTACCAACTATTCTACAAAAATATCTCTTTTAACCCACTGACGTCGACGATTTCGCTCGATTTTCAAGGTACTATTATAATAATATCCCTTTTGACATTGGCACGAAAGCGTCAAAATCGGTTGGGGTCATTAAATGTTTGAATGAAAAGTCCTTAGCCTATTTATTTTCATAATGTCTACGTTCAACGAAGTGTCCTAAATTTCCGTTCTAGATGTGCTTATTTACCGGACCTTCTTTCAAATACGGCTTAAATTTTGAATAATTGTAATATTTAAGCTTGCATTACTAAATAGGGGAGACATAGGTTATTAGGGTGCTTTCATATGCAAGGTATGCGCATTTTGAACTCAACCACATATAATTCAAGCAGCCACGATGCAAATACCAAATGCCTATTGCTTCTCAGCGGCTGATTTCCTCTCAAGAAGGTTTGCTATGAATGGTTGCCCCTTCGTGCGTTGTACAATACGTTTGCTAAATACTTCCGCCGCAGCAGATATGGCCTTCGCCGTATGATGGTTTACGAGTTCAAGGACGCAAGGAAATTATTTTTTTTTTCTTACCGCCGAAAAAGATGTAATAAATCCAGGAGGGGTTTAAAAATGGCTTATCATCTCCTGCACGTTATCATGAACAATAGTTGCATGACTCAATATTTTCCTAAGAATGATGAACCCCCTCCATCACACAAAATCACAACCCCGCGAAGGAAACGACCATTTTCCCGTCACACCCTAGCGCTTACGGTGAAGAAATCATTTTTTCTCAAAAAATCACTCCCACAGATGCGAGACGCTTATTTCGGATTACGAAAATCTTTTCACTCTCCCAGCGGATCGTAGACTATCTATAGATATAAATAACAGAGAAAGGTGTATAGGCGAGTGTCTCAAATGATTTCACTCCGTTCAAGCCTTTAGTTTTCTCGAAGGCAGCGTCATTTGATTCCGTTGTTACGATCGAATGAAAGAACACAAGAGGGACGTCGGAGATACAATCTTTTGGGTTGATCGCTTGGGGGATGGGGGAGGGGCAAGAGAGGGCTTTCTTTCGCGAGGAATGGACGCCATAAATCAATCAAATTTCTCCTCTCCTCCATCTTTTCCTCCTCTCCTCTCTTCCTCTCTCACGGTAGCCTCTTTATCTATTATCCTCTTGACCTCCCGTCCATTTTTCTCCCACCAATTCGGCCTCCCTCGCCGAAAAATGGAAGAAAGCCCAACTCCAATCTCCTCTACACTGCCTTAATGTCCTCTCAAGAGAGGAGATACTTTTTCTATCGATCGTCCTTCACACACCTTGGCGCCATTACGAGAGATGTTGTGTATTTTTTTTCCTTACCCGCACGTCCTCCCCTCCCCCCTCCAGGCCCCGTCCTCCCTCGGCTGCCAATCCATCATATTCCATCCTCAACCCCCATCTGCCCTCCGACCCTGTCCACCGCGACCTTTCCCGTCGCCTTTTAAAGCCCTTCCTTGACGAAGGCCGGCGTTCCCTGGCACACATGCATTTCTCACCCCGCCTACCAATCTCGCGTTCACTCCTGGAGGAAGTGAGGTGCGGGAAACACTGGAGGGGAACACGCATGAAAGAGGAAACTGGGAATTCACGCGGGATATCGGAAGTGGTGTTGGAACTCACGGAACGCCACGGACAATGTCGGTCTCTTGAGTTTTTTTTTCCTTTTGATTCGCCTCTTTCGCATATTGCCTTGATTTTGTGGCAATATACCTACAGCGAGGGGGTACTTTAAAAGCAAAAAAAACCTCTAGCCGGGCTACACAAAAACTTTTTCACTACCCGTTTTCGACGTCCTGGTGGGACTGAACTGATGACAAGTTGGAGGTATTAAAAGCGCGTCGAAAAATTTTTTTTTCGTTTTCCTTTGATATTTTGACCTCCAATATCAGCGTTTCGCGAGGAGGTCCCCATTATAGAGGGCAATAATAAGTTGCCAACTCTCATTTCACCACCGTACACAAAACTGAAGAATGATAAAGACATATCTTGAAAAGCCTTTGATCATGCATGGTTGGGTTTCTAAGACTTCTCACCGTTCAGGAAAAACTTATGTGCATTCGATTAAAAATATTTTGAAAACTTTTTTATATTTTCCATTTGTGCCATTTTACTTGCCTACGTTCTGTGCCAGTCAACTTAACTCGTTATTCCTTAGTCTCCTTTCATTTCGTAGGAAATGAGAAAGGGACAGTTTCTATGGCAATAAATTATGCGACGGCGTTGAAAACTTATTTTAATCATTTTAATTAGTTTTAAAGGACTCCATATGATGTGTAGATAACCTTGGGGAAGATATTTCCATGAGTTCTCGAAAATAAACTCCTAACCGATGCATTTATTATTACCGTTTTAATGCACATAAATGATTAAAAGTGCTATGACTTCCATTAAATGTCTGTCTTCAATTAGTTTCTTTAAAATAACTCTTTTTGAAAGTTTAAGAAAATGATTCAAATAGGCTATTACACGCTGAATGTGGAATAGATCATCGTCAATTCATTTTTCTCTGGCTATTCGTTAAAATTAAGACACATAACTAAAAGCATTTATTCTATTTTTCATTATTTTATTACTCTCGCCATATTTCAGTGTTAACTATGCGTTTATACTACAATATATACCAGTAATATTTTGAGGTAACGGCATGAAACGCTGGTTAACTAACATGTAGGACACAAACAATAGAGAAATATAACAAGCCCATAAAAAGGAATTAAATACTCCAACTAATGATGTCATTCCTAACAAAAAAAGTTAAGTTTGTTATCATGGAATCCACATTCTACTAAGCAAGGTGATCGTGAATTTAAATACAACAGTATATGACGCAGCTTGAAGGAAAACAATTGAAATTGTTACCTCAGAACCCTCTTAAAGATATCGAGATGAAGCATTAGAACGGTCTCTCGTGGCTTTCATAGGGTACTTCAAAGGCTTAACAGCATTTTTCGCAAACTTCTTCGTAAGTGCTGCGTGATACTTTCGCTAGAGTAAATAAGGTGCAGAGAATGGTAGAAGAACATAATGGTGCTACCCGTGGTTCATTTAGATGTTTGAGACTTTTCACTCTAGATTTTCATTCTTACCTGCGAACGAATTTTAGCCTAAATTAGGATTTATGCTTCAAGTTGGCCTATTTGTTCAATACAATTACAAATTCCAGAAAATTTACGAAGAAAGCAATTATAAAAATTTATGAGAATATATTTTGCTTAATATTGAATAAAAATTTAATAAAATTAATACAATATCTGGGTGAAAAACATTTCGGGGACAGAAGCTACAACTTGGGCTTTCTCATTTTTCAATTACTAAATTCACTTCCCTGGTTTCTGGAATATTAAAACTATATGTTATCACAGCTTTCTATTCCTTTTTTATGAAGTTCTAACGATAGAATATTGTCGGTTATGTTGGGGAGGAAGTGCAAACTTTGAGAAGTGGACTGCCCACGCAACATTCCGCAAAAGTGACTCAGTACAAAATTTTCCGTTTCAAGCTTCACATGCACTACTTCAAAATTTCAAATAAGTATGCATAAATATGAAAAATAAATATGAAATTTTAATATGAATATAATCCTCAATTTCCTCAATTATAAATTAAATAATGCAATTATTTGAATAAAAAGATAACAGCATGAAATAATTCATTGATGCAAATAGTAAATTTGCACAAATATCCCTAGTGTGCTGCGATATACCAAAAGCATTCTAAAGGCATGGCGTTAAAGGTCAACAAGGCACTGGGAAAAGGAACATTCTCAAAAGGTGTGTTACGTTTTTTTTTTATTCCCATAGAATCTACAAAATAGGGTAAGGTCTGTATAGCGTTTCACTGAAGGAATCTCGTGGCTTCTAGAATTTACAAAGAAGCGAGGCGGCGAGAAACGGGGGCAAGGAAGCGTTTTCCGACCGCCCCCCTTGGCAAGAATTTCCAAAATAACGCGTCGCCATCCCTGCAGGACCCTGAAAGAAACTCAAGTCCCTTTTGCCGTAATCCTGGCACTACTTCAAACAAGGGAGTCCCCGGGGCGAGATTTAACGGGAGTGGAAGATGGCTCCGGAAGAAAGCCCGAGTCAACCGAGTCGAGCAGTAAAAGGGGAGCGAAGCCAGGTGAATAAAAGGGCGAAGGGAGAGTTCACGGGAGTAAGGGAATGCGTGGAAGCGTGTAAATATCAAATGACCACGGAGTAACCGGGACCGGAGGACAATAAATAAATTGCGAGAGCGGCGGTCGAGGGACTTGAGGTTTGACCCAGGAAGGGAAGAACCCTGCCGGGAATAGGAGCAAATCCCCGAATAACGCCCCGTTCTTGCGAAACGCAGTTTTGAGCGATTCAGTAGCGTCAAATATACAATATAGAGCGTCCACGACCGTCGCGGACAAAGTAAAATACAGAAGAATCTTGAATTAGAATCGCTTCGTATTATTCACCTAAAATTACTCCATGGTGAACAGGCAAACGTGGTCAGCAATAACTTCTCTGCCCTTTAAATTTACGACCTCTCCCCACTCAAAAGGTTGGCGTGACTTCAATGGACAAACATTTATGCGAATTCGGCTTCGATATATATTTATGAGGGAGGATATTAAGCATGAAATTCGTGTAACCTTGTACAATCAAAAAAATCTCATTTTTGAATCACCTTTAACTTGATATGCCTCTGAAAAAATATTTAAATATGGCTTGAATCGAAGGTAATAGGATGTGGGCTTTGATTAGCAACTTTTTTGATTTTGAATTTGATTAGCAAAAGTTTAAAATTGAAAGATATGAGATCTAATTAGCTAGTACCTAAGGTAGGCGTTCAACAGCTAAGGTTTCCTGTGCCATTGAAGGAAAGGTGGGCGAATGTATAGAGGGGACGGAGGAAGAGTAGTGAGAATCCCAGTATGGACGTAGCCTGCTCTCAACGAAAGGTGCCATGGGGTCCACGGTTTAACGTCCCATCGATGGACTGAATACTGAACATTAAAGTCTCTCCACACGATACTCAAGTAAGGACCAGTGTACAATACCAAATCTTTGCCACTGCCGTGATTCAAACCCGGTCCCTCGGGGCGGGAGGCTAATAGCCTAATCACCTCATGAACCCAATCCCTGTAAGGTAGAGGCTTACAGAAATTTGAAATGATTTTTTTTATTTTCTAACCATATATTACCATGCTTTCCTTAGTTTTAGGCCGACTCATTTCATTCAACGTATAACGTATATAAAGCAAAATGTGTATAGCACTTAACAGGGGATCCTGATGATTCTGAAAAATTTCCTCCATAGGTACATACTTTACCTTCCCTCTCAGGTCCTCGAAAGAAAGTTTTATTCTACACACAAAATATCACGCTAATCACATCTTCCTTATCAAAAGCAAAATACGCTACGAATTGTAACAGGCATTCACAACACCGAATATCATACTGAAATAAAAAAAAATATTCGCCTCGTGAATCAATGAGCGCGAAAATCTCAATACCGTTGTCCAAATAAGAGCAAAACATAAGTAATTTCATGCTGTGACATTATGCGAACCTGTAGTTGTGGCGCTACTTGGTACATATGTAAGTATACAGATAGGTCATCTCAGAACTTTCAATCTGAAAAATTCTGACACGGAACATATGAGACAAATCAGGTTGAACTCACGAAACCACATCAATTTCAACCATTCAATGTTCTTTTTACTAATCATCCTGATAGGAACGGTTGTGAATTATCCATATTGGACCACGAAAAGAGCATTTACGTGTGAGTGCACCCGTTAGGTCTTCAAATGAAGTTTAATTATGGGGAGGAACTTCGTGCGGCCCTCACAGAAACGATGAAGGAAGCTTAACCTGCCTTAACCCTGGAAATTTCATAGGGGAGAAGCGGTTGGAATGGTGGAGGGGAAAGGGTTATTCACTCGTGTTAAGGATTCTGGAGCACGGAGCATGTGCAAGGAACGGTTGAAGAGGGGAAGGCGTAGGTGAGTTCCCCAGGCAATTAAGCTCGCCCTTAAGTCTCCCACTTAAGAATTTCCGGAAGAAGACAGCTGTCGGCAGCGCCTCGGGACTAGGACGGTGAATTAGCCGCACTCTTAGTTTTTAGCCATGAAAATCTCTCCTTTATCAAACACGTGCTCCGGAGTGCGAGCAGAATACTGAGTGCTCGGAAAATAATGAAGTTGTCAGCTTTTTACGACTTATTTAAGCGCTAATCTCAACGCCGGGAAATGTTATGGCCTTCAGGGTTGCAATGAAAAATGATGGCGTAATCCCATAGGGTCACAATATGATGATGTTCAAGGGGCATGCTACGTTAAACTGCCTCGGACATTCTTAAATATTTTCCACCACGGAAGTCTTCACAGGAGGCAGTTAGCTATTAAAAGCACCAAAGCGTTCGTCGTTAATGTGTTTCTTAACGGCTGATGAGAAGAGCACTGCTTGTAACGACAGTAGTTTTTTATGGTAGAGTTAAAACAGCTTTTCTTATCGTCGCGGCATTTTTGCAGACAAATCAAATGTATCGCTTTAGATCATTTGGTTCCTTTACAGCAGCAACAATAAACACTTTCTTAACTGCCCCGGCTGAACATTGGTTCTTTTACTCTCAGAAGTATGCATCGCGAGACTGATGCTCGGGATCCCAATAACGCAATTTCTAACTATAGGGTGAAAGTAGGAAAAGAGTCACAGCTTTCTTCCACATAGGCTCGGGTTCACGAAAACAATGTTTAGATTTTTAAAATACAAAATCTAAACATGTTTGGACAGTCGGCATGTGAAGCCTCTTTTTGGGCAAATATAGAATCCCGGAATTTGCTTCGAAAGTCTCCCAAGGGGTTTGATTGAAAATCCAGCAAATAGTTTGAAAATTAAAAAATATTGCTGTTACTGCCGTAAAAGTATGGAATTGGGCATTTTACAGTGACTCCGCAAAATATTCTAAAGGAAAAATTATGCCCTGAATAGGGCCTCGAACTTGTTTCCATAAGTTTTGAGGTCACTTAACCCACTCGGCCACGAATATGTGCCCTACAAGGGATTTATAGGGAGGAAAATCCCATAGCTGCGTTTTTTTCGCGAAACCGGCCCTATGTGAAAGAAAGCCGTGATCCTTTTCCTACATTCACTCCATATTTTCAGAAAATAATTTCATTTTTGGATCTCGAACATCAGTCTCGTGATGTCTCCTTGTCAGCCAAAATAAGAACACTTGGTGAATCTCTGGTTCTTAACACCAATAGGTAAAAACAACGTGAAAATGTTTGTGTAGTGTAAAATTAAGGGACTTACGTCCATCTATTCTCCTGTTATTAGGCAGTAGAGGCAGTAATAGCTCTACAGCTAAAACTTCATTCTTTAAATTGGCAAAACCCACCACGGATCATGGCTAAAGAAATACTCCGTTTATAATATTTTTTTCCTGTAGCGAGATTGCAATTCGGGACGAATGGGAAGGAACGACAATTCAAAGAGCCGCAAAGAACCCTCCCGGATGCGGTCAACCCCCAACTTCCCGGTGCAATTTAGCTTTTCGTGAGATATGATGGCGAAGGGCAGCACGCAGAATATTGAGAGAGTACGAGGGAATAATCCTGATGAGAAATCCGAGGAGAGGCTGCATCACCACTGAGATGGGGAGCGAGGCTCTCGGTCTGCACGCACGAAGACGTAAAGGAGACGCAGGCCGGGGAAAGCCGAGGGCACGTCGCCAAGAATCCGTAAGTCGTGGACATGACGCCTTTCAAGGTTTAAGACCATCGTCTCCGAGGAATGCCAATTAAGGTGCGAAGAGAAAACCCTCGGGGGCCTTCCATGGGACCCCTAGAAAACAGGTGCTGGGGACGAAAGAGAGGTTGTAAGGAGTGAATTGAATCGGGGTCTTAAAAATCACTACTCGGGCCTTGAGACTGCGTTGAAAGTCTTCTGCGTCGCGTTTGAGGTGAGATCTTTCTCGCACTCACAAATTGAAATCAGGAACACGGAGGGATCTCCAGTCACCACGGTATCTATGTACAGCGGAAATCACTAGACATTTGGACATTCTGGAAGGCAAAGTGTGGTCTTGCTGGAAAGGGAAAGCATGAAGGAGGATTTTATTTTTGATTTGCTGCAAACGGGTACGCTTTTGGAACTGATTATAAGTATGAAAAACCTGAGAGAACGGATTCGTAAACAAATCTAATGAAATATTCAACAATTCTGTCACTTGAATGGAAAAAATTATTTCATAAAACAATTGCACCAATTTTATTACCAAAAATTATGGAGAGTTTGTAATCTCAACCCTCAATGCGTAATAAAAACTAGCAACGAAGAATCCAATGTCATTTTCATGGTTTCAGTCATGTTACATGGATGGTTTTATAAGAAAGGCGTAGTTATAATGTCATACGCTGATATATCATTCATCAATTATTAAGCTTTGCAAAGTTTGTTTCAACGCTGAAGGTGAGTTTGTCAGACAATTCGTGTGTAATAAATGTCGAGCTGGCGCCGAATACAAATCAGTGTTCATGTGTATGCTCACTGCAGAGTCCCATTACGAAGAGAAAATCGCAGTTAATTAAACTCATTACCTCCAACCAACATCACTAACTTAAGTACGCCAATATTGAACCGACTATTTGTACTGTGGATTTTGGAATCACGGCGATGGGGAAACCTAGAAAAGGAATCACAAAATTTTTATTTGTGTTCTCTAACATATAGTCAGTGTGTGGCAAAACTCCCAATCTCTAATTTACTTCTATAAATCAAATTTTAGCCTCACACCAGAAACGCAGCCAAGGTTTCAACAACGAAGCAGTATCATCTCTCATTATTTATTCATCTAGTATAGAAGCAAAATAAAAAGTAATGTTCTAGTGTCCAGTTTAGAAAAGTGGTGGCGTCAACTCTTATAGCGCCGAGAAAAAACATAATTACGACAACAAAAAAATGATAGACAGTTAGTTTTTAAAAAAGCCTACAAAAACTGTATTTAATTATGAGCCTATCACGATTGCCACAACATAAGAAGATTTTTAAGTATTTTTGTATTGAAAACAGACTGTTTCAGCGAAGCTGACTGTACGAAAAACGAAAACCATTTAAAAAATAAAGTCGATTAGGTTAATTATGGATGAAATAAAACTATTCATAAAACCTTGCTTTCAACAGGGTCAGGTGCTTCATTAGTGAGTAGATCTCTACAAAGAAGTCTCGCTCCACTTACGTACTCTCAACTATTCCTCAGAGTGCGAGACTTTAAAATATCATATGACCTTTTGACTGTTAGTTCATAAACTTCCTCAGGCGCAATGGAAGAACTTTTCATCTGAAAATAAGTTATGGTACTTAAGATCTCTTTGAAAACATATCAACTTCATATTAACCATACATTTGCCTGCCAAAAAGCATGAAACCCATTATCTGATGTACCCGTACACGATAGTACTCGACTATCAGGATGCATTCATTGCATGGTGTAATGATCGGCTGACCCACCGGCAGGAGTGAAAACTATCTTGTGTGCATCATAAATGCACACAAGAATGGAATATTAAGCGATGACTGTCCCCAGTTCCTGAAATTCACCTTTGTCCTCAACTTAAATATTGTCCACCGCAGTTCAAATTTTGAAAAAATAGCTTCATATGAGAGATTTCATCCCAGAAACAATGTAAGGATTCCTTGAACTTTCTATCTTTACAGACAATAATATGCTAAGCAAAAATCAGCGATAGAAAATTAGTACCAATCCTCAGTTCTGGAGCCTCATTCAAGTCACAAATGACCTTCGGAAACAAGGGGGTTATCATTTTATGGAATCCATTACAAGAGAGCAGGTTAGTTTTAGATGGAGGCCCTATTAGCAAAAACAAGTAACTATTTGGCATCCATCACATGAGCAGCAAAAATATTTATGCTATGGTATATTTGAAGATTTTTATCGTCAGCAGTTCAAAGAATGGCCTACGGCTGTATCAATGCACACTGTTGATAAGCGCACTCCAGAGTCTTCAGAACTCTGGCATAATACTGCAATCAGAAATTTAGCTGTATATAACATAAACACCTTTGTTAAAAAGTCTCAAAAATATTCCTTTTGCCATGGACAAAATTAAAGAGTAACCGCAGAACTGGACAGCAAAACCTTTAACGTGAACAGCTTATTCACAACTATAATTCCTCACAGCATCGCATTTATTTTCCTAAAAATAGCGGAATATGTACCCTTCTTGGGACCTAAGGTCTCCAATAATGTTCTCAAAAACGTCTTTATTACGCTCAGCTTACAATCAATCTCGCCCTCTCGCAGATCGCTTGGTATTTGGATTTCTCTCGGGAAAACCCCAGCTGCAAGGGGAAAGAAATGCCCTTAATCGACCATGGAACGAAACAATAGAGGACTATATGATCTTATACATGGAAAAAAAGCACTAAAGAAGGAAAATGTTATCTGAATTCCATGTAACCAAGAATAGTTTCATTATTTATCTCACGAAGAAGCTTTCAGGATGGTAGGAGAAAAAGATATTTTATGGAATTCTTGAAAATAAAAGCGGCAGCCCTATCAGCTTGAGATATGATGGTCTCATAAATGAATTTTTCGAGGAAAAAGAAAATGGCATGAGCTGCATACTCAGAATTTGTAAAATATCTCAGGTACAAGTAGTGAAATATAAGAGTAGTAAACAAATTTGCTCCAAGAGTTATTTCCTGAAAAATATTTGGTTCGCAAATTTCTGTCATGAAAATTGGGTATAAATTGAGTGGAAGCGGGGATATGTGTTCTTCAGATTTGTCATTTTACTACGCCTACGATCAAAAACAATTCATCGAAAGGGCTTAGTAAATGATTGCCCCTTTTCATCTTTAGACATTAACAATACTTAAGAACACATTTTCCCCGCCTTTTCTATATTCACTTTATTTACTTTCCCATATTTAATATTTACTTTAAGACGAAAATTATTTGGAAAATTCAGCGATTTTTAAACTCATTATAAATTTCTTAAAATACTATACTCTTATACTGCTCTATAAATTCTAGAAATAAAATACGTAGGGTCAATAAAAACATATAAAAACCTAATAAATCTGAAACTGTGGGAATAATGTTATCTACCACGTATCTAATGTAAACTACCACGTGAAATCGTAACATAAGAAAAAACTGACATATTAGGTTCATCTAGCTACTATTTATACTCATTATTATCGTTTTTTACATAAGTGAAGTAAGGGTACATGGAAACAGGAATGACCACCATAAAGAACTACACCAAAAAATTAGCAGCAGTAGTAGAATTGATTTAGAGGTGCATCGACGTCCAGGGTCATGTCGCACCTTCATAAGCCATCACTGCTAAAGAATATATTTTTCACACTTTCCGAATTTTTAAGCAAATATTAACAATATGCGTATAAAAGCCATTCAGATTTTGGGAAAGAGGTTGGTCTCACGGAGGAATATAAAAAGATTGCCTACGTTTACGGAGCATAGGCCAAGATTTCTGAGATCCGCGGGGATTCTAAATTGGTCACGGAGCGCTTCGTATGCAATGCAGTTGGTTAAAAGATGTGCAACAGTGAGGCGGAGGTTGCAGTCGGTGCAGGTTGGCGACCTTGATCAAAATCGAATCTAAGACTAAAACACCATAGATTAAAAAATCTCCATGGGCTGTGTAAATATTAAGAAAACTCGTAAAGTTTTCATACATTAGTCCATAACTAGTGGGAATGTCAATGTGAAGGGATATTCACCTTGCAAAAGGGATACCTAACTAAAGGTTAGGTATTTTTCCAATGTTATCCTGCGATCCATAAAGCTTCCTCGTATTAACCACCAAGCTAACTAATTAAGTATGTCGATTAATTTAGGCATTTTGATTAGCAATTACATGAAATTCTACGAAAAGAGGACTTTACGAAGAGCATCAATTTTTAATAAGCCAATAAATTTTCATCTGCCTCATAACATAATATCTTAAAGTAAATTTTTGACGCTAAGCGAAGCGAGAAAATGATACACGTAAACAAGCCGCTGTATGTGGTATTCGTGGACTTGGAAAAGGTCTTTCAAAACGTCGAATGGAACAAGATGTTCAAGATACTGAAAGCAATTGGAATAGACTGCAAGGATAGAAGAATAATCCATATTCTCTAGAAGAAACAAGTCACCACAATGTGAATGAAAGACGGAAGGAAGATAGAAGCCAAAATAAATAAAGGAGTGGGACAAGGATGCAACCTCTCCCCAGCGTTATTCAATACATACCAAGAAGATGCAATAAGAGACGCAGAGAAAATTGGTATTAAGAGCATCAAGGTGAATGGCGAAGAAATAAACATGCTAAGGTTTGCTGATGACAACGCAGTTGTAGCAGAAAGTCGAGAGGACCTGCAAGCACCCCTGACCACAATGGAGCAAGTACATCAAGAATATAGTATGAGCATCAACAAGAAGAAAAGAAAACCAAAATCCTAGTGTGCGGAAAAGCTTAGGGTAAATATCACAGTTCGAGGAGTGAAATTGGAACAAGTGAAGAAATTCACCAACCTCGGCAGCACTATAACGTGGGATGGAAGAAGCTCGACGGACATCAAGCGAAGAATAGCACAAGCTAAGGAGGCGTTTATGAAGAAGAGACAATTACTATGCTTAAAGAACCTACGGCTGCAAACAAGGAAGTACTTCATCAAAACATTCGTATGGAGCGTGGCACTCTATGGATCAGAGACATAGAGCATCGGGAAAGCAGATCGACGAAGAATTGAAGTCTTAGAAACATGGTGCTGGAGGAAAATGTTGAAGATGTAATAGACAGATAAATTGCGAAACAAAGAGGTGTACAGAAAAGCAGCTGAAGAGATGACACTATAGAAAACCCTACTGCAAAGAAGAACCAGATGGATTGGACATACTTTGAGGCACAATGAATTAGTTAGAAATATAACAGAAGCGGAGATTGAAGGGAAGGTCCCGCGAGGAAGACCAAGGGACAAGTATATAGGGCAAATAAAAAAGGACGAGAAAGAGAAAACATACCAGGGCGTGAGGCAATTACCACTGAATAGGGCAGAATGGAGGGCTGAAGTAAAACAATCCTAGGATTGAAATACTGGTGATGATGATGAAGCGAATATTTTCAAAATATTGAATATAAGAGTAATCCCACTCTATGATTCCATTTTTTACAATAGTCAGTACTTTTCAAGGGAACACCGTTTCTTTCTACCATTCCAACCTTAAATGCGCCCTCTGCTACCACCTAAGAATGCACATAATGAATCCTCCACAGATGCAGCTCACTTTCACGGAACCTAGCCTTCCCCATCTACTTTCGGCGCTACGATGGGGTCTATAGCTGCGGGAGACTCAAACACCCCATTCAATTCATTATTCGAAGGCTTCCAGGAGCTGAGACCACGATTTCTGCGTCGCCCATGCGAATAAGAGAATGAACTCAGGGATGGGAGGCGTTGGGAGGTGGCGAGGGGGAGAGATGTGACTGAGAGAGAGGACTAAGAGAAAAAAATGACCAACCCAGAGAGGGATAGAAATAAAGGGGTTTCGAAAATGGAGGGCCGAAATGGAATGGTGACGTGCGTGTGGGCGAGAAAATAGGATATGGAAAAGAGACTGGAATGAGAGAAAGACAAAGAGAGTTGTAAAGGGAATGGGAGCGGTGGGCAGACATGCCGTAGTGGGATTCGCAGTGATCTGATGAAAGTCAAGGAGCTAGCAAAGATTTCGCAAACATAGCCGAGCGTTTCGCCAAATGTGTGGCGCCGGCCATAAAAAACAATTTCGCATTCCATTACGGAATTATGGGTAGCGCATCTAATTTCAAAGCATAGTACTGGATTTAATTTAATACCTTCTGCTATATTCCAGAAATACCGCGGAAGGGAGTTTTGCCGAACCTTAAATCTGATTACTTATGAAACTTGTCGAAGTAAATAAAAAAATTCACATTTAATTATTTTATTTTATTAGATTTTCTACAGACACGTTTGATTTTTCACACACAGTGAAACTGAAGAGCTAGGTTTTCGGAGGAAATTTTTATATTTAACCTAGTAAACATGGGGAATTGATTAAACTCACGCTTACTGAACTAGGTTCATAAAAGTGCATCTAAAACATAAAGTACCCAGAATAAATACATTATACATAAAGATACTGAGTCAGAGAACAGTTATTTCATCTCTATGTCTTACTCAAATCGCAAGAAGAGTAAAGCGATCCCTTAAAGAGGTACGTTAATGGTTTACAGCTCTAGGGCATCGGTATTGAAATGAGAGTAGCTTAGAACTACCTCAATCCAAATTTAATTCAAATAGCCATATCCATACAAAATATCACCATCTTATTATGTAACCGACTATTAAATAATTCTAGATGTGCAAATCTTGCCGAAACCTAGAACATGCATGTAAGTTACTTGCAAAATTGCGTTTCCGTCATAAATGAAAATGGATAGCAAGTACCTACACTCGATGCCACAAACCAGTTATCGTCAATTGCCTGTAAAATTACCCCATTTGATTTCTTTCTTCTGGAGAAAATAAATTTGTAAAATATGAAGAAAAGTAAAAGAGACGAATTGCATTGCATTTATAGTGTTTTAAGCACCATCCAAAATTTTTTCACCGAAATGTAATAAAGTATAATCCATGGTTCCAATATATGTTCTATCTCCAATAGCAATAAATGCTGGAATTACGATGGCTAAAATGGATAGTAGAGAACTTTAAAGTATATTTTACGACCGTACTGACCCAACTAAACTCTTAAGCGTAAGCAACGAGACGATGGACATCAAAGCATAAGCTCCACATGGCTTTAAAAATAAACAAAAATCTGAAAGTATTAGAATCAATACATCAATCTCCGAAGTTTATTATATCAGTGGAATAAAATTGTTCATGCTGATTATTTACTACGTGATTTACAAACAAAACTGAGAGGAATTTCTACAACTAGTACGCAGATTAAGCACCATTTCTTACTCAAATTGAATGCTGTGCGCATTGCTCGCGATTTAATTAATGAGAATCTGTAGCGATATTTGTCACACATTTACGAGTACCAAACTTGCTCATAATTCATGGAAAACTATTTTGACTTGTCACCAAGAGATTTAATTAAAAAATGTTATGCATCAGCACTATCCATTCCCCTCAGTTATCTTGAAATATGAATTTTTAATAAGGTCTTCATATTTAAAAATCATATTTCATATCATAATTTCCGTGGGGAGAGGAGTTGAAAGAAGCTATTAGGGGGAAGGTAACGCGGAACCACAAAACTTTGGAACAAAACCAAACTTTTTGGCTTTAAATAATTAACCAGACCAAGATTATCGGCTGAATATCTTCACCATAATTTGTTATACAACGCCTAAATTCAGAAATGTATTGCTATTAATAATTGAAACGGTTTAAAGAATACATCTATATGCAAAACTTTCCAAGAATTTTCTAAAAATGTTTCCCACTTTTGTGTCCACGGTAAATAGTGTAAGATATCGCACAGTGTAAATAAAAAAAGCAATATTTTGCACAATCGAGGAATTGGGGAATGCTGAATTTAATTAGTGATAATACTATGTCAAACAAAGTACGTGACTCTGAAAAAACTCCGTTTGAGGAAGTTCCTGAAAAATATTACTGTCCCTTGATTTTTCACAGAAATAAAATCATTCAATTGTAAGGGTTTTCGTATTCATATTCGTGGCATTCAAGGGCACAAGGGCAACCGAAGGGTAAATCACGATCCACGTAGATATCACAGGTTATTTGTATTATAGAGGGCCAATCGTGAGAAAGGAAGAATAAGAAATGAACATATGGATTGTCTCCATTGGATCTAAATCTGGACACCTACAGCGTTATAGTTAATGAAAAAGTTTGATGAGAGATCACCAACCAATCAAAAATTAGTATCATATTGATTAGAAAGTATTAGTATAGTTTCAATGCTATGATAGTTACGGCAGGGGCAATGTAAATCTCATGGAAAATTATTATCATTAAGTTAAAAAAGACAATTAAAATTAGTGTTCCGAGTATATTCCTCCATAGCAGGGAGACACCAGTAAACTTCCCGCTAACGCTCTGGTAACAGCTTTAGTGAAAAATGGCGAGAAATAATCCACATTTTCAGTGTTATACCTTTGCCAATTAAGACAGTTCTCAAAAAGAATTTCTCTTGCTCAAGATAAACTAATGGCCTCATAATTTTGTTCTCGTGTTAGATTAGTGAGCATAACGATGGACTACCGAGCAACTGCAGGTATCGGGTTCAATTCCAGAAGAAACAACTAGACAGTTCCTGTCAAGTCTAAGCTGTGTAGAATGTTCTTCTTTAAAGAGACAAGTGGGAATGGGGAAGAAACAGACCACCTTAACATGCGAATGTCTGGTGAACGCTTGATCCTTGTAGAAATCGAAAATAATCAATATGCCATTGTTAGGGTTAAACAGTTTGGATTTTTATTATAATTTCCTTAAAACATTGAACTCCCTGAAAAATAGGAATAGGTAACCCAATAACTCAACCTTGGATGAATGATATATGAAATACCAGCCCCGTGCATTTGGTAGCGTAATCATTACTCCAATGATATGGATTCAAGTGGCATTGTAAGACATTAGGTGTAAGAAGTATTTATGTGTTAGCCTTTTTACCGACCTTACATCACCATCAAACGTTGTGTTTATATGTTTTCTTACTTAACTAATAATATTCAATGGATAATGATGGCGTTTATGATGGCGCCCTACGATGATGATTCCCAATTACTCCCAAACAAATTTATCGTGGAACCAGTTAAGTCATTTCCAGGCATTCACAGCTTCAAATGTCCACTGCTTCAAGACGGAAAGGCGGTGTGGTTACCGCAACCTGTAACGATTTTAAGCCTCTCCACTCTTATCATCCCCCCTGCAAGAATAGAGTCTTCACGTTTAGATAGGAGTCACTAAAATAAACACAGGAGATGGCTGGCTTCGACACAGACTAGCATGAGAATATTTCCACTGATGAGTGCATTTTCATGTAGTTGAACTGGAAAGCAAAGACACTTCCGCCGCAAGTACGCCACCTTTTCTTCCGAATCGCAGAGTCAGAATGATTTTGTTTCAATCCCCGCAAGCAAATTAAGATCCTTGATCTTCGAGATGCTGCGTACTACAGGAGTAGCACTACACAATCATTAGATCTGCATTGATCAACTCGCCATACGCGCAAAGATATAACCCCGGGAACTCTCATTTCTTATCGCTAATGTTTGCCCTGATGATCATCCATTGTCAACCGACCAGAAATTCCCCGAAGCCGAAATCTGGGAGCTAACGTGATTTTGGTGCCATTGTTGCCAGCACAAATATTTCAAGCAAGCCGTGGAATTTTGAATGACCTCCCTGCACGACGACTCACTAATAAAATTCCAAGATAGAATGCGTTACATGTACAAAAGATGATAAAAATGCTATAAAGCAGTGCTGTACGCGATTGTTTGCGGGTTTTTGCAGAATGTGCAGTATAACGCGCCATAAAACCGTCAAGAATCTCTATTGCGAATGTAAAAGGATTTTTATTCTATCAAATGATGCTGAATGACTATTAATATCTTCAGGAAAAACCTACGGAATATTTAAAATTGTATCTTGCTGGGAGTTAAAAGAATGCATAGGTCTCAAATCAGCAAAAAAATACTGTGCTGAGGTATTCCAACTGATCAAATTACAACATTGGTTTGAAATCTGTTCTAAGTAAGCAATGTGAAAAATAATTAGCAAAATTCTCTCCACCTCTTTATCCACTAACTCCTCTATTCCCCAACTATTTAATAAAATTTGAAAAGTATTTTCGTTAGCTCGAAAACAGTTTCCTTGGTCATATACATTTGAGCATGAATCGAGGAGAAAAAAAGGAAATGTTTTTTTCCGGGGCAAAATGTCATTCCTTTTCAACAATACAATAAAAACTTTAAGCCCAAGATGTTATCATTAAGAATAAGACATCTCTTATCTAATAAATAATTTTTCGACGATGGAATTTCGATGACCGCGGGAACCGAAATTCTCGAAAACCTCGCTGGAGTAGCCCTTTGGAGCAGAAGTATGTGCTTCTTTTTTGCTTAGCATGGACAGATCCTTTATGTGTGAAGGGGTCCATGTCCCCATCTCCAAGTCCACTTGCACTCACAACTTGGCTTCCGCCATAATACCAACCACAGATGCCTCCGTTCCACTCCAATGTCACTCCCTTTTTTTGAAGGCGTGCCTTCAGACGAGCGTCCCAAAAGGTTCTCTCCTTAGAAACACAGAGCATCAATCTTAGCCGTCCGAGGATCGAGGAAGAGCCTTCCCCCCATTCCCCCTTTTCCTCACCTCTTGACACTCTTCCTCGAAGAAGCAGGCGTAAGAATTAAATGCCAGCTTGAGACGCTGTGGAGCGGAGCACTGATTCAAGGGTCAAATCGAGCGGCTCTTCTGCCGCTAATGTCTCTTGAGTGAAGTTTTCGTCGCTTTTTCTGCATCAAGAGCAACGTGGTTGAATCTCACTTCATCAGACCTGGCAAGTTATTTAAACGTGACTAAAGGATAACGAAAATCTTACACATTTTTCTAAAAGTTCGACAGAACATAAATTCATTCTCTAGGTCAACATCAACAGATAAAAATATCTGGTGTGGAATCACGGATGCATCTTCCACGTTATCTCAATCTTGATCGTTAATGCTTACCCCCTAGAGTAGTGCAGGGTTAGCAATAACCGTCTATAAAATTCGCTCCGATGATTATGATAAGCGATTTGAAGTGCTGTGCGAAAAATGAAGAACGGAGATCACGTTCTCTCTGAAATAATTAAAATCAAAAAATAACGATAAAGCTAGCGCACGCCTTATGAAGATCCATGATCGAGGCCATGTTTTTGTTGTCTCTGTCATTACCTACCGGGGAACTATATTATGCTTAACAATAAAAGCGCATCTTATACTGATAGAATCTCTGACGAAACGGGCCGTTGTCAATGTAAGCAAAGTGCTTAAAAGGTATAAAGCATAATTAGTATTTTATATATGTGAGCAAAAATAACTGAGCGAAAAACGCCATGCTAAAAAATATAGGTTTACTTTCATCGCTCTACATACGCTTACGCTTCGTCAAATAGGGAAAAAAATCACACATTTACAGCATTTTCTCAAATAAACCTACATTAATAAAGGCAAAATTACAGAAGTTTCAGCCAACACATCAACCAATCACAGTAATAACTCAACAATATGGTGCATACCACGCTAATGAGAGGCAAGTCCGGAGAACATGTTTGCTAAGAAATATGAGGACACAATGTTGAGAGAGTGAGGATGAGGATATTCATAACACAGGAAGCTCATATGAAATAATTCATGTCAATAATTTATAAATTGAATTTTCTCATGATGATACCCTAAAGCGTAATATAAGCATACATTCATAAAGCAGCAACACATTATTTTTAAACTCCATGAGACCAAAAGTTAAAATTCATGATAATACCGTCAAAAATGTTTATTTTGTACTTTAAATTAATATCTTCTTCGTGGAAAATTTATAGTGAAAATTTAACATGAACTGCAATATTATTCACTTTTTATTTTCGATATATTAAATTAACTAACTAAAAATGTGAAAATAATTTTAAAATTGAGAGTAAATAAATGATAAACAATAAAAATGTGAACATTTGTAATTATATTTGTTGGCCTGAGACAGTTAAATGGGGCCTTTATTATCAACATATTGCCAATTGCAAATTATATTGCCAATTTGGGCCGTGACGACAAGAAGTTAAATTCTCACGCACGTAGTTCTCATTATACATAATATTTTTTTTTTGGTTACTTAACCGTTTTGCTAACCTTAACCGTTGTGGCGATGGCGTATTATGAAATTAACAGGGCAGAGGATAGGTCAAATTATTATGCAATAATATAGCAATATCTGGCAGAATAAAATTTAATATTTCCTCTACCTACCATAATTGACGATTATTAATGTGTAATTTTGTAATTGTGTCACTACTTGTCGCAGCAATATGAATGAACCATCCGCCACTTACTGGCATGGCTTAAGCATGTTTTTGGAGATATTTTTAAACCCAGGGATCGATTTTCTATGCTTGTATCCACGTAAAGTAGTATTATTTAATTATTTATTATATTTGGGGTCAATGCAGGTTAGTTACTAGATGTTTTGGTCATTTGAGAATAAAGAGCTTACACAATGGAAGTGAATTCCGAGGGAATTGGGTGACCTAAGATCTTATGGATTGGTAGCATGTTAGAATGAGTGAAAATAGCATTTTGAAATAATTAGAGAATAAAAATAGTTATGAAGAGCTGAAATGTGGAATTAACTTTGAAAATTATGGTCTCCGTAATTTTAAGTGCAATTTCGATTTTTGGGAGTGATTCATCTCATAAATAGTTGCTGTACCGCAAGGGTTTACATACAGTTGAATTTAAAAACAATATTAAACATGTTCCTATTTTAAGGTCACTTCTACAAAGCAGTGGAACGAAAAAAATTTAATCTATCATAACAGAATGAGGAAACTTTATTTCTCTGGAATAAACGTGAATTCATAAATTATAGATTAATTGCTATTAGTTTGTCTCTCAATATACTACTTCTCCAGCCATAATCACTGCAGGAAATGAAACCGCCTTTTCCCAAAACATTATTACAAATAAAAAATCCGTTCCATGACTTTGCCTAAATTTATTTCTCCTCCAAGGTTAACTCTGTCATAACAGTTGCTTCATCAAGAATACTCCACGTGGATGGGAACCGGAGGAGACCATAGGTCTTTTTAATTTTAACTGAAGTGTTGAATGTAGTTGCAGGGTCTTTCTCCTCAAGATTTTACCGGACTCGTATATTTCAACAAGTTAAATCAGAAAAGATTGTCTTCTCACCCAACTCCCACCGCAAAAACGCGCAAAGATATTAGGGTTCTCCGATTTCTTAGGCCTCCATTTCATTAACATTACAGAATAGGACTGATGAAGTTATTACTCGGTTCTGAGCTTTTGTGAACATTTTCATTTTAAGTATAAAAGGTGTCGCAATGTAAGGCAAAAATCCATTCCACTTAACCTAAAGTGAATAAATCAGTCACAAAGAAGAGTTTTGCGAGTGTAACAACCATTGCTTCACTTTTTACAACGGAGTGAGAGATATAAAACTATATCTTTCATATAATTTAAATAAAGCTAAAATATTGACCGATCAGCTGTGATCAAGGCGAACTACAATAAACAGAAGTTCTATTTTAATATCTAGGAGAGTGCGTGCCGTTTATTAGGTAGTAGTGAAGGAGGAAGCGGATAGGCCATCCGTTACGATTTTTGCTTCTGACAGGTTGGTTGTAGTCTTCAGTTTCACTTGTAGAAAAATAATCATTTTATTCTTTTTTTCAATAAATAATAACGATGTACATAAAAATTAATGAATGAAAATAGTATTTATACATAAACATGGTAGTCATAAAGCTTATCTGTTTTACCATTCACAAGACAGAGGGACTCGTTGGCAATAGTACATAATTTACGGGAGCGTCATACAGAATGTTACGGAGTGCCGATTTAGAGCAAGGGACTTAAAATTGAATAATCCGCGTAGCAAAATATGCCTAAATATTTATCTCTAATGAGAGCAAATGCTCATAAAATGGTATTAGTTGAATGGATTAGTTAAAGAGATTGACCAAAATTTCGGTAGCACTTTGGAAGTTAATATGCATATGAGACTATGAAACAGGCTGAATGGAGATCGATCCTAATTTCCCCCCAACCCTTCCATTCCTATCCTTATACCTTCCCTCCCGGTCTGAAGCGCCTATTAGTGCGGAAACAGACTTGAAAACACCCATGAAGGCTGAATGGATTGGATGAATTCTAACAATAAGACGAACCAAACAAAATGTATAGTTAGTGAACCATTTGAATTTCACACAATCTAAAATTGTTGCGGACCTCTGTTAATGCCTTGACCTCTATTAGAACTCAACCTATGAGCTACCAGCCAACACTACCAACGGAACTACACTAAACCAAAAAATGTAGAAACAACGAGTGCATGTACTTAAAATTTGGTGAAACAAAAGTCATCAGGTTCATTTTCAGGAGTGTCTTAAAAAGTCTCTTGTTTGCATTACCTATATTCTTGGGGAGATACAATGGCTGTTAAAAGGTTTTCCCAGAGAAATTTCGTAGTTTGTATTCAATGGCGTACCCTCTGCATCACCAATGGCTTTTACCACAGTTTTAGCAGAAACCAGGCAAAAATTAAATAACATACTTATGAGTTATTATTTAGCAGTGGTGAGTGAAAAGTGTAGTGGTATATATAGCTACAAACCCATCCATAAATGATATGTAGTATTATCATCAACAAGATGTATGTAAACGAACAGAAACATTTACGAAATGGAGAGTGTTCTTGCAACGACTTGTAGTAATGTGGCTATTTAAAAATACATGACCTTATACGTCCTAATTCCTTTATACGTCCGGATAAAAATCAACAGATTAGGAAAAGTTAGTAAGATATCCTAAAGAACTAGAATTTCTAGCTATCGGAACCAGGCATGAGCCAAAAAAAAAATTCAACAGCCTCTCGAGTCAGCGAAAATTTCAGAAAAGTGGAAATTATTTTTTCTTGTCTGTTTATGCCGATTGAAGTAATTTTGAATCACGAAGAAGTCGGGAAAAAGTTGGGCGATTTTAAGCTTTATTACATATGCTAATACCTCTCGATTATGTGGATTTTCAGAATTGCTGATTGTTTAATGACTGAGAGAATTTCAAATGATCATGAGGGTAAGTTTTGTAGTTATCATGGTAGCAAAAAGGGACTAATAGTTAGGGCCGTGGATATTCCGAGAAAGTTTATCCAGGAAAGGTCGGAAAGAGGAAGAAGTTTTCTGATCCTTTTCAAAAAAGCTTTGCATCCTCTTCCTAAACTTAGGCTACCTTTCTGTCAGAGGATTTGAACTTTCCACTCCATCTTTCCCAAAGCACAACACCCAATATCTCATACAAAACAAAATCATTTGCATTTCAATGAAACATAGTACATAAAAAAACACAATTGCATTTGAAAATGAAATTTAATGCAAATAAACAGCATTGCATTTGGAACAAAGTATTCATATTGTTTTTCTGTTGCAACATGAAATTTCAAAGGATGAATAACAATCGATTGCATAATAATTTTTCAAAACCTTGTTAAAAATCATGGAGAGAGCGATTGCTTCCCTAATTATCAGCCCCTTGACTTTCGACAAGACGAGACTAACTGCTACAATCGATGAAACGACAGTGAAATGGGGAACATGCATAAATTTTTATAACTCTTTGAATGTGAAGTTTATTAGCTAAAATGTGCTTGGTGAAAATTTTGCTTAACAATTAAGTTGCATTACAAAGATATTACTCTTTGAAAATTGTACTTTTTCGGCAGCTTAAAAACACGACGTCATCGCATGACGTCACGGCACGGTATCACTAAGGGCGTTGTTTATCTGTTTATGCGTGAAGGTAAGTTGTTAAATAAATACTTGGCGATAACGTATGTATTTATCTCATTTGTTTATTGCAATAAACGATTGCATTTCGATTTTTTATTTACGTAGTTTGGATGGTAATGAGCAAATCGTTCATTAATTATATAATGCCTGTTTAGTGCCCAAGAATTTCTACTGCGTCTATGCAATCGCTGTTTTTTTCAAAAAGAATGCCGCCATAAGGGAGTCAACCAAAGGAAATTGTCGATATGTGCTTTTTTAATTATTTTTTCAGTCGTCGTTTCTTTCGAGAAACTGCAAAAAACCTCAAAACAATATATTCACTTCGTTTTCTTATAAATATAAATGTCTATCTCCGTAGCAATATGGAACCTATACCGTGCAGTGACGTCAGAAGGCGTTTCAGGTCATGTGACTTTCGTCGATTTTCGGGAACATTTTAATATCATTTAATAATCTTTGTGGTGGGCGTAGAAAAATTTGGCATATATATTTAAATTGGTGAGAAAATTTTGCATCAAGTACATCATTAATCTTTGAGAAACAAATTTCATGCATATTCCCCATTGTCTACGACAATGAATGTAATATTAAATAACTTCCACGTCAATACTTTCTACTGGTAGTGGTTATTTCTGGTATTTTAGTATTACAAACGAATTCAAAATTGATTCTTTCCATTGAAGAACAGATTGCTTCCCAGCAATATAAATCAGGCAAACAAAAAATATGTACATTGGCAAGCGTTTTCAGTTGCTGAGGTAATTGAATATTTTTCTTCAGACAAATGGTACCCGGCATCATTTATACTGGGGGTTGCAATGGATTGAAATGCATTACACATTTTATACCAATATGGCTCGCAAAGAAAATTGCGCGAAAAATTAAATGATACGCAGAAAAGGTTCTCAGTAAACGTCAAAAAAACTAAACGCCCTTCTTCAGAGTACACTTAGACTGATTAAAAATATGCTTGGCAAAACGTATGCCTTCAAATACATATGCCACTTTGATATTTGCATAGAGTATTCCAATACCTTACATCATATCGTAGCTGTGATAAATAACTAATTTATAAAATTAACGTCTATTTTTGAAAGACCATTTTAATAGGAACAGATATTTCAGAGAAAAATTGAACAGATAAATTATAATTTTTAAAAAAATGAGAAGTAAGAAAACATCTCGTGATAAATTAAAATGTAAAGCATAAATTCACGATTCCTACTACACTCGTATTATCTTTTCACTCTGTTGACTCTTTATGGATTATAATGCAGCCATTCAGCGTGAATTTCGATTATTTATAAATAGTGTGCAAAAATATATAGAGCTGATAAAATTATTATAGGTCTCCTTTGCATATAAAAACGCACGCAGGAATACTAAATTCTGGAGAGAAAGAGCGACAGTAAGACCTTATCAACTTGGTGCAGAAATTTCTTTTATTTTTCTGCACCATTTAAATTTCAAGCTATCACAGAAAGATTAGAAAGTTCTATACACAGGACGGAAAATAGTTTTTATTCGTAAACAAAATAGTAAAAATAACAAGTAATACCAGGCTGAATTACTAAAATTTGATAAAGATACTTAGATGGTTCTGCAATGATTTCAGCCTTCATAACTGCTTTGCTCCTGTAGTGCCACATGGCCTTGTCTCAAATGTTTTCGATGAGTTAGTAAAAGTAAAAAAAGTAAGAGAAGGAAATTGCAACTACAGTTTTATGCCAGTGATAAGGGTACAACAATTCCCACTTTGAGGCATTTAAATGCCGTATTGCGGCAAAGCCAAGAGAAAGCTAGGACTTATGAAAAGGATACTAGGGAGGCGTCACTAGAATAAAAATGAGCAATGTTACTTTTCATTAGTTAGGCGCCACTTAGAATATGCATCCAGTGCATGGGATACGAATGAATTAGGCTTGACCAGCGAACTAGACAGTGTCTAGCGGAGGGCAGCTAGGTTTTATAAAAGGCATTACGATAGGTGTAAAGTGGATTAAATTAACAGATCTCAAAATTGTTTAGATCCATTTTCATATCTTAGGTTAAATTACTGATTAAATTTCCTTTATAAATTTAAAACTGATTGCTTTACTAAAGATCTTAGGTACATATTAAGAACCCCTGCGTATTATGCTAGATTTGACCCCATGAACATTAGAGACAATTAGACAGATAGATTGTCATACAGTTAAATGGATGTATGATATACATATTTAAAATGTAATTTTCAGCGTACCATTAGAAAACATAACAGTCAGCACAACAAAGGAATAGGTAGGGAAATTATTTTTAGAGTAGCCCGCAATGATATCTCTTAGTTGCTTGCTTAGTTGCATGGCAGCATGGCCGTTGCATTCAAGTAGGTCTTCGTAACTTTTAGTTGCATGTTAATGTTTCATGCGTTCTTATCTTCATCCCCTCTCACACAGCCTCACGGTGTTTGCAGGGTATTATTATACGTAAATATAGATGTAAATAAAAGTAATTCAAAATCAGTCTTCTTATCAAATGACAAGGATGATCATTGCACATAGCATATGGATGAGCAGAAAACAATCACAGTGAAATGAGTTGAAAATAGTAACTTCAAATGACTGACAATAAGTGGTAAAAATACGCCATAGTTTACAATGATATAAGACGTATGATAAATTTCTGACTTTCCTGGATTTCGTTGACTGAAGTGTTTAATCTCTATTCTTAATTTTCCGTCAAGTATATAATTAAGTGAAAATCAATCAGTCAAGAAAGAGCTATAAAATTAGAATGTAAAAGTATTTATTCATATCAGGATAAAGGCATAGTATACTAAATCAATTATGGAAAACTTGGAGAATATTTCATTCACTTTCCGGCAACGTCAAACAATGAGGGCATGACATGATGTTAATGATTAATCCCCTGTCGCATGACGACCATCATCCCTGAGAGAGAATTTTTCGATTAGTTGACGATATTGTGAGTTTCGAACGCCTCAATGTCCATCAAGAGAGAGCAAATTTGACAAGAGCAAAGGGCCGTTTAACTTCCAATTATAGTTATCGGGAGAAACGCTTGAAACTTCAATAATCATAAGCAAAATCATTCATAGGTCAAGGAATTAATTTCGAGAAATTAAGGATTAGTTTTTACAAAAACATTTAGGAGTGGTTAAAATAATTTTCCAGAAATATTTCGTGCATTTAATGCTCAGTGATTTTTCAGTTACCATTCCCATGTTAAATTGATATGAATTAGAGGAAAATAGTAAATTAGAATGCTTCGTCGTCATCAATATCACAGTATATGTTTTGGGTGTTGGATAATAGGTTTATAAAAGTGGGTGTTGGATAATAGGTTTATAAAATTGGGTTTTGATTTACGATTTCTATATTGCATTATCTTATGATATTACTTCTTCTCGAATACATTTATCCTTTATCTTCCAGCCTAATAGACTTCCTTTTTTCATCTAATTTAAGCATTTACGGTTTTTTCCTACATCCTTGTTCACTGAACATTATCATTTCATCCGCCTTATCAAAAATTCATTTCCATCGTAATAGCTCTTTTAGCCAAATCTGATTCCTCAAATGTTTCTTTAACTCAGTATCTTATTTGAATTACATGCCAAACTATTCACTCAAATTTACTCAAAAACTTCAAGTGATGAAAAACATGAGGCACCATCCTCCATTCCCATCGCTTGAACTTGAGCATTCGTATTGTCATATAAGAATAAGGAAATAAAAATATCTAAGGACTTGACGGTTATGTGATCCGAAAAAAGATTTTGCCCCTCCAGTTGAAATACACAATTTGCACGAAGGCTTCGGCCCCTTTCAAGGAATGGGCTGCGTACGTGGAAACTCGCTTATCCCCGCCGTCCTTGAAGATGGAAGCATTTCCCTTAGACTTGTCCCTGGATAGAATGCTGGCGATATTTTTTTCCCCTCCCTCCCCAGCCTGAAATACGAAATCTCCGCACAGCGTCACTCTCCCCCATTTCATCCCCTTCCGAGCGTGCGAGAAAGCAAGGGGGAGGCGAGTGAAAAGTTATGTAACGAGGTGACGAAGAGAGACAGTCCGTGAGGGGGGTGGGGGAGAAAGACGGAGGTCCGCGAAGGAGCAGCGTGGGAGTCGGAGGGGTGAGATGGACGAGTGGGAGGCAGAAGGAGATAAAGAGAGAGAGAGACGGAAAGATGGAAAAAGCGGGAGTGGACAGAGGGGTCGTGGGGAGCACGCAAGGGGGTTGGCGGGAAGAGAGTCGTGTCTCTCCCACCCCTGATTAATTGGGACCGAGACGAAACTACCTGAACCGACCCCCTCACCCCCCCCCCCCCCCCCCCCTCGCGCTCGCCCCCTGACCCTGCCGACCCTGAATTCCACAATTTCGTGGAATGTCCGCGGCGAGCTCCGGAGATATGGTGCGGAATCGCGCCTGGAGGGGAAAAGGTGGGAGGGAATGAGAGTGGGGAGTGAGAGAATGGAATCAGGGATTGGTGAGGGGAGGGGAACTTTTGGGACTAGGGGCGACATGAGAGGTGGGAGGAGGGGGGCCTAAAGGACCAGTCAGCTAATTAAGTTTGACGGTAGATGAGAAATAAAAACGGGAACGGGATGCAATTACAGCACGCGCGGGTGTATTGTTTTTTTTTCTCTCCCCCCCTCCTCCATCCTCTCTCTCTCCATCCCTCTCCACTTACCCCGACGGTGAAAGTGTACGGGCGTGAGTTTTAAAGGGGATCTCGGATTTTACCGGGGAAGCGAGTCCGGCCCCACACGCCGCACATGCATACGTTAATTAGCAACTGCTCCAGGGATTCTCAGCCCACTAGGTACCGCGAGGGATCGGTAATGACATCTCAGTGGTGACACAGAACACGGGCATGGCTCGTGCCATGACCATTTGCATGCCTATTACTATTAAAACAAGCATTACAACCCCATATTGACTACGACTTAAATAGGGTTTGTGCGGTGGATAGAGTACTGGTTTCAATTCTGAGGGCTCGGATTCAAATCAGTGGTGGAGACTTTTCATTTCCGTATCGGTCCAAACCTGAGTGCTGTGTGAAGTACTCTTCGAGTGAAGTACTCTGTCCGCTGGATGGTACGTTAAACCTTACAACCCTTGACGGCAAGTATTTAGAGCAGGCTAATACCGACGATGGGTTTCACTCTTCCTCCTTTCACGTCTAACAGTCCAACCTCCTTCTAAACGGTGAATATCATCTTAGGTGCCAGTATTCTCCTCCGAATAACTGCAACTAGTAATATCTCCATTTGACGTAAGTATACTAAAATAATATACCCGACCAGACTCATACATTATGATTGATATAGATATTCATAAATACATGAAATTCCTTAATTAGTTGCGCCAAGAGATTTCTAGTAAGAGTGAGATATTGAGTTAAATCGAGGAATACACTCCCTTTTTCCTGATCCTAGCATTTGAAGTGATCAACGAAAGTTGAACTGAGCTAGAGATACATGAAGAATCAAAAGTGTCACGGAAAAAAGAAGTCTTTCTGCCCCTGCCATGCACAAAATTAAACATTTTATCCATCCGTTTATTTCCTCCGCTCTTTAATTCTACTTAACTTTTTACGTGGTTGGTAAAAAAAGGTTTAAGAACAATGAACCTCACGCTCTTCAAACAGCTTCCATAATTGTAGACGTAACTGATAAGTGAATTTCACATGTCGCGTCGTTGGTCATGGCATTGGGAACCTGGTTTCTTCTTCGCAAACAAATCCAAAATCAGCAGGAAATTTCAAGACTGCCGCGTGAACGGAGGTGACATTCACAATAATTGCCATGCGAAAAAATTCACCTGGTCCGGGAATCGAACCACGGACCTTTGGCGCCAAAGGTCCGTGGTTCGATTCCCGGTCCAGGTGAATTTTTTCGCATGGCAATTATTGTGAAAACCAAATTTTGATTAGATATTCCGATCGCATGATAGTCTTGAACGTAATTTTAAAACTAAATAACGTCAAATGAATGAGCAAAAGACAGAAATGATTAATTTTGGATTGAGACGGATAGGAATTTACAGGGAGAAAAACATCCCTTTACCATTCAGTACGCTACTCACGCCCCTGTTAGCAGGTTTTTTTGTTGACCCACATAACCTTCCAACCTTGCCCTTGCATCTACACAGATAGATGGGGGATCCTATCATCCCCTGTCATTTAACCTCGACTGCGGGAGAACGAATTGGTATTCGGCCGTTGCGGAGAGTGCACGACTACTCGACCGCGATGAATGTCGGAGATGGAAACCTCAACGCGAGCGCCTGCTTCGCGACATCTTTCCCTTCCGACGTAGATTATGGGTCTAGCCGCACCACCAAGACCGATTAGGCGAGTCATCGTTAGATGGGTAGAGACGATTGCCACATTGTGGTGACTTCGATCCCCCGGTAACTAATTGACTTCCTCACTATTTGTGCGGTAATGAAATGAGACGGCTCCGAGTATCCCACCGATTCACTCTCCTTATTGATTTATATTCACCCTCGCTAATTCAGATGTCGCATTGTGTTCGAGAAACGTGGGGTAAATTATTAAAGGCCGTCAATTAAGCATGCCATGTAGGATCAATAGGAATAAATTACTTCGAGAGCATAGATCCCATGCATTTGCTCTAACTGCAAAAGATTACCTACTCGGTCACAATTTGTTAAAGGTAGTCTAAAATGCCATATTGCATTATCTCAATTAATAATTACATTCACGTTTAAAAATTCTTTCGCTGAAATACACTTGAAGTAGTACGTTAAAATCTGTTGATATTATGAGCGTTGCGGTAAATATATTGATATATTAATAGGTACATCTCATACTAGAATTATTCAGATTTTGATGATTATTAGGTGAATGATAATAATTAGGTGAAATTTGAAGCGTGAAAATTATAATCATTTCGGTAAAATATATTGATATAGATATTAGTAGATACATCATGCTGGAATCATTTCAGATTTTGATCATTATCAGGTGAATTTTGTAACCTTATGCTCCAAGATGCGAGTCTTGAGACCTAGAGCTGAGAGCAAAGGCATTCCTCACCATTAACTGTGAATTCCAAATCGCAAATACCTCGTTTTCATTTCGTGCTTACAATACGTGTTTAAAAATTAGTTCAACTGATTAGTGTGCTCTGTTTGATAGGGCTCCAATATAAAAGTCCAATGGCGAGTGAAATTTAAATATCAGACTAGACCGATCAGTTCCTCATACGCCAGCTCCTTTTCCTGAGCCACACGCTAATTCCCAGAAGGATCTGACGAATAGAAAATAAAACTTCTCGGCCACCTCAGCTCAGCTGCTATGCTGGATGAATATGTTAAAAAAAGTGAGGTCTTGGAAAGAGTGGCCAGACCATAGAAAGAATTTTGTCCACCAAATTATGTTACCCTCCATGTAAAATTATTTACGAACGTATGTATCATCATCATTGTAGATTAAAATACATAATAGAGCTTCTAAATGCATATCCAAAGATAAAATGTTTTACACAGACGTTAAAAATATCTTCATAATTCGCTCTTACTACAGAAAACTTTATTACAAAAATTAAATAAACAGGTCCACGGGTAATTGTAAAAATGCATTATTTCCACGAACGATAAGGGATCGGAGGGGCATTGAGGAGTCAACGCAGGAGTAAATACAGATTGCCTAAACTGTGTAGTATCAGTAGATACCTAGTGACTTGCTGCATTTATCCAAACTGCTCATTTCATACAAGCTGCATTGGAAAATTTTAATATATATTTATAAAATATGATTTTAACTAATTGCCTGACTAAATTAGTTCCAAAAAATACTGTAGTTGATTGCATGCCAAACTGAAGCACATGTTTTTACTGCATAGTAGTATATTTTACCTGCATTTTTTATAATGCATGGTTAATGCATAAGAAGAAAACCTACGACGACATAAATCAAAAAAGGCATTAGTAGTCTCTTAGGTTAGCAAATTTGAAATCTTTCTCAATAACTTACATTACCATATTTCAGCAGATTTAGCGCCTAGATAAGGGGAAAAACTCGCTCATAAAAAAGCTATAACATCATAGGAAAATACTTGTTATTAAGGCATTACATAGGAGCTTGTTATTGAATACATCCAAGTTCTTGATGTCTATAACGTCTGCTTGCATAAATTATTCAAGGAGGTCAGCAACACTCACTGGAAAAATTAAAACATCTGCCACAATTTTAAGCGGAGATAACATCATAAAAACCGGATTTACGTCAAAGTAAGTAAATAACTACCACAGTGAAGTTTATTCGTTTATGAAGAATGCAAACCATCGTCCAGTGAACAGTATACTGTAAGAACTCAAAGCATTTTCCATCAACTTCTTAGGACGTAAAATCAAAAACTCAAGGTCACGTACCTGTTAAGCTTGTGCCAGACAAACTTTTTTTAGCAATTTATGTTCGTATAGTATACATATCTCTTTTCCCTTCCTATTTAGGAGGCAAATTTCTGTCTATACTACAGGAGGTATAATTTCAACCAACAGCTGGAAAATTAAATAACCCGATGGGTAAAGAAGGTTATTGTGTCAGCTCACGTAATGTAAGAAATCCATCGCTATGGAATAAGCTTTTCACTTACTGCGGTCGTATTTCATATTTTGAGAGCGTCCAAGGGATTTATTATATCCAGGGAGAGAAAGAGGCCCACTGCGAAATAAATAACCTTCCTGATCACATGATTCCGTCATAACTCAGCTCCGCGCATCGGTTAATTCTTAAATCTTTCTTCCCTCCATCAAACTCCTACTCACGTATCCGCGAGTGAAGAGAAACCGGACGCCATCTTCGAAAAAGAGTCCCACATATGATCCAAAAGAGCATCGAAATAAAAAGAAGGAAAAGAATGAGAAGAAAGTGAAGAGGGAGAGGAAAGAAGGGGAGGATTGACGAATGGTAAATGATGATAGGAGGAATGGAAATGGAGTGACCTACAAAAGGCTGTTACAGATGTGCCAGGAGTGGAAAACCATGATTTAATGAGTACGTATTTAAGTTATTGTCGTATTTCAGGGAATATTCTAGGTCTCTAAAGGAATCATGCTTCTATTGAATCAAATATAAAAATCCGCAAGGAACGATAAGCCCATTTAATGATCCTTACACATTTATTTGAGGAATAGTAATAATCAACCCGGATTCATATCCCTGTAGAATTTAAGTTACGAGAGAAAATTATCAGGTTATAAAAAAACTAGTAATATTAAATTACATAATAATTATCACCCTATTGATAAAAATACTTTAAAAGTGAGTCAGAGAACAGCTAGAAAACATTTGTTATCATCGTCATTGGTCTTCAATGTTGAATTCGTATTTTTGGAAGCGATTTCACGTAACTAACCTCTTAGCTTAGCATAACCTCTTATATTAGCTTTGAAATAGTTAGTATATTTTTCCGATGAAAGTAATATTCCGGATTTCATGGCATGTTTGTCACGAATAAAATAAATGCATAAACAAATTATATTTACGATAAAATAAGAATCACCACGACAGTAAATGTGTCAATAATGACAGTTGAAGTGATGGAATTATATACATATTAAGGGTGCAATTATAGTCAAAGAGCTTCTCAAAACGAGATGTATGAGAATTTTCGGGGATAAGAGAGCATGGGTGCACGAATGTGACTGAGGAATAAGAGGTGCACAAGGATTGGGTGGAAAGGAATTGAATGAAAGAATGAAAGCGAAAACGTTATCTCAAACTAGAATCAATATTTTGGCTAACTGAATGAACAAACCCATTGATAGAACTTCGTGACTGGCATATAAAAGTCAACTTTTGTGCTCTAAAACAAGAATAGGGTGGTTTAAGCATGCCGAACAAGTGGAAGAATAAAAATGACAAGGCTATGCTCCTGCGTTCGTATTTGGCAACTCGAGCCCCTATACCAATTCTATTGAGGCCACGTCTCTTTCTTCCCTTTTACAACTATCCTTTCGCTAACTTGCAAACCTTCCCTCATATACCTTCGCTTCCATCCTTAGTTCTCCTCTTCTCAATTCTGTATTCCTTCACTTCCTTTACGCTACATCTTCTTCGCCATTCTTTTCGCTTGTCCGTTTCCATCTCCCTCCCAAAATCCCGCCGCTCACATAAATCCGAAATCTAATTCGCCGAGAGCGGGCTTCTCCCCCGATCCTCTGGAAAACCCCGTTTGCATTTCGAGGCGGGGGGCTGTGGGGGGAGGAGGGAGAGAGAGAGAGAGAGCTTCGGTAGGGTGTGTTGGAGAGCCCACCCCCAATACCCAACGCCGCCTGCACCACATCCTCCAGCGGTGCACGTGGAATTCTGAGCAGGGTGCCGGCCAGCGAGGAGGGTTGAACGGTTGGTTGGCTGTGCGCGCGTGCATTATCAGCGCTGGCTTGCCTGCAGTGAGTGAGAAGGGAGGTGGAGAATGCTCAAAAGTCCACCTCCCACCTCGTCTATTATCTCGACGAATTTCCGCCGGAATTTCACGGCAATGATGATAATGCATGAATTCGGGGCTTTTTTTTAATTCTGTCATTCAATCAAGGAGATTCAATCATTGAACAGTTTCCAATCGCAGTCGGAAAAATATGACCTCAAACTTTAAACGACAAGCTCGAACGAAATTTCAACAGCAAGTGGTCACTTTTAAAATTCCGCATGTAAAATCCTTAGTATTAAAATAATTAGTCAAAATCTGAGACAAAAATATCTGAAAAGTTTATCATCTAATCCCAACCTTCACCTATGTTTCTGAGTTCTAATGCGAATAATTTGTTACGAGGAGTTTTTGCTCTACTTTCCGTCTGGAAGTGCTTTAATTACTGACTTTACGCATTGATGTTAGCGTCACGTCACGAAGATGCTATAAATAATGCAAAAAGATTCAATAAAATAAAATAGGCAAAATAAACGACCAATTATTTCCTGCTAATTCGTTTCCATTAAACAAACGCTCAAGTACCTGCTTGATAACAATGGCTTGGCTTCTAAGGAAAGAATCTTCTATTCAGCATTTTATTTTATAATTACTAATTTATGAGCAAAAACAATTCTGATAATAAATAAATTGTATTGTATCATTTTAATACTGATTCCTTCGAAAATGATAAGGTGAGAAAGCACATGGAATAAATTGCGATATAAGAGAGTTTATAATACTAAAATCTTCACATCACGTCATTACATGGTACAGTATATTTTTCCAGACGACTGTTTTTTCAACCAGTAAGTAGGCGGATAGCTCATTTTTGCTAAGATTTTCATCATCAAAATCGTCACTTAAGATAGTTATCACATACTTACTTATCGGAATTTAATCCATGATATATACTGATGAAAGTAAAAATATGGTTCATTTTGAAATAATAGTTTCAGCATCATTCGTTCTTATCAAAAATAATAGTCATCCAATCAGCTAGTCTTAGTTAATATATCGCTTTTCAAATGCTTTATCGTCAACTGAAATTTACGATTCTAGTTTCTGTTTTGCTTTCTTTTGATTCGAGCATAGCGTTATCACATCGTTCAGGAAGAAATAACGTATAAATATTGGAAGGGCGTCTTAACGAAAGAAACTCTCAATCGGGATCAAGCAAAAGATTTATCTAATTCCTCGCTATTTCTTTTCTGTTGAATGAAGCTTTCAGTGTGCATTCATTTTAGCAACCATTGATTACAGAATGCGAAAGTTAGGCTGCTGCATAAACGTGATGCAATCGGGCATATTCTTAAGGTTATGATGAATTATACCAATGCATTAGTCGACCTTGCTAAGTGACTATTCCCTTACAATTACATTTCGGCAGCTTGTGCACTGATTAGTAAAGTCTTTAAGAGAGTTTGGCATTTTATAGTTTTTAATCTTTGATTTTGGGAATAGAGGACAAATTTCTCTCTAAAGCTCCCAAAATGTTGATTTAAAGGAGAATGGAGATGGTGAGGCTGATAGAGAGGAAGAGGAACGAACTTATAAAGAGACAGAAAAGGATGACGAAGGAATTTTTAAGCTGCAATGGACTCATGACGGATTCCAATGAAGGGAGGTTTATTGGATCAGTGGGGGGTAAGGTTCAGGTTCAGTGCATTATGAGTAGAGGTTGATGGTATGAAGAGTTTAAGTGCGAAGTATAGGGAATTCACATAAATAGTTAGCTTCTAGGAAGACATAAACTGTCCTAGAACCTTATTCGTAAAACACTGATGATCTTATTCATTATTTCTTATGATTCACGAATAATCCTATGCAGCTAGCACTGCTGGGTGTAGCATAACTGGCGTATGCAAATGTGCGGCACTTGTCATGGATTTGCAAAACGCAACCGCAAGTCAATTTCTTTACCGTATGCATCCCTGCAACGAGTACAAATGTGTCAGCTGCTTAATCGACAATTACAGCAAACCTTATCTCGAGTTTACAGCACGGAATAAAGAAAAATTCCGTCGAGCTCGCAACACACGCCATCCATAGAATGAGGAAGTCTTTTGATTCATGATCCCCGACCCCTAGCTAGGATGACCCTTCGGAGAATGAAGATGAAGGCCCAGAAACTTTCGCGTTTAATTGGATGGTAATTCAATATGGGCTCGGGACCCGCTTGTCCTCAGAATAACTCCATTCCCTGGACCCTCTCCAGTAATCCTCGGCGGCAAAACTCCCCACCTCGCCCTGAAATCATCTCTGCAAGCCTATGGACCCCTCTCCCTTCCACTACATGCCGTGCTGTCCCTTCTATTCTGTTATCCTCGGCCTCGCTATTACCTTTCTCCCCTGTCCTAAATCTGCGCTCCCATCTTCTCCGCCCGCAATGTCATTGAGAACTCCCGGTCCACGAAAAGCTTCTCTATCCACCGCACCTTTTTATTCCATTTCCCTTCGGAGACCTTCACTTTCACTCTCGCGAGGAAAACCTTTCGGGCCGAGATTCTGTGGAGAAAAAATTCTAAAGGAGTTACCCATCTTTCGGAAAGCTTTGCAACTCATTACATGAAGAGTGCCATTTCCTACACCGCACGAGTCAGGCCAAAATAGTCCCTACAATCACGTAGTCCTAATATTTCTTTCTCATTACAATAACATCTTTCTGATCCGAAACCAAGATCTCCTTTTGTATGTCCTTGGTCAACAAACTTCATACTGGAGTTTCTTCTAGAATTATCATTATTAGATACTTTTCATCGGAGAAAACAGAGCATCTGAACCATTCTAATTTAGTCTTTGCTGTTCACGATGAAAAAACGCCAAAAATTAATTAGATAAGAGCAGAAGAATCTTTTGAGGAGATTTTTATGTCAAGAAATGATGTCGCTCCTCAAACGTTAATCCCTTCCTTAAGCGCCAGCGACAATAACAAGTTAAAGAGTAGCAAAACTCAAATGATCCCGCAAAATTATGAAAATTTGTTTTTAAACTTGGGACCACATTAAGGATGTACGCAAATGATGGAAAGAAGATATGATGTTAGTTCAAATATTTTCACTAAAATTAAAATTTTAGCAGTAGGTTATTTTTAAAGTGGTATATTACAATGCTGCAAAATAAAGTGCCAACGTGAATAGGCAAGAGAATGTGGAACGACAGAGACCAACGATTTCACAATCTGAATGGTGATTGAGAAACAATTAACATAACGCTAAAACACGTTATAAAACAATGGAAAAATATTCTGATGGAAATGGGAATGAGCAGTTGAATTCTTATCAATAAAATATAAAAGATGAATTTAAGGGAGATGAAATGAACCTGGAGTATTCCAAATACGCTTTAAAGTACCTATAATATAATTTCTAAATAATGGCTGCTTTGTAACCAGTCAGAATATTAAATGCCAAAAAATCCATGGATAAAGTTTTAAAAATTTGGCAAGGTTGGGCTAAGACAATGCCATATAGGTGGCGTTGGCTAAGACCACATGACAGAGTCACCCTACAACCAACCTCGAAGGTGCTTGGCAGTCATTAGTAAACATACGCTAGGAACATAAAGCCAAATTATAATTACTATGCATTAAGAAATAAATATATATCAACCGAAAATGATAAGAAAAACGTATCAAAATGGCGGCAAATAAGAGAAGTAGGGAAGCAGTTGGCAATGTAGCAATACCCACAGATTTTATTTATCATTATAATTCATAAAATGTTTGCACGCAAAGTATCATTAAACTTTTCAATTTATATGGTTGCCTTGGCTTTCCTTTAATAGACTATTTTCCTTAATTTCTTTTCTTAGGACCCTGGAATATATATGAATATCTCTTCATTCATTCTTTCATCGCCCTTAAGCTATAATGGAATGTTTTACTTCAAAATCGATAAATGTTAATTTGTTTCTAGATTATTTCTTCTTACCTCGAAAAACAATGAAACCCAAACTTGCGATCATAATTAGGCGATGGAAAGACAAATCTTCAATTTCAATGGAGAATGTGAGTAAGTGTTTCTACTAATCAGTTGCACTTATTTTAGACGATTATCTAAAAATTATTTAATAGGCATGCATGCACTTAAAATGCACTTCAAACGTGCACTTTAAAATAATAATTATTAATTTATAAATTTCTTCACATATAACACCCCTTTCTACCATTTAACTAGACCCATTAATCCACCTTTGGCTATCTTCCAAGTCATTCTTTCCACGTTATCTGTAGATAAGCAGTTCTCAACCGAACAAGCGACTTTATTAACTGAGGTCATGAAACTTACATAAAGGTAGAATGGGTAAATTCTCATTAATGGAAGGAAATTCCGTGAATGTGTTATAACCAGTAAGCACGGCTGTATAACATTTTTAAAGGCAATGACATGCTTTATTTACTTGAACCTTGGAAACGGGATCAGTGGTCATTTACATGCTGTTTTCCAACACTAATTTTGCATTGTAAAGAGCACTCGTTTGTCTAAAGGCGCAATTATAGCTTTTCCATGTTAATTTAAAAGACTGCTTAACTTATGTTACTCTCATAAAATATTCACTTAATACACTCGTTACGATATTTTCATGAGTATAAAAGGTATATAGTGGCTCCCTAGCTTAGTTGAGTCACACAAAATGTCAATAATAACATCATTCAGATTAGTGAAGTTGCTATTCATTGCGCACCTATTTTTTTTAGTGGGATGAATAATGGACAAAATAATACTTGTGTTCTACTTCAGACGAAAAGATGTTTAGAAGCCCGATTCTTTAAGATGATTCCATACTGTCCATCTTAATGAAGGTATTCCAAAAATTAATTTAAAACCAATACTCTACCCTCTACTGATATTCCTACTAGATAAACTAGCTTTCCTAGTATTCCAGCATTGTTTTAATTCTCTTCTGTATCTTTTACGTTTCATTTAGGCCCCGTTAAGTCGTTCTCTATCTCTGCTCGGAATATGTATCGACCATCATACCATTGGATTATTTTTCCACGCTTTTCGAACCCCAAGTTTGATCAATTATTCTTTTTTTTCATGTTTCTCCAGCATTAAGCCTTAATGCTATCAAATGAGAATGCTAAATCATATAATGGTTTTCCATGAAAATTTTTCTTTCAACTTTATTGACAATTCATGCCAAATTATTCTCCTCGCTTTGTCTGCGTGTTTACACTTTGCTTTCCCATTTTCACTCTTAGTTATTCATTATTCCAACCACCAAAGCAATATTTAAGAATTTATCATTTGAAAATTCATTCCTCAGCGAAACCTCTCTCGCCAATATCATTCTCCTTCACTTTTTCATCCCCTTCCTTTGAACCCTCTAGTCATTTTATAACTTCCCGTTCCCACCGAATTCAGGAAATTTAATTCACTCTGCCCTTCCTTTTTCCCTTCTCCTGACCCATATTCCCTTCCCTTCAATTCTAACCCCGAACTCTCCTCTCCTTTTTCTTTTTTTGGGTTCATTTTCGTCAATTGTTTCAACTTCTTCCTTCATATTTCGAAATTAAAACTCTGCCTTGAAAATTCTGCCGACCTTCGACCGTTTTGAACAAAGCAATCAACCGTTCTACTCTGATTTTTATCCAATCTTTTTGAAAATTTTGCAACTTTGTTACTCCTGTTTCTTTTCATCACGCGTACATATCCAGAAATTAGCCTAATTGAGGCGACTGGCGCATCGTTAAGAGAGGAAAATGTATCTGACTTTTCCTACGAGTAACCTTTGGTGACAGTAACCAAAGACATCGTGTTAACAGCATTCTCATTGGTATTGGTTATGCATGGAATATTTTAAGTTAGGATATGTAGTTATGTATTCCATTCGAACTCCTTTTACCATTCGCCAGACCTTGGAATAAATACACATAAATGTAAATAAAGCACCAAATCAGAAGTGGAGGCGGTACCGTGGGGGTTTATCTCTCGTTGATAAGGTGAAATGATATCTCCTGTAGCCCACTTTCTTCTACTGATAGAGGGTCTAAGAAAATGAATTAAAAATACTAGGTGAATACATTTTACCATTGTTAAAAAAAGTTAAGCCACAACTTAATTCAAGAAGAATAGGATCAAGAAGACCTCGTATTAGTCGTTAGTTGAGGTTTGAAGTGTTGAATTTTCGAATGGTGATCCGCGAAAGATATTGTGGATAAAGTAGGCTATTCAATATAATCAAAAACCTGGGAATCAAGTCTCCTTCATTAGAACGTCACATTCTCCGTGGTATACCTATATGAACATAATCCTTTAGCATATGTAGGAGAAACATACTTGATCGTATTGAAAAATTTACTCAGGGAACGGGAACACATAAAAATTGCTTTTAAAATATCAGCAGAATATTGTAAGTAGTAATAAGAATTTGGGAAATGCCTTGCTCCACGGCTCATTACTTTCTCTTCTTTATTATATATGTCGGCCAAAATATAATGATACGCGTTCAGTAATGGCCAAGAAATACATTTTATGAACATGAATAATCATATCCATTACTGGAGGAGTCCGATGGGAAAGAACTAACAGGAAGAGATAAATACATATACCATCCATAACGCTTTCCTCCGGAATCTTCCCGACGAAACTTCACCGGAATTACTCCAAGTATTCTACCAGATTTGGTCAGAAGGCTCATTCCCTCAATCCTGACGTCAGTTGGCAATTATACCTGTACCAAAAATAGGGAAAGACAGGTCTGATCCTAATTCGTACAGACAAATTTCACTCACCAGTTGCATGTGCAAGCTGATGGAGCGAATGGTCAACTGACGGCTATTTTGGTGGCTAGAGAGGCACAACCTTCTCACTAGGGTGCAATGTGGCTTCCGACGTGGAAGATCCACTACCGATCACCTTGTGCAACTGGAAAGTTTTATCCAGGAGGCCTTTCTTCTTCGCCAGCACGTCGTTGGAGTATTTTTCGACTTGGAAAAAGCCTACGACCATGTGTATCGATGGAAGATCTTACACCAATTGCAGGAGTGGGGTTTTAGGGGCAACATGCCAATTTTCATCAAAACGTTTTAACAGACAAGGCTTTCAGAATGTGTCAAGGAAATCAAATATCCAAATGCTATTCGCAAGACAATGGTATTTCTCAAGGTTCTGTTTTAAGTGTAACGCTTTTCGCAATCGCCTCAAACGACGTGGCAGATTGCATCCGAGAGCCAGTGTATCGCTGTATGTCGATGATCTAGCTATTTTCTTCAGATAGTCTAGGCTAACGAATGCGACAAGTCAACTACAGCTAACATTGAATAACCTACATGAGTGGGCCCAGAAAAATGGCATGCGCTTCTCACATGTGAAAACCTAATGTATTCACATCCATCGAAAGCGAGGCGTCCACATTCCAACGACCCCATATTTAGGAAATCATGAGCTGCCATACGTGAATTCTGTGCAATTCCTTGGAATGATTTTTGACTACCGTCTCAACTGGCGGGAGCACCTTTTAAACCTGAGGGACAGATGTTTTAAAGTTATTAACATTCTACGTTACCTTAGTAATTAGAATTGGGGAGCAGATCGCAGAACCATGTTTCTCCTATATCGTGCTTCAGTGCGTTTTAAGCTTGACTATGGGTCCATAGTATATGCATCAGGACGTGAATCGTCCTTAAGACCACTATCAACGGTGCACAATGCTGGACTACGGCTTGCCACTGGGGCTTTCAGGACGTCTCCGGTTGTGTCTACTCTGACGCAGGAGAACCTCCTCTGGCCGTCCGCAGGAACATATTGATGTGTAATTACGCTGCAAAGGTCATAGTGATGAGAGAACACCCATGCTTTAAAATCGTTTTTAACCCTCGATTTTTAAATCTTTTTTACCACTGTCGAGCCTCTGTGCCTTTTAGCATACGTTTTAGATCTTTTATACGGGAGCATGATTTTACTCTACCTGACGTATATCCAGTGTCAAATGCTAGTCATCCGCCACGGACGCTATCGAAACCAATAGTCCTCTCTGACCTGCGCAGGTACACCAAATGTTCTACGACGGACTCAGAGTACCAGCGTTTATTCAATGAATTTCTCTGTCGCCACTCCGACTTCATCCCCGTATACACGGATGGATCGAAGTCGGATGCAGCTTGCTCGTGTGCGATTACCTCGTCCCATCACGGTATAGTCCAGTCCAGGCTCAATACGCTGTGTAGCGTATACACAGCGGAGCTGCTGGCCAAAAAGAAGGCGCTCGATGGAATTGGGGGTTTTCTGGGGTCTGTTGTCATTTGCTTGGACTCTATGAGCGCACTGCAATCCATCTCCATCTTTTCTTCACCACACCCTATTGTCCAGCGAATACATACTACCCTTTTATCCCTTAATAGAAAGGGAATCAAAGTTATTTTTCTCTGGATCCCAGGACATATAGGTATTGTTGGAAATGAGAAGGCGGATGCAGCTGCAAAAGAAGCTCTAAATATCCCTGAGCCGACTATGACGCTAGTACCCTATCAGGATCTGCAAGTCTCTTTCCGTAAAATAGTACTAGAGCAGTGGAGTGAACTCTGGCTGAACAATAAGTGATGGACAATTAAACCGGTAACGTCAGGGTGGCTCACTTCCCGTCAGGGGTAGTCATAGAGAGGTTCATCACACGATTAAGAATCGGGCATTGCGCCCTGACCCACTCGTTCCTCTTTACAGAAGAGAAAAATCCTCCTCGATGTGATGACTGTGACTGTCCTCTCAGTGTGTGACATATCCTGACGGAGTGTGACAAATACCGGGACACACGTAACAGACTAGGTATCAGCGGCGACCTAGAACACGTTCTAGGCAACGATGCTGATCGCCTATGCCATGTTATTACCTTTTTAAAAGAAACAAACCTCATTATTAAAATCTAATATAGTGTCATCAATTTGTCCTTTTATACTGCCTTTGATTTTTACTTTATATTTATATTTCTACATATTTATTGTTATAAATTAGATTTTGCGTGGTGCAAAAGGACCATAGTTGTCGACGCACCTAATAAAACCAAATCTACTACCACTACATTTATACTTAATTCAATGGAATCACGTTTCAATATTAAGCATACCATGAGACATTCGTCACTCAGGTAAGTCTTTAAATAGCTCCAATTATATCTGTGAAATAAAGTTCCTATTCTAAAACTTCATTAGTCAATTATGATTCATGGCGGGTCCTTAAAACTGAGTTACCATCTGGCTCAAGGCCTTAACTATAACATTATATTAAATATCTCCTTGCCCGGCTGGTATGCATAGCAATTCTGAAGTTTTTTGTGCTTTATCCATTAAAGCTAGTTTAAATACAGGTTCCCCTGGTTGACTGATAACTTTGGGCGTACTCGTACCAAAACTGCGACGCTTAAAATCAAAGTTGTCACCTGCCAGTTTGTCTCACCAACTCTACAAAGCATCGCTCAAAGGGAAGGAAAAGGATTTCAGGCCACTAAACCACATATTGTGATCATAAATCCCACCCTTATGGGAAGCGTTGAAAGGTATTTCCCCCAGTTCAATATTCATTTCACCTGAACAACCTGAGATGCGATCCTCGCTAAAAAGTTCTGACAGCTGTCTCTGCGACACCATCTCATTTTACGCATTTTGTCACATCATTTCCATTAATGATAGCGGGGGAGATACTTACTTTGACGTGGAAGCCAAGGGTGTAAGTCTGAAGGACAACGAGGACCCTGAGGAAATTATTCCTCAGCTAATCAAGAGGAGAAAGTGACATGATAAGGGTCATCTGGAGGGAGACGCATGAAAATTGGGGGAAGGGGAAGAAAAGGATATGAGGAAATACTCTCCTTTTGGCAAAATTACAGTGTGACAAAGGACGTAGGTGTATCGCTTTTATCCGCGGACGTTAGGATTCGAGAAATCCAGTTTTTATCTTACAGTAAGACTGGTACAAAAAGAGACGTTTTAAGAAGCATATGATATCCTGAACATTAATGAGGCTATTAATCCGGTAGATATTATAAGGCATAGGAGAACGTAATTTATAAAATAGAGGTTTCATTTCCTTTCTCGCTTTCTGGTACTCCAAATTATTCTACATATAGTAAAAATTCTTTTCCCCGCGGGCAATGGCGTAATGGATGTATGCATGTCTACGTAACTATTGCACTAGGACTACCAAAAACGCTTAGACATTGTGCGGACAGATTTCAAGTTCTGAGACAAAATTAAGATATAAAAGACATCGAACACAAAACGGACATATCCTTAAACTCTTGGAGATATTATGCGCGTTTATTTATTTGGTTTCGATAGAAGTGTTTCCTGATTCCTCCTTACTTAGACTTCGAATCAAAAAATTATACCACTAAAATTTGAGAAAAAAATGTGATTTGGTTGAAAGATTATTTGAGAAAAAAATGTGATTTGGTTGAAAAATTTTTTTGTTCAGCTTGCAACTAGATCCTAGTGACGGGAACGGTATTAAAATAAAATTTTGAAAAAAGTAATGAAAGCTCATAAAGTTATTAGCTCATAACCTATTACTCAAAGGTATACTCTCAACGAGTGAGTGGCAGTAGGAACAAGTTATTTACATGTTATCTCTTGTCAAATAGTAAGAGCGCAAGATTAAATCAATAATTAAAAGTTACATTTATGCTAGAAAGCGAATCATTTGCATCAACTGAAGTCATAAAGTGTAACCAATTACCCATCGAAATTTTTCCTCGGCGTGTCATCCAAAATTCGGCCTCTCAGAGAAAAGATAGAACTGAGACTGGAAACTTAAGCAACTTGGTTTTGTAAAATTATTGGGTAGGTTAGGGGGGATGCAAAACAAAATGTCATTTCCTTCATTGGGAAAAGAACGATAGCTGTTGACGTAATAAAATAGGAACCAGAAATGTGGGGAGTAAATATGTGAATAATGATTGAGTTATGGGTCTTTTAGTAACAACGAAAGTAGGTAGAAAGCTGCATAAGAGAGGGAAAAAATAGTTATTCAGACGGCAGAAGGATATAATGAGGAGCTAAAAAGGGGGAAAACGAAAAAAAGACATATAAAGAGGTGGATGAGATGGAGGGCTAATACGGTTGACTCCACGATGAGTGTTTAGGTTGAGGACTGTCATGACACCAACTTAATTGACGGAGCACACCTGATAATTACAGGGGGCTAAAAAAAGGAAGACATCTCTAAGCTGCGCCTCGGCATTATTTTTCTCCCATCACCCACTCCCGTCGCAAAGGAGCTACGATCTTCCGTCCACGGCTTCTCGTTCAAACCACATGAATTCTTTCTCATTAAAAGACCACCTCCACGACGGCGAAATTTTTCCTCATTAAATATTGAATAGAGATAGGGATGGAAGAATGGCAAGGTGCCTCTTTTTTTCATGCGCCCTGACGACTACTATAATCACCTTTTCATCTGAGAATGGCTCGTCTCGAGATTTAGATGCAGACGAGCAGTTGGCGTAGGACTTAGGGCGTTCATATGGGACTACAGAGAAAGAGGGTCCTTATTCCGCCTCGAGAAGATTGAATTTCGACATCATATCGGAAGCAAGTTATGAGAATATTTACCCGTAAGCGAGTTGCCCTCGGATCTGCGAAGGGTGCTTGATACTAATCTCTCTCAGCGAGCGAGCAACGACTTTTACTCCCTTCAACTCTGCTTCTCCAACAGAATTCGTTACGCAAACTGAGAAGTCGCGTTTGTGGTATGCTGTTTTTTTCAAACTTCCAGAAATTTGAGGCCCTTAACCCAACCGATATGAGGTTTCATTGCGACCTGAATTTTAAGCCTTTACTCCTCGTTGATGAGCGGTAAACAACGTCGTTAAAGGAAGCATGTTAGGGAATCCATTTGTGGCACATATTAGAATTTAAAATGTGAACCCACTCACTGTTCATAATTTGCCCCAGGTTACTCCTCCTAGACGTGATTCCATAAGACCCAAAGGGAGATAATGCCCTTATCCGTGTGGCACAATTAACTATTCCAATTAATTCATTCCCGCTAGTTCACTAAATTTGAAGTAATTGCCACCAAAAATAAGATTACAAAATTTTTAAAAGATATTTTTTATGCCTGCGACGAAAACTCTAATAAATATGATATATTTATATCATCATAATGTTGAATGAAACGTGATCCATGTATTGAGTAGTGAAAAAGTCCTGAAAATAGTAGAGGAAAGGAGAAGTCTGTAGAAAACATTAAAAAGAGGACAGGTTAAATGGGACATATCTTGAGACACGATGGTCAAATTAAGATAATCATCAAGGAAAAATTGAACGGAAAAGAATGGAAGGCCTCGCATGAGATACATGGAGCAAAAAGTGAAGGATGTAAGAGAGTTAATATGAAGGAAGGGGCGGATAGTTGAATCAAGGGGAGAGCGGTGTCACACCAATCTAGGGTTATTGACTTATGATGATGATGAAATGGAATGTGAATTAAAATAAACTTATCAGTTTAGAAGGCGCAGAGTAAAAGTCCTACTGATTTTCTAAATCTTCTCTATTAGAAAATTCAATTCTTAATTTATCAATATTGTAAGTGCATCTTTCAATCAATGGAAAAATGATATTAGAAGATAGCTTTATACGTACAAAATTGAGAATAGTGGGAAGTAAGTCATAAAAAAACATATGGTTGAATTTAGGATCTATCACATAATAAATATTTTGTCATTAAAAAGCACAGTCAATGATAGTAGAATAATATTATTACAGTGAATTTCATGGATGTACGTATTTGAGAGAAGGTGAGTAATTTTGACCCGTATCAACAAATTCAAAGAAATGATAATAAACACACATTGAAAACTTTCAATCAGGAAAGAGTGAGAAACTTCACGGTTATCACGTTTTTTTAATTTAAGGGAAGCCATTAGAAATCTCATAATCTAATAGCGTCTGGAGATTAGCACGTCGAAATGGCAAGCAGCTAGTTAATGCGTGCCAGCGAAGATTATGAAATCTTAGTCGGTGACTCAATGAGTCCATGCACCAGAATTTTTTAAGCAAAGGCATTTTTCTACAACTATGTGGAAGATACTTAGAGCCATAAGAAGAGAAAGGAAGAAGGACGAGAAGAACGAAAGCTTGGCATAAGAACGGAAACTAAATTTTACTTGAACCATCCTCTTATGATTTAGTTCTAACCGTATCGGAGTTAATATTGCCATTAGACACTTTGCCGTTTGTCTCCATTTTTATAACACGCATAAATGAACAGTGTTTGGAAGACAATTCACAAATGTAGGTAAAATAAAAAATACATCACAGATCCATAAATAAATAAATCACAGATGGCAAATTATATCGGAAAATTGGGAAACATAACGGAGAAACGGAAGACAAAAAAACATTATTATAAGGGTTGACTCCACTTTGCCCGGATCCCGGATTGATTTCTCAGTTTTTAAAATACAGCTAAAAAGAAACATTTAAACAGCAATCTTCTCAAAATCATCCGTTCTGCAAATTCCATTACTCTGCCAACGAAATTCCGAAGAAAAACCTTAGGCCTTGATGTAAAATTTTTTTAAAGTGTAAATCCAAATTCAATTTCACCGACAATGGATAATTTTCATCGCTGGAAATGATATGTGATAAATAGATATTATTTTTTTGCAAAATGGCGTGCAGATATTAGCGCTCAGGTAGAGTTAAATTAATTTTTTCAACCGTAAAACTCTACTCGTTGACATCAAACACTTCACTTTATTTGATGGATGTTAATAATAATTCGGAACCATTATTCCTTCCCGATTTTCTTTTCATGAACCCATGACCGTGTTCAAATCTCGTCCATTTACGGCGTGGGGGATCTATGTATAGTTAAGTAACTACTATTCACGAGCAATTGTAATAAGAAGTGTAAGTAGCATATACTGTCCAAATCATCACATACATTTTTAAGTCTTGAACGATACTCTCGAGTTCCTTATCGATTCCACTTCAGAAGTACGTTGGACGATAAGGTGCGCCATCCATATCCTGTATCGGTCGAAGGTGGGACTATTGTGGTATCTCATTCTCCAGATTCCTCACTTGGACAACAATGCTACGGCTAAAATACACCCGACAACAGTCCTCTCAAACTGAAAGCAAACTCTCCTTTCCAAACTGTCCCTTCCATTCTCTTGCTTTCTCTTTCTCTTCTGTTCCCTTACCCAAACAAATGATATTTCTTTCACCCTCTCTCTCTCTTTGTTTCTATCCTCTCGACTTGGCCAGGGAATGGAGTGGTTGGAAACCAACGAGCAGGGAGAGGGAAGGGAAAGGAACATTGGGGAAAGAGGAGGAGGAGCAGAGTACCAAGGGTCGTCGGACAGGAGACGATAATGCCGTCAAGGAACCGAATGTCGCTGGAGGCATCTGGCGTGGAGGAAGGGAGGAGGAGCGGAGCAAAAGTGAAGGTTAGTGCTGAGGAGGGGTGCGTAAGGGCCGAGCGAAGGGGAGGACGTGGTAGGGCGAGGTCATTTGAAGAGAGATTGGCGAAAGTGAGGTAGGAAATCAGGAAGGAAAGTGTATGTGTGTAGGAGGAGAGAGAGAGAGGGAAACATCTGGAGCCGAATTGGAGAGTGGAGGGAGTTCACCCCATCATCCCACAACTCATGGTGGGGACGCATGATCTCGAAGGGGGCATTTCAAATTTCGCTAAGGTCACGCCAACAAGTCAAAGGGTACTCTATCGCATTTTGATGGAACGTAATAGGATGCCGGATTGGGGACGGTCCTTCTGAAATGGGGTATGTAATACGACAGTCCTCACATTCATCGTCCAACTTGGGACATGATGGGGGAGCCACATATAGGTCGTCTTTTGATACAACCACGCGATAAAATGTGTTCACCATGCTGGAATGAATTTCATAGCACGTGGATAATCATGGGTTAAAAGCGACCGCTTTGCCAATGTAAGAACGGAAGTAATTCACGACCATTTAAAATTATTGTAAAAACAGCTACGCGCTTTTATCCTAACTAAAATTATTATGCATAGCCTAATGTACGCGTGCTTAATATAATGAAAACACTTTGAGTGATGTGGTAATTTAAACTCATACAAAATATATGGCAGTATTGCATTCCAGTTTTATCATATTTAAATAAACTAAATAAACTTTCACAACATCACGCAACGTATCTTGCTATAATGAAAAACTCGGAAGAATAAGTTATTTTATATATCTCGATTGCGTCTATTTCAAAATGAACCTTAGCCTAATGCTTTCACCGTGAATAAGGGAGAAAATAATTCACTTGGGGAACTTCATCCATCTCCCTCAAATCTACTCCTACATAGTAACACACGTAAGAAATATTTTCAGTCCATTTACAGCTTCCTCGGGTCGTCAAAGAAAATGTTTCTAGTAACGAACATAGCGGAAAAAAGGTATTTCATAATCAACGCTGTAGACCTTCGGTAATAGACAGCAAGGATTTTGGAAAATTAACTGTATAGGATTTGTGACATGACGTGTGATGAGTATTTGTCATACAAAGAAGGACCGACTGAGTGCCCGTTGCTTGATCTCAAGGTATCCCCAATGGAGTGGATATTTATCACCGTTACCCGCCAGGGCACTGCGGAGTCTCCCCTGTCCCTCTTCCCGCCGTCGGCGAGTCGCAATGGCATATTAGGAGGGACGTAGAAGGTATGGGAAGAGGAAATACTGGAAGCAATTTAGATGGTAATGGAGTTTTGCAACTTGGACCCTTGATGTGCGGAGGAGAGGCAAAGCGAAAAAGGGTCCGGGGCATGACGTGAGTGTGAAAGACAAAGGGGCGAGATGAGAAAGCACAAGGGTTGAAGAAGATGGTCGTGAGGGACGTTCAGTGACGGGCAAAACAAAGGGCGCCACACGCCACTTTTGAGAATTATTCCGAGAGTTTCTAGTTTTCTGAGAATTTTTCACCCCTGAATATAAACTCGCCATCGTCATGAAACTTGAAATAATGTTTCCATCGTGACTTATCAGTAAAGTTTTGGAAATTCGTAACCATAGCTACCACTGCTGTTTCACGACGATCTGGAGATTCATGCGAGAGGATATGGCCTTGGGATCAAGGACGCAAATTGCCACATCTACGCTCTTAAAACACTCTTCGGTCCCCTTGAGATAGCCTCTTCAAATAGAAGGGAGGACTAAGTATTCTCATCCATGTCTGCCCTCCGCTCTCCAAAGGACATGCAAATATCAAGGCATATAAAAGATGTGCTCTCCCGAGCCCTCTCTAAAACAAAAAGAAGACGCGAATACATCACCGTGGGAACGGTGTAAACAAAATATTCGACCACTCTCTATCCTTAGAGTGAAGGCATTATTTGACTGCCACTCAGTGCTCAAAAGCAGTATTGCAGTAAACATGGAAAAAGTTAACATTTTACAAAATAATGTTCAGGGTACGATATCAATGTATGTAGTTGAGAGATTGTAGAGATGTATTTGAGGGCAATTAAGAGTACTTAATATCAATAATTCTAAGAAGATTGGCTCAAAGGCATTTGTATAAGGCATGCATTAAAGGCATTATATATATACATATTTAACTCTTTCTAGGTTGTCATCGTAAATTTGAAATAACTGGAAACAAGTGAACTAATGACTTACATCGTGAAATATTAAACCCTTAGGGATAATTTTTGTATCCGTGCTTTAACAATAATTCATTTATTTTAGTAATTTAATTATTGCGCATTCAAAGCCTGCTTTAATTTTAATTCACCATTAAAAACGTGACCTTACATTGACATTAGCCCGATACATCTTACAAGCAGATATTATTTTCTACGTTTACAAAGTACCACAAAATTGCTGAGCGGGCGTGGGGCAGGGAATAGTTAAATAATTCATCAAGAATAAGATTCTTGCAAAGTAATAAAAAATTTCGTTTGAAGTAGATCGAAAAATAAACCTTCACTCATTTCGTACTCGTGATACCCTGATAATTATTAACTGTCCCAGGGATGTAAATCATGTGGCACTAAGCATGCAAAAAGCACCAGATCAACTAAAATAAATCGTCCGTGTTCACATTGCGGATTGTAAGAGAGGATTCTAAATTAATGACGGCATCTGTCGAGTATGTCAACTAGTTGTATGGTCAAAACAACTCAATCATGCTCCTTGTGAAACAGTCGCTACAGCGAGTTAAAAACATAGCTGGGTAACTGAGGAAATGATCTTACGTCTTGACCTTGTGGAACAAATCTTTTATAGATAAAATGAAAATTCACATCGGAAAGTACAAAAATATTAATTAACATGACCCAAGTTTAGACGAGTTCGGTCATCTTAATGGGAAGAAAACAGAGATCTGTAGTCATGTGTACATATATCAAAACGAAGTGGTCTCCCTTCCCCTCTCTCATGTCTTGGTAAGGTTTATCATAAGTATAAAATTAGAGATATTGAAATTACATTAGAGTAGTTTAAATGATATTTTTCCTAGAGTAAAATAGGTGAGACAATGGTTTACATCATAGAAGACTCGTAAAAATTGAAAATGTGTAATATGGAGTGTAGCTTCTTTTATTACAGCAGAGCTTTCTAGTATTAAGAGCATGAGCATAATTGTGTTTGAAATATCCTTGATTTTCTCTTTAGTAGAGAATAACGATACTTATTTTGCTATAATAATTTACGATTTTCTTTAAGATAAGTTTGGCCAGAAAAATTTGTAAAACATATGGATGCATTATGTCCTAAATAATGTCACCATAAGTGAGGAATATTATAAGTCATATCTGGAGCATGCCTAATGGTTGGACGATATCAGTGGCTGAGAATCCAAGACAGAAAGGATTAGAGATGTGGTGTTATGGAATAATTAAGAGGATAAAATGGATCGATCGAGTTGCAAACAAAGTGGTACTGAGAAGAGTGGAAGCAAAAAGACGTATTTAGAAAACCTCAAATATAATGTGGAACAACCTAATCGGCCTCATCTTGGGAAAAGATGGTATGTTGAAAACCGTCGCCGAGGGAAAAGTGGGTGGGAAGATTGGCAAAGGAGGGCTTTGCATGAAATTCATGGAGCCATTTGTGAAGGATGTAAGAGCAAAGTGTTATGTGAAAATCAATACATTAACAAATAGGGAATTTGAGTGGAGAGCGTCATAAAATTTACTCAAGGATCGGTGAATGTGATGATGATGATGCAGGGGGTGGCACAATTGGTGGATTCACCACGAACCAATTGTTTTGTTACTACCTAACAGAAAATTCTCTATTGCAGTCACGAGCAATATAATTGTTTACTCTTTGCTAATGCATTCCAATGGTGTAAACACCTTTTGTCACCCACCCTCGTGGTTCCTTGCAGGTGCAAATATGATTGACTTGTTTTTTTTTGTAATTTATCAACTACGTTTAATTAGCCTAATTAAGATAAAAATTTATGTACGCAATTTAGACGAACTAGTGTACGAAATACATAGACGAGAAAAAATTGTCATAGTGTATATAGGAATGTAAAAAACACAATTGAATCGTAGAAAAGACGTGGCGCATTGCAAAGTGGTTGTAGATGCAAATCCATATGGTTAAAAAGCACCTGAGGTGGAGGGAGGATGGGGATGAGGTACCGAAAGAAAGCAAGGGTGAGCCGCGATGTTCCCCGTAATTTGATTTCCTGCGTTCATTTGGGGAGCGAGGGGACACACGCACTCCCTCTTTCACGCCCGTACTCTGCCTTAACATCCCATGCGCCCGGCGTTTAGTCACCCGGAAGGAAGGGAAAGAATGGTCGTAAATCTCTTTCGGACCCTTTCCCCCACTGCCACACGGGAGAAAGAAGCGAAGGTGAGGGAAGAAGGAGAAAAAAAAGAAGACGAGGCAGAGGGAAAACGGGGGTTTTGGCCGAATGGGAAAGAGGGGATGGAATGGAGGACGAGGTTGGGTGGGAAGAGAGATAAAAAGAGTGGAAAAGGTAGATGTGTCGCAAAAAATGTGAGGGGAATGGAAAGGACGACATCATAAATAGCGTGTGGAAACAAAAGTGGAAACTCGGTTTTCCTAGGAATCGATTGCCCCGCAATCACTAGAGGGCCATTAGCCACATGTTTTCTTCGTTCTCTGTCCACCAAGGAAGCCAGGGGTGACACATCGTAGGTATTTAATCCACCCACGAAAGCTTTGTAATGGTCGCCATCGGTACATGGAAAAAAGGCCTTCATTCACAATTTATTTTAGATGCGAGTTTACCGATGGCTGCAATTTCCTCTCCCAATGCACGTTGCGTTGGCCTTGGATGCATTGATGCCAATGGCCAATGCCTTGGAATAATTCTCAAAATTGTCTTTTATTGAGAAAAGGTTTTATGGCTTCCGTTAGTGTAATGAATGAGACATATTTATCATATAAAGAGGCTCCAGTATAATAGATGCGCTTAATACATATTGAGGAACAAGTAACTCTTTAAAAATAAACTTATTATCAACGATAAAAAAGGAAATATAACACAATTATGTTTTTTATACATAGCGTAATACGTCCCTCGCAATCATTAGCACCGTATTCATTACGTAACGTAGGGGGAGTTATTATCGTGTACCAAAATGTTTATTACCATATCATTAAAGCGATATCAGTAAAATAGTATTCAGGCACATGTGTGAAATACATAAAGTTTAATTGTTCTCAATTTCCATTACCCCAGAAATAAACAAAAATATAAGAGGACAAATGAAAAAACTACTTCGCTTGTTAATAGGCTTTTAGCAAAGTTTGGAAAAAGTCCAACAATTTAAATCTCCCCAAATCGAATTACCAGGTAACAAACATCGCTAAAAATGCATTTAATCATTGAACTAGATGCATTTGTAATACTGAAGGCTGAATAAAAGTTCATATAAACATAATGCGTTTTTGGTTATCTGTTTTTAATGCATTATTACTAACCTGGAGCTTACTACGCTCCATCATGGTATAATTCACAATTTGTTTGTCTTAGGCGTTTCTATATTGTGAATGGTATATTAATAAATGAAAATAATTTCCTCTTCTAAAAGGTTGAGAATATTAGCTTCATCTCCAACAGACAAATAAAATGACTCCAATTATAGTATTGTGTTTAAAAATACGAAGCCTTGATGAAAGCCGCGACTTATAAAGGATCAAATTTGCTCAGTGGGTTGTAAATGGTCACTCAATCTTTTGATTATTCAAATTTAAAGTGAAACGACCATAGGATCTTCGGTCATAATCAAATTCAAGTTCAAAATAATCCTCATCGTCTCTAATCTACTCGAGTTTCTTCGCTATAATATATCATCTACATGAAAATAAATTATGCATGTATTAAAATACACTGAGGAAAATTAATATGTGTCGCAAAATGCTTATTTTCCTTAATGAGATTATTTCAATGTATTAATAAAGTCCTATAAACGACCTTTTCGTCTCTGAAGTGAAAAAGAAGGATTTTTTTGCAGATTGCTCTATCCCCAATTGATACACTGCCATGGTTATTGATTACAATAAACTTAGTGTATAACAACATAGCATGTTACATTGAACGCAGTATCATCAAATACCTAAAGGAAGTTTTCATGAATTGCTTCTGTGTGAGGTTACATTACAAGTGAAGTCGTGGTATTCCAATGGCGAATACATTTCAATTGACATAGAAATCGGTAGTGTAGTTACCGATATTATCATCGTTTACCTGGCGACAATGAATTCCTGGTGTGGAGTCACCTCCAGACATATTAGCGGTGGTTTGGAGGGTGTGTGCGTGTATATGTAAATGTAATCCGACATTCCAAAAGTGATTTTTGCAGATGTGGTTGCGGGATCAGTAGCTTCTAGAGGTCTCCCGCTCCAAGTCCGTTTCGAGCTGATGTTTATCATTGGAAGTTCTGTACCAAACTGAAGGCCGTGCGGGTATTACGTCTAGTAAACTACTCCGTTCTTAGAATTAGATGATTAACTATGTACGCAGTTGGGCTTTTTGGAAGGATTAGGCTAATGGTAACGGTTGGTTTTAGTACATCCTTTGCGTCGTTACACGCAATATATTAATATATTTCTACCTCCACCCCGTACCCGTCTATTCCTTAATTCTAATATAGCCTCAAATGTCAATCATATCCTTCTAATGACCACCACTAGCTTTTAACGAATTACTTCTGAATGAAATTCTCATCCATTCTGCAATGACCTTTGCTTTGCTTATCACATGCATTAAAAAAAGAAAACTACTACTGTGAAGAAATATATATTCAAAAATCACCACTAGCACAATGCATTTTATACTACATGTATGACAGCTGAGCATTTTTCAGAGAACGATGAGCGCCCGCTATTTTTTCCTCTATATTTTAAAATGGGTCCGGGCAGGATGCCCGTGAGCTTGGAGGATGTTGGGAGACGGTGAATGTGGAGGAATGCACACGTACTGCGGTAGATGTCATGAGGAGAAACGAGATGGCACTGGCGAGTGTGCCTAAAAGATACTTATTTCACCGTGGAAAAGTTGGGAGACCGGTGCGGAATTAAAGGGGGAAAGTTCACGTCAACGCGGAGAAGATGAGAATGTAAATTCCCAGGGTAACGGCAGCTACTGAATGAGAATGAGCTGATAAGTACGGAAAATTCCGGGGAGTAGAGGTTTCTTTTGGAGTCTGGGAGATAAAAATGACAAGGCAATTGAGGAAGGGTGGTGTTCCGAGGAAGGGGGTGGAATGCAATTTGGGACCGCCAGGAGTTTTGGATTAAGAGTTACGTCAACGGTGTATCAGGCTTCATTCGACGCATGATCTTCATCAAGTATGAAGCCACCAAAGCGTGACTTGGCGTTCCACTTACATCAAGACGCCATATCCTTAAAAATGTTAGTTTTGTTTAAGACGAAATTTCTCTTTGATCGAGGAGGAAATACGTTTCTCATTACATAAATAGCTTTAGTAATAGTTAAACTTTAGGCAGTTTTGTGCTAGAAAATTAAGTCCTTCTGCTTCGATGGCGATCAAGTTTGTTTTTGTTCAAGTTCTAATAAACGTGCATTTATATTCCTAAACTTGTGTACTAGCTTCATTTAGGCTTATGGTACTTGAATTAATCTAATTCTTGTGAAATGCACTCCAATTTTTAGTGCTCATTTCAATTTTTTTACAGTTCATAATTTTCAATTTTAGCAGGGATTAGGAGGACCTTTCTTTTTTCACGCATGGTAAATTCGTATCCTATTAACTTTAAACTATGATGCAGTTTTGCGTATTCCACACCTGCATCGGTAGACACAATGTAGTATTTCCTATTCGCATTATGCAAAATTGATTAATATATTACCCCCATGACAATGATGCCACGATATGTTGAAACTACCCCACTGCCCAAAATGATACAGTAAGGTATGCAATAATCATGCATCAGAATCGTAAACCTAGAATCTGATCAACATCACTAAAAGTAATAAATTAACGCTGTATTCTTTATTTTAATCTGAAGATGCTCCCTGGGATAAATAAAGACCTCTCCCGGGATACAGCGTTGCTAACTCAACGTTCATGAAACACAGCAGAAAACCCGAAAACGAAAGTTGCCTCACCATATGCTTCCATAATGATCATGTGAGGATTTCGATATTTCTTGCTTATTTTAACATTCACGACTACGGCATGAGTGTGCATTTTTTAAAATAAAAATTTTAAAGTATCTTTTTAACGTATTGTAATGGAGTATAGTAAGGTTCAAATGTTTTTCTCTGCATTTTAACTTAACTTGATGCACTGAATACCACAGAACAGCTATGCGCGGTTATCTATTTTGAGGGAAAAAAGATAAAAAAGCGTACATATAAATTATAACCATGATCAGGAAAAATTCAAGATTTTTTTAGCTTCTTAACATGCAAACCTCATGATTGTTTGGCAAATGTAATGGAAATCCTAATATTGTGCTATTTAACAACCTACTCTTGTTTTTTGGAGATTATAATATTTCCAGTAAAACGGATAAAAACCCATATGCCGATCCTACTTTCGCTGGTCTAATGTGATTAATATTTTGAACATTACGAAATATTTTCAATTAGATGCATTCCCAACAGAATCAATTCAATTGCATATTTCACATTTGTATCTACACTACACAGCCAATTTAGTCGGCGTCTTGAAGCAAATAGCATAACCGTAAGAGTTGTCAATAAATAGAAGAAGGGAAATAAAATGCAAATAGATATTCAGAAACTTTCAAATACCAGCAAGGCATCCTAGTTCAAGTACCTTGGTGGCTCAAAATAGATTTAATAGTATGAATAATGATATTTAGCAAAAACAAAGATGTGTAGGCATACAGATTATTGATTCATTCAAAAGGGTAATGTTGTTCATTCGTTACGATAATATTCAATGCTTCCTCTTATGTGCCCCTCAAATACATTGAAGCTGGTGACTTGGGATGAACCAGCAACAGAGAAGCACGATTTCACAATCTGCTCAATGTTATGCAAATGCGAAGGAAAAAAAAACTTTTATTACAGATTCATCGTTTTTCTTTCTGAACGGTACTCAAGGCATGGAGTTCAATAAAACGGCTTTAAACTAACAAAAGTATCATAATGATCCCTCAATTATCTCCCAAAATTCACCCTTAATCGTTCTTACTCTATATCTGAGGCTAGCTTGCACGGATTTCATGTAAGAGCTACGTTTTCAAAATGAAGTCTCACGTTGAGCAATTAGTTTCATTTTCCAGCTCTACAGTCGAATTTATCCAGGACCATCCATGAAATTCATAATAAACTCTTTACAGCGCAGTTATTTTTTGTTTCCCTCATGATATATAATTTAATAATTTTCACATTCAGCGGATGCAATGTTTGCCCTTTATCTTTAGACTTGGTGATTTAGCTTTGTGTTTGTAGTATTTACGCTTTAGATTAGATACGGAAATTTATTCTCCTTAACTATCTTTTTTTATTTTACTCTCATTTACTTTTATGGGATACGGCGATGAGAAGATACCATGGAAAGACTTTTGAATTGTTACGCTGAAGCATTTAACCAGTGCAAAGCCATGCAGACACAAATTCAACATTCCGGCTTTCAAAGAAAAAAAACTAAAAAAACGTCAATGAACAATTGTGCACTTTGATTTGAATGAAAAAATGTTAATTGTAAAGAGTACCTGATGCATAAATAAGGCTTGGGAAAAGTACAAAATTTAATTTTATCACACCGTCTTTTCTAATGACAACATGCCCTATCCATACATTTTTTAAATAAACTGATGAGCCATGAAGTTGTATGGTATTATATAATTTTCATTTCTGTTGTACAAAATAATTGTGGCGTCAATATCGGACTCTGCATTTTCCCACGCCATGAGAATGGAAACCAGAACGTGGCGTTAATGGTTATGACGGCAAGAAATACGTAGTGGAACGCCCATTTTCTCTTTTGCATACGTAATCTCGGGTGCCCATTTTGAGGAATAAATTGGAACGAGGAGTGAGCGACGTGTAATATCCTACTACTCTTCTCCTCTCCGTTCAGTCCCGGTACTGAGCGAAACATTCTCCCTTCGCGGGACAAAACTTTTCGGGCTCCCTTTTGACCGCATAAAAGCGTCCCAGTGCCCACAATTGGAGCGCAACCACGGAGTGCGTCATTTCCGAGTTCGAGCACTGATTAGACGAGGAGCGGTCGGCTTTCGATTTCTGCTTCTGTGCATGCTGACCAACACTAAAAAAGGAAACTGTTTTCTCCGGTTGCTAAGAGCCATTTCAGCACTGGCTATCGACTTTTTTATCTGCGCTATTTTTCATGCCTTTCATAAGTCGTTACATGTTATTTGGAGGTTAAAATGTTATGAATGTCAATATTTTACTGAAAAGAATTATTTGGTAGCCACGGAAATGCATTAATGACACATTTCTATGGAACCTAAATAATTTTATTCCAGTTTTTTTCAAAACCAACCTTATTGAAATATCAAATCAATGTGATACACCCGTAAAATGCATCTTTTGATGGAGGCAACACATCACATTACTAGTATAACTCACTAACATAATAATGAATCAATATTGATTTCTTTATGATGCTAAATGTTTAACACCTCATAAATTTCCTTGGATGATGATTTTTTCGTTTGATATAGGTCCTTGTTGATAACACAGTGCATAGTTACTGTATTAATTTCAAGAATCTTAAATACATTTAGTTACAAACAAGTTTTTTTATTTATATTAAGTGCGAGAAAGAATGAATACATTTCGATGTTAATTCATGATGACAAATCATTTGCTCTTGTCAATCTTGAAAGGAGCCGATTGGATTGATCAAGCCGGCGCCCCCGTTAATTTGTTTAGGAATATATTGTGACGGACTGGCCGTCTAATCTTTGTTTTTTCAACTGGACGGGCCTCCCGCGTCCGTCATTTGCGTCCCAAGCCGGGTCCCCGTTGCGTGAGCGAGGTGAACGTCTACCTTTTTCTGCGTGGATATCTGGTAAAATGTTCCTTTGTCTAGGGCATTGGATTTTTTAAAAGTGAGAATCACACCACTTTTGTGTCAACCCAGGTCATTGGGCAGTGTAAGCCATGAACCTATTGGTTATTTTTTAAATTGAACTCACGTGAGAGGGGGGGACGAGAGTTACAGGAGACGAACGAGGGCAGTTGGTAATTGGAGTTAAGCACAGAAGCTCAGGGTGTGCTGGTGAAGGCAGACGAGCGTGGACGGAGAGAGAGAGGCGATAGTTGGAGACGGAGATCACCACGACATCCGCGAGAAATTGACAAAGTCGTTCCCTAGCGATTTTTCCTGCGTTCTGCCCCAGAAGAGGAACGAGACGCAGCGGACCTCGATCCCGGCACCCCAAAGAGGAGGTGCGGTTTCGGGTGGATAAGGGCGACAGACCAAAGGTTGGACGAGTTCCTTTCAGTCGCAAGGTGCATTTTCACAATAGGAGTTGTTGAATTCCGTTCTCCACGCCACCATACCGAAAACTCAACGGTGCAGTCTCTCCGCGCTGGATTTCGCCGTCAAGCTTCACACCATCTCATACATAAGTATCGTCACACCCGTATTTCCCCAATCCTAAGTGGTTTCAACCCTCTTATTCACGCTTCCCCACTGTGAAACCCGTGTGCGCCAGGATAAGTGGTGTACGAGATATTCAAACAGAGTTAAATTCCCTTCAGGTTAAGAGAAGAGACCCTGTCAAACTGATCCCAAGAGTGGACAATCCTAGTCTTACGGGACCGTAACTCGTGTATCACTCACTCCCGTCCTCATCAGTAGTATTAAAAAAGGGACGAGGAGCTTGTAATTCTCTTCATTTCGTAGTTTATTTTTTTTTCCATACTTGGTCATTTATTTGTTCACTGTAGGGTCAAAGTGTTAAAGAGTGATTATTTTATTTTTATTGATTTCGTTCCATTTATGCCTCGCCATTCATTCACCTTTCATACCTCATTAGTTTGTAAGACATGTGTTAATTAGCTGTAGAGTGCCTCCTTCGTGTTCATTCTTATGCTCATTTCGATGAATAAATGTTGTTTGTGTTAAATGTAGAAAAGGCAGATGTTCATTCTTACGCTTCGCGTAATCTCTCCCGTGCTCGCCTACTACGGCGCTCCCTGTGCCGCCGTTTTACCGTCCGCCCTGGCTTAAAATCCCCCCAACCCTTGAACATTTTGGATCGTCCTCGCTTTGCCGGCTGAGCTGGTTCGATGCTGCGGTTTTGGGTGGCGGCCTTTTCAAACACGCGACAAAAGTCGCGATATCCCTTTTTCTCAAAACCATTTCCCCACACGGGAAAGTCCGAAGCAGACGAGGTGTCGAGGCAAAGGTAAAGGGTCCATTTCTCGAAGGCGTAAGGACTGCGGCGAGTCAGCGGGGAAAGGAGAATCAAGCCCGTTCCGTCACAATATAAATTATCTTTATTATGTATTTCAATTTGAGTTTATCACAGAAACTATTCATGATTCTAATCCTTTATATTATGCCAATGATAAAAATGCATTCTCCAAACTTTAAAAGAAATAGATAATGAGATACCTACAGGTAGTGCATGTTCAGTGATCTTAACCCCCTGCCAAACACCATCGTGATGACACGCAGGGTAGATGTAGATGCATAGGTAATAATGATTTATGGAAAATAATGCAGAAAATGGAGAAAGAGTTTACCGATTTCCCATCGGGTCTCAGTGTAGTTTTTTACCATTTTTTCGAAGGCAGAGTGCGCCATCATCTTCAAGGTGAATACTAGGATTTGCCCGGTATGCATACATGTTGTCCAACTTAAAGGGGTCCAAGATTGGTAGATTCAATGATTGGTGATATTCCGTTGTTTCAATTTTATAGAGAATCAGTATCAACAACTTGTTTAACGGGTGCCATCCTTTGTTAAGATTTTTTTCTCCATCCTAATTATCACATCTTTCACTACACGATCCCAAAATATGCCGGAAATAATTTGTCAAACTTTTTTGCAGGGAAAAGATTAATAATTCTACATTCAAAGGTTGACCGAGCCATTACATTATGCAGAAGTACAAATGGCATAATGCTTAAATGTTCATCACCATTACTTCAAAAAATGTGTGTAGATATGTTATTTTCGTTCTTCACGGTTACATTTTGCCATGGTAAAGTTAAGTATTTTTAGAAGTACATCGAATCACAGAGTGATTACTTTACTTACTCTATGATGTAACTGATCAAAAAACCTCCCGATGCACCAGAAAAGACAGCGAAAGTGCCTCTAAAATAATAATCTTCTGTGAGGTCAGAAGTTAAATAAGGAAAGTTAAGGTGTACACGAAAATTACGTTCCCGAATCAAGTAGCAGAGCCATCAATTATTTCACATAAACAGTGTTTTCAGATCAAAGATAATTGTAAAATAAAAAAAACTAGATACCTTCAAATGTTTCGAACCCCAGCCTTTATCATTCATTTCATTCCCTATGAATACATGAATTATTACAAATGTTTGGGTAGTAATTTTATACCATTATAGAAATTAAGATAATAAAGGTTTCACTCGATACAGCGGTCATATGTAAAGCATATCTATTCGATAATTCTTCGAGAACGCCTTCGTGAAAATTGGCCATAAACATCATATCTCACTTGAATATGGTAACATTAGTAATCCAATAATCATTGTGTATTGAGTGCGCCAAGTAAGATGTATGTAAGAGTAAGATGAATGCATGTTATTTAGGCAGTGTTTTATAGACTTAGAAGAAAATGTGGATAAGACAATAAATCACCATGGCTTGAGGAGAACTAATAAGTAACCTGATTAAACAAATGAAGATTTCTATCGATATCGATATCGATAGAAGAATGGTTAATAAAGACTTCTGTATGAACGACTTCTGAGGCTGTTGGATGACGCTAAGGAAGAAAACTGAGAAAAATATCGCATTTCTAGACATACGGGCCTAGATAAGAATAGCGCAGGATGGTTGACCACAAGGAAAGAGAAAATGAGGTAGAATTTAAGGAAGAATATGAGCGCAACTTGGTAATGTTCTGCATAGAAAAAAACGAATGGATAAAGAGAGTTAAGGGGAAATGGATCATGCAGAATGTACGAATATGACAGAATATGAGGCAAAGTTATTTAATGTTAAATTTGAAGAAATGTCGAATAAAATGCCAATGTGACGACAAAAATGATTAAAGGATGTAGGTACATCATAGAAATTTAAAAGAAGAAAAATTTCTTTTCACCCACGTTTGAATAACGTAACAGAAATAAATAACGATTCACGATGATGCTGACGGGAAGCAAATTGGGAAAAGTAAAGAGCAACACAAGCAGATAGTTAAGAACACGACAACCATACACAAAGGAATTTCTGATCATTGCATAAATAAGATGCGCCGCATCATTCATCCTTGTGCCAGCTGCTTCTCAGCGTGGGGCAGAATTTTTAAAATTTGTTCAGAGCCTCTGTCTCCCCCCTCGAGTCTACACTCACTCCTTCCTACTTCCTCCGCCCGCTGGGAATCCACGCCTCCGATATCTGGAAAGCTCCTTCCTTGCCCCCTTATCTACGCCCCCTCCTACTCCTCCACCCCACCCTCCCCTCAAAGCAGCCCCTTTCACTTTCCACCTCGGGGCGATTCCAGCGGCGGCGGCGGTGGTGGAGCGCCCTCTCACGCAACGCGCCGCAAAGAATCATAAAACACGAAAGTTGACGTGCGGTCGGAGATTTATAGCCGGTCAAAAGTAAATAAATACTTGGCCTGGGTAGAATTATATAGCGCACAAGTAAGTGTGGGGAAGGGCTCTCTCGATGTGGGGGGAGGGGGTGAAACTTTTCTGCAGCCCTGCGGGGAAACTAACTTCGGTTTTTGATCCTCTCGGAGCATTTTCTCGCGGAAATTCGAACAGAAAAAGATTTCGCCATCGAGGAGGAATTTCTATTTTTTTCCCTCGCGCGGTAGGCTTACGACCGCTCGAATCATTGGCATCCTCCGGTCATGAACGGGGAAGGCTATATGAGCACACCCTATAAGGTCAGAGAATCGTTAATGGAAATTTTAATGCCTATAATCTCTCACCGATGCATGCAGTAACATTTGCCATAAAGTTAGACTCTCAGCCTCAAGAGGTAAGCACTCAGGATGAACGATTTAAAAAAATAAAACGAATGGTGTAGTTGTAAATTAATGTTTCCTGAAAAAAACAAATAAGGGTAAAACAAACCTAAATATAGAATACGAAATTTGAATAAGGTCCTCCCTCCCCATTGTGATGTCATTTCTGACTCGATCAATAAACATTTTAATTGCTATTTGGCTACATCGGCTCTGTGGATGTATGCCGAATGCTAATTTTGGCCAATTTCAATAGTTCTTTAGCTATGGCTGAAGATTTTTTTATCTTCTTGATCGAAATTTCATATCAATAATCAGAGGTATCTGAGATAAATCAGCAGCATAAATAATGATTATTATTATTTGGGGCCACAAAAATATCGCTGAATATTACATTAATCGCTTTGACTCCATGATACTTGGGATTACACAAAGTAAACAATAGATACCAGTCTTGGATTTGATTTAAAACAACCAGTCTTGGATTTGATTTAAAAAATTAAATTAATCATAAATGGAACTTCTGAGTTATAACAATGATGGAATTATTAATTTGGACAGTTAGCTTTCAAATACATTATCAGTTCCTTGCTTATGAAACTGCTTCGTTGATCAAAACGTTGGTCACACAGCGACGGGCTACATTTCATTAATGTGCGCCTGAGGTAACTTAACCCTAAAAAATTTCTCAGCGCCGTGCTATGTTCATAATTATTTCAAACGATGATTCTAGAAATTTGACTCATAACCTGTCATTTTATTACATACAAATATATGTGATTGGATTTGTATAAGGGTTCATTTCATTTAATCGCTTTCCACCTTGCTGTACATGCATGATAAGGTATCAATCCTGAGGAACAGATAGAAAAGTAACATCTACATCTTCACGATGCCCTGCAAGCCACCGCGAGGGTGTCTGGCAGCGGGTGAAGATCACCAATCATGCAATATTGACATGCAAACAAGCAACTATAGGGTCTCATGCAGCTGCATTGTTAGTATCTATAGTATTTAAGGGGTTAATACATGCATCGTGTAATACAGACTACTCTAAAATATTTCCCCTACCTATCTCTTTGCTATACTGCCTATTCTGTTCTCTTATAGTACGGGGGAAAAATGCCATTTTGAATCTATCAGTACGACAATCTATCTCTCTAATCTTATTTATCTGGTCGAATAGGCTGATGTTTTTAATATGTGCAAAATATCTTCAGCCATTCTATCCTATTGAAATTTCTCTAATAGATTTAATCTGTACTTTAAACTACGCTCTGATAATTATTCCCACCCTAATTCTTGTATTTATTCTGAAACACACAAAGTAAGATCACGCATGAAACTTTGGCCTAAGGAAATTCACCCGCTCGTATTGAACGTCCATTGCAGCACAGCAACAATGGGAGAGGGGGGAGTTGCCGCGCAATTGATTATTCGCCGACCGTATTTGACGTCTGGTGACACTCTTGCTAGACTCCGAAACCCTCAGCAATCTGTTTCTCTACCGAGGACCTCCATTAACCGACGGCGGACTGGTGGCATTTACCGAAATGGAAAGCGGCAATGGCAGGAACACATGATTGAGGAGGGGTAAGGCGTGAGGTGGATACTTGCGTTTGATGCTGATTGCGACGTTAGTGCTACTCCCACTAAACACTCGCCAATTTACTCGTCCACCCTAAGCTTCGACGCTCGTTGGACAACGGGGAGCTATAATTAAGCAGAGCGCATCTTATAAGGATGTCAATATACTCGGAAAGGAAATAAAGAGGAAACAAACCTATTCTGTTACGAAAAATACATGCAAAACATACACGGTTCTGTAAATTGAGAATATATGGATTTTAGGGAGTACGTAGTGTATGAGGATGGGAGTAATGGAACCCGGCGACACCCTGATCATAATTTAAATGAATGATGAGCATAATATAAGCGGTCAAACATTCCCTGGTCAAGATTCTTAATGACTACGATCTCTTTTCAGTAAATAAGTGGCTAACGTGCTTTGTCGCAGAGATTTAAATAAATAAATATTCAGAGATTTTACAATCGCATTGGTATGAATGAAACTCTTTCTCTCTTGATAGTCACGATGAAGTCTTTAACTCCATTTATATAAAACCTAATGGCATTCACGTAGCAAATAAATTAGTGCCACACACTATTTAGACAACAAATATAGCTTATTTCAATAAAAAATATTAGTTCCAAAAATGTGCTTATTGTCTAGGAGGCCAATCATAAGAAACAAAATTTTACGAAAACGAACCCCTTATCTGAGAACCAAAACCTCCCAAAAGTAAGATGCCAGACAAAAATAGGCACATAAGGCAGGTCAAGAAGCAATTAAATATGCATTGCTGTGTTCTAATAAAGTTCAGAATTCATCAATTGTATACTCTGGGTACAGCCCTATTAAAATTTACATCAATCTATAGTTCTTAATGAAAATATAACAGGATAAAAAAGGCGGACATTACATTGAATAAATATGTCTTCAGAAATCGAACAAAGTTCCTGTTTATCTCAATGAACGCATACACCGAAAATCGATATCGTACCACTCGAATTACCACCAGTTAAATTATCCACGGATCGATGGTTTCAAAATAAGGTGCTTTTCAATCAAAAAGCCCAATGATTTTACAAAAATTTAGTATTTACATAAAGAAAAAAAGTCCAGTTCCCCCCTGCTAAATGAGTCAAAGGATTGATAAATCAAAATTATATCACGTGAATGCTCCTGAATTTCATCAAAAATGAGTTGTGAAAAGCAAGGGAAGGGTTTAAAATGGAACATTATATCACCAAAAAAAACATTTACCCTGAAATTAAAACATAATTAAGCTATTTCAGTTGCCCAAGGATAGGCAAAGAGAGCTCAAGACCGGCATTCCAAAATTCACTTCAAAAGAATGTAGGGAAGGATGATTAAACAAGAAATAGTAAATGGCAGCATGAACAAGATTATTCATGCTTCAATATTAAAGGTTTTCAAGCGCTGTGTACGACGAAGTATGGCAGGAGCTTCAATTTGGTGAAAATGGGTATTTTCACGAGCCATTAGTCAACGAATAATAAAATCGGTTTAATTTACTCACTCAACATCATACAGCAGTGAAAAATGGTCGAATGAACTAGAGAGATTGTTGGCTTACCGTAACGTTGCATATTGCAAGGTCAAGTTTAACTAAGTAAGGATAGGCGCTGATAATCTGGATTTGTAGCGATCAGATTGAAAGTTGAACAGGGTTTCCCGTTGTTGGCATTTATCTTTGAAATCATGAAGGAGTAAAGGACGGTGTTTTATGAGGATATGAATACATAGAAACAGAGAATAAAAATAAATTGATAGCCGATGGCCCAGCGTTACCCAACAGACTAAGAAGAAGATACAATCACTGTCATCATCGCGTAGCATATTCAAAGTGAGATATTTAGCATGTATATGTCTACAATACATTAAAATTATTTAAATTGTTAAGGAAGAAAAAGCCAAAGTAGTTCAGAGTTAAAACCTCAGCTAGAAGAGGTAGAGCTTTTATGCAACTAAATTCCTTAATACAGTTGTGTAAGTTAGCATATATGTAAGGAGATTTGCTACACAGTCATTTCGTAGCGGTGGATAACTCTTCGCAAAAATATAGAGTATAGATGTAAATACAGTTTAAGTAAGGTGGAGTATAGTAATGTATGAATCTAAGAAACAGGGGTGAGATTATGAGTATTAATTAGAGTTCTTTGAAATGCAGGCGCAAACTATAATGGCAACAATACGATGAACGAATGACGGAACTGACAATCATTGGATACCGAAGGCCATCACTGAAAATGAAATTCGGAATGGGTAAGTAGCATCATATAGGGTTCAAACTTAGAGTACATTCGAAATAACATGAAGAGAGACCGAAAATAGGCCGATCTGACGAAAGAATTAGTGGATGAAATGTGTAGTTAGGAAATGAACAGAGGAGTTAAGATACTTTATCTAAACTCTCCAAGACCAGTAGGAAATAAAGGAATAAAAATTAGACTCTCCACCGTTTTGGTTGGCTAACGTTGCTTCAAGAAAATCACTATCTATCGGCCGTGTTAGCCGGCTTCGTAACGAGCTTCCAAAAAAACCTAAAGCTCGCTGGTACGGATAAAACCTAGCCTATGAATATGGTGTTTTTTCTAGAATGTTATAACTTAGGTCACACGTTGCGTAATAACCTTAGCGTTGGAGTGTAAATGAAAGATTCGTACTACAAATTCATTGGGTGCTGAAACCATAGTGGTTTTCATTAACTAAATGTTTGTGATATATAATAGATTGCTGTTATCAGATGCGGATCAAGCAGTAGGGAAGCAAGAATAATGAAACAAGTGAGACGTTGTGCACTTTCTCCCCCGTACTCTTCAATACCTTCATCGAGAAATTCATCAATGAGAAGGCTTCAGCGGTGAATATATCTGTGCATAAAAACAGCATACTGCATTTCGTCATTGACATAGTGGTCATGGAAGAGACATAAAGATAATTAAGAAAGATTCTAGTTAACATGAAACAGGCAGTGGCCAAATATCAGGCCAACATAAAGAAAACCAATTTACGGAGGCAGAAGGATAAGGCCAAGAACAACATTAAAGTAGGAAAGTAAAAAGCTGGAGGAGTTGAAGGATAATTGGGAAGCCGAGTAACGAGCAATGGACGAAGTACGAAGGAAATAGTATCATAGCCACGGCGATGAGGGCATTATATCAAAACTTATTATGGCTAAAAATATAACCTTGGAATTAAAATAAGCTAGGGAACACCAATAGAACTTATATCTTGAGCATGCTACTTTATCGCAGTGAGGCATGGGTGATAACAGCAGGAGAGAAGTAAATACTGTATCATTCGAATATTGGTGCTAGAGAAAAAAGATAACGATAAAAAATGTCACCAAATGACCAGCGAAGAAGTTCTAAGAAGACTGGAATAAAAGGGGAATCTTGATTTAACAAAAGAAAACGTGGAGGCGTTATGAATACAATAAAAGTTTGCCTGTATTGATTACTTTCCACATTAGAATAAGCCAAATTAAGACTAATGTAGCATGAAATTGTATTTACGCCAGTTCGCCTAAAGCCTGGTCTACACGCAACTTTTTGTCGTCAGTCTTGCATGATCATGCCAGATTTGTCAAACAAAACGTTGCATGGGGACGGCAAGTTGGGCGTTTTGCATGAACTGAATGAGGTTTGACAAACCTGCAAAACACTGATGGGCTGGAGCTTTGCGTACAAGGAAAACGGCAGACAAGTCGGTGCATGTAGACGCGCGTCAGTCTAATCGGTCAAACTTCGCTCCCCTGCCAGTCTGTTCACGGCAACGCTGAAGGTTGCATCTAGTATTTTTAGTGCATGTATTGGCGAAAAAAAATGTCATCAAACCTACAGCCTACGACTTTTTTACGGAGTTCATATAACTGCACCAAAGTATTCCTTCCCTCTGGCATGTGAAATCAAAGGATTACAGCAACCGAATCAAGAAAAACCAGGCATACACCGCTTTGGTAAAAAAATGCAAAGAAATGGATTGTGAAGCAACTAAAGAGTCGGTTACCAAAAAGATCAACTCATTTTGAACAGTTTGCCACAATGAGTTTGCGAAAATAAAAGCGTCTAAGCACTCTGGAGCTGGAACAGAAGAAATCTACAAACCCTCTTTGTGCTACTTTGATTTAATTTCCTACTGAACGACGAAGGCCAACTCCTGTGAATATCACGGGAAATCATAGAAGTTTAAGGAATGGAAGAGTGTAAGGGGAGGAAAGGACGGAAACTGCCAGCGAAAATGTGTCAAGCTGTGACGCACCATCCTCCAGCGGCAGATATTCAATTACCTACAAGAAAGAGGAAACGATCCACAATTTATACAACTACTGAAGTACCTCGACTGGCTGGAGAGATATTGAACGCCATTCGTTCCGATGATGAATTTGATGCGTACGGGAAATATGCGGCACGTAAATAGTGTGGTCTTAAAGGGAACCAAAGTATCTTTCCACGGAAGCTTATGAATGATGTTATTTTTGAAACTGAACTGGACGCAATTACGAAAGACTTTAAAGTAGTGAACTGTGCTGGTTCTTCTGGAGGGCAGCTTGTAATGCAACAGGTTTTTCCTTGTAATCATCAGGAAAATCCTTCCAATCGCACAATGGGTTATCCACAATCTAGTAAACAAGTTAAGCCTATTAAAAGCTCAGTTACATATACAAATATCAATAATTCCTCAATATTACCATGAATTTCGGCGTACTATCCTAATTTTAAGAATAATCCCCAAATGACGCAATCCCCAGATGTTGTTTTCTCTTTTGTCTATTATTTTAGTTTTTTCTAGCAGTTGATATTTATTTGAAATCTTCTAGCTAAATGAACGCTTTTTTTAAACTGATTGTGAAATTAAAAAATATTCAGTTTGCATAAGCAAATGCTTGAAACGTCTTTTTTTCAATTAAATTAACAATTACTTATGTTCATATCATTTTTTGTCAAGTCTACACACTTTTAAATGAAACGGTGTTCCTTTCAAAAGGCGAAATATACGTAGGTTTTATAAACTTATCTTTAAATATTCATTTTTCAGAACGTTGTATATAGCTTCAGAGTTTCCTGGTAAGATGGGTCTCAAAGCTAGTTTAGGAATTATAATTGTATATTCAAGGTCCATATAGCTCCTTCTAGTCGCTAAAAAACTTAACATGGCGGTAAGTCCCTCGTGGGGGCTGATAGCCGCTCTCATGGCAGAGTCCTGCTTTTCTATTTCAGGGATTACAAACGTTAACAATTCACAATACTTGTCTATGTCCATACGTATGTAATTGCGCCAGTCTTCTGGTTTCTTCTCACGTTCTCGGAGAAGATTCACATGAGAGAATGTGCCTCTCTTCAAGAACCGCTTCTGTGACCACCGTGAACGACGACTTTGTATTTTTCTTCAGGCTTTGGACGCATAGTGCAATTATGGTCACTAGCAGTTATTCCTGTATGACGATTTTGGAACGACCGAGGGAAAGACTGAGCGAAAGTTTGAGCAGTGTAGCCGCACAATTTGCGTCAGTCTTGTTGGTCAGTCTTTCCATATCATGCAAGACTGACGACAAAACATTACGTGTAGACCAGGCTTAACACCTAGAAGAGTGCAATAGTGTATGCTTGGTGATCTTCTCCCCCTGCCACACACCCTCGTGGTGGCTTGCAGGATATCGTGTAGAGGTAGATGTAGATGATCCTTTAAAGTCTCGAGAAATTCTAAGGTATGACTTCGTAGCTTAACTTGTTAAAGCACTGGTTAACGTAGTAAAGGGCGCGATGGGCTTCGGGTTTGAGTCTCGGTCTAGGTCAAGGATTGAATCTCTCTTTGAAGCCTCTTATTGTCTAATACAGGTATACTATTATTGTTACCTGCATATCAGCAGTCAACGCCATTCAGCTTGACTATTTTGCGTTCATTGAATATCCAATCACCTTTTAGAAAACCATTATTTTTGTCCCATATGCAATCGATTGTTTTTTTTAAACCTACATGCACTTGGATTCAGGTAGTCCTCCTTCCCAAAATATTTTGAAGACATGGAATTTTGATATGAATTATGAGTCAAAGAGACAAAAAATAAACATTACAGTTATACTCAGATACTACTGAGTTAATACCCTATCCTCAATTTCAGTCAATCGGTAGGGTAGTCACTACTATATGATTGTTAACAACAAATTGTTGAATGATAAAGTGCTACTCGTGTTTAATACGAGCAAATACTTGAAAAGGAGTCAACGCCTACCATTCATCATTGGGATGGCTATCAGAGGATACCGAGGATATAGTTGCACCCAACTGGCAAGCTTGCGCGTTTAATCAAGCAGAAATTAAGGTTTTAAATTAAGCTAATGGAGCCACGTAAGTGAACAGTAGGGAAAAGAAAAATATCACGTAGAATGGCACAGACAAGGGCAGACAATTTCGTCAACCGCACATTTTAGGGAGGTTGACTCCAAGCATAAGAATTGGAGATGGCTCAGGAGCTATCATATTCCTCCAGCGCTGGCAGTTATTAAATTTCTGAGGGCAAAGAGGGGATTTCTTGGATGAGAAAGCGAAAGGAACCTGAGACGGAAATTGTGGGCTGGGGGCAGGGGAGTGGAGAGCGGTGTTTATAGGAGTTACCAGGTTGGATGAATGGCAGGTTGGTAAGGACGTAGCTTGCAGACAAAAGGTGCCAACGGCGGATATATACGTGCGCAGAAAGCTGGGATCAAGCCTTTAAGAATGGTCCCATAAAAAGTCGAACAGGTCTCTCTCGAATACGACAAAGGACGTAGAATATTCCCATCACTCCAAGGTATGTGATAGTCAGCTACAAGTTATTTACTGCTACCACCGATAATACGGTGGTGAAAATTACTTCATCGTGCGTTTTTTATACACTTAATTGCAACAACATGGTAGAGAAAATCGATAAACGTTTACACGTTAACACGAAATCTCGCTGAATAAGGTTATTGATTAAGAAAACAATTGTCATTTACGCTCAATAGCGTGAACGAAAAGTGAGTGAAGCAGTCAACAATTCTTAGTTCAAATCGTAACGATCTTGCACATCCTTCACCATGATTATAAGTTAATTTTATATGAATAAATCTTATAGGCAAATTACAATGTTTTGGACCTTCCACCAGTTTATAGGGAATCGAGTTGGTGTAATGGTTGTAGTACTGGAATCCCAGTTAAGGGCATCGGGACCGACTTCCGGTAAAGGCAAAGAATTTTCAGAGAAACCTTGGTCCCTGCTTTAGCGCTGCGGGGAGATAACGAGTTCAACCACCCGTTTGGCCGGTGGAATGGATGTTAAATCGTGTACTGGTCGGTGCCTTTCGTTAAAAGTGCACAAACAACCGTTTCTCTCCACTCTTCCTCTGCTCCCAGTTATAGTCCCGTCCACGCCAAATTACACATAATTTTTGTATGAGAAAACTGAACGCAACTGTCGTCACGTCCCCATAGTGATTAGAACTAGTATATAATCCTTAATTGTGGACTACTTCAAATGGTTTTTCCATTTCCCCGCACTATAAGAGAACAGAATAGGCAGCATAGCAAAGGAATAGATATGGGAATATTTTAGAGTAGTCTGTAGTGCATGATGCATGTATTAATCACTTAAATACTATTGATACTAACAATCTATTTTCATGAGACCCTATAGTTGCTTGTTTGCATGTCAATAGTGAATGCTTGGTGATCTTCACCCCCTGCCACACACCCTCGCGGTGGCTTGCAGGATATCGTGTAGATGTAGATGGTAGGTAAAGGAAGATAAGACAATGAAAAAGAAGGCTTTAGCAAGACAAATGTCCTTGGCGTACTTAAGGTTGACCTCGTAGCTATAACTTTTGCTATTTTATGATTGCAATCTCTCATCATGACTGGTACTACGCCGGGTATTGCGATTTTAATAATTTCAGTCACTCAATTCCACTATAACTGTTCGCTTTCACATTTTCGGCAGAACCTTCTACACTGCATTAATATAATGAGGGGCTTCAATAGCGACAAGATTCTCAATAGAATATCAGTGAAAATTTATAACTGAAACTATGAGGGTCATTATAAATGCCATGGAAGAGAAGTAAAAAGAAGATAAGTAAAATTTAAGGCATATGGCCGTAAGTACCCAACCGCCATGGATGGCTGAGACTAAATGATCCTTCATGATCACTCCTTGAAATGCGTTCCTTTACCACAGGACTTCTACTTTAGGATTTTTTCCCAAATATGTAGCTCGAACTGATAGTAAATAATTGAAGATATTAAAAATTAAACTTAGTTTCAAATAAATTTAATAATAAATCATAATTCTATTTGCTCACCAACCAGCCAATAAGGAACGGTTAACCGCACTTCATATTCTCCCTCCGTACAGAAAACACCGTCCACTCACCTGTAATATTAAAACAAAAACACAAATAGTCTCACAAGATACGAGTACATTTTTTCATACATAATTTTGAATAAATAATATCACACAAATTATTTTTAGACGATCTTTGCAACCCTGATTAACTATGATCATAATCATAATCATCATAATTATCATCTGTTGTTCTGATACTTACTCCGAAAGCCATTTCAATGATTCAATTCAGATCGGAAAGATTGGGTATGGAATAATAAACAATGGTGGAGAAAACCCGGCGTCGTTACTAGCATGCTCTTAACGACAGGGTGTCAAGGAAACAAGGTTTCACATCCCATCCGACGGACGGACTACTGTACTCGAACTGCTCTTCACGCAGCGCTCAAGTGGAGGCGAGTTTTCTGATGAAAAGTATCTTCCAGTACCGGGCCTTTGGAAGGGGAAACCAGCGACCCTACCCTATCGGTGGCCACAATTTTATTTGAAAGCAGCGTAAATTTCACACAAGTGAAATTTTTTTTTAGACTCTGGGTCACCTTACTTCCTCAAGAATAACTTGCCATCGCAGGTTTACAATTGGCTTTCATCCGAATCGGCTCCAATATTTAAGATATTATACTAAATGTGTGTTATCAGTCAGGATGGGTTTTTCCTTTACAGAAGATGCTATTTCCCTCTAGAGTCCTGCATATATGCTATTCACAATAATTACATTTTGAAGGCTCGTCTATTTCCAGCGTCTCCATCTCCTCCACAGCATTCAACCCTTTAATACTGCCTTCAGTAAAGCATCAAATTTAATAACTTGGCCCATCCATTTACACTGCCTCCTCTTAATTTCCTCCGGCAACTTCCTCCTGTTTCCAGGCATGCTCTGCGCCTCCTCATTTGTCTTCCTTTCCACCCATCGTGCCTTCCACATTCCAGTCCAAAATTCACATCTCAAAACCCTCCAATTTCTTATACTCCTTTGCAAAGGTCTTCGTTTAGAACCGCAGAACAAGATTATTTCATCTATGGTCAACAACATAAAATATTTTGCCATTTGAAGAAGCAAGTTACAGAATACAAAATTATTTTTATATTAAGCCTTTCAATTAAAATACACCTGTTTAATTGTTATAACTACTACTCTTCGGCTTCAAAACGAAGTGTATTACTTAAAATTTTGGTCGTGGTTATTCAGCTTTCATTTGCAACAAAATTGTACCCTATCCCAGCCAGGAATGTGTCCTTCTTACATTACTCTCTCTTTGCTACCCCACTTTTGCTATTAGTCCTTTTATGTGCCAAAATAATTCGTTCAAAAGTCATCTCTAAATCTCTACCTTATTCAAGTTACGTGGAAAATATGATTATGTAATTTAGTCCATAATAAAGAGTCGACCCATAAATAAAATTTCAGAGACTATGGCAAGCAAGAAGAAATTACTGAAAACAGGGGGGAAATGTTTCTGCAATATGAAAGCCTAGCAATTTGTTATATGTTACCTTGATTAGATAGTAATTACTTATGAAAGAGATCGAAAATTGAGGAACTAGTGATATCTTCTGAATTCGTAAAATTAGGTGGTATAGGCTAATGTTCGAGTTCCAAAATGCTTGTGCTCAACCACAAGAATCAATACTGTGAAGGAAACTCGATAGACAAGTAAACTGCACGTAACCACAAAATAGATTGCGCATAAACATGGATACTAATTATGCATAAGATAATCAGGCAAAGAATTAATTGTAATTAGTCAAACTGAAATAACTGTATCTACCAAAAATTCGTTGATGATGGTGTCTTCTTTTGGAAACCATAAGGCAAACTTCTCTTTAACTATGACAAGTAAAGTGCCTCTCGGTTAAAGTACCTATATACTTATCATAGTTTAAAATTTTATTAAAAAAATCATATGATATTACGTAAAAAGTAATTAAGAGAGTAAGTGAGTATTGGAAAATAAAGGGATGAAAATAAACTGTAAACGGAAGCTAACTTGAAATGAGATGGACAGAGTGACGATATGTCTCAGTGATTGTGTATTGGTGAACTACTTCCTCCATCGCACAGTTTATTTTACAGCGTAGTCGCTTTATCGCCTACACACAGAATAATGCGTTGCGGCATCGGGCATGATACTTCCTCTCAGAAAGATTCTTCGAAAGCTATACTCTTTCTTGGCATTCTCAATTCAAGGCAGCAGAAAGTACGACTTTGCAGGGGATGACTCCGAGCCACTACATGATCAACGACCTGAAGCGCATCTCGGATGTAAGTCGGTCGAATGGAAATTGGCTGGAGCACTCATACATGAATATCACGGTGAAAGCTACATATCATTCTATTTGCACGCCAGGGAATATTTCATTATGAATGCAGAAGCAAAGAATTATGACAAAGAACTCATAATTTCTGCTCACCACATTTTGCAAGAGGGCTCACCTTCTTGGAGCAGAATCAATTAGAACCATATTGGAATAAATACCTTGTATTTAAAATAAAACTGCGTTTTAGAGCACAGAGGTAATCAATGAACTAAAAGAAATGGAAGACATTTCAGCAAAAAAAACATAGCAAATTGTAACCTAATATCCACCCTTCTACTTTTAATATTTTTATTCATGATTTGATTGATGAAATTTATTTTTTCTGTCGAATAAATCATAAAAAATATCATGTGCAACACGATTTAAAACTTCCAAGACATTAAATAAATGTTTAAATACGTAGGTATTATATCTTCTCTGAGACCACGTGATATCTCGTGTAAAAGGCACTGGCAACTAAATCTATGAGATACAATCAACTTCTCGAACCAGGAGAATGCGTACTTTCTTAATAAATACAGAAAAGAGCAATAGTAATAACTCCATTCTCTACAGGTACATCTGTTACTCCATCTCTAGTTCGTGAAACACCATTTAAAATACTCATCATCTTGTGCATTAAAAAAAGTATATTATTCTAATTTATCACCAAAATACTAGCCGGTTACGTTATAAGATCATAAAAGAAATCGAAGCTGAGTATTACGCCGGATCTAAATGTCCACTTCTCCTTATGTTAAAAATTACATTGACTTGTTTTAAAATTGGTAGATGAATCAACATACAAATAGGGCACACCTAAGTCCAAATTATCTAATGCTTCAATTATTAGATAAGACTTTATGTAAAACTAGATGAGTTTAAGAAAAGTGATTGGTGTTCTAAGACAAATAGATGCTCTCCAAGCGATCACTCCACAGCATACCCTTTCATTTATGAATCTAATCCAATATAATTATTTGAGGTACGTGAATTTCTTTAACGATGAAATGTTGAAAACGAAGGTCCAATACTAAGATTATTAAAACCCGACTCCCAAAAATTCCATTCTTTGTTGCCGGAAAAATGAGGGAAAATATGGGGGAGGAGGAAATAGCGGGGGTGGGATTTAATTTCACCAGCGAGATCCAACACCTTCGTTCTTCCAGCTTCGCCTCCTCCCAACCCCCGACCCTTAACACGTCCTTTTCCTCCCATTTCCTTTAAATCCCATCCCCCCGGATTCCCAACACGCAACCTCGGCCCTCTCACTTTCAAACCCTTAGTACGCCCAGCCGTCCTAATGCTGTCGCTTCGAATTTGACCCGGTCGAGTCTTAAGACACCTTTCACCGTCTCACGACGCCCATATTAATAACCAGGTTGCTCGAGCCCACCCACGCGCCCTATTTGAACCCCCATCTCCCTCGCATACCTCCTTTCTTGGATCCCCATTCTTTTCTTTTCGAGGCAATCCGCCTCTCACTTCACCTCTCACTTCAGCAGTCTTCCTTTCTTCGCATCAAAGTCTGTGACGCCTTCCCGGCACAGAGCGGAGGGGATTTCAGGTTTCGGGATGTTTAGGTCTGCATAATCGTCCTTGACTGCGTCTTGTGGAATTAAGCAGCCACTACTTGGAGCCATAAATTTGGCACGAGAGTGAATAAATAGCATTTAATTGACTGCAAAGGTAACTTCTTTTATTATCGGTTCTTGAAGGTATCAATTAAAATTCTTACAATTTTTCTTCTACACTCTCGGGAAATTTTATACATTTGTTCAGCGAAGTTGATTATAACTACACAACTAAAGAAAACAAGGATCATCTACTTTGATATTGTCCTCTTTGACTTTCACTCAGCTTTTGGCGAAGAAAATACCAACGAACTTGAAATCAAGCCATTGTCTGGTTTAACTATGGTAAAAGCCAAAATTCCATGGGGAGTAATTAGTAATAGTATAGAGTACATTTAAAGGGTACAAATTTAGAGTAACAAAGCTACTTTTAGCCCATTATTTTCTTATTTTTTGAACTCCTGTTCAATCCTTGCTCACTCTGCCCCGTCATAAAAGTAGAATTACGGTATTCCTCTGGACTCCTATTTCTTGTGAACTCTGAAATAGCCGCCAACGCAATCCTAGTGTGTTTCTTGGTAGTCTCTACGCCAATTCATTGCTCTCCTCAGTCAAGTAATCACTCGCTCCATTCTTGCCACCCTTGCCCTCTCTCATTTTACTTTGTCCCCAACAACCTTGGACCCATTCTTCCACTAATCTACCTTTTTCATTTATTTGCACTTTCGCTTCTTGAAGTGCATTTGGCTTAACGGAAACAACACTTGCACTAATTCGATAAAATTTTTAGTTGAGAGGCTGATTGGAACTCAAGGCATTCACGGACAGAATGACACACGCCCTTTGAGTCAAGTTTTATAACGTTACAGAATGAATCGGTAGTGTCAGGAGAAACTTGGTGGAATTTGCTTAACATTTCGATGAAATGAAAGCGAAAACTTTTTTATTACACATGAATTTATTTGCAACCGGTTTCGACTTATAAGGTCATCTTCAGGCACAACTCGAGAAGAAAACTCACAATATATAGGCACAGAAAGTAGGGGAAACTGATGGGGGTGGGAAAGGAGTACGAGGTATTGATGGGTCGGAAGGGGAGGGGGTGAGTGAGTAAGTGACTGGGTGGGAAAAGGTACTGACCGAGGAAGGTATTATCCACAGGGGGTATCCTCTATTGGGATAGCTTCTAATGGAAGGTTTGGCAGTGGAAGAGTGGGAGGTTAAGGATCTGCTAGCATTTGTAGCACAATAATAAGACAGAAAAAATAATCATTAGCCTCTAGTAGGGGTTAGTAACTGGCAGCCAGGTAAGTCTACACCGATCATGTAGTGGGTTGTAATTGGCAGGTACTAGATCACTAATCAGTAGCGTTGTCTGCGACTAACCATTACACTACATAGGAGGTAACTCATTATTTACTGCTTAGTTATTCGCGTCACCAATTGATTTATTTTGTGTACCAAAGGTTTCAAAGGTCTACCATATTTATTGAAGTAACTCTTTTAAGGCCTTATAATATTCATTGGTGGCGGAGGTGGCACCAATGACGAGTAATCTCATCTTAGAAGTCGCTTAACTAATGGCGGAAAAAAGTGTCCCTACGAGGAAAAAGCAAGTGGAAATTACCTCAATTATATTCCCATAAATCATGATGGGCACGACTAATGATAATGAGTTAGCTTTTCCCGCGGAGAAGGGCCTACTGGAGAATTTAAAAATTAATTTTTTTATCGATTCAACTCGGTCTTCAACCCGTCATCTTTTACTGCGGCCGAGACACATTTAAGTAATTTTTAAACGCTTTTTTCATTTGATTTTATTCTTCCAGTTACTCAGTTCTTCACCAAAGGCAAGCATTCAAAAGCAGTGAGTGGTCCCACTTCATAAAATGCAAGAAGCAACTTCATTTAGAGCGTTCTAACAAGCACCTGTTTCAGTGAGCTTTTGATAATCCCATTATTTTTCGCATTCTAGAGCCTCTCTTTTTCATCTGGCTAATTCCCTCATGAAGGCCACATTTTAATGAGTTTTGCTTTTTGGCTCCTCAAGAGAGGATACACTTAAGACTATGAAGTAATCATTTCAGTATTAAGAGTAATATTCCCACTTAAATATTGAGAGTAATATAAGTGGCATAGATAGAGAAAATAGTGGAATTTTTATTACGAGCAAGGTCTATACTTTTATTTATTAGAATAAAAATTGGTGTAACAATGAAGAAATAAACCTTTGACAAGACATCTGGGAATATGCCCTTTTCCCATTACAAGCAGTACAACTGCCTAAGGCTGCTACAATTCACCTGAGTACATTGTACGTAGCTTCATATCATAATTGATTAATCATTTAATTTATAATGCAAATACGCACGCATTGCGAGACTGTATCATCAACCGCGCTGTGTATTTAGATCCATACGGGGTCCCTACTCTCTCCGACTCTCCTACCCTACACTGAAGACCAAAAGTATAATAAGTCTATTCGGTTAGATCAATCTTTAAGCGTAATTTAGATTAATCAAAGAGATATCTCAGTGAGTGAAATGACCAGACCACCTTTTTAATGCACCTAAATAATGTATTATCTTCGAATTACACTATGATTGACCTACATTGCTTTGTAATCTGTTAAATCATTTCCATAAAAACTCGAGGAGGTATTATATTTCACATTTAATGCCACTCGTTAATCATGATTATCTGTATTATGTCATTATCATTACTGTGATACTCCTCATTATTTACGGAGATTTTATGAGTCTATGAAGTCTTGAGGGGATAAGAGGCCTATGTAAAGACGAAAACCCGAAATGGCTGTGATTCCCCGGCATTGAACTGCAAAATAACTATCAAGCCTCAAAACATACATAGATAGTATTAAGAAGGTTTTCACCAATGACGCAGAGTATCATATACTTTTCTGACGTTGTACATATAGCATCATTGGGAGATATTTTGTTTCATTAATTCCCCCAAGAACAAAAATACTAGAGGCAACTTGGATTTGATGGTAAATATTGAACGCATAAATCTTCTTCCTACTTTAGTCTACTGTTACATCTATTCGTTCTTTTGCGATTTAAATGCTTTCCTTTTGCATTTTCCTCGTTCTTCAATTTTTTCATCTATAATATTATTTCTACATAGGTTAATCATTCTATCCATCTTGTCCATTTATTGTGTCTGTATGCCTATCCCATTCTCTACGTCCATTTATCACCCATACTACAATTGCGTATAAACGTCCTAGAAATACTTAATTCTTCAATTTCATATTCTGTTATTAGTGATTTGTAATTTTTAGTATTGTGTGCCAGCATTAAATGTTTATTGTTTCATTATTTATGCTTTAACCTGTCAAGAATTCTCTTTGTGATATATTTTCGTTCTTTTGTTTATAATTGGCGCATTCTATTGCACGTCACTGTTGAACCTAAGTAAATATTTAATTTTCATTTCCTGTTCAATTATTTTAGTTATCCCCTGCTAACTTATATCTCAACGAAAATAGAGATATTATCATACTTTATTCTCTTGACAGATGTCGTGAATGCTATTTGCAATAATAATTGAATTTTAACAGGAATTCTTGGAACGAATATATGATGGCATATTTTTTAATGCAGGCATTAAGTTCATGGCAGTGCACGGGGTAGAGAGTTGGGCTCATGACCCGAGATCCCAGTTGCAAAACTGAGAAGCACTTGGATTAAATCCAACGTAACCGAAACTTTGTATTTTCTGGATACCAGATCTTTCTGGGAGACTACAAGCGGCTTATTGAACGGAACCTCTCCCACCCCGAATTTTGTTAACTGCACACTCATGGGCATAGGATTACGATGATCACATGCCAATGATTCCCCGTATAATTCATTGCACACAAACATACTTACAATTACTATTCAAAAATTACCAGTAGCATTACGGCATCTGATTAATCAGTATTGCATTCAATATCATGAAAATGTAGTCTTCAAGGATCTTAGATTTTGTCTTAAAACAATGTCGGTAACACAAATGGTAGGCATAGTTAGATTTTTTTTAATTCAGGTAATGCATGTCCAGCAAAAAGTAAATATCAATGTTATTGTTATACGTTTGGTAGAGAAAATTCAAAGTAAATGAATGAGCCTGATGACTGAAAAATAAATATGACTAGGAATTATAAGTATTTAAAACCTCTGTTGAGAAAAATTGCATTCCAAAATATTGTCGGTATTGACGGTACATTTAATTGAAGTAAAAGAGTCGTGAAAAATAAATAGTTCGAATGTATTCGTATGAAAAGTTAAAAGAAATATTTGCTTTAAAGGCAAGGGAAAACGAAGTGTTTCACAGAAACAGCCAATAAACTTACAGTTAGTATTATTTGACCACCGGTAAAATATGTTTTTGGATAATCTGGAAACTATGAGATTGCAAAAAAATTAAAAAATTAAATTTCTAGATAAAATAAATTCGTATACCTAAGAGATCGATGATGGAACAGAAGATATATCTCGTTGGTACAAAAGCAGAAAAAAACGGACCAAATGAGGAAGTTAGAATCTCTTGAAAAATTTTAAAAAATTTGAGTGTCTCCTGTTTCGCATGCACCATATGTGACCGCAGTACGAACGCTACTACTATCCACAATAATTCATCTCCCTTATCGGCCTTTTTTCTTGAATTCTTTATTTTTATTCTTCTTCCTAAAATGTAATCGTAAACTCCGTCACAGGTTCTTGTGGTGGAGCGTAAACTAATATCTAAAAAAAAAGTATTTGATAATTCAGGCTTTAAGATTCTCTCAATGTCATTTTTAGGCATGCTGATTCATATTGTGAATGTTTAGTTAAATGGTAAAGTCATTTGCATCATCAGAGTGATATAAACGTACATCCCTTTGCAAGGAAATTACTAACGATGATTTCGAGCCCAAAATCCGTAGTTTTGATAAACCATGAAGAATAAGTAAATATGAAATGAGCCAAAAGAGGAGTTTGTAATTATAACTGATACAAATGGAAAACTAAATGGCAGGTGTGGAAAACATTCCTGCTCTCCCATACAAAGTGAAAAAAGCCTGGGAGCCAAAATTAAATACAATTGCGGCGAAAAAGTAAATTGTTTGATGGGATGCTGGTGCTCGCAAAGTTACATAAAAGGAAAATTTTCCATCAAAACGTTCCCAATGGTGCGATTATTACAAAGAAAATCGTTGATCGTATTGAAATAACAAATAAAAACGTAAAACAGGAGTTTTTTAATCTCCTCCATTTGAATAAGAGTGCATTCAATACAATCAGGGAAATGTATACTTAGAAATGTTGTGCAAATATTTTCAGCCTTTGGTCATAATTTAAACAATATGATGAAGATCGACATTTCCGCAATGGTCTCCAATTTGGGAGGGGACATTTAAAGTGAAATATAAACAAGGATGAACAGCTATCTATTCAAAGGACATTCGTGTGTTATGGCCTGTTCATCGTAAATTTCCGGCACGGCTCATAACGCTTTTTGATATCTACACGGGCACATTGAATTGATGAGCTATGGATGTGCTCTCTGAAAAAGTCGAAGTCACTGTTTTATTGTGGCCTTCCAAAGTATTTTTATGATGGTAAAGATACTCACAACTCCTTCCCGTGCAGCGCTTTAAACTTTTTGTAGCATTATTTATGTGGGCTCTTTGATGCAAATTTCAGTACGAAGCATAAGCCGAAGTTATTTATATAAAATATATATCTTAACAAACATGAGCTTAAATAAAAAAAAATTCCATGGGGGCCGAAGACGGGAGTCCTACATTTTACACTGCTACCTTTTCAAGACACGCCATGTCGTTATCATCATAACACCTAGTCATCAATCTTAGTGTTTGTTTGACACAAACCCCAATTCACTCTATTCTGCAATTGGCTTAACTTTCATTTTTACAAACACGTATCCTCTTTCACATCCTTCACTGATTGCACCAATGCACCATGTATTATTTCTATGCATTTCTTTGCCATTCTAGCGGCAGTATCCTTGGATTTTTAGTTCGTCGAATGGCTAAGGTTAAATAGCACCGTCTAGCCAAAGATCTTCATCCGAGGATGCATACAATATCCGTGCCCTGGATGGTATACGTACCCGCAACCTTTGGGTTGTCATACAAGTACGTTACGCTGACGTGGCCACCATGGCCTGTTTCCTTTTCCTTCGGTTCCATTTCCCATTTTTATGAGACCATGATTTTGATACGTCTGATTAGGTTGTCCCGTCTTCCCTTCATAATTTTCATCATGTTTCTCTCTGTTAACAATATTGCTAAGATTTTTTCGTCCATTACTGATTGTTTATCAAGGCACATATACTGATTATATTTTGTCCCGTACATAATTAGGTAACTTATTAACGTAGTATACATGTATTGGCTAAAATATCCGTCTCTCCTTCCCAACTCTTCGCCTTGGTTATTTATTCAAGGAAAGAGTATTAATCGGTCCTGTATTCAAAGCAATTATATTATGGCAGTTGCAATGAAAAGTGCAGTCCCCAAACACATTGCAATGTGTTTTAATTGTCGGATTGGAACTAAAGATAGATATAGAAGATTAGCTCCTGGAGTTCTCTCCTTTGCCAATACTGCATGGAATACGCACCCAAGACAAAATACGTGAGGGTAACTCGAAAACTTGGAGATATATTTTTTTTTTCAATATGAGGCATTTAAACATTCCAAGGTGCGATATGATCTGAGAAAACCAATAAATAGTCATGGGCCAATTCTACTCCGGGACATCCGTAATAGGGAAATTTCTAAGAGTCTAGAACAGATATATGTATTATTACGCTTTCCACCACCTTTTCTCGCGACTGACGGAAGCAACAAGGACGGCTGACATTAAACCGGGGCCCGCTGCCATTGCAGTACATAACACTGGGAAATGCATTGTCTCCTTATTGCAATGGTGCAGTGTAAGCTCGATGGCAGACCAGCAAACGACTAGCAGCGGAGTAAAGGACGTTCCCACATCTACACTCTCACCAGCTACTTAGGGAGTAGATCAGTGATAACGAGGTCATTGCGTCTCGAAGCGCTATTGTTGTCGGCCGAGAGGCAAACGCGGATATCTCGTTAATGAACCAACAAAGTGGCATTTAAATGCTAAATTAGCTAATTGGTAACATAAAGACGACAATGCAAACTCTAAAAGCCAGGTAACAGACGTTCATATAAATATAGGCAGGTATATTGAGATTTGATGTAATAACTTAAATTTAAATTTATAATTATTCATATTTAGATTTAAAATATAATTTATATTAATATTTAGAATTTAAATAATTCTCAGATTATACAGAAATCCATACCACGTCTATTTATCTCAGAGGCAATATCCAAGTTATAACTTTATATTCTAAACTCCAAGTTATAAATTTTAATAAACTATCTAAGTTATTAAATTCATAATTATTAATATTTATATTTTTAATTTAATTTAATTTAATTAATATTTAGATTTTAAGTAATTGTCATATTATACAGACAGCCTTACCACGTCTATTTATCTCAAGAGACAATATCCAAGTTTGAATTAAACAGGTGAGCACGATTACACTCTTACGTTATGACAAACCTGAGAAACAATACCTCCTAGATTGATATTTAATTTTAACTGGTCATGTTTCGTTTTGCATCAATTATTTTTTTCGGAGGGAGATAAATTCCTTTATCCATAAAAACGACAAATTGCTTAGTTTTTCTTCTTAAATATTTTCTGTGTCCTGGATTTTAATTTTCACTTGCAGCTGCGTTCATGTCGGAGCAACACCAATATTTTTCTTCGGACAGATAATGAAATATAAGGGTCACGAAATGGGATGAAAGTTCATTGATACATTTTACTACAACCCTTAGGGGCATATAGTTGACATTATTATTATAAACCTTTGTTGCAAGAGAAGTTGCGACCTGTGACTCGATTATATGAAGTAGAAGAGAATATGGGAAGGATAAACGCGATAGCCTCAGAACATTCGCGGAAGCTGTACACGGGTAGTTTGACGTATTTAAGATTTATAGTACACAGTTGGGTGACATAAAACTACTTAGTAATACATATATAGAACTAAATAGTTGTTATCTACCTACTAATGAAGTTATTATTGAATAGTCAGGTATTTCTTTGAATATAGGTATTTATCTATATCTGCTTTCCATGCACCAGTCAATAATATTAATAGGAACAATAATGCTAATTATCACAAATTCTACTACATGGGTTATCTCCTCGAATGCTGTTCGCTGCCAAGAAATAACTCCGATTGCAATAGAGATTAAATGTAGAGCAATGATTGGCTACGTTATAGACCAGTCACCATTTTTTTGGAACTGGTAGTAAGCAGTGAAATATTTTGTCAACAAAGACATTAGCTACATATTTTCAGGTGACAAAACACATACAACAAGCACCTATATAAAAAACGTTACTTGCTCCACAAAATTAAATCAAGGTGTACATATGACGGGCGCTTAAGTACAAAATAGTTCTCGGAAATCACGCTCAATGAGAGAAACATCAGATACCTAACGATGACACCAGTACACAGTGATGCCAGAGTTCAATCACGCATCGTAAATAAGCCTTGTTTTAATACTTGTAAAAGTATAACGTTCTTGTACTCATTATACTACAGATATGAGCTGACACCTCTCTTCAAAGGATGTAACATGCATAGGAGTGAAGTTTGTGGAGCAGTTATTTTGCCTCAAAGAGAGGTAATTCATACAAGACTGGCCTCGTGGAAGTTTTCGATATTCATCTTTAAACTAAAGGCTACATAGGTATTTATGCCAGTACGATCAAAACCATACGGTACATTCATCGCATTAATTGGAAGAAATCTTATGTTCAATCATAAATTTCAGCCCATTGAAGAGATCGTCACAGGACGCACATAAGTGTGATCGACATGTAAGCTTTCCTTCGAAAAAAAACTTTCCTGTGGGATGATTATACTTAGTTTACAGTCACTAAAAGTTGAGTGGGGAGGGGTTGGTGAACGAGGGGAGGCAATGGGGTTCGATGGATCTCGAGAGGGGCGGCGCCCGAAGGGATGAGAGGGCTGCGTGTCAGCAGGGGTGGTCTCGACACGTGTGACAAGGGTGGGAAAGAGGGAGGAGGGTATCCGAAGTCGAGGGGGAGAGCGCCCCTCGAGTGAGGAGGCGGGAAGGGAAGAGGAAGACACGCTCGGGAACTTCTCCTCGGAAGGGATTAGGGGCGGAAAGAAAGTGGGCGGTGACTACGAGATCACGCGGTTCCAAACTTTTTGCGGGAGAGGTGCTGGAAGAGTCGGGTCTTCAAGGAGGTCGTGGGAAGAAAGGGAAATCGTGAGACGTGATTCGTCGAAGGAACTTGCAGGAGAAAGCAAGATTTCCAATCTTAGACTCGACGCAGTTCCTCAGGGATCTCTCTTTCGCTCTCCTCCTTTCGTTCTCCTCAAAGTTTTATGAGGATATTAAATAGAATCATGATTGTACAATGGGTTCTCAAAGGTTCTCGCAAAGGATTACGTTTTCAATGTAGCAGATAGGCTTCATTGAATCCTGGATGTCGGAAAGAAATTCAGCCCCAACAGAAAGACATTCGGAGTGAAGTTTTGAAAGGAGATTGTAGTCTATGCATAGATATCTTAGTTATTAGTATCCACTTAAGTACAAATTTTAATTCATAAAACTTGGCGTGGTATGCAGCTCAGAAAAAAATTCTCTAACAGTATGCCCAAAGGCCCGAATTTATCTCAAGTAAAATTATTAATATTTTCCCGAACTATAGATACAAGGATTCCCCGAAGCAATTAATTCGATGTCTCAAGTGGGTTTATCGCTGGTTTTCTCATCTTAAGAAGGTAACTGTAAAAAAAAACAGCAGACAATTTTATGGAGCCGGTAAACGAGAACTTTACCCTAAATCTGGATAAGAAAAACTTAATGATGCCAAGTATTTTAAAATGGAAGATTTAAAATGCTAAGGCCCAGAGGTTTTTAGAGGACTCTAACAGGGTTTTCATTAACTGAACCAAGAGTTGCTTCGGTTCTCGTTCCACGTAGGCTCCCCTTGATGGCGAGATTTCAGCATTTTCCGAAGCAATCTCCTCTTCAGCCTGGCCTAACGGCGTCTGCAGCAGAGTGGGTGAAACTTTCCCATCAAAATGATGTCAACGCGTAGGTATCCCGTAAACCAGCCTAGGTCATCTGAACTCCACAAAAACCTTAGTCAGAAACTGAACCGCCTCTGAACCAGGGAGGAGACGCGAAAGTGAACCAAGAGTTTGAAGGTGCTTCGAAAGATGAGGAGTAGACTGCTCTCTTCCCTTGCCTTGGAGGTTTTTAGACACACTTGCACGAGACTATAGGACATATAGGATATATTTAGGATACTCGATGTTTGTTAGTGTGAAAATATTGTTATTTGTTTATTTAAAAAATCAGTATTCAAACCGAAGGTTGGTTTTTATAGGTAAGGATACAACTCACCCCGCATTGGCTCGTGAAATTCTAATATTCAGTATAAGAGGGCTAGTTCGTTTCCCTGGGCCACCTGCAACTTCCTACGAAATTATGGAACAGAAATTAAATCGCGAGGTCTTTATACAGCACTCTACCAACTAGGCCACCACGACTCCCTTAGTATTGTTATTATTACTAACCATGAATGTAAATGATTTTTATAAAGTGATATTTTATGCCATTGATTATAAATGACGCCTCTTACCATTAATTATAAGTGTATTAAATATTGCCACAGGAAAAAGGTTTTCTTTAGGTGATTTCAATTCGAAAAGTTGCCGAGTTGATGCATAGACTAAAGAGCCGTGAACCACCAACAGATTTTCGAAGAATGAATGACGGTGGACCATACAATGAGCTCTCCGGTGGAAAAAGGAAGTTCTGACCAGAAAAAGGGCTCTTTCGAAGACCCGCATTGAAGAGTTGGAGACCCGCATATATATTATGCCATGCTACGAAGGAAACTTATCATCATGTCCCCCCTACGGGCCGAAATACGTAGTGAAATCGCCGTGAGTCCATTTGTTCAGGTACGGGATCCACTAATATTTAATATAATGGAATTAGGGTAAAGGAGTCGCCGGGACCGAGTCATTTAGCAATAAATCATAGTGCATGCTTGGGTGGGGAAGGGGCCTCTCGTACATCTATTGAGCGACCATGCTATATTGCTCAATTATTCTTGGTAAGAGTAATTATTATCCCTATTATCATTAGGTGATTGCAGGCCTAGGTTATATTACTGCGTATTGAATGAGAAGCAGTAACTTTGTAATTCCACATGTATTTATTGCAAATGACCTAGGTTTCGACGTAGCACGTCCTCATCAGGTACAAATATCACAGAACACTCAGAATATATAGTCACAAACATTAGGGAGGGGGGGGGGGCCCTCCCTAATGTTTGTGACTCCTCATTCAATATGCTAAGAAAATTCCATGAAGTCACGCCTGAAACAACGGAATATATTACTGCGTATGAAATATTGTGTATATTAGACAAGGGTTCGGCTCAGGCCGCTAAATTCTTGGGAACTGTGAAGTCATATTTTGTTAATATTCAATTTAAGCATTGGTTTAAGTAGTATTAGGATTTAGTTTTTCGTTATTTCAAATGACTAGGATGTATATGACAATGTCTAGCCTTATCCCTAACCTAAAAAACACAATATCCATACGGTGGGATTCTAACGCATAAACTTTGGTTTACCAATCCTGCACGTCACCAACCTGACTATCTTGGCCGGCGCCGCATTCGGTTAAACCACCTAGAATATTCAGCAATTTGCAAGATACGCGAGTTCATCAAGAGCCAGTTTAATAATTTATGGTTAACGTTAGCTAGAAATTTCTGTGGGCGCTATTCTAATGCCATGGTTAGCAAAAATTCTGATTTTGAGAATCACAGCTGAAATTTGGTTGCTTGATGTAAGAAGTAACATGTCAATCGGTGTAAACGTCTTGATGTATTCCATTTTTATTTCAAAACACTTAAGTAAAAAGTATGTTTGGTGAAACAAAACACTATGAAATATTTCATAATACAAAAATCTTGTCACCATCATCATTGTTTTCACTAGAATTGCAGACTTTCTGGAAGTGTGAGGTTCGCTACATCAGCAATTGACTATCATTTAATAAATCAAAATCAGATACTACGTTTTAAAAAAGACTGAGGCAAAAAATTCTATCGTAGCATTATTGGAAAAAGTTTAAATTATACTTCTATGTGTCTTGAAGTTGATATTAAAGAATAGCATTAAAGCAGAGGAGAAATGCAACTTGAATATTTTGCGGAAGACAAGCTTATTTTTACCGAGGTTTATAATGCAGTTCACATTTCTTCAGTTTACATTTCAAATCCACACAGCTGACCCACAAAAGACCACGAAAGAGGTAATTGGAATAAGGGAACGAGAGGTACAAGCACAATTTGTGGCCACAGTGTCACTAACAGTATATGATTTCTTCTTTTAATTCACAACAAACATGAGGTAACGTTGTCCTACCGACACAAATAAGAATTAGGGCTGATTAAAAGTCATTATGTTCTCGGTATTTTCCAATAGTTTAGCTTTATATCCGAGATACATTCAGAATAACGGTGTAATGTTCTAAAAAACCACAATTTTTCAAAGCTCAATCCGCGATTTCATCCAATTAATACCTCCGTAACTGATCACATTTCCGAATATACTCGACTTGTTCTAATTATCGGGAGTTTTGAGGTCAGTGGGGGTTACAGAGAAAGGAATAATCTGTACCCCGCAACTCATTAATTAACCAGAAAGAGACTACAGAACAAGATAAAATGACAGGGAACCATGTCGTATTACTAAAGCACATTGGGGATCAAAGCTGCATTATCAATCATCACAAACTAAAACTGTTAATGAGGTCCAACTGCTGACTAACCTTTTCCTCTCATACCCCAGCAAAGTATGAATCTAGCGCAACCAACTCATCATCATCATCAGTCAACATCCCTATGATTGGTTTGAAGCACCTATCCACTATATTTCCCTATCGGCTAGCCTCTTTACATTCACATATTCTTTACTCCCACATCCTTCACTACTCGCACCATATATCTCATGCAAGGCTTTCCTTAACCATTATTCCCATTCACTTTTTCCTCAATGACTAACAAAAAGGTGCCAACTCTAGAACACGCATCAGTAACCTACTTCGTTTTCCTTTCCTTCCTCCACGCTCCTCACACAGCTTAATAATATGATATGGGCGCTTCAAGCCAAAATTTTGCCAATTGGTGTGAGGACATGCACTTAAATAGTGAATAATGATACTTGACGAACTAATTGAAAAAAAGCTATGAAATAGTCGAGAAAAAGCACCTAAGTAATTGTAAAGCGTTAGAAATAAATAAAATGGTACGTGCATAAAAATTGACTTAATGAAGAAATTATGTAAATCTGTGATAAAAGTAAAGAACCGAATGACGAAGTAAAACGAAAAGTTTATAGAGATGCTCACTTAATTGTAAACGTATGATGAAGAATTTAAGTAAATATACATACAGAGATAATTGACTCACCGAGACATCCAGACTATCACTAAATGGTTCTTTTGGATAAGACATGTTAGAATGACTAGATGATGAGTCAAAACTTATAGACCTCTAAACAGAAACAAAAAATAGGCTGAGCCAATCCAGTATGAAGGGGAAATCTGTTTGAAGTGAATAATGTAAATGGTATGATTAAAGATGGCACAAGACTGCAAAGAAGTTATTTGGCAGTAAGTGATTAAAATTATAATGAAAAAGGCACGGATCTCAACAAATAGATAGCCTTTTTCATGAATATGATTAAATATGAAGAATTCGTCCAAATAAATTTTGTTTGTATAAATAAATTTTATGAAATTAGGTGCTTGATACAATTTAGAGTACCAATGAATATAAACGAAGTAATAGCAGTGGTAGTAGTTTTAAGGGTGCGTCGACGACTAAGGTCATTTTGCACCGCTTGCTAACCTTTTTTGCTAATCTATTTTTTAATGCTACTTAAAATTGACCTTTCAGGGCTTGGTTTACATTTCGGAGTTCGTGGAAAATGAAATTGCGGAATTAGAAGAGAATTTATGATTTTAAAAATGGTGACAATATTTTATTGATAAGGCTGTTGCAGAGTAAAAAACTTATTATTTTTGTTACTTCATCTGATTTATCTCCCAGGACATGATCTAGGTCTCCCCGGATGTCTAATCTTTCACGAGCTTTCCGATACACTGTACACTCCGTCAGGATGTGCCTAATGGTAATGGGAGAATCGCAATCATCACATCTAGGATGAATATTCTCGTTCGTAAATAGATACGTGTGCGTTAGGGTACAATGCCTTATTTTCAGCCTTGTGATGGTGACCTCCTCCCTGCGAACATTCCGGACAAAGGTGGCCCACGCTGACACATCAGATTTTATAGCTCGGTGTTTATTGTTAGTGGTGCTTTCCCAGAAATCCTTCCACATTTTCAGTGCTAGGCTTCTTAACGTAAACTGAAGGTCCTCTGCGAGTACATGCGGTAGGATCTCACAGGGACTGATCAGTATAATCCATTACACCTATTTTTTATGTTAACCAGAGATACGTATTTTGTTCGTGTTTCCATACCCCTAGCGTGCATTATGCTAATGCATTATGATAATGCAGTCATCAACGATGGACGCAAATATATTGTCTCAAATTTTTTTCAAAAGCAACTGATGTACTGAATCCTTCTATTCCAAGATAAGCTATAATCAATTCACCTTGGCATCCTGTAAGTCTCCTCAATATATTTCCCATTCACAATCAGTTATTTACGTAGGAACCGTAATAAAGGAAATTGAATTTAATGAATGAATAGAATAAAACCTCTTTAAATACAAGCATATATATTGCATTGGTAGCAAACTTCAACAAATCACTCTTTTGGTGAATATATAAGGAATATCAACAGTCCTTTGGCATGATAGGGCAGGTGGCAGCTGGTGTGCCAAAATATTTACGCAAAAACATTTCCGCGAGGTAATCATCACGATAAATATTGATAATTTCCACTTCAATATCTCTCAACAATAAACATCGAAAGGGAGACTAGGTAAACATCCCAGCTTCAAAAACTTTATCCAAACACCTCCGCGCACGTTTCTCCTTCCATGGTTTTCCTCCCTATCCCCTTTTCAGCCTCTCCTCACTCATCCTTCCAACCCTCTCCTCTCGTCCACTACTCTCCGCGCTTTCGCCAAAACCCCTGCCGTCCCAATCCGTATTGGCAGTTCCCTAATCCTTGCCTTCATCAATTCTTCCCCCAGCCCCCTCCACTCGCCCTGCCACGCTTCTTCCTCCCCATTTGGCTCCCGAGAGAGCACTTTTTACCCTTCCTCCCAACCTGAGCTCCCCACCTACAAGCCCTTCCGGATATGCCTCCCCTCCAATCTTTCAACCCCCTCCCCCTACGGCAGCGCCCCCACCCCCTATACCCAGTGAATCCTTTAGATACCTGCTATGGGACTTATATTCGACCGAATGGCCCCCGAGACTAACTTGGCCGAAACTTTGAGTGCGCACAACCCCCTCCCCATCGTCCCACCCATCCCTTCATTTTCCCCTTTTCCATCACCGTTTCTCCTCCCAGTTTGGACCACTCTTTCCCACCCCCCCATCTCCCTTTTTGCTTTCATTTTATCTTCTTAGGGAACCTCCGTAATTTGGAGCCATTCGTTGAAAGAGAGAAGGGAGGAGGAGAAGAATAAGTTAGCGATCTTTCACTGTCTCCCGCCTGGCCCTCTCCCTTTTTAGCAGTTAGTTACCAAACAGGAGCGCTCAAGGGGAGATGGAAAGTGGGGGGGCTGCGGGGAGAGGGGGCATTAGAAAGCTCAATCCTTGGGGAAAGAGATGCAAAGGAGCGGGAAAAAGGAGTCAGGGGGGGAGAGACAAAGAAGTGGATGCCTTAAAACTCCAGCCCAACTGTCGAAGCGAAAGAAGAGGAATCAAAAGTGGAAGAAGGAGAATTGCCGCTTCCCATTGAGGAGCTTGAATTGTAAATATTTCCCCCTGAAGATAGATGGAAACGCGTGAGCCGCGAGCCTGACAGCTGGGAAATCAGTAAATGTCCGACTCCCTGAGGATAGACCCTGACAAGTAATCAAAATGATACCACCTGCTGCGGAACAAGATGTTATATCAAAGCGAGAGGATGAATTTCCCATGCCACTTATGCCACTTAAGGCAATGTAAAAGTATAAAACTACGAACAATACAGCCTGTAGCGTTGATCCAAAACTTCAAAGATGAGTCAAATCATGTTATAAATTACTAATGGCCACCCCCCAATTCGATGACTTCATATTGAAATCAGTGAAACTAATGAAAATTTTGGCCGAAAAATTTGAGGTACATTACATTTAAACACAAAAACCATGCGTGGAACATCAATATACTCATACTTCAATGCTATAATCGTTCAAATCAAATAATATAATTCCACAAATGTCATTCATATTTGACACAATATTGCATCAAATTAATTAAAGTTTTCTAAAGATAATCTTTAAAGTCTTTGATATTTTGACTCAATTATATTGTCCATTATGAGTTATCCCAAAAGTAAATAGTACTATTATTTGCAGCAAGTCGTAGTGATGTAAAAAATGCCTTACAATTCTTTTAACCGTTATCATTTTGATATATCCGTATACGTTATCAATATTGTGCATTAGGATGCTTCAATAAATTATTTTACATTTTCATCCGGCATGCACACTCTTAAAATATTACAAAGACCATAAAGGAATGATATGCTTTGCAAATAAGTTATATATTCTTAATACTATTTTTATCCTCTAAGCATCATTTCTTTCTTTGATGATATTCGAACTAAGAATTTATTTGTAATGTATCTATCTCACGTAATGGAAGGCTGGACTCCCTATCCCTGTCAATAGTGAAACGTAGCAGAACTCAGCACCCTATTCTACTGCCCCCAAGAACCCTAGATGAATTCTACTATAACTACAATCTGGAATCTGATCGGCATCAATTTTTTACGAGCTTATTTCATCACATGCATCAGAAATAAGAGGGTAAGACAGTGAAATAAGGCATCGATCATATTAACATCAAGTATCTTAGTAAAAAGAGGTTAGAAGTTAGAGATTATCAAATAGATTTTCCACCCAAAGTTTCTCATTTTCCTACTCAGGATTTGGAAAGAATTTCATATAATTCCCAAAGGTTTTTGAGTTACTTCCTCGATCATTAACCAAATCGGATTGATCTATCAAACAGTTTTTACACTCAAACACTAACGCCCATGTCTCAGTTGAAGCCCGGATTGTAGAGAAGACAAAAGTGGCACAGGAGGAGAGGGAAGCTCTTTGTAGAGAATCATGCATTCTTATTTGAATGCCCATAGAGCGAGGGGTAGAGGGGGATAACAAAGAGCGCGCTACGCTTTTGCAACCGTGCTGAAAAGAATGCGCGTCGACCGGGCTAAATGTGAGATACGCATTGCATGATCCGGGGTACCCGAAATAGGAAAAGTCCAATTGTCACCTAGGTAGAATAGGCACGAAGGCAATCAAATGAGTCGGGATTCAAAACGTTAAACCCAGTGTATTCTAGAGAGTACACATATATTTCCCAACGGGACCCTCAACACCGAGATCGTCACCGACGAGACGCTGACAGAGCCCGCCGCGTAATTCTCAGGGTTAATGCCCCATGTTAGGCAAATGGTTGTGTGAGGGAGGGGGTGCCTCCGACGTCGAATGGCCCAGGCAATTACATCGGCAACATACTTGGAGGAGTAATTTCGCCGCTGAGAGCATGTCAGTCAGTCACTCGGCACTGGAAGAACACACATCGGGAGGGGTGAGGAATGGAATCCAGCATCACACCGCGCAAATCCTCACAGTCGCGACTGCGCACCATTCAGGTGATCGTTAAAAAGTCTCTGGTTGCATCACTTTCATTTCTTTGGAGTTCGTTGATCTGACAATATAGGTACGCGCTGGCATATTCCAGCGTTAATACTTCCGAAATTGAGTCATTCATAGCAGAACATCACACGCAGGAGTACACGCGCACTCATTCAATTTTAACTTGCGCATTCTCTCACAGGTGATATAACAGCAGGCTATCTTTTCATTCTATCTGGAACCTTGTTTACGATGGCCAAAATAAACAGGGTTCTGCTAATCCGGTGTGGAACGTGTATGCCTTCGTAAAATAACAATGGCCTAACATGGATTTCCATCATTTTTTGAATAGGGAACACGATTTTCAGTAACATTTGCAGTTGCAACAGCAACTATAACATGTCAACTAAATAGCTATACCTGTAAATAATAGCTATTATATTTCCAAAATTAATACATTTACAGAGCTCATCGATCAATAATATATCATTCACTGCAAATAACATGCCTACAAAGTATTCATTCCATTCAATCTTCCATTCAAAGGAATACCTACTTTGTACAAATGAATACATGGAATTTTTTAACATTGCAGTACAAGCGAACATTTATATCAAACATACAGCTACTTAATAAATCCTCTGATGCCATAAATTAACCCTTCATTTGCTCTGCCAAGAGTATTTCAATCCTATCACTCGTAGTTAAATGTCCGAACTAAAGTGATGATGTCATTTTTCGCCGAAAATAAAGATCTACACTGCAAAATGTATTCTGAATCAATAACGTGAACATGTTGAGTAGTTAATTGAACATTATAGATTATTTCTTTGCCTTTGCCAGAAAGAAACAGTATAAACGGAAAATATAAAATTATAATGCCATAATACTTATGAAAGTAGTGCATTTCAAGCTACCAGAATGAGAAAAATGAAAAATCTCCTCGTTGAACGCATGAAATTGGCGATTGTCAAAACGCGATGCAAAAACTTTTATTCACTCCACATCTTAAACTTTGGCCTATTCATTTCAATTTCAAATAAATGCGAATGCGCAAAAATCGGTATTTTTCAGGCAAAATGTCAATAGGGCAAACTCCATCGAATAACATTATGGTAGCAATCAAAGGTCTCTATAAGGATTAATGATTTGTGTTGGATTTGCTGAAAAATGAAGACTTTACGGCAATCACTTTCAGAACTACGTAACTTAAAAGTACGAAAAGATAAGGATCGCTTTATATATATACCTGATCTTATTCGTGCTGAAAAGGAAGAAGCTTAGAGGATAAAGTGCGGGCGGGGCATTAAGGGGCTTAAGCCTGCGATGAAGATACTTTTATTGCGCCCGTTAATTTAAGAGGAGGAGGTCACCGTTTCTCACACTTCAAAGAAGCGAGGATAAGAGATAGGGCCGGGCGATCTACTCGGAGGTCTACGAACTCGGGATGAAACGAGCACGTGAGAGGAGATATGGGGTGAAGAAAAACGAGGCAGCACGGTTGGGTCAAAAGGCCCGAAAAGGGTAAAAGGAAGTAGAGGAGGGAAGAGAAAGAGACAGAGGGGAAGGGTAAAGCGGAACGAAAGCATGAAATTTCCCTGAGGGGAGATGAGCGGCGATACGGCGGATAAGCCAAGAAGTGGTTTCCATGCAAGGCTCAATTTCTATCTTTATTTTCAGGAGAGACGAAAGGATTAAGAGGGTGAAATTAGAGGAGAACGAGGACATGAGAGGCTATCTTCCTCGAGAATCCACAAAGAAATACACACCAACAAACGGACGACAGTGTTCTCCCGCAGGCCTTACTGCTTTCAACGGACAGCAGCTGCGTAAAACCAGAATTCCGAATTAGAGCCATAGAAATAAACCCTCACTCTCTACACGCTTCCTCCCCCGACTTCCCCCAGTACCGTACAGAGAACAGAACTTAAAACGGCGTCGCTAGGAGAGAGAGATGAATTTGAGTGATGCGAAAGGAGGACCATGGCATTACGAGCCGTTGACGATTATGCCGTAATGACTGAGGTGAGGATGAGCAAAGGTCTGCCAGAAGGAAAAGGTGTGGTGGGGTGCAGGAGGGTGAAGTTGAATGGGTGGGAGGAATAACCATTACGCGCCGTGAAAGGGGAGCCCTCCCATGTTTATGGACCCAGTTATGCAGTTCTTGAAGGGGAATGGGACGGGGTCAGAGCGTAAAACCCTTCCTCGAATGGGAAGGTGCGTCAAAGGGTAGAGACGGTCGAGGCGAGGAAAGGTCTTATTGATGTTCCCACTTAGTGGCCGCATAAATCGTAAAAACTGAAGATGCATATCGCCTTTTTCCCAATTTTAAACCACACACTCCTTAAAAGTTAATGTTACGAGCAAGTTTTTTTCAGCCACAGTTAAGAAACCGTCCTAAACTTATTCATGTTCAGTTCCTTTTAAAATATTCATAAAGGTACCATGACTGGGAAACGTAAAAGACATATTGAATTATTTCAGCCGGCCGGGAAAGACAGGTTGGCAACCCAAAGATTGCAGGTTCGAAACCTGACCACCACATGGTTGCTCTGTTTGCACAAGTATTAAGGCATCAGGTTACACATTGCGATTTTACTTTAGCCACTAGAGTGCTTAAAAACCTAAGTAAACCACTAAGTAGGCTTTCAGTTGCTATCCCATATAAATTAACTCAGCACAAGTGATTAGAGAGGCAGAGTGAAATTCAAAACATCATAGATGAATATGGAGGAAAATATTGATAATTAGCTTCTCGGAGGCATCTAGAACAAAAAAGTGATCAAAAAAATACGCTAATACCACTTCGTTGCAAAAGTATGGAAGTTAATTGATGGATATTTAAGTGCATATTGATCAGATCTACTGGAATATAGATATAGTTTTATGCTCTGTGAGGTGCTAAACAACATAAGTAAAATTTATGCCATGTAATGGACATTAAGCATTAATCAATATCCATCAGAAAGCAGTGCTACACCACCAAAGCTAGTATGGATATTTAATCAAAGAAGATGAGAATCCAGCGCTTGGCCTTCGCCGGGGAGGATGGCGAGATTCGATAATTGCATCCATAAATAACCGTCATACGCGCCAGATTTGAAGAGCAGACATGTGCCTCGGCAAAACTTATTGTCAGCGTCGAGAAAATTACCAATATTGCAAAGTGCGCTCAAGAATGCGAAGTGAGCAATATTGAACAAAAATGATGAATATTCAACGAGTCCTTTATGAGTAGGGGCCTTTCGATAAGTGCCAAGCACGCAAAGTTCGCCTGGTTAAACAAAAAGCGTGTCGCACTCCACAGTTTCACAGATGCTAATGAAATCGATTAATCAGTTTCACGTCTCACGGGTCGTCAAGAGAAGTTATTCTATCTGATAAGGGATTGAATCATTAAATGATGGCCTCTGAAGAGGCGCACTGCTATCAAGAAAAGAATGATGAAAGAAACATATGATAAATCGATAATCTAAACTGGAGATTGAAAGCGAGCGACCGCATCGGCTGAGTAATTGAATCTGAAATGCTGCATCCCGCGACATTCAGTTGACTGGAAAATAAGCGAGTACTTCATAGTGAATAATAAACGGAAACGGAACGGAAATATTTTTCTCTTAAACTGAGTTTAAAACAAAACCGCTCGAAATGAGAGGCTGTTCCCGCACGTTAATTTTTCAATAAACAGTTTATGTGCTGCACCGCTGACTGTGAGCCTGAAAGTTTTGAGATACATATTAATGAATATATTCCAATGATAATGAATAAGGTTTTATGGTGAAACAACTATACTGGAAGAATAAAGAAGTACATAAGTCATAGGCGAGAAGCATTAAAACAAAGATGAATAATATTGAAGCTGAAAATTTTTAATGAGAGAGTATTTGTCATCACATTAAACGTGTATATTTATTTCCAGTAAATTAGAAATTAATTTTTACCGACTTCACTGCATTTGGTTGTCAAATCAACAGTGCAAACTAATGAGTTTTCTATTATTTAGAGATTCTTATATATATCCTTCCTCATGCCATTGATGCCATTTATGAAAAAACAGCCTATATGAGGGCAGTCAAGAGTTTTCCAGTATGAAAACTTTACAGTAATAAGTCTCAGATATCGTAATATTAATCCTAATGAATAATCAATACACTATTGTATTCCTGAAAGGATTTTTCTCATTGAATATTCTCAGAGTAAGTACGCAATGAATGAATGTTTAGGCTTTACCACTTTTTATAGTATGTAAAAAATGCCGAATAAAAGAGCAATAAAATTCACACAACCGCCTACTTAATTGATTTTTTGGAGTAATTTTTACATATTTTTAAAGATTTTACCTATCAACCCATTCAATTCATTAAATATTTAGTATTACCAAAACTAGAGAAACAATTACTGCCAACAACTGATATATATTCTATTTGACCAACTATTTTACACAGATATATTTAGGTCCTATGTCCTGGTCAACGCTAGTCACCAATTACTATGGAAGTTATGGTGATGTTGTGGTTACTCACGTTGCCAAATACGTAAAGCATCTGGAATTCAATTGGTTTGCGCGAATGTTTAGGTTCAGCAGAAAGGCTTTATCCGCGAACTTTCTAATTCCAATGAAAATATTATGCCTGACATCCTGCAGGTGGCACTTAAAGTTCTAAGCACAAATCCTTGTTGGTCCCTCAATTCTCGATTTTAATAAAAATAAGAGGGAAATCTAGCGTTTGCCAGTGTGAAAACTTTCCAGTTAGATGTCTCAGATATCGGAATATTAATCCTGATGAATAATCAATACACTAATGTATTCCTGCATGGATTATTCTCATGGTATCTTCTCATATTACCTACGCAATTCTAAGGGATGAAATGTTTAGGCCTAGCAGCTCTTTATAGTTAAAGCCATCAGTGGCGTAGTTTAAAATCATCGGGATTCGATAAATCATTCAAAGCCCCGGCATAAAAGCAAGATTATTAAGAATATTTTAGCATCTGCTTGCCTATGGAGGAGTTCTGGAAGTTTCATACACGTAATTATTTCCTCGCCACGACGCTTAAATTCCAAAATCCTTCCTTTATAAATTTCGATGCTCAAAATTTGAGAATGTGTGTGGAGGAGCCTGAACTTGATATGTTGAGTTAAGAATGGTTAGGTCACGTCAAAGCTTCAGACATTAATGTAATTTTTCATGTTATTCCTCCTTGGGTGTAGAATTCAGCAGATGAATATGATCGCATGAATACCGTATAATGAAGGAGAGCACAATAGTTTCGTATAATTACAAGTAAAATTATTGCCATTATAGGAGCAATATCGAAACGAACCATAAGTTTTTAGGAGCCTAGTAAATAAAGTTAAAATAAGACTTCTATTCCCACCAAATGTTGAGTAACTTAGGTGCTACAAAGATGCTCAATTTAACACTCTGATGTAAAAACAGTGATTAAAAACCGATTTTCTCCCAGTAGATACCCTCAAGAATACGAAATTATTCAAATCAAATATTTTCGTAAAAGTTGACCACTTTGGCTTAGTAGCAGTTATATTTTTTAGTGGTTCTTATACCTACATCAAATACAATTAATACAATTCATGTGAATAGACGGGGATTGGATTATACAAAACGTTTACATTCCAAACCCCTCTGTCACCTTCGCAGATGAGAGGCAAGCTGCAGATAAATTTACTCTCATGGGATCTTCAATCGCGGTGCCTTATCAATATTTAGTAATAACCTTAGGTTAATCGCTAAGGTAAATATTCTGAGCAACGCTCTGCGGGAGGCAAAATAACAACGCATGTCCTTGACCTTGGGTGTAAGGAAACAATTCATTAGCGGCTTTCACCCACGTCCGCGATATCGAGGTACCTGGGATCCTGGGCACGTCCAGGCGTGACTTATTTATCCTGATGCTATTGATTGGTTAGTAGGCCACACTGAGTCGAGCTGGACATGCTGATGCTTGAGTAAACTAGTAACCTGGGTTGTGCCACCGGAAGACGCGCGTTACCGTCCTCCATGCAGCATTACACATGATGGATTTTCATCCCAAGGTGACCTCATTCAACCACAATGCACTGTATCCTGCATACATTTCCTCATGCGATCCCCTCACGTGCACTATTGAAGCAGCAAGAGACGTGATTCAACCCTATTTATGGTCTCTCTCTCCCGAAATAAAATAATTTAACTAAAATTGATTTTACACTAATGTTAGCACGAACTATACGTTTAATAGTTTTTGAAGAACCGATTTCCGACTTAATAGGCACCCTCTGTAACCCGTTATATTGTGTTCCAAAATTATTGTGTGTGCATTTACACGAATAATGGATGTCAACAACAGCTTATTATACAAATCTGGAATCATTTGATGAGTAGTGCAACCGAAGACTGATGAAGGTAAAATGGATCGACTGAGGGGCAAACGAAGAAGTATAAAAAAGAGTAGGTGAAAAAAGGAGTATGTTGAAAACCCTAAAAATAAGACGGTACAGCTTAATTGGCAATGTCCTAAGTAAGACTCAAACGTTGAGGGAAAATTGAATGGAATAATTCAAAGGGATGAGATATTTGGAACAAGTTGTTAAGGATGTAAAAGAGAGAAATCACAATATGAAAAGGTTAGCCAATAGAAAGAACATAAAGAATAGCTTTCCCCGGAATAACCATTGCATCAAAGAACAGACAATATCTAACGTAGATTCTATTAAATAGCTACTTGGGCGTCACCACCACTGAAGACATGTCATGGGGGAAACACATCAGGGAAATAACTAGTGTAGAAAACCGTAGATTAGGATTCGTAAAAAGTGTTATAGGCAAATTCAATGAGAGAGCACGAGAAAGAAGTTAATTTACACCTGTCAGGCCTCATTTAGAATATGTCACTAGTATATGGGATCCGTACGAGGAAGGTATGATAAAAGGATAAGAGCGTGTGCAAAGGAGATCCGGTAGATTTGTTAAAGACCGTTATGATAATTATATAAGTGTTACGAGTTTAATAGAAGAGCTGCTTAAGACCGGTTGAACCGCAGTAATGAACTAATGGAATGAGAGGTCGGAGCGAACTTTAAGCCTTTGCTGAGGAGATCCAATTCAACCTTCATGAAAGTAGATTTGGATAAATTAACCACTTTTTCGTTGAACTTAAATTCGCACTTTAAATCAGCGGGAGGTGAGGCAGGCGCTTCAACCGCAGCTGCTTAAGACTGATCCTGACCCCTGTGTACGTGCAGATATCCACGAAATCCACCTCCAATTCATCAGGCCGAGCATTAGAGGCAGCGAAGAAGATCTGGATTCGGAACGAGCTGAAGTCGTGGTACAACAAGAGGGACGCAATTTCTCATTACCTCTACGTTCTGCATATGGAACTATCATCTTTTCTACACTTCGCTGAATGGTGTGCCTTCGTCGATCGTGTTAAAACCTGTGTAAGTGACTTTGGGTACAAGAAGTACTGTATAATTCACAAGAAGCTCGCCAGATTACGACGTACCCTTTGCGTCATGACCCCACCAGCCTCACCTCCCGCTGATTTAAAGTGCGAATTTAAGTTCAACGAAAAAGTGGTTAATTTATCCAAATCTACTTTCACGAAGGTTGAATTGGATCTCCTCAGCAAAGGCTTAAAGTTCGCTCCGACCCCTCATTCCATTAGTTCATTACAGAATTTAGCAATTGACTGTGAGGTAGCCCTCCAAAGAGCACCAACCGGTTTAAAACAGTCTTGTGCGGACATCATTGCTCCCTCCGTTCACCCAAGGGGAAAGCAGTATCGAGATAAATCGAATCATTCATTAAATAGAGCATTAACCGCTGTAAAGAATAAATTAAAACAGGAGGACCTTATTATATCGAAAGCTGACAAAGGGAATACGGTAGTTATATTGGACAGATCGGACTACGTAAAGAAGTGCAATGATTTTATTAATAGTGACGCCTTTGTGATACTTTCCAAGGATCCAACGAAGAGTTACCAAAAAACCATCAAGACAGGAGTGTCCTTGTGCTCCGGACTTTTCAGTGAGAGAGACAAGATTAGACTCCACTCCATGAATGTGCTTCCCCCTCGACTGTTCGGACTGCCAAAGTTACATAAAGTGGGTGTACCCATTAGACCGGTAGTCTCAAATATTGGAGCCCCGACCCATAAATTGGCCTCAACACTCAACGACGTCCTCCGCTCTTTCACGAATTTTTCATCCAAGTATTCCGTCCCAAATTCCTATAAATTAGCGGAACTGTTAAATAACCTAGAGGTGCCTGCGAACTCAAAATTAGTCTCTTTCGATGTGACAAACCTATTTCCCTCAGTCCCAGTTAATGAAACCTTACACTTAACCAAATGCTTGCTACAGGATTCCGGGTCAAATCCAATCATAATAGAGGAAATACTATCGCTTTTAGAAATGTGTACGAACCAAAATTACTTCCTTTTCAACAGCAGATACTACAAACAAGTGGAGGGTCTAGCCATGGGATCCCCTCTCTCCCCACTGTTGTCCGAAATTTTCATGAACAATTTCGAAAACAATTTCCTCAAATCTGCAAATCCACTCTTAAATAATGTGTTCTACTGGTATAGGTACGTGGATGATATTCTGTGCTGCTGGACAGGGAGCGATCGTCAACTAGATTGTTTCCTGAGAGTGCTAAACTCCCAACACCCTAGAATCAACATGACTATGGAAAAAGAGACAGAGGGACATTTAAGCTACCTGGATCTAGACATTTCAATAGTGGACAAGAAGCATTATTTTGGTATATTTAGAAAACCCTCCTTCTGCGACCTAGTAATCCCAGCAGACTCTTGCCATCCCATGTCACACAAGCTTGCGGCATTCCAAACGATGATCCATAGGTTAGTGAGCCTACCCCTCTCCAACCCAGAATTCAACAAAGAGCTGGAAATCATATGCCACATTGCAACGTCCAATGGGTACAAAAGAGATATTATAAACAAACTCCTGCGTAAAAAGCTCACAAAAATAGCTATTTCCGAAATAACCGCTATCCCAGCTTTTGAACCGGATAAAAGAACTTGGTGTAGGCTACCATTTGTTGGTAATCTCTCTTACAAACTTAAGAGAATATTCCCAAAGGACAAATTTAAAGTGTGTTTTTACAATCCGTGTACCTTATCGAACATTTTGTGCAAAAGCAAGGACGCCATTGACCCAAAATTCCATTCAGGCGTCTACAAAGTCAAGTGCCTCAGCTGTGATAAATATTACGTTGGACAGACGGGCAGGGATTTTACCACCAGACATCAAGAGCATCGAAGGTGTGTGGATAAGGGAGACAAATCGTCACTGCTGGCCAAACACCTCCTGGAGACATCGCACCATTGCCTCTTTGTTCCGGAAATCCTGCATATTGAAAGAAAAGGCCCAAGACTGGACGCATGGGAACAGTGGGAAACTATACATAGCGATAATAACCTGTTGTTGAATGACCAACTTTTCCGAATCCATTCCCCATTGTTAGCTATTCCTTTTTCAAATAACCCACCACTTACCTAATACAGTCCCAAGGACAAACTCCTTAGAGTGCTTCATCCTCTTCCCCCCCGCCCACCCCCCCAACCAATTCCCCTATCCCCATCCCCTTCCCGTTTCCTATATATTGCGCTGCTGTCACGGAAGTTTATAAGTGTACACCTGATGATGGCTTAGTAAGCCGAAACACGTGTTGTGTAATTTTATTATTTTAAAATACATTGTGGAAAATTGCTAAAGTTTTTTACTCATCCAATATGTCTAAATTCCACTATGTGACGCCTGATACTGTGATCTATAAACTGGCATATAGTTAAATGAAACTAAATATTAACCTCCTTATTTCAATAAATAATCCATTGAATTCGATTTCATATTACGCACTACGTAATATTTTTTACAAAGCCTGATGGATGGGATGGGAGTATAATTTATTTTATGCACATTATATTGTACAACTAAGGTTGTCTACATGTATATCCACGCCTTTAGTGGAGATAATCCCTCCGGGCAGTATTCGTACCCACTACTTTGGGCTTGAAAGACGATGGGTTTACCCCACTTCCACAAAGATCGGCCGAAGGAAGGGAAGGGAAGGGAAAGGGTGAGAATTTAGTACATTTACATCACTCCGCACAAAGGAGGAACATTCAGAGGTAACATAAGCCTTGAATAGCTTATCATGTCGTAATTTTGTCATTGAAGTTTGGCGCAATCGAGCCACTCACCCAGAATTTTATTCTACATCTACATCTACACGATGCCCTGCAATCCACCGCGAGGGTTTGTGGCAGGGGGTGAAGATCACCAAGCATGCACTACTAACATGCAAACAAGTAACTATAGGGTCTCATGCAACTATATTGTTAGTATCTATAGTATTTAAGGGGTTAAGACATGCATTATACACTACAGAATACTCTAAAATATTTCACCTAGGTACCTATCTCTTCGCTTTGCTGCCTATTCTGCTCTCTTATAGTACGGGGGAGAAATGCCATTTTGAATCTATCGGTACGACAATCTATCTCTCTGATCTTATTTATCTGGTCGAATCTTGCATAATACGCTGGTTTTTTTAATATGTGCCTCACATCTTCAGTAAAACTTTCCGATTTAAATTTCTCTAATTGATTTAATGTGTACTTTAACCTACGCTCTGATAATGATTCCCACCCATCATTGGATCGTTGTACTTGTTATTAGATTATTCTTGACATCTTTTTATTTAATATCAGCATTCTTGATATCACTTAAAAGAAGAATATTTATTTCTGGGTTTCACTGCTAAAAACAGGGCATAAGTACAGTTGCCCATGACCTAATAGCAAAGTCTAGTAAAGAACCTAGGTTCATTTATGGATATGATATGCACACAAATAGTATTTTGAATTATATTCTTTCTCTAGCAAATTTTACAATAATTTTAAATTCAGGAATTTTTTATGGATTATTGTAGGGATTTGCATATTTCTGTATAGTTTTTGGGGTGATGTTTTCTCTTCTTTTATCCATGAAAAAAACTACGAAGAATACCTCCAAACGTGTACCCAGTGGGCTTTTTTCCACTCCACGCCATAAAAACTCAAATAGTCAAGAATCGTCGCACCCTCCGGGTTGCTAGGACCCCTGACGGCGATCGAGGGTCCTCTCCGGCGCGCCAGGGCAGAGTCGCCCGCGGAAACGACCTGATTGCAAACGTTAAGTGGGCTAGAGTGACGTCATTCGAGTGCAGCCATCGGGAACAATGAAATGCAGCTTTGCTGCTAGAATATAGTACCTCTCTCGCAAAAGCTAGCGTTGCTCAACCGATGTCAGCACCATGTGCAGAACAGGCGTTGCCATGTCGTGTTGTGGCTGACTATAGGCACTATAGCTTTCGTTTTGTTGGCCCTTAAGGCACGAGAGATGATGACATATATCCATCAAGGTTGGATTTTCCACTCAAATTTATAATCTGGCTGATATTATAGGGGTGAAAATAGTATTTTAGTTAATTAGGGGATCATGTGACCGTTTCAGCTCAATTAGAAACACTACTAGATTTAAAAAAAAACCTGCTGCTGCCTTTTATCTTATGTAACATTCGCCCTTCCCTTTGAAGAAAACCTTATTGGTTATCAACTTCAATGGCAGTTACGGGTGACTCTGATGCAAGTATGATAAGACCTCAAATCATTAGGTTAAATAAATCTACTCATAATACGTAGCCTTTATAATCAAATAAATGAATATTTTTAAAAAATTGATCAAGATTAGTTCCAAAAGACACGAATTTAAGAGAAATGATAAAAGGAAATCGTCAAATTTGGAGGTATGGGACTGAATAACAGCATAACAGTGCAAATTGTTGAAATAGTGTGCACCACGGTGCTGTAGAATCAAGGGTAATGTGCACAAAAGCAGCCTTAAAGGGAGATTTTTTAGACGAGGGTACAATGCAGGTACCCCGGGGGGAATTAATCTCCTCGAGGGTCAAAAGTGGGTACACATGGGGGTTGGGAGCTTTAGTTGCTGCTCCCCGCAGCAGGATGGAGGCGGAAATTCACCCCAGTAATGGCGAAAAGATGAAAGATCCCGCCGGAGATAAGGCGTGAGCTGCGGAGGCCACCGGAAATATGGATATTTTCCTTGGGTCAGGTTATAAAGAGGTTGGAAGCAGGGGAATAGCATCGTGGATTATGTGCTAAACGGGCGTTGCAAGGGGAGCCTACGAAGAGGAGAGATCAAGTGTGCCATAAAGAAGTTGAACATGGGAAGAGATCCTTGGTATGAAGGCGTAAAAAATGAATAAAATCCAATGAAGACCGATCAATGGCTATTTTAATTTATCTATTAGCTCGACACCGAGCAGTGGGAGTAAAATTGCCGTGTAATGACTTTCTGAAGTATTATCGTGAGGAGTAAAAATATTTCTAAGGGAGCCATCGGACACTCGCTCTTCTTTTATGGGTCATGTAAATTATGAATAGCCTATGGAATACATTCTGGACTTTATTTGGTGGCAGCGTACATGCAGAAGCTGACATTCACTTGATGATGGAGAGTTCTAGCACAAAAGTTCTTATTTGAATCGCTACTCAGTGAGTTTTAACATAGACTAAAACTTTTATGTAAAGATGAATCCCGCAATATCTGCTTTTCTAATGAGTTAAAAATATTTTGGAAACTCCTGTACGGTATGTTTCCTTAAATATTGGTGACTAAATATTTGACTCCACACGTACCTTTAAAATCCCTTTCTTCCCGGGAGCAGTTGAGGGTCAGAATAGACGTCGTTAGGCCGATAGGTAGAAGCATTTAGGGCATATCCGGTAAAAGATGTCAATCATATCAAGTATATTGCACTTGTGCAAATAAACTCTTCGCGCATTCTGCCCAGATGGCTTAATAAATACAAGGCTTATATGTTACAATGAAAATAAACAAAAATATAATTATTATCCATTCCTTAAGGTTTATAATAATTTTGTTGCATGTACTAGGATCATGTCCTGCACAAGATTTTTACACCGTTTTTTACATCAATGGTATCCGTTGTATATAATAGATGCAACATCAATTATTTACTTACTGCGCAAGCAACATGGGTGTTTAATCAATTCCAATGAACAACAGACCATTCCAAGAGCAACCTCGAGGGCGTATGGTTGGGAGAGAGCCACCACTATCCATTCCACGAGGTACCAAACCTTCAACCAAAAAGCTTGCTACTCGAAGTTAATAAAATACTTGGCCATTATATATGCCGCAGTAACATGCTGCTGAACGATTAAAAACTACGAAGGCATATGTTTTTTGCCAGAATACCCGTCTCGAACTGAGAGCTGTCTGAAGGACACTTCAGGCTCAGTACTCCAGTACGCATTCCACCATTCCTTGCGGCCATTTTCGTAGAGAGCTAGTGCCTACATCTGTTTTACCTATTAGTTCTTCGCTTTCAATGACTCTACCTGTGTCTGACCACACTACCCTTCAAATAGTTGGAAGTCAAAAAAGACGACTGTTACCTACATGAATAACATCACCGGCAAGAAACCCGTGCGGACCTCCCGATATACTCAGCACCTCTCAGTACATCGAGAGGGTGAAACTTGGTAACAGAATAAGAAAAAATATTATATTTTTTAGAATATTCATGATTTTTACTGAGCCCGCACCTTTCTTTAACACAACACAAACGGAGCGCAACAGGACACCACCATATAGTTACCATCTCATCCCATTATTGATTCCTCCACATTTCTCTCTCCACTTCCCTACCTGTTGAGGTAATCTCATTCCATTATCCCTCCTGGTCTCTCGTTGACTAAATAAACATGCTTATGTGGATAAGTTTAATCCTGAATCGTGTACATCACCTAAAATAGAACGGTAACAGGGGCAAGGTTGCACCATGGGAAGACATGAGACAGATCCTCCTCATCTTCATAAGTATTCTATCAACATAAACGGTGGCTTTGTTCCCTGCCTGCCGTGAGCCACACATATATCCTTCCTAACCAACTCATGTGTTCTATCAATTATACCTCTTTTAACCTGCATATCCCCTAATTTTGCTGTTTCAATTCTGACCAGGGCATGGATGGATGGATATGGTTCTAGGAATTAGATTCTAGGTTAGATGATATGATACAGAGTCGTCTGGATTGCAAAACAATAACTATATAGTGGAGTCGTCGCAGTCCGCCATTTTCACTCCTATATCTCGCTGTCTGTGTGGTGGCATAGGTGCTTGGATACGAGTAGCACTTTTTTCCTGAATTTACATTAACAAAAAAGCGAAATGGGTTGTTGTAGTGCAACCAATTGTTCCAATAGATCCAGTAAAAGTCTTGGTGTGTTTGCTTTCCCTCGGCATGCCGTGAGAAGAGCGAAATGGCTGCAAATGTGCCATAGGGACAACGTTGTATTCTACTCTTTGTGAGGTTATTTCCTGGCAAGTTTACAGGTTATTTCCTGGCATTGCTTTCATTTTCACTATTACAATTTCATATTTTAAGGTATGTAATGGTCAGTGATAGTTATTTCCTCCCAGTTGTTAAGCATTCCAAGTCACTCCAACGTATTAGTCCATGATCAGTGTGCAAGGAAACATATTGGAAACGTTCCCTTGTTCTGATGTTTTTGCTAAGTTCGCATTTTGGTTACGTGATTTTATCATTGAATTTTCTAACGTGACATTTCTACCTTCCATTTGACAAAATTTCAGACTTTGCTTACATCTTGGGGTCCAAAATTAATGGTATATAAAATTCTCCAAAATTCATGGTAGATAAAAAATTCCCATCTAATTCCTGGTTTTCAAGCCATTGCAAAATGGAATTCATGTCTTTTCCCCCGATTTTAATGTTTTCAAGTTTGGTAGACACCCTGACTATAGCACTCACTTCAAAACTGAGATTTGCGCATAAAAACTGAAGGAGAATGAGCCACAGCGCATGATTCAGATTACATTTAAGATGGTTGAGTTTAGCAGCTCGCATTCAGCTGATTAACGGCGAGTGTTTTAGCTGACAACGACAAGCACTTATTCCAACAGAAGAGCCTCTTAACGAGACCATTAGGAGTGCATATAGCCACTCTTGCAGGATAAGGGGCCATAAAAAAACTTTTGTATAGGGAGAAAAAAGAGCACTCTATCAACGGGTGATGACAGTAGCAGACAGCAGTTAAACCGTGTTAGTACAACAAACTATAATTTAATTTTTATGGAAGATTTCTGTGGCAAAATTAACATTACGATGAATAACTTATATTGGCTAAGACAATATTTGTCACGTCGAACAGAACATTAGAGACAAACTTCTGAAGCTGAAATTCCATTGGAAATGAATTTTCGTTGAATCAATGCCTACATTTTTTCTGCATAGGATGAGTGTAATTATATAATACATTGCTTTTCAAATTGACAGAAAAATACCATTTATGTTAGACACATAGGGGAATATTTTTACTGATCCTTAGCATGCAGTGAGGGCACAACTTCTTATGTATGTGAAATAAAAGCAAAGCTCTATGATTGCTATAAATTTGGCAAAATTTTAATCTGTACTGTGTCACTCCATTTACTAAACATTAGAGCTTTCTTTCCTCTCGAAAGATTGGAGAAATACCAACAAAAACAGTGCAACGACTCTGTATATACACAAGAGAGTGTGTATGGTGCTTCAGAAAAAATAAAACAAAATGCAACCAATTAGAACTCGAACAGAAACATATTTGGACGAGAAGAACGTTTAAATAAGGAAAATAGATTGGTGTGATAGCTTCAGTTCTGGTTCTATATCCGGGCTCGAAACAGAGGCAGTGATTTTTCAGAGGAATCCCGGCTTCAGAACTCTTCGGTTATTTGTTATTCAGGGGAGGTGACCGACAGCTGAGGTCATTTGCGCCATTTAGGATAGGTGGTTAGTTGGGTAATGGTAGGGGTTTTAAGGGAACGGAGGAAGGGTGGAGAGAAACTCAGCGTCGGCAATAGCCTATTCTTAACGAAAGGCGCCAAGGGGACCACGGCTTAACATCCCTTCCGACGGACGGAGTACTGAACCTGAAATTCCCTCCACTAGGCACTCAAGTAAGGACTGGTTTTCCACTGGAAAATCCGCCACTGCCGGAAATCGAACCCGGGCCCTCAGGATGGGAGGTCAATACTCTTGCCACCACACCAACCCGATCCCCAGAACTTTCGGAGAGCGCTTTGAGTGCAGTACTGCGTCCGTTGGATGGGACGTCAAACTGAAGTTACTTGTATGCATTTCGTTTAAAATAGGCAAATATGAGGACGGGTTTGGCTCTATATTTCATCCGTTCCGGTTTTTAATTCCAATCCATATCATATTACCCACCTATCTGAAATGGCGTGAATGACCTTAGCTGTCCTAGTTGCCTCAACTGAATAACTACCACAACTACGTGAAGAAATATTGAAATTCATCCATATCCACAGATTACCTTGCTATGCCCCTTTAAGGTGTGTGGCAGGGGGTAAATTACCACAAATCATGCACTACATGAACACTATCCACTTATACACTAATGAACATAAAAAAATCAATAGCGAAAAATGTGTTAGTCATGCAAGTAATAGTAGTTATGGTATTGCAAGCTATTGCCATGCACTCCAAACTAAGCTACTCACATTACACCTTCCTAAGTGGTTGTTGTATTGCCCATACCTACCTAAAATCTTGTATTATATCACTAACTAATTTTACATTCCTTTAATGTAATCATCATATTTTGTTGAGTAATAAACACATCATTATTATTACTGCATTACGGAAACTAATCTTTTTTTTGGAATAAACACATTTAAAATTCAAAATCAATCATTTTATGCTTTTGCCAGAAATAAAACGTAATGGAAGTGAAACCCATAGATAAGTGCGAATCTCATTCAATACTAATGATACGGACACTCAGATTCTTTCCTGGATTTTAGGGTGACCATCACGATTCCCGAACTGTCGGAAGAGAAAAAAAATGGAAACTTTTAAGCGCCTTTTCGAGAGGGAAGAGGAGCCTACCTCTCGCTCACTCCCACTTCCTCTCGTCATTCCAATCGATTCAACTCTGGGACGTTAAGAAACCCATTAAACGTCCCCATCGAGCTTGCGTCCTTCATTTATTAACGAGCATTACGGCGGGGCTCCCAGAGTTAATGGAGACGACAGGGAGCAACCCCTCCCTTGGCGCGCAGCACGTGGTGGGAGGGAGAGTGTATCCTGTGAGGAATGGGGGCACGGGAAAGGCGTGATGTGAGAGATATCAGTCGCGCGGTTGTGAGAAGCGGAGAAGAAGTCCTTGGAGGGGGAGCGGAGGATGCTGAGGGACAAGGGAAGCAACGGACCAGAAGTAATAAAGCAGCGCAGTCGTGAGAAGCCGATTGGACTCAGTGTGAGAGAGAGAGAAGGCAGAGAGAAGAGGAGATAGAAATAGACATTTTATGCAAGGGAGAGGAGGAAGACATCAAAATGGAAGGGCTGTTTCTCTCTCTCTCTGATGAGAGGAATACGTCCATGAAGATATTCGATTGGAGGTTAAAGTTGTCAGCAACACCATGACTGTAAAATATCCTATAGTGGAATATACGAGAAAAGAAATTTTTAATTTCATTTAAGAACGCAAAAAATTACAATTCGCGCATGATAAATTTTACAAACCCTCCTATGAATCCTATCAAACAAATATATTTTATATTTTCACAAATATTTATTATCACCCAGGGAAATACAACGCGAGAAATAAAAAGGCCATTGAAGATAAGAAATGAACTTCTGTCGTCACTCATGCTAGCATACCAATCACAACATTGTGAAGGTCGTTCAGCTTCCTTGAACGAAACCCATTTTCATAGTCAACAATGTGGATATTTTTCTCAGGAAAATTTGGAAGTACATGATCGAACGGCAAAGCGCCGAATAGTAAACTCGCTAGGAACTGACCACTTGAATGCAGCTCGGGGTCTCCAACGGAAGATACAAGAAAACAAACGCTTATGAGTGGAGAGATAAAGATAACTGGGTCATGAAAAGGTTAGTGAAAATAGAAGGAACGAGGAGAGAGAAGATGGGAATGGAAAGGAAATAAAAGGGTGAAAGACGGAAGGAGAGAAAGCTCTGCATTCGAAGCATGCCATGAAGAAGACAAGGGAACAAGTTAAGCGAAGAGATGCTATCGTGAGAGCTTTTTTTTTTGCTCTCTCGCAATAAGTACGTGTAAGAGAAAAAACGGGCGAAGTAGGGTCGTTCCGTTCAAGAAATGAGAGAGAGATAGAATCCGGGGTATCAGTTGGGCGTCTTAGGACGAGTGAATGTGAGCAACCAGGAAGGAATGGGAAATGCTGGAGGATATGGAGGGGAAGAAGAACCGGGAAAAAGTCGAGCGTTGCGAATAGGGCGTGGGCGGCTCGTTGTGGGATTGATTGCGAGAAGCGAAGGGGTGGGCGAGTGGGTGGAGGGGCGAGAGCATAAGCAGTAAGTTGCAGCGTTGGTGACACGGAAAGTCTCGCCTCACGAGGGGAATGGGAAGAAGGCATCGGAGGCGGGGGAAGATAGAGATGAGGTGCCGACGGCGGGAAAGGTGCGGATTTTTACGGCCCTCCCTTAAAGTGTCGAGATGGGTGGCTGAGAGGGAATTAAAATAAGTCCCGAGTTCAAAAATGTAATTGAATACTAAATGGAGTTATGCTCGGCCTCCACTCCTTAAGATTCACTCCAAAGTCATCTGAAGTAATGTTATTTAACGCCATGCGTCAACAACTTTTACCACCCTACGCATTGTTTTGTAAGACCCTTCGTGTTACCCAAAATATCAGCCTCTATATTGAATATTAATTAATTAATTATATTAATTAATAATGAGTATTTTATTTATTCTCTTCAGATAACTTTCGTACAGAATTTTTTCGTCGCCTTTCTATAACGGTCATTTTTCTCGCTAACGACCATTGATTTCCAACTATACCAATATATATTTACACACGGATAATATTATTAAAATTTATGTATGGTAATAATTTTAAAATGGGGCACACATATAGTCTCCCAAATATATTGAGAATAATTTTCAATTATTATTAATTTGATTTATCATTAATGATATATTTAACACGTCCGGAGCTTGTATGCTATTGAATAAGACTGGGAATGTCTAATATATTTATTCCCCTTCTACCGATAGAAATGCTATATGTCCTGCACAAAAGTAACTCTCCACTACACAACACTCAAGCCGCCTCAGATTTTAATGGTAATTCAATTCAGTAACCACAGGGTGTAGCACATTTTTGCCTGACAGAAGGACTAAGTTAATATTTCAGATACTCCATTTAATCGTGCTTTTTTTTAAGTCTAGTAATTCGCTTTGCATCTTTCTGACTTCCGTTATGCATGAATTTTCCTCGTCGAATTATTCAGATATTAATATAATGGATGAGATAATTGCAGTCTGCCATCCTTGACGTTTAAATCAATAAACATATATCGAGGTTTAACAAGCCACAGTGCCTATTCCAGAGAGGCTGAAAATTGTCCTCGTCGTGCTCAATATCCGAAGAAAAATAAAATTATCACTCTGTACACCAAGTTGAAAATACTCAATTTAAAAACCACTAAAAAATGGACAGTGACTGATAGCTACTTTTATTATTAATTCCCCCGGGTAGTCTAAAATTATTAAGTGCTTTAATGTCTGGTTTGATATATTTGATGTTAAAAACTATCGAGCGTACACTTATGCAGCCAACGGTCTCTTAACTAATCGCTCACGACATGCATGTACTCCTTGCAACTTGAAGTTTCGGTAACCACCAGAATAAAAATTCTATATAAACTGATGGTCAAAGCTAGCCAGATAACTATTATAAAACTGTAATTAAATATGGTAATCTAAATAATATCTGAAACCTTATACACGTCTCGGTGAACAGAGGTCTGATTACATAATGGAAGCGGGCACGAACCTGGCTCAAAACATGAATTTCATGATTGCGGTAGGACTAGTTTAGGTTTGACTGGCGCGATATAACTTCAGCAGCAGGTGAAGAATTTAAAGCTAATTTTATAGTTTGATTTGTATGCGTAGATCGTCCACATGCTCAAGGAGTTAGATCTTCCTCCAGTCTTCGGTCTCCTTGTCGGGGGAACCGGAACCGCTCACCCGAAAGCACGTGGATTGAACACACGGCTTGGGGAAGAGGGGCGACCCCCCACGCCCTAGCGTATCCCAGAATCCCTTTAGGCCCTCGCAGGTTTGCTGAGTCGGACTCCTAAGGCGGACTGAGGAGGCCGGGACGGCGATAAGGGAGCGTGGAAGGGGAAGGGCAAGGGAGCCAGCCGCACGATGACAAGAGTTTATGCAAGCTGTGCCGCCCTCGGGTGCGGGGCTCAAGCGAACTGGAAAACGACGCAGAGCGGTGGAGGGTCGTGGGTGAACGGAAGGGGCTGGCCTAATGGCTCGACCCAACCGCAAGCCAGGAAAGCCGTGAGCCAACACGAGCGCAACTGCCGAGACAAGCGGTGGGTTGAGCGTGAGAAACAGTCACGCAGCCGTAGAGGAACCACCTACACGTCCAAGCGGGGGTAAGGCACACAGAGGGGTGCCTTACCCCCGCGGGAGGCGGGGTTAAGACGCTACAGTCTCTACACAATGCAGGTGCAAACGATAGGCGACTGGCTGTCGCCGTAAACCGCTAGTGCCGACGACTACGTAGAGGATTTTCGGTGCATTCCTTATGAACGTAGGACGTTTCATGATCTCCATGGGTGGGCATCATTACAAACATGGGTTTCACTTCCCATTCGATAATTCACCCAGTTCAACTCTCCATATTAAAAGTTGACTTTTACACCCTTCACAACTCGCTCCATATAGCTCACCTAAGGCCTTTTCCTGTAGTACCTCCCATACTACCTGCCTTCGTCGACTGCCCTCGTGATAATATCGTGTTGAAAAGGCACTCATTTAGATTTCCCTATATTCTTTCAAGTACTTTCATGAAACTCATTTTTTCATCTTTTAACTCCTTCTTATAACTCCTGTATTACTTACTTGGGTCAATTCATTTGAACACCGTCATTGTTTTGCAAAACCGCAATTTATGTGCTCCAAATCTTTTCTTTTCCTGTCGCAGATAACGTTAAAGTGAGATAGAGCGTGCTACACATGTATGTTATAAGAAAGTTATTCTTGAATTGGATACTGTTCGGCGGAACTTGGTGGTAATTCATGATAAATTAACAAGTAAAAACTATGTGTATTTCCGCAAAAATTTATTAAACCACGACGTGGGTCAGAACCGAAAATAGGCGGAAAAAATTAATTTCACGAAGATCATTATTTTACCTAATATAATTCCTAGATATATGGTTAATAGTTTGTATTTTCATTGTAAGCTATTTCAAGCTGTTGGATACTTCATGTTAATCTCACACACGACAGCAAAGTTTAAGGTTTTAGAATCCTTATATTTTGGTACTAAATTGTCCCGCAACTGCTACATGTTTCAGCTTTTATGCTTGAAATGTCTAAAAGAAAATGGATTAAAGAGCCACAGTTTTAAGAGCTCGAATGTATCCTCTTTTATATGCATGAGCCTTTTGAGGTCTCCGGTGAACACTGTGGGGTGTATGAGCTTTAGTCTGCGCATGGAAACTGATTACCAAGGTTGAAATGTTACAATTTACGTTCGTTGACAAACAACCAACATTTCCACGGATTTCCGCCATGAAATATGTATCAATTGTAAGCTGGAACCATGGTAAACCGGATACAAAGACTTATGGCTGCTAATATCTGCTAGCCTGATTACTGCAAAAATGTAAAACAGGAGCGCGCCGCTCGCCATGGTTGCGGGCCCTCCTCTACAGCGCCGGCCGCCGCAGTGCATTCTAAATTCTGTCTCTGATACTTTGCGTGTTCCAGTGACTGTGTAAGGGTTTCCCAAATAGGAGTTGCCCGAAAAGTTGACAAAGAACAGTTTCGCGTTCCTATATTTAGCCAGTGTTTCAGTTTTCCAATTTTAATTAGTTTAGTGCAATTTACCTATCGTGCCACGATCTGTGAGTGCTTGCAGCTTCTGGAGTGAAGAATTTGTCAGTGAGTTAAGGTAAGGATAGTTTTGGAACCATTTGTTTATAAATACACGGACACGGATTTATATTTTTCATATATTACTTATAAGTATAACTATGTTTTACAGCTAGTCAGGCTTACAGCATGTCCACCCCAAAGCGCCGAGAATTTATTGACATTCTTTGGCAAAAGAGTACGATTTCTGAGCAGGTACAACATGTGTCAAACTATTTATATGTGAAGCTGTCGATTCCTGAGGATTCAAACCAAAGGTGGAAGATCCTAAGTGTCGTTCGCTCATTTTGCTACAAAGTAAATTCAAAATGGAAATCCTGCCGTAGAAATAGGCAGTTCTTTTTAAGCACAAACATAAAGTGGTTGAATGAAGAGCTTCCTCTACCTTTAGCCACAAGTCTTAAATCAGTTGACGGCGCAGTAGGCAGACCCAGGAAGCTATTTACAGAGTGCTCTGACAGGGGAAAGCGTTTTAAGGTGGCGAAACTGCGTAGGTCAGGAACTGCTGAAGAGTTGGGGTATGCTGTACATATGAATCTTCGAACTGAGAAAAAAGAAGACGCAGCAAAGCTACTGAAGGAGATGATTGACACGACCCCAACGCGCGCAAAAAAGATTCGCATGGCATTCAAAGCGGCTAACACGGCAAAGCCCATCTCTCCCTACACGCCTGATGAAGCGCTTGCTCTTCTCGTGGACCGTGATATGTCAAGACAAACATACATAATTTTGAGGAACGGGGCAAAACAGAGGAACACTAACTTATATCCTGCATATGCGATCGTAAAGGAGGCAAAGCAGCGCTGCTATCCGGAGCACTTGAAATTTGAAGAAACTCGAGCAGAAGCACAACTTCAAAGTCTTCTGGACCACACTGCTCGTCGGTTAGTCCAGTTTCAAGATGCTGTCGTCATTTCTGTGGGTTCTCAGTGTCACCTGAATCTCAAACTTTTTAGTAAATGGGGATGCGATGGCAGCTCTGGTCAGAGCGTCTATAAACAGAGCTTTGCTGATTGCAATGCTAGAGACGACTCCCTGTTTGTAACTAGCTTTGTTCCACTTCTACTCACCGGCACTGATCAACGTAATGGAAAGAAGCTTATTATTTGGAGCAATCCTCGACCTTCGTCTACTCGCTACTGTAGGCCAATCCGCCTTCAATTTATGAAAGAAACAACCGAAAGTACAAAGGCAGAAAAGAAGTACATTTATGAAGAAATTGATTCACTGGCACCAACACAATTAACTATTCAAGCTAGGTCCATTTCTGTGCAGCATAAACTCATGTTTAGTTTGGTTGATCAGAAGGTATGTGCCTCCATTACAGGAAGATCCTCCCAATCATGCTACATCTGCGGAGCGAAACCTAAGGAGATGAATAAACTTGACACCATAGTTGAAAGAAAAGTCGATTATTCCGCATTTGAGTTTGGGCTATCTACGCTGCATGCATGGATAAGAAGTATGGAGCTCATTCTTCACATTTCGTATCGGATCGACTTAAAAAAATGGAAGGTTAGTGGTGATGCTTCGAAATGCAAATTTGACTCTAGGAAAGCCGCTGTACAGGCTCAGTTCAAGAAGGAAGCTGGATTCATACCTGATGTACCTAGGGCTGGAGGATGCGGCTCGTCAAATGATGGCAATATGGCTAGACGATTTTTTGCAAACCCAACTTTGACGGCCAAAATTACAGGGGTTAATGAAAGTTTCATCACACGCCTTTCTGTGATCCTCGGTGCATTGTCCAGTGGGCACGAATTAAATGTCATCAAATTTAAGCAATATTGTCTGGAAACTGCTCATTTGTACGTGTCTCTTTATGAATGGTATTATATGCCATCATCGTTACACAAGATACTGATACATTCATCAGAGGTAGTGTCTGCAGCGTTACTGCCAATAGGACAGCTTTCAGAAGATGCGCAAGAGGCAATAAATAAATGTTTCAAGAAATACAGAGAACACCATGCGCGAAAGTGTTCCAGGTACGTTTTCTTCAATAAGGGTTTTACAAATATTTTAAACATTAGATTTACTTTCTCACGTGTAAATAGGTTTTAATTATTAAGCATTACATTTTAATAGGTCTGCGAACATGGAAGACGTTTTCCGTCGACTTCTAGTTGCTTCTGATCCTGTTATTTCTGGATTAAGAAGCATATCCCCCAGGAAAGGAAAACTATTGACTCCTGCCATCATGGACCTGCTTCTGGCTCCTGAACCTTTAGCGGTGACACAAGATGTATTATCTGATTGCGATTCATCAGAAAGTGATTGACTGGGGATCACTAATTTTTGGCGGTATTTATACTCAAGTGATTGCCTTAGGGACAATCGCCGCTTGCTTAAGGAGACTTTTTCTATGCTGCTCTTACATTTTTAAACTCTGTTTAAAAATCACTCAAAATTTGTTTTTATGGACAAAAGTGCCACTCACTGTCATGATACGTCTTGGAGGTGCTATTAAAACTAATTATAAGCAATTTGGAATTTTTTCCCATTTTTTAAAATTCTGTCCCACTGTGACCGGTTTCATCCACTTATGGCATCATCAGGTACAATAATATTTTTACCACTGAGACTTAAATATACCGGCGACTGTGGGGGGGATTGAAAATTCAGGTTGGAGGGGGGAAGGGAGAGGGAGAGGTGGTGGTGATTCGTCCCTTCGTGGCTTGGGGTGTGAGAGGAAGTGGGGGGCAAAACGGTAATGGGACATCCAAGGTGGGTGAGTGAAAGGGAAAAAAGTTGTCTTTAGCTAAGTTACAATGTGCCCCTTTATGGAAAAGAAATTCCAATTGCTCCAATGCGCCCATTTTATTCCTACCGTGCAGGGACCGCTATTTCAATTAAATGGCATTTTATAGGTGGCATGCGAACTTATAACCCCTACTATAGTGCTTGACTGTGCACTTATGAGTTGTCAATGATCCTAATATTTATTTTACCCACGACAGCACTTTTGAGAGCAATGTTCTGCCAATAACATTTGCTTTCAGGCGTTTTCTAAGTTTTTTACTTTGAGTCCTGTTAATGTCGAACTTTTTCGCTGTTAATTATTCTTCAACCCACCGCTAAGTACCCTCCATTATTTCGGAGATTCCCCCAAGATATAAGGGAAATAAGGTTCCAGAAAGTGAGTCTAGGCTATCTTCACTATCACATCGTAAATCAATTTGATTAAAAAGGTGCTAATATAGATTTTCAAGATATCTTAGAATATAAAAACTTGAGAGACTGATGAATGACTTTATAAGAAAGAACTAATTTTGGCACCATAATTTTCCTCCCACTCGCAAGAGGACTCAGATGATAATTCACAAAAAAGTGCAATAAGGCCAGACAACACATTAATTCTATCAGGTATAAACCGTAATGATGTCATTCATGGGTAATTGGAAATTAAAATTGCAGTTCGAGACCAGACGGAGATTTTCACTGGCTGGGGAAGCGTGTGCTAGAGAGATGGATGGAGATAGACTAGAGATTTTCATATATAAAATTCAAAGAAAACGTTTGTCACAAATCTAATAAGAAGAATGGCCCTTAATGGTTGTCGAAGTTGATCATCATTGTGGCAGGATGAGTAAAAACAGGAGTATTTCGAAAATTGAGAGTGCAAAAGAATACGTATGGCTAGGTGAATGGAGTAAAAGACAGAAGAAGTATTGATGATGGCAGGGGAAGTTAGATGACGGCAGCAATAGTGGGTAGGACACATTTTAGGATTTAATAAAGTTTAAATGAGGGATAAAAATGCCTGGAAATCGGTAGAGGAAGAAAAAAGTAGGTCCTAAGGACTGCATGAGTGCCGACAAAATGTATGAAGATTTAAACTGACGTACCGAGAGAAATTAGGTATTTAAGGGGTAAACAGTTTGAACATTTGTGCAACAATTCAGTTGAGAATAATATGGACACAACGAGAATCCTTAATTAGTATATGGAGATAAATCCTCTGGATATACAACGTTAAATATATATCATCGTCTTTGAAACCCACCTAAGTTCTGAAATAGGTTTCAAGGGCCACCTTCCTTCACTGTTAAACTGCCAAGAAGCCATTTGGCCTCCCATATCACGTTGAACCTTAATCTTGAACCTGAAGTCCTATGGGCCAAACGCCAAGGATCACGTCAAAACATAGAACGTTGTTCCCATGGAAGGAGATTTGGTGAGGAGGCAAATGCACGGAAAAATTAAAGGAGATTAGGCTAACGAGCTTCAGGAAATGTCTCCTTGGCTCATTACGCGATTTGTTATTGCTGTTCGTGCATGGCCACCAAATTGGCTGTTTGTCAAAACCTACGAACTCTTGCCAGCGCTTCATCTAGAGATGAATTATGAGGCTAATTTTTAGGGAGATAAGCGAAACTTGAACTTATAACCATATGCTGTGCTTCCAGTCATCATAGCAAATAACAGTTTATAAAAGCAGGAGTAGTCAAATAATGAAAGACTCAGAGCCTCATGAATTTGCCAGCAGTGGGAAAATACTTGATCGTTTTGAGCAAAGATATTTTCATTAATTCAATGTACTAAAATTTTATTTGTGTGGCATAAAAATCATTACAATGATAACATTTATTTTAGATCAAGTCATTTGCATCTCAATAGAGTATTTGCATACTTTTGGGAAGCGACGTCAAAAAAATCTATCGATACTTCAGACACTAACTTTTCATTCTGACGTTCGATAGGCAGCAAACAAAGTATAATAAATTATTATTGCACCGTAACACTGGTCCGCCATGCTTAGTGGGCTCTGACGTCATCTCCCATGCTCTACCATTTACTGATTTGGAGATAGTGTGGCTTTGTAGCCATGGCGTGCGACTGTTTTCATATTTATCCTGCTAACGTTATTGTGACGATTTCTGTTGCTGTGCGAAATACATTGCAATGGAAGAAGGCAGTTATTCTAGCAATGAAATTACAGCTATAAAGATGAGAAACGATGAGGCATTGTTCCACTGTATTAGGAGTTCGAGAGTGACAACACCCGAAAATATTTTCCTAAACGCTCCAGATAACCCTGTATGAAGAAGAAACTGGTTAATCTCCACTCAAAGAGACCTGAAAATCATGTCATTTCTTGATCATCTCATCTGCGCTGTTGTGCTGATCACTTTAACCTAAGTGTAGCAAATTTACTTTAGAATTAAGTTTTTAGTAGTTTTATAGGCATAATTGTGTAACACAATTCGTTGTTAGGCGAAACTTTGCTTAAACTGTTATTATAAACTTTTTGTACTATACTTTTGTTGTTATAATTGAAATTGCGGAACATTTAAGGTAATATAATCGTTCATGAAAATATTATTGTGGCTGACTAAATTGATCCGTATAGTTTGGACCGATGGTTTCATTTTTTTTCCTATGCCGTATTTTACGGCCGTATTTTTCCGTCTTTTACGGCTTATTATGTTATATTACCATAATTAGGTCGTATATCATTTACTTGTCTCTTTTTGTCATTTTACGCCTCACTAATCACTTCGAACATAGTCTGCGTTTTTGCACCAAAAATGTCCGTTCATTATCGCGTCCACGACCGGAGGATTGTTGGAAGTTGCGTCTGCGAATCCAACTTCCATGAACAAAAATTTTATGTCAAATAACGAAAAAGCTTCATAAAGGCTAAGAATATTTTCACCCTCAATGCAAAACTAGGCTATTTTCCTACTGCTAGTATGGGAGATGACGTCATACTACGAAGAACCAATCCTCGGGCGTTAGGCCTAGGCATTTTCAATGCTAAACAATGCATATTGAAAGTTATTTCTTAAATTAATTAGTTGGAATCATACTTTGGAATTTTGAACGGGGAATTCCGAAACCAAACATTACTTGCTACAATATTCAACAAAATACCTCACACAAATACTCTATTCCTGTCGTAATCAATTTCTTGTGGAGAAAACAATTTATGATTACCCTCATCTTCAAAGGGCGTTAGCGTTTCTTCACTTGTTTTCGTTAGCTAATATTTTGCTTAGTTATACACTATGCAACGCCAATTTATTTTTGATTTTACATCCCCAACAGCTTTTTCCTGACTTTTTAAAGATTCTATAATATGATAATTCAGAAAATTGTATTGACATTATTGTATTGTATTGCAGGTTTACCTACTTTCAACTCATTGCCTCTTTCAACATAGACTTTTAATTTAAAATTAAATCCTTAAATTAGAAAATGTTACAGAAAACATTAGTGGTGTGTAAGTAATCATACAGTTCTTTTTACAATGACTCGACTTTGAATTGGATATTTTACCAGTGCCTCCTAATTTAATATGCGTAATTACCTTTTGGGTGATTATAGTTACTATCTAAATGGCAAAAATTTAATTTGAGTAATTATTTTTTTAGGATTTTTGAGCAGTTAACTTGGATTTTTGGTCGCCGGCATATTGCACCACCGATACCAAGATCGTATTCCCAAGACAAACACAACATCTATGCTAAGAGAGCCTCGGACCTGTAGCTATTATAGGGTTTCTAATCAGGCACACTAATAATCTGCCTAACTTCCGTTGACTAGAAAATAGCTCCAGAACCTAATTTCACTTTTAGATATATCTATTTAATTCATTTCTTCATAGCAAGGTATTAAGATATTTATTGATGAATTATTATTTAATGATATTTTGAAGATAGAATCACTAGTACACGAATAATATTCTACATTGAGTGAAATTATTTCTTTTGCCTATTTGTATCTGCTATGATGAAAATTTTGAGATAAAAGAGGTAAACTTCGTTGTAAAATAATATCACTAGACCTTAAAGATTCGCTAGCTTAGTCGTGATTAAAACTCACCATTCGGCTCGTGAAAACTGGATGGTAACTACTAGATTTCGTGCGCTTGTTTGAATGACAGGCATGCAAATCTAAAGCAGGTGGTGGGTCCATATCTCTAAAATGGATATTTTTCCACCAGACCACTTCGAAGCAGCTCTCTCCACCCGAGTGCTACGGTGGGTGTGAAAAGCCCTAACGGCGTATTATGTACGAGAGAGCTCCGTTGCGTACCAGTGAGAAAATGGCCTTTCCAAATATGAAGCTCACTGATTCAAGAGGGTTCTCCAGTATGTGAATTACCTGAGGGGCATTAGGCACCATATTAACTCTTGCAGGAGAGCCATCCCCTATTTTGAGGTTGTCATAGTACTTTTTTATTACCTTCATGCAGCACATAAATATATTGTAGCTTTTTCCCGGTATTTGCATGAAGGTGGTTTTCAATTTAATTTTTTTTCGGGAGCTTTAGTTACTAAAAGAAATAATTATCATGCATTATTATTCTATAGAATATATGGAAAAGGTTGTTGTGAGCTAGCGATTGGATCAGTTGAATTTATTTTTTCATTTCAATGAATGTTAAACAACTGCTAGAACGTAGTGTATTGCACACCCATTTCTACCCGATAGCATAATACAACAATGAAATTTCAAGTAGGCGGAGGTGTACGCAAATCTCCTATCGTCCTGCCCATGTTCGCATTCATTGTACATGGGAATCCTACAATAGTCCTCGCCATATTGATGAATCGATATTGAAAATGATTATGCTCGGTAATGACGGAGGAGAACCATATAAAAATGCAGAAAACGAATGTCATATCGTGTAGCGTATGTTTATATACCTACAAAACATTTTTGAAAAATGGCGTAAGCTATAATCTCATTACCAACCTTGGAAATTGCAAAAATGAGTGTTTTACTTTAAATTGAAAGTCAATGAAGTAATTTAGCTCCTATCGTATTATAGAATATTAATTCTGGTTGTACACGTCTGCGATCCAAGTCTTGTGTATTACGTTTCACTGTTACATTAACTCGCAAATTCATCGGAAATATAGGAAATAATAATTAAAATACAAAATTATATCATTACAAATATCTCTTCTTTACGCAACATTCTAACTTTCTACAAATTAAATATTTTCCGCAGTTCATTGCCCTTAATGAGTGAATGATAACATTTCAATCATTTCTTAATATAGCTCACTAAATTACAAACAGTTTTGTGATACATTTTCACCGTCCGTTAAACACGAAATTTGATAATTTTAAGAAAACGCCTTCGATAAAGTTTCATCGATTCTTTCGGATAGGTACTCCTCTGAAGTATCATAACATTGTACATTTAACTTAATGACATCAAGTTTCTTGCAGTCATTAGTTTTCGTCTCTGGGCCTATGGACCTTTCAAAAAAAAATATTTCCCTAAATCCAACTCGGAATTCCCTTGTCATCTCACTTCATTCATATTCCTGGGATAAAGTGGGCCGAGAGTGCTTTTTTGCTTCAAGAGGACACCTATGAATTATGCCCCGCAATGCCCGTGAATCATTTGGAAAGACGCAAACACGGCAATACACTTAGCTACTCATTGCAAGCTTCCCCTTACCGTAAATTTTGTCTGTATTTTCTTTATTTCTGGAAAAACGTTAGCTTTTTTCTACTTTTGTCGTAGAAGCGTAGTGCGGAAAAATGATTACTCCGAAATTTCGCTCCTGTGTTTACTTCCTGCAGAAGGAATCCTATTTTGATCGATGGCTTTTAGTGCTTCAGTGTAGAAAAATGAACAATGGCAACGGAAAAGTAGAAGTCCCTACTCTGAAGTGGTTTGCAGTAAAGCGAATTTAGTTGGCCTCAGTAATCTGAGGGTGATTGATGGAGCAGGAGCCTCTACTTTCAAGAGAGTTTCAAAGTCATGCTTTGAATGTAAATTGAAGTACCGCATAATTTTAGGTCGATGACGGAGATTGGAATTCCGATTCAATTCATGCGACTTGGTTCCTGCCAATGACTCGTTCTTTTATATAGTTCACAGTGAACCACCAAGGACTATGAACCGCAGGAGCGGCAGGAACCATGTGAATCTAAGAATTCTGAATTCGTACTCATGTCCACATGATACCGCTAACTATGTACACTGTAAAAAGTAGATCTGATTTTAAGGTACAAAAGCGATCTGAATTTCAGATGCAACAATTTTAAGACAGGGTATGTTGAATTTCAGCAGTAATATCTTGTCTAAAAATAAGGCAGGTGAACGGCTGAAAATCAGACCATCCAGAATCCTGCTTCCTCTGCATCCTGCTCAACTGCTCCTGTACCAACCATCCATGTTCCTGCCTCTTCCGTACCTTAAATCCGTGTTCCTGCCTTACAACCAGACAGCGCTTAAATTCAGATCGCACTGAAAATCAGATCAACTTTTTACAGTGTAACGTTTTCAAGAAAATTGGGAGTACTTCTGGATTCTTCTATTTCTGCACTTCAAATGGGGACTTTAAAAACAGGACCCAATTGCTCAATTGCATGCTGACTGCTGTGGAGGAATAAAATTTATTACACTAACCTTTTCACTTTCCTATTTCACTAATTTTCAATCAAATTATCCTTGCACGGGAGAGTGTTCCATCACTGTAAAAAGTAGATCTGATTTTAAGGTACAAAAGCGATCTGAATTTCAGATGCAACAATTTTAAGACAGGGTATGTTGAATTTCAGCAGTAATATCTTGTCTAAAAATAAGGCAGGTGAACGGCTGAAAATCAGACCATCAAGAATCCTGCTTCCTCTGCTTCCTGCTCAACTGCTCCTGTACCAACCATCCATGTTCCTGCCTCTTCCGTACCTTAAATCCGTGTTCCTGCCTTACAACCAGACAGCGCTTAAATTCAGATCGCACTGAAAATCAGATCAACTTTTTACAGTGATCCAAAGGTGAAACCTTTTAACTGTTGAAATTTCTTAATTAGCCTGTATGTTTGCTCGAGAAAACTATTTATGTCCAAATTTTGGCTGGATAAAGTGCTTACAAAGGGTTCCTGAGGTTTAGCCACCTTAGTTGCACAAATATGGCTTTTATTATGCATCAAAGCTGAAATAATATTCAATTAATGCCAATAAAGAGTTAAGAATTTTCTGTTCGCACTCAGGAACTAAATATTTACTAATAAAACGAACTTAAAAGATAATTGATTGTTAGCCACGATTCTATTAACTTCCATGTTCAATATTGCCATCATTTTGGAGCAATTCCTCTCATGAAAGAATACATTTAGCGATACGAATTAGCTTGTTCTAACGATTTCCATTGAGTTATTGATATAAGCAGTTTAGATAGCTAAAATTTTCCCTGTTTACCCTCCATCTCGATCACTCATGAATCTCGTGATTCCAAACTGATACAAACATAATTCAAATTCTTATCTACCGTTCTCGTTCATGACGCATCAAAAGATATTTTCCGTTAAATCACTTATTTGGTTTTTATATGAACCACATGGTCATAGAGCATGATTCAATTCATGCCATTCATGCCGATGAATCGTTTACATTTAACAATTCATCCACGAACGGAGGTTTATTCGTTTACTGGCTTGTATAATACTAATGAAATGCATACGAAGCGTTATAATATCATATCTAATTCATGTTGACCATTCAAATTCTTAGGTATATGAGTCTGGACTGTGTTCTTCACCTACAAACTACTTTACTTATAGGTAACTATTCCTAGCCCCTAGCATGCCTTAATGCCGTTTTCTAGTGAGTTACGAGGAAGCTCTGCTCTCAAGAGAGTAACAGCTTGTAGAGGAAAGAAAACATAAAATGCGACCTTTTCTAGGATTATCTTTGCATTTGTGTACATGGTACCCGTTAATAATAGCCTCAGAACAGGTGCTATAAATTTTTAATGGAATACTCTCCTTCTATATCCAAAACCAAGGAACTTACAACAACGTTATGTACTCTAAGACAGTGATAGAACACGCAGCACTCATTATTACAATACATTGCTACAGCGAGGTTGCTTTTTATAGACCCCCATTAATACACTTTTCTTAGTCCAAGTAATCGCCGGTAGGAGAGGTTAGCCAGTTTTTACTTACATTTATCACTCGTATATTACCAAGTTATTATTAACTATTAAATAAAAGCTTCTCATAATTTGCACTATTCTCCCTAAAAGAAATCAAGTAATACATGTCAACATTTATAGATGCGCATTTATAATATGTTGCTGTTTATTTTTGCTTCCTTTATTAAGTCCCATTGCGTGGTTAAATATAAGTTGATGCATAACAAAACGAAGGTGAAGAAAGTTATGAATGAATAAAAATTAGCATAGAATTTCCAATTGAGGATAATATCAGTTTCCTATAGTGGTACTCACAAATAATGGCATTGTTCATACCCCGCCTTGTCTAAATGCAAACCACTTAGTCTTCAGCCAAACGTACCTGAAAAGAAAAAGTTTACATCAGTCTCAATCCACAGCAAAAAAAAAAACACATAGGGATACTCATCATTCAATCATAATAGCCGATCCTCGTGGGGAGGAATCTGTATCATACATCGGAAGGGTGTAGTGGGTGCAAGTGGTAGGGGTTGAACTACTAGGCATGTATTTTAAATCAAGAGCTCCAATCATGTGTCAGTTGCTACTTCACAAATTATTTTACCAACCCAAGTAATCTAGAATATAATGTAATCATCCTAAGAAATAAAGTAGTTTTACTTCAATACTATATTGAAATCCATCCCCGTCAGGGAGGAGCATAGTACGTAAGCAAATTTTCAGAATTTCTTTTCGATTATACAAAATAAAAATAAAATTTAAACTTAGTATCAAGAATTGTTAGTATCTTAATAAAGAACTTAGTATCAAGAAACATTCAGAGATGCTAATCAAAAATATACACAACGTATTTTAATTACCCTCTAGTATATTCGTTGTTAACTATTACTCTCCCTAATTGTGCGCGCAAAAATGACTGTTTGTCTGTCTGCATCTGTCACTCTCTATCTTATTACCTATCTCTCTGACTTCATCCTCATATTCTTATCTGGCGTAGTATTGATAGTTAGTGACCTTAAACATTCTATATACATCTACATAATACCCTGCAAGACACCTCAAAGGAGTGTGACAGGGGGTGAATTCTCACCAAATTCTCCCTACATATCATGAATTTAAAAAGATTAGTATTAATATATTAGTCTAAACTGCAATATTTAAAAAGATAAAAATAGCAAACTACGCACGAAAAAACGTGCTGTTAGTTGAGTTACCTTCAAGTCCTTATACCAACATGCTACTACCTATGCCTAGGATTGAATCACTCGTATTGGATATATTTACCGGTATTCATATCCCTAATTGTACGAGGAAAAAAGGATATTTTGAAGGATAAAAAGGATATTTAGAGATTGTTCAATGAGCAGGTCCGCACGCTTAAAAGATTTACATGATTAATTAACCCTAACAGAAAAATAAATGTATTCATTTTAATGTTAAACTCTTATCGTTGTTTTCTTTCAGGGAAGGCACAGTGGCCACTCTCTTAATATTGCAGACTGGACTAGAAAACTTGCTTCATTTCGCAAATCTATCCCACAGCGTTCCATCACTGCACTCATCGCTACAAATTATTCTTAATACCAAAGTATGTCACAAAAAATAATCCTTCCGCAAAAGGGTTCACGAAATGAATGTATGGACTCTCGTTTCCGTCCAGTTTCCACCCGAGGTTTAACATATTTTACGGAGGATTTCTGACTCACACTTAATCAGGTGACCTCATCCCACCCCTAGGCCACCGCTGGTGGATTTCTCCAAGCCCCTCCTTCGAGGGGAAGAAGAACGTCGGGGCAGGCGGTGTCCCCCCTCAAGTTCCATTCCTTTCCCTCTCTCAAGGGGAGGTAGACTTTATTTATCGCCGACCACGCCCCCTTTTCCATTCCCAGCGCCCTGCCTACATCTTCCTCGAATCCTTTCCCTTCCAAGACCTTTTTCACAGAAACCGCCCGGCTACTTTCCATATCCCGGCAGCTCTCTCTACAGTTCAATTTCCCGAATCCCATCCCACACTAGGAACTTCTATTGGCGAACACTCCTCTCTTGAGAGTGCATTCACATTATTTCCTGAACTTATTGGCCGCTCTACGGAAGGATAATGTACCGAGAAATGAAGGTAGTTATAGGCCGAGTGGCTGCCAACAAAATCTAATATGAAAATGATAACTTCCTCAATACGAAAATAATATCGATATTGGATTTTCGACGCAGTCAGTTCGATTGTCCAACCAATTAAAAAACAGGAATAGCCTCATGAAAAACTATTTTCCAACACTGATTGGTGATAATACTAAAACGCCAGTAAAAGGAGTATTCAACCGTAACATAGTCCTCCACATTGACCTCTAAAATCAAGTGTTCCATCGCACAGGTTTGTTCTACTTCGAAATCTCGAGGTACACTATCTCTGCTGCTTTCACGGTCCTTTAAAATGTCCCATAAAGGTGGTTGGGAACCTGTTGCACGTTGGCTTCTGCCGTGAAATATGCTTGGCTAACAAATTGGCCTAACACAGGAATTGCTCCACCACCTACTGCGCTGCGTTTACCCCAGGAATGCTCTAATGTATTTCTAGGCTGTATAAAAGTAGTATTTACAATTTTCCGAGAGTAACAGACATGCATTCAAAAGTAAGCAGCGTATTATGAGAAAATTTTGTCGATTTTACGGTGGTTTCTCAACAACTTAAAGTCTACTCTTCTTGTCACTATGCAATCACAATCAAATAAAACTACAATCCAATGGTCGGATTAAAACTAATACAGCCATTGCAGTGGATTTATTTATTTCCAAATTCTAGGCCGTAGAGCACGTACTTCATTTTAATAGCACTCCATTATTCATCATACAAAACTGCTTAAATCGTGGTACAATATCAGCGTAATATTTGAGTACATCACAAAATAAATTCATCCTAAACTTCATTCCAGACAATAAATTATGTCAAGTGGGACAGCGGTGATCCTGAAAAGATGTTGATTGCACCTTTGGCTATAAAATACTAATTAAGAGTATCCAGATTTTTTCATAATAGTCAATAAATTTTAATAACCAGTCGGGAATCACTCTCACACGTGGATGGAGTTTACCTGCCCTTTTTGGACTCATAAATAAGATTACCTATCCTTTCTTACATTTTCTTATAGCTTTAATGGCGCATTTAATCGAACAATGTATAATTCAGATTTAAGGCTCTCTTTGAATTAGAGCTGTTATCTATCTTATTTCTTCCATTGGCCTCAGAATCAGCAGGCTCTTTCCAAGTAGCTTTACTTCGATGTACTGCGGGAAAATGTAACTTCTAAGGAGTTGTACAAGAGTGTTCATTTAACTACGAAAAAATATAGAAAAGGATTGAGTTATGAAAATTATTAATCCTAATGAAATATAAATACATTTTGGAAAGAGAATGGAAACATTCCTGAGTAATTAATTCCACATAGTAATCATCTAATCTCAATTCAGTAGTGCAAACAATATATTATTCGTATGTGGCAGTAATTCCACGCGGTAAATACCTAGTTATTTGCTGAGATAAGTTCATAAACCTTTAAACAAAATACAGAATTGATTTAACAATAGATTTTAAACTCTGAGTGTTTCGAGGTTCCTACCATCATTTTTACATTGATCCCATCTACATCAAATGGAGAGTCAAATTCATGTTCCATGGTAAATTAGAGAAAAATGTCCTATCAAAACATTAAACTGATAAAACAACACTTGAACTCAAATCTTAAAAGTGTCAATATATGATTCATCAATTTCCAAAGAGCTTAAGGAGTGTCACTGGAGACTTTTTTGACGCACATTTTATGTTCAAAATGGTAACCTGAGGCATACATATACTATTAGAATAGTATAAGGCAAAATCCTTTCAAGAGATAAAACCAAACTGTCTTAAAAAAAGGTTATAACAAAGTTGTCAGAACTCAACGATATTCCCTTTCAGCAATTGAGTATCCAGGTACCAATGGGCATATTGTAGATGTTCTTTGTAATGAATACTGAAAGAAAATTATATTTCATCCGCAATAATGAATAGTTTCTGAGCCAGCGAAGTAGTAACAGAAAGTATTTTCTTTTCTCCCAGCTCTTCCTCTCTCTCTCCCCAAGGCAAAAGATTTCTCATAAATACGGCGTGATTCACCTGAAGTTTGCCGGGGCAAAATTTCCTGGGGCATGTAACTCCTTTATCCATAACATTCACCAGTAGCTACCGTTCACCGTTCGGAACCCTTAGCAAGAAAACATCATGGTAGACTTATACATGGGCTGTTTGGGAAAAGCTTAACCCGTAGCAGAAGCAAGGAGAAGAAGAACGGAAACAACTAAATGAAAAATGAAAAGGGGAGATATTTGAGAAGCGCTAGAATCATGGCTAGGAACAGTTGGATAAAAACTTGCTTCAATGTCTAAGGATGTTTGAGTTTATTTAAGTTCACCAAAGCACTTGAAGGAACTCTAGTGTCAAGGGAGGAAAGGTTCTCATAGGAAAAACATTGATTGGTTTGTTAAAACTTTCAAAAATTTTACCTTAAGTTTTCATGGCAGCGATATATAATTTACGCCTGTAATTACAGTAAGAAACACACGCCTGCACAGGAAATAAAACTTCGATAACGTTTTCAAAGAAATATAGACTTAATAAAAGTAAATATAAAAATAAAATAAATTATGAATTGTTGATGATTTCTTCAATTTACATTGATCCTAAATCCCTCATGAAGAAAGACTTCAATTTCTAACCTTAATAAGACAAGTAATTCCCTTACAGAAAGCATTAAATTACAACGTAAACATATTAAATCGGCAAATAGCTCCGATTGATTTTTAAAGTGGGTAACAGCTACTGGAAATCTAACTTTATCCATTAAAAAGTGAAATAGATTACTACAGCACACTAATACCTTATCCACTGACACCAAATTACAGTTGAACATGTAATACTGATCTAAACTCCAATGTGAAATAAACACAAAAAATCATGTCGATCATGGCAGTAAATATAACGCTGCTGAGATTTAACGAAGAAATGGAAAAATCACTGCTTATCATGGATCAAAAGTACGTCACCTGATGAAACGTTTGAAAGTGGGTTAATCGAAAATTACTAGTAGTAAATACCGTAGTAATTATAAAAGTACCGTTCCGTAAATACTCAAGTTATGGTATCTGCTGTGAAGCGAGTAAAATGATGGAAAGTGAAAATATTGGACTGGAAATTGTTTACTACGTGAGCAATTTTCATCTGCATATTACGTCACTCAAAATGATATTTGAGAGTATAATATCGCTTGTTGTGTTCGTGAAAGATGATGGCCTTACTTCCTATACACTTTGGCATATACTAAAATTCCTCAAATATTGGACAGTGTCCATGCTGCATTTATTGATATTTCAAGAGTATGACACCATCTTTTCCATGAAAGAAGTACCTTAGGTATACAGGCATGCAGTAATGTCAACGGAAAGGTGATGAAAGAGTCCTGCTGACGTTTTCACCAGACGACGAAAGCTTACCCAGTCGTCCGCTATGTTCTAGAGCGGATCTATGTAGAGGCAGCTTATGTTGGGGGGGAGGGGGTGTGAGAACATCAGCAACTCCCCCTTGGGGCTGCAATCCCTTTCACAGGGCAGCCTGGCCCAGGACAAAGGAGTAAGGGCTAAGCTTCCCCTTTTGGCACTTCCTAGTCCTACCTTATCCTGCGTAAGCAATGGGGGCAGGGTATATACGCGCTCTGGTCATTTCCGGCAACGCTAGACAGTTCCCTCCTCCCTAAGGGCTTCATTACCGTTTCTAGCAAGGGGTCCTCAGCAGCCAAAGCACAATCGAACGATCTATCTCTCGGCAACTGAAAGTGGTGACTACCACTTCTTTTTTATCCTTGACGCTTTTCTTGAAGCACCATGTAAGCAAAGTAGAAATAGCGTTACTCAGCTAATAGCAAAGCATGTAGGCCAAAAATCAGCTCGTTTATATTTAAAAAACAATGATCTGCTTTGACATGATAATGTCCAATAGCAAGAAAAAAGTATGGTTGAAATAAAGTGGATTTAGATGAATGGAAAACACTAACGAGTGTTAGATAGGATGAAGGTAAAGCCACATTTGGATATTTAAAAATGGATCGAATGATTTGGTCCAATTAGTTTGGATAATTTGTTGTAATTATTTATTATTTCCTTCTATTTAGTTTATTTTTTATATTGCACTCCACTCACAGCCACCCTTCGCAACACTCAAATCATCAAAAAATGACCGTCTTTAAATTTATGGCCCACACGCTATCCATGGTGCCCCAAAACAAAACCAACGACATAAACATATTAAATAAATGGCAATGGACAACGGATACAACAGATTTAATATAGTAAATGATAGCAAGCAAAAAGAAAGTTTGTTAACTGAGACAAATAGCACTCCTTTACTCATTACGTTTTACTTACGAGACATCTACAAAAGATGTAAACAAGTTGATACAAAAATCTCTTTCACAGAACAAAACACACATGGATCAGGTGTGGTTAGATTGTTTTGGTAGTCATTAAGTGCAGGGTGTAAGAAATGTGTCGGATAATATAGGGTAGGTGTTATAACGTAGATGCAGAGGAGATAGTATTCAGCAAGCGAGTTGGAGAGAAGAAGGGATGAGACAGAACAGGCATTTTGGACGGGATAATGAGATGTGATTGAGCGAAGCTAAAGAAGAATATCATATGAGTATATCTTGAAATATAGAGCATTCAGAAATATTTCATACCCAACTAATGCAATGATAGCCCATAGAACGACATTAACAATTGAAATTTCTGCTTAATATTAACAGCGAGAACAATTACTCCCATGGAAACGAGTGCATTACGCAAGAGAGCCGTTTGATTTACAGATTCAGCGATTTTGAACAAATTTCCACAAACCTTTTGGCAGGAAAGACAAACAGAAAAAAAGTATGCTGGAAAGGGAATCTTAATTAGATGATTTGGGCATCGAAATTTTGCTCGAATAAATTATTTCTGCCGCGTTTAAAATTATAATTTTTTAATGAATTTTAAAAAAATGAAGTAGGTATTGGACTACATTGAAAATTAGTGTTCTTATTTCAGGAATTATAAAACAATTCGTGATAGGATTATCCACAATAATAGATTTCATTCGTGAGACAGACTTATGGAATCAGAATCCAGGAGAGAAAAAACACTGACTGACCATATGTTTTGCATCAGTCTGACTTCAAATGACTGTGTGCTAGAAGACACTTGGGTGAATAAAGTTCCTAGGAGAAAAAATGCATCATACACATTGCCATATCCCATCTTCCATTCTCAGCCCTTACTACAGCAATTACTTTAACAAAGGCTACCCGATCGCAAGAAAAATATCACTGAGGAATTAAGATTTTTCATTAAGGAGAATAATTAAGGTCATACCCGCAATTTATTGTGGATTGAGAATATGTGTTGGTTAGTGTAAAGCAGTCAAAAATTTTCGGTTGATTTATGTAGTTTAAGTTCACTCAGTGCATTCCATCTTGTTCAACCGCCTTCTGCAACGACCTTACGTAATCGGAGCCAAATTAATGTAAACGGACGCGGCAAGACTTACGCTTCAACGGTGAACAGACATTGTAATTGGCATAAAGGAAAACGAGCATGGATTTTAGCAATAGATTTGGTGCATGGAACAATGTTTTACGTTGAAAGAGCATTCCTAGCAGCGGCAATACCAGAAGGTGGCATTTCAGGGTAGTAATAGGCAATTACATATCCCGCCGGTTGCAGCAACACCAGTGAGGCGGCTTAATCACACACAGAAAATTAACTAGCAAGCAATGCAAGATATTCAGACAATGCAGAGGCGTTCATTGTGTAACCATGCGGAGTAGAAGGCAAAGCTGCGCGGATTCGGGGAGATCAGAGCATAGCGACGGAGAATTTCATGCGCTCCATCACAGCTAAGAAAGAGGTTCTCGAGTGGCACGCTTTCCGAAGAAATCCGCAGTTCGACGCCTCCCATATTAGCGCACTGATTAGAATAGCACTGGAGGAAAAATATAACCATTAGTTCGGAATGCGCATGATTCATGTCACGCACTGCAATTCCACGATATGAGAACATCTTGGATATGTCCGGTGGCTTTTGGTACACCATTAGCACGGTGAGCAGTGGGGTGTTTGGACACCCCACTAAAAAAATTGCTTATAATTTTTACCCTTTCTAGTATTCACATACAATTTCTTATACGTACCCCCACCTTTAATAAAGGTGGTTCTGCTTTTTATAATATATTTATATTCAATATTTTAAATAAATTATTTCATTTCGGAGAAGCACAATTATTCTTTTTAAAATGTCAATGGACTTTATTTACAATAGAAATGTAGTTTATTTTTAAATATTAATGTTTATAATGGTAAGAACTCTGCATTGACTGTCCTACATTTTCTATCAGTTTTCTTTAATACTTGACCAGACTTAGACAAAACAAAAAGGTAATTTATTGAATGTAACAACACAGGATTACCATACTTTTTTCTTTATTATACAAGCGTTTACAAAGAACAATCCATGATCTACGTAAATACGAAATATCTATTCATATCCGTTTGAATATAGTAGACTTGTACAGTACGAGTGCCTGAGAAAAACTAAAAAAATCTGTCTCTAGTTGAATATTCAGCTTGTCGATCAATATTTTTCCGTTTGGATACTATGCATTGTAAATATTCGGCAAGCTCTTCAGTGACTTCTCAATTTCAGTAATCAAACCGTTTCACAAAATATTGTCTCTTACTCACATTGCAATTCAGTTAGCTCTTCGTACGCTTCAAAAATAGAAAATAGGCGGCGTGATGAGCACCACCTGAAGATCATTATTTTCAGAGAACAAACGCAAAATCTTCGATGCATATGTCACGGTTCAATTCGTGTCTATTGTTCACAGAAATATCAATATGAGAAACACTGCACTAAGATAATTAGATACCAAAAAGAGCAATTTTGTATATCCATACCTTCATTAGTGGGGTGGGGTGTTTGAACACCCCAACAGGAAAAATATTTATTTTGGCACACATGCAATAATTACGGATTAAAGAAGGTTAATACGCAACCTTTCAATATATTTAGGAAGTTACTCAAGATAACAGGTTTATCTTTAGTACTACCAAAGCCAAAATATGATAAAATATATAGTATTTGGGTGTCTAAACACCCCAATGGACGAGTCAATGCATCCTGAGTCGATAATCGTACATGGTGGGTAAATTCAAAAAAATTAAATAAAGTTTGAGTACTTGGAAATGCATATGAAAGATAGAGCTTGCAGCAGAAAAGGGAAGCCGTGTCTTCCCCGAATTTCTGTGTACTGGGCCAAGGAAAAACCGTTCTTCCGCTTGAAAAATCCTAGTCACGTGCGTGAAATGAATTATAATGTCACCCACTCTGCCTTCACTTGTTCCCATCTCTATCTGGGTGGAAAAGGAGTGGTTTCCCTAGAGTCGGATGGGGGACGAAGAGAGTAGCACCAGAAGAAGGCTTTCAGAATAAAAAAAATAACGAAATGAAGAAGATTCCTCTCTTGCAAACTTCTCCCGAGCGCCTCTCTTCTTTCTTATTCTTCATGCTCTCAAGAAATTAGTCGCAGGCTCTTTTTGTTCCTCAAGGGCACCGACTAAGTATTATTTTAAATATCATTCAATCCGGAATACTTTTCCTGCGTATGAAAATTATTTTTTTCCTCGGCGTACCTCCTTAAGGTATGAAAAAAAAGGATCGGAATGGAGAGCCGGTCTGGGATGCGTGAGAACAATGGCTGGGAGAAAGGCTTTATTCGAAAGTTCGCAGAAAACATGGCGAGGAGCAGAAAGGTGAGAATTTTTAATGAGTCCTTAGGGGGAATGCGTTTTTTTAACTAGGGCCTGACGGAATCTTCCCTCACCTCCCTTCGTACAAAGCTCTTGCACCGCCTCCCCACCTCTCTACGTTCATTCCACATCAACACGCCTCCCGTCAACCAATTTCCAACAACTTTTTCCATACCTTCCCGCAAACCTCTCTCCGACTCTCCTGTCCGGAACACTCCGAGCGTCCTCTCACGGCTCCGAAGTCGCATGCGGAAGAAAAAGGACGGGACGGTTTTCCTTGGGCCGATGGCGAAAAGATGTACGGGTCCGCCTGAAGGAGTGGCGTGAGGGAAAGGATTCCTTGCACCTCACGCGCGTGGGATTTGGAGAGAGGATGCGGAGTGTAGAGGTTTTAAATGGATTAGTAATTCGTGCAGGCAAAGGAGCACTCGCCTTGGAGGACCGAGTGGCGGTGGCACGAGGAGGCCACGGGCGGTGACCCACATATCCATTGTCCGCTCGCAAGCATTGGAAGAAAATATTTCTCAAGTCGAGGAAACTCGGGAGGTTGTTTTGTGCTGGTATACTCTCTCTCTCTCTCTCGACTCCGTCATTAGAAAATATGGATGTAGCGTGAAGGCGTCGCACAGAAGAGAAAGGGTAGCGGGGAAAACTAGCGATCACACCGGAGTCAAAGTGTCAAAGGTGGATGAGTAGTCTTGTATCCCGCCAGGGCATTGAAGAGAGAATTTATTCACATATGGGAACACTCTGCTAGCTCAGGAGCCAAATATCTGCATTTCACTGCATTTTTTCCTCAGGAGGAGCATTCCAAACTTGAAATATGCTTGGTCAAACAGCAATGATTTATGGCTTGGAAGCCCGGAAGGTATTTCCATTAAGAGTTAGACAACTTAGGAAGGCCAAACATAAGGTTGGGAACTTCTTGACCCATTCAGGTCATGCTCATGACTGATGTACTACATATCGTGGCTAATTAGATGCATTCCTCTTTAATCAAATTTATTTTTATTTCCTTTCGGATTGCTATGAATCGCGAAAAGGATACTGACTGACTTGTTAAAAAATTCATCAATGCCGAATGGTATGTCCCATTTTGAAAACTTAAAATGGCTAAAAATGAAATTAATTCATCAGAGGAACCCGTCAAAATAAATTTTACAACTATAAATATAGCGTAGCGAGAAAAAAAATATGAATTAAATTAAAGAAAATTCATTTTTAATTGGAAATTTAAGAGATAGAATGATACTAATTTTTATAATAATTTAATGTTCAGGTTTTATTCGGAAGTAATTGAGGCTTGATAATTATGAGATCTACAAAAATGTACGCTCAAATACGATATCCTAACTTGAACAGGAGATAATCCACTGCGTTAGTCCTCGTCTAATAGCATACATCTTGAAATCTAAATACCAAAAACCAAGGTAAAGGTATTATACCATTTATTACAATGCTTTATATATAAATTTTACCGATGCTAACCCAAAAAATCGAATACATCATTCTCTCCACTTGGTACACGATTATGAATAATTCAATGGCACAATCCTGGATTGACAGGTTTCTAATAATCAATCCTTAAGTAACAGATATTATGCACAGGAATTTTTTGAGAAACCCATTCTTAACTAATAACATGACACAACATATTTCATGAGAAAAAAGGTAAAAAATAATAATTATCGTTTTAAGTTTTTGAGTATTTTCCTCAAAAATGGTTTAGTAATGATAATTCCTTATCATTCGTATAGATATATACCCATGAGGTTCTAAAATTTTATGAGATTGCTACGCTTCCAAAAATTAAGCGGGAGGATAAAGTTTCTGAACCAACGCACCTGCAATGCCAGTACTCTTTTTATATCCAAAACTTTATAGAGTAGAAGCGAAAAAGATAAATAGTACACGCCTAGCCATTTGGTTCCCCTAACGAGGAAAACGATCAGTGGTATGGTTATGAGATAGAAACCTGATGGAAAGAGATTATCGAGAAGTATCCACCGTAGCTTTTTTCGCCCAATAACCTCCACGTGGCTTACTTTTTAAGACCCGAGCCTTCCACAGGTTCAGAGGCAATCCACAGCCACGACCACTCCGCAGACTTCATTCACGTACCGACTTAGCTTGCAGAAAAAGCGTGCGTGAAGCCCCTATTGGAGGAATATAGCCCAGGATGCTCGCCGAAATGATGGGGAAACGTTCTCGAAAGCGATTTTTCCCACCCCTCGGGGGAGGCAATTCAAGAATAAATAAAACGTAACCCTATTACTAATACTGCTACTCTCTTTCTCCCCCATCTCACGAGAGGGGATCACTTTCCCCCCTCCCCCACTTCCCCCATCATCAACTACACCCAATCCCCTCCGAAATGCCAAAAAAAAATATAAGAGAACGTTCCATCTCCATGTCCGTGAGCAATAAGAGACGCTTCCCCGGATCTTTCCGGCACAACTATGTTTTTATCATCCCCCGCGGGCGGACGCCAGTCGTTCTGATATTGGAAATGGCAGGAAGGGGCCTCCGAAACTTCCGGTGGGCGGAGAAAAATTCCCGAATCACCCATCTCCAATCTGAGAGCGTTTTTCTCTCGCCGCTCACGTTTATTTTTTATGTCGTTTGGTACATTGCTTTACTGCTGACGAAGTAAGCGCCACATTTGTGCTGTTAAGAGGAAAATACCAGAAGCTAAAACGTAAGAGGGGAGATATCTGCGATTTATTAATCGGCCTATCGGTGGAGTGTATTATCTTAGCCAGGAAAACCGTTGAACTCATTGGCCCCATAGAATAATTAATCTATTTATTCAGAGCATTGTACCGACAAAAAATATACAGAAGAAATTAAAATAATGCTAAAATGCTCCTTTCCCCTGCAGGTAGTTGTTCAATTATATCTTGGTTTTATCACCAAGCTGTATAAAAAAAAACTAAGCATCCAATGAAAAACTAATTTCCCTAACGTTTGAAGAAATATCTCCGGGCGTTTTCCCTGAAAGCCACCCGTAAGTGATCGACAATTCTGTAGCAACAAAACAATGAAATACAAATTAAAGCTAGTATCTATCGTTATAAAATCACATTCCTAGTACCTGCACGTGATTAAGAAACACAAGGGCTGAAACGTTTTTTTTTTAACTGCATAGAACCCAGCGACTAATTTTTTGTCAACCTAAAGTTTATTTGGGAAAATGGATGTACATATAAGTTTCATCATATATTTTTTGAACTTGGTAAGTTGAATTCATAAGACTAAATTCAGTAATTTTTAAGTATCTAATTGGTAAGACTATATTATAATTTCAAAAACAAACCCCTGATAGCTGAGGTGTATTAACGAATAAAGAAAAAAAACAAATAACTTGTTTTTATATTTAAAAAAAACATTTTTTTGCGCTTTTACGCAGCTGAAAATAAAACATTCCGCATGTCGGAGGAAACTGAAATCGTGGGAAAAGAGAATAAAGCTCGGTGCGCATTTTTTATTCGAATTAAAAGAGTTTTCCAAAAAGAAACCCATTTACCTAAAGGAATGAAATAATATTGTATTGGACGCCATAAAATAAAAACCTTCGCAGTCGAAGATTATGATAGTAAGTGGAAACAGAGACAGATCAATTATTTGTACAAGTGGTGATTTCAGATCTCCTAGTGGACAGGAGCCTACGATTGCTCAATACTCAACAGTAATCTACCCTTATTTTCAACTGTGGATGCCACTGGAAATATAAAAAATAGAACTTGAGATTAAACCACCTACCAAACAATTCGCATGAGCTGCAAGCAAAAGGGTGATAAAGGAGTCAATATTCTAGCTCATTGTCTCTTTAACGCTCTAAAGAGTCTGCCAGTTACTCTTTGAACGACATGATACCAAAGTTATTGTTAAAATAGGATTCAAACTATCATAAGGCTTGCCCCTAGCAAAAAAATATTTGATCAGAAAGAGGATAAGTGTAATACTCACACCCTTCGTTGGTTATATAACTTATGAATACACCAAAAATGCCTTTATCTCTGTTTTTATAAAAAGAAACCACTTACTTCAACGCACCAGAGATTAATAACCACAATTAAAGCAAGTGTCCCTCTCCTATTCCCTACCCATGGCATCATCATCATCATCAGTAATTCAATCCTAGGATTGGTGTACTGCAGCCCTCCATTGTGCCTTACTCAGTGTTGATTTCCTCACGCCCTGGTACGTTTTCTCTTTCACGTGCTTCTTTATTTGTCCTATATATTTGTCCCTTGGTATTCCTCGCGGGACCTTCCCTTCAATCTTTCCTTCTATTATATTTCTAACTAATTCATTATGCCTCAAGGTATGTCCAATCCATCTGGTTCTTCTTTGCCGTAGGGTTTTCCATATTGTCCTTTCTTCATCTGCTCTTCTGTACACCTCTTCGTTCCTCTCTTTATCTGTCCATTTAATCTTCAACATTCTCCTCCAGCACCATGTTTTGAAGGCTTCAATTCTTCGTTGGTCTGCTTTCCCGATGTTCCATGCCTCTGATCCATAGAGTGCCACGATCCATACGAATGTTTTGATGAAGTGCTTCCTTGTTTGCAGCCCTAGGTTCTTTGAGCACAGTAGTTGTCTCTTCTTCATTAACGCCTCCTTAGCTTGTGCAATACTTCGCTTGATGTCCGTCGAGCTTCTTATATCACAAGTTATAGTGCTGCCGAGGTAGGTGAAGTTCTCCACGTGTTCTAATTTCACTCCTCGAATTGTGATATTTGCCATAAGTTTCTTCCGCACACTAGGATTTTATTTTTCTTCTTGCTGGTGCTCATATTATATTCTTAAAGTACTTGGTCCATTGTGGCCAGGGATTGCAGGTCCCCTCGACTTTCTGCTACGACTGCGATGTCATCAGAAAACCTTAACAAGTTTATTTCTTCGCCATTCACCTTGATGCCCTTGATACCAATTTCCTCTTTGGCTCTTATTGCTTCTTCCATATTGAATTCTTATATATTGAATAACACTGGGGAGAAGTTGCATCCTTGTCTGACTCCTTTATTTATTTTGGCTTCCATCTTCCTTTCGCCTTTCATTCGCATTGTGGTGACCTGTTTCTTGTAGAGGCTATAGATTATTCTTCTATCCTTATAGTCTCTTCCAATTGCGTCCAATATCTTGAACATCTTTCATTCGACATTGACAAAGGCCTTTTCCAAGTCCACGAATGCCACATACAACGGCTTGTTTACATGTATCATTTTCTCGGCCAGTATACATAAGCTGAGCATTGCCTCCCTAGCTCCACGGTTTTTCCTGAATCCAAATTGATTTTCCGATAGATTCCCATCAATCTGTCCTTCCACTCTTCTGTTAATTATCCTCGCAAGCATTTTCAATGTGTGTGACACCAGGCTGAATGTTCTGAGCTCTTCGCATTTCTCTGTACTTGGCTTCTTCGGGATTGCGATCATTTCACTCTTCTGAAAGTCCTCTGGTAGTCTCCCACTGTCATAGCTATCTTTGATTATTCCAAAGACGGTATCTTTTGCTTTGACCCCGAGTGCCTTGAAGATTTCTCCATTCATTTTGTCCCCTCCTAGTGCCTTGTTGCTCCTTAGGTCTTTCACGGATCTGTCAAATTCGCTTCTCAGTATCTCGGGCCCCCATTCATCTCCATCCTCCCTGTTTTCTTCTTCCGTTAAGTCAGCTACAGTTGTTTGGGTGCTTGATAGAGCTCTTCGATATATTGCTTCCATCTCTTCCCAATGTCCTTCTGTTCTATGAGTATCTTTCCATTCGAGTCCCTTATGTTGTGGGATCTTGTTTTCTTTTCTCCGAATTGTCTCTTCTCAGTTTATAAGCCATTTCTGTGTTTCCTTTCATTATGTTGTTAGTCTTCGCAGCAGTTTTCTATCCATTCTTCCTTGGCATTCTTGCACTCTCTATTTACTTGGTTTCTCAACTTGTAAATATTGGGCCTCCTCATTTTAATTTCTTGGTTTCTTGTATTTTCTTCTTTTCACTATGAGGTCTCTTATTTGGGTCGTTATCCATCCATCTCTTTACATCTACATCTACATCTACATAATACCCTGCAAGCCACCATAAAGGTGTGTGGCAGGGGGTGAACTCTCACCAAACATGCACTACATATCATGCATAAAAAAGGGATTAGTACTTGTATAGGTACTGTTCAAAACTACGCTATTTAAAAAAGGATAAAAATAGCAAAACATACATGCAAAAACATGCCGTTAGTTGGGTTAGCTATAAGTCCTTATACCAACATGCAGCTACCAATGTTATCCATTGCTACACTGGTACTGGATATATTTACCGTTATTCATATCCCTAATAGTACGAGGAAAAAAGGACATTTTTTAATCTGTCAGTTCGGCAATCTATTTCTCTAATTTTGTGATTATGGTCCAGTCTACCATAACAAGTTGGGGTCCGCAAAATATTTTTAACATCGTCAGTGAAAATATGGTCTTGGAATTTGATTAAGAGATTAAGTCTAAATTTCAACCTGTGATCTGACAATGATTCCCATTTCAATTCATTTAATAGACTGGTTGCGCTAATATAATTATCGTATGGTCCCTTTACAAATCTTGCCGATCTTCGCTGCACACATTCAATTTCATTATTTAGACCGATTTCGTAGGGATCCCATACATTGGCAGCATATTTAAAATGAGGTCTAACATTGAGGTGAAATGTAGATCGATGACGTAATTTTCCGTGCTTAGGCAATTATTGGATCATGCTATAATGAAATATTTCGCTTTTTCGAAAAAAATGTCAATTGGTAACATATGGTCTTGGAATTTGTTTAAGAGATTAAGTCTTAATTTCAACCTGCGATCTGACAAGGATTCCCAATTTAATTCATTTAATAGACTGGTTACGCTAATAAGGTTATCCCGTCCCTTTACAAATCTTTCCGATCTTCGCTGCACACGTTCAAGTTCGTTATTTAGACCGAATTCGTAGGGATCCCATACACTGGCAGCATATTCCAAATGAGGTCTTACAAGGGAAAAGTAGCTGATTTCTCGTACATGATCGTCACATTTACTCACAAGATGCTCATCTACTACCTGTGTAATGATCTTCTTTATTTCATTCCATCTTCCCGTAACGGTTGTCTCCTTCACTTCTAGTTTTGAATCGATGGCAGAGGTGTACCTTTCTCTTGCTTCTTTTTCCCCGTAGATGGAGAGATTTTAATGTAAAGAAGCGTTACGCATGCTATTTCTGTATAAAAGATAAAAGTAATTCCAGCTAAGTATCTCACTTATTTCAGGTATTTAATCACATGGTTTATTATATTGTGAATTCAAGCTGAAATGGACGTTAATTTTAAACTAGTCTGAAACTGGCAGACGGCTATTTCTCACTGAATGAGGACGGACCAGATTAACTTTTGCTCAATCCGTGCGGAAATGCCTAGAAGGTCAAAATGCAATGACGATATGCTCTTATTCATTGTAAAATTGACTATGATATTCCCACATGTTGAAGCCAATGTTATACGTGTAGTTATAGCTATAGATTCATTATAGAGTAATGTATTTCCTTTTTCTATTCTTCTTAAGGTATATTCCATCAATTTAATTACACTGGCCCTAAAACTAAAATTTTTTGATATCGCAAAAAATAAAGTAAACCTCATTAAGGCAGGAATCGAAATAACCAATTGGTAAGAATACCAGCGCCACATACTAATTTCCCACGGTCAAATCCCGGCAGCAGGAGCAGAGATATGTCAGTAAATGTAGGTTAATTTTAGTTCTGTGCAGAGAGCACCTCCAAATCCAGTACCAATTCTCAATTATATGACAACACGCATTGGATGGACACTTTCGCGCTTTTCGTTAAGAGAAGGCAATGTAAATCTCCGATATTTTATAACACTTTCCACATATCCTATGATTTCTACCAAAACTTAATAGACAAATTATCCTTTATGAAGCAAATAGCCTTAACTATTGTAATTCTGTTCTTAATACTTACTGCTAGTTGCGCAAGTATCTCTCAATAAGCAAAGGTAAAAATAGTAATAGGCGTTTTTTATTACTAAGGATGAGATAAAAGAATCGTTCGATCATGTTCATTAATTGTATGTTAAGCAGGCTTTTAGTAGGTACATGACAGATGCTACCGGTAACACGGCCGGTTTTCATGAAGCTTTTAATGTAAAAACGCCGAAATTAATGTTCCAATAATGTTTATGGTACAATTATGGTCAATAGCGCTTATCTCAATATCATACCCATATCATCACTCACTAGCTACAGTTCCAGTAATTGAAAAAGGGCATTCAAAATAATAATAATAAATAGATCGTGTAGAAAGGTACCGACCCACAAGACTTCTCTTTTTTGCCTTTATCAATGAATGAGGACTTTTTTACCATTGTTTGAAAATCGAATTGGTTTGAAGGGCTAAGCATCACAAATATTGTTTTCCATTTATTGCGACGGAGAGAGCTTTCGTTTAACTGCATAAAACGAAGAATTCATTCTCTGTAACTACCGAGTAATGGTGGAGAGCATACGGTCGCTTGAATTATTTTCATGGACTCATACTATGAATGTAACATCTGAAAATTATAACAAAGACATTTATGAAAGACTACATATGCTAGTGGACTCAACACCAAGTAATAAATGAATGTTTGCGTACCAGTATAAACATTTCCTTCTATGAAAAGTCATATCCTTCACATTTTGAAATTAGTAGCTGGCTTGCTAATATCTAAAATGAAAAAGCTATTTTTTTCAACGGCCAAATTCTTTTTTGAACCATGATTCCATCACTTCCATTTGTGCTGCTAGTCTAGTGGAGAGTTTTGAGTGACGAAATATATTTTTCCCACTGGCGTGACATTAACTAGAGTAACACAAACCGACGCGGGAAACAAAAAAACGAACGGGGACTTCCTACTGCTTGTTTATTTTATTGATGGCGACGTTTTAAATGTCACTCGCATGCATTCATGAAACAGCAAGCGATCTCTAGGGTGCTTCCGAAGGAAAATACCAGGAATGGAGAAGTGATAGTATGGAGGAAAACCTATACTCTTTGGGAGTTAGTAAATTAGGCATTGTGGAAAAAACCACAGATCGCTCAACTCTAAAAGCCTGTTGCTCACGGCCTCGTTCTCCTATCCAAAGAGATTCAAATGTAAAACAAATGCTACCTCTTTTAGAAACCACTAAGCGATAAGTGCCTGGAAATGAATCACTTAAGCTTTCAAGTTTTCCATAGTGTGTCGAAAGGTTGGAGGATACAACAGCTATCTCCGTTAATTGACTATATAAAGCAGCTAGTATCTCTAGCAGCTTATTTTAAACACCCCCAGGAATTGGGTGAATACTTTCGCAATAAAACGCAATACGTGGAAAACAACCACATAGTTCAAACATGTGGAAGAAATTACGAATTAGGAGTGCAACTATTTTATTACTCGAAAAATAAAAACGCGAGGAATGGTTTCTCTTGACTTACTTATTTCGTCGGCAATGTTCGTTTTGGATTTTATCCCCTTGCAGGTAGTTGTACACCAAGAGTTAAGGGTTGATACCATAAAGCGTTTGAAAATTAGAAAATTATGTGTAAAACTGATTAGTAGTGCTACAATTATACTATGCTAGACTGGACCATAATCATAAAGTTAGATAAATCTATTTTCGAACTGACAGATGCAAAACGACCTTTTTCCTCGTACAATTAGGGGCATGAATAGTTGTTAAAATGTCCAATAGTATGAATACGAGTGTATCAACGAATAGCATAGATAGTTGCATGTTGGCATAAGGAACTTTAAGCTAACCCAACTAACGGCATGTTTTTGCATGTATGTTTTGCTATTTTTATCCTTTTTTAAATAGCGTAGTTTTGAACAGTACCTATATCAGCATCATATTGCATGCCTGCTTCGCTATTTTTAACTTTTTTAAATTGTGAAGTACTGACTAGAGTCTATATTATTACTAATACTTTTTTATGCATGATATGTGGTGTATGTTTGGTGTGAGTTCACCCCCTGCCATACACCTATACGGTGGCTTACAGGGTCGTATGTAGGGGTAGACGTATCTGCGCCATAAGAGTGTAAAAATGGCAGTAAAATACAGAAAGCAGATTGATAAAAAGGAGGGTTTTCAATTTTACGGGGCAATTCCACGGATTAAGACCTCGGATGCGTTTGCGCCTCGTGATTGGCCAAATCTACTCTGCCAGATGACCTTCCGGGTATGTAGGAGACGGAAGAGTTTCTGAAAAGGAGGGAGAAAAACACTTTACTGCCGCTATTTCCACGGAGGAGGAGAGGACCTCAAAGACGCGAGATGCAACTCCAAAACACGAAGAAGGGCAATTTCAAGTCCAGGCTCTGCCAAGGTCAGACATACGCGGCGTCGTCGTAACGCTGGTCCAAGAGGCCGCAACGAGCGAACGAGCGAATTGACGCGGTTGAGCTCGCTTCAACGTTAAAGTGGATGGCACGGCGAAAGGATTTTATGTCTAGAACTGCGAGGGAAGAGATAAGGAACGAGGGGGTTTAATCGGTGGCTGAGGCGAGGGGAGCAGTGAGGAGAAGGGAGAATCAGGAATTACCACCGCTGGTGGAAAGAGCTAGAACGAAGCACTGGAGCCACAGGAAATTGGTGGACCGTTTTTTTAAAAGAGGAACCCAGAAAAAAAATCTGATGAACGCTAGATTGCTTTTCATATCTTGATCTGTTTCGGGGTACTTCCTTTTTATTGATGTTCCAGGCCAAATTCCCAAAGTAGTCTCGTGCACGACTTGCTTCAACAAAGCCCTAAAATTTGAGATATTTTACGAGATATGATGAATATTCGCTCGTGATCCTCTTAAATCGGCAATATTGTACTATTCGTCTACATTACTACTCTCTCTCGTAATATAAGGCCCCGGTCGTAGCATATACACATTATTACAACCAGCACCTTTTAAGTGCTGTGTGGAGAGCACATCTAGTTCGGTACACTATCCGTCAGATTCGACCTTGAGTCGTGGTCCCCTTGACACCTTTAGTTAAGGGCAACTAATGCCAACTCCGGTTAGCACTGAACCATCCTCCTTACCTATTCATTACCAAGTTAATACCTTTTCTCTCGGTCCGGAGCACCTTTCAATGCGGGGCAGACTAGAAATAATAGATGATGATAAGTTCAATATCATACGCTAATGAGCGAAGATTAATTCCACACTGTAATAACTGGCCGTTCGATATTAATGAAAGATACTTAACTGAAGGTTAAAGGACAAACATTAGCGATGGAAGAGCGAGGCTTGAGCAGGTTTCCCTCATCGTGATTATTTGTAATCAGACATATTTCTACTCGTCTAAATGGTTCTGAGGATCGGTTGAACAGAATGCCATATTTAGATCTTCTTAATTAATTGCATAAGATGCCATACCTAATGTCACAAAGTTTAATAATTATAGTAAAATTTAGATATGACTTCCCCACATTATCGATAAAGTTAGGTTTGAAAGTCCTGTAAATACTTGCATTATTTGTATCCATATTGGCATATGGAAATTCCATGCAAATAGTATATTTCTTTCAGATGAAATCTAAGACTCCATTGACTGCACTCACATTTACTAATGTACCTACCACATTTTGAGGATCAAGTATGCGAGTTTGCATTAACCATGCGCTTTCATCAGTGACAACTATGCTAGACCTTTATATTGCCGGTAATTAGTAAAAAAAAATGTTTTAGCAACTCGAAGATTAGCCTGCTTGCTTATAGAACACCTCAACGAATACTAAGCCGAACGCCACGTAAAATTGAAACATAGGGGTAGGGGGACCAATTCCACTCTCTGTGCCATCATCTGTTTCCCGGACAGATGTAGCTACCAGAAAATAGCTCAGCTTGTATTCGGCAGGGTATGCCCAAGAGCCACAGTCGGAAATCCGGGATCTACGGTCAGCAGACCACAACTCCACCCACAATCATTAGCTACATAATGTTTTTTTTCTCACTTTAGAGGTAAACTTATCATTTTTTCCTTGTTTCTTACCAAAAAGTGAGTATCATTAGTTTGGTAGGACGACAATGAGATAATTGAGAAAGTAAGAGAAAACGTTTTCCATAATTGATTCAACTACCCTTTGGTGATGTCCGACTCCATAGCCAGCGTCGGGAATGCTTGCAACAAAACGAGGAAAAGATGTTAGGGGAAATGCTGCAACTGGGAAAAGAAGTATTAGTGATTAAAAATAAACTTAAAGTTAGTTTACAATTTATGTAGGTAAATTTCCTGCGTAGGTCCATCCTGCTCGGAAAACAGTTTTGCCGTAGTTTCAGTCGGAGCATTAAGGTTCAGGACTTGAGCTGATGATGCCGACTGCAACACCGTCGCAACAGTCATCTTAGCTATGTGGACCTACGCAGGAAATAAGAAGGATGAAATACCAAGCTTTCATAAATAAAAATTAAGTATTTCATGTTCATAAAAATTGGTTCAAATATATCGAAGGCATAAACTCGACTAGAAGCAAACAAAGGTGAACACCTCTAGACACATGAATAGGTGATAATGCGAATAAAGAGAATACCATACTCAAGTATCATACCATTAAGGAAGAAAAATCGACAGAAATACAGGCAAAAAATTAATCCCATAATAATAAATGAAAGACTAAAATAAGCGAGAATAAATTAAAAGAGAAACCAGTTGGAGGAGAAGATAGGGCAGTAAGAGCAGTAAGAATGACCAAAATATCATAGTAGCAAAGGGATAAGACTATATTTATTTCGAAGAGGGTAATGGTAATGGATAAAAGCGAATTAACTCATATGAGGAAAGCATCGGAAGATATGGGTAAACTTAGATTTTCCCCCCGTAACTCCACGAGGGAGTAATGCAATTATTTCCTCTCTCGTTTCCTCTCTTCAAGAGACACGAGACTTTTTCGATCAAATTGTGACAACATCATTTCCACGATTCCCGAATCGAATGAGGGGGATGGAGGCTATAGCAATGAATTATCCCTTCCACTTGTAGGCCTTTACCCTGCTGAAACAAACATGTAGCTATATGAGTACTCGAAAAACCTAATTATATGAAGATGTCCGTCAATGGTGAGAGTAGAAATTTTCATCTCTGAAAAAAACTGAAGCTAACATCCAGCCATCTTCTGACACTTGAAGTCAGTTTTCGCCAAGCATTCCCGTATATTTTATACGACGATCCTTGCAAAAACTCCAAAACGGTCAAGATAAGGGCATTGATAGAAATTTCCAACGCACAGTTATTATATTTTGCCTACTTCATTTCTATTAAAATATTATGCCACACATAAGAATCAAACCATGGCGTTTAACATATGAAGAAAATGTAGCATGAAAGATTTTTTGACTCTATGAGTGTACCAAAAAACCATGTCATTTCATTTCACCATAATTAGTCAAAAATTCCAATATTGATTTGACCCTGCTTATTAATCCATTTTTTAGTTTGATTTTAACTTATTTTAATTGCCTGTCTAATTTAACTCGTATGATACCCTGTCCCCTACCATTAAGATCTTCTGTAATATTAGAGCACCAGCACAAGAGAAAAAAATGTGTAGGATAATTTTGTGGAAAAGACAGCATACAAATATTCAAAAATATTTGTTAACTGCGTGGATAAATTCAAGAATATAATCCCATGGGTTTATGTTTAACATTACATACAAGACTTACTTTTATTACTGGAAAGGATAATGTTTAAAACGCGTATATATTGGATGGCCAGTGAAATAAAGACATATTCTAACTCTCGGGAAAGAGTTTAATTTTTAAGCATGTTTACAGCTCGGCCTCGCGATAGCCATTAAGAGTAAAAATTCAGGTTTTTACAATACCTCGACGTCACCTCCTTAAACCAGGCATCACATAAAATCATACGTAACCTATATGCATCGTGTAATATGCATATCACGAGCAGGGGACCTCACCGTAGGATTACATGCTTAGTGAAGCAGCAAGGGAGAGGCGATAACCAAATTACCTCAGTAAGTTATAGTGGGGTGGTAACCGACGGCTAAGATTATACTCGTCAAGGAGGATAGTTGAGTAATTGGGTACAGTTGATAATTTTTCATGGAGTGGGGACGAAGTGCAGTGGACCCGGCGTTGGTATTAGTCTCCTCTTAACGAAGGTGCCAAGAGGTCCATGGTTTGACGTCCCATCTGTGGAGGGAATGATGAACTTGAAGTACCTACTCTCTACCACCGAGACTCATTTCCGGGTCCAAGGGGTGGGAGACCAATGCTCTAGCCACGGCCTGCTCACCAAATTACCTCAGGAAAGATGACCAAGAGGTGGAAGTATTCACAGCGTAAGACATGGAGAGGCCACGCTACGCAGAATAAATAAACATTGGCGAGATTCGAACGTCCACGATGGCAGGCGATAGGAAGAGGATGAGAGGGTATGGCCAGATACTTGAGAGTGTCCGCCTCTTCAACTCTCTCTCTCTCTCTCACTCGCCCACACAAGCACACATACTCTTCTCTCCTTCGAAGAGGATACGTGAAAGTCACCGCGTCTGAAATGCGACGTTTTCCTCCTGTGAGTCGGGAGTATGAAAGGCAGAGGCATCTTGGACCCCTCTCCAGTGCCATCAAGTGCCTCCATTCCTCGAGTGGGGTCTGTCAAAATGGAGACGCGTCGGTCGACGCGGAGAGCGTTTGCGTTTGTCCGCGGGAGAGGAGAGTGCCCGGGAGAAAGGGCCTTCCTCTCCCCGACCAAACTTTCCATCTCCTTATGAAGCAGAGCAGATGGAGCAGCATGATGGCGAAGGAGAGAATGGCGCACGGACAGCAGCGGACGAGCGGGACTCGAAAGAGTAGGTCCCCATCGGGAGAAGACGGCGAAGCAGAAGAGAGGCGAGATGCACCCCTTGCTTTTCGGAATTCCTCGGACGAATACGAAGCTTCTAAAACGAAGAGGTTATGCCTCTGTGGGTTCCGGGAATACGAAATAATAATGGGAAAGATGAGCGGAAGGAGGAATGTGCCACGTAGCCAGCAGATGAATTATTTCCTCCGAGGTGGGGGGATGCCGTAAGGAAGCCGCCCTGGAAAGCAAGAATCCACGGAGAATTATGAAAATTTATCTTGCTCAAGGAAATGATTCTCTTGGGATAACACTGGGGGCCTTTTACTGTCCATAAATTATCTCCTACATTTTGAATTATTTCCAAATTTTACCAGGCTTGCACATATTTTATTTTTAATTATAGTAGAAATGCTGACATAAGGTATCTTTTATTTCCATTTAAGGGTGTCTTTACCAAGCCCTTTATATATACCTCAGCCCTGTTTTTTCAATTTTTTTAAGGCAATGCACAAATGATATTGAGAGAATATCAAAACTTTCTATCACTCTTGAAACCAAGATTGAATTTCTTGTCCACTCCACTCCATACCCATTTCTACCGTAAAAATAACTAAGAGAAAGTTTCATTAACCTGTAGGAGCTATATTTGCAAAAGGGAGAGTGGCCCTCCAGAGGAATTGATACCATAACCTATGGACCAGCTCTCATCTTAACTGACCTATGTATTTTGGGTGATGGCTATACTTATACGAGTACTTCGATTGAAGACTGATTAAATTCATTTCCATTCATTGCCTTAAGATTGTAAAATTTAAATGTTAAATGCATTACGACCCAATCCAGCCTGTTACATAATCTTGAAGGTTCATATAAAATGACTAGTCCTTGTACACCAAAAAGATAATAGCGTAGTGTATATACCACGTATAAATTACAGCACATGGAACATTCAATGTATTAAATCTATTGTATGAAGACTGCTTTTCTTAAACAATGGTGCTAACTGTCTTTTAAAGGAATCGTATGACTGATATGCAAACTCAATGAAATTTCAATTCAGAGTATTTGAGGGCCGTGAGATATTTGTGGCAGAAAAAACACAAGAATGACCAAAGCCATTTATGATATCCTGAAGAGAGATAAAGTTTCCTAAACTTCAACGAAAGCAGACAAAGGTATACCATTTTTTTGCTAATCATATTTTGCACTAGGTATATAATCTCATCCACAAATTGCGGCACATATATACGCAACCATAAGAAGTTGTACTGATAATACTCCAAGCAGAATATCACAACCAAAACTCCACTGCCTGGTACATTTGGAAATTTCTGTAGTTGTTTAAATGAGTGCCAAAAAATTGGAGTTATGAAAATTTAATGCATCCAAAATAAAAGAATAGGCATAGTTAAAATCTTTTGTTTATAGCATTCTACAAGTAGCAATATCGCTTACGATGGAATTTAAAACACAATTTCTTAACATCATTGAAATTTAATAAAGTGCACCTTTCAATAAATTAAGAGGATGTTACCAATTGACATTTTTTTCGAAAAAGCAAAATATTTCATTATAGCATGATCCAATAATTGCCTAAGCACGGAAAATTACGTCATCGATCTACATTTCACCTCAATGCTAGACCTCATTTTAAATATGCTGCCAATGTATGGGATCCCTACGAAATCGGTCTAAATAATGAAATTGAATGTGTGCAGCGAAGATCGGCAAGAATTGTAAAGGGACCATACGATAATTATATTAGCGTAACCAGTCTATTAAATGAATTGAAATGGGAATCATTGTCAGATCGCAGGTTGAAATTTAGACTTAATCTCTGAAATAAATTCCAAGGCAATATTTTCCGTGATGATATTAAATATATTTTGCGAACCCCAACTTACTATGGCAGACTGGACCATAATCATAAAATTAGAGAAATTGATTACCGAACTGGTAGATTCAAAATGTCCTTTTTCCCTCGTACAATTAGAGATACGAATAACGGTAAATATGTCCAATCGGAGAGTAGCAATGCATAGCATTGGTAGCTGCATGTTGGTATGAGTACTTAAAGCTAACCCTACTAATAGAATGTTTTTGCATGTTTGCTTTGCAATTTCTATATTTTTTAAATAGTGAAGTTCTGACTAGTATATTAATACTATTCCTTTTTTATGCATGATATGTAGTGCATGTTTGGTGAGAAATCACCCCCTGCCACACACCTTTGTGATGGCTTGCAGGGTATTAATTAGATGTAGATGTACATAACTGTTTAGAAGAAAGCACATATAGACCCAGAAAAGACTAGAAAGTTTCTATAATAATAAACTCCTTTAAAATATACCATTTTTGTAACCAGAAACATTATTTACTAATAAATAAGACGTTTAATAGGTTTGTGCCACACTTTATTTAAGCTAAAAAACGGATTTCACTACTTATTTGATGGTGACTTTGGCATGACAGACTCAATTAACCATTAAATGATTGAAAAACTCCTCTGGGTATTCATGTTGAAATTAATAATTTTTCACCCAAGGAATTAAAACATTTAGTAAGAATGGCTATTCGTCTTGGATTGATAATGGTGATACAATAACGCAAAACAACATTGAATGACCTATTTTCAAGATCGAAAAATTACCATCCTGAAAATAATGCCTGAAACGGGAATATGCTCGAATAGCAAGCACATCATAAATCTCCATTATGAATCAGCACGTTACGGTTTGTTCGAGTTACCTCAATGAGACAGTAACTTCGTTCACGCACGTGCACAGGTGTGAGCTCGCGTGCTTTCCGAACAATAACGGATCGGCTGTCGCGTGCTCTCGCAGACGGCGATCTTAAGTCTCGAACGCTTGCGTGCGAATTCCTGCTCTGCATTGTTCCCCAGGAGGAGTGTATACGACCCTTAAATAGGGAGCCCCTGAAATCACGAACGTGGAGATTATAGGATGTGATAAGCACTTCTGGACTCTTGACAACGGAGAACGTTTCACGGCGTATAGCCAGAAATCTGACTCCCATTAACCGCAGTGAGAGATGTTTTATTGTATCAGCTTTGATAGAAGGTAAGTCTTATAAGAGATGGGATGAAAGAGGTAATGTACAGGCATATTTAGAGAACATATACTGAGGTATGGGATAATTCAAGAAGGGAAATTTGGTTATTTTTAACGAACGTTTTGGAAGCACTGCATCAATGGATTGCGATAGACCATGCTATTGGTAAAAATTATCACTTTCTTTCAAGTAAATGTTGGGTTGAACTGTGAAAATCGTGCCAAAATCAGCTGAACGTCTAAGTAGCTAATGAAAATCGAAATTCTTCCGATTTCATATATTGCATGAAAATCATGAAGAGGGATAGTCATCTGTACTCAAATAGGTAAATAAAAAAATTAAGAGTATTTGAATTCCACGTCCTTTTCAAAATATACCAAAGCAAAATGATCCACTCATAACACACATGGAAATTGTTTATATTTCGTCTATTTTACTTTATTTAAAATGTAAGCATTTATTTAAAATTTACGCATTGAAATTGTTTATATTTCGTCCATTGAAGATCAAGCAATCAGATAAATATCTGCATTAAAATATACTTCTTCAATATTAGTGACACTGTTTAAATCCTACTTTTCAATGGTTGCCTCACAAAGCCTCAGAATATTGGCCTTTGTTTATTTAAAACTAAATGAGGCATACATCTACAGATTATCTTGAGAGCCACTGTATGGCAGGGAATAAAATAATACCAATTATGCAATACATCAATATTAATAACCTAAATACACTATTAACCATAAAAAAACTTTAAAATTAAGCAGTTTTAGTCATTAACGCATCATTCATGTACCACCACTTCGCTATAAACTACTATGTAAAAAAATTCTTATCAATTGATATGGTATTTAATGCCATATAATATTTTTTATGCTTACATACATGCTAAGATATTGCAATACATACGATCAGGTTTCCTCCTTAAATTCAAAACGGCGGATAGAGGGTACGGGCATCAATTGAGAAAAAATTTCCATTTGAATCTACATCTTAATTTTATATGGGACTCAACATTGACAGTAAGGAGTGGGTTGGTGAGGTAGCTAGAGTACCGGCCTCCAGTTCCGAGGGCCCGGGTTGAAATTCAGGAAAAAATCAACGAGGATAAAAATCATATCGATTTTTTACTGGTATACCGGCCCCTACTTGAAAGCTTCAGTACTCCGTCCGTCAGATGGCACGTTAAGCCGTAGTTCCTTTTACGTATTTAGTTAAGAGAAAGCTAATGCAACACGGTTTTTCTCCAACCTTCCTCCTTTCCGTGAAAAATCAAGGAAACTTTAAAGCAGAGACCCCTACCTTTCCTCTCTGGAAATAAAACCCTCATTTGTCTACATCGTCTTCCCCAAATAACTACGACAAAATGACGTTTACAATAGGAATTACGATCATATTATGAAGCATCGTTTTTTCCGTAGGCATAATTTAACTCATTCTTGAAAAAGAAATAGGTAATTTGAAATCAAGTTTCTTTTTTGAAAACTTTCACACTTGATTGTAATACTCTAGCAATTTATGACAGGGAACAAGTGCTGCATATGTTTGCGCTAGCGACTCTGGTTACATATTTTTCTGGAATGTAAAACTCTTAGTTTTTCAGGAGTTCTCAACTTCCAAATAAGTTTGAAATCTTAATCATGCCTCTATTGACAATATAAGTATATATTATGGCTAGAGATGAAATTTTCAATCAAAATTGATAAATTGATAAAATAAGAGAGAATTATAATAAGGAGAAGAGGATATGAGATAATGAAATTAATTAAAAACATGGAAGAATGCAAGTTAAATGGTGAAGAAAAAATTTTTGTGGCAATGGAGAAATATCTTGGATAATAGCATTTTCTAATTAAAAAAGCATTCCAACATAAAAATGAGTTTTTGTAATCCGTAGACATAAGTTACAATTAGGGGGTTATTTAAAATACAAAATTAGTACTGGTGGTCACAGCAATCACCAACTGGTACGCATTATAATGCTCTCATGCTTGGGTATAAGGGGAAAGAGGATCAGAAATGGTGAAAACGTTAAGGTTACGATAGAGATGGGAAGGGTAAGGGACTGGGGTAATACCGGGGCCAAATGCCAGAGAAGGAAAATGAAAACGTAACACCAATCGCCAGCAAAGGGATGGCCTCGACGGGACCCATATATGAACTCGACCGTTCATATTTCCGCTCAAGTGAAGCCTTTCATTTAGCATCGGTCGCCTTCGCAAGTGAGAGAGAACCCTTCCAGATTACAAGCCCTTTCAGAAAACCGCCACGGAAAGCACTTAGACTTTGAGCCGTGGCCGCTGCCTTCCAATGAAGCCTAATTGATCCGTAAAACAGCTAATTCCAGAGCGTATAAGCACCACTTATTCAAACCTCTAATGGAAAACAGGGAACGAGGAAAGTATGGGAAGCTTCCAAAATGTTATAAATCAGACACATGGAAATTTGGACATCGCAGCCGAAGAAGTCGTGATCGCCTTAGTAGTTCTTACTTCGAGCAGATACCTGAGAGTTACTAATATGGTCCGTGGCAATCGCATTAAACTTTTTCGATCCAAAAATGCTACATTGTTTACACATAGGTTTTCGCGGTGTTGAAGTGCTATATGCTGCATCATGGTGGGATTTTGCCGAGTTATTTATGTTAAAAAGAAAATGGATTCGACGGCACTGTAATCGGTTTCTTCAAGTCAAAATAAAGAAAGAACAGTGTTAGCTGCTTTTACACGTATCTATTTACGCGACTGTACAACTGTATACTGCTACCACGTTTTTTTCCACTGTGATTGGCCATTTTCTCAAACTCTCCGACAAATGTGAGAGTATGTAACTGTTTTTGCGATTGAAATTCAGGGTTTTCATAGTTTTTATCCATTTTTCAATTAGACTGGGGTGGTTGTAAATAGCTGATAATCAGCTATCATGGAGCATGCTTGGTACGGGCCTGGATACGAAATTTGATGTGCGAAAGTAAAAATAAAATAACAACACCATAATCCCAGGCTCATTCTAAATCGATTGAAATGAAAACCCATAATTTCAAACTTGAATCATGACATCACAGGAATTTGATATTTTATGCCTAGTTTGATTGTTTTTAATGGCAAGATCAAGTTTCTCTTTGGCAATACATTGAAGATAAGGAATGTAGATGAAAGCTTACTGAAACAAGAAGGAGCAAGTTCAGCAAGTAAAATACCTTTCTCCTTTGTGGTCTTTGCCCGGGAGAAATGGGAAAGCATGTCGTAATCATAGAAGGCCTTCCAAACTCCAGTGACGAAGAAATCTGACTCGCTTTGAAGCAGGCAATGATAAATCGTCTGAGGAAGGATTAGTAAGGAGTAAATTAAATGTCGTTGAAAATTCTTCTTAAAAATACGTTGCAAAGCTATGCTAATTATAGTCATGGTAGTACATTACTCATATCAAGCTGATAAGGGCTCTGACAAAGACAGTGATTCTCATTTATAATCCTCATATCGTCACCAACCAATATTATACAAATATCCGAATTTCAGCATTGTGTTTATACTTATTTTACTATTTTTAAAGCTAAATTAGTCTAATGGTGGAGTGAGCGTCCGGCAGTATAAATAAATGCGATGAATGTATGTATGCACGGATATGTTTACTCCATGATTCAATTCAGGATCCTATACACAACACAAAATCTTATCAAAATTTTCCCTTCCTGTATATCAATATTTCCTAAACATCATAAATAATTAACCACATTGGGTAAGTAAATACTGAAACATAGAGACAACTTTGATACTTAAACACGTTGGTCTCTACTATTACACCTATATTTTGAGAGTGAAAAACTTTTACCACCTCTCGTCCTTGAATTTCATTTCTTCCATGATCAATCAATAATTCATTACATCGTTGTTAGTTGAGAGATTATACCTTTATATTCTTCTTTACCTGTACCACATTAGTCCCGTCAGTGGTAATGAGCTAAACTGGAGTCACAAATAATAAAAACGGACAACTAAAACAATGAGGTCAAGAAATAAAAGTTCATCTTGTGTTTCTACTTTAATTTATGCATGTATTCCAAAGTCTTGTGACTCCAATGTCGGAGGAACATAGAATAAATTAAACGTGGACTATTCCGCTGGATGGATAAATGGTACCTCTTTTGGGTCTGAATGTTAACATTCTCGTCTGAAATCGCAAAAAAAACACGTGAAACTCGAAATAAAACGTTCATCGAGTAATGTGGATTATCTCGTGGGTATCTGCAACGAAAGAGGAGTAACTATCTCGAAGGGTGTGAAGTGCTAAACACGCCGTTCATTTGAATACAAGAACGGCTACAAATGCAATACTCACCATAGAACATGAGTGGGGAACTATGAAAAAATAGAGAAATATGAGCGAAATAAACTCAAGAAAGTCTACCACTGGTGCTGCGAAAACAATAATGTTTGAATATGCGAATTTCTATTTAGTTGTCTTCGGAATTTCCTGAATTACCTAGAGGTACCAAAGTAAAGAACGGCACTTTTCACTGGTCAATATATTGGGATCTCTATTTCATATTATCCTATAAATTTTGATAAAAATCTCTTATATGCCAGCCACGGGTAATCCATTGATCTCATTGTATCACTTCTTAAGTAGTTCATTTTAGTATAATAACATTCTAAATCACTAACACACGATTAATATTACACTGTTGCTCCTTAAGCGGATGCTGTAATTACGCAACTATTTGAAATACTCATTCCTCTAGCAATGTTCATTTTTCGGATTGAAGTCAAAACTTAATATTATTGCACTCGTGTAAGAGCTATTACTTGATTGATAATTAAAACTATTATTTTTTTACCCTCTTTTAAACTGCAGGAAACATATACGAGACTATTATCTCTAAGTCATAGAATAATGTCAAGGAGTAATAATCCGTTAGCGTATCCATTAGTCTCCACAACTGTGCAATAGACACCCATTACCTGAGCCACCATTACTTCGCAAAGTGAGCAGAAAACTCTGCGTAAATCAAACAGTAACGTTTGAAACCCATTTTCAACTCCCAGCAAATACATATTCAGCTTACTAGTTCACACTTCTAAGCACCACAATAAGTATTCTCCACTCGGACATTAAGGCAAGGCTTTCGGGGCATCTACGATCTGCAAACTCTCTCAGAGGTGTCATTTGCAGTAGGAATCATTTGAACACAGATAACGTCCTCTAAAACGATGGAAAAATCACCATTTGACAGCAGATGCCAATTATGATGTACCACATGGAACTAGGAGGAGCCGTTGAACAGAATTATGGCAATAATACTCTAGAAAAACCCAACTAAGAAGGCTCTACGGAAAAAAGCCATATCTCTTTTTTTCATCTTTAATTTTCATTATACGGTTCTTTGAGCATTACAGATATGAACTCTCATTACCACATTCATTCTGGTGTTCGACCTACGCCTCATCATTTGCATATTGCCTGGGAAATTTGAGGAGGGGCATGAATTGATATAATAGGGAACGTCTGATAAATGCTGATACTCCTTATTTATTAACTGGCAGGCGAATTTTATAAGTGAGGGTAGTGTTCAACATGCACTGAGCCATTTACATAAACATGAAACATTATTATCTTTTATCTGACATTGAGTAGCGCCCTGTAAGCCAAGGTAAGGATGCATAACAGGGGATTTATTTTATTTATTTAATCTGTTTATGATTTTACGAATTTAGTACCATAAAATAATCCCTTTCAATTGGCAGATTGAGCTACGCCTACATCCTTGACCCAGTTAGTGAAAATACTCCCCGGGTAAGATATGGTATGGTATGCAATATTGCAGAGTGAACAAACTTACTGTTCTTAATTGCAGTTCCGGTTTTCCTCTTGATGACAGCTGTTTCGAATTCATGACAGGTTTAACTTTCTCATGCAAATCTCATGCAAATCTCATGCAAACATTTATAGTTACGCACAACAAATATAGAAAAAATTTTTTAAAGAAATTACACGTTTTCGTTGTGCATAACGTCTTATGCCTACAAGCAATAAATACTAAACTTTATACCTATCAATAAATCGGTTTTTTCAAATCATAAATCGTAACAATTAACATGTATTTACTAACCACATTCAAATACTTTGTGCCGAAACTGTTTGAATTGCACGGCATACGAATATATTCACAAAAAAATTACTGTGAATCTATTCTGACTTACATAGAGGAATCTACATCGAAGGAAATTCGGGTACGTATTTCAGGTATAGATGATTTATTTTTATAAAGGGTTCCTATAGTTTTTTTCTCTAGATGTGAAAGACGCGGTTGTGCACAAACAGGCGACAATTCATTAAAATCTCATCCGTTCCTTGGGGAGAGCTCTGTCTCCCGCTTCCCTGGACGTTCAGAGCAATTGAAAAAACCACTTGCTTGATGTTCTCCGAGCCCTGCAGCTTTTAATTTATCTCGCAAACCGTTTTTTTTTATCGGCAACATTCCTCATTCGTTTTTGAATCCCTCCCCCACTCTTTCGTCCCGTTCCCGCGTCACTTCCCCCAGGGAACGTTTTGACTGCCTCCTTCGCCGTAAAGCATTTTTATTCACCGCGTCGTTCGTTCGCTCCCCATCATTCCAAGGCAGCAGCAAACCATTCTAATTATTTCATATTTACGAATGCTTTGCGATCCTTCTCCCAATACCCACGCTTTCACTTCCTTACCGCTCTCTCCTTTCCCTCTCGGTTTTTAACGTGCTCGACTTCATTCAGGAATGTTTCTGTTTTGGCACGTGCATTTCATTTCGGTGATTAAAAAAATAGATCTCCCCCCCTCCACTCTTTCTCTGTTTCCTCAGAGAATTTTTCAACCCCGGTACATCGTTTCCTTTAGCTCCCACTTTATTTTCGGTTACGTGAAAGTTGAATTGGTGTAGAATACATAATTTTAGAGAGAGAGGAGAAAGACCCAGCCGGGCAACGGTACTGGAAGGAACATGTGTTTAATGTGGATGAAGCCCTTCATGAAAGGAACTATCATTTTACTGGAGTTCCTTTCACCAGTGAGGGTATTTAAAATACATTGTAATATGATAAAAGTTATTTAATTTGAATCTTTGAAATAAAGTTGTCTCCGCAGTCCGAAATGACCAATGAAAATGCCTACGTGTCTTTGGCTTAATATTTTTCAATGGCACAAGTACAGGTCTCTACTTGAGTTCCTTGTGGGTTAGTCAAGACGCTAGGCGTCTTATCCGATGGTTTTCTCTTCATCCTCATCCGGCCTCGGTGGCGGCGGGGTAAACCTGCCAAGCTTAATGTCGCGGGTTTGAGTCCCGCCCTCGTGGGTTTTTCACCCTGGGCATGGATGTTCGTATTCCGTCATCTGTACCTATAATATATTGTACATAAAATAAATCCCATTCATATCAAATCCTATTCTTTTCCTTGTCCTAAAACCTCCTTCATATACTAACCAATTAAACACACATCCTATCGGTAACGGAAATTAAGCTACGCATATTATCAGCAAAAGTCCTCAACCGTATGCATACGCGCCCCTTAACTACACTTAATGGGCACGTATTCCCACAGTTTCCAACGTGATAGGTGCAAAACCCTGATTTTCATCAAATTTGTGCGATATTAAACGTTGCAATACGTGCAACGATGTATTGCAAGTAATTTAAAGAAACATTTACACTCGCACCCCAGCTAGAGAAGTCAGCAACGTTGTGAAAAATGGTCACAATGCAATCCCTGAAATATGAAAACCCAGAGGAAAACACCGATCCAACAAACTTCAATGTCCACCGTGTACAAGAATTGCTAATGCGTCCCTTTCACCCACATTTTTACGGCCTTCCCCCTCTCTCCTTTTGTCTCCCCGCCTTTCTGCCACGACCGAAATCCCTTTCAATTCACGATCCGTCTTCCTCCAATATACGGCAACGTATCGGAGTTCCCGTTTCGACGCCATTTCCCCACGGGAGCCACCGGACCATTGCAGGACCCCCTTTGCTCACACGTCGTCCACCACTTCTCGAATCCATTCCCCCCTGACGTTTCCTTTCCGCCATTCCACTCTTCCTTTTCCACCCCTCCGCCTCACCATCCACTGCACCCTCCCCCCTTAAAACCTCCCTCCTCCCCGCCCCTCTCGCCGACGCATTGCCACCGCACCGACCACATGAAAAGAGATGTTCCCGAAACTCCTCATCTCTTTCGCTTTCACCCTCCCCCTCCTTTTCCAAGCGGCCTGAAAGCTCTTCTCCTCTCTCGCTCTCTCCTTTTCACCATCTCCTTTCTATACCTTTCTCTTCCGTCCCTCTTTTTAATCCTAACGTTTATTCCCTTCCCCTCATTCCTCCCATCTCACTCTCCTCACCTCATTCATTTTCCTTTCTCTCCCTTTTTCCATGTTTCTCCGTTTTTCTCGCAAGTGGGAGGATGTCGCTCTAGTAAAAAAGCAGCTCCTGAGGAAAATTAGAGATATAATATTCAGTGAAGTAGAGAGCATGCGTCTCTGCATATAGGAAGAGAGAAAATAAGAGAGATGGGAGTGAAAGAGAGGGAGAATCGCCGTGAAGGATAAAGAGTGAAGCCATGAGTTGGAAAAAATATATATAAACGCTTCGCGTAAGATAATAAACTCCGAACAAAAATGTTCCAAGCGCCAAACTTCGTTAAAATAATAATGATGATAATAACTCAGCTAAATTTTGGCTTTAATTATCGGGACATTCTTGCGTCAGCAATTAAATGAATGGAATCTTTTCTCTTCATTCCCGGTTTTCATACCCGCTTCGGGGCATGGTTGAGAAAAATCTAAGCCCAAAATTGTCGCTCATAAAAGGAGCTTTAAAGTCTACACGTGCACAAAGTCAAGACTCCTAACGAGAGAAAAAGTTTTGTTAAAAAATCTGTTTCGTGCCCTGCCACTCACCGGTTAAAGGTTTTCACAATTTTGTGTAAATTCTGAACTTAATCATCTATTTTATTTCTTGGGATTAACAATCAAGAATTACTTATACTAAAGTAATTCTCTAAAATCGTATTCATATATATTCCTTTCATCATCGCAAAAAGTAGTATATTTTGCAAGAATCCCTATGATTGTTTTCATGCTTTTTCTGATATTATGATACTATGATGTAGGTATATTTAGATAACATATTTGCATAAACCTCTATCTTGTACTTATCTTTAAGTAAAGATTTTCTACGTTACTATCAGAATGTCAATCCAATAAATAAACTTGTTATTCTTCTTCGTTCCTTTCAAAGTATATACTAGACGTAACCAGCAAATAAAGATAAAATGTCCAAAGAATAGACGTGATCAGAGTAAAATAGTGGTCGAAAATCGACCAGGCACGACAACATTTCATGGTAACATAACCCGAACTGCCGAGAAAATGTATCAAAAGATATTTTTCTCTACAAATGAACGTCGCATCAACACCAAATTCCTATTAGGATTATAAAATTATTTCCACAAATCATATCTTTATCCCTTTTGCGTTTAACACAATAAGTACAAGGATGAGTGACGACCGACGCCCCTCCATTCATTACTCCAGTCATTCAAATATATACTCCTTTGGCCACACCCAACTTCATTCTCCCAGCGGGTAAAGCAGCAGATTTATCTGTTCACGAGACGATCAGCTGAAAATTTATCATTACGTACAATACCCCTCCCCCCTAATCCTAGGAAGATGAAAAAAACGGAATCTCGAGTAATGAAAGGTGATTAATTCTCTAAAGGCCTCACAACTAAAGACCCTGCCAGTGAAAAGGAAAGCATTCATGGGAAAGCGAAGGAATACATTGGGGAAGAAAAGAAATTGGTGGAAGAGTGGTTCGAAATGACTGTAGGGCAGCAATTCATTGCTTCGTTAGTAGAGGAAATGGAGGCAACATCCCCTGAAAAATTGCTGCTGGAGAAGGGACGAAGTAGGGAGGGAAAATCTGAAAGGAAGAGAGATATTGGAAATGACAACGATAAGAAGATTCGAGACAATTAGTCAGATGGTATCGAACTGATTCCGAACGATCACGAGATGAATATTTGCACATTTTTCTGATAGTAGCTTTCTACTTATGGTTCGTGCAAAAACATCACGCCCAAAAGGACTTACATTTTGCTTTTGCTCGAGACACTGTCGAGCCTCACGAAGTACGTGTGAATGCCATAGAAAGAAAACCTTTTGCCCTTACAGGGCATGGAAGAGATGCACATTCACCAATAAAGTAAAGACAGAGTGAATTTCAGTTACAAAATCTTCACCTTAATTCAAACATATATGTAAACGAATAATGGCAATAACAAACTATGTTTTAATTCACAGAGTTTTTGTTACTGGTACTACTAGTTCCAACGTCACGGCGTCATCATCGCGTACAAGCATTACAATCATAGCCAGATGTATATATTCTCAAAAAGCATGGTGGAGAGGGTGAGAATTAGGGGAGGGTGGCAGGTGAGGGGTCAGGTGAATTCTGGGAATTGTAGTGTGAGGGTGATGGGTCAGTTAAAACGCGCACAGTGTGGGTTCAAATTCTTATCCCTAACAACCAGGGAATCGTGAGAAGTTAGGGTTGAATCACCCGACGCATTCAGAACAGAGTTAAACACAGAGCGGATTTCTTTAATACAATTCTTGTCCCTATTTACCAGGGAAGCGTAAGCAGTGGGTTAGTTCACATAAAATGAGTCCCTCTTCCACAAAACTTCCACCAAAGAGTTAAATTTTCCCATTTGTTAATGACGAGGAGGTTTCAATCAGTGGGGAGAACTTGTCAATTATGATATCATTTAAAATGAGTCAATTTTTCTGGTGTCTTCTTATTACCATCTCTTCCAACATTTCCTGTATGGGAAGGTTTCCCAATGCCATTTCGCTAAACATCTGTTGGAAGAAGGACATGGAAGTGACTTCATGCGGGACATACCACACGTGGCGAAGAAAGGGTGTAAAATGGACAAGTTGGAAGGCATGGAAATAGGAAGACACCGGAAAAATGGACTCATTTAAAATGAAATTATATTTGACAAACCCTTCCCAACGATTGAAATCTCCAATTAAACTGCGAGTGTGATTGGGATTTGGTAGTTTTTTTTTCTTTTTTCCCCTAATTACTTTTAAAGGTGTGGTGTTTGTTTTGTGTTGTTCATTTTTGTTTGTTGTGTCATTGTTCCTGGTGTGGATGCACCCCCTGCCACACACTCTCTAGGTGGCTTGCAGGGTAAATCGTTGATATAGATATCCAAAATGGATATCTAAACAAGGAGAGAGGCAACAACCCAGTTCAATCCATGCTAGAACTGAAATTTCATGAGAGGAATCGATCCCCAGCATATAAAGGCATAATGCATAGTACGTGCTTAGCAAAATACCCTTTTTATCCTATTTTGGACATTGGGTTGTAATCATAGACTCTCTCAACATAGAAAGTTACTCTCAAAAAGACCTGATCATTCCATAACGTGGATGTAGAGCGAACTTCCAATGCACTCTAATTAACAATACTTTGGACAAACATGCCAGCAGGGAATAAAGCTTTACGCAGGAAACAATAAGAGTAGGTACCTTTAGGCTAAATAATGTAACTGATTTGTACTGGCCAACCAAAGTGGCTATTCCGTGCAGGAATGACGGAGGATATGAAGATGAGAATATTTACGTGAGATTGAATTGGGGTTTCAAATATGCCTAGCCTTAATGATCATTCTGATAGAAGAATAATCATGATATTGCCTGAGAGCAAAATCATTTTAAAAGGGAATAGAGAATATTTATGTACATTTTTCCTGGGGAGAGCAGGTTTTTACGAGGCGATTCGCAATTCTCTCTTTCCCGAGCAAATCCTCACCCTCCTCCCTGGGAGCAGTGTTGTTCTTCTCCCTTCACTTCAACCCTCCCCCCATTTCTCTCCCGTTCACCTTCTTTTCCTTACAATGCCCTAGTCATTTGGACCCTTTGCCGAATTGTCGTTTGTCTTGGAGCATTGTTTCGACAACAATGGGGACGTGAGGGAGAAAAAGAAAAGAAGGTGATGAGGTGGAAAAAGGAGAGAACCAAGAGCAGTTAAGTTTAAAGGTCATCCCATATGGACGGTACCGTACCGGGAGGGAGGAAGACATAGGGCATGTACCGAGGGAGAGAGAGAAAGGAGATTTCGACAGAAATATAATATATCATACTCTCCGCGGGTGGACTCAAGATGTATATCAAATTTATCACGAAAGCTTCAACCAGTGAAACCAACGCCGTAATATTATGCGAATTAATTCTGGAATATTCTCACTCAAAGACTATCGTTAACAAGTTTTGATGATTCTTCACCAATTAGAAAGATGATTCGAGAATTTCATGTTTAGTTAAATAGCGAAGATGAGCATTAACCGCTGCAACTGACTGGCATGTCGTGCTCTTCAAAATCAATCCTCTTTGCATTAGTTTTAAAATGCTGAGGTATAACTGTCACCATTAAAAATGCTGAGAACATATTCTAACCTACCACTTAAGGGTCAACTTGATATAAGTACTTAGAGAACGGAAGAACAGTTGTAATATTCCACAACCCAATAGTTCTACTTTTTCAAGTGCAGAGTATATTTTGCTGGATGGAGGAAAACAGATGACAATCTGAAAGGCTGTAAAGCAGCCATTACAAGACGTAAATTGCCTGTAGGTATAGCAAAGGTGAAACTGAAATTGTGCACATCAAAAAATAATTTCCATCTGATAGCAAAACGTAAAAATCAACAGTTTAACATATTTTCGATTCAGCAATAGAGCTGTAGACAAAAGCGTTGGCTTTGATAAAGTGGCTGAGACGAACAGACTTATTTAATGAGAAATTTGAAAGCTGGTGCTAATTCACATTCATACCATGTGAAGGAAGGAAATATAGGCGCATATTTTTACATTCATCATTATTAAAATATAATCGTGGCTGGATTTTTGCAATGTCCATCATTCCTACTGCCGGAAAAGGAATATATATCCTCGCCTGAGGAGTTTGTCTCACTTGCACAATAGAATTCCAAATTCCTGACATCTGACGAGAAAATTATAGTAGCACCTGCTTCGAAAAGGGCGACCCAAGTAAATTTGTTATTCTGTAAGCAGTAAATTTTCACTGTATACTTCACCTTATGACAAATGATTGAATAATAGGTACGAAGAAGTTAGGAGCGTTGTTACGAAAATATTTCGACAGTGCACTACCCATTGGAAGTGACGTAGTCTCTTCAAACAACATTAACTAAATGGAATGATTATTCTCGTTTCATTAACTGCATAACCCTTAATGGGACTTCACTCAATTAACCAGCTCCATAAAATTGTTTAAAAGAGAAAGGGTACATACTTTGGAAACTTGCACGAAATGGAATACACCCGTGCCCAATCTGAGGTCAAGATTGATTCAAGTTCAATTAAGTTAAAAGGTACAACGTACACCTTTCAATCAAGCACTCACTGCATATAAAATGTTTTGAGGCTAAATATTTGCCTTAACTGCAGTTCATAACTGTTTTTTAAATATTAAATTATGAAAAATTTCCAGGGTGAAATTATTATCATAGTATTTTATTGTTCACTATGCTATTGTTAATATTTTAATTATAATTAGAGAAAAATCTCCATTAACCACAAAACTGCCACAACAGAAAAGGAAGGCACGCACTTTCCTACAAAATCTGGGACCGGAGGCTATGTAGACCAACACGCTTCGTGTGTTAAATCTATCCAAAAGCACTAAACCAGCTCTCTTACCTATAACATAAATAATAGAATCTTAGCGGAATTTGAAAACAAATTAAATATGAAACAACTGACAATAAGTGCACAATACATGGACAATAGAATAAAACGAGAATGGGGATGGTATGTATCAATGCATCGGAGTTATAGCGGAAGCAAATCAATTCAGCATGAGACACTAAAAGTTCTCTGAATGGAAGCAGGCAGTTGAAGGTTCAGCTGAGATCTAGCATGAGTATTCTGCAGAAAAAAATTGGACGGCTTCTGGTAAAAGCTTTAAAACGATAGGCACATGGACATAGTGACCTTATTCAATGGATGAAAAAAATAACCTATTTTTTAAGGGGAAGTGCACTGTCAAAATTAAGCATGTACTGATAAAAGGGAACATCTGCAAGCATTGATAAACATGAAGAAAAGGGTGTGATTTATTTTCCAACCAATGGAAGTAAAAAACTAAAAATTTACGGATTTTCATGAGCAAAATATTTCGCAATAAATAGAATGGTGCCAATACTCGACAACAGTAATGAGCAATGGAAATTATCTATTTACGAAGTTTCAAATATCCATGAATACTAAGAAAACCCAAAAATTAAAATAAAACTGGAAAATAATCCACTAAGAAATGGTATTTCAGGAAGACGATTTCAAAAAGACGCTTGCAATCTTGGAATTTCGTTAAACATTTGGAGAGGCATTCTAAACACTCCAAAGTAACATTTATAAACATTAAATGCATTCAATTTCCGTGAGAATTTTGTTATTTTATTTTGTGTATATAGAATACATTTGAAACATCTCATCATTTGGCCAACGGTGGGCAATTATGTGGTGCGAGGTCAATTCATAAAGGTACCTGCGTACGAAGTCGGGTGGAATCATTTGGATGTAAAGGAGTATTTCTGAGGGGGAGCAGGGCAGACGCTGATAACAACAACAATGGGGGGACCAATGAATCGATAAAAAAGAAAATAAGTGAAATAATGAAGAGGAGAGAGAAGAGAGAACAAAGAAAAAATACTTAAATTCTCGCTGCGGTGCCCGTCCGACCGAACACAAGGTACCGCTTTGAACGCCGAGATAGTCGGATTGAGAGTCATTGTCTTCTCGAAGCTCGCTAGAAAATAACGTTGAAGATGAATTCTTTTTTTTTCGCCTCTTGAATGGGTTCTCGTCGAAGGGGTAATGAAAGAAAGGGCAGCGCACAGCCAAAGGTGGACGAGGAAGGCGTGAATAGAGAGGTGGAATTGAGAGAGAGGGAGGCAGAGATAAGAAGGAATTAACTGGCTTGGGTGGCGGGGGGAACAAATGACGCGCCCAATGGCAGATTAAGGGAAGAGGGAGAAATAGAATTCACATAAGAACTTAGAGGTCCTCTTCAAATAATCCTGAGAATGAAAATTAATCAGAGATCGGCGGGAAAACGGGTAATGGGCCGTCTAAATCGGGGAATACAGCAAAAACAAGCTCATATGGTTGATTTCTTTCCGATGGCGTGAGCGATGGCGACTGAAGATTGACCGAGCAAAGGAAATAGTCTTCTGGAGTTTTCCCTCGGAACAAGGAAGAGAAAAAAGTTAATGTCCATCTAATGGAGTCCTAACGTTCTGTGAAATTACGGTTGGATTTTTTTATATCCTTTGGGTCTATTATTAACTGCTTTGCTCTTTGACTGAAGGGTGAGACTTTCAACAAAACTGAGCTAACTAGTCAATAATACTACATCAAATTAGAAGAGAGAGCAACAAATTTCACAATATTTGGCGTCCGATGCATGATTAAAAGGAACTCTTAACATTATATATAACACCAAATGCGGCAAATAATGACTATCTATATCAGTAAAACTACACGCAATTTCAATGGGTAAATAACCTCTAAATGCAGTGAGAATAGGTCATTGAATGTGGCTGTACTGAATACCGAGCAAAAGTTATACCCTTATATAAATAATCGTCAGCTAAAGTGAATAAATTGATAGAAAATAAAATGAGAGATTTTTACTTTTGGGTCGTTTATTCACGCATGCTTACAAAACTCTGATGCGAACCAGATATTCTTCCTCAATTGAGAACGCTACGTTATGCTTGCCACATTCCGAGTAGGTATAGTGTCCAGCGAATCAATTCAATGGACTGACTCAAGTATTATTCCATGTCTGTTGAACCGGCTAGCTTATATTTACAAAGCAGTATTTTGAATAACTGATACATTATATATTTTATCCTGATTAATTAATAGATTGATAATTATGAAATATTTAACTATGAAACATTTTAAATTGCCAAGTGCTCCATATTCCACCCGTAGCTACTTAAATTGCGATTGCCATCTCGAGCTGAGAAATGAAAACAATGGACAGAAGATAAGCCGCATCGTCTCTCCTTTTAATGGCATGCACTACGGACGTGATTCCTCGCAGTTAGTTTTATCGAGTAGAGAAAAGAAAAGTCACGTAAATAATAAAGACAGCTAAGAAGGGCCAACACAGAAAATTATTTGAAATATTAACAGGAGAGAATACAGACAAAATATCGTACTAGGCATGACAAATTCTATTGACAATAATGAGAGTTATAACTGGTACTCGTTGAGATACTCAAATAATGTCATTTATGCTAAATACATGAAAAATGTGAACTGAGAGAAAGTGGTAAAAGCATTAAGCCGACATTAGTGAATTGGCATCAAATTCAATGAGCAATTACTGTCAAAGTTATCGCTCATTGTCAAAATTGTTACTGTCAAAGAATTCCTCATCACTAGGTACGTTCCGCCACTCCTGACTTTTGCGGCAACATAAGGACTAAATTTGTAATTATCAGTGACCCATATCTGCAACCTATGCCTCAATCATGAATTTTTCATGCGTTTATGGTACTCATCAATGCTGCCATAGCATGTAAATGAAGAATGAACTCGAAATAACTATACAGAGTAAAACAATATCTTTTTCTCCGTTCTTTTATCACGCGAATAATTCAGTCACTAGACGATATAAAGGAAATTCGATCAGCTCCTCAGATACGTTAACATTGCATTTAGATAGCTCAGAAGTAAGTGACCTATCATCAGTACAGTCTTTAAGTCAATGAGCCACTGCGACTATTCCCAGGTCCCAACATACTATCTTTCTAAATTTATCGTAGAGCTCTCTTTTTTCCATTGCAACTGTGATAACACAAGCTTTGGTGGAATTTTTCACGAATTAATAATAATTGTAATTATATACGAATGTAAGTATGCAGAAAAAAAAGCATGCGACGTTCGCATCAGGATTTACCGATTTAAGCCGCTGGAAAATATTACCGCAGGTTTTGCAATGAGGAGGCGCTTTATTTCTGAGCTCAATTTCCCTAAAAACATTTGAATAAGTAAGAGATGCATTATTTTAATTTCTGATAGTCTAAACGTCAAAGATATAGGGTGTGTTATTAATCACACTTTACTTTTCTACTAGTAAATATGTATCTTACGTTATCGTGCTTCCAACAGGCATACTTTTTATCTTTCCTTACTTTGTTCAAATATCCATACAACTTATCACTTCCTCCATCATCTGAATTTACTCTTCTTCTATGGTTTCTATCGTTATTTTATCTTTAATTCTTCCCTCTATCAACATATTCATCATCGGAGGATATTGAAAAGTGTTATCACTTTTGCTTTTTTTTTCGACAAGATTTCGATTTTGAAGATTTCGACATTTGCTTTCCCTTCACCTAACTTTCTCACTTTTTGTCTTAAATTCTGCATTCTACTTAGAATCTCCATCAAATTCAGTCCACTCACATCCTCTCCCCGCTAAGTCCATCTCATTATAAATGAGTCCTTGGCAGTATTTGCAAGGAATGGAGAGCTTTAGGAAATGAAACCTGTGCTATCTTAAGGGACAATATATGCTTGCGTTTCGTATTCCCACAAGAGTTGATCATAATGGGGAGATGAGAAGACTATTAAGTGCAAACACTTGTGCTGAGTTCCATTTCTGAATGGCTTGTGAGAGAGAATCCTCAAGGTAACTTATGAAAGCCGCATATTTTCAAAACGTGGGTTGGAGAAGAATAAAATTGGAAAAAAAGGTAGGACGTTTTAATAAGTGCTGAGTCTCGAATGCAAGAAAGAGAAAGACAGCTGAATGAGGAAGATTTCGACATGGAGGACAGTAAGGTTGTAAAAGATGCAGAGAGTGATACAGAGAGAAAGATGGGTAAGGTAAATAAGCAAGGGGTACACTTCTATGATACGTACAGAAATAGAGGAAAGAGAAAGTGCGTAAGATGTGTGCTTTATTAGTGTTTTGTACATTGGATGAACGTATTTAAAGTTGCGCACTGTATTGAAATCTAAATACATCAATATTATATTGAGACGTTATCCATATCCCGACGATGGAACAATCTTCAAAGGATATTTTTTAGATTTCGCTTATTACTAATATAAAAGATGTCGAATATATTTACCTAATAAATTTCTAATGAACATTAAATAAGGACTAAAAACTGTTTGAGTATAACGCCAACAAATCCAGCAGTAATAAGTAACAGTCACGGTCATTTAGTCAACGCATCATACAACAAAAATCATTCGTATTTATAATTTGTGATCATTATAGGGTAATTATTGAAGCTCCGTCAAATGTATTTTCTTTATCTTTACCTACTTTCATCAACCGTGAGCTACGTTTCCTTGCTAGCCCCGTAAACAACGTTTTAGACTTATCCATTTTAATACAATGAGATTATATTGATAAGTACCTTTCTGCTCCTTATATTTTGACGGTTGGATAAATAAGAGGAAAAATAATGAGCATGGGCTAATAGCATCAAACCATTATTCGCCATTGAACGATCATTTTTTCAAGGGTCTTGGCACATCTCCGTCTAGCAATTATGCGCTCCAAATTTAATAAAATATCTTCATCATTTTAACCACCTGGCGTCACCTTTTTTTCTCTCAAAATAATTAAGGTTTGCCACCATAATTGGGACAAGCCAGGGGGCATGAAAAAGTTTAATCTGTAAAAACGAAAGTTTAAATATTATGGAGGAGAAATGAATGCTGTATAGTTGGACGGGGATAGAGCCAAAAGACGGAAAGGCGGGGAGCAGGAGTGAATGGGAAGAGGGAGAGGAGACGAAGGGAGGACGTGAAAAAGAGGAGGATATGGAGAGGAGGGGAAGGCTATTTGCGAAGCGGATGGCGTGTCAGGGAAACAGGAAAAGGGGAGTGTTCGGAGTGACACAAAGACGCAGCCCTGCCTTAATGGACGGGAGCCAACAAGGTCCCCCCAACTTCTACCCGTCCCACACCCCTCCCCAAAGAGTCTAATTCATCCCGTAACGCCCCTTTACTCCCTCCTCCAGCCCCTGTCGCTCAGTACCATTTCTCCCACCACACCCCCAGCTCATCATACCCGTCCCACTCAACCCTCACTCCACTCTATAGCTATCCCCGCTACCGCTACTCCTTAACGAGCCACTCTTTCTTTTTTTCATTTCCTCGTAATTTTTTAAAACCTTGTCCCCTCGCACATTTCTTCAAACACGACGTGCTATGTTTAATCTTTACCTTCGTATTTTTCCCTGTGCTCCGCGACGAGGAAATTTGGCGAAAGCATGAAGAATTTTTTTCTCTCCCCCAGTAGTTGATAACGAGGCAATCGCGAAGCTCGCTACCCTGGAAAGGAAATTCTGTGCCGTCTTAGAGTGCGAGCGTCTTTGCAGCTGACTAATGCTCGAGGACTATTAAGAGTTCCTCTGTACCCTCCGTCACCACCCGCGCACCAGCCGACTACTTGAAGACTCTCTCGCGACTGCGTCGCGATTCAAAGCCTATCTTCATTTGAAACTAAGAAGCTTATTGCAATTACGTAAGAAACGAAATCTTAGTCATCAGGCCGCACGTCATCTGGTCTAGTTAGAATGCAGAAAATGCTAACCCCTGTCAGAAATAAAAAAGTATAGTTTGAATATTTTCTTAGTTAACCTCTTGGGGAAATAATTTCGCAACGAGTCAATAATTTGAGAATATTCAATCTAAAAATCTTCAAGTAAATATTAAATTCATATTTACTTGAAGATTTTAACTATCAGTCTGGTACAAATTAGACGCCTGGAAAGCCAATATGATTCCAAACCCGTATTCAAGATGAGAGGTCAGTAGTGACGAAATGAAAAAGTCAACCTTACTTCTCTTGTGATGAATATTGACAGGAATATTGGAGATCAATAAAAGGAATTGAGTCAAGTATATAATTTTAGCAATGGTATGGACACCATTCCGAAAGGATGTACTAACAGCAGGAAATACGCGCGTGGAATTGAGAAATGAATTCATCAAAACTTACACTCATACCTACGGAAATAAGGCATGGGCGCATATCACAGTATCATAGAATTCAAGGACGGAAGCATTCGAAATGTGGTACAACAAATGAATGATGGAAATAAAATGGTTCGGCCGAGTGACTAATGAAAAATAACTAAGAAGAGCGAGAGAAAACATTTGAAGTCTTCTGAAAACCTTAAAAAGGTGACGGGACAACTTAAACGGCCATGTCCTGAGACAAAATGGTCTGATAAAGACAACCATCGATGGGAAAGTAAATGGGAAGAATTGCAGAGGAAGGCATCGCATAAGGCATATGGAGCAAGTAGTGAAGAATTTAAATGAGAAGAGTTACTTAAGTATGAAGATTGTAGCTGACAGGAGAATCATGCGGTCTACGTCCAACCAATTAACAATTGTGCACATGATGATGATGAGCATGAAACTGAAATGTGTAGCCAATTAGTACTGAGATAAACGTAGATCAAATACTTTGCGCGAGAATCAAAGCCATATCTAATACTACTTTCAAAGCTCACAAACTCACGGAGATTGGACGCTCATATTTAATGATCTCAACAATGATTTTACTACCGAAATTAATTAATTAGTAATTAATAATTAATGTTATGAGTTGATTTAATTATCGATTTAATTATAACTTGCCTAACGCCAGAAATGCTCTTTCTAATTAGCACATCTGGGAATGGCTCAACCGCTATAATCACCACCAATGATTATCATTCTTAAAATTGTTTTGGCGCAGTTACCTACTGAATTTCTCAATCAGAGTACCTCTTCACATGGATATGTTGTTTCTCTTGCTCAAAATTCACCATGACTGTTGTCTCCATAAAAATTTCTTCACAATCTCTTCCTCCTCGATTATTTCCTCCCTTTCCGCACTTTCCATAGTATTCATCGCAAAAAATATCTAAACGCGAACACTTTTTTTTCCAATCTTAATGAAATGGGGGATATGCATTTTAATTTAGCATAAAAGTAGGTGGTGAACATTTAATCAAGCCAGAGGGACTCGAACCACGGACTTAAAATTTTCCAGTTAAGTGTGCTAACCAATATATTACCGATCCAAATTCCATTTTTTTTTAATCGGAGGTTTAATGTCAGGTAATCCCAAATATTTTGAATTAAAATAATGGTATTTTCTTCACTCAAACATCCCAAAATTAGGGTGCGTGTTACACGCCAATAAATACAGTAGGTACTTTAAAAAAATGCAAACAGCCATTGTGTCACTAAAATGTCTCCTATCAGCTCTTATAATTAAAAATGGCATGAAAGGGATACTCTTTTTTATCTTATCGGGAAAAATGATCAGCCTCTTTTAAAGGTTCACACCACTCCCCACTTTCCCAATTTTTACATAGCATTATCGTATTATCTCCCTTCCCGTTATATAATTCCTTGCAATATTCTTGTACCGCTTATGTTGCCAATTACCCAGGATCTACGGTACCTAATCAATAAAGCATCTACTTTATGGATCGAGATATCGACCAACATCAACTTTCAGGAAATAATGTAATAGAATCAATTGCGAAAGAATTGTGTTACTGGTTACATGCTATTCATTAAACTCACTTAATAATAGGAAACTTTTCCAGTGCAGATCATTGATTCATAAATCAATGATCAAAAATTCACCCCCATTATGCATGCATTGCTGATAAGACCTCTTTCTTCACATTAGGAATTTAACAAGGCACGACTCTGCCAAATCGTCCTCCTGAGGAGAGCGTTCCAAGTGCACTTGCAAAACTTCCCGTCCTCATTCTACTCCTACGTAATTCCGACCTAATTACCCGGCTCTCCGAAATGACACAAATGCCTGGGGAGTCTTGCATCTTCACAAACAACCACGAATAACTTTACTAATTACTCGAAAGAGTGACATGGTATCTCTTTCGTTATCGATGAAATGAGACGATAAGAAAAGACAAAATCCATCCATTGAAATATCTCGCGTATTTCCTTGTAGCCGAGACAATAAACCCTACAACCATGAATTTGGAATTTTTAGAGAACATTTTTTTTGAATCTCGCATTTGAAAATGAAGGTCCTTTTTCTATTTTTTTGCTTTGAAGTGCATCTAACCTATGAGTCTCAAGAACCAATGCTATTTTTGCCTCAGGAAGAGTTGATCTTCAGGGTATAAAAAATTGATAAGGTAAAATTTAATGCTCAAATTGACAGATAAAGTAGTAGCAGGAATTTAGATATTCTCTCCAACGCAATAAAAACATTTCACCAAATCAAATTTTCTAGTTCTCTTGGCGAAAACTGAGAAGAAGAAGAAGTGGCTTGGAATTCTTTTGATGAGGTCAAAAGTACCTAAGCAGGTGATCCAAATGGCAATCCATTGGAAGGCTTAGCAGTCACAAAACTACTGTAACATCTTTCATGCATAAAACTCATCCCGACCTGACACGTGAATTTCCAAGCCAAACCGATCTACATTGAATATAAAACAATTTATGGAGGACCCCACCCGAATGTTTTCATCTTCATGTTTGGCGTGCCAAGCAAAACAAGGGCGCATCTACATATCCCACCCTCACTTTTCACGTCGGCACACGTCTCCATTCCCGCTGCCGTCCGGCCACAATCCTCCCGGCCCTCCCCCCTCTTCCCTCCCCCCCCCCTCAAATGTTGGGTTCGGGCGCAAAGGTCCGCACTTCCTATCCTAAACACCCCGCCTCGCCCCAATAACCCGCAAAACTTTCGATTCCGCCACGACGCGGAGGTCGCCCGTTCCAAAATTTTACTGCCTCGTCAAACGCGGCCGAATGCAAGGCCGTCGTAAAAACATTTTATTCCCCCATTCAGCCGTTTTATCTTGGGGCCATACTTCCCGGTTCCTTGAGCGTGCCCTTCCTCTTTCATTCTTTTACCTGCCTTCTCCTCTTCTACTTCAATTTGAGAGTGGCTCCTGCGTGCCCTATTTCTAACCCGACAGCCGCCGTGCCAAAAGGAGGCACTGGCATGTCCGACATTAGCACCCACGCCTCAGAGATGCGCCATTAAACAAAGCGATGCCCTTCCCCCCCGCAGCATCTTGTGGGTGCCCCCCCTTTTACTTCAACCAACCGCCGTCCCCTTCGGCCTTTCTCGTTTTACCCTTCCGTTCCCTTTCCCACTTCCCCTTTCCTCCCCCGCTCCCTCAGCGCTCCACCCTTCCCTTTTATCCCCCTCGTCCTCACCCTTCTTTGTGCTTTCCTGGACTCACAATCAAATCCCTCCTCACCGCCTCTCCGTCCCGAAAAGACTCTCCCTCCCCACCTTTCCTCCTCCCCCTCTCTCTTAATTTCAACCTTCCCCAAGTCGACCATCACATAACTCGCTGCTTCTCCCTTCTGAAGTCCTTTCCCCGTTTTACTTGCCCTCTCAGACACTTTTCTTTGCCTCGTGCCTTCGTTCCGCTCTCCACATCCTCTGAAAACGACCACCTGGTCCTCCTTCTAAAGGTGCTCTCTCCTCTTGCTATCCTTCCGGCAGAACTTTGGGATGAATACGACTCCATGGAGTCCGCCGTGTCGCCATGTGTGTCCATCCAGCGAGATGGGAGTCTTCGTGAGCCACGCACTGAGGTTGCTTTCCGCCCTAAATGGCCGTTCTTTCATTGTTTCTTTGAACTAATACCGTACAGCAGACCATCAGGGCCATGTGCGTCCAAATCAAAGTGAGTGTCCAAAGTGAGCAAAGAAAAACTAATACTTTAGGTGCAATAGTATGTCGGTACACTCTCTTATTGCCAAGAAACCGCCAAGAAGTTGTAAACCATTACGGCCCTGTGCGTCAAAATCTGAGAGCGCAAAGATAAACTAATACCTTTGGTGCAATAGGATGTCGGTACACTCGCTTATTGCCAAGAAACCGAAAAGAAACAACAGAAAAACGTCACGGCCATGTACGTCCAAACCTAAGTGCACAAAGATAATCTAATGCCTTTGATGCAATAGGATTAACTTTTTGTCTAGAAATGCTATCGACGGCAATTGCCATTTCAAAATGGCATTCCCAAAATGTATGTAACAAAATGTACCATTATACCGAAAAATGTTTGACATGCTGAAATATTACTATTTTCCATATGGTTGTTATATCAATCAGGCAATCATGTTGAGGCTTGAAGGATAAGGAGCCTTAATAGATATATCAATTTTTTTCATGAAGTTAGAATACTTTTGGCCAAGTAAGTTTCAGTAAGATTAACGAGACAAAATAATGAAATTAAGGAAACGCATATTATCCTTGATATTTGATTCTTTTTTTTAAGAAAAATTAAATTGTTTACTTCGATGATTCTATCCGCCCCTATTCCGTGCATAATTTTTGTAGGAAAATGTTTCGTACTTTACTGCTTGGGTAAGCTTAGTTCAATCAAAAACCTAATATAAAGTAACTTTTGTAGTATTTAAGTAGAAAAGGACGGTCATTTCCTCCTTAGAGTCACTGATGGAAAAATAACAAAGACATTTTTAACTCAATTCTCAAAAGCAAAAGCATCAGCAGGGATTAAATTCAAAAGAGACTCCAAGTTTCAATGCGCTCCATCCCTGGAGCTCCTGAAATTTTCCGTTCATTATAACAGTAGCGAACGTGGAATATAGTATATTTTCCGTTTTTTATCCGAAACCATGTTTTCCGGAGGGCAACTTGATCCTAAATAAATCCTAATAAAATATCCTTGGTAAATATGAACCTCATGCCTAGAAGCAACCAATTACTTTAATAATGAAAAATATATCCTTTTCACTTGAATTCTTTCAATGCCATTTTTGCCAACGGTGCATCACCCAGGATAAATAAGACGAATCTCGCTGTTGACCTTAATTTTGGGATTCCCACATTCATTTTCCTGCCGTCTTCTCCCCCTCCCCACTCCCAATCCCCTAACCTTAAACCTCAATCCCTGACACCTCATCCCACTGTCTCGCTCTTTCAAACATTTCCTCTAGACGCATCACCCCCCACCCCCCCACTCCCTCATCACGGGCTTTCCAACCTCCTCCGCCCTCCATCTTTCATCTACTTCTCCTTTCACTTTTGTTCTCGAGGGAGACTACTCCGAATTCAGTTTCCCGTGTTTCACTAAAGACACTCCGAGGAAAGGTTTTCGGAGGGTGCCCAATTGTTGAACTTTGAAAGTGCCGTCGTCAAAGACTTCCTCCAAACAAACCCCACAGAATATGGGTGAAATTGATGAAAATCGAACAAATCCCAGTGCAAATCATAAGGACCCAGCTGGAGTCTATTCCCCATTATTCGTCTTCACATGGAGAGAGGGAGAATGGAAAGGGTTATAAATCCATTTTGATGGTATTTCAATACTCTGCGTTAAGAGATAATTATGAATACAGTGAAAGGTAAAAACCGTTAATTTTTCTGCAGAAATATCTATCTCCTTAAGCAGTAGGAGGATTTGAAACATAAAATAATGATGGTAAATGTTATTTTTCAAATATAAAATCGTCCGATTGGAAGACGGAAGGAATTCTAAAATAAAATCGTTGTTCGAAAACTTCTTTTGCCAAAGCAAGAGATAAAATTTGCGGTCGTGGTTTTAACAGTTAAAACCGGCTTTATATGACAATAAATAGGTAACAACACTAGAGTACCTGAAATTATCTGCGTACCTGGAACGCCTGCGCGGTTATTTTTCCCGCAGTAGATATATCATAGTGACTATTATTTATTATAGTCACTTTTAAAGATAGTTAGAAGCCCATTATTAGAAAAGGCTTTTCAAACTTAAGGAGCACACATATTAAGAATACCGTGGAGGGAGAGGGAAGGGACTAGTATGCTTGCGAGAAAAAATTGACAATTCAATTTCTTCGACTAGCAATCGTGAATATTGGCGAATTTTGCAATTGTTCTTCTGAGATATAGCAGAGCAAACGAATCAAGTTTATCCAGGGAGAGTTCCCAATCCTTAATCTTAATACTTCAGTAGTTGTCCACTTAAATATGCTTCAACATTTTATTATTGTAAAGTAGCTTCCAAGCACTAGCGCAGTGACATCTATCCTTCTACGTGTGGAAATGCGCACGGGGGCGTATTCTTCAGGAAATTATGTTGTTATCGTTTGCCAACAGAAGTATCATCAACTATCCATTCCATTTTTCCATCCTTTCCTGAACACTTTTTTCGGAGCGAAGGTTCGTGAATCATCAGGTAATACTATCTTCGCGCGGCGACAATGATCCTGACCCCGAACTTCATGAAGACCTCGAGTTCAACCCCAAACTCCCGTTCAATCCAGAGCCGTTCAAAGAAAACTAGAAGTATCCAGAACCTGTCAAGATTTAGTAAAATGGAAAAAAAATTTCAAAGACAGAGAAAAAATCACTTTTAGACAATATAGCAGTGGGAGAAGTAAAACAGAGATAATACTGATGAGTTGCACGCAGTAATGACTAATAGCACGACAAATGATGTTTTTTTTTAAACAGTGAGTTGAATGGAAAAATGGATTTTTTTCCCGGTTTTTCCTAAAGTGGAAATACCGGTCTAAAGATGAATAAAAATATAGGGAGTTAATCCTGGCAAAATAGTTGCGGGGAATTTTTATTTTTTATTTTGCTGGTATTACAGTAATTGAGTTTTCATGATAAGTAGACCACAATGCAATACTTTGCTCGCGGTAAAGGAAGGAGCTCGCGGCTGAGCTTAAAGCCACCGAGTGCGTCCACCGGGTTGCGGATGGTGGGTCGACCTCTAGATATAGAGGTTAGCTGCGAGATAAGCGAGTTTACTCGTCGAATTACAGAACCTGTGAAGATGCCGTGACTTGGCGACGGGAGGTCGCCAATAATTACGCTTCTCATCACCCGGAGGAGAGGGCAGCAGCTCTTCTTCACATGAGTGAAGGTGGAGACCACAGTGAACGGTACAGCGACACTCATTTCACTTCAGGCGTGGTAACATTTACTTTAACAGCTGTAGTACTGCAATATGGAAGGAAAGAGGAAACCACCACATTAATACCTCGAGGAGTCGCAGCTTCTCTACTCTTTTCTTTCTTATCAAGATGTGATGGAACCCTCTCGAGTAAAATATTCCGGAGTTAAAATAGTCCCCCATTCGGATCTCCGGGCGGGGACTACCCGAGAGAGTACATCAGTCAAATGTGATACACTTTTTAGGGTAGGAACATGGAACGTGAGATCGCTTCGGACCTGTGGAAGACTGGACAACCTGAAGGTAGAAATGCGAAGAATGGACCTCGATGTATTAGGAATCAGCAAAATGAAGTGGCCCGAAGGAGGAGACTTTTGGAGTGGAAGCTACAGGATTATATATACAGAATCATTAAATGGTAACGCTGGAGTAGGGATCATACTCAGAAAGAGCGCCGGAATGTGTGTGAAGAGCTTCCTGCAGTACAATGAAAGGATAATAATGGTGAAGATCGAGACCAAACCTGTAGATACCGTGGTGGTGTAGGTTTACATGCCTACGACGGACTATGAAGATGAAGAAGTGGAAGACGTCTACGAAGATATCACGGAAGTTATAAAACAGGTAAGAGGAGAAGAAAACCTAATTATTTTAGGAGACTGGAACGCTATCGTCGGCGACGGTCAAGATGGAAGAATAACTGGAAGATACGGATTGGGAAACCGAAAGGAAAGAGGAGAGGGGCTGCTGGAGTTCTGCACTCAACATAAGTTAGTGGTTGCCAACACATTGGTTAAAAATCACCACCGAAGAAGATACACATGGAAAATGCCAAGACAGAAGAAGATGCCAAATAGACTACATTTTAATGAAGCAGAGATTTAGAAACCAAGTGAAGGACTGCAAAAGCTACCCTGGGGCAGACATCGACAGTGACCATAATTTAGTAATGATGAAATGCCATCTAAAATTCAAGAAATTGAAGAAAACAAAGAAGAATATATGGCAGGTAGAAAAACTAAAGGAGGCTCAACATCAGCTGGCATTTCCAAAAGCAGTGGGAAACAACATAGGAGTTAACCTGAATGAGAAATCAGTGGAAGAGCGTTGGGAAAACATTAAATGTCGACTACAGGAAGCCGCAAAAGAAGTTCTTGGAAGAAGAAAAGTTGCCAAGAAGAAGCCATGGATCACGGAGGAAGTCTTAGAATTGATTGAAGAAAGAAGAAAGTACAAGAATGGGAAAACTGAAGGGCAGCTCTGCTACAAAAGAATAAGGAACGAAATAAGTCGCTGAAGCAAGGAAAGCTAGAGAGATGTGGTTGAAAAATCTATGCGAAGATGTACAAAGCAACCTTGCACTTGGAAAGGTGGAAGCGGCCTACAGCATAGTGTGGAACCACTTCAAGGAACGGAGATGGCAAGATGCAATAGTATGGCAAGATTTTCCCTTATGGCAAGATGCAATGCCATAAGGGACAAGAATGAAGAAATTTTGATTGAAAACGAGGACAAAGTGAAAAGGTAGAAAGAATATCTGGAAGAGCTATACAATGGAAAAAATCTCAGCACAAAAGCTATTGAAGAGGAAAGGGAAGTGGAAAAATATGATATGGGGGAATCAATATTAAGATCGGAATTCGACGCTGCAATAAGGGACCTTCGGATGAATAAGACCTCAGGTATTGATGATGTCCCTGCAGAACTAATTAAAAATGCAGGAGAGAAGACATTAATTCATCTCTACAAAACCATCTGCGACATGTATTAAACAGGAGATATTCCAAGGGACTTCGAGAAAAACATCATCATTTCTATTCCCAAGAAGAAGAGAGCGGAGAAATGCGAAAATTTTAGGACTATAAGCTTGACGACACAGGCATCGAAGATACTGACCAGGATCATCTGCAGAAGAATAGAACGAAAAGCAGAGGAGTTCCTGGATGAAGATCAATTCGGATTCAGGAAAAGTAAGGGTACAAGGGAAGCAATATTGGCCCTTAGGCTACTCATAGAGAGGAGAATGGAGAAGAACAAACCGACGTTCACTGCATTTGTGGATTTAGAGAAGGCCTTTGACAACGTGGATTGGGATTCAATGCTTGGAATTCTGAAGGGAATTGGAGCGTCCTATAATAACCGAAGAATTATACACAGTTTGTACAAAAACCAAGTTGCTGTGATTAAATCTGGACTCAGCTGTGAAGAGGCAAGAATAAGGAAAGGAGTGAGACAGGGCTGCGCACTGTCTCCCGTAATTTTTAATGTTTACATCGAGAGATCCATAAATGAAGTCAAGGAGAAGTGTTCTAGAGTGAACATCCACGGAGAAACAATCAGTATGCTACGATTCGCTGATGACATAGCTCTCATAGCAGAGACAGAGAAGGAGCTGAATAATATGCTAACAACCATGGAAAGGACTATGGCCAGATATCAGCTGAAGATAAATAAGAAGAAGACTAAGATATTGGTGTGCAGCAAGAAAGAAGAGGCAAAAACCAATGTCAAACTAGGAAAACAAAAACTTGAAGAGGTGAAAGAGTTCTGTTACCTAGGAAGCCGAGTAACCAACGATGGACGAAGCAAGAAAGAAATAGTGAGTAGAATAGCCCAGGCAAAGAGGGCATTCTTTCAAAAGAAGAATCTACTTACAGGAAATACAAGCATAGAAGTAAGGAAACAGTTCATCAGAACATACGTCTGGAGCATTTTTCTTTACGGCAGTGAATCATGGACGATGACAGCAGCGGAGAAGAAAAGGGTAGAAGAATTTGAAATGTGGTGCTACACAAGAATGCCGAAGATTAAATGGATCGACCGAGTAAGTAACGAGGAAGTGCTAAGAAGAGTAGGAGAAAAGAGTCTGCTGGCAACTCTAAAAAGAAGAAGGGAAAACTTATTCGGCCATATCTTGAGACACGATGGCCTGATGAAGACTATCGTCGAGGGAAAAGTGAACGGAAAGATTGGAAAAGGCAGGCCTCGTATGAGATACATGGAACAGGTTGTAAAGAATGTAAAAGAGAAGAATTAAGTCGCAAATAAAACGTTGGCCGATAGAATAATCGAGTGGAAAGCTGCGTCAAACCAATCCTAGGATGGTTAACCAATGATGATGAAAGGAAGGAGGAGGGAGGGAAATTTTACCAGAACAAAATAAATATATTATTAATCCTGACTTAAAAACGTAAACGTCTTTTCAAAATCCTCAAAAAGAAAGGCAAAAAGAGCACGACGATTAGACAAAGTAATATATTGTTCATTGCTACTTCCTTCGACCTCAGAAGTGCCTAATGAGGTTTAAGCAGCAGGGCAAAAGTTTCATTTGTAATTGTACGATATTATTCAATGCTCTTAATGTTCCCTCTGGTGTGTACGAACGTCGATGAGACATTTTTCCAAAAAACTGGAATCAATCACCTATAAAATTCCTTAACATACTTAAAGTCACAGTGAGCTTTCAATATCTACAACCCTGATACTCAACAGCAGCGACCCAAAAATTTGCAGGCATGAGACAACACAGTACATATAGACAGGTCAGTGATGGTTCTCGGATAACGTCTTGTTTCACGACGCAACGAACCATATTTGTGCATATGTAACTGAGTAATAATTTTTTTTAATTTGAGGCAGTTGACATCCGCGGCCTCCCTCTCAAAGTCATCCAAATGAACCTCATCGTGCAGTGATCTAATTCACTATACACATTAAATCACTTTTCCTTTTCCCAAGCAGAGTGCGTGCACTAATGAAAAAAATGAGAATAATGAATATTTTTTTTTCAAATACGGAATATGCGGTAAAAATGAGCACATTGTAGGTTTAAGTGATTATTAAACCTTTAATGCGTGACCTAGGAAAAATATTTGCAGAAATATATTTCCCTCATTAAGTCAAAAAAAAAACTCGGAGGGAAATTTATGATGATAAAAATTAAAAAAGTGCGACAATATGGAATTTCAAGTGCGTTCAAAACAACTGCACCGGAGTTCTAGTGTTAAATTCTCTCCTAAAATGTCTAAATCTCAGAAAGATCAACTCATAATTCAACAGCTCATCAACAATTCCCCAGTGTACCGTCTTCTACTCACTGTTGTGCTATGAAGCCCATGATTTTACACTTTGTTCAAGGGCAATGTACATTACGCCAGTTCTAGAATGGACTTCCAGAACACTGAATTATATTTTCAGTCCATAAGAGCCTAGATCGTAAAAGTTTGAGGAACACTCTTCTATGATATTCAGATTAGCCTCTCTGACTTCCTGTCTCGTTTCCTCCGTCCTACATGTTAATTATCTTCCTCCCCCCTCCACCCCGTTCACCTGACATTCTCCCCTTTAACGTAGCGTTGGAAACACAATTGCACTTTGCCGTTTGCTCCACCCACTTACATTGTCTCCTCCTAATTTCTTGCAGCAACTTCTACCTTTCCCTTCCTAACGCCATCTTGCTTCCCTTCCTTTCCATCCAGCTTAGTTACTTCGCCATAAATTTGCCAACAACTCAATAGCCAACTACCAAAACACACTAATTTTCTACTGTTCCTTGATCCTTTCTTAATTTTCTACTGCTTTCTCAATGCAGCACTTTATATGAAACTTGTCATTGGTAACAATGATATTTAACGTCCATTAAGATACTTATTATCAAGTTTTACTACGAAAATAAGCCTATTTAGTAAATGTTCGTTATTTTCCAAGTATCTCTTGACTTTTCCGATTCTAAAGAAACAAATTAGTATGGAGGCTAGAGTGCATGGCAGAGATTATTTCTTGGTATACCGGTGACAAAGTGAGTGCTTTCGGTGCTGATTCAGGGCTGATACGACTTAGATATTATTTTAGGTTTTGATGCGAAAAAATATAAACTCATCCTTCCTAGAATTTCTTATCATACCTTTTTGTATTATCTGGCTTTCAACTTATAATTTATAAAATATTACAGCCACTAACCCAGATACACAAACTCTAAAACTATCGTATCTAAAGCCCTCGCTCCCTTTCAATCTTCATTCACTTAATCCGTACATTTCTACATTTTCTCTTTTAATTTCCTGCTCCACTCTTTTATGTACTCTGCCCATCCTAGTCACTTAAAATTAAATCGCAATACCTTTAATCTCAGCTGCTCTCTTATCGGATCCCTTAGTAAGGATTTTGTAAGATTGGAAACGCGGAGGCTTTGCTTTCACTTGCTGCCGAGCATTGTGCCAAAGGGATATGTCTCCGTAGTAACCAAAATTCATCTGTCTTGAACGGGACCATTAAGAATATCTTGAAATAATTCTACTTGATAATGTAATTTAATAATTTCCCATCACCTGTCTCAATAATCATGACTTCAATTTTTCAATAGCTACACCACACAGGTTAAATATCTTTCCCTTTTTTATCACTGTGGAATAGATTGGCCTGGATTACCTTTCATCTGGCTCCGAATTCTGCGACCTCTACTGTTAAGGTGTCCTAAAAGAGGAAAACTACTATTGCTCCCGCCAATTTCCCGCCCTCCAGGTTCACATAATACATAATTTTACCCCACCATGGCAAGGTCTACATTTAAATTCTACCCTGCTAGCCGCCGCTGCGGCATGTAGCCAAGGATTGTATGTCACCATCAGTGAAAAGTATATTTTATTGAAAAAGAGAAAATAAAAAATTGAAGGAATGTCAATAAAGTGTGATTAATAATTTTTTCATTACAAATCTTTGCATTTCAGTCGTACATTGTTCCAGGAAAAAACTAATTCATTCTAGTGTCCCTCGAGCCAGAATGTAATTTCTCATAAGTTTTCTCTTCTGTTTGTTCCGTTGGTATCGTTTAGGGAAAGAAATATGACTGTGGAAGCCAATGGTGAGAAAAATGACTTTTTATGACAATTCGTTACGAAAAGGAAACACCTGCATTTCAAAATATTCAGAAATCCCACTGAAAGGAAAATTGTAAGGCGAGATGAGGGCAAATGAAAGTGTCCCAGGAGGGAATAGAAGGAAGGAGTGGAATACGGTAGCCAATCTGGTAGTCGACACATAAATTCCAAGGTTAGCATCACTTTCTCTTTGAATATAGGACGTAAAAAATATACAGATGCCAGGAAATGGAAGCAAACGATCCCTAAAATTCCTTATTCATATTTGAGCAGACAGAAGTTTAAATTAAACGATTTTATGTGACAATTTTGTTTGGCAATACGAAGAAGAAATCCATAAGTCTTTAAATTAGGTCTGTTACACGTGTACTATTGCCAACGGAAATAACTTTGAAACTCTCTATTCCGGTCTCAACGATTAAATATTTCTGAATACATCTGGAATAGTTGTTTTCAGTCAAGATGACGAAAGCATAAGTAGCCTTGGTGTCAAATAGCCATAATCGCAGGCAATTATAACCATAAAGATTATATTTCACACTACTTAAATGGAATATAGCATCCAATAGCATCATAACAAGTCAACAATCCTAATATTGGTTTGACGCTGCTATATACTTTATTCTCCCATCGGTTAATCTCTTTACATTCGCATAATTTTTCTCATTCAGTCTTCACTACTCTTCCCAAACATCTCATACGAGACCTTCCTTTCCATTCTTTCCACTCACTTTTCCCTCGACTCCGGAGGTAAAAATATGAATGCTTTGTAATAATATTAAAATTCTATCATCAACTTATAAATGTTGGGTAGTGATTTTTATAATATTTTTAAAATTCGATAAAGCGCACTGATATATCGTTGATAAATTGATGATTGTGTAGAGTGAAATTGTGTTGCATTTTTAAAATTACAATAAACACAATCCATCATATTTTCAATTTTCAAAAAATAATAATCACGATCGGCTATTAAGTTTAAATTATAATTTATTAAATTCCCTATCCAAAGAGATATTTCAAAAAATTAAACCAATTTAAATTTATCAACTTTGGGGAAATGCATGTATGCGTAATGATATGTGCAAATCGAATTCACTTTGGATATATTTTTAAAATATAAATTTGTATGTATAGATCCATAATTCATTTCTAATTACAATGGTTCCCTTAACTTTTGCGGTTTTAATTGGAAAACAATCATATCTTCCGTAATGCTATGGATGAACGATTGTTTTTAGAATTCCAACTCCTTTTTTTGCAAATAAGGAAGATTAAATATATTTACTTTGATTATATTTCCACACCAAAAATTTTGCATTAGGAGGAGTTAAAAAACCTCGAATACTCGATGATTTGCTCAGCAGCAATCATCTATCCTTCCGTTTCGATTAACGAGGTTAAAACTCAACCCCTTACGTTGCGCATAAAGTAATTCTGGTAAAAGCGTTACATACTAACGTTAATTCTTTGCACTGTTGTTTACTATCGATAAAAGAAATGTACCGAGTCTAGAAATAGTTTACCAGGGTTATCACATGACCTTATCGTGTGTACCACTAAGCGGTACGGCAACCAGCTAGCAGGTTTACTACTGAAACGAATGCCGGGGCTCGCAGCGATATCAGTCGTAGAATTAGAGGAGGGTACTAAACTTTAAATTACCTGCAAGTAGCAATCAATTGCGAATCATAGTTACACTTAAATACTCACACTACTTCCGGGATTCAAACCCGAATTTTCGGGGTGGTAAGTTTGAATGGTAGATAGCTACTTAATTTACAAACCTAATCCGCACTGAGCACTACAAGAATGTTTGTGTAAATGAAAAGCACATTCCTGAGAAATTAGAGTCCTCCATAACATGACATTTTTGCCCACAAGATTGGTTTCAAAAACAATCATACATCACATATATTATAGCTTTCTTTTTGATGATTATTCCTCAACATCTTTGTATCATTCTTATCTTAACATCCATTTTATACATTTCACGATTGTCGATTTCAATATCATTATTTTTTAACATAGCTACGAGAATCTCAAGATTCCGCAAACTAGAGTTATTTACTCTAATCGATTTTCGACATTCTTGGCATTGGAATCCCTCCTGCACTCCTTGCAGGCATATCAAAACCTATGTACGAGTATATCCTTTCCAATAGTGTAGACCATGAAGCTTTATTTTTCATAATCATACCTTTTCATATTTTCTTTCTAGACTCAAATATCACACGCACACATTTTTCATTATCATCCTTTTCATATTTTCTTTCTAGACTTAAATATCACACGCTACACCTTTCCGTTCTTATAACCCAACCCTTCAACTTCGTCATAGCTATGAACTTACTGCTACGCGTACGCTTACGCCAGTATATCCAAGCAATGCGGCAATGAATCTAATGGACCTTAGTCCACCGCTATTTTTATCTCCATGGATAAAAGCGTTTTCATGTTGGCCGCGTGTTGCAAACTGTCTTCCTTCCAGCGTTTGCGCGCTTTTTAATCTACCGCATCACCCTTCGTTGAGCCTAGATACACAAACTCATCCACTGGAATAATTATCCCCGGCTTAGTCTTCATTTGCTATCTACTATCACTATCTTCCTCAAAGAGCGATGATATTCTATTAAGCTCTATAAAACCTGGCAAAAATTAACTAGTCAACAAAACCGTGCAATCAGAACGTAATTACCTGCTAGACGTGAAATTGTATCGCACGGGTATAAAATGCATAGCTGATTAATGCATAATCATGCGTTCTCAGAAAGAAGCACTTATAACGACAGGACGTTGGCATGTGAGGAGCTGAGAAATAAGCTCTTACGGAAACGCTCCAGTGAATTGTTAAGATCTCAGAAAACAATATCATAAAGTAAGCATTTTTAGAAGTATTGCTGAAAAATGTACTCTCTGGAGAATATATAGTGATTTATTGCATGGTAGGTTTCAAATTTACCCGTTCTGTATCCTGAAATCGAACTCCCTTTCATAATATTATTAATAAATATTAATAACTTTTAGGAAAGATTTCCAGTATGCTACTTGAAAATTTTCTAACGTTTTGGTTGTAGTACATGTACTTTTTTTAATTTTCAACTATCGTAGTAGAATAGTGAGGTCACTGACGGAATAAGGATTGACCCCCAAAATCTCAAGTTTTCGACACAAAAAAATTCCCACTACCGCCTGTATTTACTTCTACTCGCCGATTACTGAGGCGCATAGTAGAGCACGATATGACAGAAAGGTTTGGATACCCATTTTGTTTTAGAAATGCAGCCGTGCTAGAGCAAAAAGGAAACCTAAAACGTATGCAAGGGGGAAAAAGATAAAATTAAATGCAAATTTGTTTACTTTCCAGTCATCTGTTAAGTCTCAACTTTCTTAGCTGTTCTCTTTTTAAAACCGGCGTTCATCTTAAGGCCAGTATTCATATTGCAAACAAACTTCAACATAGAATGCTACAAAGAAATCGAAGTCACGTCACACAGCTTGTAGTGTAATGAGTTAAGCACTGGGGTAAAAATCTAGGATATTCCTCCATTGCTTTACACGAAACAAAAAAGAATAAGGTAATACTTTTTAAAAATCTGGCATCCCTCCACTGCAAATTAAGCTCCATGAATTAAATCGCGTCGCACGTTCCTGTACACTGAAATATCTGCAAAGGAGAAAACTGATTATTCAAACGGAGGGATGAAGTTCATAACATGCTGCTGAATGCTGAGGATTCTGTGAAATAGATAGAACCGTACATGTTTATAAAGAACACAAATTCGTCACGCAGGTTGATTTTAATTTTCGTTATGATCTTTGTAAACTTAGTTATGAAACAATGATACTGAAATGAGTTTAAACAGGCTTGTTTAAACTCATTTCATGTATTAGTCACTGAATTAAATAGGATTTTTTAAGTTAACTAAATTAAAATTTAAATTATGTTTACTGCATTCAAATGGAAAAAACCTATATTGCATGTATTGTAAGTAAATAAACAAAATTAAGCCGCAAAAATTTCCTATTACCGACGCGAAATGAATAAACCACTACCTACGTAAACTTCATCAAATTATTGTTGATTAGCCACAATGCATTTTTATTTTAAAATTCATATTTGATTGATCTCATCAGTAAAAGGTTCAACTTCAAAGGAGTAGTTCGTAAATTAAAAAAATGACGTCCCTTTCAAAATAGCAACACGCCTAACGGTGTGACAGAGAAATGGCAGCTTAGCCAAGAACAACCACACAATAGATGTGCAGCCGCTTGACTTAGTGCGCGTGTACTAAGCGCGACCCTTAATTGATTTGATAAATCAAGAATTTTCTACCGTGATTCCATTCCTCCCATCATCAACAGAAATCTTTGTACTCTTAATAAGTTTTATTTAAAAACGGAAAGGTTCCGACTGTCACAAACATTTGCTTAAGTACCTTTTAAAATCTTAAATCAGAGCTTCCTTTTTTCTTTCTGCCAAATTGTCACCATGCCAGATTGTGCAATTTGCATCATAGTAAACGCTAAGAAAGTTAACATACGAATATTATGGACCTAAAAGGAAACCACAAGTTAGAAACAGTGCCACAGAAATTACGAATCCCTTCTTCATTGAGAGACTGTAGTTCAATTTCTTGCGATGGCATTAAAGGTGATGCATGTACACTGGATAACCAGCATCACTTTTATATGATTCCCTTCTTTTTGTGTATTTTCTTATTGTAAATTCATTTGTTTTTTGGTGCACTTGCTTTTTGTTTTTCTATTATTTTGTTTTGTCTGGCGTCGTGTTGACCGAGGGGAGGATTGTTAGGAGAGAGGCCATATTGATCATGTGGGTTGATACGTATGAAAAAATAAAGTGCCAAGTGATATTGAAATTTTATTTAATTAATCGCTTTGACACATTAAAGGAAAGTTAAATTTACTATATCAATTGGTTAGGGGAAGTTAAAACATGCTAGAAGTTTCCATAGCGAGAAAGGTATTCGTTTCTTTTTGCAATCACGCTTGTCAAGAAACAAGAAACCTTTTCCTTAGAATCAAGGATAAAACCTACTTTTTGTGGATCTGGTTCCCATAAGCTACAAAAAATCTGAGGTGAAGTCACAGACCCAAATAAAGAAGAATGCGCCACAGAGAACGAAGGGAGTTCAGAGAGACTTCCGGTGATCCATCGGCAAACCGAGCTCCAAACGGCAGCGGCCCAAGAAGCTTTCTAATCTAGACCTAAATGGTCCTTTGCGCTGGGCCATTCATCCCCCACCCTTTAAGCCTTTAACCCTATATAAACCCAATCGCCAATACATCTTTATCTCCAGATGCCCTTTCCCTACATTGTCAAGGCTGTGGTCCGCAGCACTATTTTTACGCAACCAATGCGATTTTTCGACGCAATGCTCCCCCTTGATTGCGATACCAATGCGATTTCACCGGCTACCCAATATATATCCTCAGATTTCACAGCATCTCCGAAGGCACAGTAGATATTATTCCGCAATATCTTTCCCCCCTAAGGATCTTTTCACAGTCATTTTCTAATCCTAGTTGGAACCCAAATGGCACCTTCCTAAATCGTCCTTCATGGAAATGGAATAATAAATAAAACTGTACTCTGTTCTCGATAGAAAATTAAAGCATAAAATACTTTCTTTTGATTAGTTACTGAATTATTCAGTGCCTACTACCCCATTTCAGCGTAGGGCAAATAAAAAATATACATTATATTATTGCACTATTGTATGCATTTCACACCAAAAAGGTATTTGAACAGATTTAAGAATACATTGCAATGAAAGAAGCGATTCTAGAGAATGATTTATTAAATAATGAATGTAATCTACTACGACCATTACTGCGTGATGGTTTTGTGTCATAACGGGAGAAGTATTATTAGCAACGGAATGTTTTAAAAAAAACTCATTCATTACACTCTTTAGAGTAAAATTTTAGAGTGAATCCCTCAACAAGAAGAAAAACTATCCATTAAAATTTCTGTAAACAATGTAATTTATTCGTCATATATGGAATTCATACCAGTTTCCAACAAAGGAGGGATTCTCAATAGGATGATTGGCTAACTATGTCAGGTTAATTTTCAAATACAATGAATAAAATACATAATCTAACTCTAATGTTTCATACACTTTTAAAATGGCATTCGAGTCGAATGAAAAGCTTTCTTCCCTGGAAACTACAAAAGAGTATTCAATAATTATAACTGTGACCTTAAAACTCACCTATTATCCTATATAGGTAGAGCAAAACAGTGCATACTGCACAGAAACGTATTTTTGTCTTTACAAAAAAACAACATCTCTAAATTGTACGTTGTGCACCGTGTACCGATTGCATGGATAGATTTTGATTTTGTAATATTGCACGTTATTTCCTTAGGAATATATGCATCTGATAGTTTATACCGATTATTTTCTACTCAGTGCATCAATAATAAGTAATGAATCTAAATATATATTAAAGAGTGTACACATATGCTATGCACTCAGATATGGAAAGGATTTCACATATCATTGAGGTGAAATAAATGTGGTAGTATTCAAATATTTAACTATGCGTTGTCAGTAGCTGCTCCGAAAATAAAATATTTTTTGTACTTCAAACAGGAAGAAAATATTTATAGAACACTTGTCGAGAGGAATTTTGAACTGAAAGGGGAAAACATTCCCTCTGATTCCAAATCGAGGTCAAAAATGATTTATATCCAAGCTTTAAACCATTCATGACCCTATACTCATTCCTTTTTAAGGATCATGAGTCGATATTTTATCGAGAATGATGTCATAACTCCAAAGCCTTTAATACCCTCATATATTTCCACCGTTCGTTTTATTTCCCATTCATCTCTCACGCAAAAACCAAGACCAATCCGTGGGATTTTTTTCTCCATCACCACTTTCTACAGTGAACCTTCTTCACTTGTTAACGGGATTAAAAAAACTCTTCTCCGCTACTAAATCACATTTCTCAATCTGCAAAGCAATATATTACATCCGTCAAAAATAGCGTCAATAATTAGAATTACAAAAGCTTGCCACTACTGGATAAGAGAAGCTGGAACACGCCATCGAAATCACAGGCGAGGCTATGCAATTTGACAAAGTGTTGATTTTTCATATGATTAATGGATATCGCTGCTAAATATTGCATTTCTACGGTTTACACATTCACAGTTCAACTCTTTCATACAAGGTAATTCATGTACCCTTATAAGTGCGTGTTGAGAGCATTTATGGATAGCATTTAAAGAAATGAATTTTCAATTGATTATTTACTCCAGTAATAAAATAATCCGTCTCTAACAGCTTAAAGAAGATATAGGAAATTCTATATACATTTCTGTTCTCGATAAGAAGACCTCGTCCTCACGGTGTTCACCAAGCGATCAGGTATACTAGCAGATGATTCGCCCATCCCAACGACTTACAGCAGTTGCTTCATATTTTGGAACACCAAATGGTCACACAACTTTTTACAAGGTTTTCCCCTTCCTCTCCTGTCTCCACCTGCCTTTTATCGTCTACAGAAGAAGCCTCATTTCCGTTCTTTTTCCATCCTACCACGTATATATTTTGCCTCCGATACATTTCTTTTTCACAAACCTCCTATTGCCCTTTGCCTCCTTAATCAATTTTTCACCGTCCCCGATCACCCACAAATCTCACCAAGAGTGTTTTTGTAATACACGCACGCTTAGAGCCTTTACCTCCTCCATCTCGTTCTTTCGGCGGAACTTTCTCCTTTCCTTTCCATTTTGAAGGCGCCTTTTCCCCCGGGTTAATAAGTGATGACCTCTGGGCCTCCTCATAATCTTTCCTCAAAAGCAATGTAATGCAAACAACAAACGAAACCGTGTCACGTCTAAAAAATACATCAACACTCAAAAATATCGTTTGAGTTCTTCTCTTTGGAAAAATAAGAAATGTTTACTAGCTCGTAAGAGCAATAGAGCATAATTATTGCTGCTGAATTATAAATCTTTTTGAGAGTGGTTTTTAACTATCTTCTATAAAAAGAAATAAACTATCCTAAATAAATGCCTATTGAGTATCTAAAAGAACAACAATTTTAGATACTCTCACAGTAAACGTTTTTGCAAGTAGTGAGCCACGACAATCAATACTTAACGATTAGTAAAGTCTATGAAAATACCAAGAGAGATCATTTCCTCAATAGCTACTTCAGAGTGAACCGCGGAAAATAACTTTTGGCTAAAACTTCTTCCAAAAATTTACAAAAAATATTTCCATGAATGGTGTTAAAGTTGCAGGAAAAATATGACAACGCAGAAAACACTACAATATAACAGGTCGTGATCAAAGGAAAATCTTTTAAACTACGGAAAAAATTCACTCTGAGAGCACAAAAAATAAACTAACGTAAATACGGGCACGCAATTGCATATTGTATTCATTATCAGCCAATCAAATATCAAGATCATTTAATGCGGATCGAGTCGCCCACTCAAAATTTGGCCTTTGTCTCTAAATATTTTGTATTATATTTCGCTTTACTTCAACCAAATCTCACGCAACGAACGATATCAATGCATCAAGCCCAGCATATTTCCCCGAAGTAAATCCTAACAAAAATGTGAAGCCAGACAGGCCAAACAGACAAATAACAGACAAAGATAAATGAATACAGTTGAATGATGTTAGCCCCTCCCCCTGTGGATAAGGGGAAGGTACGCCTTGCATGAATGGCATTCATGCTTATTATCTAAGTATCAATTTCGATGACAAAAGTTATACAATTTTATTTTCAAAGGCAGCGTGGTGCCAAATTTTGGATATCATAATCTTTTTTCTGAGGCACATGAAAATCACTTTAAGTGTACACTCATGAAACGTGTCAATGTTATCAATGCCTTGTAGAGCTCTGCTATTTTTTATCCCTTGCATAAATATATTGGCGCGAATATATTTTTCTATATGTGTAACAGTTTAATTTATTCTTGATGGTTGATTCATGACTAAAATTACCTTTCTTAATAAGTTATGCAATTATAACGCAAAACAATTAGTTGTTCCAGGTTGCATCTAATATATCCAAACAGTTTTAGGGGGAAGAGCTTTACGGAGCAAATCACAAAGTAATAGATTAGTTTTTGTTTTTGGTGATTCCTAGCCGTAAACGGAACGGTTTAATAGGAATCAACAGTTTTTAGTACATTTGAATACAAAAAAATGGGAAAAAGTATCTAAATGATTAGATTCTTGATGTCCTCAATTTAATTATGGATTTGAAGAAAAGAAAGACTCAGAACAGGACCATCGCATTTTACCAACTTAGAAAAATACTGTGCTGGAGAACGTTTCTCGTAGCACTTCCAGAAGGCTGGATATAAGTTAATGAATATAAAGTACTCAAAGGACATAGCAGTACACAAAGGATCTTCTGCAGAGATAAAATCATAGCACGAATTGTGTAAAAGGAAAAACCAGTCCAAAACTGCATCCAAATGCATGGATATTAATCACGCGCATCAGGGTCCAATAAGGAACTAGTTTCAATATTAGGGTACTGTGAAAAACAGGGACGACCAGGAGGTACGAGCGAATACTGCTCTAATAACTGCTTGAAATACTGCTCTTATGGATTTAGAGGTAAAGCAAGCGTCAGTATAGGCTCCATAAAACTTTATTAACCGGGGATCTTGAAAATAAAACAGGTCAAAAAGCGTCCATTGTGATTTGAAATGAATGCGTCTTCAATAGGCGGAATACTTTAGTGTAATTAGCACTATTTTGGAAAACAATGCAAAGATTTATTACAGTAGATGAACACTGTTTACTCAATAGCTGATGCAATGTGTCAGCTGTTACGCTGTCTCTTTTCTCTTTTTATATTTTCTTTCAGAAGATTTTCGGTTGTACTATTAAAGCGAGAGATAAAAGTTGAACAAATATATGGATGAGACACGAAATTATTTCGAATCAAAAATTTTGACAGACATCAGAACCCTCGCTACTCAAATAAGTCGGAAAAGAGGAAGATACCCATGAATGTAGTCGGGGATTTGACATTCAAAATTGTAAATCTTAATGAACCTGAATAAGCTCTGAATCTGAATGAACAAAACCTATATTTATCACTATGAAACTAAATGTTAGTGTTATGAATGATACACTTCAGAACATCGATACGATATCGTCGATATCAAAACCAGAAATTCCGAGGAGACAAAATGCAGGATCCTTACAGTTTTGGTCCTATATTTGCCACAATCTCCGAATGATATAAACTTTATGACTCAATTTCTTCGCAATTAGAGAAAAACATTAATTTCCCTATAAAGTTAATATGAATACATCGCCAGTTACATAATAAGAAATAACTAAACTACGACACGCAGAGATACTATGGGATTCAAACCTGGCGTCCAAAAACATTGTGTCTACCCCTCGTTGCGTATGGCATACAAGAAGCTTTTCATAAAATTATTGAAGTTCAGACTACATCACTTGAAAAATCCATCGGCAAAACTTTTCACCACATGGATCCGTTTTCCGGCATGGCTTTCTCACTCATCAAAACGAAATTGGCTCTTGGCATCGAGATTCAGACCTCAGGTGCCGAGAGCATTAACTTTGAAGGTCTCGCGAGACACCGCCACGAGTGAAAACAAAACTGACGCACTTTCATAACTGTTCCGCTGCCGCCTTCCCTTGAGCATTCCATCCATCACCGGCAAGAGAACCCAATCGAGGCATGCCAGCCACGTTTCAGCACGTTAACGCGCTGAGCTAAGATAGTTGAAAAGGGACGCCTGCTCACGCATCGGGGGGGAAGATGTTCCCTAGGATCGGCAAAGAAGGAAAAATAGCAATGGCAGATGAGGGAGAAGGTGCATCTCAGATGGGCGAGATCAGTGAAAGTGCTTATGAGTTATCAGCGTGTCTGAAAGGATACCTTTCCAACGACACTCTCTTACCCATCGCTGCAATCACTCCAGCTAGATCGCGCACGCAACCCTCGCATTTCCACACATAACGCGGATTTATCGTGAGTATGGGAAGGGAATCCTACGCAAGTGCTGGTCCTGGCCATGAGCCAAACTTCCTCTCCCTCCTTCTCGCATTTCTCTCTCCCTTCCCTCTCCTCTCTCACTCTCTCTCTCTCTCTCTCTCTCTCTCTCTCTCTCTCTCTCCCTTTCACCTGTTTCTTATTGTGCCGAGACGCAGCCGTCGTTCTCCTCGTCGCGCAACCTATATACTGCTCCTTCTCTTTCTGATTAACTAATGGTCCATGATGCTCGAGCAGGCGCGGTGAGAGAGCGATAAAAACCTACGCCTCGAGACATCACTCTCTCTGAATATTACGTTACACAATCGCCTGAATCACCTCCGAGAACAAGACTGATTACAGTAGGTACTTGAGTAGACAATGAGTAAATGTACTTTGAAAATCTCCTTGAACTAAATATGCTCCTAATTAGAATTCTGCTCTGATACACATTCTAATACACAATTACTTTTCAACAAGCACAAACTGAGGACATAAATATAGGGAGAAGAATGAAAACAATTTGCCTTCACTAGTTGAGTAATAGTTCACCGTTGTCCATAAAATTGATCAAATCAAAACATCAGACATCACTATCAAAAAATAAAAATATTTAATTTAATATTAACAAATATATTCTTTTGCATCGGGACTAATAGTCTTTTCCTTCGTAAATCCACTATTATCCTCACAGAAGATATACCACAAGAAAAGATGGTTGATGGTTGAATACTCTGTTCATTAATAAGTATTGATAAAATCGGCCCTAAGGTAAGGCTAATCGGAAGTAATAGATAGTAATAAAATCTCAATGATAAATTTAAATGGAATAAGAAGAGGAGGTTCGTGAAGGCTGAGTTTGGTAAAACAAACTCCCATGAAAATGAATTACTAGAGCAAATACCATGTGCTATAATTTTAAGATCTTGTATTCAAATTTTCATGTTACTAATTGCAGGTTTAATATATAGTCTTATTTAACCTTGAAAATCCTGATTTCATTTCTCAAAAGGGGTTTCATGGACTAAACACTCCCGAAAAATATATGAATTCCAGTAACCTATTTGTGTGGACATACTTTTGTGATTCAGAAAATATGTATATCCTTTTTAAGCCTTCTTTAGTCCTTAAATATGTTGGTACTGCATCTCGGGTAAATTTTTAAATCATGTCTTAATTTAAGTTCTTTATATGTACTTAATAATTACTACTCTGAAAAAAATAAAGAATTGATCAATAAAATAATTTAAATCAAAATCAAAAAATTCATAAAAAAGGAACTGTCCCTAATCCCATGACATAAGCCTCACTATTTACTCAAAACCTCATTACAAAACCGGTAGAGCAACTACTTGAGGGAACCTACTTTGTGCTATGGAGGAGTGAGTAATCAAAGATAGCGCTTAATCGATAGTTAAATGATAGAAACGAGTCTCGTGCTCAGATAGAAATAAAACATAATGGCCATAGGGAAGAAAATAGAATTCGTCATTTAATGCGCTTAAAAACTAGTAAAGCCCTTTTTAATTGACTTTTTCCTTCGTGTACATAATAGAAGAGATAAAAACTCCCTCTAAAACTTCTAGTCTCGTTAGGTTAGAAACACAAACTTTACAAAATGTTACAGAGCTATTTAAACAGAGAAATTTGTGTAAGACAGATGGAAGCGTCGAGACCAGTTGAAGCAAAAGGAAAGGTAAATAGGAGTGAAACCAAAGTGAAGGGAATATAGCAGAATACGCAGAGAAAATTGTAATAAATACTAATGCTTCAGAAAATATTTAGCTTCATTTGACGGAACTCGATAAACAAGGCGTCTGTCATATAATTAATTGGAAATGGATCGGATAACAACACTTGATACGTACTGTTCGGGGGATTTAACATCATTGGCATTCAAACAAAATGGTAGAGCCCAGTGTGCTTTCTCAGTGTCGGAGCATTTACCACAGGCGTCATTGGCGCTGGTGCGCAATAGAGCTGGCATTTTCGCGAAATGAAGCATGACGGCATATTTCCCGGAAGGCGTGATGTCAAAATTAGCTTAGTGGGCCTTACTAAACGGCAATAACAACTGACAAATGGAAAATATTGGAGCTACCACCACAGTTACGGCCTGATACATGTGTTTCTAAGGGAGAGAATCTAATCATACTTTGGCAAGCGGGGGAAAAAATTAACTAGGGCATGATTAAATAATTTTGTGGCAATAAAACCATCCTTTCCTGCCATTAACGTCTAAATCAACTAAATACATTTCTCTCTTAATTGTATATAGCTATAAATGTCGATTGCCACTGAATTTTATAGCATGTCATGTTAACAACAGTGAAGTTGGAATTTTAATTCTGAGTAGTAACGTATTCAAAAATATATAGAGTATTCCCTGTCTACTAACCAAAAAAAGGTTAACCATTCCAAAATCAAACGTTTTGAATCGTGACAGATTTGATCGCATGCAATGTGAAAAACCATTTAATATGCAATGGTAAGTAATAGTAGGGGAGAAACTAACGAAAAACGAATGTGGTACTTTGAGACTTCTAAACCTATAGAAAAGTTATTTTTTTATTAATGAAAAGGCCATGAATATATGGCGCTTTTTAAATTATTTATCTGAGACTATAGTTCTCAGCGTTATCACTAAAGAGAATTTGTTTCAAATTATGGCTATTGCTCCAACCGTATAGTTTCCGAGTTACGTGTCCAACGTAGCGTTCAGTTGAGTGTATGCATATCATTGGATTATGCTACTCCAGCAAATTATTCAGGCCATTCATTTAAACACACATTGCAGTCCTTCTTTATAACCCAGCAATACAATCTCAACTTAACTTACGACAATAGCATGAAATGTGGGACGACATTTTTTGGATGACCGGTTGCGAAAGGATACATTCATTTGCTATCTGCAGTTTCTCCCATTCAAGGCTTTTTATGATACGAGTATTGACGAAGAAAATTTTAATTTCACTTTTAAATGATGAATAGAATTGACTGCAATAAATTTATGTCATTTAGTCACGTAGGGTAGAAGTACACTTACGGCAGCAGGAGAAGCAGGAGAACTAAAAATATTTTCAACGATAATTGAACCTTCACAGTGAATAAAATCAACACAGTTAACAGATAATTTTTTCTAAACTAAATTATTATACAGCCTTCATCTCCATAAATTCTACCTCCCAGAAAATTGATTACGGGATAAGTTGTGTCACGATGCAGTACCCTTATTTTCCATATTTTATCTCGTTTCATTATAAAGATCCTATTATCTCTAATAGAGTTAGTTCCTCCTGCATCGAACTTTAATTCACAGTTTTTGTCCACAGTTCACAGTGCCCAGTTTTTCTATCTTTTTTTTTTGGCACAGAATCTTTCTGATTTCCATAATGCATCTGAAACTGATATTTCCTCATATTGTCCCGGGGCTCTCAACTTTATAAACTCTAAAACTTTTAACCGAAAGGGGAAACGTGATCCAACTAGAAAGTCATACAATGGGGTTCCCCTCACCAGCATAGCCTATGCTTGCATGAATGTTGATGAACAGAGGTTTCTTGACATCAGAACAACATTTTTTTCCCGACAAAGGATTAACTTGTACTTAAAAATCTCCTAATAAAATGATCTCAACAAAAATTGTCATTAAAAGTTTCATCATAAGAATTATTAGGTTTGAATTAACAACAAATAACACAAAACGAGACTAGACGAAGTGTATCCCACAAACAATCTCTTTGGGTAGGCTATAAAATCCAAAACAGTGTCAAACGCAATTAAGCCCGTGTCTTTCTTGCCTAGAAAAAAAGAGAAATAGGCAATTTGACGGAAAACAATGGTATAGATTGAAGAGTAGATTGAATTTAGATGAAATGGGCGTGCAGAGGGAAAAAACACGAAGATAGGATCGACGAAGAGACCTACCGACAGGGACTTCCCCTGGTCTAAGACGTAAGAATTTTGAGCGAAAAAAAAGCGATTTTGAGGACAAGGAGGGATAGCACTCTTAGGAAGAACGGAAAAAGAGGGAGAGGGTTAGTTGCAGGGATAAGAGAGAGGAGAGGACGGATGGTGATATGACGGGAAGAATAATTAGGGAGCAGAAGGACGGGCTTGGGAGTTGAGGAAACCTGGGGTGAAAAAGTCCCCATCAGGTGGACCTTAAGATGAAGAGGTATCACGAAAGGGGAAACTGGAACGAAAAAGGTACCTTAGACAGGGTGGACGGAGAAAGCGAAATACAAAGAATGAGTAGCAAATTTAAGGAAAGGCAACCCGTTAACAAAGAAACAAGATACCAGGAATTTAACGCGTGGGCTCTAGAAATAGCTTTCAAAGTTGTGTTAATGCAGCAATTGTTCGCAAATCTCTCTGAATTTTTGTTTCTAGTAGTACTTGGTGTTATGAATTCAATGAAGTTTGCACTTCGAAAAACAAAATAGTTTTTGGTGGGGATATTAAAAACAATAGAGTAATAATAAGTTAACTAGAAAAAAAATCATATAAAAATATGAATCGTTAAAAAAATTAACCTGTATGTTTCATAATGAGCTTGTAATATGTTACTGGCAGTTTTTTTGTTGAAGTTGATAGTTGATAGTTCACATGATGATAGTTAAAATATTCACATATATCAAAACCCCCTCTAAAAATTTAGTTCAGAGCCTCCTCCCTTTAATCCATTCTTCCTTGATTCATTTTTAACTTTTCAAACCCTCTAATTACCTAGGGTCTTGTTATTTCATCTTTAGTTCTTCAAATAAAGAAAGAATACATCAAAATGCAAAAAAGGAAGTATATTGAAAGAAGAGAATGAAATACCAGAAAGACTTATCTGTGGTGCTCAATTTACGGACGATAGTAATTCGAATGGAATTTCCATTTAACTAATAACCCGCACTTAGTTGCAAGCGGAAATGAAAATGAGAACTTGTGCATGATTTGGTAGATATAAAAAAAATATTTACGATAGAAAACATTTATTATAGTTTCAAATAACTTTAAACAATGAATGTAGAAAACATCGCTATTAAGTACCACATTCCCTTCACTCTTAAAATATTAATACTAGCTATAAATGACCATAATTAATGAGTGCTGAAGGGAGATAAAAAAATAATATTTCCTACATTATTATCTGTTTCACTCTATCCCATTACCCTATATTGTCCAATTACTTTCTGGATACTCTAAAATAAACTAGTTTTCCTCATTCCCTTTCAGAAAATATTATTTAACAGCAAAATGTTGACAGTTTTTCCACTATAGGTAAGAGTGAAAAATATTCTTGTGGCAAAAAACATGTCTCCTTTTAGGCACAGTGAAGTTCATAGTTTCCTTATCATATTGTGGCAGTATACCACAAAAGCACGGGAATTAGGTGAAAAGCACATATCTTCATTTTAGCACATACCTCCGAAATTAATTTAACTTTGAATTTAAAGAATTACAATCCATTTTACCGGAATGACCATTTTATTAGGACTACTAATGTTCTCAGCACGGAGCAAATAATCAGTATTTCATAGCGTTCGTGATTTTGAGATTAGTCTTCAAAATATTATTTATAAACTCGGCTTTACTGCTTACTTTTCAAATTGTCATTTTGTTCGTGTACTCAATCAAAATTTTGAAAACATTTTCACATTGTGAATTACATTTCAATCGTCACAATCGGAAGTGGCAATAAAGATTCTTATGATGAGTAACGCTCCAAATGGAACTAGACAATAAGAGGCTATTGACATGGCTCGGGTTGAAAACGAAGACATAAAAATTAATTACTCGGGGGTCAACATGTGTTTTGCTTGTCGTGAGTGATATCTCCTTTCAGCCACAAGCTTTTAGAATTCCCGAGAAAAATATAATAGGGTTCCATCTGAGGAAGAGGAAATGGGATATATTAGGGTGACTGAGACTTATCACGGTAAATAGCCGGTTCCGACAAGAAAGAAAAGGAAAAAAATGAGGGCAGAAATGTGAGAGCTGAATGCCGCGCGGAGATGAAGTGTTGGGCCCTTCGCCAGTAAGGGAGAAGAAGTTTTCGTGTTTTACTAGGACCAGTTATGGCTAGTCTACACATATGCTTGTTTGGAAGTTTGTGTTGGATCGACCTTACGATCTCATTTTTTTCGTCAGCATTCCTTCATATTGCACCTCGGTTCATCGCGAGTAATATTAGAAAGATGAAAAATCTACTTTTCCATCGGTACAGTGCATTAGGACGCAAACAATGTCCAATCCAAAACACAATCAATGTACCAATGTAGTGGGGAAAATAATTCAAACGAACAAACATCAAATTCGTCTTGTCTCCTTTTCTACGGTATTCTGCAATCAAATCGCGTGTTGTATTTCTGCATTTTCCACCTTAGGCTGACTTAGTCGGTAACTCCAAAATTCAGCACTTCCTCATTTTTCGGTAGTTCACTTATAAGAATTGGATTTTCAATATCACCTTCACATTGATCAGACCTTCACCATTAGTTCCTGCAGTTTTTCCATAATTGGTTGTAGCATTTAAAAACATTCACAAGGATATATATGTATTTCTTCAAGATTGGATAATAGAATATCTGGCCTTTGTGGGATGTGGGAACTGGCTCATCTGCAAATACTATCTAAACCTTCGATTTCAGAGTCATTTCGATCCTCAAAGTATCCAATAATTTCTCTGATGTGCTCAGCATCATTGCAATTAAATGCATCTAAAACTTTCATAAAACGTTATAGCACTGGAATCACTGCCTATCACCTCATCACTTACAACGTAAATTAATGAAAAAAGCACAATAAATCTATTGGCGATGCCTAAAAATATATAACTCCAGAGAACATAGCAACAAAATACAAATAAAAATTATAATTAATTAGTCGGAATAGTGTTAAATTATCTTAAAAAACTCTTTGAAAACAAACTCTTAGAAAATAAAGGACATGAAATGTTTACAGCACTACACTGGTAGCATATATTATCAAAAAGGAAAAGAGATAAACAGAAGTGACCTTTCCTCGTGGTCCCAATGTCCATTATAATGGACATTCATTTAACGACTAACATAACAAAAACTAAAAATCAATGGTTAAATTTAAGACTCATACTACAATTAATAAACAATGACAAATGTTTAAAAAATTCTGCAAGCATCACGAGACTATAGTATTAAAAAAATAAAATATATAATATCACAAATCTTTAGCAGTTGATGCAGTGGATACCATTTCTGAAACGAGCTCCCTTCATAACCAAACCGCTCTATCTACACACGACTCCATACACATAGTAGTCGAAAAAGTATCACTGAATGACGGAAGCTCATAAAAAACGTGAGAACACATCGAGTACAATGTAGCAATAAATTGAAACCTATGTCCATTACAATGGACACCAGGTCTGAAAGGGTTAATCTAGCTTTCAGGAACCTAAAAAAAAATTCCAGGGTGGTTCCATCATGAAACTCTTTCCGTTATATCAAGAGTCCATTTGACGTCATGAAATTAAGAGCAGACATTCCTGGGCAGTTAACTAGACAGCAAGTGATTAATCACGCAATATAGGGACAGTGAAATTGATTGTAAATATTTTCAGCCACAAAACACTTAAATCTTAAACGTGCATGTATCATATTTTACCGTTAGAGCGCTGAACATTTATTTTTCTTGACTACGATCTGAGGTGCCAGATGAAATTCAATGGGGTAAAGAAAATTCAAATTCACACGATTTATTAAGAAATTTCAACATTTTTGATAAATACGCGATACCTAACATGTGCATTGGAGCTGTCTAAATCTCAAGATCTATATCTGCACCATTAGAATAAAAACTAAATTTCAAGGTTATATACACAATTTAGAGTAATATTGAGAGTAAATATCTAATAAATCGGTTTAAAGAATAAGAATTTTTGAGTTTTTACATTGAAATACCAAATAAAGAAAAGAAAATATATTGCTTTTCTGTGGCCTTGTTGTGTAGGTAGAAATTCGCGAACTTCATTGAAAAGGCGTCAATTAACTTCCTATGGATACGTTATAATTCATTTTTTCCACTGGCATTGGAATTTTATTCCTAAAATCTGGCACAAATTTAACCTGTTTCAACTGCATACTTATCGCTCCTTTGCGTTTTTAGAACTTTCCTATTTTACTCATATTTATAATAAAATTTATTTTTTACCTTACTTCCCATGTTTTTGTTTAGTTCCATTCATGATTTTCGCTAACTATGTTTACCTCAGTTGACAATATTTTTGCAAGCATTCCAATACTCTCCCTCAAGTCGCAGTTCGGTTCAAATAGACAAACCCGGAAAGAAATCCGAAAAGAATTCAAAATTTTAACTCCGCTGAAGCCTTCATTTAAATACTCTTATTGTTAGTTTTACCGATCGATTATCTACCTACTTGCATAGAGAGTAGTGCTACCAGTCGCGAAAATCACAATCCTGTTTATGGCAACCCTCTGCGACAAACTGTTTAAGTGTCAACGATGTTTTCATTTCGGAGATGACAATGGCCACTGCCTTAACAAGACTCGGAAAAGAACCGAAAAAAATAAAGTAACCTTCAAATTAAATTGCATAGGTAATTTACAGAAACCTTGAGACAAAGAGTAATTTGGTTTAAAGAATAAGTAAGTTTTAAGTCTTGCCAAGTACATAAAGATTTAATGAATGTTGTTAGCATTTAGTTATTTTACTTAGGAAAATAAAAATGAATTGCGCTTTACTAGTACGTATCTCTCTAAAACCGTGAAAAAAGTAGTATTTAGTATATTTTCCGAGCACCAAAGGATGGATTAAATGTTTTATCCTGTGTGGAACTGTTAGTCAACAAAATATTAGCACAGACGTAACAAAACTTTAGTGTTGTACAAAGGACAAAGAAACAAACATTTTTATACATGCCGATGGTTACAGTCATAGCTATGTGAAATGAACTGTGAAACTGTGAAACGATATCTATGCCGAAATTAATTCCTATTTTTTTTCTTTTTGACGCTTTCCTTCCATTAGAAGAAAATTCTTTTTTTCCTCTTGAAATGCATGGAAATAGTAAATAGCATGGAAATAGCAAAAAGACGTATCACTCACTCGGTGATTCAACCCGAAGGTTGTTTTGGATAAGACGTATACGCATCCTAAATTGTTTTCCTGACTAAAATCGAAAGCTTGAGGACGAAAATATCTAGGTATATTCTATTTAATTCAAAAGTAAATAACCCATATAGACGTATTAATAACAAAAACTGCCCAATAATTTACAGATGTATCTGCTGGATCGATTAATTAATCGAGGCACTTTAAGTTTTAGATTTAAACAAATAAGCGTAAATCCTTTTCCGTAAATCCATTACTTTGTCAATGGGACGTGGCATAATGTCAAGGGCTTATAGAGGGTAAGGTTTCTGACAATATTCTATCGGTAGGAAATATAAACTAAATTACTACTTAATTAAGAAACAATGAGGGCAACTGATATGAGTTCATACATATTATGTATTACATTGCAAGGTATCTACTATGTTTCCTCTCCGAAGAACAAGCGGAATTTGTTTCTTCCAAAACTTTACTTAGTATTCTAAAGCTTGAACGAAGCTCACGTGAGCATGTCACATTTACTTGAATAAATATAACATCGTCTTACCCTTATTTCAACCGAACCCAAACTTCTCCAGCAGCCAAAAACTAGTTTATCAGCGTCAGTCACATTTTAGAAACTTCTAAAAAGTTTCCTGAATATACTAGCCCACCTGTGACTGGTTTACTAATGCATAAAAACACTCTAATAGCTTCTTTCTACTTATCGATAGACTTTGCTATTTCAGTATGGATTAGCACTTTTCCCGGGTAAGACCGAATTTTGTCACCTCTGATCTTTGCAATTTTAGCGGATAGAAGAAACAGCATGTGAAGCAGAAAAGTCGGTATTTTCAACGTTTATTGCATGAGAAGCCCACATTTAATAACTGTTTTCAATAAGCAAACTAGGATTATATTTAGATATATCGAAAATCGATCCTTAAAAAAATGTTATAATTAAAACCGTTGTACATTTTGTATGTAATTTTATGTCATCTTGAAAAAAAAACAAAGAAACACCATCTGGCAATTAGCTTTCTCTATACCTTATTTTTTAAAGGACAGTAGTTTACTTAAGTATTCAAAAAACATCTGCGCATAATTATGCTGGTAACACTAATGCTATTTTCCTGTTTTCCTTTAATTGAGGAAAGAAAATAGTTCGAGATATAAGATTGAAGAAATCCCTAACAGATGAAGGCCAATGTCCCATTTGACCCACAGGTACCTAGGACCCGTAATGTCTTTTATTTATGTAGTTTTTTTAATGGTGAACCTTCATCTAAGGGGGTTCAACTCGAAGAGTTTTATGAGCAAAGAAACCCGGGATCCATTTTATCTCTATGATACCGTTTCCAAGAGATGTTATTTTAAAGTCTACGACTCTGATAAATGTAGGAATATTCAGTTTTGATGAAACACGTATGGAAACACGTACGACGAAACACCAGAAATAATACCAATATATTTAAATCTTTCAAATGTGAAACAATTGCATGTTTCAAACAAAGCTCCCAAGCCGAAAGTCAGAAAACGAGTTACAAGACAGGCATTCCATTTTTTGGGGCTTGCTAGAAAAAATTAGAAATGTGAAAAAAACAGTATTCATGATTGTTTGATTGCTTAATTATTATACATTTTTAATTAAAATTCCGCTTCCTTAATGATATTGGAATCAATCCTAAATGAATTAAAGCTAATACAAAAAAGTGTGAAAAATCTATTCACTCGATCATGACAACTCTCTTTTAATTTATTGAAAAACTTCAACGCATGAAATACAACTCTTAAGTAAATTAAAGACCTCCTAGGTTAAAAACGACAAATTTGTTTGCACTGAAGGTATTTATTTTATAGTAGGATATATCAATTTTTCCCTGAGTTCAAATCCAGAATCCTAAAGGAGCAATAACAATATTTTTTTACTCCATAAGTATAAAGCATGTATGAAAGGAGAATTATATTATTATGATAGTTAATATAACTATAGACGAGTCGAAGGTCTATTTCAAATTCCATGGAAACATCATCTACCTCGCAACCTAATCTATCTTGTTTTTACTTGCATTTATAAATAATATGAAGTGCCTACTCAAACTTCAATGCATACCTCGTAGCCATTCCACGTAGTTCCTTAGCTCTTGCAATAAGGAGAAGATGACGCCCTCATGATAACTCAAAGAACGAGGATGTAAATTCTGCGAAAAGTATCCTGAGCAGCAGCAAAGAAAAAAATAAAGCAAGAGGTATGGACAAGGAGGGAAAGAGTTTGAACTGGATTGGACGGAATGGCGCTGGTCAGAGCGGAAATCTCGGGGAACTGGCCACAGCGCATAACCACCAACGGAGCACTGAAGCACTCTTAAAAAAGAAAAGCCTTTTGCTACTGTTGAAATTGGGAAAATGGGAGGGACGAAGGCATGCAGGAATAAATGGAAGCGAAACAATGTGGTTAACCAGACGTTTTAGCCAAATACGCAGTGTTTAACATAAGTAATGGATTGAAATGTGTGCGAGGGGACTTTTGCAGAGACCAAAAGGTTTCTGTGATGTAGCCAGGCAAAAGATAAACCCAAAAAGTAGCATTTTCACTGTAAATGGAAGTAATGAGGTATGCACTCAGCATATTCGCTATCGAAGGGAAAAGAGATTTTTCACAGTATAATGTATAGTAATATAGTATGCCTACTAAATAAACGTTCATGGGAAACAAATCAAGAAACCACAGTTTCTCTACTATAGCCAGACAAAGGATAAACCCAAAAAGTATCATTTTTTCTTCAAATGGAAATAATGAGTTATGCCCTCAGCATATTCGCTATCGACGGGAAAAACGGATTTTTCGCAATAGAATATTAATGTATGCCTAACAAATAAAATCTGCTGGGCAACAAATCAGAAAACCACAGGCATCAACTTTTGAATATTAAAAAAACGAGTCGCTAAGTTCAATCGCGTGTGCGTAAATGAAGGTTATTTTTATAGCAAAAAATGCTATTTATAGATTTTTTAAGGGATGCTCATTTTTTCAGGGGTAATTTAAATTAGTTGTGCAGGTGCCAGGATCATCATATTTACGTAATTAGTTTAAAAATTATTTGAGTATGTAACTATAGCAGCTGTTCACTGCAGTCCATTTATCTGACTTTCATGGATTTTTCTGCTAGATAATGGTGAAATTCTAGTTATAAAAAAATCAGAGAAAAATGAATTAGAGGGCTGTTAGTAGTTGTGGAATCCAGATGGAGTACCTTATATACATACATTATACCAAAAAGAATTTTTTATCATCATGTTTTTATTACTACTAATATGTTGAAAGCGACGACATTGAAATGATACTCGTTGGATGATAAACCCCGAATAATAGTTTATGTTGCAGGCAAACAATTTAATATGGCAATATATCGAAATGTTTCCACACTGCCAACGGAATACGATATCAAATTCTGCATTTCCATTGCTACCCATTTCTCAATCAAGAATTTTTCTCCAAACACTACCCTTGATCAACTCCATGAAAATGATAGTTGATGCTACACATTTCAATTTTACTATAAATGAAAATATATGCAAACATGCTTTAAAATTCGCAGCTTTAATGCGAACATGCTTTTAATTTGTAAAATGTGATTTTTTTATATTCCGATTCCACAATATAACGCCAGAATATCGATGGTCATGTATTACCCTTACGTTAAATACTTGATTTCTCTCAAATAAAATCGTGTAAAATTGGAAGTGGGGAAGAAGAAAGTAAGAAAGAGAAAAACTGCGTAAAACTCTATCGATGAAACTTCTTTCTTCTCAATAAATGTTTGAAGAATGAATAGGCATATTTTTTTAGGGAAATTCAATATCAAAAAAAAGAAAGGTTAATCCCATTTACCTTCGTTAGTATTTACACTGGATAAACATTAGATGTGATCTTAAAAATCCAACATATATTCGTGAATCAATTCAGGTTAAACGGTAAAATGGTCCTTTTGATGTTTTTAAATCAATGAAGAAGTTAGCGCTATTTTTCATTGTTTGCAGAATAATTCTGTAATCAACTGTTTTACTTACAAAAATTTCCCCGAGGCATGCCCACTTTCTTTAGCAGCACTGCTCTACTCACCTGGAAAAGATAGATCATAAATAGTTTATTTTAAAGTTGCATTAATTTTAATTAATTATAAGTTGAATTAAATTTTAACAAACCATAGATATTTTACTGTGCATTGATACCAATAACGAGATTCATAAATAAGCTATTAATTAAAATAGTCAGATATTTTTATGTATATTTTGCCTTTATTTTGTCATGAACTCAAAAAACTTCTCATAATTGTTCGGAAATGCAGATGATGAGAAACCTTTTTGATTTTTTTGGCAAATAATCACTGAATTGCGTGTAAATCAACCTTAGTGTCTTCTTCATATAGCCTAAAAGTAGTCTACATCACAGGAAAACAATATAATTTGAAAATATTTAGAGATATCATACACTCCAAAGCTCCAAAAATATTTGATTGAAGTCTCTTAGAGATTATTTATTTCTCCCAAGGATATGAGACAAGCAAGCCACTTTATTCATAACAATATAGGTACATTAGTTCTAATCTGTGACCTAGAGAAAAGTAGTTGTGTCAAATTAGTTGCAGCAACATTTTTCACTCATTAATTGGCATTCCTAAATTATAAATCACATAAATTTGTTTCTCCCAGGATGGCACCAGAAGTTCTTCAGCAAATCGCATTAATAACACAGCCAATAGCAGGTATAAAAACTGTATTAAGTGGATTGTTGTTGAATTTATCCTTAACACGTCAAAACCTACATTTGAGATTACGTGACATTCCTGCTGCTTTGAAAATCATTTTGTTTTTTCTGCGTCAGCATAAGACTTGTAATCAAACACGATTCTTACATGGGAAACTATAGCAAAATAACTTAAAGACCCATCCAGGAAACACTCACAAAAGAAACAACTCATTTTCTTTGCGGCAAAACACAACATCACATTTAAATTACATTTTGAAAGGAAAGAGAAAAGTTGCTTTCAGTGAAGGGGAGATATATTTCTTTTTCATCCAAGCATCAAGTCTTCAAAAGAAACACCTTCAGTTACATCTCCACCCTGATCCCGCGAACCAACTTGCAAGAGACCAAGTTAACTCGAACGGTCCCTGCGATATACGACGTTCATATTCGGCGAGAACGATCTCTTTGAGGGAAGACGGGGATGAAGTGGCAGCGGCGTGCTCTCGAGGCCAAGGGAATGGATCCCTTAAGCGATATTTCAGCGGCTTCGATCACGGTCCCGGCCGGCGCCTTCCAAAACCCCCCCGCCCACACACCCAACACCTCCATCTTCAGGAATAAGTTCCATTCAAGGTGTTCTTATCCTCTGGAGGATGTTTGGACTCTCTTCTTCTCCTGCGCCGATTCAAGAACCCCACAGGCCAAGGAGGACGGCGAGCGGGAGGGGGGTGGAAGTGAGGGAAGCCGTCGGGAATACCTCTTACTCCAGGCCTTCTTGGCTGAGGTGGGAAGAAGGTAAGGCGGGAAGGAGAGAGGGCGAAAGCTGAATTGCGGTAAGTGGTGATATCGCCAGCAGCCATTCGTTCTCCCGTAACATCCAGACCGGCAGGAGGGGGGGGAGGGGGAGAGGAGGAGGAGAGCTGAGGCCGTCGGGGAAAGGAGGGCGAGCAACGCCGAGAGAAATCAAGGGTGCGACGGCGGACAAAAGGAGAAGGGAACTGCCTGGAGGAAGATTATCGTTGAGTCTGAGGGTTGGAGGAGGCCATAGAGAGCACGCAGTGGGGATAGAAAAGAGAAAAAAAAATGGAAGAAGGTGGCAGAAATGGGATAAAAACCTTGAAGGCAGGATTAAGACGAGGGATTTTTTTGTGGTAGACGAAAAAAGTGGGTTAGAGTAGGAGTAAATAATATATTTCAGCGACATAAAGATAGGGTTTCATGGCTAACTACAATCGTATTCTTTCTGTAAACCAGCGTTGGCATACAAAGGTATTATAAATGATGTTGCATGCAGAAAACAACCGTGAAATGGACAACAAATAAGTTGATTACGTGAAGTAAAATGCTATTAATTTGAATCTATTGTGTGCTTTTCTGAGTTTTTGTAATTGGCGTAATATATCTCGTGTAAAAATGATGAGTGAGAAAAAAAGTCGAAAGCTTTCATGCTCTTCTTGACACTCCTTCCCTCCCCAACAGAAGGCTGAAGTAAAATAGGTGTACGGCCGCATCATTTCTAATTCCAAAAGGAGCAAACACGTAAAATAACAAAATTTTCGTTATATTTCATGCAACCTATACAAGTAATGTCTTACATATCCAAAATAGGGCATAAGCTTGCTCCATCAACGAATTTGAAATTAATTAATGGCCAAATTCATGCAGTAATATCAAAGGATACATTTAGCACCATTTTAATAAACTCAGACTTAATCACACTAATCTAAGGAAATCCGATTGCTAAACTCATCCAAAGGCCAAAATTTGACTTTGACAAATTTAAAAGATCTAGAAACACCATTCCTACGTGTCTTCAAAGAGACGAACGAAAAACAAGAAATGGAAACTTAAAATGCATTTGAGCGACGCATGGAACCTAGAAACACGATTTATCGACCAAATGTGAAAAGGGACGGGAATGGAGATCCCTGGGATGAAATATTGGAGAGGTGAAAAGGATATTCGCTACCTACCTATGGATGGAGATGTGGAGTATGCCGTATTCGCGGCCCGCAGCACTCCGTTCTCGTGGATAAAACACAATCTCCAAGGAGACATACGGGGATTCGCTCGATTTCGGATAAGGTGTCGGGGGAGGGGGTGGATATTCAAGTGGAAAAGAAGGAGAAGGACTGAGAATCTCCTCTGGAAAGGGAACAAGTGGGCAGATTGATAGTTCAATGCGCCGCTTAAATTCCTTCAATAGTAGCAGTACTAGACTAGGATGCGCAATTTGATTCATTTTTAAACCGATGACAAAACTATTTCCAGAAAATATAGGCACGGGTTTGGAAACTTGCAGTATTTTTGCAAGTTGAAGTGATTTTCCGCAATTATTAATTAACCCTATTCGTAGAATTTATATAGGTCTCTTAAAATCATTAAATTTATTGGTCTCAGAATGAACAATCTCTCATTACCTTTGCTTGATAGAGTAACGACGCAATTCAAGGAGCAGATATCCTCTAAAATAATTACACTTATAAACCCGCCATTGTTCAAGATTGATAGTATTGTGACTCAAGCGGTTGCATCAGAGCCAACAGCGTCGTTTCTCATTTCAAATACCTATACTCTTCCGCGTGATTCAATGCACCTACATTCTTTGTTCCTATGCTTAAAGAAGTATCCCTCTTCGGTATCCTCTCACGTACCCCTATCCCTCATCTCGTTATGGCGATTCAAAAGAACTAGAACAGATGCAAGAAGAGGAATCAAATGGCTATTGTAATACGTCGCCTAAACGAATCTTCCATTTTCAAGCACTGCAAGCGCCGAAAATCATTCATAAATCACTGGTCTCTTCTCTAAACGAGATTCTCTCAAGTCAAAGCCTTTTAAAGGAATATCCGCTTGCATCGTTCAACTGCTACTCCACCGCCCTTGCCCGGAATAATGAGGCCAAGGTCCCGGCTTCGTCACGTAACCAGATCCTTCTTTTGTCTTCAACTCGATTTAATCAAGAGCCAATCCCGCCACCTCAGCATTTTCATTCAAAATAAACCATCGAACTGTTTCATGATAGAAATGTATTCAGCCCATGATCAATTCTAAAAAGTATCGTATTGGTTATGCTTGTAAATTTTCATCTCATTACCCTTCAACACAGTGACTAAAATCAGGGCTAGGATTTTACATTTCTGTCGCATATTAAACACTAAAATACCTACCTAAAATTCATTTATAAGAACATTGGGTCCTCCCATTCCCGTGAATTCCTACTCTTCGTAATCGAACTTCATATAAACCTTCAAGCCTCGTTATATGTCAGTCAAATTCAGTATTCCCGGTTTGGGATAAGATATAGGTATTTTCAACATTATTGAATACCTAGTCACATTAAAATTAAATAATGCGAATCGTGAATGCGTTAACACTACAATAACTAAATTTTTCGACACATAGTGCGCATACACAATGTATCTTGAACGCAAAATTTAAAATAAAATTTTCTAGGGCACATTTTAAAATATATTTCCTGGAATGTGGATATACAATTGAACTGCTTTGCCACAAATTACTTTTTTAGGAATTCCAGACAGAAAGCACAAAATTTTCAATCAATGACACAAGCAATCCACCCATAGATGGCTAAATGAAATAAATTAGAACTAATTTGAAAAAAATAGCTCCAAAAGATTATTTTAAATATGTGCCTTTAAGCTAAAAAAAATCGATCAAAATCAATCCAATTACTCGCGCCACAACAAATGCCGCTTCAAATACTAATACGCACCTGTGGCGCCACAGAACTGGCGACAGTGATGTAATCGCCCAGACTCTATCATCTTAAGTGACGCAAACACCTCTCTCTCTCTCTCGCCCTTCTCACCCATCAGATATGCCTCTCATTCCTCATTCGTCCCGCTGAACTGTTCCCCCCCCCCCTGCTATTCCCCGAGATCCGATGCCTATATCCCACCCAAATCGGCCCAATTTCCCTGCACTGATCTCTCCTACCCTCGCAAGGCACTTCAGTTATTCCCACGTCCATCAGAGGATTTCCTTCGATAGCATGGCTACCGACTCTCCCATGAAATTCCCTTCCCATTCACCCTTCTTCTTACCTCGCCCTCCCTTAATCTCCAGTTCACCTAAAAAAAATACAGGGTCGATTCCTCTTCAAACCTAAAGGATTTCTGCTTTCCCGCATCTTTAAAAACTGGTCATCCGCCAGCCGCTGTAAGCAGCCCCCCGTAATTCAGAAACCTCTTTCATCGTCACCATCCCCATTGTAATGGATGGTGGGAGAAAGGCGTATAAGCTCTCAGTCCACACGCCGGAGCTTACGAGAAGAGAACGACTCATTTCTTACCCTATCAGAAGGGACCTACTTCCAACCTACTCCTTCCCCTCCCTTTCCCTCGAATAAGTTGTCTCCTACTCCCTTTGGTCTCCCCCCGACCACTCACTTTGACTCACTTCTCTTCTCGGGTACTATTCCGTGGTAGCATAAATTAAAGCGCATGTGAGAATGCGTTTACGTGGATTCGCAAAAACACGATTGCATACAACTATTCAAGTCACTAGCTGATTCACCTCTTTATACTTTCTAATATCATGATAGTAGTTATTTGGGGAAATCAGACTCATCGCCCGTTGATTTGCACCGATTTCCGACTTATATGCAGCTAAGTACATAAGCGCTTAACCATTTCCCTTAAATGGACGGATCAGTAGTCATACCATCGCATATCAAGAAACGGAATCTCCACTGTGAAAAGGTGAGGGTTCTATCTGCGTAAATCTAGCCTCGTCTAGCGCTGATAGATATAGTTACGAGTGGGAGACAAATTTTTCTTACCAGTACTTGATTAAATGAAGAAAATAATGATTGCTAAAAAATAATGCAATGTCGATTTTGACTTCACCTATGATAAGCCAGTTTGATGCGTAATAGTAAAATAAAAATAAAATGGAGAGGTCGACGGTGGCCTTCTGTAACCCCCCTGGCCTTTAGATCCATTGTGCCAACCCACATTTAACCTGCCCGCCACTCACGGACAGGGGTCAAGAGCACCGCGGTAGCGGTATGGAGGAGGATCACCCATCCAACCTCTGTCCGGGACCAACGTTGCTTAACTTCGGTGATCTAACGGGAACCGGTGTCACAATGTGGCTAGGCCCTTGCCCGCGCGTACTAGTACCTACATATGAAATTATTGGAATCGGGATAAAGTGTTGACCAGGCACCGATCGACGGGGCAGATACATCGTGGAGTCACGACGCGGATAAGGCATCGACGTGGGTGGCATATGTTTCCAATAGACTGCCCACAGCATAATGTATTACGTAGCATTCCTTGTCAAATAAAATCTGAAGTAACTCTATGCAAAACGTTCTAGTTATTATTTGGTGCCATCGACGTCTATTTACTTTAAACCTGTCAGTCCGCAAGTGACAGCGAAAGTCAGTTTCACATCAAAAATGAGATTCGAAAGCTAACCATTTCAGTACTCGAATTCCGGCTAAGAGTTCACAAGGGAATCCTGGTTCTCACTTAAGCGCCACTGAGAGAGCACTTAAAACATAGTATTCGTCAGATAGAATAATAAAATTAATATGCCATCTCACGTTTCGTAAGGAATAAGCTTATGTCCGTTTTCTCCACCCTGCCTCCATTCTCAAAAAATACATGTTCACGCCCTAAAATATATTTATGCACATACCAATGTATCCTAAAAGATACAAATTGCATAACCTAGAAGCAACATTAATTTATTCTTAAATGGCTCTATGCTGAAAAAAACCTAGGGCTCTTAAGATATTTTAACCTTTTGAATCCGTTTTCTCCGTCACGAAGTGTAATCAGTTTTTTGCACTTTAAAATTGATTTTTTTTAAGACTATGATCACACTTCAAGCTTAAAACATTTGACGGAGTAACTCCACGTCATTCACGAAATCCCTGTCGTGCGCACAATAATAGGGCAAATATTGAACACCACGCGTCTTAGTTAAGTAATAGGGGTGGACCTATTTGCGTATATTTTCTTTCAAAATAACTCTTCACGTTTCTCCACTGCTCGCTGGACCATTGTTACGAGCGGTTTTGCTTTCTAAGCTTATTCTACTTTGCATTCATTTTTCATTTTTTGCCTCCACGCGATTATACTGTACGAGGGAGGATTTCATGAATCCGACTCCGGATAGCCTTAAAAGTGCTTCTAAAATTCCATAATGAGAGGAAGAGAATTAAGGAATATATCTGCTCATAATTTTCCATCATGTGGTTTAATCCTCAACTTGGGAACAATTAAAGCACTATAATGTTAAATTTCATGACATTTAGAAGCAGTAATCACCATCGTTGAAAATTTTGATGTAACCATGTTCTCCTTAAGCACAAAACTTCTCTGTCCTACGAAGGTGGAGGTAACACTGTAACGCTAAACACGAATTTTCTTCTCTACTCGGGGTGAACTTTCTCTTTTTCCCCGATGGCCTCAATCCCCCACCTCCCATTTTAAGCTCCCCCCTTACTCCTCGGTTGGAATAAAACATTTAAAAATATATCTCGAGTGCCCCCACTTTCTCACTCAACCTCCTCCCTGCCTCTTACCACCACCTGTGAGAAACCCGGCGCCTTCCAAACGTGACGGTGAATAATGGATAAAGCTCATCGAACCGCACCTTAAGCCTCTGCTCCCACCCACTCTTTCCGTGCACAGTTCTCTTTCCGTTCCACTCAACACCCTCTGCCCCTTTTTCATCCCCTCTTTTCTTTTTTTCATATCCTCCTTAAACTCCCCCTCTCCCTCTTCAAACCCCTTGTTTTATTCCTCCTCCGCTACTTAATGCGCCCCCAGGTTCTTCGCACGCCTTCTTGTGCAAAACAGTTACTTATTCGGCTCTATTTAATCACGAAACAATGCGAAAAAAATCACTACGTTTGTAAGTAATAAATTTTGCAATCTATTGACCATAGTTTTTATCCCACCATAAATATTACATTTCCATTTTCAATTAATTGTATACCCACATAATACTCCATAAAATAAACCTACCGCTCAAGCGCTATGAATATTCAAGTTCTTATCAAGGGTTCAAGTCCATGTAATTTATCCGCAAGGAATGTACTAAGTAGGTATATGGAAAATAATTTATTTAACTATATGATGACCTTATGATGCTCAATATTGTAATTACGGCAAACCTGATTTGTTCTTGAAAAATAACTTCTAAAATATGTTTTAACTACCAAATTTATCCGTTAAATTCGTAAAACAACGTCCATGGTAATTATATATCTTCTTTTCACGGGAAGCTAGCAAAAAAAGGTAATGCAATTTAAGGTAACGTATTTGGCTTTAAATTAAATACTTTAGCATGCTGAAGTAAACTAGTAAGCTAAATAACTTTTTTTTACAAATATAATAGAAATTTAACCAGAATTGTCTACAATATCGATCTGTTTAACACACTCTTGTCTATTTTAAAAGTTAATCAGTTATCATACCTACCGTGAGAGAATGATACATTTCTCGCTTGTGTTTTTTCCACTTTTCTCCACATCCACACCGTTAACAACTTTTTTTACTAAGATTCACAACATCAGAATACATAAAATCGGCTCGAATAACTGGCAATTGCAACATTATTTGGACTTTGAGCACCATACAGCAATACGAACACTGAAAATATTTTTTTTTAATTACCAATGCATTAACGCTATCTATAGCAACTGATCTAAAACTTTCCTCCCTATGCCTAACTAAAAAAAAGATTTTTTGCGACGAAGATGGATATAAACAAAGTATCAATGAGAATGTGAGGATTCAAGCGTATTATCTACCTGCAGATGAAAATTGGAGACCTACAGTGCACTCTATTGATAGTGGACTAACGCATTCGTATTATTCTTTTCATCCTTTTCCTCCTTTGTGCGATAAATTTAGCATCTGCAAAATCACAAGCCAATTCTGTAGCGTCTTTCGATTGCTTATGATGCCAGTCTTAATCTCTTTCTTTAAAAGCTCACTGCTATGAGCGCACTGTAGCAAACCAAACGTTGCTCGTTAAATATTAAAGTTAAATAAAACTTAACTCTAATTCACCATCTATGGCTGATCTGGTTTCTTAATTACAACAACTGTAATGCAATAGTCCATCATATTAGACTTAGCAAATACTGTGCTTAACAGCGGACAAAAATACTCTTTCAATTCTTCACCAGGCTACATTAGAGGGATTAATAACGCACGCACTCAAAATCAGCATCTCCACCCTTCAAAGTTAATTTTAAAAAAGACAAACACACGGCGGCCTATTTCTTTTAATTCAATTTTCCCTTCTCATGTTACTATCAAAAGTTCCTCCAAATTAAACCAGCAAAAGAAGCATAAAATTCATTGGAATAATTAAGCTTAATAATTTCCCTTAACCCACTGCCATCATAAAAGAGAAACGAGGAAACGCATTTGCACTGACATTAGCAAGCCCTCGGCGAATCCGCAAACAAATCTCACAGCTTAACCAATTCCCTCTAACGGTACCTGTACCCTTGTTTGTTTTTTCTCGGAAAAGGAGAGAATATTTTTGGCGAACATTAAGAGATTATAAACAGGCTCTTCTAAAGCCGCCTAGTCCCTTCACAGTGAAAAGCTCAAGAAATTAGGGGGCAAGTAAAATTTTTACGATCTTCTTGTATTTGGCCAATAAGGAAATGATGTATTATAATAATTATAGTTTCGGCCCTTCCCTCTGAAGCCAAAATACTATCAAATACCAAATAACACTTTCAGCTGAAAATAGGGTAAAAAATACCACAGTCGTTTTCCTACAACAGCACCTATACAAGAATGCAAAAAAATGTTAATGGTGGAGATTTACCAATGTATTACTATAAATTTCCCCGAAAAATTCTATTTCTAGCCTTTCCTCCAAATTATAGGTTCTATAAAATACATATCCACATAAAATCAAAAGTGATTACTGAAGAGTGACAGTATTTCAAGTAAAGCCAGCCGACATAACCGCAAAATAATAAGCAAGGAGTTTATGAAAATTTGACGGCGTGATAGTTTGGATAAAATATAATATGAATACTTTCGATTGAAAAATGAGAATACCGAACAAAATCGATTTCCTTAGCACAAAAGGGTGTAATGAATTGCTTGACAACTAGCATGAAACAACCAATGGCATATGAAGAAGGACAGAAACATGAAGGGCATTGGTGGCCCTGGCCCAGAGTGAAGAATAATTTTTATTCACGGGTCAACCAGAGGTGCTGACTTTGTGGATCGCACATAAAAAGAGCGATCAATCAAAAGTAGAAACTTTACTCTTCAAATTCGAGGAAAAATCTCATATGAAAATTACTAACTGAAGGAGTAGCAGAAGCAATAATTTATAATAAGTAGACTATGTATCACTGCTTGCACATTTAAATTCATGTTTAGTTCTCCACAACATAGGCACTGATACCATATTAGATATATCTTTTCCAAGACTATACTTTTATCGTAAAACTATTATCGTAAAACTTTTATCGTACCACTACTCCTTTCTCTTCCCTTTCTTCCCTTTCTTCCCTTCCCTTTGAATAAGGTGAGACAAAAACATGTACTGTCAAGCAATTCTTGGAGCATTCTTTAGATTACGCTACAAATCAAGCCAATTGATCAAAATCTAACCGATATTTTCGATGAATTCCAAACGAAATAACTTTCTGACTCTTTTGCAATACGTGAGTAAACTAATACCTATCAATGACGCATTAAAGCCAAACTCAAAACTGCATTTATCAGAATAGCCTTAGCTACTTATTTCTGTTTATAGGCATTCAGGAGCATGGAGAAGATTACATTGTTCGCACTAGTACACCTTTAGTTTCTTCGTCGACACCCCGGTACTGCCAATTTGAAAAATATGTATTGATCTAAAAAGTATTCGAACTTTCAATATTTCATTATTCTTTCAACTTATCAACTTTTGCACCTTGGGATATTTCGTAATTCCTACTACTTACTACCTTGTGCACTAATATAGATATAAATATATATTTATAGGTTGTAAAGCATAGATGTTATAAGGCAGAATTAGCTAAAATGTTTCATCAAGACTTTTTTTAAGTGCTAGTCAATACTTATCTACTTCTCCTTTACTTATTTTGCTTATCAAAACCTGAAGCTATATTTATTTGTTGAATAATAAACTATCATTTCCGATTCCTAATACTCTATTAAAGTACGCCAACAACCAGGATTTCTTTATAAAATAAGCAATTTTATACCCGAAAAAAGAGTTTCATTTCACTTTCTGTTAAAAACCCTTAATGGCTAAAGCTATGAAACTTTTGTTCTCTTTTCCTTTCATGAGTGACATATCAGGATTAAAATAAGTTTACAATTGATATTAATTTAAAATAATTAAATAGTCCATTGCATAACATGTGCCACAATTTGTCTTATTTTCGACTCGATAATGGCAGTGAATATTCGAGCAGGTATTCGATTCCTGCTGAATGTAAAAAATATAAGATACTGTTGCAGATAATAATATTTGCTACCCTGTGTGTCTACTCTGGGGTTTAAAATCTCAATCTACCTTTGGAAGGAATATTGCCTAAGCTTCAAAAGCATTCATTTCTGGCCTTTGACATTTCATCCAACTATTAGCACTTTATTTACGACCCAGACTATGGTTATTTCCCCCCAACCTCCTGTGTAGACCCTCGGGTTGTGTGCTTAAAACTCTTGTTCAAACACGATTTTGAAATGGTATTCAGCCTCAAGGGAGACAAAACAGCAGCCAGCTTAACGACGGTGCTTCGTGAATATGGAGTACCATATTATGTCCATTTAAGAGCTGGGTCAAGTATCAATGACTATTTGAAGAAAAATGGACGATATGTGACGGAGACCATATTCTCGTTAACTGCATGACGCTGAAGAAATCTTCTCTATTACATGAGGTTAAATTACTTCTACGTTCTTAAGACATTAATTGATACGTAATTTTCATCGTTAGACATTTGGCAAATATCAATTCATTAAATCCCTTCTTAATCAAACGTCATCACAATATCTCATTGCAGTCCGGTACATAAACTCACAAGCTACGGCTTAAATTAACTTCGTAAGACCCCGAAGTTATTTCAGAGTGAGGAGTGAATGGTTTATGCGATGCTGTGTCTGGCAGGTAGGAGACATACTCGTAACACCATAAAGACTGACAAGGGTGCGCTAGAGGGCCATTTTGGTTCACCAGGTCAAACGGCATTAACAACAGTGGGGCAGTTAAAGGCAATTGAACATCTGCAGGAGAATGAAATCAACTGCTGCGGCTAAGTATTACGCCAGAATAAAAGCCACTTTGATGGAAACACGTAAGTATTATTTCTTTCTTGAAAAATTCAATAACAAATATTATTTTTCCTCTTCGTCTCCATCATTAATTAATGCATAAAATTTGATAAACATCTCCATCCACAACGAGATGATCGAAAATCTTTTTTGCAATGCAATCCACTGGAAGAGAATGCGAATTAATGGACAACTGGATATGTTTTATGGACTCGTGCACGTTTTTATTTTCAAAAGGATTGATTCCTAATGTTTTCATGGAGAAAACACACTGAGATACATTAGTCATGAAAAGGGACAAAGTAAACGAAATAAATGACGTAAACAAAAGATTCTCTCCAATATTGAGATGTAGCAGTCTTCAAGTCATTAACTGTTAAGTCGAGTACTCGCTGAACAGTTTATTTGATAGATATCTTGCCTTTTCAATTATATACCTTCAGTTTCAATGCCAAAAGCAGGATATTTACGCCTAATAAATTGATTTTAGTTATACTTACTAGAACATTTTATTGAAATCAATATTGATGTGGTATTATGGTGTGGTAGCGCTTGTTCGTTACAGCTTAAATCAAAGTAACTCCGTTGATTGCAATTTGTACACAGCTTTCCAATGATTAAAAATTAGATGTAATGAAAGTTTGGAAATTGATGATGCTGTATGTAAATGAGTCAAAAAATGTTATCGTTGACCTGGAAACTATCAATATTGCAGTCGTTTGTTCATAGATCTCAAATGATAAATAGCTTATTTCAACGCCATATGAATCCAAGTAACGTTGCTTGAAAGCATTTCAAAACACTACACGGTATTTTAAATTCCCTAACTTCTACGCTGCGTAGAGTTGTGCAAAGTTCAATATAGCGGAGCTGTAGTACATTCGTCCATAAGATAAGTTATTTTAAAAGTTTGGACTTTATCTTTTAATAGAATATTATTTCCAAGTAATGGAGACTTGCTGTCATTCTTATGGTGTTTGCTGCCAAAAATATGAAATGGGGGCTTTTGAATGTGGGTTTAGACATAATTACATGATTGTAAAATCAAGTTAGGTACGTGGAAAAAAATACCCCCTTTCCGTACAAAATGTAAGCAAAGAAATGAAATTAGACGACGGTTATATTAATTGGCAACTGTACCCAAGGTTGCGATGGAAAGTATATTACAAGTGAAAAGGGATTAATGGAATAATGGTATAAATTAAATTAAATTTATAAAACGTTGGAAGTGAAAAAAGAGGAATGGAAGAAATTAAGCAAGTACGGTGGTTATATTTTTCTAAAGGACCTGTGAAGAGACAGCCAATATGTTCACTATATTGCTAGTGATAATGCAATGTGGATAGCCACAATCGTATTTCCGTGAGTGAATCGTTATTTAAGCGTTGCATACTGAATTAAAATGCAAGAAGTTAATGGCTGAAGGAATTACATGATTTATGGATAGTCTCTTTACTGAGTGACAGGAAGCGTAGAACATGTTTGTTATAGATTGATCTGCCATCTTTATTTCTTACAAAAATTGTGAGAAAATTAAGCACACTTTAAAATCCTACCTTTCTACATTAACTATTGGCAGCATCTGACAGCTGCACTTCCAACTTATCTCTTCCTCACTAACACTGAGTGGAACTAAGAGGCTCGGTAGAAGAACACTTTATCTTAACTAGGACCGACGTCAACGATATTGCAGGCATAGGTACTGTTAACAGCAACGGATACGATTGTAACAGAACGGAATAGCGAAGGGGTAATGTTACGAATGATACTGTAAAATGAAGTAAACCTCAATAGGACCCAGTCTTGGAATGCCTCAAAAGTACACAATTTCTCAAGTGGAGACTCAGTTTGATGATACATTCTTTATAGCACTAGTTAGTATAATTTTTCGTATGAAAATAGTTTATAATTATACATTCAAAATACTTGTTTATGCAAGTAAAAAAGTAAATTATTAGTAATTTATAATGATCAAAAATTCTGTATGAGGAGAATTGTAACATTTTCACACCACTCACTTATAGTATCTTGTTTTTCCAAGGGATTGCAGAAAAAAATGAGCATAACAAACGTTTTTTGTTTGGTTGTTGAAGGAGTTAAGGAGTGGGCACACTGTAATGTTCGGTATCAAAACTCCAAAAAAAATTATTGTACCATGATTATTAAGTGTAATATTTATTGAGTATAATACAACAGTGAAAGTAAAGGCTCATACCTTTACTTCAGCAACGGTTTTAATCAGCACAGAAGTGCCTTGGAAACATTAATAGTCTAACTAGCAAGTGAGATAAAGATCTCGATAAATACTTGATTACGTTCTGGCTTCGGTGACCAAACATTCGAAGGGAAAAGGAGTTGCATAATTTCATGTTTATAAATATTTATATTTTTGGGAAATATCAAAAATTTATATGAATGGATTGGGGAAATAAATTAGAATTTAGCTATCAGTTAGGAGGAAGGAAGTAGATATAAAGTCGAGACAATATATCATGTACCCCCCTACAACAGCAAACACAAAGGAAAACGGGTCTACTGAATTATCCTTGAGTTTAGGCTACATTTTATTCCTACAAATACTTGGCGACGCATAACTTGCAGGAAACTGAAGATCAGCATCCTAAGCAACAAAAATTCCAAAATAATTTAATTATACGCAAAGTTGTTGGCAGAAATTAGTAGACTTATGGTCTTTTAGCTGAAATCATAAATGTTTTGTGCGAAATTTTGAAAAAAGACAATTATAATACAATGATATGGTTGTGTGATGAAGGGAGGGAAACAAAATATTCAATATCGGCCCGCAGCTGTCAGTACACAGACTAAACTAAAATGGAACTGCTACCTATAGTTTTAGCGCATAAAGTGATGAAAGATCAGCCTAGTTGAGCTAAGAAAGTTTAGAGATCCTTGAGATTATAAATTGTACCCCGTCAGTTCGTGGAGAAGATTGATGCCAATACTTCCGACTAGATACTAGCTACAAATACTAATTATACAATTAACTACTAATACAATACTAGCCGGCCTCGGTGGCGGCCGGGTAAATCTCTCGCAGTTCAATCCCAGGGTTGCGGGTTCAAATCCCGCACGGGGAGGAATTTCACTCTCCGGGGCATGGATGTTTGTGACGTCTACCCTGTTTATTGTAAGAGAGGACTTAGTCCTAAATTCTCAGGTGTAAAAAAGACAAAAATAGATGCCTGCCAACACCCACTAACTGAATAAACAAATAAAAAATGTCAATTGTCTCGGAATGTGGTATGTAGATAGTTTTAAATATGATTCTCGTGAGAGTGAATAACCACACTTTTTTAAGTAAGAAATACTTTTCAATCAGATTAGCTCTACAGAACTTTACTGTCGAAATACAGGCCAGAAAAGTTAAGGATGAATATTAATACCGTTATTTCAATTGAACGTTTGGTGGCAAAAGATAAAATTATCCTCAGAATGCGCGAAAATATCTTTACCAATTCAACGTCTCCCACTGAAAGCATCACTTCAAATATCCGCACTTCCCTTAAATGTATATTTACTTATCCTTTACGGCGAACGCTTGCTTGCTCCGCTCCTTTTCTGACTCAACAAGTCACACATAAATCATTTTTATCTACTTCCCCTATGCTCTTCCACTCATCCATCTCCATTGTTTATCTTCTCCAACAAATGGAATTGTATTAACATGAATTTTTTCATAACACCGTGGCTCAAAGATTAAAAGGCACAAGAGTTTTGAAATACCTAGACTTACTTCTCAAAATCCATCTCGCTTAAGGGATCCATTCATTTCACCTTAGCCTCAAAGGCATTCCATGCATTTCACATCCCCCCAGGATAAAGATCAACGATCTATTTTGGCCTTCCTATTCCTCAATCATTCTGTCCTTGAGAGAATGGAAAAATATCTAATTAAATCCCAGGCAATTTTATGCTACCAAAATGACTTTGGCTTCCAAGGGAAAATTTTATCACACGCCTTGCATAGGAGTATTTGAAAACATGTTTTACAGATTCTGCAGTTCTTTTACTACCGTAAAAATTTATCATTTGACTCATTTAGGGTTTAGAGTTTTCAGGTATTTGACATCATATAGGGTTTTCCTTTCAGTGCTACATTATTTAAGCTTTAAAAAATATCATTTTTAGACGTTTTTATACATTGAATACATTTTAATGCTAACAGATTCAAACTATCCTTTACCTGCTTATTTACAAATAGGTATATATTAAGTGGTTAAATTACATAGATGCATTAATTTTTCGGATACGAAAATAAAACTTTTATCAAACAGATAAACCAATATTCTAACAATCCATTCTAAATATTACATGGAATATTCATTGGTTTTTGTTTATTTCATCATTCCGGTAGGTGCTTAGATTCTAATACTAAGGCTTCACAGAAATTTGACTGACTCATTTTCTCCTTATTCATGGAAGTGAATATTTTTGATTCAAAATGTTATCTAAAATTACTTAGTCGTCAAATATACTCTGCAGAAATTTTGACATTAACATGGATTTTATGTGGAAATGAACTCGTTACTATCAAACATTCAAGATTCAAAGCATTACCATAGAGCTACCTACGTCACCATTCGCCAATAGACTTCCCTCTCACAAGTAGTGTGGGTGGTGGGGGAAAGTAAATGATGCGTGGCCCGAATCATCAATTTACCGTCGAATACGTTATCGGATATTAAAGAAATGGAAAATTGCGCCAAGACGGACGCGACACCAGATGGGCCCAGATGACTATATAAATTTTTTTGCTTAATGGAAGGATCGCAATCTGCACGGAAATTTGGAATGCGGAATAGAGGATCCCAGAATGAATGAGGCAGGGAGGAGCGATCGGCGAGTGAAAGGCTAAAAGGATAGAGAGAGGGAAGGGGGAGCTATCTGGACAAAAACATAGCCATCCCGATAAGCTTACGAGATTCCCCCAGAGTGCCCTTGCGCCGCCGAACCCAATCAACAAAAAGAATTGAAAAACGACTCCACAATCAGAGGAGGTTTTTCCGCTGCGAGGCGAAAAAATAATATGGCGGCATTTCCGGAACCGCGCGAGCCCGAAGGGGTTGAGGAGGGACCGACAGACGAAGGAATTGGAGAGAGAGAGAGAGATATGGGGGAACTTTTTGAGAGGCAGCGTGGAGAGGCACGGGAAAAAATGGGGACGTCGGCGTGCGGGAAGGCGAGGAAATGTCGGAGGGTGACACGATCGAACGGGCCGACGCGGAGGGCGAGTTGAGGAGATGGGGTGAGGAAGGGGGGGTGCAGAAACGGCCAAATGGGGTAGTGATGGCTGGATGGGAGCGGGAATGGGGTGCGAGAGTGCGGGGTGGAGAGGGAAATGGAATTCGGGAGTGGGGCGTAGGGAGAGTAGGTCGGGCTGAAGGCTGGAAATGATTTGCTGATTCTGCTTTTCGTTAGAAGGGAAAGGAGTCAGCCCTCCCCCCCTTCCTATACCCCAGCCCCTGCCTACCCACCTCTTCCTTGGAGGAAACGCGTTTTCCGCCCAACCAATTCCACGGATACGACGCTGCCAACCAAACTACAGGAAACTAATCTCCATTCCCAACCGCCGTCCAGCCGTAACCGAGGCCTCTCGCTTCACCCCTTCCCATCACTCTTCCCCACCTACGTCGCTCCATCTCCACCCCAGCCCCCCCTCCCTCCTTTACCCGTCCCATCGCATTCACCCTGTGACTCAGACGACCCACGACCTCGCATCTCCATCTCCCCGCGAAGGTAAAACGCTCTCTCCGTGCTGCGAGCGTGTCTCCACCAACTCGCTTTTGATTCTAAGTTTATGGAGCTACTAGTTCTCGCTTAGCCAAAGGCATGCCGATGTTTCCAACAACAAGCAGCTTAAAGACTGGTCGATGGTATCAGATGAATTCCACCGAATTCACGCAAAAACTAGAAACAAGAGGTATAAGATTCTCGGCTCCTTAAATTAATGTATGGTACCAGTATTTCACTTAACGACACACCACATGTTCAATTTCATAAACCTTTATGTTATATGTACCGTATTCATCCGGTCTGAGACTAATACGGACCCCATTTTTTATACCTTTATAAAGAAAATGACTACATTGACATTATCACTGGAATAATTATTGTGTTTGTCAATATTTATGTTTTTCTCCACTTTTCTTGAAAATAGTTACTTTGGCACTAAATTTTAAACCATTTAAAATACAACCATTAAAATTTTAAAACGTTCGGTGCAACATAACAAAAGAGTTAAGTGTTGAAGTATGCTCAATGCATTCCGTAGAGATCAATTGCTGCACCAAATCGTACCATCACATTTTCACCGAATCAGTCTTATGTGTTAGACTTAGCTATATTTATATCCGCGTCTTGATATATTAAGTCCTCCACCAGCTTTCGAGATTTCGGGGTCATATCGTTCATCGAAACGGGCGGGACAATCGGCCGCTAAGTACGCGCTAATGATACTACTTCGCGTTATACATATTGTTATTGGCATTCTTTTGGACCACTGAATGACTTTCTGGTAATTGTAGCTTGCTCAATTTCACCATCTACAGGTTTCTTTTGCGCACATTAACCTCAAATACACGGAATCTTTTCTTGCGTCTTGCGTCTAAGCTTGATCGTATGATGTGCAAAAATAGGCTCAAATTTGCGTTGTAAGTGTACTTTCTTACGGTAAATTTCCATTTGCACTGACTCCAACCATTAGGCGTAGCTAGGCTTTCGGGGTACTCCATATATACATATATATTACGCTCGTATTTTTATACAATGTAATTTTTTCAGAGCTAAGAACGTAATCTATAGATTAACCACGAACTCACCATTTATCAATAGACGTGAATGTGCTGAAAGTGAAACCTCCAAACATTTTCAGTATTAGTTCGTTTCTTTTTTAATATGTATATTAACTTCTCGATTGAAGTATAGTGACGGTAGATAATATTTATTATTATACAATTACTATAATCACGATGATAAAATTTTGATAGTGATTATTGGAAAGTTATCATTATTAGATAGTTATTATACCTATTATTGTTTAGTTTTTGCATCGTTATCTCATGAAATGCGTTCTTATGAATTACCAAACCAAACGTTACATATTCAGTGTGCAGCATCGCTTAAACACATAGCTATGCTACATATTTAATTCTAAGACGAGTCGTGATATTTTCAGTTGAAACGTTATCAAAAGAAGTCATCTTTTTCGGGGGTGAATACGGTATGACATATTAAGTAATTTTCCTTCCTCCTTTTAACCAAAATTCATAAGCCGAAAAATGACACTTCTTACTTAGATAGACCAGATTGAATAGAAGACAAATGAGGAACACAGTTAAAGATCGATAGATATTTAACTGTGAAATATAATACAAATATCGTTAAATTACAATTAAAATTTAAACCTAACTATTACATTGTTAAATGTTTATGATAAGTTTTAATATGCTGTCTAGACCAAAATTTAGCGATATCCTGCTTAAAATCTTCCTGGAACTTCTTCATTTAGTATAAAAATCGAAATACGCAGTACATTGATATATCTTTAAATTGTCTCTGTTGTAGAAAAAAGATTTTTTAAATCCATAAAATCTTGAAATTAGAGAGAATATATAAAAGTGCCAAATAAAAAGATATATTTCACTCTAATAAATATTTTTGTATGGTATTTAAGAAATAGGAAATGAAGTCACCAAAAATTTCGACAACAATCCAGAAAAAATACTTTTAAGAGAGAGACTTAAATTATAATTACTTTTAAACACAGAAAAATGCAAGTCATCGGACAGAAAAAAGCACCATGCTTCCAAATATGAATGACACAAAATTAATGCTATAATTAATTCCCTAAAATTCAATAATGGTTCATTATATAATCGCCAGTTATAATTATTATCGATAGCCAAACGGTATCCAGGGGTTAATTTAGCCACGAGGTGAAACTGGATTAGATTAATAACTTTAATTGACTGTATTCATAGCTCTATATTTATATTCCTTTGACCCTATACATTTTATGCATGAAATGGATTGTTATGATTCGGAAACAACTGAAAATATTGCTCCTGAGTTAAGATGATTAAGTTTTTGAAGAATTATCCTGCGGTGAGTAGGAGATAAGCAACAAAAAAGGAAAAATGCTACAATTTAAGGGTTTGATTTCTAACGTTATTATTTGTGACAATAGGCGCACAGAAGCTCACAAGACCAGGAAGTTGCAGCATTTACCAAGTAAGACAGAAAAAGAGTACACATGAAACACACCAAAAAACATGATAAGGAGCTTCCGAATATAAAAAGCATTTGCATGTTTGTCGGACAGACGCAAACGGGTAAAAACAGAACTCTTTCGATAACAGACAATGGATATTTTCAATTTTAAAAATAATCTCCACTGTATTACCTGGTAGTCATTATGGAGGCTAAGGAGATATAGGCGTAATAGTTTGGTATAATGTCATATGTGACAGAAGTTAATTGTATTCTTTCTTCAAATAGATTATTCACATACTTCATTCTCCATTTCATTGCATTACGTGACCAAAAATAATATTGGCCATTTCGTCCGCAATTACCATCCCAATAAATGGCCGTTACCGCCCAGGTACTCTTTTTACTCAATTATTCTTATCAAAGTTATCCCTACTTAATATAGAGACACAGGTTTGTGGTTAGATTCCATCTTTTTAACAAATTGGATTTCGAATTCTTTTTGTACCTTTCTCTTTAGTGGCACGGAATGTATTGATTGATTATTTGATGGCCAATGAGGGTTTGAACTCTAAAAAGTGTTGACAAAATATTTAATACAAAATATTCTGTTATTGTTTTTGTAAGCTCAATGTGAATGACAGCGTACACGTTGTAATCGAAAGAACGCAAAATTTTTTTTGGCTCTCGACCTCAGAGCCGTAGGTATGTACCATTGTTTCTAAATCATAACATATCGCGCGGTAACAACACCAACGTTTACGAAGCATTCGACACACAAGAGATTCCTGATTTTTTTCGAGCCAGGAGATGAAAGAAGGATGCACACATCAACAAAGGCTTTTGTTTACCAGGACAGAAGTAACTCACAACAGAGTCAGAAAAAGAATGCTTAGGGTTTAATTTAACCGGTGAATGAATATCCGCGTATGTTTTCGACTGTTTATGGATTGGTCTATATTGAGAATCTATGGATGGAGTTACATCATGGATCATGGATATAACTCCATCCAGATTTACTCATTATAATTATTACTCATTATTTTGTCATCGTGAATTCTTTTAGAATTTACTATGGTAAATCTACGTAACTGTACTACGCTATTCACCAAATCTGTATTATTTATGATTCTTGCGATATGAAAACTTCCATAAAAATTAATAGGTTATCCTAGATTTAGCAACTGTCTTTTATTTATAGCATATCACAAATTTTGGGCTACAATGAAATTATTTTCTCATCCGACTATCTCCAATACGCGCCCTTAACATGCCCTTATTGTATGTATACCAATCCTCTACCTATCAACCCTTCAATGCTAATGTGCACTCTTTTTAGAATCCATTAGACTCTTGTCTTCTCTTAGACTGCTTGCTTACTACTTATATCATAGGAATATCGCTTCATTTCCTCTTCCGTTTCTACCTCTTTTCTTGAACCTCAATTGCCGTATTATCCAAACGACTAAGATCTTAAAATTATAGTGATCATTTCTAATGCTCAAATGTTGAAAGAGCTCTTAAAATCTTGCATTCATCTAATCATTCAAAAAAAGTAATAATTTTACGCAATAACAATAGTTGGCATTATATTCGAACCAAATCACAGATTAATGTAAAATGTTGACGCTTACTTCAATAAAATATAATGCCAAAATTTCACGACGATTTAAAAAAAATAAACTATATTTACTTTATGAACCATTGAAAAGCATTCCCATTAATTTTATTCCCCAAGTTTTATTTTTGCGCCTGATGCACATAAAAATATTGACATATGAAGAGCAACATCCCGGCTGAATTTGGGTAAATATTAATTAGTACGAGTAACATCTTACAACCAATCTCCATCAAGCTTAACCCAAGGTCCGTGTAACCTCGTGGACAGTGGCGCCTTGCGCACGACTACGGCTGCATTGTGACATGATATGTCCCGCAGTCCGTTAACACCTAGTTCCTTTAAGCATCGTTGATTTCCACAGAGAAAGAGGACGTCTTGGTAGCTCAACTGGTAGAGCACCTGGCCGGAAATCAGGGGGTCCGGGTTCGAGTCCCGGTCAAGGCGAATGATTTTTTTCTCTGTGGAACTCCTTGCTATAGTGCAATTTTCAGCGGGTGACGCCGCTAAAGTTCCCGCGGCCAGTTCGCGGTCTTTGAAAAATATCATTCTTTGCAGACGTCCTGGACTTTGAAATGAACTGGAAGAAACGCCAGATTAAAGAAATGATTCATATATCAAGACATACAGGTGCTTGTAATAGGAAAACGGATATAGACACGCTTAGTAAAGCCTATGGTAACATCATCAACCTAATGCCGGTATTTATTAAATAACTGATAACTATTAAAGCATGCATGCTATACGTATAATTATATTTATTGTATTAATGACATATATTGTTAGGTATACTTCAAACTTCACTGTTAACTCATTTGAGGGATCTGTATGTTGTAATCCAGTTGTCCATAAAAAAGATAATGTTGGCTTTTAATTATCATTCATTGTCAATTCATTCGAGATCTTTATATATTTAATTTTGATGCTCAGGTATTTTGGAAAAATATAGAATGTCGTTTTAACTTAAGGTTGTATTATCCACCTATAGATATGTATAATAAAATATATTCCTTTCGACAAATCCCTTAAGTTACATTATTTTTACATATTCCCTGCTGTTATGTTTGATTGAGAGAGTTGCAGTGTAAGCAAAACTTAGTAGAAGTGATTACTCTGCATTCGTTTTAATTAGGTGGTGATATAACTATCTCCGTATCTCCGAAAAGATGGGAGTAATTGTGGATATGCTAATTTTGAAAAAAAAGAAAAGTACGTTTTATTACGACTTTTTATAAAATTTTCAAGTTCAAGTAAGTCCTAGTTTTGATTAAGTTGTAAAACTAAAGAGTAAAGTGTGTTACACCGTCAAAAATTTTTCATTTTGAAATTGTTTCCCCATCCCATTCCACTGACGTGTTTAATTTAAAAAAAAGGACACTATATAGTAAATCAAAAGATAATGTAATAAACAGTGTGCAAGTTTCTTCAGCAGAAAAAGCTGATAATCAGGTAAGTCTTCGTTATAAAATAACCTGAAAGTTCGCAGTTCTGGTCTAAATTGAGTGAGGGGGTTTGCCGCGATTTAGGGGGCCCGGACCACTCAGTTTCCCAAGGGCCCGAAAATCCTGTCACCGGGCCTGATTATATAGCCGTAAAGATGGAAGTATTAAACTCCCCAACGTCGGCAAAGAATAATATTTTTATTCACCATTGACCTATACTTGGTAATTGCATGGATTTACAATAGAGGTCGATAAAAGCAGCACTTTATACTGTATAAATTCATATTACCATTACATCTCATCACCTGGCTCTACTACGTAGCACGTATGTACCAAAACTTTATAATACGAATACTTCTCCCGCGCACGAGGAGTCGTTCCGCTTCTTTTAGCTGGACTACCTGAGATACATATAGTTGCGTGAAACTATAACCGCCTGGCAAGTCTAGCCATCTTCTAAGCACACAAGATGTCATTAGTTTAAAATGTGCTTTGCGGTGAGTATTCCTTTTGTCATGAGTGAAGCTATTGGCGAGCAGAATAATTATATGACAACGAAATATCTCAATCACATTTTTTGCAACCAAGGGTATGTCAGGGATGTCGATAAAAGGGATATACGTTTAATTAATAACTGACTTGCTTCGATGTATTCTTGTAAGGTGGCCCTCGATTAATGTCGTGGCTTTCCATAAATCCGCCGACGTTTTTTCATCTTATCTGAAAAACCAAGTTTTCCGGATTATTTGTTCTTCCCGGTTACGGAAACACCTGTGATTTTTCTCTAACCTCATCTTTTGGTCGTGTATTATGCGAGATGATACGGGCAAATAGTGCCCCGCTCGTGAAAAAATTCAGCACTATCAGAAGCGACATCCCACCACAACCCCTAATCTATCACCCTAAATGGCACACTTCGGGCTAAACATTCCTAAACCCTTTTCCCACGCGCACATCAAACCCTAGCATCCCTCAACGAACGGATTCGAGCACGAAAACCCACTCCAAGAAGCACACCCAAGTAAACCCTGGACCCTTACCTTCCAATTCACGTTCCCCTCCCATTTCGCCCCGTCCCCCGTTTCCCATTCTACCAAAACGGTCCATCTCCTATCTCTATTTCTCTATCTCTCTATTTCTATCTCTCTCTCCCCCTCTGCCTCAATGGATCCCTGAGAGGAGATTGAGTTCTGTCGATCCTAATGCCCTCGTCTCATTCCACTGTTGCCAATGTCACTTGATTCTCCCTACCGAGCCGGAATCTGGCCTTTCCTCTCCTCTCTCTCTCCCTCCACCCCCTCCACCTCCTTTCTCCCCCCTTCTCTCCTATCTCGCATTCTCTCATTACCTCCACATCACGTGCCTCCGCTTGGGCGTATCCTTTCACCAGATCTCCTCACCCTGTGCCCCACACATTATTCCAACTGCTGTCCCCCCCATAAACCGGCCAACTCCCTCGCCATTCGCTCATCCTTCCGGTCGACTGGCGGTATTTAACCACTCCTGTCCCTCCTCGCGGCTCATTTCCACACATTACCCATCCCCCTTCCTTGAGAAGTAGAGCCAAAGCCCCTCATGATGCACAAATCTTAGAGAAAAAAGTCACCTGCACTATTATTGCATCATTAAATATGCCCTCTCCTGCTATAAAAAGCGAGATACTTAGCAAGATATTTCGGCCAGGTGCTCTACCAGTTGAGCTACCAAGGCGTCCTCTTCCTCTGTGGAAATTACAGAGTCTATGAAGGAATTAGATGTTACCGGACTGCTGGGCATATCATGTCACATAGCAGCCGTAGTCGTGAGCATGGCGCCACCGTCCTCAAGGTCAAAGCCGACATTTAAACACTAAGGTACACACTAACACTTACCCGTTAAGGCGAATGATTTTTTCCCTGTGGAATATCTTGCTATTGTGTAATTCCAGCGGGTAACGCCGCTAAAGTTTTCGCGGCCAGTTCGCGGTCTTTGAATAAGCGAGATCATGTTTCGTTGGATTTTAATGATTCTTTGGCACGAGATTAGGAGCGAACTTGGTCTAGTTCTTTCCCAATCGTCTCTTATCTCGCCGCCCGAGATTAAACCCTATTCATAGCCTTTCGCCAAGCACTACTCTTTAACTTCTTCCTCTTTCTCACATTTTTTTCACAACCCTTCCTGAGACCTACTAGCAATTCTGACTCCTCTCTTTGCTCCCACAAATCCTTTTTTCCTCGTTTGCCGCACTCGGATTCAGGCTGGCGAGGAATGCGCATCCCCTCTCGTAATGACATCACCCCTCCCCACTTCCCTTCCCTCACCCAATCATCCAACTCATTTCCTGCTCCTCTTAATCCATCTGCATCCAAAGGTTTACCTAACTCCTTCCACAGACCCAAGTCCTAATGTATATCAATGATTATTTTAACTTTCGTTTGCCGTCTCCACTCTTTCTCGTGTATTCATCCTCCTTTTCTCAGCTTCCTCAACAGATCTGTTCTATTTCACATCTCCGATCTCTTTAGTCTCAATTTGGTATCTTCACAATGCTCTAAGAATGTCCTATATTGCTACTGAAAGAATGTAATTAGGTCAACGTAGGCTTTCTCTCTCCCATCTTGGCTAGATTGTATTCCTCTTCACGAGCCTTGAAGCAGCCAACCACATGGAACCGTTTGTGATGAGATACCTTATCGGAGCCAGTAATTGCGTTCCAATTTTGAAGCTAATATCGAGAATATATATTTTTTAAAGTGATCCATTGCGGCTCATTAGTACCTACATATATTTTTTTACACGCCACCGTTCTTATAAATAATATAATGAGCTCCCTAATGCCAAATCATCCCACTAAATTCAAAACCTGGACTGAGGCTGAATAGAGACTTAAGGAGTCAATGGCTAAATAGCGCGCAATTGGATACATTTGTGTAAAATACGCTATCCACGCCCTTCAATTCAGAGGAAAGTAGCTAGAAGGTTATAAAATACGTTCCAGTTCGCTTCTTTGGGCCTGTTGGACTTAAGGAAGTGGACTGGAAATGTATGATCTTGTACTTAAAAAAATACATGGTTGTATGTCCATCACATTCAGGTAAAAATTGAAAAAATCTCTGAACGAGTATAAGAAGGTGACGTAATTTTAGAGTATCCCTGTTTAAATGGGTGGTAAATACGCACAAATGCGCCAAAAATGCATTTCAATGCAAATATTCAAATATTTTGTTGAACGTTTTGTGTTAGACAAATAGGAATTATAACGATGAAATATTCAAATATTTTGTTCAAACGTTTTGTGTTAGACAAATAGGAATTATAACGATGAAATATTCAAATATTTTGTTCAAACGTTTTGTCAAAGGTTCAAAATGATTTTCATTCTTTGAAACTTAAAATTATGAGGGTACTGTGCCTTATATATTCAAATTATAGGTTGAGTGATATCACAAAAAAATGTCAAATTTTTAGCAGAAAGTCAAATCCAGGAAGAAAATGTATTGGGCATTTAATATAATGCTCCTAAAACCGAGAAATAAAGCCCAGCCTACATATCGTGAAAGAAGTTTCCCAAATCACAACATCCTACCATGGTGTGTACTGTTCATGAAATAAACAGGTTTAAAAGGCAATTTCAAGATTCTATTTGGTGACAGCGCCATTTTTTATACCTTAAAACCGAACTGTAGTCCAAGTCTAATCTAGTCCCTTCTAGCCAGAGTGTGAAGCTATAACTATAATTATTCTCCATTGCCACATATAATAGGAATTTTAACTGTAAATAAAAATGTCATACATTCACATCAACCTTTTACAAAGGAATAGTTAACATTTTAATGATCCTCATCGCTCTCGAGGTTATTTTTCCTTTTCCGCGGGGAATTGATTAAAGTCTGTCGAATACATGTTTTAATCCATAAAAACACTCCAGGGTTTAAACAACCGGTACTCAAGCTTACGACTTATTGCATCGCCTTCTTATGAACGACTCTGCTAGCAAGAACGAACAAAATTTTATCTCCTCAGGATGCGCTCAAAGATATTCTCCGCTCAGCTTGCTAGCCTTTCACGAGGCAAGCCATTAAGGTGAATATTTCCAGCCATAAAGTGACTCTATTTGTCTCCTTCCCGAATAAAAAAACGCTCAACAACAATTTATAGACTGTCTACACCATTGCCTTCCACGAACCAACTCACATGCTTCCTCTGACTCATAGTCAATCACCTCCTCCATTATCCCCTGAATATTTCTGCTGCTTTTTTTCTCTGTCTCGTAAACCCCAAACTCCTCCTGCTCAGGCATTCTTTCCCCCTTCCTATCTCAACTAATTTGATCCCACCCTACGTCCTCCCAACGTCGATTCATTTATTCTATTACACGCGATAACCTGCCACCGTTCTTCACGCTCCGCATAAATCTCTAGTGAAGATAATCGCGTGATCCTCGATCCTTTCCCCATAACGCCAATTATCGTCGAAGAGGAAGACGTTCTTCTCCAGCTTCCACCATTTACTATTCTTAAACGTTGGGGTGATGTCGTTCACTCGCAAGTACGAGCCAACTTCGCTGCAACGAGTAACCAGAGGAGAGCCCAGCGAAATTTTAGTCTCACTCACAAGCTTAAAGGATGAAATAGTGGAACTTTTCATACAAGTTGAACTTGCCATTTAATTCACAAGGTTACACCTACTTTCATATGTATCATGAAGCATCAACCCTCTTTAAGTCTTTTTATTGATGCTGGATCTATTTCAACTCTGCCCGTCTGCCACCCCAGTTGCCTGGAAAAACCCGAGATGATAGGGACAATTTTTTTTATCTTTTGACAGTGGATTTTCTGTTTTTAAGTTGGTGGATGAGCATATATGACAGTCCCTTTAAGAATATTATCCGATTCCCTGAATTGAATGTTACAATTAGATACATTCATTACATGAAAGCTAGGGTGGACCCTCTGTAATATATCTTCAAAAGACGGAGAACACATTCACCATTAAGATGTTTATTATTTTAGCCACTGAAATAACCTAAGAAAACGAAGAATAGCGCGTGGAAATGTCCTAAAATTCCCTTCAAACTTTCTCCGTGATATTTACACTGGAATGTCGGGAGATATATCTCCATGACGTGTCTAAATTGTCCTTAAAGGATTTTATCCATTTCCTTACTGTGAACGTTCTGTGCTAGTAATGCTATGCTGTATATCTGGATATTGGCAGTCATTCAAACTTACATAGGATATGTAAGCGTTTGTAATATGACACGCTATAAATGCTATGGTTAAAATTAGAAGCAAATTCTGATGGATCCCGTAACTGATCCTCAAACTCCCTGTGCCGCTATTGACACTGCATCAAGTTGTCTTCCGGCCTTCTACGCCCCAGTTTTGGTCAAAAAATATTCTAAAGTTTATAGTAAAAAAAATGGCAGGGGAAAATCACCTTATATTATAAATGGATAGTGAATAGCTTAAACAATTATCTCAAATCTTACCTAATTTGCATACTCAGAGTAGGTAGCATTTTTTTGCATTAATAATTTAAACGTAAATGGAATTAAAAACATTCCAAATGAAAACTTAGGCCATTTGTTTTGAAGCATTCACTTATTGAAGCAGCTGTCAGGTATAAACAGAAAATTAAAATGAGAATGAACGATTACAACGATGAATAACGAATAACAGATTTATCATGTTTTTAATGCTTCACTGAAACTCAACACTTGGCGTATTCAAAAAGGAAATGAAGAAGAGTTTAATGCAGAATCATTTTCGGATTCAATTAACCATTGTGTCATCTTTCTGGCATTGAGTTCCCAAAGACCCGGTTTATATTTAGGGATTGTAGCTTTTAACTGATCACCCTCCGGGACCGGAAGATTTAAGCGTTTACCACTAAATTTCCCTCAAATATTTACCCAAAAACCCGATGAAAATGAGGAATTCCAAGGAGAAGATTTTTTTCAAACGTCTCTCTGCTCGCTAATCAGCTGGAAAATTAATAACTGACCGTTCTTCATCGCGCTTCCCCCCCAATACATTCCCATCCGAACAGTTTCCTCCGCTACGCAGTCCTGTTACTTCTTACCCTTCCTCCCCTCTCCGGAGCCTCCTCAAACCCTTCACCACACTCCTGGCCACCCACCTCCTCACCCTAATTCGAACGGCCCTCCCGCCCGCCCCAATGCCACCCGAACCCACAAATTCCCTTGCTGCCTCCTTATAACCCCCTCCCCACCACCACGCCCCACCCAAGCCCGACCCCCGTTGATTTAGTCCGCCCTTCATCTACCCACGTCACATCCCCCAAACACCCGCCCGCTCCCAAATGACTCCCCCAGCACCCATTACCACCCTCTCCCCCTCCTCAGCCACCCACCCCTGCCCCACACACATTTCTCCCGCACCCACTCCCTCCCCTCCAAAGTGTTCAATGTTCGCGGCCGCAAGACAGTTTCCGTTATTCATGGGTTCCTTAGCACTTCCGTAATTGGACATGAAGGGATTGGGTATTTATGAGACTCCTTGGCGGGGAGGAGAGTTTCTAACGAACAAGGGGAAGGGTTTTCGAACAGATAGAGGCAATGGGAGCGCGCGGTGTGTGGGAGAGGGAACGGTGTGGTGGGATGAGGACGCGAGGTGTTCTTCAAAGGGCGGAAACTTGGCCGTCTCGCAAGTGATCGCTCTTTTTTTCTTTCTCTCTCCCTCTCTCTTCCCCTCTCATGACCACGCGGGAATTCCTCGGCGGTCTTCAAAGTGGACGAGAGAGCGAACTTAATTTCGCCTCTCTTTTGAACACACATTTATGCTAATTCTCCTCCACTCCCGTTTTAATGCTAATGCTGGCCCGAGGCCTGCGGCTCCGATTCTCTTGATACCCGGGTCTAGGGACGTTTTTTACGCCTGAAAATGCAAACATAAAAAACCTTGCCCATTATCTCCATTTAGTGCGACCCAGAAAAATTATTCTGGCTAATTTCTCCGGACGTTTGGAATGTATAAGCAGTTAATTAGATTCATTCTATTCATAGGAATCAAGTCTATATGCTCTGCAAATAGGAAAAAGCGTTTGCTATACTTTCATAAGTGTTGGTACAACTGAGAATGAGCAGCGTTAAATTTATTGTCAGTGTTGTGTGAAAGCAGCATTAAAAACTAGACAGCGAGTAACACAGTACCCCTCTCAGTTTGAATCACAGAAGTAAATGGATCACTTCATCCATTTGTGATGCGCATATTTTTTTATTTCCTCTACTTTAATTATTGCCCTTTTTCTGCTATTTCACCAACCCTTAACATAAATTTCTATAACTATTGAACACATTTCTATTTATATGTTAACACTGCATCATTTTTTTCCCTCAGTATCATGTTTATCTCTGCTTCAAACCTTCCCTAAATCACCTGCAATTCCTATAAGGCAAAAACTAAACTTAGCTTGATATCACCTTCTCTATAGCAACTACTATGAATAGGTAAATAGTGACGCTTCAATGGATATTAATGGATTTCAATGTCTACAGCAGGCAAGCATCATTAGCCTAAACATAAATTAACTTCCCTTAAATTTTGGCATCTCTTACTAATGATCGTTTCGTAGGTAAGTTAAAGTGATTAAAAGTACCGCTCAGCTATTTAGGCCAAAAAATAAGAGGAACTCGTGCACTATGAATAGAAGGACGAGTTTTCTTACGATGGTCCACCACGCTATTTTTCACGTAATTCTGGCATCCCAGAGACGCACAACATGTATTTAAGATGCAGTTGCAGGAATGCAATTTATCAAATGAAAAATTACCACCATACTGAGAGTTTTGTAGCAGTAAAAATCATTAGAGTGAATTTGGGTGTGCAATGTCTTTTTACACCACTTGGCAAAAATATTCTGGGAACCTCACACTGCTTCTGTAACATCATATGGCCTCTGCCATTTATGGACTAAAGGTAGGGCAAAGATTGGGGGCACGCCTCCTTATACTACATTCTCAGAGTCACTCAGTGGTTATAAAAGGGAATTAAAATAAGATTATTTGGCAAATATAGCCATATAAAATTTATATATTCAAGTAAACCAGGTGGGATATGTTACGATGACGACAATATAACATCTGACTGATGAGATAAAACCTGATTTTATATTTTTATGTATCTATGTTTGTAATCCTTCCCAAAATAATTACTAATATCTTCCCTATCCCAAACAGCACAAATCTGTGTTACACACAGCATTAATACCCTAAAAAATAATTAGTTGAATCAATAAAAATAATAAAATTCTCTCATATCCTTAGCATTACTATTTTTCGCCATTTTCCAATGTATTTACCCTGTATTTTTGGGTGTTTTAGCCAGTCTTAATATTATATAGGAAACATAATTTACAATATGCAACCGAAGGTGATATTAGCAGATATCAAGGAAATATATGTTCATGAAAATCATAATGTACTAATGAAAAATGACAAATCGATGTCATTAAATACTTCTCACATGTGTAACTTCCTTCAGATTTAAAAATCACAAGCGGAGGGATGGTGGAGTAACCAAGGTAGGATAAAATACTCAAAATTTTCTAAAATGGGAAATAAGTTCTCTTAAATGCTATATTCACATGATTAGTTTCTTTCAACTTAGGTGTCACTGAATTACTCATTAAAGCTTGCGGTTTTCCCCGGAGGATATGTATAACAATCATCCTGTTATGATGATCTCACTTAGGACCATTGTGTCATTGATGTGAAGTGAAGGTGATCATTCTGACGTATTAATGTATTAATATGAAGTTGGAATTATGTGGATAATACCAGTCATATGTAACTCAAAGTAGGGGTGGTATGAAGATTTGAAATTCCGCATATTCAGAGTAGGGTAGAAGTTGGTGATAATAAAAAAGCACTACCTATTTAATGGCAACCTGCTCAAAATTTCAGGTTGCTTAAAAAAAAGGGTGTCTGAGTTGTAAAACAGACAATTTTTTTATTTTTAAGTGATCATTGCTATGCACAGTATTGCACCAAAACAGAGAAAACTGACTTTTATATTGGTAAAAGTATTTAAACTGGAGGAAGTCCATGAGTAATAAGCATTCTACTGTATACTTGACAATTATGTTTCTTAAAACAGCATATTGTTTGATGTGAGTTATATGAAAAAATTACATGTGCCTTTGTTTAAATAATTAATTAACTTCAACTTCGCAACTCCATGATTAACACTCACATTCTCCACTAACCAACTAATGGTTAATTTAGACCAGAAGTATTTTTAGAATTCACTGTACATACATGCCCCGTACAGTCCGCATAAACTAGTTTCATTGCCATTTGCAAGCAAAACAAGTAGCACCATAATGTTTTCCATAACGGTACAGCCCATCGGTATGTATTGAACGCAATATTTGAAAAATTTTGCTTCAAAATTTTCAACAGTAGATTTTCTAGCGTGCAAAAATAATTATGGGTGAAAAATGGTGCAAAGAAATTAACTATACAAAACCTAACTTCGTCTCCTCGAAGAACCGTTTCCTATTTTTATAAGCATGGCATGACAGCTTTCCATCAAAATTATACAGCACTTTTGGAGCGCCAAATATTTCTCCTCGGGCTCGGACTCATTTGATCACACTCCATTATGATATCACTGAGTTAATTTCGACGAGATATCATTCATTTTTTTATATTTATACTAATGCTGATGTAACGCTTTCGGAGAATTGGGGCATAAAACTCCTAAATGTTATTGAGTACACTCCTTCATGAATGTTTCACTATTATATGATGCCTTAAGCGACCGAAAAAAAACTTTCTTTCACACGGCAAAAGGGTCGAATGTAACGTAATATACTGCCAGGTTATCCTATATTTCACGTCGCATGGATCATTGAATCCTTTCTTAATCACATGCATGAGCTACGACTAGGATCTGAAGCCTTAATAAAGCACTCAGCGCGGCTGAAAAAGCTCTCGCTCAATTTTCCAGGACATTGGAGTCCATATAGAGAGCTTCATGTACTGCGGCAATCATAATCTTACCAGTGTAATACACACCATATTTTTGCATATTCATCGAAATCATAGCCATTAGAATAGTTTTTTCTTCAACAGCACCTTTATTTCGTTAAAAATTCAATTTTATCCTGCGTTCTTTATTTCAAAGTAATTAATTTAAAATACTAATGCTTAGTATTATTGACCTAGTGCTTAAATATATGTTTTATCCATATATTTTCTTTCTTTCAGTATCCTATTCGTTCCTTCCACCGATATATTTGTCGGAATCAGTCATCTCTGTGTAAGAATCCTTTACGGTTCACTAATCTCACCCCTTGCTCTCTTTCTACCACGCACCTTCCACGGGTACCCGTAATTCAAACTCAACTCCTCCCCCTTATATCCCTACAGAGCACTACCCATCCCTAATATCGCCTCCCACTCTTCACCTCCCTCCTCCCGACGTCATTTTCTCTCAATTCCACAATTCTCCAGCAATTTTATTGCCCTCCCATTGCGTTTTCATACTCCCCACCCCGTAACCATCTCATCCCTCACATTGTACCTCTACCGTAGGAACCTATCCCACAAATCCAACCCCGATTCCACCACACGAACTTTCCCTAACAACCCCTCAGTTTCCTTTTCCTTCCAGCTCCACCCCCCTTGGCCTCCCCCTCACCCACCTCGCCCTTCTTCCATCTCCCCCAGAAACCCCGCCAACTCGCGAGACAAAATGACAAATGAGACGAGGAACCCCGCCCATTTCTCCGCTCCCCGCCTCGCGGAGAGTAAAATTTTCGCGATGCTAAAAAGTTATTACTCCTCCCCTTTCTCTCATCCGCTAACCAAGGCTCTCAAATTCCTCCCCCCCCCCTCTCCGCACCCTAATCGCTTCCCGAGGAATTAAGAAAATTCCCATTGAAATGAGCCCAGAATAAATGTTTCCTCAATCTTTCCTCGGCATTCACGCAATTGAGAACTTAATTTAAAGAGCTTGGCAAAATCCGCATCCGTTGAATACGAGTGAGGGAAAAGAATAACCGATTTAGTTCAGAAGAGGCTGATCACTATTATACTCATCGCCTTCTGATTGACTTGCTCCATGGGGTTAAGCTCCGAAAGCACTTTTCTCCGTAAAACTTTTTTTGGAGTGGAGTGGAGTTTTTGGAGTTCCACAAAGTGTGGAATATACAAAGTCATTTTTATTCTTATTTTTTATGATGATTCAATTCCACAAAGTTACGCCTGAAGGTATTTCTTCGCTCCGAAAGCATGTTTGCGGATCAAGTATAAAGTACCACGAAAAAATTGGGTGATACAATCGCACAACTGTTGGCCTGATATATTTTATCGCTGAAATGAGCCTTGATAAACTATTAGAAAAGCTCGAATGACAAATGAAGAAATTCTGAGAATGGGATAAACGAGAAGACAAAATAAAATTTTAAAACGGAACAACCTTATCCGCCATATCTTGTCAGATGTAGACAGCCGATGAGGAAAAAGTGAACGGAAACAATGGACATGAAAGGCCTTGCATGAAATTATGGAGTAAATATTGAAGGATGGCCAGATGAAGAAAATAGTCGATGGAAAAGTTACCGTGAAGAATGGCATAGGAAGACGTCGTATGAGATAAATGGAAGAGGTCGAGAAGGATATGAAAGAGAGGAATTATGTTATTATGAAGAGGTTGGCCGATAGAAGAATCGAGTAGATGGCTCCGACAAACCAATCCTAGGATTGTTGAACGATGACGATGGTGATGATGATATTGAAGGATCTAAGGGAGATTAATTAAGTAGTCATGTAAAGATTAGCTAGGAGAAAAAAAACTAAACAAATATTAGCATTGATGACTGGTACTGAATAATCAATCAATGAAATTTAATTTAATATAATTATATAAGTAACACTCTTATAAAACCCATTCACAGGTTCATTCTAATTAATACGTGATCATTTATGCGGCGCGTACGAATGATGTACGAATTTACACTGAAAAATATACTTCGATGCATAGAAGGAGCTTCAAGTGAGTATGCGTGGGCTTTAGATACAGCCTTCATGTGAAATGTTATTATACCAACATTTAGTACTTTAAAATAATGTATTTTCGGGCTGAATGTGCAAATGATATAACATGATAATTGTAAAGGAAATAAAAGTTTAGTGCCACACGATGTTGAGCAACGTCTAAACTCTTGAGGCCATAACGGTTAAGTTAAGTGCAGAGCAAAGTCATTTATGGAAATCGAGAGCAGAATCAAGTGACTCTATCTCAGTCATACGCATTCAGATTTCGATTGAATTCTTGGAAATATTGAAAACAAAAGGAAAGGGGAGAGTAGGAGAACGGGAAATAAGAACGAAGGGTAAAGAGCGAAGGAAAGACCACCCTTGTGCGGTGTCAATCTCTTTTTTTTTCTATTCATCAACGAGAGGTTTTCAGTTTCTCTTTTCCTCTTCACTCAAGTTGTCAGAAATACCTACGCATCCCTTTTCTCGCTTGACGTCACAGACAGTCTATACTTTCACTCCTTTTGGGCGAAAAAATATCGACTGAAAGTCGATAACAGGATCAGGAGCTGGTGGAAACCAAATAAACTCCCAAATTTCCCTTCCTTCCCTCACAAACTGCTGAAAATTGTAAGTTCTCTCGTTTCCTACGAAAGCTTTTCTTTCCTACATCGTAAATCACGTTGACGCAAAGTTTTCAAACTGGCGTAGAAATACATGAATCCATATATTATGCCATCTACCAACAACCCGTCGGAAGACTTGAATAAATCGAGGAAGTTTATCGAGAGATGAAATTAAAGGAACATTATAACTATTTCTTCAGACCTATAACTCAATATTATTTAACTTCGGCAATGCCTACTGATAACAAAGTCCCAATACCCTCGCCAAAATATAATGAGAAATTAAAATAGCAACTTTGAGCAGCGTAAACCTTCATATCATCCCCATCATCCCTTCTCAAGCCTCAGGGGCCTATTTAAAGCTAATGGATCCGATATGAAAAATATCCTCAAGGTGGTATTATTTGGTAATTTTTTAAATATAATCTAGATATATGCAGACAAATAATTTTCCCTGACGTACTAATTTTCTTTCGGAATGATTTATATGGTCTGGGCACAAGCACCTGAAAGTAGTTGAATAATATCTTTGGAAAGTGGCTCCAAGGTGAAATAAATAACTCACATAACATGAGCTTATTAATTTAAAAGCAGAGGCTCATCCTTTGCAGGCTAGCATGGAGGAAACGAATTGGAAGATGGGATATTAGATTCTTCAGTCACAGTAAAGTAATAGCGATGCCAGTACTAGTATGCTACCGTTCTCTAGAACTAAGAAGAGCACCGTAGTAAAAAAGAATTGATTATTATCATTGCGATATTGAACTATGGCATATGAAAATTATTACTTTCCATCCTAAAAATCAACCATTACGCAACTTTTAAAAAATTCTTCACTTCAAACCAGTCAAATTGTAATAATTGACGATTTTAAATGAAAGCAGATTAATTAAATATACCAAAAAGAAATTGAAATAAATATATATGAAACATTATCATAAAATATAATGCTACTTGTACATGAAATATGGATATGAAATGAGATAGGCAAAGATAAACTAAGAGTCGTATAATTGGAATTTTGGCGTAGATCTGAAAGGAAATCTTGAGTCAAGTAGAAATGTTGTGACAATGCACATTATGGGTTAAAAGAAGGATAAAATAGTAGCCTTAGAAAAAATAAGTTTACGATGGTTTGGGCATGGATGGTTCCATACCCAAATGGTTAAGAGGATGAGTAATCAAAGAATTCCAAAACCCTCTCTAAAATGTGAACCGAATGGTAGAAGGAGAGGAATAAGCCCAAAGGAGTCTTAGTTAGCTGGGGCGAGGGAATACATAGAATAGAACTAGTTAATGTGAGAAACGTATGGGATAGAGGCGGAGAGCAAAGACTGGGTGAGGAGTTTGTGGGATCTATGTGAAGGACTGCGCCGGAAGGCGCCGCAGGACGATTTTTGGGTATGAATGAAACAGCTCTTAATTCAATAAATAAAAATTAAAAACTAAAATTGAAATCTGAATTGTTTATAAGCTCACTCATGCATAATGATTTACGGATACTCTTTCACGGAATATTCTATTAAAATAAACTTCTCTTGCTAAACTTAAAAGAATAATAACTTATTTCTCTGAATCAGGATTTTAATAAATCGGAAAGAAATGGGGTTACCTCATCAAATACCATTAGTTAATCGAAATTCTCTTTCAGCTTATACTTCCTGATCTATGGGTTGGAATTTTCTGCCCTCCATGGTCTATCTTGGGTAAAAAGCTATTTTGAAAAGACAGACTAGATTCTAATGCACCTCCGTGTATTTCACCTATAATGAGCACTCGTACATGTGTGCATATGCGTTTACGATGAGGCGTGAGGGGTGGAAGAACAAGGGTGAAGGGAGGGAGGAGAGTAGAGGAAACTGGGGGGAGGATAAACAAGCTGATGGCAACATGATTGAGACGGAAAATAGGGAACGGGTGGGTGGGGAGAGAGCGAGGAGAGCTGGAGATGGGGAGGTGGGGTTGGCAAAGAAATCGACTGTGGGTGTGTGGGAAAGAACACGGCCCGGAAGAAATATAGAGCGTGCAGGTATCGCACAAAAAATAAATGACGGGAGGCGAGGTAAAAAAAATATAATCCCGAGGGAGAAAAGGGGGAGTGATGAAGCGGGAGTATTTGCGTCTAAGATGGTTTCTTGGAACCATCCAGTTTCCGTAAACCACACCCCAAGGCAGGAGGAATCCTTGGGCAGGGAGAAGGGGCAGGGAAAGGGGAGATCGGAGATGATGTGCGTGGTCCTACAAGGAAAGAGATTCGGGGCAAGGAGCGAAAGGGGTGTGGCGAGTGGGATCTGGGGAGACATAAAAGAAGGGCGGAGTAGGAGCGAGCGACCCTATTATAAGGAAAGTTGGTAAGCAAGCTCCTCGTCATCATAATAACGTACACCAACACGGGTAAAAGTTGTGCGTATCCCAGACCAGCACTCCTATATCCATCACGACGTGCATCGAGCTTCTTATTTTTTGTCTACTTCTTTCCGATCGTACCCCTGTCTCTCCCTTCACTTATGCCTAAAGACTCCTTAGGTTAACGATTGGTGTTGGCCCAAATTATTCAGTAAGATTAGCCTCGTCAAAAACTTTCACTTTACACCTTGAGTTTTCTCCTGGCCACTTCTTTAGCCATGGCACAATCAATTATGAGCTCTTCTTCTAAAATCGTTGTTTTGTAAACTTTCCTGACAACATAGCTAAAATTGGTAAAACGGTGAAATATTCTTATCATAGGACAATGGTTATACTCTTTGCGGTGTGATCAACGTGTTCTCATTTTAAAATAACTAGGAAATAATATAAGAATATAGACACTTATACTCCACTTTAAATCAACAAGTAACGTTGCATTTGCTTCAATTAACTATAATGGCATGCATTTATTTCTTCTTTACCCAATGCATCGCAACAGCTAGTCTTCGGTACTTAAAGAATTCAACGCTCAGCGGTGATAATTGTATTGAATATTTGTTACCCACAACTCAGGTTATTTAGCATCACCCAAAAATGCTTTAAATATCACCATATGAAGTTGCATAGCACTAAGTATGAACTTAGACACTTCACACCTAATCAATCTGAGAACATTGATTATATCTGATCCCATTAACCTCGTAGATGGCCGAGACTTCAGAGAATGTGATGGTCATGTATACTGCTGAACTTTGTATCAATAAAATCAATAAAAGCATATTGATACAAAAATAAAAAAATGCTCAAACAAAGTAATATGTTCCGGAGGTCTTCACCATTGTTTCGTCAGATGCAAACTATAGATTTACACTGTCATGAACTATTGTACGAACTAGTTTTTTCTTACCTCGAATAGATTAACTTAAAATCTGTACCTAGAAAGCAAATTTTTGGACATGAGTTTTTCGCGCTTCAAAGGCTAAAATTATATCTCAACGCCAAGGTCCTAATTATGAGGCTCACAATATCAATGCCCGAGGCGGGCTTTGAACCCATGGCTCATTGATTCCGGGCCTGCGCGTTACCGACCTGGCTACCAAGGTCGTCCGTAATTGAAACTCAGGATGAACTAATAGCAATGATACAGAGTTTATAAAAAAGTTGATAACCTGAAAAACTCTTCATGAATGTGCTGTTGACTGGTAGATATGTCTGTGGCTGGTCACTGCATTTTAGAAGAGAGGAACGCCATGACTATGAAAGCGCAAAATCAAAGTTGGTTCGAAGCGCCACAAACCTATCTAGTCCCTAGGATCTCGAAAGAGAATGTTGCCACTGGTGCGAAATGGCAGCGGGCCCCCACGCCGAAGCTAAAACACAGTGAGAGAAATTCTGGCCACAAAACGAAAATTTGAACCATTAATCAATACGAGCGCTAGCTTCGAACGCATGGAAATCGATGAACCAATGAAGTGAATCAAAAAGATACAAATTTTCGCTTCACATAATAGTTTTCACCGAATCTCTTCTCCACTCTTCTTGCCTATATCTCTCAATCTGCCTCCAACTCCTTATTCTTGCAAACACTACTCAAGTTGCCATCGACATTTGGGTAAAGTGAGAAATTCCGGCTATTAATTGAAAATATGAAGGGAGGTAGTTGATTAATTAATTGAAAGAAAATAAAAATAGCCATCATCATCGGTCAAAAATTCTAGGATTGGTTTGACGCAGCTCTCCACTCGATTCTTCTATCCGCACACCTCTTCATATTAACGTAGCTTCTCTCTTTTGCATCCTTCACAACTTGCTCCATATGCCTCATACGAGGCCTGCCTTTTCCATTCTTCCCGTTCACTTTTCCCTCGATGATTGTCTTCATTAGGCCATCGTGTCTTAAGATGTGGCGTATTAAGTTGTCCCGTCTTCTTTTTAAGGTTTTCAGTAGGCATCTCTTCTCTCCCACTCTTCTTAAGACTTCTTCCTTTGTCACTTGATCGATCCATTTTATCTTCACCATTCTTCGGTAGCACCACTTTTCAAATGCTTCCAGCCTGGACTTCTCTGCTGCTGTTATTGTCCATGCTTTTCTGCCATATAGTAGAATGCTCCAGATGTATGTTCTAATGAAATGTTTCCTCACTTCCACGCTTGTATTTGCAACTGTAAGCAGAATCTTCTTCTGATAAAATGCCCTTTTCGCTTGGGCAATTCTACTGGTTATTTCTAGCCAGTCAAAATAGCCAATGTCGTGAAATGTCACAGATTAGAACAATGCCGTGTTTAGCATTTTCACCAATAAACTAGAGATATATACCTAATATAATTAGCATTAATAGCCTTGGCATTTATTGAAGTACTTCAGCGACTTCCTTCTAAGGAACCACAATGATGTAGCATAATATACTCAGTGATTTCCTGGACCAGCTGCTCTCGGGTTACCCATTTTAGGTTCCATTCCCTGGATTAAACGGGTAAGACCACCGATTGTATATACGCCAGTTAAAAATAATGTTTAGAGAGAATGAATTGATCCATAAACGAAGCGCTATGAACGACATTCTTGCTTTTGCGATGGAAGTGCGTGTTTTATTATCAGATCTAACCTTTCAATTTATTATGTTATTTACAACGTACCTACGATCAGTCAATTTTACGATGATCATATAGTTTGTACCCCGAGTATGAGACAGCTGCTAACCTTAGTTAATTAGAGCTCATATTCTGCCTGCGGGTAGTGTTCCAATTACTAGCGCTTATGTAAGGAACGATGCCAATTAAAAATGCTTCTGAAATTACGCATTATAATTAACCCAGTCAGAACTTTGGTGAAGCACCACTCACACCCGAGTACAGTGGGCAGCTGTGATTTCAGAATTTTGCACGAGGCATCTTGCTGTGAAGGATAATACACGCGGCATCCAATTCAATTATCTCCTTCAGAATGCCTCATCGCCCACCAATGGTCACAACACCAATAGTCTCACCTCTATTACTAATTGAATATCACCTTGCGCAGTCTAATTAGATGGTATTCATTCTCTATCAAAAACATCGGCTGTCAGATGATAGGCTTGCTTTATTTAGGAGCATTCACGATACAAATGTTTTGAAAGGAAACTTATTTTTCTAGGATTGTAAGACATCCGTATTTAGTATCATCAATCCAGTATAGTTTAGAAAGAAAACTTATTTTTCCAGGATTGTAAGACATGCATATTCAGTATAATCAGGCAAGAAAATGAAGAATTAGTTTGCAGTCATAAAATTTTATCATTTTCTATGAGCAGTAAATTTCATTCGTTCTTCTTAACTTTCAATTAAATACTAGAGGCATTTTTCTTGAAGATAACGGCGAAGTTAAAGTGTTTCACCACCAATTACAGCCAAATAGTAAAAGTTAATTAGCATCGGTCTTACAGGTATCATTGATTTAGCGTACCTAGATTCCTGCCAATCATATATGGTAGTTGACAAATTTTATAGGTGTCGACAAAAATGTCGTTCCAAACACACATGCTACCAATTGGTTAACAAAATAGTGAGATGAAATGGTACTTTTCTCATCACATGGAGAAAAGGATTAGTTAATATCTAAGCTAAAGGTGTCCAACAATATGAAATATCACAACTCAAAAATAGCGGCATGAGGAAAACCATCTATATTTTTTTGTGTTTGAGATTTTGAATGAACGCATAGCTCTATATATGAAGAACTCCAAATTCTCGTCAGTATTTTTTTTTGCAGTTATGGCAAAGCAGCACAGGACTCTTGAAGCGTTTCCATATTAAGTTCAAGTTTCGAGTACTTTGTCGCATGGTTCCCATAGAAGAGACTCTTGACCGAAACAAGATAGCGGTGAGGCCAGAGATACTGCTCAAATACGGGCATCTCGAATGAGTTTAGGAGAATCGCATTCTTACGGTGGCACGCACTTGCTTGCGTTTGCCGAACGCCGAGCGTTTCCCAGTAAATGGATTTTGACCATCTAATCCAGCTCCCGCTCGGTTCCCTTGGACCCCTTTGCCCCGCTGCGCCTTGCCCTCGAAACCACTCCCCCTCCGCACCCCTTCCGCTCTTCTTTTCCTGGCCTCTCTCGCAGGCAGAGGCACCCTCTCAAATTCATGCACTTCCCTCCTCCCTCACCGCCGCCTCTCCTCCAGCTTCTCCTCCTCATAACTTCTCTCTATCCCTCTTCTTTTCTTTTCCCTCCTCGCGATCCATCTCCCTCGCGCTCACCTCGCATCCTTTCCCTTGCGAACCCCTGCCGGTGGGGGAGTGAGGGCCACAACCTCAAGACCCTCCTCAAAACTTTACCCGCACCTCCTTCGTCTCCGCATTCATCTCGTCCTCCTTTTCGCTCTCGTCTTCTCACTCCTCCTCCTCCGCTTTGTTCCTCACTCTTCCACCGGCCGATCCCATCCGTCTTTTCCTCCCCGCCATTTCCTTTTGCTCTCGCTTCCTCTTTTCGCTTCCGTCCACGTTCCGCACCGTTGAACTTTTGCCCCGGCGATTCCCAGTTTATCGAAATATCTTCGCTAAATCGGTTAGAAATCGTAGTGAAATTTCCAAAGCAATGCACTTCTTAAAAAAGAATTGAAACTGACTTAGATGTACCTCTTTGGAAACTATTTACGCTATATTCACGAGGCAAAAAAAATGGAGTCTATGACGCAAGATTCATAAATATGAATCGCATGTAAATAACCAAGTTTAAGTTCATCTTCAAGAAGAAAATTTGCAGTGACATGACCGTATTTATTCCAGTAGCGTTATTTTTTTCCGGCGCGATTCCACCCGTTTCTTCAAAAAATAAAGCATTTTCGTAATTAACCGGAGGCACGTACTCACTTTGAATCCTTTCCTGGGCGCCGCCAAATTTATTAATCATAAGGATTCCTCAGAAAACTCTCCTAATTAACGCGACTTTTTTTTAAATGGAATCTGAATAAATTTTATTAGAACTTTCCCTAGAGTGAACGGAGAACCTCCCATTGGCCTATCCCAAACTAACCACCCCAAACTGTTTTTCAGTTTCTCCACCGCCACTAGCGGGAGCGATAGTGTAAGCAAGGAGCTGTAGAACGACCATTCAAATTGTCCTCCGCACTGAAAGTGGTTTGAGCGCTGCTCTCAAACATCCATCTTGTTGGTGGATGGCCGATTTCTGCGACTTCAAACACGTTATTACGGAGGGCATGGTCGCGGGAGTGCTCGAAAGCTTCGCGGGTTGTGGACTCGGCGGCACGGTAATTTGCTGCCTCGAGGTCTACCGCTTACTCAAACAACTAAGTAGGGTATGGGAGGGAGAATTCGGGGATTCGAATTGTTTCAGCGCTGTGGACTACACGTGGGCATGGTCTCTGACCGTGCTAGGGAGAGACCTGATTAGGACGTTCCGCGCGAATGCCATGCACAAAACTCATCGGCGGACGTGAGCTCATGCTCGCGGACAACATGGATCCATCCAAGGGCAAAGGACACAGTTCGGTGCCATGGCATGTTGTTAGAAGTGTTCTCAGCTGCGCTTGTTTCCTCTGCAAATGTAGAACGCTGAAAGCATGAGAAATTAAATCAAACGCTCATGGCACATGCGCACATGGCCGTTGCTTTGCGTTTCAAATGATTTCGTTTTTACTTTCTCCAAACGAGGAACAAGAGAAAGCCTTGCTTTCATTCCAAATTATATCAAGCGTGGGTAGTCTTACGGTGCGAGGCAAGGACAACGATAAGAATTATTTTTAGCGATCCGTGTTATCTCCACATGTTTTCCCTTGTTTTTAATTGGAGAGAGTGATGGACAAATTGGTAAACAAATAGAAACCATGTTATATTGAAATAATTTTATTCTATCTACTCCATTTTTCTGATAAATGCTTTTAATTCACGCAATGTGATTTCTAGCAACATTCAAAAATTCTTCTTAGCATCCAATGAGAGCTATCATAATTTGTAGAGGAAGCCATCATAGCCTAATTAAAACCTTTGCTTTAACCTTTCTAGACACACGGAACTGTTGCCTGGAAAATGGGAATATATCAGCACCAATAACACGAATGCCACGACCCAAAGTTTAAAGAACAAATAGCGTAACATGTTTTTTTAGGACTATCATTTATAGCCCCAAACCTTTATCACAAAATGATTCCGCTAAAATCCTACAGTTTTGCATCAGTGGAGAGTACACTACCAACGGATTTTGATTTCCTGCACATTCACTTCTCCCTTCTCTGACGAAAACTTGCAAATAAAGCCCTCTCCTCCCGGTGGGCATGTGTGGGACCGTATCATCAATAGAAGCGATGGGGCCGATGCATTCTTCGGGCAGCGCATTTGTGTTGAAGCGGTTCGCTACGCGAGGGAAGCGTAGAATGTTGAGCAGTGAGGGGAGGATGGAGGGAAACTTTGGCCCACTGCGTAATACCGAGGGATCGAGCGAATGGACCCTTCGACCCGAAAGCCGTTTTGACCAGGGCCTACGCATCCCTTGATACCCGATCGTAGCCGGCGCATCGAAAACGGGACGGCGCACGCTTGTGTCGGCGGCCGTTTTGCCGGCCCTCGCTCATGTGTCGAGACAACCCTCCCGGTACCCTACTTCCTCCCCGCATCTTCCTTCCCCAAAGAACGCCCTCACAGGCGATGACCACGCTCCTCTGGGTTGCGCACTCGAATTTCATTTCGCCAATTTCCCTGCGAAGCGTCCGAAATGCGCTCTGTAGCTGCATCGCCCCTGGTCCTGGCGAAAATGCCGCCACCGCGTATCTTGCGTCCGAGCACTTCAATGGCAAACATCACGGCCTCCGCTCCCTTCTTGAACTCCACTACTTTGGCCAACTCCTCTCTCCCTCTCTCCCTTTCTCTCCGTAGTTGTTGATCTGTTGATCTCCGCCCGTTTCTGCTGGGTCAGGAAATTCGGATGAAAATGTTTCCGTTCCATCGGCACCGAGTTTGGAGCGAGCAGCAACGAGCTGCTTGTCCGCAGGAGTCAATGAACTTCCCCTATCGTAAGCCTCAAACCCGTTAATTGGTTGAGGCAATCCTCTTTGATTGTCGGCCAATGGTGCGTTCATATACTTGAGAATGATTATTCACGTCTAAATCATCATTCAAAGATATCATCATCCATCGATCCGTCTCTAAGGCTCAGTCACTGTGCCTAAGCATTTCTTAGTTATTCAGGGGAGGCGACCGGCAGCTAAGGTCATTTGCGCCATTTAGGATAGGTAAGCAAATGGGTAATGGTAATAATTTTCAGGAAACGGAGGAAGGGTGGAGAGAAACACGGCGTCGGAATCACCCTACTCTTAACGAAAGGCGCCAAGGGGACCGCGGCTTAACGTCCTATCCGACGGACGGAGTACCTACTGAACCTGAAATACCCTCCACTAGGCACTCAAGTGCGGACCAATTTGCCACTGAAAAAACCTCCAATGCCGGGATTCGAACCCAGGCCCTCGGAATGGGAGGCCAGTACTCTAGCCACCACACCAACCCGAACCCCCAAAGCATTTCTTTATGCGTGATAGGTATGAATTGGTATTTTAATGCATTCCATATGCGCTGTTTTGATGTATTAAATCATGCACTAAAATTATCAAAAACAACATCTTGCACCCAGCGAAAATTCTCAAATACTTAATTATGAAAAAGACTGATAAAACATCACTTTCATTACTCTCCAAAATAAAGATCTTCAACATACTAAATATTCTGTTACTTGCACAAAGCGTAAACATTTCTAAGTAGGAAGGAGACTTTTCCAGTTATTTCAACTAGTTCACGAAGCTATCAAGGTTATTTGAAACCTTAAAAAGAACGGCAATGCTTCAGGCATCCATAGTATTCAGGAAACTTTTGGCGAATTGAACCTGATTCTATGGAATAAGATTCAAATGGAAGTCACATAGGAATTGTAAATATGTCAAGCGTACATAAATTCACTATTTCGGCGTGAAATAAACTAGACTTTATTCAAATTTGGGAAATGGAGCATGCGAAGGATTTAAAGGGGAAATTCCAAAATTCCACGAGAATTTTTAAATTTTTATCCCTTTCGGTGAGAATACGGGACGCTTATCCCTAATATTACAGCATCAGGTCCCAGTTGGTTCTAAATTTGATAGTGCTCCGTTGCATACACCCCAGCTTGAGAGTCATGTTTGCGAGCGCTATCCTTGGTTCACTTGCTGGCCCATTTGCGTACAGCTAGCGGTAAATCTATATCATGATTAACGAACCTTCTAGCTTCTCTGGGCCACATTGGAAGACGGGTTACGTTGGGCCATGTATAAAATACATTTCCAATAACTGATGGAAAAAGTGATATAGTCATATATAAAGTGATATATTCTAAACTATGTAGTCAATACATTTAAGTAATTTGAACATTATTCATTCTTTAATATCTTACCATACAACTAATAGAAACACCGCATCATAGGTATAATTAGTGAGACGGATATGTTTAATTTTAATACGCTGAATAATCTCTAAGAGAATCCGGCCGGGCTATACGTTGGTCTCCGAGGAGAGATCAAGAACTCTCTTTATAATTATAGCCATGAGGCAAAAGGAGACAGTTTCCGTCGTTAAATACTACTGTGCAATTTTCGGAGTATTTTGCCTGATACATCAGCTCCATCAGGAGCAGTCGAATATATAAAATCGCAACCACACATAAAACACTGTGACTCAAGGCACTCGACCGTCTTCACTGACGACGAGGATTCAGAAGAAATGCGATAATTATCACGACGTCCGATAGCAGTATAATATACTAGGAGAGCTAACTTTTGTATTAAGAAACAAAATATAACTTTAATAATTTGGAAAGACTCAATAATCTGAAGATTTTTTTTCGAAAAATTGGTGTCAAAAAGCCAGAAACTCAACCGAAAGGTAGGTCTATTTAGTGAGGGAGGTGCTCGCCAATACTGAACACATCGATGAATCAAATTCACAACTCAGAGTGGGGGACAAGTTCCATTCCTAGAGTCACCTGTGGTTTCTTAGGAAGATTTAGAACTAGTAACTGAGAAAATAAAACAGCTGGAATTCGGTAGGACATGCCCAAACATGTCTCTAGTAGGTTAGAATTCGGGACCTACCGTTATTAATTCAAACCTATGGGTAACTACATGGTTAAAACATTACCACGTAGCTTTGGCAAAGTTAAAGTAAAAATGGAAAGGAGAATTATTAATGCTTAGTGTTTACATAAATTTAGAGTTCAATATCTCAATTATCAGGAGGAATTCATTTAAAAAAGTATAAAAAATGGCGAATTGTCCTTTAACATAAGAGAATCCCTACAGCTACCATTAACAATCGTGTTGACTAAAACTGAAGTGGGTAGAGAATGAGAGACTAAGCTCTGTAAAAGCACCATTCAAAGCTAATCTACAACTATAATTGAGAATGATGATACAAAATCTAGCACCTGAGTGGGCAAACAAGTGTAATCCATTCCTGAGGCAACATATGATGCTTATCAACCAGTCAGAAGAACACCAGATTCAATAATTTACAGAATTTTTTTCCGTTTTTGAAAGCATCAGCCAAGTGATGCGACACGCAAATGATTTGTTTCATCAGCAATATTTATCCCCCTTATGTTGCTTCGTTGTTGAAATACATTTTCATTTTCAGAAGAATTCATACCTTCTCATTCCCCTTTTACTTGCAAAGGCTTTAATTGAAAATTGTATACGTAAGAGTAGAAGTAAGAGAAATACTGAACGGCAGAATGGCATCTTGGAACGTTTTAACAGAGATTATTGTTAAAAAATTATTATGTGATAGCATGAATACACATTAATTATTATTTATCCCTTCAGGTAATTTCACTGAATTTATTTGATTTTTTCCTTCAATACAAGGTTTTCTACTGAATCTTTGGAGCACAATGATCAAGGTTGATAAACGAAAGGGAAAGAAAACAAATAAAAGGAAAATTACTATCCAGTGGGATGAAAACTACATAGCGAGACTCTGAATATCCCTCCAGGAAGGTCATAGGCCAAATAAACACCCGAAGATGCACGCTTGTGTGGAATGTAATCTTTATGTTTATGCCAAAAGAAATAGATTAGGCAAACTTGGATTCATTCTGCATACCCCGTTATAAAGAAGCAATTATACACACCAAAATATTACCATTAGTTTTCTCATCTAATTTAATTGAGTACATGAAAGCTATTACTGAGCCCAAAAAATACATATAGTGACGTGTTTTACAATATAAATTTAGAACCTTTTTTTGCCATAAAACACGGCTGACAAGGCCGAAAGGCCTTGTATCAGCATCAAAATAATGCTGTCCCACCATGCAATAGCCAAATTGCTCGCATTTTTTTCTGTCTGTGATTGTCTCGTAAAGTAAAGGGTAAATTAGGGATTACTGCGTATACTCTTACTGTCAGGCTATAAAATGAGTACTAAATATTCAATGTTTACTGAAGATCCCTCTTCGCATTTAGGATTCTGATAATAATTTTCTATAATATGTCTTAACTTCACTTTATATGCGACGTTATCAATAATTTTAATAATGGCGGATTCCCTATAAGTCAAGTACAGGCTTTTCATATTTGATCATATGTCGGTAAACCTTCGGCGACCGGATTTTCAAATTAAAATTTTACGGAGGCGCAAGTTTGGCACACAGACGATCAAAATCAATAATAACCATACAAAACAAAATGCTGCTTTTATACACTGCACTTATATTTCACACAGGTGTTAGCTATTACCAACAGTATCATAAAGGAGATAACTCAAGAGCATTTGAATGACTGCGGTATTTGTGAAGGTGATTCAAAAAACCTTGACGTTCGAAGTCACTCTTATCCCACGCCTATAAATTTATTTACCCCATCCCTTATGTGTAACAAATCAAATATTATTTTCAAGTAATAACTCCTGAGTTATGTTCACGAAAGTACTCAAATATGGTCAGAGGTCTGTGTACTAAAAGCAGTATCAACATCGAGTAATGAATGTCATGGAATGATGAAGTAGAAAGAGTTAGATATAGAAATTAATTAATAACTGACCACCCGCACCCTTCCACTGTCTATTTACCGGATCAGATAGTGGTACAGTCAGGTGTCTAACAAGTCCAAAGAATGACCTAGATGGACATGGTATTCCATTCTCGACCATCACAAACTAATTAAACATTGTCTCACGAGTGCAAGAAAGCACAAAGCATTAGGAAAAACGACATTAGAATAAAGGTCCCCTCAGGTTTTTGCTTTAAATATTCAGTCTTGAAGATAACATGGCCTAAAAGTTTTAAGGTGAGAGCTTCAAGTTCAGGTTACGTTAGACTCTGCATGACGCATGGATGCTACGTTGAATTACCCAAGAAAATGGAATTTTATCAACATAGATGTCAATAAAGGTGTCCTAAAATAATTTTAATAATTCCCTAAGCACATTTTAGGCATCTTGGTCTAATTTAGGTCGATAGTATATTCCTAAACTAACATTCATCTCCTGTATTCAAACTTGACCGCAATTCAACGTAGACTATTTCTCGTCACGCAAGGCAATCCCAAGAAAGCTTAGTACTACGCTTTCAGATCTAATTAGATTAATCCAGCTTCCATCGATTTTGGAATTTATATGCCGCCTTAATTAAAAGTGAATAGCTAAAAGAAATGGAAGAAAGGTAATTTTTCAAAATGAAGGATAATTATATACAAGTACGTTGATAAAACAGCAACATAAAAACAAATTTAGAAATGCATATCGGATACAAAAACATCGAAAGAAAATAAAGAAACTTCGCAGGCTATGATATGCATGCTCTCAGAATTTTTACCCCTTTAGCTTCCCGTAGCATTCGATGAAGCGAAATGGAGTAAAAGTTTTAAGGTGAGAACTACAAGTTCAGGTTACGTTACACTCTGCATGACACATGAACGGATAGGGGACACTTGAAGCACGATTCCCTCACATCACCGATTGATCGATACCAATACATTAGCATTACTTTCAACCTTCATAAACGAATAAATTAACTCACCAATAAACAGCTAAACAGTTTCAGACCGGAGAGTGTATCAACTTACCTGAAAAGAAACATACTTTTATTAGTGGCAAAAAAATCATGAGTCACACCATCAAATACAAATTGTTCATTGTAAAAAATAAGAAGACGAGAGACAAACGTGCAAATTTATTGCATCTAGACAGGCGTGAGTTTTTCTATCGAAAATGAATTAGAGATTAGATAGACTAGAAGTAGAAGAGAAGATTCCGTTCGACACTTTCCAGTTATTAGGGTAGTAAATATTGCCATAGAAATACCCAATTGATGGCATTATAGGTACGTAATCTTAAGTATTGCTGGACTTCATTACTGATTTACGTATCCTTTGCTCTTGATAATGATATATACTACTGACACTATACATAATGGTTCCGCCATAAGTGTAGCTTTTTTATTCCCAAGGATGAAGAATAATTATGCAAGAACTAGTAATAAGTGATCCTTAAAGTTCGGTTTTGATGCATCTTTCTATGTTCAGGGATACTCTTAGGAATTACAAGTAGACAATCAATCTTCAATCGATTTGCAGAATAAAATATTAAAACGTTTACTAGCCATTAATTTTTATTATTTTTGGAATAAAAACTAAATAATTCAAAATTTAGCAAGTGCTAATTTTTACAGCGCGTTATATTTGGCCATTAGATTTTTTTAATATGGCAATTAAAATACTAATATTTTTTACATTTAAATTCCTAAATTCATTTTCCTATCGATAGGGAGAATTGTTTTTAGGATTTAAATGATCTGGATCTTTTTCTGTAAATAAAAATACTGGTGCTCATGTGTATGTGCAAACATTTATGCATGTGATTTGTGTCGGTTGCATCGTGGCCATATTCCATCCGGTTGCAATATGACCATATTGAGTTTTACCCATGCCAGGTGGCCAAAACCACTATTCCACCCTAATAGTTGTCCGCAGTGGGGTCTCAATGACATACCGACATTGGGTCCAGGTTTCTGTATAAAATTGACTGAGGCAGGCGAGATATATGTACCTGATGATGACCTAACGGTTGAAACGCGTCGTACCGACATAAAAGTTGTGGAAAAAGTGCTGTCTTGTTTTATTACAAACCTGGTATCTCTGTTGACTGGGCAGAGCCCAGTGCCTTAGCTGCATATATTTGGATTTCAATGCACAAAAAAGAAAAAGAAATGGTGGAATCCAATTTCTACCTCCATATAAAAATTGTATTTCAATATACTTCTTTATCGTTTGCATTCGAAATGCTTTGGAAATTCGATCAGACAAAAAAGGAAACACATATCTACTTAAATCAAACCGATTAAGTGCTGATGCAGCTTAAAATTTCATTTCCCGGTATTTATGATCTCAAACTCAGTTTTAGTACCCAAGTAAAACTAAGGATAAAAATCCAGTCCTTAGAATTGTAATTGACGTAAATAAATTCCTTACTCTTTTTATTCACGCCAACCCCGTGTACTTTCGGGGAAATTACTTGAACCAGAGGCGTCAATTGCATTTCATGGCAGACATTTCTCTTACTCCATTGGTGAACGGAGTAAGAGAACAATTTTCGCTAAAATAGTAAAGTCGATATGGCAAAACGGCCACTAAAAGGCATAGGGTTACTTCCAAAATGGCTCCCTTTTCAGTCAAGAACGAATCACTAGTGATCAAAATAAGTATGGATTCAATTCAATGAACTACTAGTAAAATTTCATAACCAAGATATTGGTTGGTAGGAAGCATAAAATATTTTTTTATTCCTAATTGAACGTTTGAAAATGAGCTCAGCATTGATAAAACAGCAGAACCACATGTTACTTGAAAAGATCTTTGAGGAGACAGTATCACGTTCACTTCAACCCACTTCTCCTCCCACTCTGCCGATTTTCCTTTGGGATGAATGATAGAGGAGGAACTCAAAGAGTAATGACTAACCTTAAATAGGTTATAACGACTTGAATATTCCCTTTCAAGTACGTAAAGTGACGAAAAATCCTTACTATATCCATAAGCTATTAAGACCGAATTCAACACTGCTCGTAACCCATTAAATTTAGTCAAACTTTAATACGATATTGACTTTATTTTTTTAGCATTTGTCAATTTTTTAGTATTATCCCAAAAAAATACTGACGTATAAAGATTAAGAGGAATATATTTTTTTTACTTCCAAATTGACATTGGAAAATCCGAATTCATCAGTAAAATAAATGAATTTGAGTTAATAGCACAATCATTTCCCAAAGCCTCTGCAGTTTTTTTTAATGTAGGATACCATTTGGATAACTGGCAGGTACTGTTTCCAGCATAAAGACCCTGGCACAGAAATCGCGTCACAGGGATGAAAGAATATACAATCGATTTTTGATCCTTTTTTTAATTACGGCGGTGCTCAATGGATCTTTCTAGAAAGGGAGGTACGGGAAAGTTCCCTGGTGTGAGATCCAGCAGTTACGGATGATGGATTATGGCAGCCGGGAGAATGGAACAATTTTGAGGTAGATGCGAAAGGACGTGGACAAAATGTTGGGCCAAATTCAGGGTAGATGGATAGACAGCTTGGAAAAAAATCATGTCCCCCGCTCCTCTGCCTGAGTATTAATCTCCCCGTTGTGCTACTGGCCCTGTAATGTGCCAATTTAGGCGTCCAGAAAAACTCACGGCAGATCGCCAATTCATCGCTAACTCGGTCATTTATTAATTTTCTGCCCAATTATTCCAACTTTTTATTATAAGCAACATACAAATAAAACCTGCGAAAGAATACTTTTAATTATCATTAAAACCACTAGTTAAACCTATGATATATTGAATTGTAAGAACCACTTCTTCGCGTAGCAATAATTAAATTATTCACAAAAAAGTAATTATTATCTGAAATAACCTATTTTAAAAACTTTTAAAGACACATTTTGTACTAATATTTATAGCGGAGTACTTTGCATCCATGATAATACAATCTGAGTTTACAGCAATGTTACTTTCAATGCAGACGAAAAATCAAGTGTGTCATATTCTTCCTAGGTTCTACACCAGTCCTTCTATCATAAATGAGTAGACTCAAGTATCTCTTCATTAAGGCACCACAATATCCGCATGAGAAGTGAGCTCCTATTAATCATGAAACGAGTTTTGAGAATCCCCCAAAATGAGGCTAGTGGCCTCAAGTCAATTGTGATCAATAAGAATTCCGGACTGGATCCCAGCTTTTGATGGGATCCCAGATTCTGGAGTGTTTTTTTAACCATGAGATTTGAGATCACATGCAAACGAAGGGTCTGAAAAGTACTTTTGATCACGTGGATTAAATTCTGGAACTGGTCCCAAAGGATGGCAGCGACGATGGAGTGCCTTTTTATACGGGCGACTCCGCGATTAATATTTCCCGCGGCCCAGGCATACGTTTCAGCGAAATACTCGTTAGTGGTTGCGCGTCCTCTTATCAATCAATCAATATAGTCGTCCCCCATTAGTCATCTCTCCACAAAGGTGTAAGTCATATCCTTGAAAATGACGGCTCAGCGACAAAACCCTGTATTGGGATTAATTCCCGGTGGCTACTAATTGCGGATTCCGAGGTAAATTCAAATTGCGATGCAATTTAATTCTCGTCCAAAATTAGATTTAAACTCAAACAATTCCAAAGATCTCCACCCAACTTGGTCAATTTAAAGGATAAGTATCGAAAGCGTTTTAAAATTCTCCCATACCTGACACATCGACTGAAAGGGAAATTCTTACTAGCTAACTCCATAGCGGGATAGGACGGCGTTTTTAAGAACCATTTTTTTTATTTTACGGATATTCTTAAATCCACTCTTTTGCGTATGAATACCGAATGTGAGCCCTTATAATATCGAAATATAAAATTATTTGATTATGCGTCATATTTTAATTTTGAATTGCCAGATCTTCCATAGGTTGCAGCGTTGTACGTTTTTCCTTAGGGATTTACACGACAACGTCTACTTCTAAAATACGATTAGAAATTCTCAGGAGAGAGGAAATAGAGACATTTTGGCTAAAAAATAACGTGTCTGTTTTTTCGTAAATGGCCTTTCAGGGCTGTAAAATATATTTCTGCACTACTTTCAGATCGGCATTTCAGTGAGTTAAAAACCACAATTGCATTGTTCTTCGTGGATCCCAATATAATATATGACATATCCTTATCTCTCTGGCGGTTTCTTTGGGATTTTCCCGGCAATTCTCATTCTTGATGGGCCATGATGGCACATGCGATTTACTTCCCATTGATTCTACTTAAAACTTAACAGTGGCTCTCCAATCATGAAGACTAGGTCGCATAGTGGAAGAGAAAAGTCCCGCAATCCAAATATACTCAGATCATCCCACACTTTCGGAGGCTTTTTTTATCTAAAAATTTTTATTGTTCCTATGATACTATTTAATGATTTCCATCGGAAGAGAGACTTATAACAAAATCTCAAATCAGACATTCACTTATGAAGACGTTGTTCACATTTATTAAAAAAAACACTCTGAAAGGCATAATTCATAAAAATGAATGATAAAAAATTTACAAACTGATAGCTTAAAAACACTTTACTTGGTACTATGTTATTTGGTGAGGGTGAGTGATCCAGATTAATCCTTACACATTTTCAACTTTGCTTCATCGAAGGTTAATTTTCACTTGCTTCATGCGAGTACGTGCGGGTTTTACCAATGCTTTAGCTCTTATTTTACGAGAGGTGATAAAAACTACATGAAATAGTAAAGCTGTGAAGACCATAATAATGAAATAAAAAGTGGATAAATAATAATAGTTTCTTTTTTTACAGCATTATTCTCTATCTCATATATCTCATTTTCCTGCACCAAAAGAAAAATGAACAACATTAATCATTCGAATCCCTTTGCAGTATCTCATTATTGGTCATATTTATTACTTTATTTACAAAACAAAACTTTTTATATCCAAAATATGACTCCATTTGCGTCCCGTTAAAGGCCAAACAAGAAGAGATATTCGGTACCTTATCAATTTGGAAACACCCCAGACAACAATCCTATTTTCAGCCAGGTCCATGGAAACCGAGGCGCATTAAAAAATGTGGCATATTTCTTGATTAAAAATCATTTCCTCGATAAAGGAAAAACACACAAAGAATATTTATGACCTCAGAGGTATGTAGGAAATAACTAAAACAAATAATTAAAACAAATAATTTCGGTTAACGAAATCCTTTCACCAAAGAGAAAATATTCAGTAATTTTATCAAAGACTGATCAAAATTTTATAAAGGATATCTATCAGGAGGGCAGATTTATTAGTTCTTCATTTTTAATTTATAGAAACATATTTATAACATGTTCATCAATGATAGATCATTCACATAAAGGCCCGAGATTTACGTATAGTTCATTTTTGTTTGCTGAATATTCACAGATTTTCATTTAATAGTGGCCATATCACATCCCAGAAAATGTCCGTTACCCGTTGTTTACCCTTATCGTACAGTAGGTTATCCCTATAAACTTTTAAGTAAAACAATATCGCCATTCATTCTTCAAATTTCAAGCTTCATTATCTAATAGAGTACAATTAAACGCATGAAATAATTATCTTGGATTATTAATTACTAAAACGTGTTCAAAGGTTTTTGAAGAAAGAAATATTTTGAGCTTGATTACCCAGTGTTAATTTCAGAAATATCAAGCTGATTTTTTTTTTAATTTACATATAACTCTGTAAGAAAATGCAGGTTTTGTAAAATATCTGCCAAAACGTTGCAGTTATTTTAGAATGATCAAAATGTTTTCTTAAAATCATGTTGTTGCACATAACTCCATAACTCAAAATAGGATGAAATTATACGTCAAACGTTCCTGCAAGATATTCCCTATGAACATGATTTGAAGATGTAAAATCGAAGACGAATAATGTAACTTACATGTATACATGAACAACGTGTCAAATGACCGTATGTCCTATAGGAAAAGACTTCATAATAAGTTTTCGATAGAATAAAATGTTCATTACTCGATTAAGTTATTAAATGTTACTCAATTCATGCTTTTACTTATCTACCATGAATAGGCCTGTATCATTTACTTCCAGAATTATTACTTATTGAGTAATCTAAAGAATATAACAAAGCAGTATCTAACAAAGGTCCACGATAAATATTTCAACTTTGCTACTCAACATTAATGTGAGACCATCATGGCAACAAATTTAGAGACACTATTATTATCATTATTCTCATTATGAATAACGAATTATAGCAGTAAAATAATGGATGCTGATGATTTCAAAATTGGAATCAGGGGTTATGGAAAAGTAGGAGAGTACCAATTTAAAAAACTATCGGAACTAAGGGGATTTATAGGGTGTTAAATACTTATTATATTTCCAACGAAAAATATTCTAACGATTTTACAAAGCCACCCGATTAACCCTGAGCGGAAGACTTAAGGATTCAGTCTGACGTTTTCACATATCCTAATACCTGACGGTCTCAGATGCTATTACGCCATACGTTGGATATGTTGTAGCTATGTAATAGATTACACGTGCCTAGAAACCGTTTTGGGCGATAATAGATTCCTTCAGGTAATAAATAAAGAGGCAATTTAATTCCTAAAATAAACTTAGTCTCCCTGTGTCTGCGTCCCTATTTATCAAGAATTATATATGGGTCATTCCACCTCAATTCAACAAACGTTTGTCCCTTAGGGTCTCAGATTTTGATAAAAATTGGTGTATGGCAACAAAATCAACTCAAACTGAATACCCTCAAATAGTTTTGTGAAAAAAAATTTTTGAGCGAATTATGCATGTTTTAATTTTTTCGCATTTTTAGCAAAAATTCGAGCCTTAAATCATATTATTACTTATATCTCCGCTTGTAATTGTCATGCAGCAATGATTAATAGCTCTTTTTAAGTCTAAATCTTTATTAAATGCAAATAAATCAATAAAAAATTATTTTCTTCTAAACCCTTTTGTTGTTAAACATTTCCTAATTGCTCAAGGTCGTGGCTATATGAGATTTAAATATATTATAAACTATAAATGTTAACAACAATTGTTATTTATTCTGTTACCATTTAGCCCCACTTAAGTTTCCAGGCGGATTAACTTTTATTTGATCTAAAAATCTGTGACAATTAATATGAAAAAACTTTTTAAGAATATTCAAGTATAATTAATTGATGAAATGAAACGAAAATAAATTATAATTATGGAATTTTTGCATCATTTGTTCTAGCAGAAAAGTTTTTTCGTCTTTGCTATCTCACTCTTTTTATCTCTATAGACAAATTTACAGCAAATTCCGATGTTAGTGTCCAAATATTTTTTATCCATGAAAAACATTTCATTTTCAATTCTAGTCGAGAGCCTGCAGCTGTGGCTTTTCATGCATTAAGACGTTTTCCGTAAACGTAGCTCTCTCTCTAAAAAGAAGTAATTTATGGCACCTATGTATTAGGGAAAGAGGGTAAAAACCTTTCAACTTCCTTTCAGAACCCTATTATTATGACCCCGTTGGTGGCCAATTCTGCCCATTGCGGTATGTGCCTAAAAGCTTGAAGGAAGACCATCTAGCTGCACACGTTTTTGTTGACAGCCGCGTTTATTCACCGAAGAAGTCTCAGTTTGTTTTGGTCTGTCACCATGTGTGCATCTTCTTATTCAAGAGCTGTCTGCCTTCTCTTTTTTCTCGTACATAGTTTTTGAAACTAATTGCCAAATTGTGTCAAAATTTGCTCCATCGGCGCACTGAGAGGAGGAAAGTGTTCGCGAGACAGTGTCTTTAAATGTTTCGAAGAGAGCTGCCGCTCATCGAGGATAGAAGTGGTGTCAAAGTGGAAACCGTGTGCGTTAACAATGAAAAATCGTTTATTGATTTCTATTCAAAGCGTCAAAAACTGAGTTGTAATCCACTGAAACTGCATTGCATTATCCGCAGTGCTAATTTATATACAATTACTGCCAAATATTAAAAATCTAAAATTTTCAGCACTAGAACGATGTTTTTGGTCGAGGGCAGAAAATCGTGCCGTCAGTGCAGAGTGTTTCTAAAATTAGGGAGTCGCGAAAGGTGACACAGCAAGGTCTCCCATCAGTCATCAAGAAGACGTTCCTGAATAGCTTGTGGCTGCAGAAGCAGTACTGTCACAACCGAGGCCTTCTGGTTTGCAATTTTCGGAGGCTCATGTATCGCTACCTACAAACAACTCCAGCCTCCAGTGACTCTCAAGGAGAGAGCGATGGTGCACCTTTTTCACCTCGTCAATCTATGCTAGAAAAAATCAATCTGAGTTTATCCGAAATCGATACATAACCAGTAAATAGAAAAAAATTGAGAAGTAGAAAATACTCTAAATAAAAAATTCATAAAATTACTTCTGTTTACCGAAGAGCAATCGGGTTAGTACGGGGAAAAGCAACAACTACCTTCGGCCCATAAGAGTTAGTATGGTGTGAAATGCTGAGTCAACTCAAGGAAAAATTTGTTGAAGCTAATTCCTTCAGTGAAAAAATTGTAGTCCTGTCTACACTGCCTAAAGGCTGGAGTGTGGCAAAAATTCAAGAGAAATTTGGATCAACACAATATTTAGCTCTAAAAGTGAAAGAACAAATAACAATTGTTGTTAACATTTATAGTTTATAATATATTTTTATCTCATATAGCCACGACCTTGAGCAATTAGGAAATGTTTAGGCTTGCATCACGTGTCTGCTGCATGTATTCCAAATGGGGGAGCCGACGGGCCACGTGAGAGAAAATTGTAAATGTTTAAATATTTATAAAAAACGCATTTATGAATTGCCACTAAATTTTATTTTTGGAATAGTTAGCTGTGTATGTTTAGATTACGAAAAAAAAGTTTCGGCCGATTCTGAGATGGAGTATTTGAGAAAAGTTTATTAACAATTTTTTAAACATTAGTAATTAACAACAAAAGGGTTTAGAAGAAAATATTTTTTATTGATTTATTTGCATTTAATAAAGATTTAGACTTAAAAAGAGCTATTAATCATTGCTGCATGACAATTACAAGCGGAGATATAAGTAATAATATGATTTAAGGCTCGGATTTTTGCTAAAAATGCGAAAAAATTAAAACATGCATAATTCGCTCAAAAATTTTTTTTCACAAAACTATTTGAGGGTATTCAGTTTGAGTTGATTTTGTTGCCATACACCAATTTTTATCAAAATCTGAGACCCTTAGGGACAAACGTTTGTTGAATTGAGGTGGAATGACCCATATAATATTATTCTTTTCAAACTTTTTCCAAATTGAAATATCTAGTTCTATGTTTTCACGGTATCCCATCACTTAGAATCCTTAGTATAAAAATAATTAAGGTATACAATTTTTCCTTCTTAGGAGAATCAACGATGATATAAATACTAAAACCTTATACACGGTGAAAAGCGATGGTTAAGACGTAAGTAGAGGGATAAATGAGTGTTAAAACGCATGTAAAGTAGTAGGGCAAAAGTCCGTTTACATTAAAGTGCTAAAAGCAATCAATTGAAATGACCTTTATTCACACAAATTATGGCATGGAATGCCTGCCTCAAAAACATTGAAAAACGGGTTTAAAATTCCAAGACCTCTACTTGCTTCATCAAGGTGAGATTAATGGACACTGCTCTTCCCTCAATGATGAACGATGTCAACAAGATATTATTCATTGTCATCAGCCATTGATCCTAAGGTTGGTTTGGAGTAGCTCTCCATTTGGTTCTTCTATCGACTAACCTTTTCATGTTACGTAAATCTTTAAAACCTTCACTATTTGCTCCATATATTTTATAAAAGGAATTCCCTTAATATTCTTCCCATTTACTTCTCCCTGGACGCTTTTCTTCATCTGGCCTCAAGTTATAGTCGATTATATTGTTCTTATCTTCGGGTCAGTCGATGCATTTGGTCGATCCATTTGATCATAATCACTCTCCTGAAACACTACAGTTACAGCGTTTGCTGCATTCACCTTCAGCGGCTAAGATATAGTTATCGGAGTGAGTATATATGCTCCTGATCGACAATGATTTAAAAAGAGTACAATTTTAAAGTGGTTATAAACAGCTATAGTCAGCATCACGCTCATGATATCTCCCATTCTGGTTTTTGCCAACGAAATATATCCATGCACGAGCAGTAAGACTGCAATAAGTAGGTCGACCAAATCACAAAACGGCCTACGCGAATTCAATGCAGGAAATGCTTCAAACTGTGCATAGAACAGTATTAAAGAAGTAAGAAAAAGGAATGTCGACACCGAAGAGGAAGAGTAGGCTCAATAAACGCACTCTCGAGAGAGAGAGGGGGGGACGGAAGGATTCGAGGCAGAACGTCTGGTGTCGAAAGTTTAAAGGGCGGAGTGGAGAAGGCAAGTGGGAGGAGACGGGAGTTGGTAACGGGGATGGTAAGCGCTCCGCCCTCGGTGAAATGGGTGGGGAGGAGGAGAACTAGCGAGGTTGAGGAGAGAGGTGAGGGAGGAGAAGGGCGGGAGGGAGGAGAAGTGAAGTGGACCGAGAGCCTTGAGGGCGGGAAGCCCTCGGAACTCCCTCAATCATCCGACATCGTTAGTTCACCCACCCAAAGAAGGTCCATTGTGATCCGCAGGAAAAGAGGCAGGGAGTGGTGGGTGAGCGGGAAGGGAGAGAGGAATGAAGGAGTCTGAACAGGAGGTGAGGGAGTAGACAGAGGAAGATGCGGGGGTGGCAGCAGAAAGAGACCAGAGTTGCCGCGAGAAAACGGAAGATGTGAGCGAAACGAGGGAAAATCGAAGAGGAGAAAGGAAAATTTGAAAGAGGAAACGCGAATCAAAACAGAGACAAGGGAGACTAGAAGGAAGAAAAGAAGAGAAGCAACAAAACGGTGGAGATGGGGTAGAAGCAGAGAAGAGGACTTGAAAGACAGGGGAGAAAACGGCACGAGATGAACACAGAGGAAGGGAGAAGGAGATGAAAATGGGGCATACTGACAGAATCCTCCTCTCTCTCTCTCTCAAAATACTCTCCAACAACATGTTAAATTCCTCGCGGCAAAAGGCCGAATCGATGCGATGGAGCACTTAACGATGTCCACACACCCACGCTTCCAATCATACCAAGTAGGTTAATACCCTTATCGTGAGATATCGAACTCGAGAAAAGCAATGGACCGAGAAGAGCATGGCAAAATGAAATAAATAATCAGGGTACACAAGTCTGCACAGAGATCACTCATAGCAAAATAAAATGAGGATTAATATTGTAAGATGTAGCCAATGACATCATAGTACTCACGAGTATCTAAAGTGAAAATAATCCAGTTCATTTCAGTCAAATAAAACCATGCGTCTGTATTCTCAAAAGTCACTGGTTAATTTTAATGCAAGACAGTGTTTCGTAAATAGAAGAAGAGTAAAGAGTTTTTCACCTCGCAACCCGTTAATGAAGTAAAACTTTACATACAAAGGCTCATGCCTTAATTATCTCAATTCTTGACTTTTAATCATCATACTTCATAAAACAAAAATTACTTGATTGTGGGCATCATGAACTCCTGCTGCATATTGCAAAGAAAGAATTTCGTGATTTTTATACAAACTATACACTTTGCTTGCTTCATACTTCTCTTTAACCGCGTCAATTCAACGTAAAGGTCATTTTACGGATGAGTGAATAAGGTATATTGTGAGAAACGAAAGGGAGACATTTCCGGACAAAAAACTCACCAGATCTACTCAAGTTAGGGAAACGAAAAAGTGGTGTAATAACGGATCTGTCATAATTGGTAGCATTGCCTCACGATTCTCTCAAACATCACGCACGTATTTTTAAAAGAAGACATGGTTTTCCTACTCTTAACCACAAGGTATTAAGCTAAATGATAAATTTTACAAAGTACACCCTTAAGGTACCTACGCTGGGGAAGACGAGATGCTGAGAGAGAAAAATCTACAAGGGGCAGTTCTGCCGAAGAAAATTATAGGGCACAAGCCAATGTTGGAGGCAGTGATGGAGGGGAGACTGTTACCAAATCGGCAGGAGGGAAAAAATGTAGGCAGAAGATATTTTCGTTGCCATCAAGTATACCGAGATGACGATCAATATAATGAAACGTTATCTGTATCATACGTATTGAAAAAAATGCCAAGCATTTGAAGCACTAAGCACTTGAAATAAATGCCTAGCTAGTCCTGCCGTTCATTCCAGTATACTCAAAGTAAACAATATTCAGACTCTCCGAATATTAGTTTATAGCATACATATAGAGTGGCATATAGATTAAATAGCAATTAATGAAGTTTGGTGAACCCAAAATTAAATAGATTGTATCAGGCTTTACTTTCTGGAACTTTTTCATGATATAATGAAAAAAACTTGAAGTACAGTATGAACAACGCACTTTATTACTATCCACCAACGTTTAGTCATTATCAAGATACCTTAATAATGACGGTGACCTGTCGAAACCTTGGTCGGTGTTAATACAGTGCGTGGATCATAGTCTTTCAAGTTTTTTCTATATAACGTGAGTCCAAAACTTCCACCTTCAGTTTAGAATAAAACTGTCAGTTTCCGACTGATGTGGCAGGTTTCCGTAATTAAAAACTTTAATTAATTTAGAAAATTAATTGGGTCCCATAAGGTATATCTTATCTTCATTCTTGCAATTTCTTATATTTTGGTAAAAAATAATGCTATCAATTCCATCGTTTACCCGGAGGGAAGAGCGAGACAAGATAATCACTATTTGTGAGTCATCGCTGTCAGGAACATATTCCTCGAAATCTAGACACAAGAATACAAAAAGATACGTTTTAGGTTAAATGCGCTTCAATCAATTCATCGCTAAATTCACAACAACTACGCCGTTTAATTTTTGTACTATATTTCAGTTAAGATGGTAAAATACATATTTGTTGCCACCCTAACTTCATAGCAGGCACCCGATTCAGCATCAAATACCATTTAGAGAGATTGGAAGTAGATTTTATATTAATTATATCTTGTTTGAAAATACGCCCACTGAAAACAAACAGGAGAGCTTAACTTAATCTTATATATAAAGCACTTCCACCAGCTAGATAACTTCTGTCAATTACGAGAAGCTAAACATGTTTCCTCTCCCCTTCGTGAATATTTAGTAACTCTAATTATTTCCATTTTATAATTAGTACCTTAGCCTTTCGTTCACCATGAACTAGGAGAATAGAGGAAGAAGTTTTAAGAGTAAAAAAACTTTGAAACCTTCATAGAGTTAGCTAATAAGGAAAAAAGTTTGTTCTAACTCCTTCTCCTCCTCAAAACGCTTCCTTTCACTCCACAAATTCCATTTTTCACTGGAAAAAGTTTCCCCGAGTATTTCTACAGTTCTTTCATATGCAGACAAAGTAAAGGGATAATCATAGTTGTATTCTCCCTAGTGGTAAAAAACTTTTTTACCTGGTGGTAAAAAATAATAAAAATATATATTTCGTTGGCCCCAATTCAAGGGTAATAGTGTAAAAGAACTCATGACATCGTCCTTGAAGAATATAGTATAATGAATATGACCCCCAACTTCAAGGAATAGGATGAAGACGATACGTACTTCCACAGCAATTTGCATTAACGACTCTTAGGCTAAATGGGCATTAAGTACTTCACTTCGCTCTTTCAAAGAACTATTCATAATACGGCGATTTTCTAGCCATGACGTCACGTGCTGACGATCACTACGAAACTACACGGAAATACCATAAGCGTCACCGCTCAAGATAGTTTAAAAAACTTTTTCAGAGAAAAGTTTTTCAGAAACAGTAATATTTGAGTCAATTTTACACGCAAGCTTCTTGGGTGAGTATGGATAAAACTTACTATCTATAACTTAGTTAAGTGATATTTTACCGGTTAAATGCTACCATAAGATAATTTTGACAACACTAAGAAGCAATTGAACGTAAAAACAACTAAGAAAACGAGTGCAAACATTGCAAAGAAAAAAATACTCAATTATACTTCTAAACTATGGTTATGTACTGATAAATGTATGCCCTCAAGTGTATTTATGCCCTTGTATATCAACGATTGGGTACTTCTACACTAGTGAAACGGCACTGATCAATTTTGGGCCACTCGTCACACCAGTACGTCACATAAACAAGCAAATTTAATACTGAACTTTGTACGTACTATAAGGCATTCAATAGTTACCACACTCAAAAGCGCAAATTTCACCTAAAAAGAAATTAAAAAGTTTTAAACGAAAGCGTTCAAGATATTTAATTGCTAAAAATGAAAAGGTTGAATTATATACGATCATACTTGTTCATTAGCTGTTCAGGTGCACCTATGTTTCACGTGATATCTATCTTAAGTATATCCTCCTGCTTTTTAACATGCTGACCAAAAATCATTCCTTCTCTTTCATCTACACGCTCATCCAACATATAGTGTGTTGTATTACGACTCCCACTTAAGAAATATTCCAGTTTGTTTCTATCCGCGAACTCAAAATCTTCTTTCCAAGGTTGATTTCGATGCCTTTTAAGAGGTAAAAAGCTCCTTTTTGGAGTAGCTTTCATCTCTGCTGCTATTCTCTGGCATAATTTAATTCCCTCATTTTGGTTAAAGGAGAAAATGCATTATCGGTGTTTGCCATGCTGAAGGTGGAATGATTCGATCGAAAAAACAAGTCTGCTATTTTGATTCGCTTGAGACGTGCAATTAGCCACTTCATTCATTTTAATCTAAGGATTGTGAATGAAGTATCGTCCACTTTTGTGAGATTGACGAAGTGGTAGCCTACTGGGAAGAGCGTTTGGAGATTCAACTTATGTTCCAGATTAGACAGATTGAATTTTCCAATCATTTCAAACTTTTAAAAGTTTTATAAAAGAGTGTTCAAATTAAAAATACTTTACTGCTAGCATAACATACGTGGCAGCAAAATATTAATTGAGCTGCATTTACTATCAAATACTCAAGATATATTTGCTCAGAATAAACGAAGTAAATCATTTTAGGAGTTGTATTAGTCATTAACATAGGTATCGTACGAGTCATTGTTACATGTGATAGGCATGGTCACAGTTTTGCCAAGGTAAAGAAATAATATTGGTTCCCCGATTGATGGATTTACTAATCTAGACTCTCATTTTACGTGACTACAGTACTTAATTCGCGAAACATCAATTGGCCTTACATCCACAGAGCTATCTCGACACGACTCGAGCATCAGAAAAGAATTTTCTTCTATTTGCACATACCACACAACAGGAATTATTGCCACTCTATATCAGCTTGAGTCGTTTGATGGTAAGGCAAACTTAATGCGCTTTTGTTCTCTGTATTGCTGGTGAGAGATATTGCGCTCCCCTAAAGGCTCGTAAGTCAAAGAGTAGCACCTCTCTTGGCAACTACTAGTCAAACTTTTAGGGCATATTTAAGTCAGGAAACTTATCCCGTGAACTTCGACCTTGAGGAGATGGAAGAGCTTGCGCGTTCCTTCCTGGTGAAATCAAATTTAGCAGGAAGTTAATTAGGATAGGCCATTTAGGCTTTAGCCTTTTCCTCATATCTGCATGACCATGTAAATATGCGTTTAACTGCAGGAATTTAAAATTTATTTAAAAACCGCCTTGCATGTTGCGTAAAAAGTGAATTTTGCAGTGTCTGTCCTGCAAGATGTTCAAACATTATCTCTTGTTAAGTATCACTGAATCTATTCGTGCATAAACGTTTTTCATAGTTGGTAATTATTCACCTCCTACAACACTCCCTCGCCATGGTTAGTAGCTGTTCCAATATCAATGAATACTACTCTATTTTAATGGTAGGCTAATCCCTGATGAATCGTTAAGTAGGATCTAATTGAGAGGTAAGACCGTGAAACGTTTCTTCCTCTGTGAGGAGGCAGCAAAATGTGGAGTAATTCCATTACTGTGGATGTTATACCTACCGGCATCATGTGAAAACATTGATGAAGCAGAAAGTTTAAATAATCTTAATGCTTTCCCAATTTAAAAATCAATATGGCATATAGTACTCCAAATCCTGGCGTACACCGCGCTCAACCCTCTGGGGAGCTTGTTAAACCTGGCAGCTCAAGGCTTCCAGGATCCTATTCCTTGCACAATCTGAGAGTAAGATGTATCATGAAATAAGACACAAATGACGAAGGCAACGCTTAAGGTAAGCATATAGTGTTCGATTTCCACTTAGAGCGCGGAAATGAATACGTTTAATAAGGAATGTAAAAAGAAAGCTAGACACCGCAGGCTAATATTTCAAATAGGGGTGGATGAGACACATCTTGAATGTAGGCATAGTAACGAGCATAAGATAAGGAAAATATATAATCTTATAATAAGTTACAGTTCCCGGAAGTAAACATTTTATCACCAAAAATAATAAAGCGTTTAATTCGGCACACGGTTATAGGTGAAGGAGAAAATTGGAGCGAGGCCAGAGAATTTGGGTCGTGAACGAGAAATGTGTAGCTGAGTAATCGTCAACACTTGATTAAAGCAGCATTAGAGTTTGATACACATGAATAATGCATAGGTGCTTGGGAATATTGTAACTTAATAACAACATGGATCCACATGTTTGGTAGATTCGTAATCAATACCTGTCATTTCCTAGTTCCGGATGCCAGTTACGTCCACAAATCGGAGCCTTAAAATGTAGAGTAATATAGTAAAAAAAGAAGGGAAAAGCTAAGGAAATAGAATCTTAAAGCTTAGAGATGGGCGGAAAAATATGAAAATAGTGATTGCACGGCCAACATACTGTTCAACTCCCATATTATAAACTATAGTAAGCGTGTCCATTTTGCACCACTCAGGATGGGGGAGGACTGTCTTTTCATTTCCCCCTCCGAATTCAAATAACGAAACTCAAAACAGATCTAACGAAGCCACAAAATTCTATTGCGAGGAACAAGATCCACGTCAAGGGCAAGATATTCCCTCCGACGTCTCGAAGGTGTATTGCGATGCATGCGCACGGCAGGAGAGATGTCCCCAGAGGGGTGGAAAGAGAGAAGAAAAGGAAGGGAGTGGGAGGGGGATGGATGTTAAGGAGGTGGGAGACGGGGGGAGGAAAGACAAGACTGCTCGTTTGCGGGGACGACATTTTCCACAGAGCTGCAGTGCTTTGGGGTGGTAAAAGGACCGCACAACCCGGGTAGATAGGCCCGCGGCTACGGCAGCGTTTCTATCCTGCAGGCGGAGGAACTCCGGGGGGAGTAGCGGCGGAGAGTGGGGGTAGAGGCAAAAGGGTACATGCGGAGACGACGAGCATCGTGGAAGGGGGCGGTGGAAGGAGTGGCATCTCCAGGGAACGTGTGGGGAAGAGGAGGGAGGGAACGGGCGAGAGAGAGGGAGAGAAAAAAGAGAGTCAGGAGAAGAAGTGAGTCCTTGGCATAAAAAGCGGTGTAGAACGAGTCAGGAAAGGTGGAAAGGCAAAGAACACATGAGACTGCCAAGTTGCCAAGGAAACAGAAAGGTATGGTCGTCAAGTAGAAGAGATTAAGTTAAAAAAAAAAGGAGGGCGGTAGGCGTACCGCAGATCGGCGGAGGACAAGGAAAGTTAATAATGTGAGCGGAGATGGCTTAACTCGGCACCAGTAAGATGCAATTTAACTAAAAAGAAATTGCGTTCAGCGAGAAACATCTTCATTCTGACGCAAAACTTCTCGTTCATGCAAGGCAATCTGACTAGAAATACATGAGGAATTGACCACTATGCTAGAGTGAATAAAAATTTAAACCTTTCCTAGAGGATTTTATTCCCAACAAAATTAGAGCAGGAAATGCTATTATTACTGAAAACTAAAAGATAACCCTGCCCAATGCCCTCAAATTGGCTTGAAGAGTACTCGGAAGATGTAAAAATTAAGTAATTTCACAAAAGCGAGAAGAGATAGAAAAATAAATTTCTTCCCTCAATCTAACCAAGTTTATGAAACAATGATGGTGCAATAATATTCTAATTACTTATTCAGCCGCATATTTGTGAACATAGTTGATTATGATTCAAACGGTGGGTTTTCAAGCGGAGTGTTGATAAGTCGAGAAAAGTATTCCTCTCAGATCATCTGGGAATAAATTTGATCGATGTTGAAATCATACTAACCTTGGAAAAATATGTACAAGGCTAATGCAGTGAACTCGACAACACTGCACAATTAACAATCTTGAGAAAATAACAGAAGGGATAACTTTTCACAAGGACGCCCAAGTGAATATTTTTGGGACATTTAGGCATTTTACCTTACAATAACAAAACATTATAAAGCCCTATCAGGATTATAACTTTTAAATAAAGAATGTGAACTCTTATCATGATAAACTTGAAACTTAGGTAGAAGGTAGCCATAGGAATAATTTAGCTCGTTCATTGAGTAATGGAAGTATTATTGGTTCACCTATAGATTGCTAATATAAAATTTGCAACCGTGTAAGGCTATTTCCTCAAAATATTGAAATTAGGACAGATATAACTGCCATAACTATGCATGATGATCCATGATTGGAGTTTGTTTCTGAAAAAAGCGAACAAATATTTAATAGGACTGCTATTCCTCAATCGACGGCAACCATCAAAGAAGAATAACATTAAAGATAGACCCACCATTACATGACAAATTACAAATCTTAAATCAAATTATGTCCAATAACTAGCAGTTACCACCTTCTTATTGCTTAAATATCCTGCCTTTAATCATTCTCTTCTTCAATCCGCGTCAAGGGCAGACAAATGAACGTCTTGCTTAACTTTTCATTATAAAAATTAATATTCAGGAGAAGAGGTTTCAAACTAAAAGGTACTTCTATGAAAGCTGTAGACCAAATTGTCCCCATCCTTAGAGATTTTCATTGTCAGGGAATTATTTAATACATTCTTGAACAATAGTTCCTCAGTCTCAATTCAACTTTCACCAAATGCCTACAGGTACTCAGAAGGTTGAGTAAATTATGATTTCTGACTTTGTCATAATCTTTACTTAACCAGTTACTCAATAATTGTCGTACATTCTTAAACCTCTCTGAACTTTTTTCAGTTATGGCCTTTTTTTCGACAAATACCAATGCTATCCATTCAATATTAACTCCTACCTAAACTCTAACTTTGAACTCGACAGTTGTCCTTTGAAACTTTTGTCGGTGGCGTTAATCAATGGTGTGGATTATATTATTAAATGATTTTCATTCTCTTTCTATGTAGAGTTCCATAAACTGAAGCCTGAAACCAATCCTTTAATTCGTGAAGCTATTACTGAAGCTTAATATTTCATGCACTTTTATTTCCGTAAGGAATTAGCCAAGGCTAATATGGATAATAAACAATTAAAATAGATATTTAAATAAGTCTAAAAGGTAGTTTATAATTCAATAGCAACAAGGATTTATAAAAGCGAACCTTGGGATGGGTAAATGAAAGGCAATTTTCCAATTGTATGGTAGTACATACATAGATGACTAGTTTCGACAGCTATGTCATTTTCAAGTCTGTGCATTCTGTTACATTTTTGTATAAGCAGTGACTTGAAACTTACATAACACTTATAAGAGACTTGTCTGCACAGACTTGAAAATGACACAGCTGTCGAACCTAATCGTCAATATATGTACTACCATCCAAGAGGAAAGTTTCCTTTCATTTACCCATCCTATAATGGAACAGTTCCACCATATCGACCGTGATACATTGTTTTAAAATTTGCAAACCTTATATATCCCCGTGTAGTAAAAAAATATTTTCTCTCCTTGCTTTCCTTTCTTTTCTATTTTTGACCAAGTACTAATAACAACTAATAAAATGATACGGTTACCTAAGTAGATAAGAAAACTCTACTTACAGAGAAAAAGATGCTTTCAATGCAATGGTTGAAAATTTCATTCGAGGTTTGCATGCGAGGGAGAAAAAGAGGGATTTATTCAATCCCCCGCAATATATTCGGAGGTTAAGTGTGTGAAGAAGTGAGAAAATGAGAAAGTGGGGGGAAAATAAAGAAATCTCAGGGTTGAGGAAGACCGAAGGCGGGCCGCGGCGGCGTGAAGATGAGTCGACCGTGTTGCTACGGTAAGTGTGGAGGGGATGGAGCCAGTAAAGGAGAGAACTAATAAGATGGAGAGCGAGGAGAGGTATGGCGCGGGGAAGATGTCGGATAAGAGTTGGCAAGAGGGGAAGACAGTGGTTGGCCAAAGTTTTGAGAGTTTCAAATGGAGTGGGACCACGTTGAGAGCGTTGCGAGGAGAGGAAAAAAGTGGAGGAGATGAGAAAAAGATGAAGGGGCGATGGGAAGGAAGGAAGAGGATGGGGAGGGGAATGAGGAAGGAGCGCGATGCCGGGAGAGCCGTGAAGGGAAGGGACAGAGTAATACCCGGAGCGCCAGTTTGTGTGCGGTCTCGTCGCCGGAGATGTTTAACGAAGCAGCGAAGGCCAAGGCGAGAGGAGACAGGCGCAAGTCTGAGACATGGCTGAGGACTCGAGGGGCTATAAAAGAAGTGTGAGCAGGTGAAACGACGGGCAGCAAGGTGAGGACCCGTGAAAGAGAAATTAAAGAGTCACCTCCCAACTTCGCACATCATGATAAATTATGAATATATTTTCAAATCAGCAAAGGACAGCTACGTTTTCAGCTATTGCATCGTAGGCTTCTTTGTTGTTTTTCGGGCCAACAATGTATAACCCCCAAATACGCAATCTGATGCCGTGCCTTGCTAATTTTTTATTAATTGATTTACTTTAATATTTGGGATAAAAAATAATGAAATTTAATATTTTTTTAGAACGGGGCAGTGAGAAGCTTATGGTATAGGTTCCCTCTGACATCGACCATAGGGTGAGATAAGCTACACAAGTATTAAAATTGAGCAATTCAGTGAACTTTCTGAACTGAAAATTGTGTGTTTTCTGGATGTAGTTAAAAGGAAAACTAAGATTAAATTTATGATGTGGCTGACCTCATTTTCTACTTTTCAGCTGCGGTATAACATTTAAAAATAAGGATGGAACTATTACCTATTTGTGAAAATTAAATGAAAGAATAAGTGTATATCCACCAAACAGGGAATAAGATCCTTAAATACCTCTTTGACGCTTTTTTTATTATCAGATAACATAATGAGGGACCCGTGTGTAGAGTCATCAGCAAAGAAAGCAGTGAAAGCATAGAATGAGTAGGGGACATTATTAGTAGGGGATAACAATCATTATCAAAATTGACCAGTCTTAGATTGGTTTAAATCTGTTCTTCCCCCGATTCTCCTATCAGCTAAACTCTTAATATTAATACAATTCAATTCTTCTCTTTACATATCTCTTAACTCCGACATAAAAAACCAACATAAGAATGAAAATCTTGAAGGATTTATAGTTACAGTTCTGATAATATGTGATTATGGCAATTCAAAAGTAACTCAATACCATAATTTAATTGATGGAAAATGAATACCTACAGACAATAATAAGTAATTAAAACGATAAGATTCAGCATGAAATCAACACTTGCCCTCAAAAGATATGTTTTATGTAATAGTTATCTATTACATAAAACCTATCATGAGACTATCATGAGCTGCAAGTGAAATAATTGCAATGGAATAAAAACTAAGAGGCACTGAACTTAATATAAATTTTGAAAAATATAAATAAGTAATGATTCGACGTATTAATCGTATTAGGATATTTAAAAAATTCTTATAGATTATGCACGGAGAAATCAAACGCTTTTTAACACCAACTTCATAGTAATTTTTATGAAGTGATCAATCATCTTTTTATGCGACAAAGGATCTAGAAATGAGAATGACACTCAAAAATATTAGACCCATTAAAAATTGTTAAAGCGTTTATGGGCAGTGAATTGGTTTCAATACATCACCGGATATTTGTTATTCTATCATTTGGGTACTCGAATATTCTTTGTAAATTATTGCTTTATTCCTTATCTCCCACCACTCACGCATATGTCAACACGCTGGCACTCATATGTATTTTTTTATAGAAAGGCTCTGAATGGAATTTCCTGCAACCGAGCTCTAAAATGTAACTTCGAGCCAACATCAAGTTTGAATTTTACAGTGTATTTACGGCCGATTAATGTTTTTCCTGGATATACGTATTTGGTTGAAATAAATTAGCTATCATTTTCTGCTCTTTCGTGTAATGAAGCAATAAATTTTAAAATGTTTTAATTTAAAATAAAAATTAATTAAACATATCAGTTTGAATCAACGAAATAAAAAAGTAATGATTCTCATTTCAAGACTGGGATAGCTTGATAACCTTCCTCGTAAAGTCATTTCCTTTTTAACACCAACTTCATAGTAATTTTTATGAAGTGATCAGTCATCTTTTTATGCAACAAAGGATCTAGAAATGAGAATGACACTCAAAAATATTAGACCCATTAAAAATTGTTAAAGCGTTTATGGGCAGTGAATTGGTTTCAATACATCACCGGATATTTGTTATTCTATCATTTGGGTACTCGAATATTCTTTGTAAATTATTGCTTTATTCCTTATCTCCCACCACTCACGCATATGTCAACACGCTGGCACTCATATGTATTTTTTTATAGAAAGGCTCTGAATGGAATTTGCAGATGAATTTTCAAGCCCTCACTGTAACACTTAGGCGAAGAGCCCACTTTATAAAAGTGGGTTGATGTTCATATAAGTAAATTATTATTCAGATTATACTGGCATTTAACACAGCCTACTTATATTTAATGAATGAGGGAATCGGGTTGGCACGGTGAATAGAGAATTGGCCTCCTATTCCGATGACTGGCTAACATTTTATTGGTGCGATGGTCCCCATTTGGGTGCTATGATAGGAGGCCACTTCCAGTTCCATATTCCATCCATCGTATGAGACATTAAAATATGGTCCCTTGACGCCGTACGTTAAGAGCAGACTAATTCAACGGTAGTTCTCTCCACCCTACCTCCGTACCCTGAAAAATTCCTGCCTCTACCCAATTACCCACCAATCCTACATTCTCCCCCGAATAACTACTAGTACTAAAATCTCTTTAAATGGAGATAATTTAAATAGAAATTCATAAGGCCTGCATTAATATTCCCTGCTATGACTCTCTTTCTAATTAGGTGAATGAGGAACAATGCGCGTGTACAAAGATGGAAAAACCTTGGCTTCATGACTGGAATGGGGTCGTTTACCATGTTTTTTTATTGCCGAATCTGATAGAGGTTGTAAAATAAAAAGACACGTATTTTTCCGTTTTTCGATCCGTCAATTGGTTCTCGAGTTTAAGCGGCGAAAAATTGATGTTTTCAACCCTTTCGGAAAAGTGGGCTTGCATGCGACTTAGTACGTAATCCCCTTCGTCCAATCACAACTGAGCCCACGAAGCTACTTCGCCTTATCACAATGGGAGACACACAGCTGACTCTATCAATGGAAATGGTTGCGACAGGATCTGTGCGAGCAATAACCCCCCCCCCCCCCCCCCCCCCCCCTTCCCTCTCCCTTCTCTTTCCCTAAAAGCAGTCCAGGACGGGAGGTGGATGGCGAAGTAAGTCTCAAAGAAGCTTGTTCGGTGGGCGTCACATTTTGCTTATTTCAGTTTTTTATTTATGAGGGAATGGCTCTGGTTAGAAGATTAATTTTTTCACTAAAATTCATTTTTCGTTTCCATCTAACGATTTCGTGTACTAAATTGCGATTTCGGTTCAGAGTATCCTATTTTAAGTACACATTTCCCATTTTTGTCTTTTTTCAACGAATGCGGGGAGCCTGAGTTAGAAAACGATAACTGATTCTCATATATCGCCACATAATAACTAACATACCTCATAATTAATATAGTATCTAAATAACAATTTATATCAAAAGAGCAGCGTTTTCCTAAAATCTATACTTGCAAACGTCAATTTGTATTTTTTCTTATATCAAGCAGTAGTGGATGTCTAATGAACTCACACTATTGGTCGTTAATTACTTCTTCGTCCTCTTTAAATAGCTTTTCGGTGAGCGTCTCTTCTTCCCGTTAAGAGGCTATTAGTATAATTTTATTCAGTTTCTCCTTAAAATTCACTTGTGAGAGCAGAAAGAAAGTCAGGTGACAAGTAATTCTGAGGAATTAAGTTAGTTTATTAATGTAAATCATGATGACTTCAGTTATTTGGAATTTTCCTACTAAGACTAACCTTATGCTTTTTAAAGCCTATGTTTAAATGTAAAACATTTATCGATCTCATACCTATCTCGACCGTAAAGGAAATGGAAGGATGTAGAGGCTTTGAAATGGTAAGGAGTTGATCGAGCAGTCTTCAGCAACTATGTAGTCCAAAGTAAAATCATATCGCCAATGTAGCGCAAGTACTAAAAATATGCTAAATAAAGGGAATATTAAAACTGAAATTTTTTTCTTCAGAAATGGCCAAGATAATCTCTCCTAGTAATGAGGAAAAAGACAAAACCTTTGTTATCCTATTAATTTGTGCGTAAAACGTGCCAACGAGGCAAAAATAATGTTGGCTATGGCAGAGGCTCCAAGATCAAAGAGGGTCAAATTCATTCACTTCTGAGTCACTGTAACCAGCGTTGTTTCACTATTCAGCAACGAGAGGATATCTTTTACGTGCGCCAAAGAAAACAAGACTCAAAAGGCAAAAAGAACATGAAACAGAAACAGCAAAATAAGCATACACTAAGTGCTGAAATTAATATAGTTCTACTTATCGTAAACTTCTCTTACAATCAGCAACGAATCCAGCGCATAATTGATTTAATATTATATGTATTTATTCTAAACTTGTGGATTATCTTCTTTGAAAAAACGCCATTTGTGGTCAGCAAATATTATCAAATTTTCACTATATTTCGCTGAAAAAGTTGATTTTTTATCCATGAATTGATATCGTATATTCTCATATATAGTCACAAGGGATGTATGATTTCCAGCATAAAGCAGGACAGAATATAACGATAGTACTGACTATTCGCCGAGTCATTAAAAATACTTATTTATAAATCTCCTACGCCTGTCCGTATTTCTCGTAAAAACATCAATTTCCTAGCTCAGTTCCAATCAAAGTGACTTACAGATAATCGGATTCCACACATGCCAAAAGATACTCCACGAAACTCTACTACATCCCCCTTTACAAAGGCTCTATAGGATAAATTCCCACTGGCCACCATGAAAAGATCAAATTTCCGCCATTCCTATGAGGACGAAATACGTGGAATGAACCGGCGGATTCAATTAACGGCACAAGAGCAGATGCTGTTGAGAGGACCACGAAGGCAATTCAAAAGAATCCTAAAGATTTTTACAATCACACCAGGTGAGAATGAGAGATTGTGACAATGATTTAACCCTGAAAACGATAGATAAAATTGGAAGCTACCGGTGACACAAGCCATTTCCAAAACAATGAAGTTGATCGAAACGTGGTGTGGGGATCAGGAAACTTCTTCGATCCACTCAGATGTCATTCTTGATGGCCCGTACATTTATCAAACATTTAATAAATCAACCATCATTAAAAGCAAGTAAGAAATAATTTCTCATTTAAAGAGGAATAAAACGTTTAATGGAAATGAATCTGGTATATAAAACAGCGTAGTGAAGACTTGTAAGAGAGCTGCTTGTCTTCTTCTGTAATAAACAATATGCGCTGGGCTGGTAACCTATCACAGGCATGTAACGTAACGAGCTTATGTTCTCCTAGCCATAGTTGTCAATTTTACATATCTTAAAATAGATTTCCTTATATATGAAGAACCTATCCAAAATGAAATTCAGGATAAAATAAAAAGCTACTACTTATCATTACCAGTCAACAATTGTAAAATTGGTTTGACGTAGGTCTACCATTGATTATCCTATCGACCAACCTCTTCATATTTGCATAATTATTATCTTTAAAATCCTTCACAACTTGCACCATATACTTCATGCAAGGCCTTTCTTTTTCATTCTTCCCATTCACTTTTCCCTCCACTTTTATCTTTACCAGGCCATCATATCTGACGATATGGTCGATTAACAACTACCATAGCTACAGTATTACAGTGTAGATTAAAACATGCAAAAATTTCGTCTGATGGGAAACGTCTCTTTAATATTTGAAATCTGTTCTCGAGGGATCGTTCTTGTTTCTTCCTGCAGAACTTACTCAATTATTCAGGGCGAGGCATTACGGGAACTAAGAAATACCATCCGAAGCAATGGGTTGCGAAATATCTTTCCTCATAAAGCTCCGAAGCGGCAATACACAATCTTTCATTTCATAATTCCAGTCATCATCTTTCATGACGGGAAGGTCTAACTTAATACAGATTAAAGGTTTTTTCTTGTTTTATCCACCATGAATGTTAGTCATATACAATATCTTTCTATTTGGTGCCTCAACATGTTTTTCCCACGAAATATTGAATTAATACCATTTTAATACTATATTTAAAATTATTCGGTATAGGACCTAAAAGCTTAGTATTAGCCTGAATGCAAAAATATTGTATGTTCGTATCGTATCGTATTTCTGCAGATTGATACCCATGATTGTAATATTTCAAAATGTTTAATGAATTAAAACTTCATCTTTTCCAAATACTATACGGGATCAATCGATTTCGTTGCTCGAGAATGTGCTATCTGCAATAGGTAGTATGTACATATAAATAGAAGGGGAATATCTATCTACAATAAGTGAAAATCGACAAGGTTAATGGGAAAAAATTTACGTTGTGATGTATTCATGCCAAACATTATGGCATTTTATTGGTACAGATACTATCAGATGCATATAGCCTATATTCGATCACTCTGTTTCAAAATTAAAATATTTCTTTTCTTCCTGCGTCTGCATCCATTCCTGATGCAAAATTTACAGTATCAGCGTATACCCGAACGATACTATTAATTAATCCACAGAATCGATGAGTGGATCAAGATGACATGGCTTCATTAATTTTTAATAACAGAACTCATTTAAAGCTTCAGAACCAAATGTAAATAGCTGAACCACTACTTATTAAAGTTAAAGTAGAGCATATTATTTCACCGTTTACGCTAGCCTCTAAATGAAAGGTTCCCATATTAACCCTCGACCTTTATTTCCATAAAGGTTCAACTAAAATACGATCGAATTGAGTGATTATTCTTTGTCATTCCATAAAAATAGCAACGCTATGCCATATGACAAATCATTTCTAAATAGAATATCAATCGATGAGGAACAGCTATCGCAAAATTATTAATTTTCATACGTTGAATTGTTATTGGCTGGTAATAGCATTCACATTTTGCATTTCCAGTCATGCCTTACTCTGGCAATGTGAAGCCTGATAATTCCATGCGGGCACACTTAAAAGTAAGTACTTAACAATTAAAATTTACTAATATTTCACATGCTGCAAAATTCCTACTTCATGATAACATTTTCACTTAATATCCATTCCTTTTCATGAATATTTTCTGGGAAAGGGTATCTTCAAATTCCGATAGCAAAAGCTTCATCTTTTGTCAGCAAATAATTCGTCATGTATAATTCCCAAAGCCTGAGTAGCATGCCACCTGATGCCATTTTACTACAATCGAAAATAAAAATTACTACTAAGGACTCGATATAGTATAAAAACAAATTAATTGATAACAAAATGGTTTTCTAAACATTATTTGAAGACTTTAGGGCGAAAATGGTTTACAATGAATGATTTTTCACCTGTAAAGAGGAAAAGTTACTAGTCAGTTAGTAAGCTGGTTTGCCTTTACTTGCATGCAAAAGAAGTATATGCAAATTTGGTAGGAATCAATAGTTAAATTCACCTAAGTTGTCACTGGGAGATACATTAATTTTTCCTTGACCAATATTCATGTAACCAAATGTCGAAATTACATCGTTATGAAAAATACAAATTTCACCTGAAAACTGAACACAGCTGCATTAATCAACCACAACCCATAGGGCACGGTTTTAGTATACGAAAATACGTCAAAAAGGTGAACACAAATGTGTCGGAAAAATCTCAAATTCTTTACGGGGATAAAATGTTGTGATCCGTGCTTCAAAAATGGAATCAAACACCTTAGGATTCGCTAGCCGTTTGAAAAGCGAAATGTGTTCATCCTCGAATAATTTCCTTCCGCTATCTCGCAATGCCATTCCTTCGCGGGAGACTTTCCTTCCCTCTGAACCTTTCATTTCTCATTCTTATCTCCCCTTGCACCTTTCCTCCCACGGCCTTTTATCTGTTCCAAGTCTGTCCTATATATCTCATGGCTATCTTCACCACCGGTCCCGCATCCCCTCCGCCCGCAAATTCCCGTGGGCTACCTTATCATATTTCCCCCTTCACCGCACGAGGCCAGACGGAGTGTCGCCCTTCGTAGGTCCATTAGGATCGCAGTCCGACTTCCTGTTGCAACGAAATTTTTGTCTTCAGTCCGCCCTATTATCCCAAAGCTCTATTTCTTTTTTTGTGGTCTCTTAGAGTTAAAAAGCAGAGCAGAGGGTGGGGTGGAGGTTAGTAAAAGGGGAGAGGAAGGATTGTGAGGTTTTTAGGGAGAATACAGACTGCAGACAGATGCATCGAATTCAAGATTACGCTCAGCGTAGTGGTCACTGTTCCCTTCAACGGAAGACAAATGCACCAAACCCAACCTAGCATATTTTTTAAATTTATCTCTTTTTTAATCCATATAAGTCACTCATCATGAACGGGATTTGATCCCGGATCCCCCTGATAACCGGCAAGATGTTGTAGCCAGTTAAGCCACTAAGGCATCATGCTTACCCTGGGATTTCCCTGGCCTTCAAAGGGATTTTGAGACGAGCACCAGGGCCGAAATTGGAGGGATTAGGGTTCAAACCCTGGTCAAAGTGGGTGATTTTTCTCTCAATAGATATCTTTCAAATGCCCATATCCACGTAGTTATGGTTTACAGTGGCTATTTATAATCACAGAAACTATTTCGGTAGTGCAGCTAAAGTGTCTTCGATATTTGGAGGAGAAATACCTGCCAGAAGTCAATCAGCGACACAGATTGAGGAATCTCTTGCTCCACGCTCGATCGCTTCAAAGTTTGCTCTTATGTTAGCATTACATCATAGGTATGATATTTTGTCATTTATACACATACATGTTACACATACTCTGGCCAGGGACCATGAACTGCAAGTAGGTAAAGAAAATTCAATCAAAGTTACCAATTCCAAAAAAAAAGCACACTTAAGTAGAAAGGATGTTAACCCGCTGGCCTGGAAACCCAAAGGCACCGTGTATATACCCTAATCTGAGCATGAGGAAGGTGTTTACCTTACGATTTAACTTTAGGTAAGCTAAGGTTAGACGGTGCGGTATGTCATAAGAACCTAAGGGATCTAAAATATTGTGTGGATAAGGGGGCAAAAGTGCAACCGAAAGAAATGTTTGAACTTGATAAGCACTTCAACACTACCTATTGCTGAATGCGGCTGCCATGGCAGTTGCAGAGCATAGGATTAGTTTCTAATAAAGGTTTTAAGTGGCAAACGTTTTAACTAGCGTTAGTTAGTAGTTCGTATAGGTGAGTAATACCGTGGCCTGAACATTTCACGTGGCAAAGTAAGACACTCACTAATCCGGAAATCGAAAATAAATGAATGTCTAATCATACGGAGTACTATTTCAAGTAACGTATTTTAACCTCCTATTGTTTCCATTTCAGTATATAGAGGAGTTTTCCACATCCACTTTATACAACTGCTCTCAAGATCCACCAGTAAAAAACCTGATTGCTAGTGGCCGGACCACTATTACCATTCTATGCCTCGTTTGTCCCGGTCCGCAGAATCCGGAATTCCGGAATGGAGTGAATTCATTGGCTGGCTCAGTGTTGCGCAAGGAAAGCTCCAAATCGCCGGCGGCATTCCATTCCAGTCGAAGGGACAGCGGGTCACGTGATCCCCGCAGTCTGTTGTTCAAGCTCGAGTTGCGTTCGCAAACGCGTGCTTGCTGAGAGATTAAACCACACAAGTGCACGTTGGCACCTGCCTTGAACACTACTTTCAATTGCACCGGCGTGTTACACTCAGAAGCGTCAAAAATAAAAACCGCAGGCTGTACAACGCACGGGAGAGCACTAAAGATGGAGAAATATAAAAGCACTGTCAACATTTACGCCTCCAACACTATCTCTACACCCTAGACCTCACATGAATGTCCACAATAGTCGTATTTTTATAGACAATGATTACGAAAACCCTTAGTCAGACCCAGTTACATTTCAAGCACCAAGTGAACTTGTTAACTCCTGAGAGAAAGCTAAACAAGTCTAAAATATGATGCAGGCTTGGAAACTCTCAATCCTAGTACAATAAATATGAATGCATAAATTTTATTCTGCCATTTATGTCTTCCTTATTCGATATGAATCGGAAAAATGAACATGCTTCTCTTCACGCGTCAACGGTGTTTTCCGCCGTCCTGATGGCACTCAAGAAAACGGAGCCCTCCGAAGGCAATGGAGCACAAAGCCCAGCGATAACGATTATTCCCATGGGCGAGGCAGCTGTGGAACACTCAACACTCAGAGACCTACTTAACGCTAATCCTTGAGAAAGGTGTCCTCACCCTGCACTCAAGTTGAAATCGCCCTCTCCTACCCTCCAATTAAAACGATGGCTCCGACAAATCCCCGACACTCTTCAAGGAGGAAACAAAACATAAATTCGCGCTTTAAAAAAATACCAACGGGATATGATACAGAACCCATCAAATGCGAATGTCTCAAATTAAAAAAAAAGAGTCACTTAGTGAGTGCACTAGGTCTCCCCGGTATTTCCCTTCCTGAGAACTGAAAAGTGTTTAAAAACAGGGAAGGGATTAGAAGGGGTGGGAGGTGGTTGTAACTGGGCCTCTTTTTAAACCCCACTCACCACTCCACCCAGGGCCCTATGGCCCTTTAACATGGCCCCGCCCACCGAACTTGTCCGCCTTTAATCCCTTACCTTACCCCCTCAAGCTCGCACTCCGGCGGTGGGCTGAAACGTTCGCCGCCGCCTCCCATTACCCCGCACCTCATCGACCATTCCCGTTCGCCCATCAACCCGGCTATGCGACTCCGCCGTACTCTCTGCGTTCCGGCGGAAGCGCTGATGAGCAATGCCCAAAGTGAGATAATATGTCTATTTCCGCCTCACTTCCAGACGTGAAATTAAAGGGGAATAGGAAAATCTTGGTAATTACCCTTCCTTTCTCCACCTCTCCGTCCGAAATTCTCAACCCTTATCCCAAAATCCACAAATCTATTCCTCTCCCTCGTCGTTAAGTGCGGAGGAATTTTTTTCGCCTCAAGCAATAAACATTAAAGCGAAATTCATTAATTTACCCAAGAGGTGAAGCTAACACTTAAAAATTTAAAAAAAACATAAACGGAGTCCTTTAATTTTGAATAACGCGGTCTCACCGTTCTCGCAGCTCCTGGTTATTTTATTGTCTCATCTCGACTATGTAAGCAGAGCCTGAGTTTTTGTGTTTTTTTGTGAAAATGAAGGTGTGGAGTTCCAAACTAGCCCGCAAAATGTTTTATTAGGTCAAAGGTTGCATGAAGAACCCAGGAGGATGTAAAAAATGTGGTAGCGTGCATGCATAAATTTCCATTAAATACCCAAGATCTAGTAGAGAAAGCAAGCTGAAACTTCACAAGAATATCATTTATGGAGACAAGGCATCCTTTATGTTCATCTAAGAAAAAAAAGCAGATGGTTTTAAAATTCTGCAGAACTATGACATTATATTGTGACTGCCTTTGAGTACTCATAACTAACATGGGATGCTAGCGTGAAATGTCCTTCAAACGTACATAATATGAGTCAATATTTTCCTAAGTAGTTTCTGCCCACCTAATATGCTTTAACATCCCAGTGTACTCATAAAACAATTTTATTCTGAAAACTACTCCCGATTCCCGAAAAATTTCTCGAAATTTGACGACTGTACACTTCATTTGCGGGCATTAAGTGTAATCTAAATCATACGTGCGTAATAATTCTAATTAAATAGTAGCTATAAGTTTGCCAATCCCTATATAGATTGTTTCTAAACTTGAAAAGCTGATTCAGTTACAATTTCAATGGACAGTTGTAAGCAGGTGCTCACGACAGCATTTTCAAAGGTAAGTTACCAAAAATTAACAAAAAATAGGTGCTCCTGCAAACAATCGATGATATCCGGTTACAAATCTGGGTCAAGAAAACTCATTGCAATCTTTATAGTGTTACGGCGATAAAAAACCGAAGAAACAAATGCTAAAATATCTGGGAAACGAGAAATATTTACATGATATCTTATTGAATAGGTATGCTGTCGCTTACACCAATACATTTAGAAAAACATGCACTGAAGAGGAATCGAAGTGTAATCATTAAGATCCTCTTTGAGAATATTTATAAAAATAATTTAAGAAGAATTTTCCATTCTTATTCAGATAACAATTCTTTTTTAAATAAATATTATTTAGAGTAGCTTAATACCTACTACCCCGAAATTGGCTCATAATAAACCCCAATAAAGGACCAATATTTAAATGGCATTTAAATCACCTAAGCAGGAAACATAGTTATCATTTTATAAGTGAAGCAAAAATAAGGTTGAAATTGAAAATCCTTGTGAAATGGATATGCATCCATCTAATTGCTTAGAGTAAAATTCAAATCCTTAGTTATAAATATGCTTATAGAGTTTTTACAGAAAAGAAAAATATCATTACTATGAATGGTAAGATAAGTTACCAGTCGAAGTAAGTCATATTTTTCCCATGCTGAAAGCCTGAATGATTCCGTTTCAATAATTGCTCACTGTGACCTACACTTAAAAAAATTCAAATTACTTCAAGTGGCAAATCCAACCTCCATCCAGACATTTCCAAAAATTTCTCTCGTGCAGCTGTCTGAGATCCAACCAAACAATAACCAATGCATAAACTCCAGAATAGCCGCATTCCCTTTCCAGGAACGTAGCGCGCCAAATAGGATGATGCCTTCTCTGCTGCATAATCCTGTGCATTTGCTGATGCAAATATGACAATGGGGATGATCTATTTGCCTCCTTTCGAATGCGCTTCGGAGATCGTACCAGCCTTCAGTTCGTCGCCCCGGTCGAGAGCGCGGAAGCAAGAGATAAGAGTGTGTGCCGAAGGAGAATGGGGCAGAAGAGGAGAGAGAGAGAGAGAGAAGAGAAGAGAGGTGGAAAGCATCCAACCGTGAAATTCTATTCATTTTCACTCCCGGAGCAAATAACTTCGTGGAGCGGAGGGAAAGAGGCAGGGGATTGGTGGGGGGCATTGATAAAAGTTGCAATGAGTTTCTGTAGCCAAGGAGAAACAGCGGGGAGTGGGATTTAGAGGGAAGGAAGAGAGAGACAGCATGAGCAAGGGAAGGGTCTGGAAGGGGAGCAAAAAAAATTGTGCCGACCCATACGGTGTGCACGGCGACGAGAAGGATGGTTGGTTGGGGAGAGGGAGGGAGAGGGGATGAGTGTCCATGGAAACAAAAGAGGAATGATTGGCGGCGGCGGGCGAGGGATGATGACGAGAGAGACAGAAGAGAGAAGGTGGATTGCTGTGTTTGGCATCTGCGTCCGACACGACTATGACTGAATGGTGTGCACAGAAAGAGAACGAATTGGGGGGAACAAACCTTTTCCACGGTCCCCCACTCTTCCCCAACATTTCCCTCCCTATCAAGCATTGCGGATCACTTATAGAACGAAAAAAGTTATACATCGAGAAAACTCATACCAATCAGTAAAAAGCATAGATCCCTCTGCGGCAATACAAAGATATTTATAAATATACATACTCATGTAGGTATGCACACATTACTAAACCACGTTTAGGCGTAAATTTTTAAGTGATTACATACATCCCACCCAAACATATATTCTAATTAACAAAAATTCTATTTCCTCACTATGCTTTGAATACAGAATCCGTAAAAATGTATTATATTGATAATTTTGAATTTCTTACGCTGAGAAATGGTATTGAGATCTTTTTATGATCTTAATTTGGACCGAGATATTTTCTAGCGCAAATTAAAGCCTTGCCTCTACTATTTACGCTTTTTTCAAATAATTATCTTTATTTTGTTTTACTTTATTCAATTCTATTAAAGATGCTATCATTAGATTGGATTTCCAGAACGAAATTAATTAAATTTCTTTTAGCATAATGAGTACTTACATCATGGATCACTTACAGAACGAAAGTCTTATGCTCGTAGTTCCGCGTCTGTGGAACTACGATCATAGCAGCCCACGGATTCAGATATGTAGTTTGCCTATTCTTACGCCCTTTCTTAAGTCTTAAATGATAACTTACCTCTCGGCATCTCTCCCTATCGGCTCTATTCCTTCCCTGTTTCGAAAGTCCCTAATCCTACTCCTACTCGACCCCTTCACCACAATCAATTCTTTCACCATTCCTAAATCTATCTATTGAATTGAATTGTATTTATTTCATGCTCTGGGTTTCCCCGTAAGAGCAGTACATTTAAAAAAATTGATCGCGTATCTATCACGCTCATCTACCACCAAGTTCCTCTTCCGGAATTGGAATTCTGATTTAAAAAAAGACGCAATTTTATGCTTTTAATATAGTCATAAAATTTCGCTTTTAAAATTCAGTGAGTGAAACTAAAATTAGTTGATTACACAGGATTGCATTGTAGACAATCTACTTGAATTTCTTTTAAGAACATTTATCAAAGAACAGATTACAAAACTCATGTAAACAATGGGTAGACTAAAGAGTTTCAATTCTTTACACAAAGACCTCCCTACTACATCGGAATTTACTCTGCCAGCCACCGCATGGTAGAGAGTGGTAGTTCACTAGATGTGAAGTTAATTTTTAGCAGAAAAGATTTTCTAATTACTAAGGTAGTATACTACTAGTAAGCCATTGAAATTAAATGATACTTTTAATTGCTTTCACAGCCATTTATTAGTTCAAGGGATCCCGGACTACATTTACTTCCATCCAAATGCTAAATGCGGGTTAAAACAGTTGCGTGCACAAAATATTTACTTCTATGATCAATATAAGCGATTATCTGAATTACTCGCCTGAGTTAATTAATAAATTCTTTTGTTTCACGATATTTGGCTGTAATTATAGGTTGCCGATCGACAGCTGATTTTACTTTGGCCGTAGGAATGGGTTCATAATAGGTTGGAAATAGGAATTAGCTTACCTACCATTAATTAAGACGCGGCGTGGGCTACAGTTTGGCTTCCTATCACACAAACAGTGTATTGAACTTGAAGTGACCGGTATTTCACTAAAACACTGGTTTAGTGAACAAGCGCAAAGACCCGAATACTTCTCTAAAAAGTAACATCTATAAGTCATACCTACAATGAAGTTTGCTTATGATTCAGTCCATTGCTAGAATAATATTATTAAAATACCCTTACTTTCTTTCGCAGAATGTTTGTTCTAATAAATGGTTCGAAAGTATGTTCTTAGCTTTTGATGTGGTCGGCTGTTCCATAGTTGAAGCGATTCATTATTAATGAACAAATACTTAATCTTTTTCACAATAATTTTACTTTACACAACCAGTATCGATTTTAGGTCATCTTCAAGCGTAACTACTCAGAACAAATAACCATTTTCGACATTTTTCAAGATGTAATTACACCTGAAACGACAAATAAGACCAAGTTTGCGCAAAGTAAATGTATTGTGTAAAAAGTAAGTATGTATATTGATAGTAGTTCAAATCATTGAAATTTATTGGTGCTAAGTGAGGCCAAACACGGTTGCCATTGGTGCAGTACATATAATTTCATATACTCCAGCGTTTAGGTCTCTGTAAATCCATGTAACATGTCTTAAAGACAAAGAAGCAATGTAATATAACAATATATTAATGCGAAATAATGAAAAGAATACACTGGTAAATAAATTTTTTAGGAGTTTAATCTACTCTTTATCAGAAATGGAGTGATATTTCTTGAAAATTCAAAACAATAGCAACAAAGGAGGTCTCAGTAACCGTTAAAGAAGATCAAATACAAATGTGTCGCCTACCAAAGACTTTTCGATTGAAATGAGTCCTTCAACTTTGGAGTCGGCGCATTACCCCAAGCAAATAAGTTTTCTGAGACATCTTTATCACCTCGAAAACTTGGATTTCTTTTGGTCGGCCAATAAATCCCTCAATTAAAATTCCAAATCGGAATTTTCACGATTTCACCGTGAAGAGAGGATATTCCACTAGTCTAGAAGGAACTAAGTCTCTTCAGTGACTTATCAGTCTTTAAAAGTTGGTCTGAAGAAATACAACGCTTTACATTTTCAATGTTCAATTTTGCGTGCCTTTTAAACTCTGGTACTGCTCAAAAGCAAGGGCATCGAAGAAATTCGTGAGTCCCATTTATTTTCATTGAACTCAGTAACAGCAAACTTTGACGCTTTTAAAAAACTTGAAAGCATAGAATATATTTCAGCATTACTCATTAAATTCTTTTATACTCATTAAATATTGATAGCCTAAATATTTAGTCCGGACTATCTAATACCTGAAATACCTTACCACCCTACAATTTTACCCAAATTTGGATATAATCATGGTTTAAAAATGTATACGGTTCTACATTCTCGTAAAAGTTTACGAGGTATTCCTAAGAAGTAAAATCCGATCTCAGCTGCGTTTTACAGGTTTTTGTACTAGGAGAAGTACTATAGAGTGCTCACAGAGTGCCTAGTAATTCGTTAGCTAGTTTACTGTAAATGAAGCAATAGCAGCACACGGAGTGCAGTTAATTTGAATCTATGAAGCATGCAGACGGCTCATTTTATGCAGTTCTTGATTGCCCACAATTTTTCACGCGCAGGCACTCTTCCCCTTCGCAGGCACAAAGTCTTCTCTTCAATCCCCCCCAACAAGCTCTGAACCCTCTCCCAACTTTACTTCCCTTCTGCGTCTCCCTGTTCCTGTTCTCCCTCCAACCCCAGTCCCCTCCGCTCCCACCATTTTCCTCGACGTTACTCTCCGCGGACTATCTAACCATCTCATTTCCGTAGCAAGGGAATTCCTTTGGGGCTAGGTGGATGCAGGATCCCCTGAATATCGATACCATTTAAAAGGTGCTCAGGGTCTGAAGAATAGATGGAAAGATGGCGATCGAGTTAACGAGATACCTCGACCATTTTGGTTTCCCGACTTTTCGTGACCGGCGATGCACCGGTGGGCAGAATGAGCATTTCGGATAGAATTAGGAGATTGGATATCCCTACGAACAGCGGCGTCGAATGGCTGGGTCGAAATTCATGGCCTCAAAAAGTGTTGCCCTTGGATAGATTACGATTTCCAGCCGATATCTAAAACATGTAGGACTCTTCGGGTTTTCACCGCGTGTATTCTTTTTGGCGAGAAGAATTTCGGATTCTCTAACCGGTATTTGCTGAGATTATTCTACCTGAAAACGCCGTAAAAAAGCCATCCTGTAGAAGAACTTTGTATGCTACGTAATCATCAACGAAATACAGACCATCATCTTCATCCTACTTTATTTTATTAAGGCAATAAATTTGTTTCTTTTTAACGCATCATAATAATACTCTAAGGCCATGAAATTAAAGCTTGCCATTTCACAGTTAAAAAAACTTAAGTTACTGAACCAAAACGTTTTCAACAGTCTGCATAAATAAGTATAATTCTCATGGAGATGCATTAGCATTGGAATAACATAAGGTTAAAAAATGAGCAAAAGGGAGAGAGTGAAAAATATTTATGATACGAAACCTACACTGCTTCTAAAAATACTGGACATAACTACCGGTTCACAGTCAGTCGGAGTTCAGTGAGGCTAAAAAAAAGCATTGCGTAGAATATTAATAGAAAGATATTGCATGAATATTAATAGAAAGATGCTACTACATCATTTTCAAGTGTCAAGGTTCACTTGAAAATGATGTAGTATCATCGAAGCAAATCGAAATCAATTTTTACTTGTGGAAAATTGCAATATCTTTCTATTAATATGGAACGTTTCCACCACATCACACATGAATCTGATTGGTTTATTGCGTAGAATATGGCGATTAATTTTGACTCCCTCGAGCCCCCACATGTTTTCCTCAGAAGTGTTGAAAATTGCCCAGGGATGACAATGTACCATAAAAATATGCCTTGCAATCTTTTTATAAGCAATCTTCCTTTATTTCACCGTATACACGCATATATCTCAGAATGTAATTAAAAAGTTACGACCTTAAGAGCCTTCTTTAGATTCACCCGAGCATTGAGACTAGCTTATCCCCCTTAATTTGCTTCCACTCTTTCAAATAAAACTTGAGACCGAACCATGTTAGACCAAAGCATTTTTCAACCTCTTTTTAAGTAGATCCGTGTTCCATCAGCCAGAGAGGTGGCCCAAGGCGTATTATGTAAGCCTATTTTTGGCGTCAGCCTTTCAAGATGGGATAAAATATCCAAAGTGATGCTATCTTTATGCCTTGTACAGCGTAAAAGAGGCTAATAATATACATGAGTACTAACCGTTCATAATATCACGGGTAAAAACAGGTTTTGAGGCAAAGACAACTAAATATGTACCGAGCACATTAAATAAGATTCCCTTCGGGAGAACAGAGCTAATGCTATGCATGAAAATTAACGAGGAATCTAAACGAAAATATAAAAATATATTTTGAGAGAAAATATATTGCATGTGGACACTATTTTGGTCCATTTGTTCAAATGTTGAATGTTCAATACCATAATGTGTACACAAGTCATTTTCTTGAAATTTTTTGTAACTAAATAAATTTGTGAAATACAGTAAAATTACAGTTACAAGATCAAATAAAAATGTTTAAAAAAGTTCCTAATTTGAGTGCACATCATCGCGAGGTGAACACAATGGCCATTAATAGAATTATCTCTATTGAGAAAGGGAAAATTCCATGTAAGGAGCCTACTCTAAGACTAAGCAGTTGGTTGCAAATACCTGAATCTCCCGCTGAAAAGGAAAAACACTAGATAGACAGATAAAGGGGAAAGCCAGTACAAACCATTTTTAATGCATCACAAGGCGGACCAGCCACATTTAGCATGTTTCAGGAGCAGTACTCCCACAAACTCTGTGAAACTTTTCTCTAATATGCCAGGGGTAAACCAATCATAAATCTTTTATTTTACAGAATAGTCAGCAACAATGATACATTACAGTTCGTGAACGAGTGGGATATTCTTAACTTGTTCAGTAACCGTTTAGAATGTCCTTTATGTCGTTAAGAAAAGCCATTAAAGTACATTTTTGTGAGACTCATGAGAGAAGGAGAAAAACTTATAAATTTCTTTCGCGACAGACAAACAAAAAGGTGCTAGACCGTTTGAAGCTGAAGAAGCTAGTATCCAATGTTCAGTCTTGGAGAAGTAAAGCCACTATTATTGAAGAAGTTCGCTAAAGTAACTGTTTATTTTGTAAATATTTCATTTGCTGTTCGTTACATGCTCTCTGGGCCATAGTGATAATTACACTATCAACTAATGCATTGATAAAAACTCGTTTAAGCAATGCCTTTGAATTGCTTGAGAATTTGATAAAAGTACTTTCAGACTACCCTTTGAAAAAAGCAAAACACTTCTTATTGATCTCGACTTTGCTATGTTCACTATGCTTCAAATTATACATTTTAAAAATTGTATAAGCTATGCCTTTCCATTGATTGAGAATGTGATAAGAGTACTTTCAGGCTATACTTTGAACAAGGAAAAAACACCTCTTACAGGTCTTGGCTTTGCTATGTTCATCGTGCACAAGATAACTCATCGATCATCATCAAAGTGTCTATTCTTCTGATTAAAGAGACTCAATGGAGTTTTTATCCCTCGCGAAAAAAAGAATTCCCACCGCCGTCTCATCAGCGTTACTTTCAGATTCCCCCCTCTTGCCTCCCCCCCAGGCGCCACCTTTCCCCTCACCTCATTTAAACCGAAACTAACTCGCATTTCATCAGCGTTCTTTTTTTACTCTCCAAGGAGCACTTTTCCCCATTCTTTTCCATTCCATTCTCCTCTTTATCACCAGATGTTTCCCATTCCACGCACCGCCCTTGTCTCGGCTCTTGAGCTTTTTCTCCAAATTTGCAATAGGCCACCCTTTCTTTTGGGCCTGTTTTAAGCTGCCTCCTCTCCTAACTTATGTCCCGCCCCTCACCATCCTCCTCACTGTCCATTCCCAGAAACTTCCCATCCCTTCCTCAATCCCCTCCCCTCCTCTCCACGCTCTCCCTAACCCCCCGCGGCCCCTTCACCCTCCTCGCAAACGGCGAGAAGTTTTTTTCCACGCACTTCGAAAATCCGATTTGACCATTCATCTCTTGCTGCTCTCTCGACACGTGCAGGAGAGGGTGGAAAGGGAAATCCAGCGGCTGTTTTTTCCGCCTCCCTTTCCTCCCTTTTTTACCTTAGGGCTCTTATCGTCTATGCCCGGTCGTATATTTCATCCTCCCCTGAGGGAGGAGAAAGGCGAAGCTCGGTAGAAAGGGAAAGAAGTAACGGGGATGTGGGGGGAGAGGAATATTTATGACAAATAACAGCGATTAAGCTGCCTTAATTCACAGGCGTTCAACCATACGAACTGAACTTCCCTAATGCTTAAAACAAAATCAAATACAGTGGGAAAAATTTCCTACACCTAGTCCGTGGAGTTTTATTACGGTCCAGGGAAGAATAAAAAAGAACAGAATGATTCTACAGATGTGATTTATTCACTGGATTTTGATGTCGTTACAAATAATATTTTGCTTGCTAGTCCGGTCACGCTTTCAAAAAATATTTAAAATTTCTGTGAGTACATCTTGGGAGTTGAATAAGGCTATGTCATAAATAGAGCTGGATTTCAAACATGTCAATATAATAAAGAAAATAATGCAAAATTGTTTTTAAAAACACTAATCTCTTAGATAAAAATATAAAATTAGAAGACGGTAACGCATAAAAGGTTCACGGTACGAAACAGGTATAGTATTCCTTTTTCACTCCATTTCATAAAATTTCAGCAAAATTTGATATCAATTCATGCGGCGTAGTTTCCTAAAGAAAGAACCCTATTTCCGTCACGGTAGGGTCGGAGCCTTCAAAAATTTTCTTTCCTTCTATAATACGAGAGGGACCATGGAGATCATGACCAACACCCTAATTTATTCGTCCATTGTTTCACGACTATAAAAATTTCTTGCTTGGATCCTAAATCATTTGCACTGCATTTTTATAGCATCCTTTAAAAATGATTAATGTCATCAAGTATAGGAGAGGTTCGTGAATTATGCAGAAAATTCCTCAAATTGGAAAGCTGGCGATTGAGATGATCACATACTGCAAGGTAGATCCTACATTTACAAAGGCCTGAAAATGGTACACAAGCGCTAGATTAAACAAACTATTACTTTTTTATTCAAAATCAAACTGATGCTAATGCCTCTACCGGTTTAAATATTTTAACATATCACCACAACGTGAAGTTAATCAGAATTATATACTATCACCGACAAAAAAAATATATCTTCACTCTATCTAAGAAATCTAATGTTTCCTCGATATGACCTCCTAGAAAATAATAAAAGACAATAGTTCAGTCGCAAAAGTTTACATGGGTAATACGACCACAAAATGAAAAGTACATGCGGTACTTCTTATAAGTGAAAGAAGTTGCCACGCATATCATGGAGTATCGTATTTCAAGGTGAAGGTGATGTATTAGCGGTGTTTTTCTACAGCACGTATACACTAGAGTTACACCGCTCGAAAAACACCACGGCACTGCCTTCCAAAGAGTTGTGAGAAAAGAGTGTGACTTCATGCGGAATAAATAATTTCCACATAAGGTATATCTTTTTCTGGCACGGGGAACCATGCACCCTAGCGCACCACTCCTCCGAGCGATATAATTCAGCTTTTAAAAGGAAATTAAGATTCCCTACTTCCACTAGAGCATAAATCCTGGCCTATTCTCATTTAGTTGTGGCGGCGGCCCTCTGGTGGAGCCAAGACCGCAGCCCTCTCCTTAGGCCTACCCACCTCACTGGTAATCCAACCCCTGCGCTACATAACCCCTCATAAAAACCCTTTCCTTACTTCATCCTTATCACTAACTCTCTCGCCCCTGCTTCAGATCCCCTCCCCTCCTCTTCGCGTTGATTTCGGATCACGTGGAGAGGAAGGGTGAGGAGAAAGAAAAGCGGGCAATGAGAAGGTTTCCCTGGTGGATAGTCCTTGCAGAGTTACTATTTTCGCATGTGCCTAACTGCTCCACGGCTTCACCGCATAAACCTCCTCGATTTCTTTCCATCTTCTCCATGAATGTTTCCAAAGGATAAACCTCGAAAATTAATGACTTCCTTCCTTAGTTCCTCTGGGGGTAAACGAATCCGCTAAACAACTCCCTTCGACTCGAGGAAAGTGTAGCACATCTTAGTTTGTGGCACCGCAATTAGCTATTGCCAGGCCTAAATAATATATCGATGACGTGTATGAGATTGCAAGGATGAGCATGGGCACATTATATATTTTTAATAAATTCAGCCTCCAAGAATCGCCGCGTCTTGCAATACGACGAAATCAGGAATTAACTGTAAATGGGTATTCTTTTGTACTAGTGTCGTCAATATCTTAACATAACAATGAAATGCATTTAAAACGCTTTTACTCTTCCATAATTTGTAAATCATGCGAACAATAAAAGTGACTATTTTCATTATCTCGACGAAAAATACTCAATTTAATACTTTATTAAATCAGTGTAGGTAGGTAATTCACTTAATATTTCCTTGTCTCACTAAAAACCTTATGAGTAGCTGAGTAACTCAATAATAAATGCCATATTCCATTTTTACTAACCATGCTACGGGAATATGTTAATGCTACCAGTGTCTGCGAAATGTATACATTTCAAAAACACCCACAATAAACCAGTTACTCAGGCACAATAATTATTTATGATCTGGACATATTTTTATGACCCCTAAATGATTCGAGTCAAAAGACAGTCGTTACCCACATTAAAAATACATTAAATATCTCTAAAATCGAGTAAAGTTAAACTTACTTATTAGTATTTTGAGAAAATCTAAATTTTTCTGTGCTCCATATGTAGACGCTGGGAATAAATGCATAATTTATACGTAAGCACAAAGGCAACCACAAAAACATTCCTAATGCTGCACCTAATATTCCTAGAAGAGAAAAGAAAAATTTATTCGTACATTATATTCTGAAGAGAAAACAATGGAAAAAATAATGTTTTTCGAATCGTGAAGGAAAAAGGAATCAGGAAACTAAAATTGCTATGAATTAGTAGCATGTAATTTTTCACAGGTAATAGGTAATTCTCGTTAAATAAGCAGGAATATGTGAACTGTTATCAATATCGTTTTAAATTATGTATTTTTTACCTAATCATGATAAAACAATGTGTTCATAAATCAATAGAAATAAACCACTAAGCAACAAGATTAATAATCACACAATAGTTCACTAACCTTGAAAAACAAATTAAAAATTATTATTATTTATGTCCCTGATTGTTATTACCCCATACCCTTTGTTTTGATTAATTTGTTATGTTATATTTCTTGTTTGCTACTGCGTCAGCGTATATTGGCAGAAGTGCTGTATGTGAGCAATTACTTAAATAAATAAATAAATCCTATATTAGACGATTTTCAGCTTTTTTTAACGTGCACTAAGGAGTTTGCACGTAAAAATCCCATTGGGTAATAAATATTACAATATTTAAGCCCATAATGCGTCCATGTACACGTTTGAGAAAATAATTAATACCTAATTGATAAATATCACTTACATCATTGTCTCTGACAAGTTTTCCCCTGCCTTAAAGCCTCACACCTTTTATCCACGTTTCCATTCAGGCAATATCTCCAATCGGCATCTAAGCTACGAACGAACACGAATATAATGTATCCAAATGTACAAGATACTCATGAAAATAATACATTTCAATAAAGCTGTAGCAGTGAACCACCATCCACCTCCAACAGTTACAAGGTGAGGAGAATGATTCAGTCCCGTCACTACTTACTTCATTTCTAAGTCGGAGTCTTTCGTGAGAGGCCAGCACGGAGGAAACGCAAATTTGGAAAAAACTGTTTTGTCTATTAAAGTTAAAAAATATGAGAAAATCGAGTTGGAAGGCCTTCTTCCTCCCACTCTTCGCCAAGTTCCAATTCCCCAAAAGGTTTCTTCACATCCCAAAACCTCCTCATCTCTTGGAGCTCACATTTTTGCAACAGTGAATACACTTCTCTTCCATACACGCACCCTCATCCCGTCCCCCCATCTTCAGGCTATCCTTTCAGGAGATATCAATATTGAATTTGAATAGATCAGTCCGCTTTCTCCATATCTTTCCTATATGTATGTCGTCTTGCAGTTAAAACTTTAAGATGAAAGGTAAAGGTAGTGTGTTAAATAAAACTTAGCGCTAAAACTCTTCGATAAAAACACTTAGATAAAATAGCAAATAGCAAAGTAACGTAAAAACATACTGAATTATTAAGGAGTGCTTAACGGGAAAGGGGTTTTTAATGGAATGCATAATCATCAAATATGTATATACTGTTCTCAATTCCATTAAAATTCAATATCGTAATGGTAGTGTCTGATCACTTCTCCTTTAAAAGGCACTGGCATTCCTGAATGTTGTTTGGAACCTTCCAAATTAATGTTGCCGCCAGACAAGACGAGACATTCAGAACTGTGAAATTCGTACGCCTCATTTCTTTCTCAATAGTTTTAATATTTATGGCAACTAAAATAAACGTAAATATATTCCATTTATGAATTTTTAGTTGACATTCAATAGGAATAACGATGAATACACCGTTAAAGTGTCCACATCAGTTTATTTAAACAATATACTTTAACTTCAAGCTGAAACTTGAAGGTGGCATAACAACGTCTAGCCCTGTTAGAAGTCAGAAAAAAAATCCCTTTGGATACTAAGTAACTGTGGAAGAGACTGGTAAAATATTTAAAAGAAAAGGACTACAGCAAGCCGCGAAATAAAATCTTAGGAGAAGCAAGCTTGGAGGAAGAAAAATTGAAGAGAGAAGACGATACAAGAATACGAAATCTGAAGAAGGACAAACCTTTCATAAAAGGATAATAATCGCACTTTGTCGGAAAGCAAGGAAAGCTGTAGAAATAAAATTGAAGGATCTTTGCGAATATGTACTATTCAAACTCGAACATGGAAGCTGCCATAGTTGGGAAAGTTACCAAAAAAAATTAACTGATAAAAGTTAAAGTTAATCTCAGCATAAAGTAACGAGCTAAAATTAAAAGTTACTTTTCTGAAAAAGTAACTTATTAAAGTTAAAGTTTAAAAAAAAGTAACTTTTACGTTAAAAGTTACTTTTGTTTTTTTTTCAGTTACTTTGGCAAATTGGATGCTGGGATTTTTGTTTTGACAAACAAAGCTATCATTGAAAACTGCCACTGTGGTTTCTTCCATCCGTATCCATTTGTTTAAAAATATTTGAATTGGGGATTTACGTTGTATTTCAATTTATTGTCCAGAGTGTTGTTGGTCAGGTATCCTAGTGTCTGCTGAAATGATTCGGCGATTTTTCTGAGGTGAAGCTTCAATTTCGGGATTTTTAAGTTGTCGTGAATGTAAGACTTTCTGACGAACCATATTGCGTCTGTAATTTGCCGCCAAAGGTTGTTCTGAGCGGTGGAAAGTGCTTTAAGGTAAGTTTTTGATATCGATCCCCACATTGCAATGTGATGTATTCCTTCACAATTTCAAATTTCAGTGGAAACGACTTAGTTATATAGAGTTACAGTGGATGCTGAGGGTGTGCCTGCGCATGTTTCCCGCGATTCACTGGGGGCTGATGTATTGACGAAGCACTGTCGCCGAGTAAGGTATACGTAGACAGGCGCATTGTTACAGACATGGTACTAATAATACCATGGTTACAGATACGTTACTTTGAATTAACCCCTCCCCCTCGTTATCCACCATAGGTTTTAAGGTGACCCTTCTTTCTCGGCTCCAAATATGCAGTATTGACGACATTATGCCACCGAGTAAGGTATAAGAGCCCTCCAGGACATGGTCTTTGCGTGATTTCGTGTTTTCTCGTCTTTCCTAAACTTTGGTGGTCACTCCCATCAGCCCCCGTTTTTGTTTGGATGTAACCGTCATTGAATTCTTGCACAACTACCCTTGCATTCTTAGATACCCCTTATTTTCCCATTCGTCAGTTGGGCAACCTTAGCCACCAAATTCGGATAGGTCGACATTCACCATAAAAATTTACTGGAGTTAGTTTTGTATCAGTTAATGAACAATTTTAACGATTAAAAGTTAACCCTTATAAAAAGTAACAATTAAATTAAATATTTAACCACATTTTAAACGATTAATTTTAATCGTTAATTCCAACTATGGAACCTGCCTATACGATATAAAAGGAAGCATTTACAGGAACGGAGCGTTAAATAATGCCGTAAGGGACAAGAATTGAGATATTTTATTGAAGTTGAGGATACCGTTCAGGGGTGGAAAAAATATTTGGAGCAATAATACAACGGAAGCAATCTCAGGGCAAAGGTTATTGAAGATGAGCATAAGTCTAAAAGGATGATATGAGACATTCAATTTTGAGATAAGAATATTTGACGCAGCAGCAAGGGAGCTGCAGAGAAATAAGACTTCTGGAATTGGCGATGTTCTTTCCCAGCTGATTAATGATGCAATAGACAAAATATTATCACAAATAAACAGCATCATCTGTGCCATATACTCAACCGGATAGATACCCACGGATTTATGGAAGAACATTATCATCCCTATTCCCAAAAAGAGGAAGACTGTGAACAGTCAAAGGCTTAGGAACACAAGCTTGAAGATATATGTACCGATGATAAATCATCAAAATCAATTTGAATTCAGAGACAGCAAGGGTAAAATAGAAGCAATTTTGGCCTTACGCTGCTCATAAAAATGAGGATTCAAGCCTTCATACAATGCATTTCTGAATTAGGGGAAGGTTTTTGACGACGTAGATCATAATTCAACGCTTAAAATTCTGAAGGTATTCATAGCCTCTTACGATTACCGATAAATCATCCGAAGTTAGAATAAAAACCCGGTGATTATGATCAATCTGGAGCCTGCAGTGGATAAACAATAACAAATGAAGTAACACGACAAATTTGTGAAGTCACCGGCCGTTTTCAATGATAGCATTGAGAATGTCATCAATTAAATCAAAGAGAAGGCTTCAGGAGTCAATATCTCCGGGGGGAAACTTATCAAGCTGTGTTACACTGATTATATAGTGATTATAACAGAGACAGGAAAATAATGAAAGAAGAATTGAGTGAAACTATAAAAGACACAGACCTGAATTCTCGTAATCAGAAATACGCTATGATATGCTGTAAAAGAGAAGAGCATATGGCCAATGTTAAACTCGGCAAACAAAATCCAGGAGAGGTGAAAGAGAATCGCTCCCTGATAAGCCGAGAAACCAGAGAAGTACGAATTAAGGAATAATCAGTAGAATAGGCCAGGATAAGAGAATATCCATCCGAAAGAAGAATATACTTACAAATGGAAAGACCAACATAGAAGTTAGGAATCAATTCATTACAGCATACATGTGAACCATGCTTCTCTATGAAAGAGAGTCACGATAGAAAAAGAAGAGAAGTAAAGGCTGGAAACACTCTAAATATGATGGTACAGAAGAATAACGAAGATAAAATGAATCGAACGATTGGCTTGCGAAGAAGACCTAATAAGAGTGGGAGGAAAGAGAAGTCTCCAAAGGTTTTGAAAATAAGACGGGGTAACCTTAGCGGCTATATATTGAAACATTATGGCAAAATGATGATGATCGTTGGTTATAAGAATACCACAAATGGATAAGAAGAAAGGAAGAAGATGAGATACATATATAGCATAATGATAATAAATCCCATTGGACGTACAATCATTAAAAAATTCACAGGGCAGACAGATGAGGCGACACAAAAAGTGTCTTGCTACTTGCTATGTATAAAGTGTCTTCACTACTTGCTACATATTTACCAGCCTTATAAAGATAATTCTAGGGATAATAGGAATAATAATTCTAGGAATTAAATGAATCGATTAGAGAGAGTAGACAAAATATACAGCTTTCCAGAGGGACGTGTCAACATACAGTATTGACACTTTCTGATTCTGCAAATATGGAGCCAGAGCCAGGTGATGTTTGGCTCACGGATAACACCTAGCGTCGATAGGTTCCAAGTCAATGTGGAATTTACTTACCAGAATAAGTAACTACTTAATTTATCTTTTCCTAGAGCTTTCAAATATATCCATTTCAATATTCAAAAATTTTCGATTTTTTTTCTCGCAAGGGCTCATTAGCTTTAATCGCATTTAAACCGGTAGCAAGTGGTTACAATCAACCTGCAAGACAAGAGCTGCAGACTCAGCGCAAGAGCTTTAAATTTACTGTTAAAATATATCTAAATGTGACTAAAAAATTTGGTTGGAAATGAAGGCCGAATGACTATGTCATTATGTAAAAACAGCAGGAAAAGAAGAAATATTTATCACTGGTCTCTGCATTGAATCCAAAAAATGTAATCACCAATAGTTTATAAAGGAAACTTGAAGAAGTCAAAATAGTGCCCGTCCAATTTTCCTCGAATTGTCTATCATTTATTCATATATGCTTCACCAGGCTAATGATTCTGTCAACTTGTCAGAGGACTTTGACGAATGCGAAGCTTTTAACGAGCTATCAAACGCACCTGCAGCAACAGAAATTTAAAAAAAAACGTTGAATACATGTTGACTGTTCTGAAAACTTAAAATGAGGCACTAAAATATGAATACAACTACTTCTCCTCTAGAGGCATGTGTGTCAGTATGAAAATAAAGAAACGAATGAAACCTTTTAAAAGGCAACCATTATCACTAAAATCGAAAGACATAATCACATGATATGCTATTATAGGTAAGCTAATGTAATTCCTTGAATGCTACCGCGAATGAAATGAACTCAACCTTCTCGTAACTTAGGAGTTCAGCTTTCTTTTATCATGAAGATTGACGCGGTATCCGATTTGCATGTCAAACTCTAAAGTAAAGCTTCATACACGATCATCAATTCAACAAAAAGAGAGAAAAGAAGAAACCAACCAAGCCCAAAAGCATTTTTCCGGCACGCAGGAGATCAAGGAAAAAAACTACGAATCGTTGCCCTAGAATTTAAAATGAATATCATGAGCAAACTCACCACCTCAACGAGATGACCACACTAGCAAGAGTTATTCCTTTGCAGTAAACTAACGTCATCCAGGAAAAGAGCCTGAAAAAACTAGTTATAGATTAAAGTTATACATTTTTTAATAGATAAAATAAAACGGGCCGTTCGCTTCGAGAACTATTCAATCCACCGGTCGCGGTATTCCTCTGATCAATCAACGATCGGTCCCACGCGGAGTGAACGCGGACCACTCACTCATGTGCACTCACACACACGCACACGCTGCGTGTAAATCGGTTTGAGGGCTGTGAAGGCGAGTCACATGTCCGAGCTGCACGGGCGAAGCGACTTGGCCGATGGAGGGGGGAAGGGTCTGAGATGTAGCAGCTATTAGATGATGGAGGGGCGATTTACGAGATCCGGTCAAATATGTATCCCCTGCAGCCGTCGCCGATGGTGGTGTGGGGAGGCGGAGTGATAGGAGTGTGTGGCAGGTTTGTCGGTAGAGCGTATAGCGGCAATTTAGATGCTAATGAAGTTTTGTAACTCGGGTCAGTTGCGTCGACGACGGGGGAGACGGGGCGGCGAGTGAGTGACAGAGGCGAGAACGAGGCGAGGGGGAGGGAGTAAGAAGTATTGAATGGAAATAGACGGGCGTGGAGGGGCTGGGTGAGGAAGAAAGGATTCCTGTGAGATAGGTACGGAAAGGCGTCTGTATGTGTGCATATATGTGTACGCAAAAGGGGTGGGTAAGAAGAGAGAACGGAAAGAGGAGGAAGAAGAGAGGGAAGGGATTGAATGGAACAAGCTGTATGCGAGTTGGGTGGAAGTAAGGGGCACCAGATGCCGTTGAATAGACGCCCGGTAAGGAACGGACAAACTTTAAATTTACCGGATCTGGAACGCACCCGAGAAAATGAAGCGTGAACTCAATTTTTTGTCGGAAAGTAAATTTACAACTACGCGTGAGCAGGGAACTGGAAGCTAAATGAACGTCTAGACCGCGATAAATATTGGGAGGGATAAAACTGGCATAAAAGGACTTTCGTCCCGTGAAGGCAGACGGTGGATGTTACTTTGTCGGGCGTCAACAATTGGAAAGTTGCGGCCAAGTCAAAGAGAGAGAAGGGGTGAGTCATTAGCGTCATTGCAGGCGAGGGATTATCTTTCGCACAATGCGCAAAAGGAGTCACAAAGCTTAAAATCCCCACCAAGACCCTTTGGAGGAACAATATGCTCCCTTTAATACGCAGACGTGTCGGTAGGCTATGCTCTTGGATCCCGCCGGACTTTGGAGGATAAGCCTCGATACGATGAATGTCCAAGCGAACTCAAACTTTCGCACAATTTAGAAAGTAAAGATTATATAGGCATACTTCTTACCGTAATTAGTAGCTGCTTAATTCAATTTTATGGTGGTACAGTATTGCATAAAAGAAAACATAATGAGTATTTACTGGCTGATTTTAAAGATAAATGGCAAATCTGATGTCATAAAAAAACAGGAGAAATTTGTCTGAAGAAGTCAGTATAATTTACTTAAATAGTTTATTAAAAATAGTCAAGAAACGATTGCTGTAATCACAAGACTAAAGACCTTATAGATTTAATAAATTCGATGAGTAGCATTGATATCTGGTAATTAAATAGATATCTTGAATTACACCCTGTTTCCATGGTAGATAAATTTACAAAATTCAATATCAGACGAAAAAATAAAACTGTAAATATGGAATATACAAATATTATTTCATTGTGATTTTAAAAACGGGGGTCAAATGATAAAATCTCCATTTCACGGAAGAATGGCAGAGTTAGATAAATCTTGATTTGAGATTCAGCCTTTTTGAATGTAAAATCTTGTTCAACTATCCATAGAATAAAACACGAAACTTCGGAGTCCAGCAAAGCAATGAGCATGTAATTTCGCCTAGTAAAAATAATAAAACATTCCACGTCCATCAAAAATATTGTGATTTTAGCGTATTCTTTATTAAATAAAAATTAAATTCAATACAAAAGGTGGCGTGTACTGGTGCTCTTTTGATATACTTTTATCTTCAAGGATTATAATTGCTGAGGAGAAAACACAAACATCTACGCTACCATAGCTCCACAAAGCAGTATAACGAGGATTTGCAAAACAAATCCTCTTTCCCACCATGGATGAAACACACCCTACTCCTTAAAAAAACAAGACTCAAGATGCTTTGCTTCGAGCAATCCCTACTGACTCATGTGGGCCGAAAATCAAACTAGGTTACGTCACTTTGTGCAGGAGCAAGAACATCCAAGCGGATTATCCTTACAAAGACTCCGATGGCAGCTGTTAAGAATACTGCGAATAGAAGGAAGCCTACATGAAGCTTGAGTATGCCTCTACTACGAAAGTGCTCGGAGGACTTTCAAAGGGATTAACATCAAAGAAAGGTATTAAAGCCGCCGAAGTGGCAATGTCAACGAATGAAGTGAGTAAGTGAAAACATCTCTTTATGATGCGCATGAAGATTCACATATAGAAGCTGGAAATTTGCCATCCTTAAAACTTGAACTTTGGGGTGTAAAAGTTCATATTCATACCTCACTTCTGTAGTGATCGGTTTGTTGTGAAAGCTGCGTCCCATCCTAAGGGCTCGGCCTCGAGCCATAGCGTAGGGATTTTTAATTGAAATATTAGATACTGTGTTTTCAGGAGAAAGTTCAAATCCATAACCCCATTATTCCTGATGGTTTTTTAATCTGTGACTTAACTACTCTTAAACTACTAGCTTTCATCCCGAGGACACGGGTTCAAATCTCTAAAGTGGAATACACTCTTCACTTTATCCCCAGTCAATACTTAAAAGATGCGGAATGGAAAGCTTTTCGAGATAGTACACCGAATCGTAGGTTTCTCATTTGGAATTTTACAGGCCGTAACCTGATTAAAATTTCTGTCAAAATAGATTACAAAATGTGCTTGAATTATCGAAAAACATGTTATCTCGTGTATATTATAACACATTCCACTATGGTAAGTTCGCCTATTACTAGTCGGTCGGTTTACGCTCAATTTAAGTGATGATCTCTGCATCATCCGGGTTCCTTCCGCGTAAGCTGGCAGTTCTGACAACATCTCATTTCATCTATGCTTTCAAGTATGTACCCTGACTTTTCGCCGCTTCAGACCGGAAGAAAAAAGCTATAAGGATATAGATGGAAGGAAAAGAAAGTTAATAGAGGCACCTGGCGTCGGAATTAGCCTTCACTTAATGAAAGGTGCCACGGATAGCGTGCCTTAGCGTCCCATCCAACGAACGGAGTACTGTACTCAAAATTGTGCATAATCCATTCAATTAAGGGGTCTATTTACCAGCGAAAAATCTTTACCGCTGGTGGGATTCGAACCCAGGCCCTCTAGTTGAAAAGCCAATACTCTAATAACTGCAGCAACCCAACTCCCTCATTCTGACAGCAGATTCGCACATGTTTGTCTACACATCGTGTAGAATAGTTATCTACGTCGTGCAGACGAATGTGATTTCGGCTTGGACCTGGACCTTAAAGGTGTTGGCAGGAAAGGCAGCGAAACTGTTGTCAGATCTGCCAACACCGCAGAAACTCGGAAAATATAGTGATCATCATCTATTTTGGCTCCCCCTACCTTATACATGTAGACGCATCGCCTATAATATAAAACATATTTATGGCCCTCTATGTATTTTATGGCGAATGAAGTTATGATTGAAATAGTTCTTATATTTGAAGGATTATTGTAAATGGCCAGCAAACTTTGGACTGCAAAAATAGGCATTTTGATTGGAAAACTTTTCTTTGATAGAGAGTAAAAAGTGAGCGATGGAATTAGTTATTTTCCAGATTTTAGCTGACAAGGACGCAAAATCACTTTTGAGCCTGCACAAGCCAGGAAAATGGAATATTTTTTCATGGGAACCGCAGCAGAACGCTAGTTTGTGGGTAAAAAATGAAACTTTGCTCGGTTGCGAAAAAAACCATTTGGTTCAGCGGTCCACCAAGCTGGTCCACCATCTGGCTTGCGCATAAAAATATTTATTACCATTTCTCTTTCATGCGTGAACTCTCCGCAGAAAAAGATAATGCCATTCGGACATTTCCTCAAAATGTAAGCATTATTTCGATAAATCGTCACAAAAGCATCTAGACGCAGGGCAAAGATTCAAATATTATTTTGACTCTGATGATCTTATATTGAATACAAAGAATACTAATATGATTTTATTCGTATTCTTTTTTGGATTATGGAATATTTTGCGAAGTGGAGGAGAGGCGGAGAGAAGCCCGTCAATGAAGGGCGCATAGGGACAGGTGCATAGGTGCATAGATTTGAACCCGAAACCTTTGGGGTTAGAGACCTGTACTCTAGCACTAGCCTACTCTAGACTAGTATATTATTACTAATCCTTTTTTTATGCATGATATGTAGTTCATGTTTGGTGAGAATTCACCCCCTGCCACACACCTTTATGGTGTCTTGCAGGGTATTATGTAGATGTAACTCGCCGAACCGATCCCCGTGTCAATTGTTAACCATATTCAAATACACGCTAAATCTCTGAGGTGGTTTCCAATTCTTTCCCAAGCACCCTCTTTTTGACTTCATTTTTACTCGTACGCTAGGATGCATAGGTATTCCCCCGCATGTACCATTAACCTCATTGATCCTATGAGAAATAAATGGGGAAAACATGTCGTAGGAGTTTTGGAACGCCATAAGAGGATATAGGAACATAGTTTAGTATAAATGTGTTCTAATACTCTATACGTCTCTACTCCAGTACCTTCAAATGGCGTACGGGGTTGGAAGAGTGCTAAAAGCAAGATGAATTGATGATGAACTAGATAATCGAGAAGGATCATTTTCCCGGTGTTTTACAGAGCAATGAGGCTCCAGGCCTCAGATCTATGGTTTGGTGAGAATTCAATTAGTCTTCAATTTGTGATTGTTATCATTCATTTCGTGAGTAATTAAATGAAAGAAATGAACTATTTGAATTTCCACAGCATTAAGTTGATTACTGCAATATATCCGACAAGTTCATTTGATTACCCATGACGACAACAGTAGAGCTGTGTGTACCAAAATTATGAGAGGAGGTAAATTAATATTTTTTAACTAATTTAATTTCAGCCTGGATTAGGTAACACTGTTTTCAGGAAAACCAACATTTGAAAATGCAAAGAAAATTTCCCCATCATGCCTGGATGATAACTTGGTGTAAACTGCAGTTCTCGTCCTCTCGTGGATCTCGTTCCCATGTCTTAAAATACTATCAACCTCGTTCTCTTCTTTGCCCCACTACTTTACCGCTTTCTTCCCACGAACCCTCTTCTTCCCCTTCTCCTCTTTCCGCTTCACCTTTCTGCCAACTCTTCTTCTCATGTTCTTACACATTACTTCTTCCTGCGGAAAATCTCTGAGCCCCCAACCCGCTGCTTATTCTCCTCGATTCCCTGAAGAGGGAGTGAGACGAGGAGGACATAAAGTGGGGACTGAGGGGACGAGATGCCGCTAAGGGGACTGGGAAGGGGGTGGGACAGTCGTAAATCCTTGACACCCCCTTGAGGCCAAGTGAGGGAGGAGTAGCTTAGGGATGTCGCGTGCTTTTAGTCTCTCCCCACAGCACTAGCTCTTCCTGAAGACGCTGAAGAATACGGTCCCCTGCCCCTTCCCGGGAATTCAGTGCTCCCCTTCCTCTCTCCTGCGAGCCACTAGATATTCTTCCCTCTCAACCCTCCCCCATAATGGTTAGCTTATCTTCTGGAGGCCACAACCCCAGCATTTTTTCATCCCCCATCCTTTCCTTTCAGCTCCTTAACCGCACCTGTTTTCTACTTAGTTATAAAATGCAACGGTATTTCATACACCTTTTACCTAACAGTAAAACAGGCTAAAATTTAAGAATTATTTCCACTTGCTGATCGCCGTGGAACTACTATCTACCCTACATTTATTATTCGTTCGTTTAAGAAAAATTCGGAGCAGCATGACCAGTGATGTGATTGGTAGGAGAATCACTGAAATATTTTTAAAAATAAACTCGCAGAAACGCTATGCAATAAACCAGAAAGAACCTTAAATATGCATAAAATACCTGGATCCACTCAATATAGTATGGATTTCAATTTCGTTTTCGCTGCGTAATCTATTGAGTGTGTATTTTCGTCCCGATTCAGGTAATTTTATGCCATTTATCACTTCACCCAATTGAAATAGTTACCCCAATGTCTATTCCCCGGGAACTTACGTACTAACACGTCATTGGATATATATTCCGCATCCCATGGCTTTCACAATGTTATTTCCATATGTATTCGCCCATTTGGAACAATATATTACTCCATAAAATATTCCAAATTTACGCTTCCACGACCGAACTCTTAATGTCCCACACTCCTCGTTCCAACTTCCTTTCCTGCCTACACTGACCTCTCTAGGCTCACGCATATTTTTTTAATGGTTCCAAGTACCGACTTTTAAATGGTTCATAAAATACCCGTGCGACGGACCCTTCCTTTTCAGTTCCAGCGATTCCCTTGCGCACTCTGCCCCGGATGACCTATCACTTTTGAGCCCACGTGCGTTGGCGCCGTTAAAAAAAAAGATAAAAAGGCAGCCGTTCTCATATATCGATTGAGCTAAACTGAACGCATCGCGATTCAGCGTGAGGAACCAACTACAAAGGGATCGCAAAGTTGGGAGGATTAAAGGTACCCGCGTTCCAGTAGCTGCGTCACTTTGCCACACATGTTCAGGTGCCGGGACTAATAAACGGAACGGTCAAGAGCTCTCGGAAATGCCGGAATTTAACTCGACCGGAGGGACGGATGAATATTTGAGAGGCGCCGCGCTGAATATGGGCGAATCCAACACGACCAGCACTTGGACGACGGAAACAGGGGTCGTCTTGTTCTAAGTCGAATGCACGCACTATGGTCGATGGATACGGATCGCCCTCGGAAAACACTTGGGGGCACAGGAATCCTTCTCGCCAGCTTACGTTCATCCTTCACGAGTTTTAACAGCTCTCATTGCAATGCATACGTCGCTCCACCCAGTGTTATCTCAGACAAACGAATTGAGAGTACATGTTGTTCTTGCTAAAGGACTAAGCTTACAGCCCATTCAACTACCATGGATCTTCGACTTCGGGTCGGATAAAGAAGCATTTCCGACATAGAAACACATTTCGGAAAAGTTGAATCCCAATTCCGATTAATCGGGGAACGCGAGCCTTTTTCTCCTCTAGAATTCTCTCAAAGGAAAAATTATTAATACCGGATGATTCATTTATGAAATTTACACTATTTACTTCAAAAAGATATGATTCTAAAATCTAATAGTTCAAAGTTGTTGTGAGTAAAGAACTGTACCGCAATAACTTTTACCCCATCAATTCAACAATCTTTAACAACTTATGTACATATACTGGATAGTTACAAATTATCTTTCGTATTAATGTATGACTTTTAACCAAATTTCGTCCACATAATTATGTTTTAAGTACATAAATGGTTAAATTAATGGATGAAGGCGATAATTCTTGGAAATTGCGAACGACATGGTAGTAGGCCCCACTTGAAAATGATGCTTAGTCGTCGAAATCGATCGGGGAACATATAAATATCTGTGGAAAGTACAAAGTCTGTTTCATTTACCATGTTTTACATAAATGGTATTATGATCCTTTAATAGATTTCTTTAAACTTAAAACTGAACTGAAAAATATAATTTGACTGTGGGTACTTGTTGTTCAGATATTGTTGAAGTGACAGTAAAATACTCCAACTTCTTCCCAATCAGTAAGATTGTTGCAAACTATTGGTTAAGTAAAATTTGATTTCATAATTTCGCAATCTTGGTGATATTTAAGGTCACATGAAATCTAACAAGGCATTATGAACAACAAGTATTCTATGATTATTAAATTATTCCCATTATTAGATACGAATTCATAGTTTTAGCTAAAAAATATACATGATTTTAGGTAAAGCAACATGATCATTTCGCTTGCTAAATTGTATATATGGTTTCAGATAATTTTAATACACCAAGTTAAACCCAAAACAGCTTTATAAGATGACTTACCGTAATTTATTTTTCTAAGGAAAATATCATCTCAAATACGAAGTGAATCCTGTTGCATGAAAAGAGTCCACCAGTGAGAACAAAATCTTCGCCGCCGTTGTAAATTACAGTGTTTAATTTACTCTCATAGGAATAATTTAATACCAATGTTCATCGCCTATCAAGTATTTTCTGAAGAAATGGCGAAAAGCACGGAAGAGTATATCTTCTACTCGCCTACATTATAAACTTTGATATTTTCCTGACTACTGCCCATATTTTCTCCCCTTCTTGTACAAGGGCTTTTACTTTCAAGCAAAGGGCACCACATATGATTACCACCTTTCATATTCATCTGAGGATAATAATTGTTTATTATTTGGTTTATCCTATACTTTCATGCCTACTCTCAAACAAAGTGCAAACTCTTTTGTTTTCTGTAACAGGAAAGGTATACATAAACTTCAGATGATATAATTACTCCACCCGCTAATAGCGAGGACAAATGTGAATTTTATTGGCATATCGGTGGTTAGCTATGAACATGGATCGATACTTAAAGAGTCTTCATATGCTCACGGCCTGACACCTGAGTAAATAGCTCAGCGCAAAGGAAGATTGAACGCGCATTCTTCCATTAGGATCAAGGCGCTTAATCATCTCCAGCTAAACCTTCCGCCTCCCAAGTTTCAACGCGCAGATGTGATGGATGCAAATGACTTAGCCAGTTTTCGAATGTCTATCGGAACGACGAGTCAAGGAAGCAATTTTTTCCCACCTTAATTACCCACAGGGTAATGGATGGTGCTAATCCAGAGAAGAAGTGATTTCCCAGGAAATGAAAATAGAGCGCTCCCAAGCGACAAAAAAAATTAGGGAAGGGAAGGAAAAAGGGAAGACGTGAGCGAAATTAAATTCGAAAAAATAAATTTTAGATAAGAAAGAGAGTAGGGATGCAAGGGAAGAAGAGGGTAAAAGTTTTCTCAAGAGGGAATGAAATGAATGGCAATCGAAAAAAATTCGGAAGAGATCAGAAAACGGCTCACGTGCGCGGTGCCTCCTTTAATGAAAATTTGACCATTAATTTGTCCATCGGCAATAGTTTGCGCGACTAGGATACAAATTACCATATTGCAAACTAAGGCCGGAATATGGTCATATTCAAGAGATGTTTGACATGGGATAACAGTAAAAAGGAAAGCAGCGCACAGCTGAAATTGGTTTTCAAGAGGAGATACGCATTTCTCGTAGGAAAGAAAGTTTATCAATTCAAATAAATTATTTAAAATCATTATTTGCCAAAACGGAGCAACATGCAACTAATTTATAACCTTAATCAGTCAACTCGCTAACCATTCTTGAATTCCGTTACCTGTCAGTTACTTGCTCGGTCGAGCCAATTACAGCAAGCTAAAGGAATAGCTGGAGTGTTGACTTGAGTTAAGTATTGAATATAGGAAATTTCAATTAGTCGCTACATGGTTTTACTTCAGAAAAGACGTTTATCTATTCACTAGAAGCATACGGCAATTGCTGATTAAATAGAATTAAGAGCCCATAGTTATAACTTGAATCATTTAAACTAACGATTTGCCCGATTTACCATTCGAAGAGTGACGTGAAAATGCTTTATCACTCAAATGCTTTTTTCAAGAGTCCACATTATTGTTAGCCTCCGATTACGACAAATTATGCGGATAGTTTAAAATTATACCTTTAAATAATTCGCAAGGAAAATTGCCAAATAACCATAATGCTAACAATCTGCAACATCTCTCCTAGAGAAACCACGCGAAAGATCACCCATAGACTTTGGGGAATTATTTTACCTCCGGAATATTTTACTCGAGAGGGTTCCATCACGTCTTGATAAAAGAGAAGGAGCGGAATGGCTGCGGCTCCTCAGGATAGTGATGTGGTGGCTTCCTCTTCTCTTCCAAAAGCACAAAACTTGATAAAAGTAATTCCTCCTTGCGCATTTAACTGGCATAATTACGCGAAAAATTAAAGGTTTTTCTCATTTTCACTCACGTTTTGTTTGGATGAATTGAATCTTTGCAAGGGTATGGTGACTCATGATGATGCCGAAAAATTTTACAACACATTTAAATGTTTTGTCATATCAAGGAATAAAATCAATTTTCCTAAAAATTATGATAAAAAAATGTCCTCTTATTAAGCGATACAATTGCATGACACACGCCGGTGGTGACTCAAGAGCAAGATTGATTACAGTTTTTCATCAATACCTTCCCGCAGGCTTTCAGGCCATACTGAAAAACGTATACGGTAACCCGTCCCCACTCTCCTCAATCCGAGTTCGTTAATTAACTTTTCGGTGAATTCCGTGCGAGCCGTTGGTTCCATGGGTATTGGTCATTCTATGAGACGGACAATGTTGTTTCCCGCACGAGGACGGCGTTCGCCTTCCTTCCCTCCCCCCTATCACACAGCCAACCTTCCATATATTCCCCACCTCCTGAATTCGCTTCCTTTACATTAGTGTGTACCATTTTTCGTTCCTGAAGGCACTGTCGCCAAGGTTCATCAAATGAACGCCATGCCACTATACAGGGAGAGAGAAAAGTAACTAACAAAACCTTCAAATAGGTCAAAGCTCAAATTCGCCCAAAACAATCATTCGGCACCAGAGATGGATGAGCTGCCTTAAATTCACTAAGAGCCTCTATGTTTTTCCTGTTTTCAAGAGAATAACAAGTTCCAAGTTTACCATGTGACTCATGTTCTTGAATGAAACGATAAGGGAGTCTTAAAAAAATGCCCAAACGAAATAAAAACACGACTACTGTGCGGTACTTCTCTAAAACTCCTACGCGTCGCTTAGATCAAATTTTTCTCCCTTAAAGATAATTCGCTCTGTTTAAGGTCTTCAATGTTTAACTAAAATCGGGATATCCGCGCAATTTTAAACGTAGCTCACTATTAATAAAGAGGAAGTCCTCAGTCCTCACTTGGTGGAACCGCATTATAGTAGTAAATAGAACAATCATTGTGTAAGATTCCACATTTTTTTTTATTTTAACACAGACCTAGGTTTCGATTGGTTTACGCTGAAGATGATTGGTAAGCCAATCGAAACCGAAGGTCGGTGTTCAAATGAAAAATTTTGTGGAATCTTACGAAGTGATTGTTCTATTTACTAGTATTTCACCATTTTAATGTGTCGCTTTTTTAAATGAAATCTTTAGGTTTTATTATAGGAAAAATATGCGGCTTGATTTTCACAATTTACTCCAGCAAAATGCTCCTCATTTTTTATCACTGTAGATAAAAAAGATTATCTCAGCGTGTTTAATGTTCCTCGGATTTTTCACAGGATTCTCAGGATTGGATTTCTTTCCAGTTCCGTCAAGGGTGTCCGGTATTGTGACATCAGTGACCCAACTGTCTCTTACATCTACACAATACCCTGCAAGCCACTGCAAGGGTGTGCTGCGGAGGGCTGGACCATCACCATCCATGCATTAAAATCGTACAGAATACATAATACCGAGCATTTTAAAAACTATCCCGATTAAACACTATTAATTAGAAACCAGGAGCCACAATATTACCATCTTGAGGAAAATATCACCCAAACAGTCACCCGACACTTGAAACTTTAACTATACAGGACACAAAATCGTTAGTGCACACACAGTAATATAAAAGTTTTTAAATAGGTAGTCTCTTAGAAAATTAAGTTACGAACTTAATTTCCTAGGAAAATTCAGCTTATAAGAAGAAAAATCAGATATTTCAAATCAGCAGGGATATCAATATAAAGATAATTTAGGCACGAAGATAAACGTATAATAAAGCAGGTGACCATCCTGATATTAATTAAAGGCTCATAAATTTAGAGTAATGTTGTCTGCTATATTAGCCAACGCTGACACACGAGAGCTATGGACCAATGATTGTGATTGAAAACTGTTATGAATACGGATTTATTAGCCGTAACCGAATGGAAAAATAATAAAAAGTTCTAAAAATGAAATGATGGGGTCATCTCACTTCAATTTAAAATAGGTACAGAATATGTACCTGTACATACCAAAATAAGTCTTCTTAAAAATAAGAGTAAATGTCTCCGTACAGAAAGTACTTTAATTTGTTTTTCCACCACTAAATAAATCTATTTATATTTTGCACTTATGCATGCCTTACTTTTTCTGGTATTAACTCAACTTCTAAAGAAACAAGTTTTCATTCACTCATTTGAACCTCAATTACATTTTTATACCTGTGAACACCACTGACGAGCGTAATTCCAAAGCATGTTTAATAATTAACCTGAGATAGCTATGAAGATGTTTTTCTTAATATATCTTCTCTAATTAAACTGATGATAGGAAAAGGGGTAGTACTAAATATCTTCGGAAAATATTCTGATAAATCGATGATTTCCGCCACTTTTCATGGGCATAATTGTGAGCAACTTACGTTCGAAAATGCATTTTCAATAAATTTGTGGACGTAAGTGAACACTGTAAGGTCTTAAATAATGGCAATTTTTCGAGAGAGGTAGACGTAAAACATTTAAAGATGTCCACCTTATGAAGGGTACTAAGGAGTCCTCAAATTATCACCCCATCCAGCGAATAATTTCACCACGACATTTTGAACCCAGACCCCCTTAGTGCTACCAGCATTCCCACAGAGCGGGAAGCTGGATCTGGGTTAGGGGAGGATTTGGGCTACTCCTTAAAGTAGCATTGGTTTCAAATCAGCATCAATATCAATGTAAAAATAATTTAGACATGAAGACAAACGTATAATAAATCAGGTGACCAGCCTGGTAACATTAAAGGTTGGTAAATTTATATCAATGTTGTCTGCTATTTTCTTCTGCTTATTTCACCACTTTTAAAGTACTGCAAAAACTGATGAAATAAAGTAATCTTGAATCTTTCATTGCATTAAACTGCGAAATTTTCTGGTACACTTAGTAACTGACTACTACTCTCCATCAATACATTAAGAGCAGTTTATATGCACTATCAACTGTGAAAATTTAAACAATCTATACTTAACACAAAAAGGTAGTAAAAACCAAGGCCGATACTTATAAATTCAGGATACCGAGTACCTTCTTTGATATTTGCTTTTAATATAGCTCGTTTGAGAATATTTTCTCGGCAAAAAATCTGGTTAAAATATAACCATTTATTTCAAAAATATTAAAAGCATAAACTCACCAAAATCCAAGTTTCAGTAGGACGTTTATGATAAACAAGAAGAGCAGTAATAAATTTCCACTCACCTGAAAAAAAGTGAGACGAATGCAAATTAGGTCATTTTGCATAAATCAAATTAAAAATTACTGTAATTCAAATTCATCTGTATATTTTAACCAATGTAATTTTGCCCTCAATTCTGTAGGGACCACTGCAAAATCGAAGGTCAAATAACACCACTTGTGGAGTTGATGACCTTGAATTGCAATTATGTGATAGCGCCAGCTCGAATCGTTCGACAGCATGAGTTTTTTGAGGTGATTTATTAATCCCAGAGAGTAGTATTTAGGTGTTTACGTTCATGCTTGACATGAAAAACTAGCGTAAAATATGTGTCAAGGTTTTACATCAAAGCCTTCAGTACAATTAGTTCAAGACGATACCTAAGGCTTAGTAAAATTAAATAAAATTTAATTCCAACGTTAGTCTCAGTCTTCCAGGAATACGTTTCACAGATAAAAAGCTAAATAGAGAGATACCCTTTCCTTCTCCCAGATCCAATGGCAAGCTCGGTGTATCAAAGACACATGATGTTATCTAAGTTAATATAGATATCTACGAGAGTAAATAGTAAGGTGGTCACAACATGTATGCCACTCAAGAAATGAAAAATACATGGCGTAAGAGTAAAAAGTTATGGAATCTTTCGCTTTCGATGCCAAACCACCGCCAGTAGTTAAATAAAATGTTATATGACGCATGTTGATCTGAAATAATGTGTAGTACACAGGGTAGCATACATCTTATCCCACAGTTTAATGGTTTCAATATGATTGTAGCAATATTATATTAATACTTAATATGATGAGAGGATTTGAATGCCATACAATAGCAGTGCATACATAGTGGTATTAGATAGGCTTTAAATGCATAAATTTATGAGTACATCACACTATCTAACCAAGTACTAATGTAATTAGAATATCCGAGATAGGATTCGAACCCTCGACATTTGGATCACCAACCTGGTTATCTTGGCCGACAATCCAGTGACTGGTTTCTGCGGTTTCGTTTCCCCGAGGTCCACTTTTCAAAAATATAGCATGGGAAACTCCAAAAATAAATTATTCATTGAATTTCTAATAACGATCCAATTCGAGCAATATATCATGACTCCCTCAACCCTTTTACGCATGCTTCTTCACGATCATTCGACGGGATTGGCCTTGTACGCCCTACTTTCGCCCGGAAAGGATTTTTGGAGCCCGTGAACATCAGCCTCCGATAAATTAGAAAGAGGAACCACAGCGTCCTTCTTCCCCCTATCAAATGTGGTCAGCCGGGTGTATCGGAATCCCATAAATCCAAAAGTACAGAAATGCCGACGCAGAAGAATTTACTACAAGGCTTGCTCCAAATGTTTTGTTTAAATTGGAAATAATAAAAGTAATTGGCAGCTTTTCACATAAAATTCCTGTCTCTATCCACGATTTTTTTAGGCCAAGAGTGGCAGGAGTAAGAGAATCCCCCGTACCTCAGAGCAGTAGTATCCCACGGTGTCCCACGGCGGCGCTTATGAGTATTTTCTTGCAATTGGGAAGATATTTTTACACCAAACGCTACCCCAATCCATGAAAATAATTGAGTAGGAAATAGGACTACGCTGGAATGGGTGTTACTCCAGTTCACGATTTCTAGATCGTTTTCACTGCTTTAAACTCGAGGGACCAAAAATATGTTCAGGTAGCAAGTATTGATCGCTAATTCCAAAAGCTTACTTATCCATTACTTTTCTCCAGAAATTAAAAGACAATCATTATGTACTGTAACAGCGGTGCATGACTCGTGAATTAAACTCTAATTCGTTTCGGTAGAATTTTCATTTTTGTAGAGGTATGATTAATGTTAGCAGATTAATAGAGTTAAGTTGCGTCGTTAAGTGGAGTATGTGCATTCGTGTTCAAATTTTGAGTGATTTGAGGTGAGAGCGCGCTCGTTGCGCACCCCCGAGGATGGTTTTCGACCGTCAGTCAAAAATTGGAGAGGTGGCGCTGACGAAAGTGGGGGAGAGAGGAAGAAGGCAGTGGAGGAGACGGTCTCGAGAGACCGTGGTGATTGGAGCGTCCGTAAACGGTGGCCGAGGTCCGCTACGCTGAAACCAATAGGTATATTCGAGGCGGGGGTTAGGGCTCGGACCTACGCAGCGGCAATCACGTGGCAAATTGCGATTGAAGCCGCCTAGCAACACGGGCATAACGAGGGAAATATCCTAGGGCTGGGCGGATTTCCGGTGCACCGGTTCAGCGGTTCGGTTCTCTTCAGAATCGGCAGACCGGTTCAGAAGTAGGAAAAAAACGGTGACCAGGGAAGCAGTTCTAAACTGGGGAACATGGGCATCGGTTCTGAACCGGTGCACTGGAGAAGCGGTTCTGAAACACCGATGATCGTTCGCTGCTCGGCTTTCACACCGCCGTCTCTGATCGCATCCAGGCGGGCTGGCGACCACGCAAGTGAACTTTCCTGGGTTATAAGTTGTCCGCCTGACTGTCGTCTGCTAGAGCCGCTAGAGTGCAGAGCGAGCACTCGCCTATGTAAAGCATCAGTCACATACGTAACTCAACAGGATGTTGCGTTTTTTCATGTTATTTTGTTTTTTCGCCGATTACAACGAATGAGAGAGAGAAATAATAATCCTTCAGGTTAGTGCAGTAGCAATTTATATTAAACCAATGCTGTTGGTTTTGGGAGACTACGTGGAGGAAGGAGCATTGTTTCCAGTTCCTTTCTAGCCCTGCCACACGCAAGAAGTGAGAGGATAATGCAACTGCTTACGGCAGCCTCAACATTCGTGTCCGGAATGCATGCATGGATGGGATTTATCGTGCATAAGATGCGCCAAATACAAACTAAATTTGACATTTATTATTAATGCTCAATATTGTAAGTTCATTCCAACAATTATTTTATGCCAAAGGATGGTTGAGATATTTTTTAATGAATGATATTTGAAATAATGGTAAATTTAAGGAAAATACGGTTACCTAAGGCAAAATTTGATGTGACACCCTATGTTGCCAGAAAATTTCGGGTAGTTTGCGGGAGGCCAATTTTTAACAATGCCTCAAAAACATGTTCATAGACCCTCGACCTATAGTCGTTCCACAGATGAAAGATAAAGGAAATATTGACTAAGAAAGGCAGAAAACTGTGAGCCACAGACGAAAGCAATCAACCTCTCCACACATATCAACTCTCTGGAAGCACGTAAATGAGATCTTAATTGGAGAGATTTCGTCCGTATGCAGACACCAGTCGCTCTGTCTCTGGAGAGCTTTTCATTCGCCAGGCATAAGTTAGTAACTTAGCACGACGCCTTTTGATGTTACAACAGCATTATCATCAAGGCTGATCAAGGCACTTGATAATGTTATTTTAACAACGAAACGCGCTGTGCAAGTGAATAAATAACAATGATAATTTTGCTATGTTTTTTCCTTCGGCAATAATGCGAATTTCATCGCCGTTACAGTTACAAAAGATAATTTATATATAAGCCCAGGCCTCATATAAAAACCATTGGCTCACGCAAACATTCTCACTTTTTACTGTTCAGTTTAGGAAAGCATACCCGCGTAATTAAGAAGTATCCAACTATATGAAAAACACGTCTTTAAAAACAGGTAAAATGAAAATTTTGACAAAAAACCCTTAGGATGACAAAATACGCGGTGCACGAGAAAAAAAGTTCAGTAGAAAAAACGGTTCAGTAGAAAACACCTTTTTAGTAGAAAACATCGGTTCGACCTATTGAACCGGTGCACCGCCGTCTAAAACGGTGTTTTTCAGAACCGAGAACCGGTTCAGTATTTCCTGCACCGCCCAGCCCTAGATAACCCCGCTCAAGCTACCCGAAAAGCGAGAACACGGATCCACCAGAGAAAGGATGAGGCGACCTGAATACTTCAGACCTAGCGGCGGGAAGGGAAGAGAGGCCCTACGCCTACGCCCTAGGCCCTTACAACCTGGCCCGACCGCGACGCGACCATCGGCGGCCATCCCGTTCGGGATCATCCCCGCGGTTGCGGGAGCCCCAGTCATCCCACGCATCAGGCCTTCAATCATCGCAACGAAGGTTGGAAGTCCCCGCAAGCGGATCCGCACAACCACGTGTCGTCCACCTCCCCGAGACACCGTGTGCACCCCCCCCCCCCCTTTTTTGGTCCCACCTTTTTCCCCCAGGGTGTCAACTGCCTGCTTTCGAGCCAAAAGTTAATTACGAGGAGAAACTCTCCCCTCTCAAGTAAATTCACTATGTCATTGATTTACGTTTTAGTCACGTTCTCGTGAGAGGGTAATTTCTCATGTTAACGTTTGCGTCGTTTGTTTTTTTATTCCATTTCTCCTATTTGCGTTGTTCAGCTATGTTATGTTTCATTAACCCCACTAACCCCTTTATAATTATGCTGGTGAGCTTTCCTCACCGGCGTGACCTTTCTAAGAGTTGTTTTCTTCACGATCTGCCGTGAAAATAAAAAAAATTGCGATTGAACCCACAACCGTATAATCCAGAAAATCTTCCTCCCTGAACATGCCCCCCACTCGAACCACGAGATACCCAAGCTCTGAGCGGATCCTCATAACTCACGATCCCATCAAACCCGCGGAAAACTGTAGAGAGCCATACCGTTACAATACCAAGGCTTTATTAAGTCTCACGCTTACCGTACGAAAGTCAAAATCACAAACAAATAAATCACAAATAAAATCACAAATAAACAAATCTTGATCAGAAAAAGGATCATATTTGCTTTGGTGACCACATAATTTTCATAATGAACTCAATTTATATTCGTCATATGTAATTACAATATTACAAATATTTTAAATAACATTATCATAAGTTTCATAAATCATCACACATTTACCAATCCAAATTTAGTATGGTGTGTATAAGAACTATACACTAGTCATAATGCTAAGCCAATACACGAATGTTGAATACTATTCTACTATGGTATGCTATTCATCCACATAATTTAAGTAAAATTCATAATAATCCTAAAAATCGGTATGATACAAGGACTGCTACAACCACTCGCAGAAGAGCCACATGCTCATCATAATTCATGATTTTACAATTTCTTGTACACAAGAGGGGGATGCAGTCAATAACACAGATTTTTTCAAAACCAAAATAATAATTTTCAAATTTGATGCATCGTAGAAGTTATTGGTGATTGGACGAAAACAGTTTTTTTTAATTCCTAGAGCATCCTCTACCACGAGTCCAGGGATGGAATGTAAAAAAGCAAGCACGGCCGATGATGGATGCACTGTCGAGACAACTATTCACCTAAGAATGGTTTCGCATATTTTTCGCGTATTCGAGATACGGTAACGAATAAGATACGGTAAAGACAAAGATACGGTATCGAATTCCAAGTATCCAAGTAACTGTGCATGATTATTAGATGACCCAAGCTGAAATCTAGTTATCATACAGCTAGCACAATCCCTTCCCTATTAAATTTAAGTGGTGATAATTTGTAGATTACCAAAATATAAGTAGAAAGTCACGAAGCGCAAGAGAACTCCACAGTCATCGAAGCAATTTGAATCGATATCTTCAATTGTCAATCGAACAGTATTAAATGCAACTTCTCATGCTAGTACTTCCTTCTGCTAAATATCAAAAAGGTTTTCATACAGATCAGAAATCGTTGTAGATAAAATTTAATTTAATAGATGTCATAATCGATACATCCACTAAGAAAGGCAAAGCCATAATTTACAATTTATGTTATGAAACCATCATTTCATAGCTAGGGAAATTTTTAATCGCTTACCGAGGAAATCGAGATACCAATTACCTTGATAAAGGTCCCGAACCAGAACACGTAAAGACTAAAACGCTGATCCCGCAGCAGGCAATCTCTTTGTGAGCTTACCAGTGGGAACTTGACGATAATCCGCTATCAGACGAAGAAGAAAATATGAAAGGACTTTTTTTTTGCCCCTGCTAGTACAATGGCACCATGCACCTTGATGGGAGATATATACTATTTCAAAGAGATACTGATTTATACATGCACTGACAAAACACAGGGTATTTTCAGCTTTGTGTCATCTTACTTGTTGATCAGCTTCGACCTATTTCACACTGGTGATACCCTATTTCCGCCGATAATTAATATCTACCTTGGGGGGCTGTGTTTGAAACCGTCGCAAATGTCTCGAACAGGTAACCAAGGAGTCACGTGTGGTAACCATGAATATTTCACAAATTTTGTGCGTTAAAACTGCTGTTCACAGCCTCATTTATTGTTTATACTTTTGTTTTTTCTCATCTGGGGGCTCTATAATCAAGATAGATGAGAAAAACTCGGGTGAAAACAATAAATGATATTGCAACGATCGATTCAGACGTATGAAATGCGCAAACCATTCGTGTTTGTACCACGTGACTCCTTGGTTACCTATTAAAGAAAATCCGGGCTGTTTCTAACACAACCCACCAGGAGATACTCATCATTAGGGACATGACATTTTCGCGAAACGTTTTTTGCGACAGGATTCACGAGATAAGCGACTTTTTGGGTTTAATCGCGAAATAACCGTGTCTTCTTTGAAACGCGATTTTTTAAACGAAATTTGAGATATTTTGCAAATGCCGAATTTTTGTAGCATGAAATATTTTCTTTAGTGATGACCGGATCCGATCTTTTATTTTACTCGGTTCCGGATTCGGATCCAAAGACACGGAGTAAAATCGGATCCGGATCGTAGATTTTAAATTTTCGCGGTTTAGCGATCGAAGTGCCCCGTGAATGGAATGTAGGTGCGGTAGATAATGACAAGAAGTGGATGTGTAACTAAGGTCACGTAATTAGATGAAAACTTTCCCGTGCAACTAGAAGCAAAATAAAGATATATGACTTTTTTCCTCCATTACTCCGGTATCGCGGGAAAAAAATACGTAGGATGCCATGCGTGTAGCCTATATTCGCCGGGATCAGGCATATAACGAGAGCCATGAACGAGAGCTAGTGTACTGTGCGAAGTTCGATCCCAATCGCAGTTTAATTTTTTCTTTCAGTCACTGCATCGAAAATGTTATCATATTCAATTTCAAACCATTTCATCTGAATACTCACTTTATTAGACTTTGTTGTTTAAATTAGATTTACAAATGAACTACTCATAAATTAAGGATGGTTGGGTCGGATCCAAAGAACCACGGGTCTTTCATTTCATTCGCTACTGAAATCATATTTAGAGACAGTAAAAATTCAGATCCGGATCGGAGATTTTAACATCTCGCGGCCTCGTGATCGATGCGCCTCGCGAATGGAATGAACGTATGGTAGATACCAACAAGGAGAGTTAAGTAACTCGGGTCACGAAATGAGAAGAAGATTTTTTCCGTGCCACAAACGAGGAAAACAAAATAAAAAATACTCGTATTGACCTTTTTCTCCATAGGCTCGGATGTGCGAGAAAAAAATTAAGCCGAATGTCATGCGGGTCGCCTACATTCACCAGATTCCCGTGAACCTATGAGAGCGTAGTTGTTAAAAATGAGGGCTAGTGTACTGCCAGTCACGAGTTCGATCCTTAACACTACCTAAGAATACAGCCGTGCTGTATTCCTAGGGTAATGCTAGTAGGCTGTTAAAAAAAAGTAAGTTATCAGAAATTTCATGCCAAATTATAAGTAAAAAAAATAATTAAATTAGGCGAAAGGAAATGATTGGAAAAAATTTATATTACAGAATTAAATCGTGGAATCATTACGTTAACTAAACAGTGTATTTTTGAGTGACGCATTTGTAAATCTAGTTGAAGCGATAGAAGTACAAAAAAGTCAGTATCCACACACAAAGGTTGGAAATGAAGGACGATAAAGTTTTTTATTCAATGGTTGAAAGAAAAATTTTAAACAGCGTAAGAATCGAACTTCATTACCTGCAGTCCATTACTCCACTCTGTTATTGTTATTACCATTATCTCATTAATTTGCCTTTAACTTAATTTTGCCTACTGTGTTTTTTATGTTGCGTAGGGCAGCCATAACTTCTGTATTGGATCTCAAATGTATGTAATTAACTGTTTGTTCACATTGGTATGAAGTATTTATTAATAATATTTTTAAAAAACCCTTCCTTTAAGACTCCTTTTTCCCAACATTAAACACAGCTTTCACCTTTTTAAAACGATTTTATTTACCGCATTTGTCATTTTAAACACCGCTTTTGATGATTTTTATTTACCATTTTTCGGTGTCCCTACTCATCATTTTTAATATTAACCTTTTGCTGTCGAAAACCTTGATCTTATGCAAAACTACCAGATATGCATCATTTTGGTCCTTCTCAGGGCGCCTGCATCTTTTTTTTTCCCTGCCCCAGTAAACTACATTTTATACTTTAACCTGTCAGCTCACTTGAAACCCTTTCAGTTCGCACGCACCTTAATCGATCGATCGATAAGCTATGGAAGGCAGAAAATAACACGGCTCACTGATTGCGTGAAGTCACCATTTACTCAAGTTCAAAGACCTCGATAGTAAAGGATGGATATCCTATACTCACAAGGTTTTCCTTTCAGTTCCCCTTGTTAGATGGGTTATGTATTCAAATCAGAGTAATTTTAGCCAAATTTTTAACATACGGGGGAAATGAACAATGATATGAGTAGTAGGCAGAGCTCATAATAGAAGTCTTACTCTTCGCATTTCTCCGTATTGCTTCACTAATACAGCTAATGAGACAGGTCCAACAATTAATGTGTTCCTCATCAATGACAAAACATAGTGAATTAATGTACTTTTTTCTATTTTTTTCGAACAAGCTCACAAAAACCATCACAGTTAGTGTGCCACCCATGACTATAATGTGGCCAACCCTCCAATCATATACAGCCTAGGCGTCAAGAATGACGAAAAAAGGAAAATATACCCTAAACGCCTTTGAACTGATCACATATATAGAATTCTTCTCGGAAATATAAAAGTTAATTACCTGCTTTAAAATACTACGCAGCCAAACAAGGCATGCGAGTTACGTATTCCTAATTAAATGAATTCATTGTAGATTCCTTCAGAACACCAATAAAATTCCGTGCGATTTCATAGAATTATAAATTCTTTCATTTATTCTGCTGCGCCGTCCTTCAACGCAAACCAACTCACACAGAGGAATGAATGGCACCTAATTAAAAACGAAGTAACCTTTAAATTCGAGTTCATGTGTGCTTTAATTTTCACATAATAAAGAATCACTAAGGTATATTTGTCCATATTTTTGTCCATATATAATTTGTCCATATATTGTCCATATATAATTTTGTCCATGTATAATTTGTCCATAGTAGCATTGGGCTGTAAACTCAGCGTTTGGATTGAATGTCATAAGTAGTTAAGGCTGAATCTCATTGAGAACTTATCCCACTGGCGCGCGTAATCCAAGTGCCAGGAAATAAGAGCTGTCTTTTTCTTCTCCACCATGCGGTTTCCCAGAAAGATTGGATGCCCACATCATTATCAGGGTCGGATTTAGCTTAACGAGATCTAGAAGGCATCGCCCTGATTTGAACCCTAAGCCTCCTATCACGACCGAATGCTGCACTACTGAGTTATCACGTCGTTTTTTAGACCATAGGCTAGTTTACGCTAGAACTCTAAGCTGACAGCCTACATTAGAACTATCTGCCGGTTTCCTAAGGGCTGACAAAAAAAATTAATGACAATGCGATAGAGGTTTATAAATGCTTAATAAACGTTAAGTGTAAATGTGCCAATTTGAATAATTAAACAACCACATGTTTTAACAGGCGAAAAACACTACATGATAGCTCATTCTGTCTAAAAAAAGGAACCAAATATGCTGGCAATGTAGGGAGTGATATTTCAAATACAATTTATTACTATTACCTGCGGTAAGTGCAGGACCTAAAACTTTACAGGGATAGGTATGTACATACATTAGAAAAAGGTTAAAATATGAAAGTTAAAAACGGATATTCCTAAACCACGAGAGAAATTTTTTATTCTCTTCGACTTCCGAAAAGAAACTCGCATGCTATCACATTAATACCTTATTTATCGTAAAGGAAAAGGTAAAAAACAGTGAATGAGAAGTTTTATGGAGTCCAAAGAATCAGATGGAATTAAGAAAGTTCTTTATCTTCACTACTTAACTGTGAAATAAATCAAAATGAGTAGACCAACACGTAGAATTAGCACCAGATTCATTCTTGGTCAGTTATTAGTAAATTCGAAGGTAGTGATTTAATGAATAGCAGTTGTAAGACAATATGCTGGTTACTCACAATATGCGTTATAAACTAAAATCATGCTTTTTAGGAAACAATATATAGCCATTAAAAATGGCTATCTCGCATCTTATGAAGAATAGAATAGAAGTTTATTATTAGACGCCTTACTGAAAAATAATGCGTGCGATGATTTGAGCACATAAGCAGAGTTAAAGTTAAGAAATATTTTATACCATAAGAAATATTACCACCATGTTGTCTATCATTCACATGAAAATCATCTTCTTCTGGGATTGAATTGACGAAAGGTATAATAAAACCATCCGAGTCGCAAGTATTTTCTGGGGCACCCCAAAGCAGGGACTTCCAAGTCCCTACTTCGGGATAGGGACTTCCAAGTTTCATCAGTTAACGCTAAATAACAATTTGGGCTCGGATACGAAATGATCCATCGCTTCGTATTAGACTGAGTGTTCTCAGATGCTTACAACAGAATTAAATTGAAATATTTTACAGAGACTCTGGGGCATCTGAGGTACACCAGTCTAAAACTGAAGTTACAGAACTACAACATATAATTTTAAAATACCTTTTTGGACAATCGAGGAGCTTTCCTATATTGTCGGAAAGCAATGTCATGTTTTGGTCATAAAATCCACGAAAGCCTAAAAGTTAAAAAAATGTAGCACTGCATCTCTCACGGAATGAACGTCAATTAAGAATAGTGAAATCGTTCCGACGCGTATCGAATGAGTAGGTACAATACAAAAGATGTTCACAATAATTTCAGCAGACAGCAATGCAGTAATTGGAGAAATGAGACTGTAAAAAAAAGGAATTTCGTAAACGATAGAATGGGGTAAATATTGAAATATCATAGAAATCTTGTTTCCCAGGGTTTCTGGAGGACAACAAAATGAAATATCAATGTAGAACATTATGTATTTAAACTACTGATGGACAGAACTGTTTACTAATTCCTAATGTTTCCGAAACCACTTTCAAGGATTAAAGAGTATGAGAACCAAAGCTCCTTAAGTCTTAAATTGTAAGCGGGCAGAGTAAAAATGATTACACATACATGAATTCGGAGGGAATGTAATTGCAGGTAGTAGATGAAAAACAGTTAAACTCAAACAAAATTAAACTCAAACAAAGAGAGGGTAGTGCGAAAGCCAATGGACGAACAAGATAGTATATGAGTTATAGTATATATCTACCATAACTTAATACATAAATGTATGCAATAACGCAAATGTATGGAAAGACAATTACATAACTGTGTGAACTGCGGAAATAGTTAATAGGTGACAACCGTAAAGCGGAATCTCATAAACTGTATTGCGGAAATATAAGGCAAAATTTCACACTATAGCAAATATGTGAATGAATGGTTACTTTATGACAGCAATATGCGAAACGGAAAACTTGGCATGATATGACTAAATATAATTCGTTACCTGCTCTTATTCGGATAATATGCCGAAGAACAATTCGAAAGTTACAAAAATTAGTAATTGTAAGGTAATTTATCGAAAAAAAATAGGAATCTATTGAAACATGTTTGGCCCGTTATACAAAAAAGAGGATGTGAAAAGAATATATACGTTAAAGAATAGTACAAAGAACATATATATGAATGTTACAATGTATGTATATAAATATGTTAATATGCTCGCCCAAAACTCAAGAACCAACTGTAGAACAACATTGAAACTTTAAGGTTAATTCATGTCATTCTCAGACAAACAATAGACATAAGAAATATTTAATTATTTAATTTAATTCTTCGTTATTCTTGTAACTATGGGTCCTCGGTTCGACCCCAATTGATTCCAAAGTATCCCCATACGACACATGTGAAGGGATTTCTAAACGCTTGCAGCCATTTTTTCATTTGAAATTTTTAAATAGAAATACTTATTGCACAAACTTGAGACGCACAGCAGCAGCAGATAATTCAATATATATTCTTATTATCTTCTAGTTCCGATTTCGGATCAAAATTACTGGTACGTCAGTAAAATATAACGATTTTTGGTGATTTTTTCAGTTTAAATACCCCTATCCCCTTGACGACTAAAGGGATTGTTGCATTATTAAGTAGATAGGCAGTATAAAATGTAGACATTCTTATAGGCGTATTCATTTACATAAAACTCAAGAACCATACGTAGTACGGCATTCTAAGGCTGAAGTTTAATAAATGCCTTCCTTGCGCAGTTAAGGTGCTACTTTATATGTAAATAATAGTCCCCAGTTCGACTCAAGATGAGTCGAATCAGATGATGCCCGTATTCATAGTCCAGAAATGTACCCTTAAGTTGTACATAAGAAATATTGCTTGAGGCTATTATTTAATTTGTAAATGCTAATAAAATATATTCATTGCATAAAATTGTGACGCGCACTAGTCGAAAGGTAATTTAATAAGGATTTTTAATCTAATCGTCGAATACTTATTTTGGTTAAAATTACCAGAATTTATGAAGATTTCTGCGGAAATGTCTGAAATTTTAATCTTTAACCATTCATTTCCCATGGCTTTGTTTACAAACAATTTTGATATGGGTCGTCGACTGAGACGTTCGTTTGTGTTTCTCCCTACACATTCCTTTGACTATATTTGCGATAATTTATCACAGTTACTGTTTGTCTGTATACATACTTTAATTTAATTCTTCGCTGCTGGTATTAGTCTGTATTGGTGAGCATTTATTTATTTCATTTCCTCCTATTTTCAACATCAACAGTGACCGGAAAAATATTAAAGGGTTTTTTTTACGGTAAGTTCAAAATGTTGAATACGGTATACCAGTATACAGGAAACTAAAAAGGTTGTTCACGGTAGCGTCAAAACTTTGCTTTCTCATAAAGACTGACATTCTGGATCGAAGAAGTTGTCGTATAGACGTGGTTAAACTGTTTAATATATAACAAGTTTCATCAAAAACATCTTTCAGATTAAAAATAGTGACGGTACTGGAAAATTCAATTAAGTATGGTAAATTACTTTAAGATGCTAGATATAAGCTTCTCTCTTTCTTGTGTCATCACAACTGCTCCGTCATTTCCTACTTTTTTTACTGCCTCAGAAAAATTCCCATGCGTTGAACTGCTTTTTTGTGTTCAACTACTTTCATTATTTTTCTTTGTTAATGTTTTATTTTCCCCATAATTTCACCTCCATGTACTCAAATATGTATGCCTACAACCTTGTGGTTAAAATTTTATTGCGTCTGATTTTTAACCATGATTATTATGAATATTATTAATTTTTTGTGTTAACTTTCATTATCATTATATAAAAACTGTAATATGGTATTATTATTGGCATTATAAAGTATTCGAACTAATACTATCTCTGGATGACTGACGTAGATTTATTTATTTTGTACATAAATATTATCTGTGATCAGCAGCGAAGACTATAATGAAATGATTATTGAATAGAACCGCGGAAATTGACTCAAAATCTTTAATGCTGTTTCGTTCTATTAGATGGCATAAATTAAATAGACAATCATAATTATCAAAATATCATTTCATGCACTAAACATTATCGTATTCAAGCAGACCATTCTTACATATGACAGTACATATCAATTTCAGTAACTAATCTCAATGTTAGCTAAAATTTATATTCCATATTGTTCCATTTGTAACGGGAAATCCCTTCTAAAGTTGTTCATAGAATCAATGCACGAATAAGATACCTGGAAAATCGTTGCTGATGTGCAATGTATCAATATTACTTGGAAAGTCAAGTCCACATAGGGAAGTGTAACTTAAGTTTGATACTGGAGAGCCGTTTCATTGATTAATCACGCCGCTCTCCAGCTTGAATGCGAGCGGAGTTGAAGCTCTTGAGTAATACGAGTTTATGGCATAGCATTTTTAAAATAAAACGGAGCGGACACTTATACATCAATGTGAAAACGAAATACGCTCTTGACTATGGAGGTTGAACCATCGTAACAATTTTTGGAAATTGACATCTATCCTCATTAAGGGTCAGAGTTGTTTTACTGGACAGAATAGATGAGGTCAAATTAATTCGTTGAGAAATTGGCCATCATTAAAAGGAAGTCACATGATAGTGAATAATAGAGTTTCAATCTTTTTATCCAATGGAAAGGTCCTACTCGATTGAAGATATGACTACAGGCTAATTTGTTTTGCAGAAGATTGGAGCCTCAGTAAATTCAGCAATACGCATTTGCGAGTGAAATAAGCTATACTATAATTATCAAAATTGCATGGTAATAATTATCCCATGAGTATAAGTCCCAATAAGCATAAGAAATAAGAGAAATCGAAGTGCCTATGAGGTATCGACAAGAGTGGTGCCTACAGGAATAATTATGAAAGAGTAGAACTTCATACCGTAGCAATTACAAAACCCCTCCTAGAAAGTACCAGTGAGCTTTTTAGTTGCTACCTTTCATTAAAGCAGCACTTTAATGGTCTGTTTAGCCGCAGAGAATTTTGTTAAAAGAAACCACTACATTTGCATCACAAAACAAAAAATAAGGGAAACAGGGAATTAGGGTACATCGAATGTACGTAACAGATGCCTCAGGAAAAAATGAAGAACGCAACGAAATGACACAAGATAACACCTACGTGTTTCTCGCAGGAAAAAAAACAGAATATAATGCTGATAGCTGTTATTGGTTGTTTGTATCTTTGTTGTTCTTGGTGCGTAGCCATGTTAGCAACCTGTACAGCAAAAACGTGCAAACAGCCAATAACAACCGCTTCTTCTCAAAACACACAAATAAAGAGGCTTTCTTTTCAACCACTGCGTTACAGCAGATCCATTTCAAGCAATCACGAAGAGCAAGCCGGCAAAATACTGACGGTGGGTAAGTAAACCTCTTGGAATGCCTCTCATGTCTAGGTTGTAATTGCAAGGCTTGATTTCTCCTGGGAATGAAGTAGTTGGGAGAAAATAAAATCTCCTGGCGTTGGCTAGCCTCGAATTTCCAGCAGTCAACAAAAAAGAATTTTCCTCTTGATTTTTTAGTACGAGAATAATCTTCAAAATTAAACATTCTAAGGTGTTTAACGACATAGAAAGAGCCATCAAGGGAATTAAAGTAGGAAAACATGATCGTACTATGCTAAATGTTTGGTACCTCCTGTCCATGTGACCCGCTGGGAAATAAAATATTTCACCACGTGGTAGCAACGTAATGTCTTTAAATAGACCACCGCTAAAGTAAATGGCAAACACTTTTGAAATGCAAAATCTTAAAATATGATATTCTGTAACAGCGCTGAATATTATTTCTAATATTGAGAGCCACTATAATTCTCTTTCATGAATTAACCCGTTCTTAAAAAAATCATATGGATAAGGATGCTAAGTACAGGGACTTGAAAATAATGTGTAGTATGGTATGTCATATTTACGACTCGACTTCATTCAGGAAATGTCATCGGAAGAACATTCTAGTTATTGGAATTAAAATTCTATATAAGTATTCCATGATGTAGGTTAAGAACATGGCATACTTCATCACTGAAATAATATAGTAGTATATAATATTAATTATCATATTAATATACTCTAATCATAGTATGTTTATTACTATGTTTATTATTGTTTAGTATTATGTTTATTATCATTTATGTACTTTTTATCAAAAAATGTTCTCTCAGAATAAAGATAAAAATTGGAGACAAAAATACTAAACAGTTATTTTTATGCCGACCGATATGAGACCTCAAAGCTAGAGAAGAACGGCATAGATCGAAAGGATTTAGGAACTAGAATTTATAGAAATGAATTTACAATGCAACGTACACGAAGCACATCTCGTGCCATTACGTGATTTCGTTTCACCTAGCACAATTAGCGGGAGACCTTATGGCGCAACGAAGCAAATTAAGGTGAACCTTTCTCAATTCACGATGTGTTTCATAGTCTTAGTAGGCTTTCTCAGTGTTTATATGCAAATTCCCAACAAGCTATACCTAGAGGCATAAACCGTCAATGCAATCAGAGACACGTTTCCACCATTAGATCCACTGCGCAGATATTCTTAAATTCACATCAGTAGGCATTACCATTTCCATGCTTGTGCCACTTCTCGAAGTACAAGTTTCACTTCAAAGGCGTTACCCAATGTATGCGATGAAAATACGAGGAACACTATCAACAATGAGGACATAGGAGAGAACAGAATTAGAAGAAGAAACTCTTGAGCACAGTATTTCAAATGTGCCGGCTATTTTCCATAATTCTTTGCGAATGCCGTTTTAATTCACTCCTAACTGAATCCAAAAGATGATAAGTTTAAAACCACAAAATTATAGAGTTGTAATAGACTATCGACAAAACAACTGGAGTTGAATATTAGCACTACCAAGAAACTGAATTACAAAATTCTGTTCAATTACCGCAAAAATGCATGAAATAGGTTTGACGGCACAGCACGCACGATTCCTCTGCCACCATACTTACACCAAGTAGGGGATGAAAATTCTTAGCATCAATATATGAGCAGATTTTATTTTTGTCTACCCAGCTTAAGCGAAGAATAATTTCTTCATCATCATGAGTCAACATTCGGAAGATTGTTTTCGACGCAGTTCTCCACTCAATTTCGCTCTCTGCTTTCCCCTTCGTATTAGTATGGTTCTTCATTTGCATGCCATTCACTAATTGCTCAATATATCTCTACGAGGGGTTCCTTTGCCATTCTTCTCATTCATTTAACCCTCAACGATCGTCTTCAACAGACGATCATGTCTCAAGATATGGCCAACTAAGTTGTCCAGTCTTCTTTTTAAAGTTCTCAAAATTTCTTTTCTCCCACGCTCATTAATACTTCGTTTGTTTGATTAAAAAGTCAAAATATATCACAGGTAGCGTTATTAATTCTTCCTTGATTTATGAATTTCTTTTCAATAATAAAAATGTATTATTCGAACAGGAAATTGAAATACTAAACGCTTAAAATATCACCAATAACCCATTAATAAATAGGTATTTGAAAATTTTCAAATATTTTAAAAGAGTACTTATCAAAAAAGTATAAATGACTCTGATTTTGAAATAAGTATGCCCTTAAATAAATATACTCATCCTAGAAGACTAAACTGTCATAGCACCCAAGCAGAAGCACAAACACTCAGTTAAATCAACAATAGTGATTTCCTGGCGACTGAATACCGATTGACGATTTACCAAGTATCGACGTAAACCGCCATTATCTGATTTCCCTCTCCAAAAAAACGAAGACGTAAATACTTTGCAGCATGGACCGTAAAATAAAACGTTTTATAGAATGACGAAGCCCATGTATTATCATTTGAAATGAATTTATTACATTCTCCTGAAACGGAAATTGAATGTTGCACCTAATAGCAGGCTTGAAGAGAAAAAAAATCACATGAAAATTTTCAATTGTATAGAACCATGATGATATGAACATTGAATCAACTAAACATAAAATGCTGGGTATAACAAAAAAGCATAACGGACGCATAAAATGCCTTATGTCCTTTCTGCAATTACTAGACCGTGGAGGTCTAGTAGTAGTGAAAGAAAGGGACACAACTCTAAAGTAAAAGTGGTGGATGGGACACGAGTGTGGAGAAGAATACGGAGAGAGTTTAGGCTGAGCTGCGTCTCCAAGAATGGATGCGGAGGTGAATGTATTCGAATTCCAAGAAATCGAAAAGGATTTTCGGGTGGGAGGGGGGGAGAGCAGGGAAAAGAATAAGGGGGATTGAAAATGGGAATGCGTCGGAATCTAGGGAGAAGAAGAGGATAAAGGAAATGAACGTGGGCAAAAAAGGAGCCATTAAAAGGAATTCGAAACGCGAACGAAGAGATTAAGGAGGCGTGGCAACACGATGAGGATTAAGGGCAGCGAATGGAGAAAGGAAGAGAGAGCGGAAGGATGGAAGGGTGATTGGAATGGCTAGAGAATTGGGTATTGGAAAAATGGCGAGAAGAGAGGAAGAGGGGGGAAAGAGAGGGGATTTTCAACGCCAACGGGAAACTTCAAGAATGGTTTTGGTAATGGGTCACGAAAGTTTCCAGGTAAGGTCGAACGGCAGAGGCGATGGTTCCTTCCCATTTCTTCCTGCGAAGATGGAAATTGAAATCTCAAAGTGGAGTAAAAGGAATAATACCCAAGAGTTGAAACGAATTAATTTTCTGGTGGATTTTTCGACAGTAATTATCGCCACTAACTAATTTCTGCCACCGTATTTGTAACACCAGGTGTTATAGATGTCAATTAAAGAGAGCAAGATGGCTGGAATACTTCTAAGCAGAAAACCAAAAAACGTTTTCCTCGTTTTGAAAGAGACCGGAACGTTGAAGAGAGTGATTGTGAGGAAAATAATCGGTGAATCAGACAGCGGGAGGAAGAAATGAGTCTATGGTGGATTTGAGACAGTCGGCAAGTATAAGCTCTTGGAATATTACTGTTTATGTCAGAAACATAAGCAAATATGCAACTGTGGTGAATTAAAGGGCTATCAAAAAATCAAAATGTGCTGCAAACTTATAATGATCAGAATTAAGACACAGAGTCTGTACCACAGATTCAGCTGCAGATGTATTCTAATTTACTCGTAGCAGAAGTAATGGGACCAAAGGCTGGAATCATTTACGCCATTTAATACTGTTTTCTAGCTTTGTTGGCGCAAAATTTTAAGCCTAAAAGAATTTCACCAAAAGGTTCAATGGCTCAAGCTACAGTTCAACGTTCAATCCTCACCCTTGCTCATTCACGTGGTATGGGAAGCTACCACTCCAAATCCAACGAGTTTGTACGGTTTCCTTCATTATGCGCTCTGTGATACATTAACAACTGTAGTTCGTGCGTTAATGTTACAAAAATGATAGGATACTAAGTTCATTTTCCTCATGAAGTTCAGTCACAATGTATAATACAGATACAAATAATTTTAATATGTATAAAGTTATTGATTACAAAGAGATTATTGTCGTGCTTGTGTGGAAACGAAGGTTTCCAAGCTATTCCGGGGCATAATGAACTAGCCAGCTTAGCCGATGACAAATAGTCTTCAGCATCTTAAATATTTAGAAGCTCATTTTACTCAACAGCCCTCAATTTCTATATTCACGTTATAATATTGTAATTTTCTCCTCCAGTTTCTTGGAATACGTTGAAAGAGGCATGATTCTCTCGCGCGTGTGGCGTTGTTCAGCTTGGCTGTTCACGCAAAAGTAAAATAATTTAATTTGGACACACAAGACCACGATATCGAAAGGACTGATTACTAATGAGTTCCTTTGTAAACGATCAATGAAACGTAAATAAATCATGAAAATAATATCTTTACCTAATCATTTTAATTCCAATTATATCGAATATACGTGAAAATTACGATGCATTTAAAGCCTATTCTGGAGTGTTCAACAGCCTGTGACATTATATAAATGTCCACTCTTCCACAGAATGATTGGAATCACCATATTACATCCCCTTCCATTCCCTTTTTCAATTTTTATTAGTTACTCATCACTAGCAGCCTTTCCATTCCCTTTCATAGGAAGGAGTAATATCCCCTCCCTCAACCCTTAATTCACTCTCATTTAGAATGAAAAAAAGCCAAACAAATCAACTAAGGCCCTCCAAATTCGAACAGAATCAATACATATTCAAAAATTAAATTGGGATCCTTCCGAGTTTTACTTCCATACTTATTACTTACATACATACATACTTACATACTTTACTTCATTTAGCTGTCAATTTGAGATTTAAGAATAAAAAGCAAATTCAACATAAACAGCATTCAAAATCACACGTAACAGATTTCAAGTTATATATTTTTTAATCTCACATTTAGATATTCATTTTTATGACTATTTTAATAGGAATGAGACATCTTTTTTATGGCTAGTTAGAATAGAGCCTCTTCAATGTTATTAATAGCGCTACAACTACGACAGAAGAACCATTCGAAAAATGGCGCTTTCCTTCATTTGGCGAGTAAATCCAGGGTTTATGTATTGAGCGGGAAATTTCGGTGACCACACATACCACACACAGACGATGTCTTCTACTAACTTTTATGGATGAAATCTTTACAAAATGCAATAATTCCTAGTGGCTGATTAACCCAATACCGCTAAAAACCCTTATTTAATTGATTTCACTCAAACTCATCTTCTTTCTTTCCGTGACTTAACGTCTGCAGGCATATAATCCTAGTGGACGTATTAAAATGAATCTTAAATAAGTGCTCATTCAAGTACATTTAAAACAGTTTAAAATTACAATTTTACTCTATTTTCATCGTTCAAGAGGGAGAAAACGTGAGCTTGCAATTACTTTATTATGTTCATAGAAAACACAAAAACACAGAAAAGTAACCCTGTCGAGCGAATCTGAGTGTTCGGGTGCTTGACGCGATTATATTGAAAAGGGTCAGCGCTACCTAAGATTAAAAGTGGGAAAATAAGTAGCTTCATTAACTCCTATTAACGGACATTTCCTTGGCGTAGCGAGGGAGCGCGAAATTCTCCCTGGGGAATGGATTAATTGGCACTTTTTCCTAATGGAGCATTACGCGCGCAAAAAAATATGGGCTATGGCAGATGACAGAAACCTTAATGCAAAAAGTAACTCGGCCTGGCGGTAAGCGGATTCAAGTAGCGTGAGCGGCAGTTTTTATCGCATTTTTTGCGCAGTGACCGGGAAAAAATATATTCACTTAAACAGGTTCACACGGTAGCAGTAAATCGAGTGGATATTTTTTTTCAACGATCGAAATAGATATGGCGCAAAAACTGTAATATCAAATACAACTTTTATAAAATTAATGTTTGAAAAAAATTTGTCGTAGATTACAATGCAAAAGCTAGTAAAAACACCCTGGATGACTATGAAAAGGTCATAGAGCATGAAGAACGGAGATAGTTCTCAATGATGAAATCACTGGTGATACCAAAGTCAAAACTGCAATAAGCAATTATCAAAATACGTAAAGTAATTGATGTTATGGGCATGAAACAAGTATAAGACGCCGCAAAGGGAAATGTAAAAAATAGGAAATGGCCAATTATGACATGCCTAATGCACGATTCCCCTTAGGTAACGCCTTAACAATGATGGAAAATATTTAATCCATACAAGTAACCCTAGCAACGTTTTACGAATAAAACTCTCGATGATACATGACGGGGGGATGAAAAATATTTGATACGCTATTATTGTATTATTCGGTTATCTTTTGGTTTCAGGCCGTCTTCAAAATGAAGAAAAGAAGCATTTACGGGCAAATCAAAAGCATAGGTGTAACACAGATAGAGACCTAGCTCATAATACAGAGTAAGTAGTTCCAACGTGTATCAGTAAGTTAATATGCCATGCCGAATTATTCAGATTTACTGATGAAATCCACGGCATAAAACAAGATTACGAGATTAAAACAAAAAAACCACAAGCGTTCCGTAAAACAGATGCCTATTCCGGAAAATTGACCTCCAAATACAAAGAGGAACCCGCGGTCAATGGAAGCGAGACACATTCGGGGTTGCCTTTTAATTAAAGGAGAGAAAGAGGATTAAATACGCCACCGAATATAAAAGCGGCTAAAATGAGAAAATGAAGACATCAGAGAGGAGCCGGAATGAATGAAACATAATGAGAAGGCTGTAAAGAACAAGCGAAGAAAAACGTCTCTGGAATTCGCGAGGGGGGGAACAAAGAGAAACGAGGATACAGTGAGACGGGTGGGGAAGATTGAGGGAGAATGACATGCGGCAACCAGTGTTTGTTTTGGACCGACGAGCATTCGCTTGTCAAAATCTAGGTCGAACGAGGACGAAATGCTTGTTAAGAGCCACAAAGGACTCGGTTAGGCGTGAAGAGACGCAGCAGCGTCGTGACGACCGACTTGGAAAAATTCATCACGGGTATGCACTCCTGTCCCATAGGTGGACTGCCTGAGTCATGCCATGACTTCCGGACCTTATATAAAAGTAAGCCGGAGTCCGATAGTCGCCAAAGATAATCTCCCGGGTCAAAAATTATATAAAGTAAGGATTACTTGGACGAAAGTGGAGATAACTTATTGGCAATATATGATTAAATGTTGCCTCAAGTAATGCCGATTAGGCAACGCTAAACAAATCCATGGATGGCTTACAATGTGACGCTACTTTTTTTAGTAAAGCGCTTTATCTTTGCAAATATCAGGAAAAAATTCTTATCAGTTCACGTTCAATATAAATCCTAAACCATTCACTAAACTTGAATACTAGATAAACTTCAATTAAATTCTTTTCAATCAATTTCTGAGTTTTTAAGAAAAAATTCTGAATTCTCAGAATATAGACAATAAGTGAACTATTATTAATTCTATATTCACCGTGTTTTTCACCGGATCAGATCAATTTGGGCAAGAAAAAATTATCCTTTATATTTTATGTACAGGAAAATAATTGGCATACAGCACATAAAATGGACTCACTGTACCTGAATAATAAAATTCAATGGACCTTTCAGATCTGTAATCCCAGATCTCCTCGATGTAATTTAATAAAGTGCTGAATAGAGGACATCAATCTAGTAACTCAATGAGTGATCATGTATTACACAAACTTATCCATTGCGCGATTTCTCCACCGTTTGTAGTTTTAAAGTGGGCCTCATTATTAAGTGTTTTCGTTGACTGCAATATTCTTTTGATGTGAATACAGAGATTAAATAACATTCTTATCTAAGCTAGCTAAGTCAAACCAACAAGTAACGTTAGAATAAATATGTTTGTTTTGGAGACGACTGTTTCCAAGCTGTTTCGACTGCACATGCCGGATCTTTTTCACATGTCGTTCTAACTTCATCTCGTCAGCCTAGAAAAACATTTTTGAGCTAGATACTAGGAGAAAAAATATTTCAAGAAATGAAGACCAAAAGACAAGATCTTTGACATTAAAAATTAGCGATATGGGATGAAGTGGAATGTAAACCTATCTATCAAATACCCTCGAGATTATCCTAAATCATTTGGCTTTTTTTTAAAACATGCGTAAACACCCCGAGCTACTGCAATTTCCCCGTGAAGAAGTCACCGACTTCCTCATCCTCAGAATTACAGCCAGATAGTTCTTTTCTCGCCCTTTTACCCCGGCGAAATTGAAATAAACATCGCATACAATGCTGTTAATGCTGTTTAGGTAAGCGAGGTGCGACAGGGTCTGCTTCGGAACGCAAATGTAAACTCCTAAAGTAAATAAATTCCCGAAAACCACTTTCCTCAAACCAACCCCCGCCTCTCGCTTCGCTTTAAAAAAGGGAGCCTTTCCTTTCACCTACTCCTCCCCACCTTCATAGTCTCCTCTCACGGTCCCCTTCCCCAAATGCTGTCTCTCTCACTCCCTCCACCACCTCCCGGCGCACTGCTCCAACATCCCCCCGCCCCTGCACGCACACTCTACCTATCCCCCCCCCCCTCCTTCCTCCCTGACATGTTCCCTTTGCCCATTCCTCCACTTCTCTGTTCCATCCCTTACGCTCCGGCCTTTCCGCTTTCTTAAAGGAATTCGTGCCCCCAACTTGAGTCTCTCTTTCCGAAGCCTTTCTCGTTTGAACCACTGGACCACCCGGATATTTAATTTCCCTCTCCAACCTTTCCGTCGACGGTCCCCTCCAATCTTGCACCACTATTTACATGAATCAGTATTCTCTCCTCCATCCTAACGTTCTGTGTAGTTTCTTTCGTGCCCTTCGCTACGTGTTTAGGTACGTGCAGAGCTAGCTCCAGTATCCGAGATCTTTCGGTGACTGGGGGTACCCAAGAAACGCTCTTTGAATTGAAAAGTTGGCACGCTGGAAAAATATTCGTTAAGAAGTTATTCTCATTGAACCTAGCTCTCACACAATATAAAATCTTACCGAGCCCTTAAACTTACTATTCTCTGGGTTTTAAAGACATCTTCAACACCAAATGCGTAGTGAGAATGGAAAAAAAATTAGATGCCATTTATGGATCTGGTGCACATTCCCCTAATTATTAAATGAGAAAAAATTATTAAAAATTACATTTAATTACATAAATTTCGGATGTGAATTAAAAATGATTTATAGAGGAATAACCCTACAGCTAGGCTAATTTTTAACGGGTATTTTTCCCCGTAACTATTCTCCAAGCATCTTGCTTTTACTCTCCGCTAAAAATATTGCACTACACTGTTTTAGGTAACAGTGGTGGATGAGCAAAACCGATTCTTCTATATAGCGACTAACTCCTTTTTAGTTGAGTATCCGCTATGTAGAAGACTCTGAACAAAAGAATTTCTCACACAAATTATCGTCAATGGAGGAGAGTGATGGACTATCATGAAAAAAGTGCTCCAGGTTCCGTTTCTTGAGTAATTAATTATTTGCTGTTCCCTGTTCATTGCTCCCATTTATTCCATCCATTCCATAAATTAATTGTTTGCTCATCAAAGAGGAATTTACTGGTCATGAAATTCCGCATAGTATATTTTGCTAGATCCATTAAACCGAGCCCTATCCCTTCCATTCTTATCCTTATTCCTTTCCTCCCGGTCTGAAGCGCCTATTACAGCGGAAACAGACTTGAAAATACCCATGAAGAATTTACTTTCCTCGATCTCTACTTGGACGTTTTTCTTAATGGCTATTTTAACATGATATATAGTAAGGTAAAAATCGTGTTTGCAGCAAATATCCCTGCCATCATTCATGAGACATTCTATAGATCTAATTTTCAGTTGCCACGATTAAAAAAATGTCTTACATTTCCACTATCATTTACTATTTTCATTTAAAAAAAGAAGGCTAAGACAGCCAGCTATTTGGGAGGATACGGAATTAAATTAGCTATTTCAAATTAAGGAAATAGAGTTCGAGCTGCTTCGAACTTATTGCCTGCAGTTAAGAAGCAACCCGACTTCCAATCGGTTGATTGTGAAACTAAAAGTGGAATAGGGAGAAGGTGAAAAGAGCATTTAATTGAGTATCGTAGAAGCATACTGATTTTCCACTTCATAAACTTGGATTCATCTTTTGAATAAGTGCCTAATTAATGCCCAAATCGCGTCCTTACCTAAACCATATGCCTATTCACGCCATATATCACCTCTTCCCATCATTCTCCCACTCCTCGGACGCCAATACCTTTGAGAGTAAGTTCCTTAGCCTCCACCTTGCTAGTTCTAACCCCATTACATTCTCTCATTCGCCAGAAAATTAATGTAGAATATACAAGTTAACTAAAGAGGGAAAGACATTATACGTTTATTAATAAGGATAATACACAACCAATAGACGATAACGCAAGCATGTTGACCTTGCCCCAACATCGAGTCATTTAAATGGAAGAATTGCTACTATTATTGAATTTTCTTCACTCTTACATCGGAGGCATAGGAGGAATATCGTGTATTTTATGAATAATTATACGTTTGATTGAATACGACGCTAAAGTATCAATAAAATTAGCAATTTTATCAAAATTAGATTCTGCATGAATGTCTTAATTTTTAAAATCGAGGCATTTACTTATTTTAGTTCCTAATACAGCATATTCCGGATCGAATAAATAATTTATAGCACTACATGATATAATATTTCAACCTTTGATCAGTATTACAAGTCACTAGAATTCAATAAACACTAGCTAATAGCATGGTCAATAACCATATTAAAAGTGTATTAAATACCTAGCGAATAGTATTTCTTTAGTAGTTATTATGCTGTAACGATCCATTGGACCTCTGATCAACTAAAAACGTCAGGGCGATACGCAGTTTCTAAAAATACATTTCCCTTAAGACAAGAAAATTAAGGATCGTTAGTGAGGAGTTAACAAATAACTGCATCTATACGGTGTGTAATGCATAATCTTTTCTTTGGTGGGGTTGTTCCGTACGTTTTACGAAAATTCATTCACCAAAATAAGTCATAATCTTACCGATTCAATCCTCACTTCCCCTCCCATCCAATCCATTATTTCATCACCGAGAGCGATTCCATTTCCACGATTCCCTCCCCCTTTCCTATTGTCAGATCTTCCTTCCTTCTTTCTTGCCTTTCTCCACCCACCCCTTTTACTCCCCAGCCTCCCATCTCCGCTTTGCCCTACACCCACTTTCCTCTTACATGAACACACATAAACAGAACTCAAACCTCTCCCGATAGAATCCCAATCGAGTCCATGCATACTGCCGCCCATTCCCTTCTCCCCATCGCATCCGAGTTTTCCTCTTTCCGATCCCTCTTCACCCTCTCTCCATTTTCGATCTCATCTGAGCATCGTCGAGGCATTGCCCCCCTATTTTTTTCCCGCGCCTCGTCTTGACACCGGGGCCATCTTTTCCCAGGGAGAAGAGCCTTCGACCTCCTTCCCTCCCTCTCCAGACTGAATCCCCTCAGGGGAACAACTCGGGGTTCAACCTTCAATTTCCGCGACGCCTCTCCGCGAAAGACATTCCTCCTCCAGGCGTCTGCATTTCGGAATCATTGACGACCAGGAGAAAGGAGGAGTGGGGAATGGACGGAGGAGTGAGAAGAAAATTCTAACTCCAAGGTTTCCGCTTTTCCCAGCTTGATTCTGTTCCCTTTCAATTCCATCCATTCTTAATATCAAAAAGAGCAAGCGAAGGAACTCAGAAATGTACCTTTGAAGGACATATTCAGCCGGAAGGTGTAAGGTGAGGGAAGCTACGCGAAGTACACTCGTGTGCACAAGTAAATTCGTGAATATAATGTTTTTTACCATCCAAGGTATTCATTTTTATCACCATGAACTTGCGCATGGTCAGAGTTTACCTCAGTAAACCTTGGTTGAAAATATCAGGTAAGAATCAGCGTAAGGCAAAAGTTGTACAGTAGGTACCGATCGAAGTCAGGCTGAAAATATTTTTATGCTGCATTTTATATCACGCGGGTTCAAAACAGTATTATTTTGATTACAATCAGTAAAATACCAAAAAATTTCAACTCTCCTTAAAAAAAATCAATATACATTGGGTATTGAAACAGAGGATTTCAATAGATTAATAATCGGGTATCCCGACTTACAGCCCTGGAGAGAACTGAGCACGTTGTGCTCTGAGGTTCCCTGGAAACCAGATATATCTTTGAAACCACAGTGAAGACAGAAAAGCATCTTTTACTCGTACGGACGGCATTCGTCAAAATACTTAGTGAGTATTAACTCACTAATTTAACATGCCTTTGTGATAGAAACGAAGTGATTTTTACTCGTAAAACTTTACAATTTAACAACTACTATTAACTTACTGCACCTTTAGATTTAAGTTCGTTCACTTCTGATTCAAACTTTCGCTGTATGCAAGTAGGCTATATCGTAACACAATGACGATAACAATTTTTCCATTCTCGGGAGCATAATTTTTTTTTGTTGAGTTGTTCCTTACGTTTTACGAAAATTCATTCACCAAAATAGGTCATAATCGTTCCGATTATGACTTTTGAGATGACAATTCTCGGGATTCACTAGAAACCGATTCAAGTTAAGTTAAAGTTTCGGATTCCAGGGGACTAACTGAATAGTTGATATATTGAAAATTCCGGATTAAAATTCTGCATTCATTAGGAGTACAATTTTTAATCGGGCCAGCAATGGAGACGCTTATTTTTTTCGAAGGATCGCTCTTGCCTGCATCCGATAATCACAATACCATTGAGGCAGAAGCAATGTCTCTTGAAGATTTGAACATGAAATTTGTCAAACTGACCCCAACATTCCATCACGTCAAGTGCAAAGTTGTGTATAGCATGTTTTCTTTAAAATCCTGCAAACTACACCACACATTTTGTATTCATATTATCTTGGATTCTTCTCTGAATCTGAATTTCTCTCTCTTCCTCATAATCTTATTGTTAGTTTTTCGTTGTAATTACCAGTTTCATTGATTCGAATCTTTACTATTTTTTTTTAATTTTGCGTATCAAACCGTTTTCCCAGATTTTAAATGCGCATCTATTTCCAGTTTACCACCATTACATTTGGAAATATGCTTTATTTCATGGACTTAGCAAAACTTATGTATTTTTCAGTAGCAATAATTGTTTACAGTAGCCACAGAAGCTTATGAATTACGAATATAAAATAACTGGAAGATGACCAACTCATTTGTATCTATAACGTCTATGCAATATTGTGTACATTATTCTTTTGCCTCAACTTTTTTCTCCATTTGTTTTCTTTATGATTTACACTGCATATACATGCACGAATCAAAACTAGTTTAAATGGTTAACGCCTAACTCTCTTACTACACTATATTTAACTTGGAATTTCTTGTCCATAAAATCCCTTAATAGCGTTAATTATTAATCATCAAAATGAGTTGTTTCTCTTTACAATCATAAATATCTTCAAACGAAACTTCGGCAAAATAAACCTAAGAATTATCTCAAAATATTGGCCTCAAATTTAAACTTTGCCGCTTCATCAATAACATAATCTAATGTTTTAAATGTATATAGTCCGTATGTAGTTTTAACGGTAATTTAACGTTAATTATTAGCGCATTCAAGAAATCTCTTTCAAAAACCGGCAAGGAATACGTCCGAATACTGTATTTCAAAGCGCCCCACGAAACTTTTCACTTGAACCATGCTTTTGACTTTAAACTTTTGCTTGAGATATTTTCCTTCATGATCTTAGTTGTCCATAAATTCTAGTGGCAGCCAATGCAACACCATATATTGAGTTCCTTTCATTCAGTAGTTTCTCTACCCAACCTTCTAAAAATTTTTTTTTTTGCATCTCCTGCTTATATGTTAAGGTGATTGCTAAACCTTACATCTACAAATATCACTCCCCTTCTATGCTAATTTCGTTTCATCATCTTTCTTTACATATCTCATAACTGGTTCCCAATTCATATTTCCTCAATTTTCTCGTCCAATTTTATATCATTCAACTCTCTTTTCTTAATTTTTTGTTATAGCGTCAATTACGTTCTCTTCCGGCAAAAGAAGCATGATAGTGACACCAAATACGCTGTTCCTTGACTTAACCTCCCCAATGCCCGTTGTCTAATAATTAATTTTTAATTTTAAGTTTAATCTTTACCCTAAAAAACCATCCAAAATCAACTATTATTATACTGGTCTTATTTAAGAGCAAACACAAACAAACGAGATGGGGTTCACATGCACTTTTTCCTCATTTCCTCTGATCGATAATATAAGGATTAAAGGTTAATGTCCAGATTCTTGATACATCAGCAGAAGGCATCCAAGACTCAACTGATAGATGGTTATGGAATTCTTTTGAAGTTTTCTTCAAAGATCCGCATTAATTTGAGTAGTAGACTTTTAGCCCTCGGAAGGTAGTGACTTAAAGACAACAGCATGCACCCCTGCATGAGGGGTAGGAGGATTTCAGGTAAGGGATACTGTGGCTGGAAAATGTGATCACTCTCCATACCGAAAGTAATCTAAGGCACTGTTTGCACAGTCGCGTCTCGAGAATCTGAGGTCTCCAAAGCACATTATGCAAAACAAGATGGCATTCCGCTTTAAACACGCTGACGAGCAAAGGCATCACAGGGCGTGTCGGCGGTTGCTAAGTCATTGAGTTTTGAGGCTTTGAGGAGCATGAATAACATTAAAGTGAGCGAAGGAGTAAGGTCGGACGAAGCTCAAGGGGGAAAGCCTAGGAAAGCAGCAACTGGAGAAACGACAGCTGAGCTAGAGCTTTCTTAGAAGGGGGGTGCCCTGAGAAAGCCGCGGGATGGAACGATGGGGAGACTCGGGTCATTGTGCGTCCCGAGCGATGACGAGCCGATGAAAACCCGACGCGCCACGAAAATCCTGGGAGAGAGAAGCGAGATCCGCGCCTCTATGAAGGCGAGAAGGAAGGTCAGGAGAAGGGTTGGCAGCGATGGTAAGGAAAGGGAGGAGGACAGGGCGCCGGCGCCTGGAGTCACACACGGTCCCCCGCGTGAGAAGGAAAGAGGCAGGAAGGGTGAGATAGGCGGTAAAGTAGGTAATTAAGTCACGGGAAAGATGTCAGGTGGCGCGCGAGGGAGACAGAAAGGGTGGGGACGGGAGGAGGGAGTAGGGGCGGAGGGAGTAAACTCAATTACGCTCTCGCAGCCACTCTAGTACTTCTGATGTGCTCGCCTTCCTTCCCCACGCTATTCTCACGCACCCGTTGAGAAAACTGTGCGCCCTCCCGTCTCACCGCCCGCTCCCCCAAGGCCCGCTTCCCTGCCCTCCCAACCCCCCCCACCCCCCCAACCCCTCCCCCCCCTCGCACCCCGACCCTTCCTCCGCACCCACAGAGCCAACAGGCGGAGCCCGCAGCCCTGTGGTGCCGTCGCTCGATGTTTTGGGTCCCTTGAACAAGAACTTGGCTTTAAGAGCAGAGTCTATCCCGCGGAGTAGGCGATCATCTACAAATTGTCGTAAACTATTAGCAGAGCTGGAAATCTGACTGATTACACCTTAAGTCCTTTCCACGTAGCATCCTGATTGCCTTTTTCCCCTGCAATTATGATATGGAATTCATCCCCGTAATAATTAGTGTGAGACATCGATTTGATTGCTTAGTTGCGTGGTTGTATGGCAGTTGCATGCAAGTAGGTCCTGGTGGCTCTTAATTGCATGTATGTAGAGCAAATTTGGTGATCTTCACCCCCTGTCAGACACCCTCGCGGGGGCTACGGTATTACACAGATATAGATGTAGATATGACGGATAGGTATATACGACATCAATATTTCTCATAGGGATTCCAAATGTTATACTAGCTCAGATTCCAGTTTTATACATTATTTTTCTCTAATTATAACGTAAAAAACGTTTGGTGCGCTATTTATAAATTATTTGACGGCTGCCTTAAAGATCATTAAGGTTACCAGCCATGAACATAGGGAAAATACGAAAAGAGGACTAGCTGTCCTGGGAAAATTCAATTCATTCCTCTATCTCTTCAAGAGTGTATCTCTCCCATTTTTGTACTTCTATATGATATAATGATGTCGCGAGGGAATAGAAATATAATTGCCGAGCCTACCAGCAACTTCATAAGTATGAATTCATGCATTAATTTTAATCTTATACGCAACCTTCTCGCCTCCAGAGTTTCCCAATAAAGTCCTTCCAACAGCTGATTAAAACTTCTTGCACTCCATGGATTATTTTTTCGGAAAACTCTGTTTTCTTTTGTATTTAATCAGCTTTCGAAATAAAACTTCATCGGTTTATACTCCCTGCTTTCTCAAGGCGTCATTTATGTACCATGTATAATCAAAAGCAATTACATACCAATAGCGTGCTGAGAAATAACTTTACAGCAAAGTTTCTTCATTCTACTTTGAATCACTACACAAAATCAAGACTCCTTTCAACATCACCGATACACGGTCATGAAGTAAAAAGAATGTCTGAAGAAAGTCATGAAGAAAATTATTTCAGCAATTACGTTTCACTGTCGAGGCTTTTAATGTGCCTTACACCCAGAGAATATTAATACCGATTCATATATATATGAACCATTTTAGAACATTATTTAGTATTATTTTTTCTGGGTCGAGCTTTCACGAGAGTTTTGAGAAAATTCTTTCCTTTTCCAGAACAAAATTTCAGCTGAAATACTCATACTAAAATTTAAATTTAACTATATAATGCATCTTAAAATAAACCATCTAGCAAGTCGTTATAAGTGAATACAACTTAGTTTGATTTTTCACAATGCCCATTACATCACAAGACTTGGTTACGGTATAACCTCAAGGCTGGTCTCAATCTGGTGCTCAGTGCATGCTAAACTAAATAACGGTTACGCAGTGAAGGCGGTGACCATTATTTACTTGTGTGAAAGAACTAGAAAAAGCGAATCCCAAGCGGACCCAACCCCACTTGGTCAGCAAAACTACTTTCCTGACAGCGAAATGCTTATAATACCTCCCGTTTAGAAGAAATCCAGTTTTCTGATATATTTCCCGGTCAAACTCATGCTAACTGTTATGTATATTTTCCAGGGAAGTAGGTTGCTATTTCTACAACCTTCTGATGGAAAAGAGAAAACTATTCTCTAATAAGTATCATTACTTGAATCCTAATATTAAATAGTATAGAGTTTTTTTACATTTATATACATATATATCTAATTAGATATATATTATTAATACATAGATTAAATTTCATCAAGAAATGCCGTTGTTTCTAAATGAAAAGAAATCCATTAACATATTCGTGACTGAGTTTCCTTATCAACACTGAAAAATGTTTCTTCCAACGAAATATAAACCTTTTTTTCTGAACTTGACGCTATTTCAGCTTCATTTAGAGCATTATGAGAATCTCTCATCCATTATGAATGATGAATCCATTTCCTTCGGTTTCTTTTACTCGTGGTCGGTCCATGTAACAGTAGAGACGCTGCGTTATTCCACTTGTCGCTTTGTCCCCAAATCTACATAAAACAACCATAGCCTGTAATACTGGCAGTAATGATAGCCCTTCTTCATTGTTTTGTCTATAAACTCTCAGATAAAGTGTATTTGAAATTTAGAGCAAATTAGGCATGAGTAGGCACGAACTTCGAATCAGAGCTATTCAGACAATAAAACATAATCAAATAATGATATTACGTATTTCAATATCTTTTAACACTTTGATTCGTAATATAAGATATTTTGCTTGCGTCTTGCTAATGAAATACAAAATTCTATTCTATATCTTCTACAAAGTAGAGAAGAAGAGAGAAAAATTCTTTCAGAAAAAAGTTTTATCCAGAGAGTAGACTAATTTTTAAAATTTTTTTTTACTAAATAGATTTACTAAAAGGCTATATTATACTGAATAACCCTGGACCCTAGACCAATATAGCAATAGACATGAGCGAGGCAGGTTTCGAATCTGGGACCCACAGATTGCTAGGCCGGCACATTATCGGGCTGACTTAGTAACTGCCACTTTTTAAAATTTTAACATGTTGAAAAAGATAACCAAAAATCAAAGCGACAAAAAATTCTCGCCCTTTCAAACCTTTATGAACACAGGACCTCATTCTCAAAGAAAAGCAAAAATATTCGGCGCTACAAGAAAAGAGTGAAACATTTTCATAGATGAATGCAATGGAAGCCAAGTTTGATGAGCCGCAATCCTACTAAAGTCCTCTGAAGACCCCACTAGCTCTATGAAACCCCGGGGCCTTTAGCGAAAATCAAGGTTTTTTTTACCAGACGCTGCCTTCTCGGATTTTCAGGCAACTGAAGCCAAAGTGTGTAAGAGATCTCCGTAAAGACTTGAATAACTTTAGAGCATGGTACCTCATGGGCATCAAGTAGTGTGGGTTAATACTTTTTCTTGGCGAAAATATTTGCCACTTCTCTTCCTCAAAAAGTTATAGGCAGTTTCATTTTCATATTAGTCTAATGCCATAAAGTTTTGCGAATCAGTCAAAAAACTCTAGCATCCTATAATATTAACTGTATGTAATATAATATAATATCTTCCACTGCACTAAACTTTATGCAATAATAATAAGTATTTTATTGTCCAATAATATATGCAAAAAATCTATGAAAGTTTTTTTAACAATCAAAACGTTAACATAATTTCCTATACATTATATATTACGCCTAATATATTACACCCCCTCCAAGGACTTGAGGTTTTCAATATGAAGTTACGAAAGTTACCATATTCAATCAATTTGGAGTTATGAGTCATGGAGCCATTCAACATTTACATTTCAAATAAAAACGTTTACCTTAGTAAGAGCATATCTTAATAAAGAAAACAGCACTGACATGAGATATTTTTTACTGTAAAATATTATAAAATAAAAGACAATTAACTTGAGAAATATATACTCTCTGCTCTAATTTTCAACGTAATACAAATACTACTTAATAGTTATCTATTTTCATTTAGATTCCGGGAAAATAAAAAAATATCCATACAGGTACTGACTCTAATAATCTTTACATAGTAAGTATGTTTTTTTTACCAACTACAAGCTTTAGTATAAGAAGCCTTTTGGTATAAAATAATGCCAAAACAATTTGTGAGCTATATCTCGTTGTAATTAATGGCTATTATTTCTCGCTATGCTATAAAATCAAATCCAGTAAAAAAATAAGTGCACTTTTCTGCTGTGAAATTATCTCCATTTCAAGAAAAAAATTTCTATGGATTGAAAAAAACTACTGAGTAGCACTTCAGGGGGAAGAGTGTATCGTAAATCAAACATTATGCCGGAGGCAAGAGCTTCATCATCATGTCCTCAATACAGGTAAGGTATATATTTCATTATAAGACCTAATAAGAGTACATGTCGTCGTCACGTTGATCATTGTCGCCGTAAAGAATCAGGAAGAGAGTACACTGCAAAGGTTTCATTGAATATGCATGGACCACTTTTAAAAGGAAGCAATAATTGGAAGGAAATTTGTAAGGAAAGAGTAAAGGATTCCAAAATGTTTTAACACAGCACAACGCATAATCACAATCGACTGCACATTCAATGCGTACAGTACAAGCGGTAGTTATTCAGCGTAGGTAACAATCAGATAAGTTCCAATGCCACATTTGGGGTGTGTGGGTAATTTGATTTGTGCAAGTATATTTCAAGGAACAGATGAAATATGCTGGGTGACCCGGTGTAGTGTTGGTTTTAGCCCACTAAGTATCAAATAAAAAATCTCTGTGACTGCTAGGGTTTGAATCCTGGGTTGGGAAACCAGTACTCTAGCATCACGCCAATCCAATCTCATTCGGTACCATAAGATAATCTGTTAAGTAGTGGAGACACCAGTCCGTCACCAATTGGCATTTAAGCATTGCGTAAAAATGTGCTAAAATGGTTTTTAATGTATTGATATCGATATATTATACCTTTGTTCATTGACTTGAGCCACTGCTTATGCTAGAAACTTCGCAAAATTTATTCTATGTATACTTGGGGACTCAGAGAATAAGAACTGTTCAAGATGTTGATCTCTATCATAGCTACACAGCAAGCTCTTTAATTTACCTTACAAGAAGTCACCTTTCAATTTCAGAGAGAACAAAATTTTTACAAATTTTCCTCTTAAATGCAAATTTGGAATAACATTTACTCCACGTTTTGTGATCAAAAGGTAACATTATGTATTCTCATTGATTTTCTGGTAAATTTATAAGAGAATATTTGATTTTTTTGGCGTAAGGAGTTCGAGTTTAGATTGCCTAGAGCAGAGAGAAAAAACTCATTTTCGCCTTAAATTTATCTTATTTTCATCATCATTTTTTGTTGTAAAGGTGTTCTCATCAGCATTTGAATATTTCACTACAAAATGATTCTTATGAATATTCAAAGCTATCATAAACCCAAATGTATGAGGGGCACTAATTATCAAGGAAATAAAAAGATAACGTGTAGACAAAAGGGAAAATGAAAACACTTTTGAAACTTGATGCCTATTAGAGATTTATTTTTGGATCAAGAATGTTTTTAACCATTAGAGCTATGATTTAACTAGCGATTCTAGTAATTAACATTATATTTTCGATTTTACGGTACCTAATATTATAACAGCTGTGACCGTCAACTGTGTGTGAGCATTGTGAACTTGCAAACATCTAATGTAACACATTAATTTCGCTTTCACCTTGACATTAGCCTCCAAAGCTGGACAGTAGCGTAGACAAAAAAATTCTAGTTTAGAAACATCCTCAGGGAACACTATCCCAATAAGAAAGCGTAATAACACATAAATAATGACAACGTATACCTCAAAAGGGATGTTTCATTAGGTACAAATGAAATAAGTGATACTTCCAAGAAAAATCAAATTTGCACCAGGTAGCTTTTGTTAGAGGAGATGAGCTTTGAGTCATTAACAGTAGATTAATAGGTACTTTGCTATATCGGTACACTTTGGAAACTGAGGATGGGCGCTGAGGGACCAGGTATAAGCATTCATTTATTATTTGCATCATTTAAGGCGCCAAAGAGCCAACATTTTAACGTCAATTCCTATAGACGGAATACTGCAATCGTATTAATGGGGGACAAGAATACATCTATAAAATCTCTGCCTCTCCTGTAACGGCATTTAACGCTATGGCTTATTCGAGCCATTTATCCACCGCAAAACACACATGTCTCACTGTAATTCATTCTGTAACTGATGTTTTCCTACAAATTCCTAAATAGACTCTTCTGCGTAGAAACAAACACACCAGCTAAGCCTTCGCAAAAATGTCAAGGAGCTCATGGCCTTCGCATTAATTATACGAGTAACTGAACTTATTTTACGAAAGCGCCGTGTGGTGAATCGCAATTACATCATTAGACCACCAGCTATAATGACGTAGTCATGGTACATACGTACATACAAAATAGAATTAAAGTCCACTGATTCACTCCTTAAGGCACCAAGTAATTCAATACTTGTGAAATATGTTTCTATTTTACAGAAAATTAAAATTTTAATGCGAAAACTATGGGTTGACAATTCTTTTCCTTGCTTCTAAACTTTTTCCACAATGACTGGCTACAAACATGATCAAGAGCCATACCATGTTTTAAAAAGGTTGTTTGTCTCTTTGTAACATTAGCAAGCAATTTTTAGACGAAAGTACATACTCAGCAAAAGTATATGAATGAGGTAAATGTTTCATAATTGCAATTAAATTGCATATTAAATATTTAATTACATGTCATATTCCCTATTAAACGATTCATTAGTAAAAAAGAAAATATTAGGTATGAGGGAATAATAAATTATCCATAATTTTTTTAAAAGAAAGGAACCGAGCACTAATCACGATTGCCGCAATTTTTCCGTACTTGTCAATCCCCTCTCTTCATAAAAACTATTCTAATAGCATTGCTCACTCGATTATTCCTATGTAATTATGTAGAAAAAAATATCAAGCATAATTAAGCTAGATAAAAGGCTCAACAAAATATAAGGCTAGGTCATGTTAATATTAGCGATGAGCCACTAAAAGATAGACATTGTTTTTTTTGTTTTAGCATTAACGATACTGTAGCCGTTAATCCAAATGGCAAATCATGTATAACTGCACTGTAACAATTTCAATTACTGATAAAAGCAATTACGGCAGCTGATACCGAATATTGTTATGATTCAAAACACCCACACAGTTACAGACAAGAGAATACTATCGTTACTATGAGGGCCATCGTACTCCAGTTTCTCACTTGATAACCATTAATGGGCAGTTCCAATATGAGAATGTCTATGCCTATGGCACGTATATCATTATCGAATCCAAACTTTTGTGTCATTAGTGTCCAAAATCACACAGCGTTTACGTCCGCTAACAGACCGAACCAAGGAAGTTATCACGAGATATGAACATCCCGATTGGCTAAACCCAGCGGCAACCAGTAACAATAAGTGAGAAACAAGCTGCACGCTCTCTTAATCACCGAATATACGATTCAACTGAGAGCTACCAGTACTCCTGTAATAATTCCGTATCTTTGAAATCCCTTAATCAATCTAGGATGGCTGCAAGAGAAATCCACTAATTCCCCCTCAGTGAAGCCAGCTCTTTTATTACTCACCCTCCTCTGAATTCATCTTCCCCTCTCTTAGCACTTCGGGATTCTATCTTCGACCATTAAGTTAGTAGGCAAGGCGACATAGCTTAACCTTCTAATCTGAGTGTAGATTGAGTACCAATGTGTATTACAGGTGGCCTTCAAAATATATATCTCTAATAAATGTCCAATGCATTATATACTATGCATAACGCTTCTTATAATATTTGCATTATTGTGAACATATAACGACATACAATTGCGAAGTATATTGGGTCATTCCGTACCATTTCACCAGATTTTTAAAAAAGTTGTAGCAGCACCATTTCAGAAAAAATTCAAATTTAACACACTTACTACTACAGGTCTGTAAGGCACAAAACCAATTTTTGTTATTTTTTTCCATGACCTCAAGGACTTAACAGGGCCGTGAAGGTCACAGCGCACTGTAAAAATGACACTTTCAGCGAAGTATCGGTAATTAGAGTTACTCAGAAACTACAGGTTGTAGTAGAACGGTTTAAATGCCATTTTAATGATCATAAATTGAGCTTTCATTTGACATAGTTTTTAATAACCTCACTAGGTAACCTCTATGAGAACGATGAGTACAAAGTTTTGATACAAATTGCTGTTTTTACAACTTTTGCTATTTATTTTCTTATAGAAGGGTTGTGATCACAAGGTTTATATTTTTGTTATAGTATAATTGGGTACCATAGTAAATGTGTGTAATAAAAAAGTTGCGTGTTTGTAAAGGCTTTAGCTGTTACAAGCTTCCGCAAATAGGAAAAATTGAAAATTTACGATTTTCGGGTCCCAGTATCCCTGGTGGGGGACATGTTAAAAATTTGAAATTTTCAGTATAATAAGCTGAATAATTCCTAATAAGAATGCACTAAAAATTTAGAGTATGTGTTTTGTTTGTTTTGGAAGTTACATCAAACTGAATTTGCAATAAAAATTTCTCTCGCTCACTTTGTAGAAGCAATGTACAGATTGATGCATATAATTAAATGTTGCCAGAAATAATCCAAATAATAGGGATAACAATATTATAAAACTTGTGCCTTAAAATTCGTAGATGATGGAATGACCCTATTAATAAAAATACCTAAGTGAGGCCTTATTACTTTATTGAGATCCAATCACGTATGGCAGGGGCGTGAACGGTCCTAAATACGGTGAATATCTAACTTTCATGACTGTCCGTTCCAATCCAGCAGTTCATCGGTAACTGATAATTCTTCAGGATATCGGCAGAGTAAAAATGCTTTTAAACTGATGTCAGATAACACAGTTCACAAAAAATTACATAACATCAAATACCCGCGAAAGAAACTACTACCTTTATATCAAATACCCCTATAAAGAGTTAGGGAAAACGGTCTAAAATCCCATTGTTTTAAAATCCCATGTGTTAACAATACCAAATAACAGAAAACAAAGGGCCAGAACAAATACTAGTTTATGACATTAAAAATCTTCAAGTTAAGCTAACTTGAACCACCTCTAAAATTATGTCTACAATTACCCATTTATATTAACTAGGGCCATAAATAATATTTTTCCCATTATCTATTGCAACCAAAACGGCAGGAAAAAATCTTAGACACAGACATAAGTTGTGCTCGGAGGCTTTTGACACGCAAAATAGGACGTTATAATGCATATTCAGCGTGTTTTAAAAATGAAGGGTAATAGTAATCCCAATTTATTCCTCTGAAATGCAGATTCTAAAAATACGTAATAATAAAAATGAGCACAAACATAGGTATAGGCCTTCCTTAAAGTAATTGATTCATCAAAAGAAATGCATTATTTTTGGGGGATATAAATACGTTAATTCCATAGAGCTGGACTCAGTTTGTTAAATCTCAACGTGAATAAATACATAAATTTTTAAACTGACAACGACTCGTTTCATCCGCCACTAGGCATTATCAGGTTCACCTGTTGTTATATTTTCAATAAAGGTGTCAAATATTTCACAAATCTTTAATCTTCATCCTGATAAATTATTATTTTTTCATCCTTACTCTGGAGTTTCCCATCATGCACTTTTGCTGTCGTGGTGCCTTATGACTTGAGATGGTTAACATCGGCAGGAAAATAACGTGAGTGATCGCTTAAAAGGCCGCGGGATCCTTTCGATCACACTCTGCTCCTTGGCGGATAACGTGATCAGGTGAGTGGTGCGAAAGGGAAAAAGCGATGATTCCAGCTGAGCTCAATACTCCATTCCCTTGCTCCCACGTTTTCAGTGCATATCTCCACTGAACAAACCCCAAGTTATCAATACCTGTCCGAAAATCTGCCAGACGAGCATACGTGCATCTATTTGGTGAAATGATGGACACCGATTTGGCGGCCAAATCTTATACATGCCGGCTAATAATATATTATACCTGGCCAATCTGTGAAGAGGCGCATGAGAAAAATCTGTGTGAATGCTCAATTCAATGGCTATTTCATCATCATCACCACATATCAATCCTAAGATCCTAAGTTTTCTGATCGATTGTTTTAACACGTAATTTCTTTCATTGGCATAAATCTTCCTTTTTGCAGCTTCCAATACTTGCTCCACATGGCACACCCTTTTTTTCTCTCAAATTGGTCTCATTTGATTTTTCCAAGAGGATTTTGGACATGATATCTTATGATGCTTGTGTTTGGTAAGGTAAAAGTCGTCTTCGTTTCAAAAATGTCAAATATTTATTCTTTCTCTCTCCCTGCACAATACCTTTTCGTTACTGATTCGGTCTACCTATTTGACTTTCGCCATCCTTTCGGGCAATATATTTGAAATGTTTCCATTCCTGCTTGCGTTTACGGCTGTTAATGTCCGTGCCTAACTATAAATGACAACGAGATTTTGGTTCTACGTAAGTGTTTTTTGGTTTTCAAGCTCTTGTTTCCAATTATCGGTAAGTTTTTCTTTTAAAAGAATTTCCTCTTCTCTTGGGTTATTCTTCTGATTATTCCCTTCCGTCATTGTACCTTCCTTAGAGTAGTTATTTTTCCTTCCTTCAAGTTTGGGCCAATAGTTTTATGATAGCCTTACTTACTGCTCTTTTATAATGTAAGATAATATTAGCTTTGCTCCCATTTGGCTTCTAGTAATATCTCGTCAGTGTTTTTTTTAATTGGCCAACGTATTTGGATTTACTTATGCCTCCGACATCTCATTCGTTGCGTTGTCAAGTCGTCTTCAAATATATTGCTGAAATATTAATGATGCGCCATTTCAATGCTCTAATAAACTTTGTCCAGCATAGAAATGAAAGCTACATTGAGATAAGGAGAATTGCTTTACTTTCCTTGCCATTACCTCTCACCGCTATGAGTGCCATTTATTATCACGCCTTCAAATAACAAGTTATTTCTAGTTAACCTTTTCTGGTGGGCCCAAAAATGGGAATTCATGTTATCACGTCACGGATAGGATAGAGGCCAAACCATGGGCCATTAGTAACAGGAGCTGAAAACTGGCGCTTAGAATGACGATTAAGGTATTCATTTTTTTACTTAGAATTCAGAGGTTCGCGAGTTATAAAGCAGGCTGGTGGGCCCTTTCCAGTTGTGAGAATGATTCGTTGTGCATTCATTCATTGCAAGCATTCATCATCATTATGGGATAAAAATCAGAGAGTTGGTTTCATTCAACTCTCTACTCACATCAGCTTTTCTCTTCATACTTGAGCAACGCTTCTCTTATGCATTCTATACTGTTTAATCCATATACGAAGCCTTCCTTTTCCAATAATCCCATTCACTATTTCCTCGACGACTATCTTCATCAGACCATCATATCTCAGAATATGACTGATTAAGTTATCCCTTCTACTATTTAAGGTTTTCAGAAGGCGTGTTTTTTCTTCCACTCTTTTCAGCACGTCTTCGTTGGCTACTCTGTCCATCCATTTTTCCCCGATTATTCTTCTGCTGCACCACGTCATGAGTGCTTCCACCCTCGATTTATCTTCTGCTGTTACCGTCTTACTTCATACCTTGTGTTTCCTGCTGTGTTTGCTGCCTCTATAAAGCTGTGAGTAAATTACCTTTCCGATACAGTTCCCTCTTAGCATATTCTATTCTACTATTTCGGTCTAGCTTCATCCACCACTAGTTAGCCGGCTTCTCAGACAGCGATACTATCTTCTCTATTCTAAATTTTGTTTCTCAAGTTAAACATTAGTCTGGTCATCGGCGTTTCTACTTCATTACCTTAGTTTTCTTTGTTGGCCGTCAATATCTTTTCGAAAGACCACTTTTTACATTGCCCTTGGAAAATTGCAAATACGCTTCTGCTAAAAATATCAAGTGAACCTCTTATCTAACTAAAACGATAAAACGAGATTAGACTGATATAGATGATAAATCATAAATTTCACTGAAACTGTAAAGAGCTTATTTTGATTCCGCAGTGTTTGAAGAAATACAGTTATTTCTCACAAAGGAAAACATCATCTTATTCCGCGCCTCATAAAGGTTTCGAGATTCGGCATTTACCAATGACTACACCGTTCCTCACTTCCATCACAGCAGCGATACAAAGACCTCTCAGATCACAGACAACGAATAAGGAAAGGAAGAAAGAGTCCCCAAGGAATGTACCCTGATTCCAAACCGAAGAGTCTGTTGTATGTACCGTGGAAACAAACACATAAACGGAGCCATCGTCGTGGTGAGGATACAGGAACGAAATTTGCGGGATGAAACACGGGCGAGGAGTCAACACGCACACCTTATACACAAGGCCGACCGTTCGTCGGCATGCAACGGGATGAGCCCCTCTTTTATTCGGACTAAATATTTATGCAAGATAGAGGGAGGAAGGGGGCGGGGCCGACGGAGATGCCGAGGTAAGACGCAAACGCGGAGAGAATCGAGAGACAAAGTTAGAATGGAACAAGAAAAGTTTGAGATAGAGAGAGGAAAACAATTCGAGAAAGGGGAAAAGCGAGTGGTGGAGTGAAAGGGGAGGGTTCATGAGATACCGCGGTATAAGAAGGCGTAACGAAGCCGACCAGCATCTAAAAAGGGAGGCCCTGTGGAATACGGAAGGGGAGGACGGCAAAAGAGAAAAGACGAAGGAAAAAAGCAAGCATGGGCGGTAGGAGAAAGAGGAGAAGATGGCGGAAATAAAAGAGAGGAATATAAAAAAGAAGCGAGAACGGAAGATGGGGCGGCGGATTTGGATAAAGAAAGAGCAATAGAAGAAAGAAAGAGAGAAGAGAGCTACTTTGGCCGCGCGCTCCAGGAAACAAAAGGGCGAAATTTTCCGCACGAAGACACCGCAAAGTGGGGGCAATAGGATGGGATAGGGGCACAGGATGAGGGGAAAAAAGGGGAGGAATGCATGGAGAGAGAGAGAGAGAGTTCCGAAGACCCACAGCGGGGAAGAAGGCATGGGGGGAGACTACCCTGGAGTGGTATGGCCGAGAAATGAAGGGGAATATTGGGAAGTAGAAAGAAGGGGAATTACGCCGGCGAGGGAGAAGAAGGTTCTGAAAAAAAAGAAGAATAGTGGGGATGAGAAGGCGAGTATAGATGGGAAAGAGAGCCGGTCTCGTCAAAGGAGAGACAAGGGATGAGCGAGAGGGAAAGGGAAGCGAAAATATGACGAGGAGAAAGGAAGCAGTTCACCTAAGCGGGAGGGGAAAGGGTAAGAGAGTGGGGGGAAGCGAGAACTTCAAGGAGAGAGTGACGAGAGAGAGGGGTCTCCTTGGCAAAAGAGGGAAAGGATGGATGAGCAGGGGAATGGTGGAGTGAGTGAGGGATCGAAATTAGCTTCGGGCGAAAGTAGCTGGAAAGGGTTACGAGAGGCGAAGTCGAGGAGTTACAATAGACAGGGAGGGGCAAGATGGAGGACCTAATGGATTTTCTAATAATGGGAAGGATAATTACTTGAGTGCGGAAGGAAGGGGGTACGTCCCGCCAAGAGGAGACAAAGGCGTGAATGAGGATAAGAAAGTGAGTAGAAGGAGCGTGATGGAGGTCAAAGAAACCTTCACGTGAATTGGACAGTACTTAGCGATTCTCTTCAAAGCCAAGGTGGAAATAAAAACTGGAGCTAAGGTATTGTAAACATTTTCAAACGTGAACTTAAGTGGGCGCCACTAAACAAAAGGTGAGACAAATACAAAACAGCGTCAAGAAGGAGTTCTGATGATGTATCCGTGTCAAAATCTGGCTTGAAAACTTGAGCTAAAGGGGGAGTAATTGGACACTAATGAGTGCGGAATGTTTACCTCCACTCCCCACGGTCTACAGAAATGAGTCTTAAGTTTCCTTCTCAAGGTTTCTCATACAACTTTCGTTGGCCAATGCGAGATAACCTGTCCAAAGTTTTCCTGCTGAATTCTAAGTCAAAAGGTATATTTTTTATGAATAGAATTAGAGAGCATCTCTTAATTTTTGCTCGTTACGAAACTCCAATATCCTCTCACAGTTACCGCGGACTGTATGGAAAAATTAGCATTATATCTATTCTGTCACCAATACGATAATGGTAAGTAAGATTCTACGAAACATAATATCAAGTTCAGCTTACTTGGTCTAAATTTATCGTTTTTCTCCTTAATCACACAAAAATTATACGGGGTTTAATTCAATATAAATAACTAATAGCTCGCGAAGAACAACAACATGAAATAGTCAACTACGGGTCTCTATATTTTTATTGAAATCATTGACCCGTTTAAATTATATTAGTTTACTTAGTTAGTAATTAATTAGTTTACTATTATTACTACTTTATTTCATAGGAGAGAGCAGGAGCTCCAAATTATTCCGAGTAAATCATAAGTATTTGAAACTAAATTTGCCCTTCATTTCTCACAGTATCTCATCCATGGAAATAATACAAAAACTCAGAGGTTAATTGAACTATAATTGAACGGATATTTTTGCATCGAGGTTCCTGGATCGCAAATCTGCAAAGTCAAGAATAGTCAAAGACAAAAAGTTTTTCATCCAGAATTTTAACTGATTCCGTGTTTTGCGCTAGGACTTCGAGGAAGAATTTAGACGGAGATTGAAAAAATATCTGGGGAAGATGCTCAAAAAAGATATTATTCCACGATGAATAGAAACCGATAAATTGAGCCCCTTTCTCAACGCCTTCCACCGCTCCCGCCGAAGATCTTCCAATAAAGGGTGGCTCCATAACCATTCCTCAGAAGGGGTTGTAAGAAGGCGGAGGAAGAAGAAAAAAGGGCGTGATCACTTAGCATGGAGGATCGATTCTAATTCATCGGCCAATCAAAAACCCGCGGTGATTTCAGAAGTCGGTGAATTGACTGTGAAGTTGAAGATGATGAAAAAAATGCCTACGATATGAGAAAGAAAAATTCACAATATCCCTTCTCCCCAAATAATCAAAAGTTATCCAATTCCTTAAAGCCTGCACTTTGTTAAATTTCAGTTCGGAATTGGACCTGGTTGGCGTAAAAAATTTAGATTCATAAAGGATATATAAACCTGAGGGATAGTCACTCGATCCACAGGTAAATCAGACCGAAATCCTGAGCCACAAAGAAATCTATGACCCACGAAATTAGAGAAGAATGAAATGGATGACTTTTTCCCGCCTGTTTAATCATACCTTCTTCCGAGAATAGAGATTTTTAGTCAACTTTTAACTACCATTAATTCCCGGAATAAATAATAGTTTCTGATAATCGGGTGTAATATACTTATAAACAATTTTAAAGCATCGGTGAATCCTAAAATTTGTCATTCACCGACTAATTGCACTACGATTTTACTGGAAATCTGCGATTGGAAGGAATTAAAATGCGATTGTTAGCGGTCTAAATATTTTTCAATTCAAATTTTAAAATATTAGGCACCATATATGAGATTTTGCGAACAAATCACATGCGCAAATTAACTTGGCTCAGGATTGATCCATCCATTTTCATTTTCGGCATCCATTTTCGTTTTTTTTCAAATTATGTGAATTTAAGGATTTTAATTGTAAATTATGATATTTCCATGGCCAATCAATTTACACTACTGCTGTTATGTCTTCTCAAAAAAGACGATTTATAAAACTTTTAGGTTTGGCAGGAGGTTAAATTGCTAGTTCAGGCCAATAGTTACCTTTTATTATTTGAAACCTCTCATTTGGTACAAAGCAGGTAAGAAAAAAATCGAGAAGAGAAACAGGATTGACAATGAGAGACAGAATAGATTATAATAGTTAGATATTTAAACTTTCAATCTTTAGCACATCGGATACGAAATAAATAAATAGTAATAAATATGATAAATACCTCAAATAAGTATACAGATATAATATTAAGGTGAGATTCTACAGAAAAATAAGCTCTACGTGGCTCAGAATTATTAGCTTTCAGCAAGATGGAATATATTCATGAAAAGCTACGGAAATGTAGTCATAGCTGGGGCCAGGAATATTACATGGAGAGTAAGAAAGAATTTTGGTTAGCACTTAGTTCTGGCTGGCAAAGATATAAATATATTGCAGAATATTCGACAAAGGAATAAATATGCATGAAGGGCAACCTGAGGTATATGTTTTTTTTGGGCAAAATCGTGAGTAAAATTGAATTCTGACTGCAAAACTTCAAAAGTGGAATATAAAAAAAACACCTCTTGAAGCTATGAAAGAAAAAATTTCGCTATTTCACAATAATCATAGGAAGGTATACTTGCATTGCAATTATTTATATTTATCAATGAATATTTTTGAAATGTTCAATATCAGATAAGATAGAAGAGGCGTAGAGTGCTCCATAAGAAAAAAACACAAAATGACACACAGCTACAGAAGTCACCCAAAAAGCAATGGATTTAACTATATCACTTCGTTTTACCGTATGATTCGTTATGAGATACATATAGAAAGGGGTCAGAATTTGATGTTGTTTTAAAATTTATTCTTGGTCACGGTCATTTTCAGTCCTGTTTTTTTCACATAATAAATAATGAGACACCATTTCACCTCAGCTTTTTTTAATATATTCGGGTAGAAGCCTTACTCTCATGGCTTGGTGGAACTTAGAGGTATTTTTTACCATTCGCCTTCACTCCGATGAATCCGCTCGTGTTTTCAAAAACGCGTCCCAGGACTATATTAAATGAGTAGAAGCGAAAAAGTCTGTTATGGACGATGAATTTAAACGAATGACCTGCTAGGCACAATGCAACTTTTAAATTGTAGGGAAATTTAACCACAAAATGATCTATTTGTAAATAAAATGGCATGAACCTTGGGTCTGTGACAATGAATGAAAAACCTCAGTGGTTCACAATTTAGCCAGAAAATGAACATTCATTTCTTCCCTACTACCATCAAAGGCTGAAAAAACATTGACCTCGATATCTATTCATCATCCTAAATACCCCATGAAAAGAATCACGTGAGAAAAGATAAAAATTCAACCCTAAACCGTAACCTTTAGTGGAGCACAATGTGATATAGGAGAACTCCTACACTTCATCACATTGTGCCCAACAAAAGGTTACGGTTTTTGGTTTAGCATTCGCACTTTTCTCAATTATTACGGCCATAATAACAAAGAAGAAAATTTTTTACTATAAAATTAATTTTCCAAAACTATCGATTATCCAAAAATCGATTTTCTGAGGGAAAAGAACCAATTTTATATAGATAGATATTTTATTTGCTCAAGGAATAAAATCCTTTGGAGCGTGATTACATGTAGACAAAAGTTGACACAGATCTTGTAGGATTTTCTTCTTCAAGGCAATACATCCAACGATGATGACCTTGAAGATTTTATGCATTAAATGTTTATCCTGCTAAAGCACAGCGTTCCCTCCTAACATCTGACCCTGAGTGGAGCTTTATATGTGAATTTAGGAGAGTTGGATGGCATGGAATCAAAAGGGGTGAAATGGGATGAGGGTGGGAACCCTTTAATGAGGTGAACGATCCAAGACGGCTGGCTGTACATGTCGGTGCTCAGGGGCATGAGGGTGGAAAATTGGAGGGAAAAAGATCCGAGGGGCATAGGTGAATTCCAGCGACAGATAGACTTGAACTGCTTCCATGATAACGTGCATATGTGTACGTGCGGGCCTCTTCACGAGATTAATGACCGTTGGCGTCACTTCTCCCACTATTAACGGAAAGCTTTACGGCTTTCAGCGGATACCGTTTCCATGGATTCAGCCGGTAATCCGAAGGCTGATATACGGCGAATGAACCAGGGGTTGGGATTCCCAGCTTAACGTGCACTTGGTCCAGAAAGTTGGTTTGAATGAGATCAACATTAAACGTTACGACTCTTCGGAAGAAAAGACTTCACACGTTAAGAAAACATTTTATTACGATGTCACTCGTATTAAAATATAAAGTAAATATATTCCACGCACGAAATCACCATAATATGTTTAAATATGTAAACGTCTTAAACTATTTGTGGGTTTTTGATTGAGTCTTGAATAACAGAAGTAGGCTAAAGCAAATTCATACAGCCGCGTAATATTTATATTTAGGCTTATTAGAACTTGCAAGCATTACTATTTGAACCACCTTTTCTTTTAAAAATGTGCACTGAAAACAGTCAATTTGAATTCAATGTTTTAAGTATAATTCATTGACTTTCTATCAAGAGTATTAAGATGACAGTCAAAATTTTAGATTCCAAATGAGCAATGGAGGAAGAGTTGATCATAAGAGGAAAAGATTTTGTACTCTTGCAATGTAATGTAGGTATCTTTTATGTTTTGTTAATGTTTTATGTTTGATTTTTTATATTTCATTGTAAAATAATATTGACGCTCATATATTCCATAGTATTCCCGATGCAGGGCCAGTTGGAGAAGCTGGTTCAACCATTCATTCATGAAAAAATGTCAAATATTCCATAAGTTGACATGCCATAATTTGTCACAAACGAATGCTGAAACGCCTAGCCATATGCTACAGCTGACAAATGAATTTAACCATTCAACTAATTGGCTTTGTAGCCCAAATCTATTTCACTGTATATCCATCCTTCCAGAGTGCGTCAGATAAGATACGTTGAAACGTGTACACACAAAAAAATGACACGGGCACGGACCCTAATCAATTAATTATGCATGGGGAATTAAAAGTACACGTAAAGTGTGTCAACCTTGTGAGTAAAAACGCCTGCTTATTAGAACCAATGACGTTCGATTCGCTGTGGTTGAGGAAACCTTGTTTCTCTCAAATGCCACATTAAAAAAATATGCCTTTCAAAAGATTAGCCTCTCAAAAAGCGTACGTAACAATTATCCTAATTTGGATTCTTTTATCACAAAGAAATCTAAGATACTTAACTACAATTCTTTACAAGGCATAAAAGGAAATCCGGCTTAAAAACACGATGGCTCAGTCGCGTAGTTTATTCAGTAAAAATTCTACTCTTCCCTCACGAATAAAAAATATATACATATAACGTTCTCCATTTATTTCGAACCAAGCTTTCAAGACCACCGAGCAAAGGAATAAAAAAAATAAATTCCAAAGAGTGTGGGATCAACTGATACGCGGGCGAGAGCAAAACGAAAATGGGAACGTGACGATAAAGAGTCGAGGAATGAAGAAAGGGGAACTTGAATCCGACTCCTTTCCGCCGTTCCCTGCGTCGCAACAGAAAGCTCAACTCCCGATCTCTGAGCGGCGACTCAGTCCCAACACATTCTCCGATTTATGGGACAGCTCTCGATTTAGGGCTTCTATCGGGGTGAGGGACGACGTTCAGAGCGGAAGAGAGGTAGGGGAACGTGGTAGAGGGAAAGAAAGGAAATTGATGGCCGTACGTCGCACGGAGCAGATGCGTCCCACCCATATTTCCGTCCCGCTTGCGCCCACAGAGAGGGCGGGAGCGGTATAAGGCGGCGCGCCCGCCATTCCGCACCACTGCACGATGAATTACTGCGATCCCGCACCACGCACTTGAGCAGGATGCACGGTACGACTGAGGAGAGAATGCCCACTACCTATCGGGTTCACGACGGTGCAGTTACTATCATCTGGACAATGAGTTGTTTCTCTTGCTTTGTGCGGGATTCGTGGATTATTTCTTGATAGATACCCATCGGATTACCGAAGACATTTACTCCCACAGGTATAAAAAAATTCATTCGAATGGCAGCTTACGAACGGGTTGAACGCAAACTGAAAACTTGAGTTACTTCTCCGCAACAATAACCGTTATAGCAGTTCTTTCACAGCAATAACCAAACCGTAAATACAAATAAATAAAGTACTGTCTCTAATGCAGTCTCAGCCTAACCATATTAGAAATATTCCTCAAACACTATTGCCAAATAATCCCAAATAATTATATAGATAGGTAGTAGTTTTGTATCATACGTCTAATTAAGCATTTAATACGCCATTGTTTCCCTCTAAATGTAGGTAAAATCATAAAAAGGATTCAAATAAGATCAGTCATTGAACTCTTCCCTATCAACTTCAATCAAGAATAATCCAATGTTTCTACTCTCTATTTCATTCCAACTCAAAAGCGCATCGGTAGTGTATTTTACTAATGCTTTGACATAATCAGCTTTTGCTACCCGAAAAAGGGTATAATTTGACTCGGAAAGTAGTTTCCCTTATTGGCAGCCATTTTTTCAAAGGGATGTTGATGAGTAACAAGCCAAAATTTACTATTTAAACATTAACCATTCACACTGCTATGATAGAATTTGAATTATATACAACAGCATCACTATTAATCGTACTCTGACCACCAACCTATAAAATTAATCGGATCGATTGATCACTGGAAGGAGCACGAAAGGTTGATAGCGGAGATAAAAGGAGTGAAAGAAAAAGTAAGCTCGAAAGGAGAGAAGATACATAATCTAGCTAGGGCACGATTCCATCTTGTTCAACGCCGCATTGTTATTAAATTAGGTCACATACATGGCAGGCAGTATTTCTGTTCAGCGTCCCCTGAATCTTTCTAATGTCCTGACAGCTTAAAAAATTAGAATAGATACAAATACGCCATGCAAAGTGGGCAGACAATAAATTGTCTCAGAAAATCAATTTATTATTTCTATTAATGCATCCAGTGCCTCTAACATGTATTGCTTCATTGCTCAGCTGGAACCCGTATAATTGTCGCAATCTAGCATTACGACATGATGAATGATATGAATCAATTACAATATCGAATGTTACGTATCAATTATAACGTCTAATTGAGCATCGAATCGACAAAATAGTGATCAAAATCGTGGTCATTTCGCTTTATGAAATGTGGACATTTCATAAAGCGAACTGCTTGAATACTGTAGTTTCTCAACATAAGCATCCACCATACTAAGGTCAGTTTCACTTCCCGACCTTCTGCTTTCCCCCCTTCCCATCAGTTTCCACTTCCCCCTCTCCTTTCCTACCCCATTTCCCCCCACATAGTTTTAGACATTGACAAGTCCAAGGAATTTGTATGTATTTACCTGATGATGCCGACTGTTCGACGAAACCGGTCGTTTTAAATCAAATCCTGTGGAATTTTACAACGCTATTTCATATAGGTATTAAGCGAATTGTAACTACCTACCTATCTGTCTCACTTTTGAGTTTTGTGTATACGAAGGTACGATAAAAACAGGTTAATATGTTGACTCAAATAAATGGTTTTAACTTACATTATTTTAATCTTTTACGAAATTTATTGCAAATTTTATGAAAAGTGGTATTTATGATATTATTTTTACAATTAAGTACTGTAGCTAATGCATATATTCGTTTATTGGGTGGCTAAATTCACACACGCCGATATGCAAAGATTCTGAAACCAGTTGACGACGCAACATTAGGTATACCTATAAAATAAATCATTCGTTCAAAAAGTGGAAGCATCGAGTTTTATGTACTGAAGATAAGACGTATTCTAGGATGAACGATGGTCAAGTGACGGGCGAGGCGAAATTGAAATCATATCACCGGTGTCCCTCCCCTCATTAAAACTGGCAACCAGCCGAATATCGAACTCCTGGTCCAACTAAGGCTGCTTCCGACTACGCCGAGTAATTTAGCACGTGCTTTCGACACTCAAGTAGAGCTATGAGTTACTCCGTTTCATCCCTCTGCCTTCCTCGCCTTCACTCTCTTTATGAGGAAAAACTGCATAATGTTACGTCATCTGTTTCTGTCTGGCCGTTCTTCGGAGCTTCGTCTCATTCTCCTCAATATTGTTATACATTTTTCCATCATACTTCCTGGGTCTCCTTAACTTAATTCTCACATAATTGCCCAAAGTGATATGCCAACAGATGTAAGTTTCAGGCTTGATATAGTAGAAATTATCTATTATGGATAAAATAAGAAATTGCTGTGTTCATTCCACTGTTGATTTTATTGGCACATTCCGAGTCTCAACACAATGTGCCATCTTCAAATCTAGACCTGATCATAAAATAGATGATAGAATGTACATAAAATACTAACTCTGAAACGCTAGAAAAGTAATAAAGGAAGTTCTTTAGATCCACAACGCCAAATATTCAGCCACTAAGAGCAGCCTAAACGAGAGAATATGCTACGGATTGAAATTACGTATAGATATTTGCGACTGTCATTCACTTCAATGGTGGTATTAATTATTAAATTTTATTATTTTGTTTTTTTTTTTAATTTCCTTAAGGTGGCTTCCGGGAAAAATAAGAGAGAGTATTTTCTGAAAGGTACGTCATTATAACTTCTATTGCAAGAGAAATGCATGCATCCCTTATTTGGATGCATAAACAGAGCTGGACCCCAGCTGGCGTGAAAAGCCAAGTATGAAGGAAACATTTCTCTTGTCACCTCAATGGTCGAATCATTGACCCAAAAATACGAGATAGAAGCCCTTTTATTGAGCGCTCAAGTGAAAAATAAATTGATATGAGCTAAGCATGCTCACTCCAATTCCTTCAGAGAAAAAATATTCACAGATCGTAAATATACTCAACCCAAGTTTTTATCCAAATGTCTATCTCAATGCCCCTGGTATTTTTCCTTCTCTATCTCAAAGGTTTCTACTGCGAAATCCAACTCCTCCCTCAAAGTAGCACACAAAATATTTAATTTACGGCTAAGAGGAAAGTGATGATTTTTTTCGGAAGTTCAAGTGGATAAAGATTCAGTAATGGAGGCACACCTGTGGTGGGTGACGCGCCGGCATCGCCGCGCCGAAAAACGTCCTACGGAGATGGTCAGGGTTTTTCTATTTCCAGGATATGAGGAAAATGAACTCCGAATCCGGAGCATCGTTCGTCGTAGAGCCCTTCATATTCAACCCTTCGCCCCCATTCCTAAGTGCACCAAAGCTGACGTCAAATGTCTCTCCTACCTCTTTCATTTACGTGTTCCTACTCGGTATCTCCACCTATCCAGCGCCCTAAGCTGTCTGTGCCCTCCCGCTGTGTGACAGGCGCTACGGGAGAAAATGAAAATGGCGCTCAGCCGTCAAGAGCGAGTCCGTAAATAAAATAAGAGATACACTCATTTTCATAATATCATTGGTCTTTCCTTCTGAACCACTTTGCATTGCCATTTCAATTAACGCAGATAGGTCAAGAGCTTTACGAGAATCCCGAGTCCACAGTCATGCAGAAAAACGATTCACTCACGTAAGGAAAAATATGAATATGAATAAGGACTTGTATATATACGTTTTTAAAAATATATGGTAAAGAATACTTGAAGAGACATCAGTCAAATGGGTGGTGCAGTTGACAAACTCACTCACGATAAGGACAGGAACTAAAGATAAAAAATTGCCAGTGGACTTGGACTCATCCAGTTAATTATGTGGGTAGCATCGATAAGGATGAATAAATAAAAATCTATTGATGCACTCAAGTTGAAGAGACAACTATTAGTACCGTACAATAATATATTATACAGATATTTTAACGCTAATTTGAAGCAATGATTTTATTTCGAGAAGCAGTCTACTTATAGTATTATTAGGCTTTTATCCAAATAAAAGCTGAAAAACCGGGTTAAGTCTTTCGTTGAGCTCCCTCCGCAAACTTCTCTTTTCCTAAGAATGTTGAGAAGAACCTGAAGGCACGTTATCTTTGTAAAGAAGAAAATTACACATGCTAGTCATAATTCTCTAGTCATGCGTATGGAATTGATATTGCAATTTCTGTGTTTACTTTTTATAAGGAAATAATAGCTGAATATTGCATTGTTTCTGTGAAATTTAAACACACTATTTTCTGTATACCACTTGCCATATCGAGCCGACGTATTGTTATCATTTTTAACAACATCTACGCCTACGACGGTTTACAAACACAGTTGCATATTGGAATGCAGATCGGCTTGAAGAGTCGGTGAAAGGCCATTCAAATGAAAGTTTCTTGCATCATATTAATCTAGTAATTAAAAATTGACTTTAACTGACACACATTTCCAAGTCAACTATGGAAAGAGATGGAAAAAAATCTGTGGGCTCTATAGAACAGGGAGATAAACGTGGGATCGGTCTCAAGACGCTAAGGGAGGGATACGGGAGGTATTGATAGGGGAGAAAGAACGCATCTATGTGGGATTAAATAGAGGGAGAGTGAAGGATAGTACGAAAGAGGGGAGTGAAACTCATGTATATGATAGGAAAGAAATACCAACATTCATTCGAGGAAGTGATGGCAATAGAGCCTTAGGTTAACTCGTCCTCCTTAACTCTCTTGAGTCCACTCTACCAAAAATCCGCTCCGTGTTACGTCATTCCCATTACAGCCACGGGAGAAGAAGTTGCTCAGTTCATCGATTGATGCTCGCTCCATCTTCTTCCCTCCATCCCCCTTCCGAAAGCTCCCGGGCCTCGCTCTCTTTTTCTCCTTATACAGCCCTCCTACCTCTTCCGCTCCTCTTCTCTTCCTTTTCGAACTCTCTGGAGATATATCTTTCAGATACCACCAGGCGGGGAGCCAACGAGGTAGCTAATCGTATACAGCCGTGTGTTTGTTTTTGTACATGGGGTTAGGGCTAGGTCTGCATTTATAATTGCTTTTCGTGGAAAATAAAATGTTGTTTCTTGACTTTCTTGACTTATAACTTCCTCACATCGTACGTGTAACTCCTAGCAATAATTCAATCCAAAGCTATAAAAAAACTTGATTCCTTTACACAGGTATAGAACAAACTTAGATTGTTTCTAATATAGGCGATACCACTTGAAGAAGAATTTAATAAATGGTTGGTTTTGTTCGGTGCTAACAGCCGATTAATAATGTTACGAACAATTATTTCTCCATATATTGGTATTCCTTTTTGTTGATTTCTGGGGTCCATTCTTGGTGTAAATACGGTTGGAGAGAGAAAAAAAACATTTCCCATCAAACTCATTGAGTATTTTATAGAATAAAAACTTGGACTCTTTACATGAACTACGATCCTAATGTGGTTGCATAGGCTCGCGTGTTATAGCGAACCATTGAGCTGGCTCGGCGGGGGAAATGAGTATTGCTCCTGGTACACCTACCAATACCAGACAGAACAACGAAAAAACAAGAAGATGATGGGAAATCTCTTCAAGTAAATTTATTCACGGCAGGTTTCAATAGCACAATTAATAAAACTATTCCTTTTAATTACGAGATCAGATCCCAGGTGATTTAGGACCGGATTTACAGAAAACGCGTTTGCTATCAGGTGCCTCAGAAAGCGGGGCAGAGAACCCCTTCGCAATATTCATTATTTGAAATACTTCTACTGCGGCAGAGGGAAAATGATAAGGTGCCTAATAACAATGTTGGCTATAATCTAAACAAGTAACCAGAATGTCAGAAACATACATAAGGTAGGGAAAAATAGGAAATATTAAAGAAAACATGAAGAGGGGATGTGTAGAGAGTTTTTCCGAGCATGGAGGAGGAAAATTAATGTAATTTAAATTCGGAAAAAGAGAAAAAGAAGTCTTTTGAAGAAATGTTAAGGCAGGTAAAATAGATAGGAAATATTTTCAGAGACAAAGTGATATTGAAGAGATTAGCAGAAAGGGGAAAATTTTCGTTAAAGATAGGAGGAAAAATGGCTGGAAAACAGGTAGAGGAGATATAGATTGAAATGGTTAAATAAAGTACAAGTAGACTCATTAGATAGGAGATAGAAAGAGTGGGTGGGAAATGGCAGGCAGGAACATCCTAAAATGAAGTTACCAGTACTGGAACGGTAAAAGATGATAGGAAATTTCGGATAAATAAACTAAGAATGATATTGAATGAAACGACGAATAATCGCATTTTGGGGACAGAGGTACTCCGACAGGTGGTGCTTAAATAATTACTGTTTGACTAACTTTTGACGAGGAGACCTGCCTGCGCAGGTTTGTCATATAAGTTCCGTGAGTTCCAAAAATAATGTATTCGTGAATGAGACTATTTTGGAGATGACGAGTCTGTTCGAGACATGCGCGTTAGAAACTCCACAGAACGGAAGTGCCAACTATTCAAGTAATTTTAACAAGAAAACAAGGAAAATGGTAATTATTTTTTCTTCATGGAATATTCGGAACATAAATCACACGCAAAGTGCAATCATAGAGAAGACGATATGAGTCAGTTATATTCGCGTTTAAGTCTTAAACTCTGAAGTCATATTTACACAAAATAAGCAAATATACTGTCCATTCAATATACTTGAAATTTTATCAGAAAAGGATAAAAATGAGCAATAAACTACGATCAGACAAACATTAAAATATTTTCTAAAAATTTCAAGTTTGATATAAAATATTACGATCAATAAAGATGCCATAAAAATGATGAAATATCTAAAATTAGAATACAAATCTTCCCATGTTCTCACGATATCATTGCAAGTGCTCTCGCGTGTGACAATCTCAGAGAAAATCAAAGTGCACTCGTGGCATCCTAAGGATAAAGAATCAAATTGCATGTTGATATTTACGAGAGAGCGAACGAACAACTGAAAGAAAGCAAATACCGAAGTGGAGAATTTTCCCGTGGGTAAAAATTACCTCATAATCAAAATGATAGCAAAAGGGGTCTGAGGTTGTAAGTGTGAATGAGCAAGATCATCAATAGGTTTATATTTTCATGAAGTGTGATGATTATAAGAACAAACCACTACTGAGAACTTCGACTGCAAGCTATACAGCTGATAGGTGTTCTTAACCTCATCACGGGTTACGTGATTTCTCACGCAAATTCCTTCTCTTCGAATGCCACACGTAGCTGCGTTACGATAAAATATATTATGCTATTTTCATCGATCAATATTCCAAATAATGTATCTTTTATGGAAAAGGATTGCATTTTCCTCTAGCAGAGAGAGAGAGAGAACCCAGAGAGTGTTACAATCCTTCCACACGTGGGGGAGCTCAGGCAGGATTACGGAAAATAACGAGTTAGGACAGACGAAAATGCAAATAGAAGAAGAGCTAAAGGAAATAGATAAAAGGCTCTCTTCCTCCATATTCCGACAAACAGGAATGTAGACATGGAGATTCATGTGCTTTACTCCCATTGCGGACGACGAGAAAATTGTTTTTTTTTATACGACACCGAATTACATTTGTAAGTAAACAGCCCCTCTCCCCCCAGAGGTAAGCATGGCGTTCGTGGATTTATTTAAAGCGGAAGAGGAAGCCGAGAAGAATAATGGTTCGCACGCTTGTTAGCTTGAATCGTAGCCATCGACCAAGTCCGTCTCCCTATCCCTCACACAACGTGAAGAAAGTACACGCATGGATTTTTAAAACATTTACGGAATGGTTCTAGATTCAAGCGGCGTGTTTCTAGCGAGGCCACTCCCAGTATTTAGGAGAAACAGAGCGATTAAAAGCATAAAGTAGCATTACACTCAGGATAATTGTGATAAGCACCAAATAAACAACCTATAAATTGTGAAGACGCAGGATTAAGAACTGAAAGCACGAAGTAACATGAAATGAAAACATGCTTTTCTATCGCAAAGTGTATTTCACGAGATAAACGCACAGAGAAACTCCACACTGCGAGAAGATATATTAGGCTATAAAGCCCTAATTTCCCATCACGAATGGGGGAACTAATTATAACGATTTTCACCGTCACCTACGTCACATTTCTCAGCAGAACACGATCTCATGCAATGAGTATTATTATTAGATTCCATTAAAATAAAACTTAAATGCGATTCCAAATTCTATACAAGGTGAAATATGCTCACGCAAATGCTTCGTTGTTATTTTTTTCACTACTAAAGTTTTATGCATGAAAAGTAATAATCCCATACTCACAAAATTCCATTGGCATCTTTGATGTAGCATATTCATGGTACTCACCTGAAAAAAATGAAGTTTTTGTTAATTAAATTAAGAAAAATATCAAAGTAATTAAGCAATTTTTTTATAAATCGTAATAAAGATAAAACTTTTAAAATTCAATGCAATATTTTTAATGATGATAAAAATAGGGACACATTCGTAGAAAGAACGCTCAACGATTGGGAGTTTACTTTTTTATGACGCAGCATCATTTGACACTAAGAAAAATGAGTCACACTAACAGAAATTTATTCCCTCCCTTAAGCAAATGTTAGAAAATCCTTGGTTTCTAAATGTACTATAACTTAGCAGCAAAGCAATGGGGAATTCTTTGATAGGGTAACGTATATCCCTCATTATTATAGCGTAAAAAACATAAAATTTCATGCACAACCGTGACATTAAAGAGTATAGTGAACACCTTTCTTCCAAAAAAAACTCATTGTGCTAGTCTCAGTTTAAGTAACAATTACGAACTGAGGAAAATATTTTATTCGATTACGATCGTAAGAGGAATTACGGAAAGAGATTACCCAAAAAATAGTTTAGCTTCACAATCGTCCATTATAAAATAATAAGGATGATAGAGAGCTTTCAGAAATTAAACTTTCTGACCACATGTGTAGTTGTAACAAGTATTCATCTAAGCCAAAAATATTCCAAATTTCATTACTTGCACCCTCCGAGCGTCACAACTGAAATATAACAAAGGCAAAATTTGTACGTTCGTCAGGTACTCGTACTGATGTTACTCAACACTGCCTAAAAAGATAGAGCCGGTTTTCCGATCTAATACATAAATCGAGGAAGGCGCAAAGTTTACCTTTGTTCTTATTTACTATGGGTATGTCCCAAAAGTTTTCTCTGAGTTGCCGGTAAGCCTTTATTATCGTTGCTCCGATGTTAACTACTTTACTCAAAATATTAGGATACCTCCCATAGAACTTTAAATTTATATTTATTTCCTCATTAATCTTTATTCATTCTGATTCAATATTCGTACCGCCTCTTTGGCGATGACCAATTTTTTTCGACAGCTCACCACCCTTCGATAACATCGATACATGTGGTATCCTAGTGACACAAAGAAAAGAATTACGGTTGTATATTTAATTAGCTTTTTCCATTGCATATTACAGAAGATAATACGACATATAACACTAAAGGTAAAAATGAAATTAATTAATCTGCTTATGAGTAAAGACGGAAAAAGAGTGTACCTAAAAAAAATACTTAAACATGCACAATAAACTCAAATGGAAGCATGTTCCTTACAGAGTGCTTTTAAAAAATGCATGCGTAGAGTCAGTTAATTATCCTGCAACGATATTGCTTGCTAGGAAACAACACGAATAGTCATAGCTGGGGTAAAACTAGTAGGCTAAACTCCATTTATCATTCGCCAGTTGTCTAAAAAAACGGAATCTTCCTAAATGAAGGGGTGCATTATAAAACTACAATAATGTTAAAAATTAAAAAAAAAAGAATGCCATAATTCTTATATCATTCAAAGTACGCGAAAGAAATATGTTTTTTCTTCTCTAGTATTGCTACTTACTTTTAAAAGTTTTACTCATCAATATTCTCTGTTTCATGAAATAGAGAGGATAAAATGGCTCTACTAGCTGTACAAAAGCATAAGGAGTTAGCAACAACGAGCACTGCGAGTAGAATATTACTCTATAGACACTCATAACTCCACCATAAGCCCTCATAGCTCTTTAAAAATCGCACTTCGTTGGATATTTAAAAGTTTTGACATATTTATAAATATCTCATTCTACTAGAACTGGAACTTCAGAGTAAGTACTTCACGTTAAGTATTTGCCGTTAATGCATGGAGAGGTACAATCTAGGGCACTTTAGCTAACAAAAGTTAAATGACGAAGGTGGGACCATATTCACGCAGATAACAATACGGTTATTACATTTGAAAATCAACAGCTCTAATCCTTGGAGAGGAGAAAAAATTCAATATGGGTTGGATGAAACGGGATTCGTGGATGATAGCAGGGAAAACAAGTGAGCATTGGCTAAAAGAGAGACGGCTTGGGGGACTTCCTCTCTTTCCTAACATATCTGCAAAGGATCTTCGGCCCCCATTTGAATGTCAGGAAAGCAATTACGCTACCTTATCAAAAATTACAGAGCGGAGCTCATTCTGGGTATCCTTTCGGCTGTCCCGCAGTTGATTTGACGTTCGTTCCAGGGGGAGTGTTCGCTCCCTTCTAATCTGTGCGCCCGAAGCGATACCACGCAACTAAAAACCATCATCCCCTTTTACGACTCTCCACTCACCCTCCTTTATTAATTTACGTGTTTGTCTGGCAACCTTGCAAAACCAACCCGATCCTTCGCCACACTCAGCCTCATCTCGTCCGTAGATAGGGGGTGGGGGAGAGTAGGAGGACGTCAAAAGCAAATTCATAAATGGCTCGGTATTCTCCCGGGTCCAAAATCCTTCCTTTGAAATGTCCTAATTCAATCCACCCAATTAATTCCACAGTTACTATGGAGGCTACGGAGGACGGGATGGAAACCATCCCGGTCCCAATTGCTTGCGCAAACAGACGTACAAGTATGGACAAGGGAACGGTCTACACACGCGCCTCTCCCGGCCTTTCCACACACTCTTTCTCCGAGCTCTCCCCTTCCCTCCTCAACTTTCATCCTCTCACCAACCAATCCCTTTCCCTCTTAGCCATAGCAGCCCCTCAGTCTCGTGTGGTCTATACGTTACTTCCCGTCCACCATCCAAACGTGTGGGGCATGCAGAGGATTAGTTAAATACGAACTCCATGTATGGGTAACGTGGCTGTTTCTCGTCAATATCTTCATAGTTCCCTATCAGCATGTCATTCCTACAATATCAAGTTCAAAGATAATAAAGACCACCGTTATCATATTCATGGGCTCTCAGAAATAGTACCATCACCAGGTCAAGGACAGCATCGCAATATATCGCAGCAGTATATCGGACCTCCAAAATGTAAAAAATGTTGTGTACATGTAGACCCAGAAGGGATAATATGGCGCTGCTGTCGCCTCACAGCCAGTGAGAGCTAACTAATATTTAATTAATAAAATGAAATTATTGTGTCACTTGTGCAAGCTCAATTTTTCTCTAAAAACATTCTCTACCTTTATACCATAGGATTTAGATGTGGATATGACGTTCCGTGCCAAGATTCAATCAATTAAGAAACAAGTATTGCGATTATGGCTGCAAAAGTGTTAAAGTTGGCTGGTCTTTGGTAATATTTTCTAAATCCATATTTCGGTTACTTATAGAGTGGGATTCATCCTCTTATTTTAATCCAAGATTTATTGAAAGAAATATTGTTCGAAAGATGAATACAAGCAAAAATCTACATGAACGATTATTCTTTTTGTTCAACTCACAAGGATTCAACGAGGTAGGTTTCTCTTCAGTAATCTGTGAAATGTGAAACATCTATGAACATGAATTTGGATGTAGTTAAGGAAGTGCCTTATATTACTTTTCATTACATTTTACAAAGAGTAACGAATGGGATTGATTTTGCCTCCGGTCCGAAACTTTTGCTGATGACTCCGAAGTATCTCGTATGATGTGTGAACTTCAGAAAAGGAAGATGGTAAATGTACAGAAGAGGGCCACTTACACTTCTCCTCATTGCACTGCTCCTATTTAGACTCAGTAATGGTTTTCGTTACGAGAGCTTTATAACAATTTTTTAGAGCTTCTTCTAACCAAATGTATGTACTTCATGAGACTCCTTAAATTAATTAGTTTTTCAAAAACCCTGGTTTGTAATCTGCAGTGAAGTTAATTAGTTCGAATAATTGTTAGAATTTATTGCATATGATACTACGTTTAGAGTTCAATAAATAGTATTTATGTCAACGTGATGTGGTAATTTATTTCTGTATCAGAGGTGATTAATTTATCAATTAGGTGCACATTCTGGTATGTATGCAATTGTATGTTAATTTATTTATAGCCACTGAATTATTCGGAGTGATAGATTCAACGTACACGGGTAATTTTGTTTATATATTATTATTATTTTGTTCACATATTAACTTTAGGGTGGTGGCGATATCGTATAGAATCATATACAATGGGCCCTTATGGGCTTGTCACTGCCCTGCCATAATTATTTGTGAAGAATATGCGGTAACGTCAACTAGTCAGTGGATGTAGCCATGCGAAATAAATACAGCGCTCCATCAGAATAATATTTTTTGCACTAGTAATATTGAGAAACGTAATTATAAATATAACCTCATTCTGGTTTTTAAAAATTTCGTTAGTCACAAGATATGATTGATACCCGTGGAAGGGGAGGTGACAAAAAATTTGAAGATGGAATTTTTCAGAACAGAGACGAACGGTTGGATTATTATCATATCAAAGCCCTGACCCCCTTGTAACTGTCGCCTGAGGTAAGGATTTTTGACAACCATTCTAAAACCTACCAAATCTAGACCAAACTACCAATTCCAACTGCACGGATATGTAGTTACGTAAACAATCTTAAATGTAATCAGAAATAATGTAGACCCTGTAATTTTCTTTTCCGATAAATAAGCCAAATTTCTTGAAAAAGAATTACATTTAATATTCCTGACGACGTTGTCACCTCATCCACTTGATTACCCTCTGCACATTCAATGTCTGTCTTCTTTAGGATATGTCCATTTCACTCTTTCCAAAAAGGTATCTCAGCGAAAGAGAATTCTTATCCACGATTAAGACCTTCGTTATCAATCCTTTTTTAAAATAGTAAAGAAAAGTATCAATCCAATATATTTAACCAATCGCCTTGCTTTACATAGCACTGGAACCAAACATTCTCGGCTTATTATAAAGGCTTTAACATTAATTGCTCGTGACAACAAATATATAATTCTTCTGCTGATTACTTATGGACATTATGAGACACTATTTCGCAACTTAAATTTCCCAATCTAAGGATATTAAATATATTTCATAATTATCTTGCCAATTATGGGTTGAATTACAGTGGAATGTCCAGCGTCACAGGATCCCAGGAAATATGATTGACACCATAATGCAACACCAAATGCACAACTTAAAAAAAGCTTTTCATCGTCTGAACCTTCCATGTGAAGACTTTGAAACCAGGGATGGAAAAGAGTGACCATCCTAAATTTAAGCACAGTTTTTTATCGAAACATTATGTTTGGATGCTGCTTGAAAAGTCTGAGCAACATAGTCTTTAGATAATAATTGTACAATTAAGTACTATTAGAGTAACTGCAAATAGAATAACTTCAAAAGGGCTAAACTGCCTTCTGCTAGGGTTGAAAATAAAATTACATCCATCCGCGCCATTCACCCTCCGAAATGAAAGGAATATAATATTTCAATTGTTTTTGGAAAATCATAATACATCCATATCATGGCTTTGAATGCATATTCAACGCCATCCTACCGGGATACTCTCCTTTGACATTTCTAAGATTGCGCTGCCAAAATTTCTACTGTATTTTACACTTTATCGATAAAAATATTTTTTACAATAAGTATGAGCAATAACTATGAGCAACCGGAAATCGAGAAGAATTTATATACTATCCAATTTGTAATAACCTGGGAATATATTTCATAGTCTTCATGGAAGCATTAACACTGCCACCCAGATAGTACGATAAAATAAAATCATGCCAAGCGCAGCCATGTTGCCAAACATGATTAATCAAACTATGTAAACTGTAATTTACGACCAATACCGCCCGTTAACATACGAGTATAATCCTATCAATGTCAAGCAACAAGGATTACAATTTAATCGATTTTAAAAGTTTATAAAAAGTCACAAATAAAAGTATTTTTTATTAAAAACAATAATAATCTTCGACTATATACACGAGGGTAGATAAATGTAATGGGCATTTTGTTTAACTGGAGGGAGGACTATAGTATTATTCCTTTAAAATTTCCCAAGACTCCAGATGCGGATGTTCATTTTCATGTCAACTCGTCAAAAACAAAGTCGAAAGCCTTATTCACAGAATGCTCTCCTTCATTAGAGTTAATCACTAACGGATTTCAGGCGAGATATATTTAATTCCCTTCTTGCATTTGTCTCAAATGCATGCGGGAGAGGGAGCACAACAAGGAAAGAGGAGGCGAAGCGAGAGGACGTAGCAACCGGATACGGAAGGGGGACGGTGTAGCGGGCGAGGGATGGCAAGGGCACTTCAAAGGACTTCTCTTTTTAAAGACGGAGGAGGTAACGGAGGTAAAGGAGCGTGTTATATCTGCCCGAGATTTGAAAGGAGGGCTGTGAGACAGAGGCCTGAGATCGTTAAAAAAAATAAGGCTCGTCTCCAAAACCCTTGACTGTTGCCGAGTGGATTTTCGCGTCACGCAATGCGGTCTCTCAAGGTTTGGCTTCTGCGGAAGTGAAGAGGATTCAAAGGAAGAAAAAATGGCGGGAAGACTCCTGCGATGAGTCTTTCGATCCGAATACTTTAACCCTCTTGGGAAGAACAGACCTTCACGAGAATAGGCTTTCCCCCTCATCGATACCCGCTCCCATCTTCCTCCTTTTCGGTGTGCCTTATACCTCATGCTCAATACAATCCCACTGCGTACGGAACCCCTTTTGTCAGCTCCAGAGTAAAAAATAAGCTTCTATGCCCTAAGGTTCAAGGGTACCTTCTTGGAAAAAGGATTATTTCCACCCATTTCCTTACGCCATGCTGGAATTTTGGTCGCTTTGCTTTATTTGGGATTCTAGGAATCTAAAGCTGCACAGCATTTTATATTGGAGGTTCTTTATTGTGAATAAATACAGGTGTCCCGGCTTAAAATACTCAGTAAATATTCTCGCTGCTCATAATGCTGATATTAAACTCCACTCACAAATGGCCGGTGGGGAAAAAACGAAAAGATGCCGAGAGAATCAAGTACAAAATTTAAGACATAAAGAACAGAGTTAAATTAGGGTAAAATTTTATGTCCACAAGGGGAAAAATTTCACGCAATTTTAGTTTTATGTAATGCTGGGATGAGGAAAGGTAAGGACTCACCTTACTCTGAGCCATCAAAGAACCTTATAGAGCGATAGGCCAAATTTACATGATTCATACATGCTAATTCAGAAGATTCAGGCGATATGGAGTGGAAGCGAAAGCTGATAACATAGAAAGAAAAACACGAGCCAAATCCATAAAAATAATAAACTTCACTACGACCCGGGTTTCACTGGTCGTAGTAAAGTTTATTTTTGTGGTTCATCGGGTTTCAGGTCACCTGACGACGCTGTAATACAGCTAAACCCGGGTCGTAGTAAATCATTTTTGTGGATTTGGCTCGTGTTTTTCTTTCTATACTTCATATATGGTTGGACAATCAATAAAATATTATCCTCTCTCATGAAGGCGTAGCTAGTCATGGAAATTCAAGATGCAGTGGTGGTCGTTGGACGTTCCAGGTTTTCGCTGCTTCCACCGGCGTCAGGAAATTATACCTAATTTTTAAGCGATAAAAAGGTAGAGACATTTTTACGAACTATATTGTCTCCCGTATTTGGAAGGCTTATCGCGGAATCTCAAGCTAATTCCTTGCTTGAATACTCTGAAGAGCATTGGTATACGTATTGACGTAAGGCATGGTCTGTGATGACCAAAGGTTTCCCCGTTATCCTATTTCGAAACCCCGGGTCACTGGAGTCAGTAGGGAATACAAACCCTAGTTAGACTTCTGTGCGGCGAAATAACCCTCCGACCTGAAGGTCCCTTGGCGAAGGACGCTCCGCACTGACGATTTGCTAGGCAACGCAATCAGCATGCATCAGGGGTCGGAGGGAAGAACCGAGACCGCAGACTGAAAGGCAACCAATCATCGAAAGACATGGGACACGCAACGCTGATTTCGGCATTGGACTATGACCCTTGATTCCCTTCCGAAATCTCATCTCATGTGACGCAAATGGTATTTCTCCGCTTCCCTCGCAACCATCCCGTTCGTATGCCTTAACATTTAAAAGAAAAACATGCATTTCATACGTATGCAAAACTTTTAACCCAAACCTCTTCTATTTACACCTACACAATGCTACCACGAAGTGGCTGTTTTCAAAATTTGACATGATTTGAATTAACTTAAACATTAAAGTAAGAGAAGGGCAACTATTTTCATATCCTATTAATATTTCAAAACAATTTTACAGAAACGGGTATATTCCTTGACATTCAGATTATCCCACCTTATATTTCGAGATATGAGAATATTTGTGCAACTATGAAGCCAAAAACGTTCATGATATTGCGATGAAGCTACATTCGGTCTCATTCAAGCCTTGGCTTGATGATATCATGGAAGAAAGAAAGTTTTTCAACTAAACTGTGTATTCATTGATCTACTATCCCAAACCATTAACCTTGATTGCTCATCACTAATAACATCAAATTTTAAACAGCATGTATAAAAACATGAGTTTTATGGTTTTTTACAAATAAAGGCGATACTTCACAATTCTTTTTGCACACTCATATCACATTGGTCTTTTTATTTGGTCTTCAAATTACAATATAATACAGAATGCAAAAATCTCTCTAAATTATCTCCACAATTTAGTATTCTATAGAATACTAAATTGCTAAATACTAAATGCTATAGCAATGATCGTTCTTGAGCAGTTCTTTCCTACCTAAGAAGTATACTCCATAATTAGCCTGCATTTTTTCCCTGGCCTTTAAAAACAGGGAAGCATTGATTTCGGATGGTAATAAACAAAAGCCATTGGGTGAAGCTTAACATTTTTTAAAAAAGCGTGGAATAAATGGAATAAAAGGTTTATAAGGCTGATGCAAGCTAAAAGTGCCTGGTAGTCAAAAATCCTAACACGTGTTTGAAATAGAAGGGAAAGAGAGGATTGTGTAGTATTATAAAGCAAAAAAAGTAGATCCGGTGAGGCACAGAATAAAATATGCTGAATGGAGCCATAGAAGCTCTTTCACCTGGGTCATAAATTTAAGAAGATGACAAGAGGGTTGCGTGCAACTGAAGTGGGATGAATAAACAACATACCTTGCTACAAACAGAGAAGATTGAACTTATAGTCGCGTTCGAGGACTGACAGCAGGAAAAATAAGAAACGAATCCCCGATAGTGCGCGCCCTTATTTTATAATGCCTCTCCAACATTCTCTTTCACTCCTAGTTCGTACGACACGTCGATCCCGGGAAGTTAGGAGAATAATAGGCGGACATAACTCCGGCCTTTCTCCCATCTGGGTCAGCCCCTGAGGACGGTGCCGTCTTTTTCTTCGGGGAAACGGCTTATTGCGGTGCACTATTCCGCCTGCCGAGCGCGATGGATCACTGTGGCCGCACCGGACGGAACCGGCGCGCTGTGGGAACGAAGATTGCCGCGTGCGGTGCGGCGTTGGCGATCATCATCGGCCGTGACGAACTGGCACGGGGCAACACAAGGAGGGACAGGCGGTGGAGGTACGTAAACGGGAGATGGGTCTAGACGGACCGAGCGTGTGGAACGGCGGCGTGCTGAATCGCGTGGACGATGGTCCAACACGAACGACGAGGCGTTATTCTCCGCGAGGCGACGCAGATGACGCGATTGAGCCCACCGCCTTTGCCCCCTCCCACTTGCCTCCAAATTCAGGCGCGCCTACGTCAAGTCATCATCATCTGCCGGCTGCCTCTTAATCCCACTCCCTCTCACGTGCCCTCTCAGCTTCTATGGACCCTCAGGACCTGCCACTTGATCACTGATTGCCCCATTTCCATATCAAAGACACGGCTGTGATAATACGTGTCAAAATTGCTGAAAAATTTAGTGGCAGGGAAAAAACATAGTTAATATTCATTATATCATGTCGTAATTGATGAGGTGGAACTAATACATTATGAAAGTGGAAAAATATATCTGCAGTTTCCCGGTTCTGAGGATCTGCGGCACTGTAAAAACCTTGAGAATTATGTATCCAGAATCAAGCATCGAAATTCCTCTTGGGAATTTTACCTCTTGATTTTGAAAATATCGTGATTTATTCCGTGGAACACTTCTAACGAGTTCTACTTCTTTCGCGGAGATATTTAATCATTGCAGGAAAGAAAGATGGCAGGTACAGTTATAAAGGGATGATGCTCTAAAATTGAACATGAAAACAAAGAGAATGAAAATATGGCAATATTCTCATAATAGAAAAATATATCTGGGAGAGTATTAATCACCTATGCAATAAAACACTGAGGCCCCCTTGAAAACTAGTAGGAGCCTCATCATTAAAATATACAGCCGAACCAATTGATTATCTGGGTACAAGATCTTTTGGGGAGTCACGGTCGGTATAAAGGTAAGTATTTCTCCACTCCTCCAAACTTGTGTTTTCACTCGCCGCTTAGTAATTTATGAGGCCTGCCATCACCAATTAAATCAATTTTCGAGATGAATACCGAGAATTTGGCTCCGAGAGTTCTGATTTGAAAATTTAATTACACACTTTCGTCTCATCTCATAAGGGAACGGGAAATCTCATTAGAGCGTCAACATAAATAGCTCAAGGTCGCCCACTGACTCTCTAATGACTAGGGTGCTAATGCTCATTAAGTTGCGTTATAGCTTTCCAGTACAACGGAAGAGGGATATCCAAGCAGTAAACTAGTGAAGCAAAACAACTTGAAGGCGCATGCACTGGAAAATACACTGCACTAATAGGACTAATTTCAAGGTATTCAATATTGCCAAAGGTAGCATATCATTACAATTTCCGTTTCGCGGAAACTCCAGGACTCTTTTGGAATTCCGGTTGGAACCAATTAAAAGCTAAGAAAGATAAGAGCAAAGTATACTTTAGCAAGTAATCCATAGCCCTAAAAGTAGAAATAAAACTTAAAAATGAGGCAATAATGGGAAATCTGATTAAATGGAAAGAAAATAATGGCAAACCTGATACTGATGGTAAACCCGGAGACCATATCCTCGCCTGTTAGACGAAGTGTGAGGCATGAGTGGCGAATGTATAGATCTGGACCAAGAATTACAATGGAGCAGTAACTTGAAATTGGCTTAATATCCTGGAGGTTCATATTCATAAGATCCTGGAGGTCCTCCATAATAACCAAATATTCTCTCTGACCCAGATTGAAAATGTACGGTTAACGCTAATTACCTGTTTGTGTGGTTGCCGTGGACCTGATGTACACTGAATTGAGTATCTTATTATTAACGCAGAAGTTTTGCAACTACACTCCCACAGATAATAATCAAATAGCTTGAACCGCATCAAGGACTAAATGAGCTTTGCATTGGTTGAGAACATTTTCTAATACCCTAAAGAAAAAATTTTTAACTTCCTTTATGGCTAAGATGCACGTGTACAATTTATTATCTAATCGTTTGCCATGACTCAATTTACAATTATTTCGGGGTTTCATTCCTTTTAAGTGAGCAAATGAATGAATTCTATTGGTAGCGTGATTTGGCCCAAGTCTATAATGGTAAAATAACATTGAAAATCATGTAATATCACACAATATTTTGAAGAGGTTCGGAATGAATCAAAAATTCATTATATATTTCAAAAATATTTCTATCTTTGGTGATATTTTATGGCACAAATTGATAGGTAAGCTATTTTTTGCATTTCGCATTTAAAGAGAAAATTTGACCATGACACATAATGAAATTATATTCAAATATTCTAACTTCGCAGGACTGGAATATGGTACCGTAGATATCAATGCACTTCCCCACTCTTAAACTGAACATGAATACAATAAACTTAAATATTGATATTTCAACGAAAAATTCGGCTATTGCTATGTAGTAGTCATAAAAATTCTAACAAGAACGAGACGGGTTGGAAAAAGAACTAGTGAAAAACGTGATCAAAAATATGAATCTATATCAGCCTTACAGCAAAATTTTTATGAACGGTGTTAGGCAATACAATTATGGGACGTCATCGCAAAAAAAATAGTCTGGATCACAATTTAATGCTACTATAGGTGAATAAGTTTGTAGAAAAAATTCAGCAGTAGCAGATGCAAACATTTCAGTAGTAGCCTAAGCATAAGTAATGAGGAAAAGGAATTTTAGTGCTTGTCACTACGATGAAAATTTAATTACTTAGGCTGCGTGCAACAAGAATGAATACAAGTGAACTGCAAAACGAGAGCTTGTTCAATCTCCAGGCAGTTAAGTTGTAACGATTTCAATAAAACACAGAATAGGATCAAACTGGATAAAACACATCACTGAGCAGATAACGGTAAGTTTCACTGCCAGAGGTATCAATAAAATTGTCTATTATTTTTTACGGGCTTTAACATGTCAAATGAGCTAGATCTTGATCACTACAGTGCATGTCCTCAAAATGGTCATACATTGTTTTCCTGGTAAAAGTAAAAGCAGTACCATAAATTGACATTTTATACTACTATAACTGTAAACAGCTTTGAGCTTAACTGAAAATCCCCTATTATGTCTCAGTTCTCGCGCCCCCAACAGTGACGCTTTGAATGAATACATAAAGCAATAAGATATCTTTAAACAGGATTATGATACAATTCTGTCGAGAAGAGGTCCAGAGAAGAGGAGAAGAGGAAGAGAGAAAGGTGCTACTTAGAATAAGAAGTGAGAACCAAAAATATATTACCTTTAAATATTTATTTATATTTCTAATATTATATTTGTAAGTGGTACCTTTCTCACAGCCATGTGATAGCACAAATTGTTGTGCTAATGACCAGAGTGGTTGTGATCTAATGATCCAGGATGGAATACAAGAAAGGGTGTTAGATATGTCGGGTACAACCCAAGCTGGGTAAAATTACTGTGCGTTAGATCTCTTCAGGAAAGGAACTGACCTCTACCAATCTAGCTCAATCTTTCGAGCTATGAGTTGGACTCTGTTTCTGCATTATATCAAAATATTTGAAACATGTCATGTAGATCAATAGTTTATTCCATACTTACGGTAGTAAAACTTTCTGGTGGATTCTGAGTTATTAGTCTCTGGTATAAATTTTTGTGAGCGAAATGAGAAATCACTATAACTCCATATCAGACATGCATCATTGTGACAGACTCATTGCAAACAATATGCGATCAAAAAAATATTAGATATGTGTCCTAGAAGTAAAACTTTTAATGTCATAGTAACTGCTGATCACAAACTGTACAAGTTAGGATACGTAATAAGTTTTCCAAAAAAACCGAACGATAATTACGTCATGCCATTTTAAAATATCTTCGTCATAAATAGCTGCTGTTACACGGTTTGGTTCACAGCAGTAAAACATGGGCAACTAAAGTCGTGTGACCTACTTTTAAAGATGGCCAGGGTACTCAGAAAAATTAAGCTGAGCCCAGAAAAAAATTTACTTAAAACGTAATTGAGCGTCGCGAAGAACTTGCTGCCTCATAGTTTTTAAAGAAGCAATAAATTACTCCTGAAAGCTAAAATGGGAGTAAGTTAGGGCATCGGTGTCAATAGTTTAACACTTTGGCACTCCTAGAAAGTCTCTGGCGAAGGAAAGGTCAGAGAAAAACTATGGAAGGAGGGAGGCACTGTCATTGAAGGAACAGCGGTGGGAAAATTCAGAGGACAGATAAAATTACAACGGTTCCAGCGGACTGAGCTGCGGGTGAAGAAGCGACATAAATCCTCGCCATGAGATAAAAGGAAGCGTTTCACATTTCGAAGGAGTGGAAGGTAAAAAGTATCTTAAGAAGTCGATAATAGGAAAATAAGTAGTTTTTAAATCTGTTAAAGGGAATAATTTGTCTGTGAAACATTGAATGACCATAAGGATAAGAGAGAGAGCTTAAATACCTTATATAATATACTTATTTACTTTATAGTTGATACTTTATCACAAAACTTTCATCGAGCTATCTTATGCTCTTTAGCGTCAAAGAAGTTTCTCTTGAACTGAATTGCGGAATTGAAGCTTTACTTGATAAAAATATTTTTTGTCGTCCACGGACAAGATTTCAAGAGAGACAATTCAAGTAATTTACTTTTATGATAAAAAGGCATGTTGCTGAAGAAAATCGTCACATACAAATATAAATATATTATACCATGATAACTCTGTAACAAATGTAAGGTGCATCATGTGATTCCTCAGATGGTTCATTGGAGATTAAACCGATAACCTGACTAAAATAGCCAATCAAGATATCCTGCAGGCGTCATCGAGGATATTGATTAAGTCACGCCCTCCTCCGAGCCCAAGTCACCTACCGCCTCGCAAGAAACCTACTCATCGCATAATTTCACCCAAATCCATGACTCGGATCTCCCGGGAGAGGGTTAAAGGGTACATTAGCCACCAAGGAAGAGCGGCGCTAACTGCTCAAGGTATTAATAAACAGCCCCTCACGGGTGGGGCACGAAGAGGGGGTAAAGAGAGAGGAGGAATACGCGGGGCGGTGGAGTGGGAAAAACCATTCGAAGGAGAGAGGAGCTAGTACATAAAGAGTGGGGGAGGCAGTAAGCGTGTGGATATGAGAGTGGAGGACTGCGCCGTTGATAGGCCTCCTGTTGAATATACGGGGTTTTTGCCCATCATGAGACCCAGGGGAGGAGATGCAAAAGGCGTACCGAGGAAAGGAAGAAATGAGGAATAGATGTTCTCTAAGAGGGCCGGATTTGGAATGCAGCAAGAAACAACAAAACGCAAATAATGCAAAATGCCACATTTTTCGGCATTCCTCTAAAAGAAATACTAACTACATGCGGAACGGATATTATTGATTGAAACTCAATGAAAGAGGAGCTACAAAATATATTTCCGGTGATTCCTTTCTATAGGCGAAGCATGCAGCATCGCCGTATCCATTTCCAGTACGGGTAAATGCTTTACAAGCAAATCTTTTGCATTTGGTGCAATTAATTGCGCAAAACCCTCGAAGTTTAATAAGTAGATTGCTATATTTTATAGCCACCTTCTTTTTTCGGAAAAAGCGATCTCTTCACATTTTCGCAAAATTCTCTATTTTCAGCTATTAAAAAAGTATGCTACTTCCTTGTATTATTAAAATTCATCTTCATGTGCATTTAATTTGAAATGTTAATTGCGGGATAAGCAAGGTTTAACGGTAAAATGTATGGATAAAAATAAGAAATACCCTTTTATTAATTTACGTTACTCAAATTTGAGAGCTAAATGGCTCATTTCATCATCTACTGACTCCTACACGAAAGCATTCTCCCATGAGGACCCGGGCTTGAATCCCGATGGATGAAAAGATGCATTGGTGGAATAATAGTCTCCTTTGTAGTGCTGTGTGGAGATTATTTCAAATGAAAAAAATTCACTATTCAAAACTGTGGAGCCTTGCTTTCAAAAAAGCTGATATCGACTGCCGGATTTCTATGAATCCAACCAAAGCTCAAAAACCCAGCCTACATCCAAATATAGGCCTATCCTTGATGGCACACATAACCTAAGCTGCCGGTCGCATCTTCTGGTAACACCAACATCCAACGAAAAACTTAAAATAGAGAGTATGAGAAAGTAGGCGAGTGAGTGAGGAAAATAGTTCCCTTTCAAAGACTCATCCTGAGGACAGTGTGCTGTCCTTCAGCTTGTAGTAAATTTGAATGAAGGTCAAATATTGCCATCGGTTGAAATGCGAGACCCATTACTGAACCCTCTTCCTGCACCTCTTACGCTGAGGGGGAAAATATCAGCAGTTGACGGCAATACGACACGCGAGAGACCAATTCATTCCTCAACACGTATTGAATGGGCTGACTCAGGTTACATGCAAACGAAAACATGAATCTGAAACATTAATGTACATTACATATTTTATCATAAAGCATATATAAAGTATATCATACGTATGTTAAGACCAAATATGGAACGCATTAAGCGAGGGTTAATAGCGACGAAATAAGTGAAACTTTTCGCGAAGTGAGACGGGTGGGTTAAATCAGTAGTCACTTGTTACATCAAGAATCGCGTGCTCTGAGTTCTATCACGGGAATAAGTGGTCATGATGGTGATCGAATATGTTTTGTGGCACTCAAACTGCTGATGTTATACAGCCCCAGTTCAGCAAGATATGTATCTAAGAAAAAACAAATATACATGCTGGAAAAGGATTCGGATCCACAACCAATTCATTGCCTGGTGCGTTACTGTTTAAACTGTAACACTGAAAAAAGGCATAAGAATCTATTTTGTTCTGATACTTTGGGAGAATAATGGGATCCGTGCAATAATATTTAATGTATAAATATCCTGACTGGATTCTACCCTTCAATCCTGTACGATTTCATCTACTCTGTACGATGCGACATTTTTTTCAAAGATTACGGGATAAACAAATGCAACCGGCCCCGGAGATTATATTTTTTCAATGCTTTCTCATATAGCGAATTACATGCGATAATAATAATAGTGGCAAAATTAATCATTGAAATCAAATGCATAATAATGGCTCGTGTAATCAATTTAAATCACTTTAATAATCTCGAATGTGATATCAATAAACATTTTGTGCTGCTTAAAAATTATGATATAAATATTCCTTTCATCTCCTTTGAATGCATGCTCACTTGGCGACAAAATTCGAAATTCCCGTAATTGGTCATAGTTTCATAAATGCTCATCCAAGTTGAAAAATGATCAATTAAAATATCTAAAACTGGGTAGAATGATAAATTCATCTATTTTTAATATATATAAATGCCAGCCTGCCTTTATTTTACACTTTTCAAAGGAAAACTAATGTTAGCATCTGTTAATTACATATACTTGTCCAACTATGCTAAACGAATTATTTATTTTTTAAATGTTAACTGAAACATTTTCTCTGAATATGGCAAGTAAGAGATGCAAAAAATAACAGAAAGAATTGCATGCTATCTGAACGTCCACCCTCATTGATGGATTACTTAAGTAACCTCAACCATGCAATACAAAGTAAAAGGCCACCAGGAAATATTCTGTACTGAGTAAGAATTTGTCAAATTTATGGATTCTTTTATGCCTGCCATTATGAAAATACCTTGCCTAAAATAATAAAACTGAGGTGCAATTTATTTGAGCAATCAACTTTTTCATCCCATTCCTTTGAGTACACTGAGTTTCTGATAAACCTTCCGTGTTGAAAATTTTTCACAGCCTTTGATGAGACGGACATCGGTTTGTCAATATCAAGAGACTGAAAGGTAAAACCAGAATAAGTTCCTACGCCTAGATCACATGAGCTCGCTGTGACTTATAAAGTCTTCTCTGAGGTAAAATAATATTTTACCTCAGAGAATGGTACCGGAAAAAATTTTACCACAAAATTCGAACGATATAAACCTATACAACATCTATCTCATTTTTGTCCACTTCATCCACTCATCCTTTCCCTAAAAGCTCTCTCTTATATTTAAACCATCAAGCTGTTTCTCCCGCACTCAGAATTTTCTTTTCTTTATTCCGCTCTCCGCTCGCTTAGCATCCGCTTCTCCTTCCGTTCCACCTTTCCACTCTTTACCCTTTTCCCGCGGGGCGTGCAATTTCTTTCGAGTTACGAGGAGGAGAGAGACAGAGAGAGAAAGGAAGCTTAATAGGTAACCAAAACATGTACGCACCAAGGAGTCCTTCGGCAAAAAAATGTTGCCTCCAAAGGGACCGTTAACATACCCTTAAAACGGAGGGTAAAGGAAATGAAAACCCTAGGGGGTGCCTGATGGATCGCAAGACAGAAAGGTCCTGAATGCTGAGAATCTTGCTTCACAATTAGGTGAGAGGGATCTCGCTGGAGTCGGCTTTTCGCTATGAAGATCCTACGTGAGTCCCCGAGTTCAGTTAAAAAAACACCGCACAAATTCGTGTGTTTCAATTTACGGCATGAATCGTAGATGAACTGTAGTAGCTACCATTGTTTTTTATGTTCGCATTAAATCCAGCTTTCAGTCGATTACCCGGATGGACCACCACCAAAGGATAACACTTTACATTCTTGCGAAAATGTTGTGATAATAATGCAGTTATGTGCACCACCTAAAGTAAATATCCATCAGTTAAGATTGTTATACACACATTTTAGAGACAAACATTCAAAATTTATAACAGATAAAGGAGTACATTTAAGAAAGTTTAAATTATCTCCACCTTTGTATTTTTGTTCTGTACATAGGTATGTGCAATCTCTAATTTCAGCCACAGCTGCTGCCGTACAACCCACCGACAGCTCAAATTATTTTTTCTATTTCCCGTAGATTTCTATTTCCTAATTCAAATTTTCTATTTCCATGAAGCAAACCCTGTTTTCGAAAGAAAAAAAAACAAAAAATGTTATTTTTATGTATATCAAGCAACCAAATTGAAGAACCATAAAGTATATAACGCAAGAAGATACGGAATAAAACACGAGTGTATCTGCCTTTTCACAAAGTCGGAGCTTGCAAGACAAGGATGCGTGATGGACCCGTGATGGTTATAAAGAGGGGAGCTTCCCTTCTGAAGTTTTCGAGGGCGGAGAAATTCTGAGGGTGTAAGCTTCGTGAGCTCACGCTGCATAAAATATAAATATTCCGCTCCCTCTGGTCTCCCACTTTTTTGGAACCGGAGCGCCCTCTTCTCCAAGCGATGAAAAAGACAAGGCATAAAATATTCCTGCTCGTTTTCTAGAAAGGGGAAACCCGGGATCCCCTTCTCAAGAGATTTTAAGCGTGCCATCATGAGAAAGAAATCTGTAGCCTTCTGTAAGAATGAACGTGTTAATATAAAGAAACTATGTCGGGAAAAAACTTTTCTCCCAAGCTCCTGAAGCCAGAAAGATAAAAGAGATGGTAGGTGAAATCTGAGCCTCACATATTCAACCATTTAATACCACAGGATAGGTGTGCAAAGGTAAGGCAAGCATTTAACGAAATAAATAATCACATTTTCAAATACCCCCTCGAAAATTAATCACCTTACATTGATATATCATAACCATGTCATAAAAACCATCCTTTTCCCGTCATCTCAGTGAAACTCAAAAAAGCGATCGACTTTCTTCTATCCAACACTTGATAGGAGCTTTGATTTCCAATCTAGGATTCTGTTTCATCGAGCCTTTATTTTTTGTAGATTACCTCTACAGATAGATGAATTTTTACTTTTTGGTTCGGTAATTCTGTTAGAATTATCATTTATGTCAAGTTTTACTTTTCTATTTCAATGACTTAATCTTAAGGAATAGTTTTCACGAATGTTCTCTGCATACTGCCTTACAGCACTCTTTCATTCATAGCTAAATCTGTTACGACTTAATTTAGGCGTTTTGCCGGGAACTACACCCTTGCAAGGTTTTAATAAACCTTAAAGCACCATATTTCCCTTAAGAGACCGTAAAACACATGATCCCAAAGCGAACCACGAGCATATAATATTTCTATGATGCTAATGGCCGTTTTACTCATCCGAGATAACTAGATGATTAGCACAATATTCTAAATTTTTGTTTTTTTTTCATATTAATTTGGAGCGACGACCAATTTCTTAACAATTCACATGCAGAAACACACGTTTGCGTCTCAAATTTGGGCATTATTGAAAACTATTCTCCTTATGTCAGTATTCGCCGTTGACTTTAGGCCAATTCCCTTATTGTCCAGTAAATGTTCACAACATTCAAATTATCTTTTCATACGAATCCGACCGCTCATGATCACCTTCACCTCAGAGACAGTCCTAAGGATATACCGTGAATTCTGTTGATTATCCCCCTGATAGGAGGACCAGAAAAATGTTAGTTTCTGCATATGCCCATGTAAAAAAACCAAGAGTAAAATTGCGCTTCAACCTTACAGGGCACAGGGATCTCTTCGTTTATTCACAAAGGTGCTTGTACATAATACGAAGCATAACGTCGTTACTTCATTTCAAGGTCTAAACACCAACTTTCATACTTGTGAAATAGATTTAAATATTCGAAAATATGCGCAATAAACACTGAAATTCGGCAAATTATTATTTTTAAGAGCATTGCAAAGCAACCGTCATTTGCTTACACCGATTCCATTACTGTCGTTAAATCTTTCCAGTATCAGAGTGTAAAGTGATAGGTGGAATCTTTCGTCCGTAGTGCGTACCACGTGAATAGGAAAATTGTAAAAACCGGTAGAAATTTTTTTTAATTGCCAATAATAATTTTCCAAGGTATCCCATCTACCCTTATCCATTATTTCTTTGCACTATTTTTCATGAAAAACCGATTAACGGTGAATATCATTTTTTTTGAGTACTTTTCAAGATAAAGGCATGAAATTTTCACCATAGAGCAAAAAAGAAATTTATATAAATCCATGCATACCATTTTTATAATGCTTGTAAATTTTCTTTCAGAAATATATTCGCAACTGTCGAAACTTTTTCCAAAAAGTAACGCCGTGCTTTGAAATAAAGGTTTTAATTGGGAAATTCAGCAAAAACTTTACTATAAATTACCCTGTATAGTATTTAAAGAATAGTTTTACAACAGATTTGGAAATATAGGAGTGGTAAATGGGTAATTTCTCTGCAACTACACTTTTGGGTTGACATAAATGGAATGGTATTCATCCTGTTGGACTAAAATATGATCGTGGGTGTAGTAGACACCAGAAGAGTTTGAGTTTTTAAGATCAAAAGCCACAGAAGAATGACTAGGGAAGAAGTAATAACTAGCATAGCTCTGGTAAAAATTAATTCTGCCATGGGAAAATAATTGACTAATAATCGCAAGAAATATAAGCCTAGAAGTATGGAATCTCGTCACTATAACATACGTTTGGAGAGCGTTCGTTCATTGTAATGTGACAAGGGCAGCACAAGCCTCAGAAAAAGCAAAATATTAAAATTTTTCGACGTGTCTTCACAAGAAAAATATGAAGTTAAAATGGGTACTGTAGTTTGCACCAGAGAGGAAAAAAAATCTCATTACAAAAAATATTGGTGACAGTTATGCGACAAATATATTGTACTCATTTTGAAACATTAAGGCCTCACAAAGACAGTCTTCGACTGAAAGGACAATGGGAAGATCTAGAAAACATGCCTTCGGTAAAGATAAATGGAGGAAGACCTAGATATTCAATTCCATTACACCGCGGAACCTTTCACAGTGATTATGCCGGAAGTAGTGAAATATGTAAAAGATAAGAATTATGCAAATATGAATAAGTTTGCTGAAATCACGATGAGAGATGCATAAAACAGAGCGTAAGATTTCTCTTGGTTACGATGGGTTACTGTGAATATTTGTTAATTCCAAAAAGCTGTAATTAGGTGTAGTTTCATGGGGCCTTTTGCACTATGATAATCAGTGCACTGTAATGAATTATCATTTATGATTTCTTCATCAACACAAGGGCTGAGCTCCAAGGTAAAGGTTACTTACACTATCTATGAATGATACATGGAAAACATCGGCACGTTATATTGATAAGGGAAAGGAGGAAAGGTTAATGAAAACTCATCTGGCTCTACCCTGCCCTAAACGGAGCATCACGAAAATTCTTGCCTGAGGTTCTCTTTAGGAGCCGCACGTAACACTTTCATCCTGCCTCATGAAATGGTTACCCCAGAGTTTGGTCCACATACCAATCTGGAACTCCCAAATTTTGGATACAGTTAGTATGCAGTTCGACAAGTATTCAACAGTAGTTGATCCTGCTATATTAATACAGCAGAAAAGCATGATTATTGATCAAACAAATTTCATTAAAATCAGGTCACGTAATTAATATGAAAAATTTCTCCAATTTGAAATATTTATCTCAATAATAATTTTCCATTGTTTTTCCCGCACATGTTAATGCATTGATTTACTATTCAGTCTTGTCCTGCATTCACTTATAGAGTACTCATGCATGCATTTACAGCATGTTTTTGCCAGTTACCTAGTTAGGTTATGACATTTTCGTAGTTGAAAAAGTGGGTGTTTTCCACGGTTTGATGTGCTCAGATGGATATGAAAAAAAAACAAAATATATTTTGCTCAATGGCTTAAAGTCATAGGTGAGACATTATGCTGAGGAAGTATTACAGTGGATGATATAAAAGTTTAAGATAACATTTAATAAATACACTAATGCCCAATAAGGAATGAGTTACAAGTTCTTATCATACTCTACGTTGAGTTTCTTCAGGTTATGCTTAGTATACTTGAAAATTTGAAATAAGTACCTAATAAAATAATACACAAGCAATCATAAATAAAAATAGGAGTATGGGAGAGAAAATTTGGAGAAGATGCATGTCAAGTGGTATTGATTTTTGACCGAAAAAACACCAGGCATTTGGGTAACCGCGAAGTTATTTCTAACGGCGGAATTCTGTTAGTGCCCGTTTAGCGTTTATGTCGCACATGTTGCCACAGGTTGACGATAAAAGTGAGATTAGGTTTGATGCGAGTTTCGCATGCCATTCAAACTCGGAAATAAATACGTGAAAGGTCAAAAGTAGTCCCACTGCAGTTTATTTACCACTAAATTCAAACCACTAAAATACTAAAGCTAAATATAATGCAGGCACGTAGCCAGAGAAGTGGATTCTGGTATTTGACCCCCACCCCTCCCTCCAAGAAATGTTTCCCCAATAATTTTGTTGTTCTGATTTTAACTGGGCATGATAATCCGGATTACACTGCGATTAATTCAAGTGTTAAGGGTCTTGAAACGTGATCTCTATTTGATGCATGAGCGTGGTTAATAATTGCTCTTTTCAATCTGATAGGTAACTTCTCTTCCAGAGCTGGTCAAATTAACTATTTCATAGCAAGGTAGCAGTGAACTTTACCGGAATAGAAGAGATGGGAATGGGCACTGTGAAAGTAAATACCAAGCACTGGAAATTACGGGAAGAGATTTGTAACATGTTGGCACCGAACGGGCAAGGCTGATTTGCCGAAATACAGAGCGCTGCTCCAAAAAAATACTTTTTATTGCTTAATAATTAAAAATACTTTTCATATATTTTCCTCCATAACATCTCTCAGCAAAATAGCGCCTGAGTGCGTAACAACTCATTTTCTAAAAGCCACGATTTCTTAATCAACGTTTAAAAATAACACTAAGTTAGAAGTTTTCCGAATTTATCATATCGATGAAATGATATTAGGAAATTATTGAATTTATAAAGCGTCTAAATAAACCTACATAAATAACCATCGCTCATTCATAAGCTTTTTTACATTTATTACATTGGCGTTTACGTAGCTGAAAAATTCTGAAGAGAAAGTTGGATTTTATACATGGTATTAAGAAACATCTTAATCACAGCCATCAATAATACGATCGGTTAGACGTAGCATTCCCCTCAATTCCATCTGTATATCTTTACATATTCACATGCTTCTTTTCTACATCTACAATGCTAGGTGAAAGATTTCCCTCTTTCCGTCGTTTCCTTACAAACAAATGCATGGACGTCATGAACACTTTCATGTAATGCACCATTGCCACGTTAGCGTTAGAATATCGCTTGCCTGCCAATCCTAGAAACTTACGCTAATTTCAGTTCATTATAAAACATTTTGCAAAAGCAACTAAAATGTAGATCATCCATTTTAGTCCTTCTCCTTCGAGTGGTTTTGAACTGCAGGCGGTAAATACCATATGTTTACTACCGAATCTCCATCGCAAAAAAAAACCGATTAGAGTATTCCCTGATTTCAGGCTGCGTCGGATTACTGCGGCGCCGAAAACTCTTTGCAAGGATTATAGCTTTCATTGCACGTACGTATGTCAAGGACTCTATAGGGAAAAAGTATTCTATGCACAGATAATGCATGAGGTATTCTTCAGATTTAGACCATAAAGGGCCGAAGAATACCGTAAAACTCTCTATCATGATGCGAATCAAATAGGAACGTAAGTCGAACCATGATTCCTCTGTATTTTTTTCACTTTCATTCGAGTAGGTATTACGGCTCCGCAAGGCCTCCTTCCGCCCTAGGCACCGAATGTATGTACTTTGCAAGAGGAAGGCTCGCCCCTCAGTCTGGCCGACCGATGAAGATGTGGGTAGAGTGGAAATTCTCTGTCAAGGTGATCTCATTTCCTTGAGAAGAAATTTCCACCGTAAAATACCTCCGTCAGAGGGCTCTCGCAACGAAGGCGAGAGAGGGTCAAGGCTGGCACGGGAATGGGGAAGGGGCACGGGAACTCAACGGAAATGCGGCAGCGAGGGATGGATATGGAGATTCGACCACCCCTGACCGTGAGGCGGGGAGAGAGAAGTTTTAACCCCGAAAATGCTGAACTCAAGGCCACAGAACGGTGCAACGTAGGCGGGAGTACTGCTACCTCCGAAAAAAATGTTTGATGCTGCAAAGTTTGATCCCCTGTTGGAAGTTCTCATTACAAGCTACGCTAATAAATGCGCGGCAAGTTAAATTAATATTTTTCTTTTCAAAAGACAGAGCCACTACAATACGTCAGCAACAGATGATAAACCTGTGAACGACGCGGGAATCAATAATAATAATATATTTTACTAAATTGGCAATATCCCCTTTCCTACGGCGGGCCGTTCCCATCCAACTCGCCTCGCTTGTTTCCTAATTTTTCCAATGTTAACAAGAATTTCCTTTCGGTTCTATGTCAAGCCATTTTTCCCATTCATTTCTTCCAGACCTATCTTCCTGATGCATTCATATCACTTAACCTTATGCTATCAAGATGAAGGTTTTTTTAAAACTACCCAATTGTACCAAGTATCAGCATATTTTTAAAAAACATCGTGATTTTGTGCGAAATAATATATATTTCACGGTAAAAATTAGATTTTTTATGGTATTACCTCTCTTATGGTTTGTGTCTGATTTTTCTACGCTAACAAATTATAATATTAGAGTCGAAAATAAAATAATTCTGCATGCTGAAAACTAATTTTAACAATTAATCTTACGGGAAAGCGTAAAGGCTGTTACAGTATAACCAAGAACTATAATATAAATTAAAATATAGCCCACGTTCTTCGGATTGGCAATCTTTTAATGACTAGATAATTTTCAAGTTGGTAAAACTTCTGATTCACAAAATAATCGAGCGTTGCATAAAAAAATTGACCACTAACGTGAGTCTTGGGCTTTTCTTTTCATGCCATAGATTAACTTCATAATCTATGATATTAATTATCTATGATAATAAAAATAATCTATGATAATGATTAATATCACTGACAAGGATATGAGAAGATTAAAGTCGAATCATATCATTAAATTGTGCTCTGTAAGCTAAAAAAGTTAAATATCAGACGAAAGAATCAGTATAGAAATAACATAAGATATTGATATAATGCTTAATTAGAGCGCTGTAACTAAAGAATAAGACAACGGCACAATAAGAATGAAAAGAAAGAATATCTACGGGCTGCGCTTAAAGCTACCAAGTGCGTCTATTGCATTGAAACGTCCACTAGACGTCAACTGCGATACAAGGGAGCTTACTCGTGGAATAAGCAGTCTTAGACAAAATGTGACGGCACTCCGAGGTTGTATTAGTCTAACCCTGGATAAGGTAGGCCTATGAAAAAATACTGGATTACTTGCCGACGGGAGTAAAAAAAGATGACTCGGCGACGGAAGGTCGCCAACAATTGTATGGATATCCCATTACCACGAGGACAGGGCAGCAGCTCTTATAATAAATGAAGGTGGAGACCACAGTGGTCAGTGTAGCGACACATATTTCACACTTCAATTGTGGCAGCAAATTTAACGGACGTGGTACTGCGATGCCGAAGGCAAGGGGAGACAACCACATTATTGCCCCTAGGAGTCGCAGCCAATTCGCTCTTTTCCTTTATATCAAAACGTGATGGAACCCTCTCGAGAAAAATAATCAAAAGTAAAAAAGTCCCTCATCCAGATCTCCAGTAGTACCCGAAAGATTACATTAGTCAAGTGCAATAAATACTTAAGGGTGGGAATATAGAACGTGAAATATTTCGGACCTGCGGAAGATTGACGAACCTGAGAGTGAAAATGCGGAAAATGTATCTCGGCATATTTTGAATCGGTGAGATGAGATGGCACGAAAAAGTGGACTTTTGGAGCGGAAGCCACAGGATTATACACGTTGCATCGAAGAATCGTAACGCTGGAATAGACAGTGCAGGGTGAAGACCTTCCTACTATATAGTGAAAGGATAGCAATGGTGAATATTAAGACGAAGCCCATAGATACCTTTGTGGTGCAAGTTGATATCCCGACTACTGGGATGAAGAAATGGAAAATGACTGCGATGTTACTACAAACGTAATAATGCTTTACTATAAACGTAGTAATGGAAAGAAGAAAACTCAACCATTTAGGAGATTGGATCGCTATTTTCGGCGAAGGTCAAGACGGAAGAATGCCTGCAAATCAGATATCAGATAAGTCGGATATCAGAGAAGTATGACTTTTATAACCCCCACGTCACAAGTTATTGTGGCAAACACATTGTTTGAATACCACAACCGAAGGTAACATTAATGGAAAATGTAGTAAACAGAAGAAGATTCCACGCTGACCACCTTTTATTGAAGCAGAGATTCAGGAACAAAGCGAAAGATTAAAAAAGATGACTGGGTGCAGATGTCAATAATAACTACTACAGTGGTAATGAGCAGCCATTAAAAATTCATAAAACTTAGAAAAAATTAAAGACAATAGCAAGTAGATAAATTGCATGAGATTCAACATAGGCAGGCCTTTTATAAGGCAGTGGGAAACTAGTTAAAATAGTATGTGACTGAGAAAATAGTGGAAGAGAGATGGGAAAACAATAAAAAGAACTATAGGAAGCCGCAAAAGAATTTCTTTGGAGAAAAAAAGTTGCGAAAGAGATCTAGATGATGGGAGATGCCTTAATCGTGATTAAAGAAATAATAAAATACAAGAATACGAAAACTAAAGAGGGGAACTATGCTACAAAATAGTAAGGAACGAAATAACACGCAAGGGAGGAAAGCCAGAGAAATGCAGATGAAGGATTTATGCAAAGACGTACAAAAAACCTCGATCATGGAGGGGTAGAAGCTGCCTATGGGATAGTTAGTAAACATTCTCAAGAACGGCGAGCAAAAAACAATGCCAAAAGGGACAAGAATGGAGAACGTTTGTTTGGCAATGAAGATAAAGTAAAGAGGTGGAAGAATATACGAAGCAATCATACCTCGAAAGCAATCTCAACGTCAAGACTACTGACGGAGAAAATTAAGTCAAAAAGGATGGTATGGGAGTCTCAATCTTCAGATAAGAACGCAGCAGTAAGGGACCTGCAGAGAAATAGACTCCTGAATGATGTTCCTGCCGAGCTGATTAATAATGCAAGAGACAAGATATTAGCCCAGCTGTGCAATGCTATCTGCGACTTATTCTCAACAGGAGAGATACCTACGGTTTTCTGGAAGAACATTTCCCAACCCCCATTCTCAAAAATAAGAGGACTGAGAACTGTGAAAAGTTTAGAATCATGAGCCTGAAGACACATGCATGGATGTTATTGTAAATGATCACCTAAAGAATAATACAACTAAAATCAAAGGAGTCCTAGATGAACGCTAACTTGTATTCAGGAAAAGGAAGGGCAGAGGTGTAGCAATTTTGGTCCAAAGGCTGCTCATAGAGAAGAAAATGAAGGACAAACGATTATTCCTTTCATTTGTGGCTATAGAATCTATAGAAGGTATAAATTTAAATCTCTTGAGATTTAAAATGTATACCTTGTGATGGTTCACTCTATGCCTAACATCCTTGTGGTTGCTTGCCTGGTGTAATGTATATGTGGGATGATTATTGAACAAAAAAAGCTGATATATTCGGTTCAAAGTGATATGCTAGATTCAAGCTGCACCTTCAGATTACATTCATGGTCCCCAAAAAGAAAAAATGTACGAAATAATTAAGAAACACGCCGGATTGGCTTTTGAC